>JARACZ010000005.1:0-1335000 GCA_029255805.1 Keiferia lycopersicella | reverse complement strand
GGTAGGCAGAGCGCTAACGGCTGTAAAAATACGGTCGTTGTCGCCACGTCTGACAAATATAGGGGTTTGACAAATGTTTGAGGATCGTTTCAGATAAACCGTGAATAACTATAGTGACAGGTTGTCGCCTATAATTGCAATACACATGAAACCCTCCACTCCCCTAGTCGGTTTCTACGACACCCACGGGAAAGAAATGGGGTGATGCTATTCTAAGCCGGCATCATACGGCGGCTTCACATTTTTCCCTCATAAACCCCACACTACAGTGGCACGACTGTAATTTGTAAATTCCCCACCGCCATACTTCCTCCTAATCTCCGTCAGAGGATCGCACGGTGCTCACACCTTTTAATTAACCAAGGCAAACGTCCCATTATTTTTTAATTAAAATAAAATCCTCACATACTTAGTAAAGCTTGTTCTAGCGCGATGCAGAATTTATGGAACTCGGTTTAAATGAAAAAGGATGGAGTTTAGAATTTTCAGTTCCTTGAAATCGTAATATATTCTGAGATTTCTTTTGAACACCTACAGACGTATATCACGCCTTTATCTCTTACGGTATCACACGGCTAATACAGTTTTAAATACAGAACTTAAAAATACATGAAAACCGTTTTTAAAGTAAAGTCGAGATCTGTCAAATACAGACAGATAGAAAAGTCCCCATAACAGCCACAAAAGTCCACTAAACCTGAGGATGATCCGTGCTGATTGGACTCATCATTTTCCTAACTCTATTCCGTTCTCTGTCGGGGTCGGTTACCTACCTACCCTAGGGGATTTGACGAGAAACCAAGTTTTTACACATAGCGACTGCCATCTGACCTCTGCAACCCGAAGGCTAACCTGGCTCGAATCCTAAGTTAAGTCACATTAAAATATGATTTGAATTCAAATTTTATTTGAACTTCGGTTTCATCACGATGTTTTTTCTTCACCAGAAGAGCAGTTGGTAAATGTACGTGAGTAAAAACACATTCGTTCATGGCGGAGATCGAACTCGGGTCTCACGATTGTAAGACTAGTGTCCTAACCACATGGCAACCGACGCTTCTAAATAACTGCAACAAACATGGAAACCATCTAAGGCCGTCCGCATACTACAGTCAAAGCAGTCTCAAGACTGATAGAGATGTGCCGCCACCCAAAATATTCCCATAAGAAATTCCCGTTGTCCGGGAACAAACAAAATAGCTAAAAAGTTTTTGGGAATACAAACCAAATAGTTTCGCGACAATGTCTCCTAAACCCTTAAAAATTATTTATTTCGACTTACGAATGCAACATATCTTACTGGCCTGTCAACTATCTTTCTAACCTGGAAACTGTCTCAAAAGTGTTGTTAAAAAACTTACATAAAGCTTTCAAATAATTTCAATATTTGTAATAGGCTTATATTTAAAGCAATAAATATTATTTTTTTTATTTTATTTATTTAACTATAAAAGTTGTAATTAAATCAAAACACCCTTAATTGTCGGTTATCGTGTGTAGATAAAATCAGAACGGGGATATTTTTTCATTAGATTTAAGTGGGGAGGGTGAAACTGATACCTCCTAACATTTGTATCAAGCAAATTTTGGCTACTGGTTAGTTTTTAGTTCATTGCACGCTATGACTTTTATATATGAAAATTACATGAAAACAGTAATAAATGAAAAAAGATCTCATTCTCTTACTTACATTGAAAAAGATTTTTGATTTTTAATAAGACTGATTATAGTCTCGGGTCATCTTATGTAGGTATATCAAATGCCTTATATAAAATGAAGACGCTTTTTGTAGTTTTCTTTCTGTCTATTATGGACATATCTCTTAAGCCACGTATCGAAATTTGATGCATTTTTTTAATAGGATGAGAATTCAAGAGTAGAAGGTTAATGTGTTGGAAATACGTCTCAATAAGGATTAGCAGCGGATGCAATACCAGCCTTGCATTAAAGCTCTGCGTGTGCGTACCTCGCAAGCGAAAAAGGCGTGATATATATAGGGGTATGTATCAAAGACGTAGTGTACGTTAAAATGCGTTACCCTGTCGTTTTAAAGATATGCCCAGCTCACACCCTTTAGTTAGCAATCCACTTGTTTATTACAGTTACTCACGCAATCGTCTTTTTTGTTAAACCCATACCTGCCAATCGATTTTGCTGTTATCTAGCTATCAGTAAGGTGATAATGGACAGTCAATGGATAAAAAATATTAAATAGTAAAGGCTTGGCACTAGGGCTTTTGACATAAAGGTTCCGGGTTCAATTCCCGGTGAGGCTCTTACAAAGTTGATGTTTATCACTTTGTCAATCCGTTTCTAGTCTGGTTAGAATAGTGCAGGCTGAATCACTTGATTGTCCGAATAGAAAGCTGCTTTTGCGTTTCGGAGGGAACGTTATGCCGTAGGTTACAGCTGACTGGTTAGGACATTGCGGGCTGAACCATACGATTGTCCGTAAGTAAGATGGTTCCGTGTTTCGGATGGCACGTTAAGCCGTAGGTCCCGGTTGCTGTCTATGATTACTTAGACATCGGTCGTTACACAACCATGTCAGAAGCTTGCTACTTGTAGAAGGCGGGCGGTTGAAAAATTCTGACACTAGGGTTCATCGGGTTGGCCGACTTGGTGTCCCACACGAAAACAAGACAGCTGACTGCTGTCGATGATTATGTAGACAACCACAAACAAAATAAACATAATAAAATACACCTTCATTAATATTGACTTATTCTTTCTACTTTCTTTTTCGTGTGGGCCACCGAATCGTCCAACGACCCAATGTACCCCAGTGTCAAAATTTTTCAACCGCATTCTACAAGTAGTAGGCTTCTGACATGGTTGTGTAACGACCACCGTCTAAGTATTGACTTATTAAAATTGAGTAATAATGGCTACGTGAAGTGATAATTTAAAAAAAAACTGCATCTATGCTTGCTCTGTAAGTAAAAATTTCATACCACACTAAATCAAAATGAAAAGTGTCCCGTAGGAAGACTTAAGACCGAGGGTAGGATGAGATAATCTCTCATGCCACTGCGGTATTAAAATCACGTTTTTCATTTTTATAAAAAAATATATTTAATTTTACTGTTTTGCATTTTTTAATATAAAATTCATTAGCACTAGACTTCTTCTTTATTACTTTTGCCGTCTGGTGTCAGTTGCGTGCTATGTTTGGGGTGATGCTGTTTCACGGAATAGCATCACCCCATATATGGGTCATTCTATGATACAATAAAATTTGTGTTCGCTTTTTGTAAATTGATAAGTATCCGCCGCTGCTTATACTTTTTTCTTGGGAGTTAGACGTTTTCTTGCCATATATAATAATATTATAAATACATACATATATCACGCCTTTATCCCTTGCGGGGTAGGCAGAGCGTTAACAGCCGTAAGAATACGGTCGCTATCGCCACGTCTGACAGTTTTGAGGATTGTTTTCCAAGGTTGTTTCAGAAAACATGTGTACACTATAGTGACAGGTTGTCAGCCTGTCGCCTAAAAATTGTAATACACCAATACTCTAGAGTCCCTTAGTCGCCTCTTACGACACCCACGGGAAGGATGCGGGGTGATGCTATTCTAAGCCGGCATCACACGGCCATAATATTATAAATCTTCCTCTTAAATCATTTTATCAATCTGAATCCTCATTAAAAAGCATTCAAAAATTTAAATTTGCTTGGTTTTTATGGAGTTATAGCGGTGCCCATGGCTGACAAAGAGTCATATAACGAAACGCAAAAACAACTTAATTTTATACGAGTACATGTATTGAAGAAGTAGCTCAGCCTGTTTATTTTTTCAACAAACTTGAAAAAGCTATCCCATCTCAATATACACTTTGTTTCACGTAGTTCGGTCGCATTTTTATCATTACTGTATGGAAATATTCTTCTCCATCATTTATAATTCTTTGCAGCATTATTCATAGAACAAAATGAACCTGTATGTATTAAACGAAGCCGGGTTTTTTCATTAAGACTCCTGTACCTCAGCAGGCTTAAAAGGGGGACTCAGTAGGTGGGGTGTTATAAACCCCCCTTCGACAAAGACTTAGCTCATTGGGGAAATGGAAAAAGCAAAATCTTGGTGTTGTTGGACTTGCAAAGAGACCTTTTATGATATTTGTAAACGTATAATGAAGATTTTTTGGGCTAGTAGCAACACGGGTCTGAATTTGGTGGCGCAATTTTTTTCAATTGAGGGATCCTCTGTCAAGTACAATGCACAATACTAATAAAACTATTAGTGCTACTACTTATGCGGAGTTTTTCTATCATTCGCACGATTGTCATCTATTAGGACCTAACAAACAGATAAAAAAAAAAATTTGTCTGTCACAGACGCATACGAAATATGAGCTCACTGATAATTAAAAATGGAACATAGAACATCTGTACTTATGTGTATTTGATTATTTACTTAGCTTGATTTAAAACTTTCTGTAGATAAAAATAATTATATACCAAATCTCATATTTTTAGTAGGGTAGGTAGGATTTTGTGTCAAAAGCTTGACCCCATTTACAGTTCCTCGCGTGACTATACTTACATTATTTCATTTGCTACTAATAATAAATGAAACTGTTTTGGTAACAATCAATACTTCAATTAAGTTCGACAAAATGTATAAATCATTCACACGCAAATTGATTCATGATTGATAGGTATGTGTCAAAACCCATTAACTTACTACAGGGTTTCAAAACTATGCAGGCATATTCATGCCATTAATTTGAACTACTTTTTCTATGGCGGCATTGGTGGCTTGGTAAACGAGAACACATTATCGACCTTACATACAAAATTCTCCATCAACTGATTGACCTGCCTTGAAAAAACAAATTTTGTTTCCCAAAATAAGCCCTATCTATAGTTAACGCTAATTAATAGTTATTATTCTGTGCTATAGTAAAAGTCATATCTTCTATATACCTACCGTCGTTAACACTTGGTGTTAAAAGTACATCCATTCTGGTTAGCAATACAGTTAAAAACAGTGCAAGCCTTTTTTTCAGCTTCAGGTATCTATTATCGATTTTTTTTCAGTCATTTTAGCAAATTATGCTATAGAAACTTTTATTCAGCTGTTTGCATCCAGCTCAGAAAAACATCACTTTATTTCTTACCCGAGCTTGTCGAAAGACGTGAGTAGGCGACAACCTGTCACTACAGTGATACACGGTTTTTCTGAAATACATACTATTCTATCTATCTATCTATTTCAGCCTATTGCAGTCCACTGCTGGACGTAGGCCTCCCCCAAGGAACGCCATAGGGCACGATCTCCCGTTTTTGCCATCCAGTCGCTACCAGCCGCCTTTTTCAAGTCATCGGTCCATCTGGCCGGAGGGCGTCCAACGCTACGCTTGCCGAGGCGTGGTCTCCACTCGAGAACCCGCTTACTCCACCGTCCGTCGGTTCTACGACAAATGTGGCCAGCCCACTGCCACTTCAGCTTGCTACACTTCCAGACTATGTCCGTCACTTTGGTCTTTTTTCGGATGGCCTCATTCCGGACTTTATCCATTATAGAGATACCAAGCATAGACCTTTCCATAGCTCTCTGAGTGACATGTAGCCGGTGGGCCAGTTTTACTGTCAAGTTCCACGTCTCAGCTCCGTAGGTCATGACTGGTAGGACGCATTGATCGAACACCTTGGTCTTGAGGCATTGTGGCAAAGATGATTCGAGGATGTGACGCAGCTTTCCAAATGCTACCCAGCCAAGCTGCACTCTTCTGGTGATTTCAGCCTCAAAGTTGTCTCTTCCCATCTGCAAAGTCTGCCCAAGGTACACGTATTTCTGGACAACTTCAAGGACTACACCTTCGACGGAGACCGGCTCGGGGATTATGTGTTGATTGAACATGACCTTCGTCTTATCCAAGTTCATCCCAAGTCCAACACGTCTCGAGGCAGAGTTAAGACTAGATAGCATTTTTTGCAGGTCCTGCAGCGATTCGGCCATTATGACTATGTCGTCGGCAAAGCGGAGATGCGTGAGACTTTCGCCGTTGACGTTGATGCCCAGTCCATCCCACTGTAGAGTTTTGAAGACATCCTCCAATGCGTTAGTGAATAGTTTCGGGGATATAACGTCACCCTGTCTTACACCACGGAGCAGTTGGATGGGTCTTGTATAATGGTTTTGTACTTGAACGGACATCGTAGCCATTTGATAGAGGCTTCTCAGCACCTCCACATACCGCCAGTCGACTTGACAGCGCTGCAAGGACTCCAAAACAGCCCAGGTTTCGATAGAGAAATACATACATACATACATATATCACGCCTTTATCCCTTGCAGGGTAGGCAGAGCGTTAACGGCCGTAAGAATACGGCCACTATCGCCACGTTTGTCATTTTTGAGGATTGTTTTCTAAGGTTGATTCAGAAAACATGCGTATCACTATAGTGACAGGTTGTCAGCCTGTCGCCTAAAATTTGTAATACACCAATACTCTCGAGTCCCTTAGTCGCCTCTTACGACACCCTCGGGAAGGGTGTGGGGCGATGCTATTCTAAGCCGGCATCACACGGCATTTTCTGAAATAGTCCTCTAATATTTGGTAAACGAGGCAATCAAGGCCATATTTTTATGACCGTTCTGCCTACCCTGCATATTGTTATCTATGAATTTACATCATATTATATCCCACGTGTCAGACAGAAGTAATTTTGATGACTTAAATACCAACGGAAGGCCGAGCTTATATTCTCATTTTACGAAATAGCTGTCTCAACCTAATCTTTTGAGTAAAAACGGTACATATTTTATCCAACAAGCAATTTATAATTAGCCGATGTTCCCTTTTAGGGTAAATGAAGTAAGTTTGGATGCTGATAAATCTCGCGGGGACACTTGATCACAACTTTCAAGGTCCGCCATGTTTGTTTACCTACTGAGTCTATTCTGAGTCAAATGAGGCTTAGGCCGTTCGCACACTATAGACGAAACAGTCTCAAGACAGATAGAGATGTGCCGTCGCCCGAAGTAAGTCCGTCGAGAGCGGTTTTTGTATGGGGATTGACGTTTCCAGTATGGATTTGACAGACGGATCCATTAGCGCAGCGTTATTTTTGCGCTGCTTTGGACGTTGAGTGTGAAGAGGCCTTCGGTAGATCGTTCCTTACACTTGGTGGAATCTTTAAATCTAAATGTTTTTAAAAGTAGCTACTCTTCTTTTAATGAGAGTAAAGTTTTATAATCACGCAGTAGTGTGTGTTAAATTAATTATGTGTTTTCAACTACTTCAGAAAGTAATTCTGTAATTCTACATACTTTGATTTTGATGTTTATTAAATTGCGATACTAATTTGGGTTTCTCTTTTTTCAGGTACGTTACTAACAAAGAAGAATTACCACATCCAAAGTAAATATTAGAACAGTTGTTATACTATCATAAAAGTCTACTACTGGACATGGGACTCCCCCGTTGTGGGGGTACTGCTATAAAGGGTGTAAGACACGGTGTAACAAAAACTGCAGCCGTAACCAGACCATGAAACTGAACATCTTTTTGTATGGGGATTATGTAGGTAAACATAAAAAAAATTTGACCTTCCATACAGAATTCCCAATCAGCCGACTGAAACTCGAAAAAATGTTTTCGTTTCCCAACATAGCCCCCATAGAAAAAGTTGTTCAGTTTCATGGTCTAATCACGCCTGCAAAGTTTTCGTTACACCGTCTCTAACACCCTGTACTCACTCTCACTACGCTTGGCAGGACTGACGAGCGCAGTGCAAGGTGTTGGATTTACCCATGCGCATTCCCTGCATGAATTTTATCCCTTAAACGTTTTTATGACACCCACAAGTAGAACTGAGGTGGTACTATTCTAAGTGTACAATGCAGTTTATGTTACTAATATTATAAATGCGAAAGTTTATATGTTTGTTTGTTACTCCTTCACGCAAAAACTACTGAACCGACTTTCATGAAAATTGGCACACATATAGAGGGTAACTTGGACTAACTCATAGGATAGTTTTTATCCCGATTTTTTTTTCTTGTGGGACGCCACGGGATGATTTTTAAAACTGACTTTCATACGGGCGTAGCCGCGGGCACCGGCTAGTTTTTAAAATAACAAGTTTAAAAGCCCGACTCAAAACGATCTCTGATAGCAGTTCCATAATACCAGCTCGCCTCCCACTGTTCTGCATCAGCTGATTGGCCGATAGTGGTTTCATTGCGTTTGCTCACGAAATTTTACTAACTCCATCTAATGGGGTCAATCCGTACTAAGGCTCTTTGAACAGAATGCTTTACATTGCTGCAATGCTGGTTTCTGTATGGTTCATATTCGTACTTTGTGCCGTGTGATGCCGGCTTAGAATAGCATCACCCTATTTCTTACCGCAGATGTTTTAAGAGACAACCAAGGGACTCGAGTCATGTGTATTACAACGGCGACAAGTTTACAACTACAGTGATACACGAATCATCTGAAAGGGCCCTCAATACTTGTCAGACGTGGCGATAATGACCGAAATTTTACGATCGTCAACGCTCTGTCTACTCCGCAAGGGATAACGACGTGATTTGTGTGTGGATGTATGTATTTGATGCACCCTGGTGCCAATGTTTAAAACTACCCTACTAAATAGCACCATGCTATCAGTATTATCAAATAAAATAAAAAATTCCACTTAATGTGATTGTCAGCAAGGTCCCGGAATCTACTACTTGACTGACAGATCAAATAAACTACTTTTGAAAACGACATTTTGTAAGGAAATATATAATTATGACGTCACAATTCAGTACTTAGGATGGCGTCAAAATCTTTACTTTTATATTAATTTTTGTCTAAAAATTCTGCTTAAAAAAATCAAAAATGAGAAGTGGATTTAGAAGTATTTTTAGACAATAGCTTTCACAACATACCTTTTATATTTTATTAATTAACTTTTCACGTACCAAATTTAATTTAATTCGGCTTACACGCTTGGTCTTATGAAAATTTTCAGAATAGTCAAAGTGCAGATTTGCAAATTGTCGGCATATACATACATACTAAATGAAACCTGTATCCCTTGCGGGTTAAGCAGAGCATTGTCGATATACACCGGCGACTATGCAGCGGTAGTCACCATTCTACACAAAACCAGCAATGTACGTGATAACTGTAGTCAAACCACACTATTAGAAATGGGGTCAATAGACTCTTATCAAATAATGAAACTTAATTATCACTTGTGACTTGGCTCGTATTTAGCAAATTTTATTTAAAACACTTAAAGTTTTTGAAAGGGCTATTAAACCCGTTTTTTATTTCTCCAAAAAGTTACATGTTGTTAAAAACTTTTTTTAGTTTGCTTTGAGCTCTAAACAATATCACGATTCACAAAAGCTGTTTTTGAGAATTAAAAATAAAATCTAGTATCAATTCCAAGAACTCGATACATGACGTTGAACTAACTATGTTACTAGATTTTTGTGTATAGATTCCAAAGCCAAATTACTAAAAAAATATCGCAACACTGACTGACAGTCTGGCATACACTGACACTTTTGTTCCAAATGAGTTAGAGTCCAAGTTTCAAAAAAACAAAAATTAAATATTACGTTCCAATCTTTGCGGTAACATACCAGACACAGTGCCATCTATCCAGCGACTAGAATCATATATTTTTTTAAATAAAAGAAAATTTCCTATTTCTGTGTAACGCTTTTATGTTTTCATGACGTTATGTCGTCGTATGACGTCATGATTTTCCTAAATAATGTCAATATCATCTCTTATATCTTTTATTTTAGTCTTGTCTGCATTATGATCAATATTATAATTTATCTCATACTTTAATATTTTATCTGAAACCTTCTATCTGTGTACCGAATTTCATGAAAATCGTTTCAGTAGTTTTATCGTGAAGGAGTTACAAACATACAAACTATATACCTAATAAATCACGGATCCGAAAATCCATTGCATCAATTTAAAATTAGCAGATACGACCACATCATTCAGTCCGATCCGTTTTCAGTCCGAACCGTTCTTCCCAGAACAACTCCGAAGCCCAGCCTCGCCGCAAGGGCGTGATTGGGTTGGTTGTTTGAACAACCAATCAATTATTTTCGGGTGTGCACGCGCTCCCCACCAAGCCGACAGGCGTAGTTTTGATGGCCCCGGGGCCAAAAACGAATAGACCACCGCAAAAAAAAGAAACGGCCACATCAACACTCTAGCAAGGAAAACATTATAAAATTAAATTCGATGTGGTTTGAGCGTGGAGGCATCGGTTCGGTGCCAAAGTATAATTTTATTATCATTTTATGGAAACGCAGTGAACCTGTTCGGATTGCGAATGTGTGATTTTATGTGTCATATATTGTGGGTGTAATTTATTTGTTTATCTACACCTCATCTCTGTTCGGATTACAAATTCGGAAACAGCTGTTTATAAATCATTTTTACAGGTATTGTGTCGATTATGCACCAAAAGATCATGTCCTCTTTTGTACGGATGCTCAAACTCAAATCATTTATTTGAGTACATTTTTCTATTTCTTACAACAATTTTAAGAACCTAGTGTAAACACGGCTCAGACTCTTTTTCATATCATCAGTTCATATTTTGCAGCCCTCATCAAAGCCTAAGTTAGGTATATAATTTTAAAGTTGTCTGTATTTTAAATCGCACTGAAGACTGAGATCGGTCTCAAGAGCGATTTTGACAAATGTCAGTCAATACTAACAGCTACTCAAACTCGCACTTAAGGTCGATGTCAGAGTTAAGTGCGGTTTGTAAATAAGGGCCTAATTATTATTTAACAGTCGAGGATTTTAAGGGCATTTTATTCAAAAATTGTATTTTATTTCTTGTGGAACTCTTAAACCAGATACTAATATAGCAATAGTACAAAAGTTGTTGAATCAGCTCAATAAAAAACGAAGGTAGTCAAACGGATAAAAAACTTTCACCCAATTTCACCTGTACAACCAATTGCCGTTAAACTTTTAAGAGTCAAAGAGAGATACAATCTAACTCAGTGGTAGGGATGTAAAAAATAAACATTTGTTTTACTGTAATCGATTAATATCCAAAAGAATTGTCAGTTTTGGCATTTCCACTAATCAATAAATAGTTTTTGTTTTATTTCTTGCAGAAGGTACAAACATTATTAGAGTAGGTATAAACAAACATGTGCTCTGCCTACCCCGCAAGGGATTAAGGCGTGATTTGTGTGTGTATGTGTATAAACAAACATTACTAGCGACTAGGTACAAACATTGTTAGTTATAACAGCGACCTGTTTCGGGCCTCGCGTAAAATCAATTAAATATACAACTTATGTTAAGTCCCTATAAATATTGTGTATAGCGCTGTGAAATATGTTTTTAAAAATAATTTGGTATTTAAGTTTAAGTGATTTAAGTGAAACATCGAATATTAGTAGAAACACATGGAAAAATCAAGTCAGAAAAAATCTGACTATGACATTGAGATTGGATTATTGAAAATCGATTTTTGTTACTAAAGTCACATCTCTACTCAGTGGAAACACACTGAAATTGCAGGGATGGTGCAATAAAAAAGTTATCGATGTGAAAAAAGTTTTATTTTTATTTTAGTGCCGTAACAGGCCTATCCTTCCGGTCCATTTAAGGACATCCTCGTAAAACTATAGCCCGTAAGCTGTATTCCAATGACAATACCCCCTAATTTTTTTAAAGGGGATTCTGACTGTTTTGATCGTAAAAATTGGCCCAGTTCTTTGACCCAGGTTTTTGATTTGGCGATCAAAGATAATATTATACACAAGCATTATAATATGTGTTAATAACTTTAGTTGCATAATATCGTAAATTAAACCCTTGCGGGGTAGGCAATGCATTAATGGTGGAAGTAAAAAACAAACGTATCCATAACGTATCTTCAGAAAAATATTCATCAACAAGGTGGTACTTAACGATAGAATTTCTCAAAAACCCTAAGCTTAAAGTTGTTCAGTTTAGCCTGCAGTAAACTAAACAAATTTAAAGAATCATGGTTCTAAATAAAATAAAATACCTTCTATTGATAATAACTCGATCAGCTGATTTTTCTCTATGGAAGCTAATTATTTAATACTTTGACATTAGTGTTCTTGATACAAATTGTTTAGTTTGACTTGCAGAGCGTTGAGCTTAGCGTTTTCGGGAATGGTCATTGTTCATTAGTGCCCTGTACATAATACCTATTACTTATCATTAAGTTGTGATACAATGAAACAATTCAGCATCTCAATCCCTCAAAACCCGGTAAATCAACGGGTTGATTAAATGTTTTATATTTGACGTGGAACCAAGTTTTTTCACAGAGCGACGCTATCTGACCTCTGCAACCCGAAAGCTAACCTGGCCCAAATCCTAGGTTAAGTCACATTCAAATATTATCTGAATTAAAACTTTATTTTAATGTGGGTTTCATCACGATGTTTTTCCTTCACCGTAACAGCATTCGGTAAATGTACGTGAGTATAAACACATTTTGGTTCATGGCGACGATCGAACTCGGGTCTCACGATTGCAAGACCGGTGTCCTAACCACTTGGCCACCGGAGCTCATCAACTGGTATACTCTCATCAAATCAATAATAAACATACATACATACATACATACATATATCACGCCTTTATCCCTTGCGTTACTGGCCGAAACAATACGGTCATTCCAAGGTTGAGAAAAAATTTGCATCACTATAGTGACAGGTTGTCAGCCTGTCGCCTAAAAATTGTTAAACACTAATACCTTCGAGTCCCTTAGTCGCCTCTTACGACACCCACGGAAAGGATGTGGGGTGATGCTATTCTATGCCGGCATCACACGGCTATGATAAACACAACACAATACAGTATATTATTATCTCTTTTCGTGTGGGACACCGAGTCGTACAACGACCCAGTGAACCCTAGTGCCAGAATTTTTCAACCGCCTTATACAAATAGCAGGCTTCTGACATGGTTATGTAACGACCGCCGTCTAAGTGATCATAGACAGCAACCGGGACCTACGGCTTAACGTGCTATCCGAAACACGGAACCATCTTACTTACGGACAATCGGGTGGTTCAGCCCGCAATGTCCTAACCAGACTGGGAACAAATTCACAAAGTGATAAATAACAACTTTGTGAGTAACCCACCGAGAATCGAACCCGGAACCTTCTGTGTCAAAGGCAGTCGCACTACCACTGCGCCACATCGGTCGGTAGTATATTATTATTACATTCAGCCATTACGTTATCGCTGTGACAGAAGGATGCGTCTTATCAGCAGGCTGAGGTTTCAATTGACTAAAAGGGTTTCCGTATTACAAACATTAGTATCATCACATCGAGGCGCGCTATCAATTCCACACACATACACAAATCACGCCTTTATCCCTTGCGTGGTAGGCAGAGCGTTAACAATCGTAAAATTATGGTTGTTATCGCCACGTCTGACAAATATTGACGGCTCTTTGAGATGATTCGTGTATCACTGTAGTTACAGGATGTCAGCCTGTCGCTGAAAATTGTAACACACATGAAACCCTCGAGTCCCTTAGTTGCCTTTTACAACATCCGCGGGAAGAAATTGGGTTATGCTATTCCGGCATCACACGGCAATTCCGCACTTTGACGAATAAACCTATGGACGCGAAACCTCAGGAAATTTGTTTGAGAACTCATTCAACCAATATTTGGGAGGAAGTAATAGACTTATTTATGTAGTTATATTGTAAATACATAGCTACATACATACATATATCACGCCTTTATCCCTTGCGGGGTAGGCAGAGCGTTAACGACCGTAAGAATACTACTAGTTTTTATAAGGTGCAAAAAAGGGGAATTTTATAGCTGCTCTTCTGCGGTAAAAGCAAAATAATATATGAAGGAAACAAGTAATTCACAATTACACCGTCTAGGTTAGAGCCAACCATGGTGTAACCTGCAAGTCAAAAGACGTGGGTTCAAACCCCATCGGTGGCGTGATTTTTTCCGCTTGTTTCATTTGTATTAATAAAAAGTTAACGTGATAATTGTGTTTGCTCTCATATACAAATATAATTAAATAGTTTAACCTATTATCTTAACTACATAAATGGAGTACCTAAATTTTTCTTTGATGATGAAATTGTATTCAGTTCAAAGGAACCAAAGGGGTTAACCAAACCAGTTTATTTTCCGCGAAACAGATAGTTTCATGCTTGGAAAACAATATTAAGCTGATATATTGTTTCGATTGCTACAACCATGTCAGATAGAGGACTATAGTACCTACTACAGTTACCTTATACGCGGTTCAAAAGCTCCGACGCCGAGGTTGCTCAGAGTCCCAAACGATATGACGAAGATGATAAGAAAAAAAATATATAGATCTAAAGTATTCACAGCGTCCCCACCCTAGTCTACCAAACAAAAAAAACGTTTTTTAATATAATAATATGACGCGAAAAAAGTATTAATCGCCCGCCCGTATGGCCGGCCGACTATTAGGCTGCTCTCCAAACTGCTTGTATAATTTTATTGGTGTTTTATGCAGCCCAACCACCCTCGCTGATGCTTTTATTGCTCAGAGCAAAGACGATCTACAGGGAATTAAAGGACAACCAGAGTGAAGCCATGAAAAACTAGTCGCATTTTGTTTTGGTGCGCATGAATACGCAGACAAAATAGCCTTTTCACTATTGTGATCACAATATCAACCACTGTTTAGTATTTATCTCGCCATTTACGCCATGTCGATGCCGGCTTCATCCTTTGTCTGCTGGCTTTATCAGCAGGAACGACATATTTCTTCCTATTCCATTTAGCCTGTAATCTGTTTATTCGATATTTTATTTATTTATTCACTCATTTATTTTTTTATTTGCCATTTAGAGACCATTTCATTCATTTGCATTTTGCTTTGCGCGCTTATCATTCCGTTCGTTCTTGCTTAGCCTGTTTTGGCTTCTTTTGGCTATTGCAAGGTCCGTCTGAAAAATTCACTTACTCTAACCTTTTACTGCCTTTCGTGCTTGAAAGTATCCGTGTGATGTCCTTTTTAGAGTACATTCAGTTTATTTGTTTCATGGAAGGCGAGCTATAAAAGATGAATGTACTTAAGACTGTGGTATTAGCATCACTTCGAGTCACAATTATACAGGCAGTCCACATCGGAAAAGAATAACATTAAACTGTCACCAATCAGTTTCTCGTTCAGCAACACCTGATTGTCAAAAAACAAAAACGGATCCGGCAACCGGGACCTACGGCTACATCTGCCATCCGAAACACGGAACTATCTTTCTTATGGACAATCGGGTGGTTCAGCGATGTCCTAACCAGACTGTGAAAAAAATCACAAAGTGATAAATAACAACTTTGTGAGTGATCCATCGAGAATCGAACTCGGAACCTTCTGCGTCACGGGCAGTTAAACTACCACTGCGTCAGATCGTTCGTCAATATAAAAAACTCCTCCTCCTTGCTTCGTTTTCCTCAGTGCTGCAGCGTTGTCGCGTCGCAATCGGGCCAATCGGACGTGTCAATAGCACAATTATTATATTAATAATTCCGTAATAACTTAATATGGCTAAACGTAATCCCGAAGTGAACCTCAGTGGTGTTTTGACAAAATTAAGTGCTATCTCTGGTCAACTTTCAGACCAAAGTGCATTAATTACAGTGCAAAATACGAAAATTGAGAAGCAAAATGTAATCATCAATGAACAACACAAGATAATCGGCGACCAACAGAGGGTAATCACAGAATTGTCCGACAAGGTTGACAAGCTCATCGGCCTGATGAGCGCCACTAGTGTGAGCGAGATAGCGAACCCCACTCCAACGAAGTCTGCGACGACAGAATCAGCTGAACCCGTGCTACTATCTGAGCGTGCTCGACGAGCAGCGGCACGAGCAAACCAGCCTCCTAAGCTAAATACAAAGAAGCAACAGCCACAAAAGACACCTATTGGCACTGGTAGCACTCATATAGAATCAGCGACTCATGTACCTACCGGCGAGGAAACTGCGGATCGGGACTGGCAGTTAGTGCAAACTAGTAAGCGCGCTAAATCAAAGCGGCGCTCGGTGCTGGTTGGAGCAGGTGCTACGAACGATAAACTGCAAACAGTCGAAAAACTACGGCACATTCAGATATGGCAGCTGAAACCCGATACTACTGCCGAAAATATCCAAAACTTCCTTAATACAGTCGTTAAAAGTGATAGCTATGACGTTAAGAAGAGGGACATTAAATCAACGCGACACGCATGCTTCATAATCGCGCTCCCGGAGAGTACCTACGACAAGATAATTGCGCCATCCGTGTGGCCGGCGGGAGTACGCATATCCGACTGGTTTCTGTACCGCCCCCGTGCGCAGCGGGGAGCCTAATATAATACGTAGCGATAGTAAACGGACACACGCTCTCGACCTTTTTTACCAAAATGTACGAGGTCTCAAAACTAAGTTACCGAAATGGAGAGCTAACCTCATCCTTATTGACAGTCACTTGGTATCAGTGACGGAGACATTCCTGGACAGCTCGGTAGAAGACAATGAGGTGGCCTGTGGTGACTGGTACGTCATACGTCGTGATCGAGGGCCACAGAAGCAGGGTGGAGGCGTAATGATAGCTGCGCGCCCGCCGGTCGAACTACGTCGTTGCCACGACCTGGAAACCGACTGCGGCGAGGACCTATGGGTGACCTTTACACACTACGGCCGCAAGATCTATCTTTGTACTATTTACATAAGTACAAGTGCTAAAGACTTTGAATACTTTAATTGGTTCACCAAAGTTGAAAGTTTTATCAATGATTTAAACTGTGATATAATAATTACCGGGGATTTGAATCTTAATAGTGCATCCGTAGATGTAAACAACTATTTTTCTTTTTTTCTTACATTATGTGGTATGAAAGAGATGAATGAATTGCATAATGCGCATGGTAGTAAGCTGGATGTGGTACTGATCCGTGAGAGTGCATGCGCCAGAGTGACTGAGTCGTGCTTCGGTGGACTCGTGCCCTGCGACAAGTTGTACCACCCACCACTAGACGTATCTTTTCAGCTAAGGCCGGTTTCACACTGCTCTCATAGTGAACGAGTGCCTCCCAGTAATATACTTAAAACATATGACTGGAATTTTAGTAAAGCTAACTACACACTAATCGCAGAGCTGCTTAGTAATACTAACTGGGATAACGTTATCCTACAGTCAGACGTTAGGGTTGCCACAAAATTATTTTATGATATAATTTATAATATATTTAATTTAGCCATTCCTAAAAAAATTAGGTACAAAAAACATAGACGTATGTATCCTATATGGTTTACCTACGACTTAATTTCGGATATTACTAAAAAAATTCAACTTCACAAGGAGTGGAAGTCAACAAGCTCACAAGAAACGTATTCCTTATTTCCTGACTTAAGAGCTAACCTCAAAACTCGCATTCCGGAGGCGTATGACGCTTACATAAGTAAGATCGAAAATAACATTATACGAGACCCCAAAGAGTTTTGGCAACACACTTCCAATCTCCGCTCCAAAGGTGGTTTTGAACCTAATGTCACATACAATGGTGCAAACTTCGTTGGCTTCGAGGCCGCCAATGCTTTTGCCAACTTTTTTTCAAGCGTGTTCTTGCCGAAAATACCTCAGCTCAACGCTGATGACATTTGTGCGCCGAGCATGACGCCGCCATCAGTTATTGATATCAGTACCGTCACCCCGGGGCAGGTGATCACGGGCATTAACAAATTAAAACTTGGGGGCGCTGGTCCAGACAATATTCCCTCCAGTATCCTCAAAACGTTTAAGCATGAGCTGTGCGCTCCAATTTGTCATATTATTAACCTGGCACTAGAAACGGGAGTATATCCGGAAGAGTGGAAGCTATCCCGGGTGACCCCTATACCAAAATCTGGTAATAGGTCTGTCGTAGACGAACATCGCCCAATCGCAGTACTGTGTGCACCAGCTAAGATTTTCGAACGAGTCATACACACACAGTTATATAGGCAGGTTGATGTTCGACTGTGTGATGAGCAGCACGGCTTCAGGAAGGGAAAATCCGTAGATACAAACCTCCTCACTCTCGTCGACTTCATTTCCACCTCGATGGAGGAGAAAGTCCAGGTTGACGTGGTTTACTTTGACTTCCGGAAAGCGTTTGATAGGGTTGATAACGACATACTGCTTACAAAACTTTCGTCCCTTGGGTTCTCTCAGAAACTTCTCCGTCTTTTTGCGAACTATTTAGGTGACCGGCAGCAGTTTGTCAAGTATGGATGCTATACGTCCCAACCGTATCACACGCGTTCCGGAGTAAGCCAAGGTTCTATTCTTGGACCTCTTCTGTTTTTGATCATGGTTGACGATCTGACTAGGGTGGTGACTAACGCTAGATGCCTCTTATACGCCGATGATCTGAAACTCATTATGGGGATCAGAGATTCTGCAGATTGTGCTCTCTTGCAGCGAGACATCGATGCCGTGGAGGCGTGGAGTGAACATAATGGCATGCTTTTCAACACGGCTAAATGTTCAGTTATGACATTCGGTCGAGGCTCACGACCCCTACAATTCCAATACAAATTGGGTGACGATGTGATTACTCGGAAAACCCAGATGAGGGATTTGGGCGTGACCTTCGACCGAGAACTAACATTCAAGGAGCACATTGACACTCTTGGCAAGGAATGCTACCGGCGCTTGGGGTTTGTACTGCGCAATGCCCGCGACTTTCAAAGTCCAACCGTCATTCGACTCTTATACACCTCGTTGGTTAGAAGCAAGTTGGAAACTAGCAGTTGTGTGTGGAATCCGCACGCCAGTTCCCATACTCTGACGCTTGAAAAAATTCAGAAAGCCTTTTTGAGGTATTTATATAAACGTCAATATGGGTACTACCCATACATGTACCCTACGGTGTTCCTGTTAGGTACACTGGGATTCAACTCATTGAACGTGCGTAGAATAAACAACCAGTGTGTAGTTGCCCTTAAAGTATTACGTGGTGTTATCAACGCACCCGAATTGCACTCACTGCTGTGCCGCCTGCATGTACCGGACCGGTACCTACGCGCGGCCGGCCGGCGCAGGCGCGCGCTCCTAGCCGTGCCCGCCGCACGCACACAGTCCCGCGCTCACTCACCACTATGCCGCATGCTCACTACACTGAACGCGTTTCTGGACGCAAAGCCGGATTGTGATCTGTTTGTGGATGGATGGTCGAGTATATTGCGTGATTGTTTACAATTTTGCGAGATGACGTATGAATGGGAATCTTCTGTACCTATTTAAGACTGATTTAATGTTTAAATTTTTATTTATGTTTATTATTTATTGACAAATATTATTTACTTTTGTAAATGATCTTTTTGTACAGATTTCTAATTAATTAATTTTGTAATTTAAGTTATTATTATTATTCATTAATATTGACATTTTCATTTTCTGTAATTGGTACGCCGTTGAAAATTGAATAAATAAATTGAAATTGAAAAATTGAAATTGAGGGTCGTGACTTTCTCCACGGATTACTATGTCCCGGATCATAGACCTCCATGCCCTCCGATATCTTGCGGCTTCTAAAGCATCATGGACTTGGATGGATAGTGGTTTGCTGATCGGTCGGAACAGCGCGTTGGACTGCGGCCTCTTCCTCTCTTTCCTTCCACCCACCCAATAATCATCAGCCTTTCCAGATTGTCTCCGGTCATTCTGGCGATGTGTCCGAAGAGTTCAAGAATTCTCCGGTGACAAGTTGTCGAGAGCCTGGTGTTAACTCCAACACCCTTGAGTACTGTCACATTGGTTCGGTGTTCAATCTAAGACACGCCCAGCAATTTACGCAAACACCACATCACAAAAGCATGTATGCGTATATAAAAAACTATTAAGAGTAAATTTCTTACAAGTAACGCTATCCCTATTACATCCCGAACAACACATTTTGCAGTATCCCGCGATTCAGCAGTTTTCACCATCTGGCATATAATAACGGTCATTGTTATTATTGAATACGACCCACAGCATTACCGGGTCGACCCATTTAGGTAGGGTCGAGATACATTCGATAGCTGGTGTTGATTGAATAAGACGTTCTCTTTAAAAAAAAAATGTATTTCAAGAACTCGATAGATGGCGTTGAACTGTGTTACTAGATTCCAGTGTAGATTCCAAAGCCAAAATACTAAAAAAAACATTGCAACACTGACTGATAGTCTCGTATGCACTGACACTTTCGTTCCAAATGAGTCCGAGTCAAGTTTAAAAAAAAAAAAAAATTACGTTCCGTTCTTTGCGGTAACATACCAAGCACAGCGCCGTCTATCAAGAGACTATAATATTATTTTTTATTGGTATATTTTGGAATGGAATGAAAGACGGGCTGTGACGTTGCATAAATAAGGCTGTGGACTGGCAGGTCGAATGAGCTACTTTTTAAAACGATTTAAACGGTGTGTTGTATGAAAACATCCATGTATGACGTCATTAATTACTTTTTGTATGGCGTCAAATATTTGCAGCTTATATTTTTACTCCGTATATTATTATATCGAAATCAAAAAAAAATCTTACTTTCAATGGTTACTTCACAAATCAATAACTCAATGGTGTTCAACCCTTACGAACCGATCCCTAAGCTAATTTGTGCATGTTATTGTTCGAAGTTACGGCACGCAGATAGGGACTGAGAAAACACGTGCTATTGATAGGTTTATTGTAGTATTGGCCTTAATTGAAACCGATATTCCCACTAGGTAATCTAAATAAAATACAACAATTTCTAGAGCAAGAGAAAAAAGGATATAATATGGTAAAGAATTGACCTTTTATTGAATAGGTAGCGGGCGCCCGCGGCACCACCTCCGGGCGGTCAAAACCGTATGGGAGGTCAAAATATTTTTCTCATTTCGACCTATGTTCCTTGGAGAAAGTTGTTCAGTGTCATGAGCTGATTCACCCCTTGAAATATATGCAGAATTTTTTTTACACCCTGCAAGTCTCACATACAAAAACAGAAAACTCAGCTTGTCCAACGCTGTATTGTTATATGTTGTTATATCTACTTTCTTTATTTACTAAAGACAGAACAAGCTTTTTAGGTTCTGCAAGGACTAATTACGTACAAACATTGGCTAATTAGTGTACAAATATTATAAAACATTATTGAAAATAATCATATTTATCTCTCAGACTATACAGGTCGTTCATTTACTCGTTTTAACTACACGAACTACACGATATGGATTCAATTGAATTCATTCATGAACAGACCAGACAGAACAGACGACCGATGTGGCGCAGTGGTAGCTACCCAAAGAGGATCTTGGTCTCCGAAACGAGCTGTCTCCACTGATCTCTGTCCTGCGCTATCTCCTGCCAATTGCTGACTCGAAGATCGCGCAGGTCAGCCTCTACCACGTCTCTTCAGCGGTAACTAGGGCGCCCCACTGGACGCCGTCCTATGGGACGACCCACGCACGTTCTTTTAGCTCCCTAATCCTCTCCCATCCTCTCTACGTGCCCGAGCTAAGGAAATCGGTGAACTCTAGTCTCTCCGAAGAACTAGTCATACAGGTACTAAAGTCTTTACCTCCTTTTCAACAATACAAAAACTCATAGTTGCAATAAAACACCGTCCATTGATTTCGAAACCGTGTTTCTTTTCAAAGAGCGGCACCCTTTCAAAGGAAAATTCTATATTCCAGTGTCGTCAAGAATCAAATTTCAGGAAAGTGGGGGAAAAACTAACAATAATATTTTCTTTCCATTTAGACGCGTCTAGTTGAGACGTTCCCTTTCCCGGCAAAATAGACGTAAGATGGAATTCTTTTTGACGGAATTTATTGTCGGGATTAGGGATGTAAATTTTATGTAACTATCGATATCGATATGTGTCAGTTAATAAAATTTAATGATAATGGGTTTATATAAACTAATCTTCTTCTTCTGGTGTCCTGCCCTAATGGGTGTCAGTCAGTCATGTAAAACAATATACCGGAATAATATCGATATCTTTTTAAACTTGAAAAATTATGTATATTTTTTTAATGCCGTATGATACCGGTTTAGAACTTCACCACCCCACATCCTTTCTGCGGGTGTCGTAAGAGGCGACTAAGAGACTCGAGAGTATTGGTGTATTACAATTTTTAGGCGACAGGCTGACAACTTGTCACTATAGTGATACACATGTTTTATAGTGATAAACAACCTGGGAAAACAATCCTCAAAAATGTCAGACGCGGCGATAGCGACCGTATTCTTACGGCCGTTAACGCTCTGCGAACCCCGCAAGGTATAAAGGCGTATATATGTATGTATTTTATTAATCATTTAAAAAAACGTTTTCCTTTACCCAAAATTTTGTAAGAGGCAACACACGCAGTAAATGCGCCTTCAGTAACATTTGAACATACCACTATCATTGTTGCCAGTAAAAAAAATATTTTATAATTTTACCCATTTTTGTGGTACCTACTGATAGGCCTTTAGATTTTATATTTGATTTTCGATACCCCAATATATCGAAACGTATGATTTTCGAGATATCGTGACAATGACATCCCTAGTCGAAATGTTTATATTGGATTCAGGTTAGGTAGAGTGCATTTTTGCGGAAGAGGCTAGATATTTCTTACGCAAGGTAAGAATGTTGTTTATTTTTTGCTGAACAAGCAATTTCTAGAATTTCTTTCATCTCGCAGGTAAGAATGCGAGAAATTTAGTAACGAGAAATTCAACAAAGAAAATTATTACCTGCATAGTGAGATTCTGACGTGTCAACATCTTATAATTTGATGGAGCCAGCTGCACGCGTTACAACCATGACTCAAGCGTGGCGTTACCACGAAAACAAATTAAATTTGAATTATATTTTGAATAATGCGAGATCCAACAGAGCAGAGGTTTGTGATTTGCAAATAGGAGGTTTTATTTTTGAGAATAAAAAAAAAATCTAGTAATCCAAGAACTCAAAAGATGGCGTTGAACAGACTATGTTACTAGAATTCAGTGCTGATTCCAAAGCCAAAAGGCTAAAAACAACATCGCGACACTGACTGACAGTCTGGCATGCACTGACACTTTCGTTCCAAATAAGTCCGAGTCCAAGTTTCAAAAAAACAAAAACTAAATATTACATTCCATTCTTTACGGTAATATACCAAGCACAGCGCCATCTATCTAGCGACTAGAATAATAATTTTAAAAACTAAAAGATAGAAAGTATTCAAATATCGCGGGATATTAGCTATTAAAAATAAGATTTACATATTAAACGAATGCTGAGCATTGTTTCATAACATTTTACTCCATGATTGTTATCATTGTTTCAAAATACTCACAACAAATTCTCCGAAAACTCCGAATTAACCTGAACAAAATCACGTATGATGAATAAATTTTGGTGGCAAATAAACGTTAGTAGGTACAGTCGGCAGCAGCTTCTGTTACAAAAAAGGATGTAGGTAACTACAAAAGATCTACATTTAAGTGTTCAATAGGTTTTTTTTTGCTGTGTTGTTTTAGTTCCCAGTAGGTGGCGCTGTTACGGGAAAAAAAATTAGGATTGTTTTCCAAGGTTATTTCAGAAAATATGTGTATCATTGTAGTGACAGGTTGTCAGCCTGTCGCCTAAATATTATAATACGCCAATACTCTTGAGTCTCGTAGTCGTTACGACACCCGCGAGAAGGATGTGGGGTGATGCTATTCTAAGCCGGCATCATATCGAAGACATGCTCCGAATCAATACACTTAAGCGACAACAATAGATTTTGTTTAAAACAAAAAGTCCCCAATGATGGAGAATTTTTTAAAAGGGCGTTTTGACGTGTGATGCCGGCTTAAAAAAGCATCACCCAATTTCTTCCCGCATGTGTTCTAAAAGGCAACTAAGGGACTCGAGGGTTTCATGTGTATAACCATTTATGTACACATTCACTTCTCGCATAGACCTATTTATGTTTTAGATAAGTGTCTTACTGCTAAAAATTGTTTTTTTTTTGTATTGAATAATAAAGTAAAAAAAAACCATTTTTGGCGGCAGGCTGACAATCTGTCACTATAATGATACACGAATCATCTGAAAGGGCCCTCAATACTGGTCAGACGTCGCAATACTACTGTCTAATTCTACTGTATAACTGGAAGAAATCTCTTTAAAGAGATAAGTTCACCTTTTTAATCTAGTTTCTAAGTTCACATTTAATTTTAATTGTACACAATAAAGAATATATATATATACCAACCGTAAGTTTACGATCTTTATCGCTCTGCGTACCCCACAAGGGATAAACGCGTGATATATGTATGTATGTATTTCTTAAAAGGGGAAGTCCAAATGGTGCTTATTGTACCTACGTACATTTATAAATTTCTAGCGTCGATAAATCGAGCTCGATTTTATCAACATGCCCGGCCCTCCCCAATTTATATCTGGTTACCGTAATTTTTTAAATGTCCGGGCGAATAAAGACTCTTTTATATTGCCCGGGTTTGTATCGTTATCATGTCAATGTGAGTATCCTTTTTGTAATTTTGTGTATTGTACGAATACCAATATCAAAGGAACCGATACCTATCAGATATTTATGTGATGTGAATATCTCTGAAAATTATACATAAAAAAGTTTTTTTTAATGGTGGCCGCTGAATTCATAGCCGTAAACAAAAAATCATAATTAAAAATTGTGGTGAGGGGGTGAAGCAGGCGGCAAGGGAAACGACGTAAGTAGATCCAGTAATACCCTTTTATTGGGATAAACGTACATACACAATGCGGGGAGAGGGGCGCAACTATAGTCTACCGCATTCAACTATATAGTTCCCATGCAGGAAGCAATATAGCTTGCCGCTGTAGCGTCTAGATACGCTTTAGAGGGCTGAGACTTTCAAACTGTGTTCTATGGAGGCAGAAGCGCAGTTTTGCAATCTCAGTCCTGAGCGAGGAAGATACAATGTTTGTCTTGATAGGGTAATATATGCAAGTACAATGAACATTTCGTTAGCGCGTTTCAGAAACCAACAGCGACATCTATGTTCCATCAGTGGTACTAAACTCCAGTGGTTGGTTCCTTTGGTAGTCTTGTGGTTTCTTTGTTACATTCTCCCCCTCTGCCTATGCCGTCGACCCGACAAATAAGGCAGGTAAGTGTTCAGTTCTTACGTGGTCTTCCGGGTCGTCTCCTTACTGGAGTAGTAGTAGTAGTTGAGGGGACCTTGCGGGGTCGGCCTCTCTTTCGGATCGGGTTAGTTGGTAACGGCAAGTCTATGTCCTCCCCCTGGACCAGAACCGCTCCGACCGCGTAGCTGCTGGCGTCTGATTTTATTACGAACTGCTCATTCGTGAGCATCACAGGGTGCACTGGTCTCTCGTCCGGCATCCTGCCGTATGCAGTGGTCACTCGGCCCGAGCGTGTAGTGTACGGTATCTTCTGCAGATCGTCTGACGAATCTTCTAACGCGTCGTCCTCGTCGTCGCTCATCTACCCTTAATGCCGCGGCGTAAAGTCCGTAGTCGAACGTTGACTGGCCCCACGTTGGGCGCCAATGTGGTGAGGGGGTGAAGCAGGCGGCAAGGGAAACGACGTAAGTAGATCCAGTAATACCCTTTTATTGGGATAAACGTACATACACAATGCGGGGAGAGGGGCGCAACTATAGTCTACCGCATTCAACTATATAGTTCCCATGCAGGAAGCAATATAGCTTGCCGCTGTAGCGTCTAGATACGCTTTAGAGGGCTGAGACTTTCAAACTGTGTTCTATGGAGGCAGAAGCGCAGTTTTGCAATCTCAGTCCTGAGCGAGGAAGATACAATGTTTGTCTTGATAGGGTAATATATGCAAGTACAATGAACATTTCGTTAGCGCGTTTCAGAAACCAACAGCGACATCTATGTTCCATCAGTGGTACTAAACTCCAGTGGTTGGTTCCTTTGGTAGTCTTGTGGTTTCTTTGTTACAAAATGTAATATTTAAAAAAATAATTAGGTACTTAAGTTTTTTTTTTCAGGCTAAAAATACCCATATAACATTCGTTAATAAAATACGCTTGCCTCGAACAGTACAAATTTGTGTATTTGTCTAATTATATTAATATATCACTTTTTATAATAATTTGTTCCATTGAGCATTTATTGTATTTATTTTGTTTCTCTAAAGAAGCTATGTCTTTTATAATATCTCAATATTAAATCAGCTTAAAGCAGTCTACAGATGGACGAAGGTGCGCCCACGACCTTACTGTTTTGTTTTCAAGAAGTCAGCATTGTTATTATGGGAAGTCCCAATAATTCTTCGAATATAAGAAGAATACCATATTCAAGAATGGTTGCTTAGGGTTTCCAGAATCTAGATTGTTTCTTTGGACCACTTAAAAAAGGACACCCTAAACATACACTAGGAATACGAAGCGCGCCATCTATACATGGTTAAGAGACGGTGTAATGAAAACTTTACAGGCGTGATCAAACTATGACATTGAACAACATTTTCTATGGCGGCTAACGGCTTTGTTGGGAAACGAAAAAAATGTTTAACCTCCCATACAAAATTCTTAATCATCTGACTGATTTTGTATGTGAACTGGAAAAAAATTTTTCGTTTCCCACCATAGCCCCCATAGTAAAAGTTTTTCATTTTCGTGATCTGATCACGCCTGCAAAAATTTTATTATACCGTCTCTTCCACCCTGTATAATCTTATTAATTACATGGCCCTGGACAGTTCGTCTGTGTCTTACATAACTTCAACAAAACTTATTATTACAACTTCTATTCCATAACATGTTTACTTACTTACTACTGTTTACAAATAGCTAATTATATGATAGAAACCTGGTTGTTTATGGAGACGGAACACAAACAGCTCATTATGTAGCCGGAAGCGATATTATTTGTTTGCTTATGCTACCTATAGTTACTATAATTATGCTGACGATTCCGTCAGCATATATTTCCTTAGCAATTTTTTACTTATTCTTTGTCACTTTTTTTCCTTGCCTTATCCTGTTCTCTGTCGGGGTCGTCTACCTTACCTAGGGGATTTGACATAGAACCAAGTTTTTGCACAGAGCGACTGCCATCTGACCTTTGCAACCCGAAGGCTATTAGCCCGAATCCTAGGTTAAGTCACATTCGAATATCATAGGAATTCAAATTTTATTTGAATTTGGGTTTCTGCAGAAAATGCATTAGTATGCATACCAATTTTATGAAAATATGAATGTTCTCAAGTTTTTCGCACTCGCTATTCAGCCGATAGCAGTAAAAGTTTATTTTCTATTACAGAATCTAATAAAATTTTATTTTGCTTAGACTTCCTTCCTTCTTTTTGTGTGGGACGCCAAGTCGTCCAACGACCCGATGAACCCTAGTGTCAGAATTTTTCAACCGCCTTCTACAAGTAGCCGGCTTCTGACATGGTTGAGTAGAGTAACGACCGCCGTCACTGTATTTAGAAGAAATGCGTAGATATACTTATTGTATTACGTTCATAGCGATTTTTACATCAAAAACAACTTCACAACCACACAATTATGCACCAAAAAATGGAGGAAGTTATGGGTAGGTACATTGGGTAGGTACCAATTGCCAATATAGCTTACTATACTGGGTGTAATTTAAGATATACCAAAAACATTCCACTTATAACTTTAACTATTTATTCGTTTTTTTTTTCCATTTTTCACCACTAACTCTATCAACTGGTTCAGAATTTTTTAATCATATTTGTTTTTTTTTGTCGCTTGCCAATGTTTACCATCGCTAGACTTATCGTACAAAATAGTTGAAAAACAATTTAATTTACTATGGTAAGTACGGACTGGCTTAAAAGCATATCTCATTTCAATTTTCTTTCTCTTAGCTCCGCTTTAAGATACGTCAGCGTGACCAAATCTTCACCAAAGAATAAAACTTGATTTCCAAATTCAACTGGAATAACTAAGGAAGCCTCATGCTTTATTTCTACCTCAAACATTATACGCCAGATGGTGCCAGGGCTTAATAATATTATCATAGTATGAAGAGAGCCTTGCAGGTGCCTCAGAAGGTTTTTTAATAAAACTCTGTAGCCAGCTTAAGTGTCATTCAGAATATGAGCCTTTGTTACGAGCCTTAAAAAATTAAAAACTAGACCCATAATATTAAATATTAAACCTTGTTTTATGAAGATTACATTTGAAGCGTAAGTCGTAAAAGCTTGTGGTTCGGTGGTAAAAATCCTATCAACGAATTAAAAAAAAACTATTGACTTACTTTTTATTTTCCATTCAAGAATATTATCAGCACACTTATAGACAGGTTTTTTTCCAGTCCATGAAACTGAACAACTATCCCCAAGAAACATAGGTCAAAATATGAGAACATTTTTTGGACCTCCCATACAAATTGACTTGGTCGGTGGGTAACTTTGTATGGGAAGTCAAAACTTTTTTTTTATGTTTCGACCTGTGTTTCTTGGGGAACTGTGATTTTTGTTTAATATAACTAGGAACCCTCAGTTTATGTGAATAGTCATGTTTATCTGAAAAGTCTACTAAATAAAGATAAATCGTAAGTAGACAAAAATATTGATGAAGCTGAATTTCTGAAATTGTGATTTAGTGCACGCAAAGTCCACTATGGCTTCGTGGTAGACCAGCGCTATGCAGTAGTAAATACTACTGTTGTAGCATTCGCTGAACGAAGTGCCTTTTCAGTGTCCTCATTAACAAACGGACTACCTAAAAGTCTTGTATATTCTAAGTGTACTATTTACCTACTACTGTACTGTTATAGACTTAATACAGAAATGTTCAATACAAACTGTTTGTTCCCACACATTGTGATTTAAGTAAGCTATATGGTCACTGAATATTTTTTTTTCTTATTCTTATTCTTATTCATTCTAAAATCAATTGGTAGAAAAGCTCTGACGGCAGGGTTCATCGGGACGTTCGATTTCCACATTCGGTTTGAATTCTAGAACGTATGATTACACAATTATTTATTTTATTTTACTAAGTAGTTAAGGTACAAAAAAAAACCGGTTTTAAACAAAAATTAGAAGTACCTACACGCGGTACCTTGAATTGAATGGCTCAAAAGCACTGTTGGAATGAGATCGACCTGTGGTGCGAATTTATGAGTTAAGTTTGGATTTTGTGACCCCTTTCAGGGCCCAACCCTGCCCCGCCCTGCCGCACCCCCCGCGGTTGCTAGGCGACGCCTCTCTAGGGAAAACGCAGGATGTACGTCGATTGGATTCTTTCAAGGCTATTTTGAACTGAATGTGATTTTTGGCTTTGAAAGTATATCTAATTCAAGATAAATAGCTGTTTGACTGACTGATAAAATAAGATACTTTTCAAAACAAACAAAACCGTATTTTTTAAAAGAAACATTGAAATATGACGTCTTTCATAGTATCTTGAATCGCGTCAAAACAATATATTTTATATTAAGTTACAATGGTTCTCCCTTATGAATCTTAAGTAGTTTATTCATTGCTATAGTAGTAAGGTCAAATATTTTTTGACGCTTCCTGAAATATTTTCATACGGAAACTTGTTCAGTTTCATTGGCTGAACACACCCTATCAGTATTAGAAGGGCTGTCCCTTACACCCCGTATTGTTCTTTGAACCCGGACTTCCAGTGACGTCACACGCGGATATAAGTTGTGACGTCACCAGGCAGTATGAAATTGTTCCGGGCGCAGGTGTTGCCAACTACGCCGTGACAAACGATGCGAGATAATACACGATTATAATTAGATACGTTGTGTAAGCCGTGGGGTGCCGGCTTGAAATAGCATCACCCCGTTTCATCCCGTGTGTGTCGTAAAAGGTGACTACTAGGGGATGATTGACATGAAGTAGATGCAAACTATGGCGCACCTGACGACTTGGGTGACAGCTCTTCCGCATATGAATTTGATCCGTGGATGAAACGTAACTCACTGTATAGAAAATATATTACTAAAATGTACTTATACAAGGTGTCACAAAATTACCTGCAAATATTTTAAGGGGTGAACCAGCCCATGAAACTCAACAACTTTCCTCAAGAAACATAGGTCGTTAGGTGTTACTCAATTTTGGATGAAAATACTACAATAGTATTAGCTAGGTGGCGACTCCTCCAAATAACAGCACCACTTCGGATGAGTCGACGCCTATCATTTGTAAAGAGTGACATTTCATCCACGGATCAAAATTTGCGGATGAGCTGTCACCCAAGTCCACCTGACATCGTGCCCTCTTTTGCCCGTCTCTTGCAGCAGATGAACTCATGCTAGCAACAGAGAACGCCATTGAGATCACCACAATACTGGCAGTCGAAAATATAAGTATCTTCTTCTTTTCGACTAAGACACCGCGTCGTCCAACGACCCGATGAACCCTAGTATCAGAATTTTTAAACCGCCTTCTACAAGAAGTAGGCTTCTGGCATGGTTGTGTAACGAACGCCGTCTAAGTGATCATAGACAGCAATCGAGACCTACGGCTTAACGTGCCATCGAACCCTAAATCTTCTGCGTGGCACTACCACTGCGCCACATCGGCCGCCAATATGAGTATGAATCTTTGACACGACGAAGAAGGCAGAAAATTATATTATGAAAAACACTCAAATAAAGCTGTAAATTTAAGTCATACCTAAATAATAATTTCACTATGTATTTTAAATGAATTCCTTTGTCTCGAGATTTAATTTTTTAAATAAAAGTTATCTCTCTTTCAAAGACTTTAATTAAGTTATGTTGTAGAAAACATTTAACTAAGTATCCTTAATTTTCAGAAAAATCTGATTTACACTGAAAACTACAATGACTCTTTATTATTTATTTTCAAACCTAAGTCAAAAATACCAACTTTGACTTTGATCATTACTTTTATATAAAATTTTAACCAACATTTTTTATTTTAAAAGCCTTTAATGGTTTATTTTCAGCGAAGATCTTCAGAAACAAACAATGAGATATGAATATTTAATGCGAATCCAAAGTTTATAGTCAAAATGCGGGCAAAACAGTGTCTAAGCTTCAATTTATAGTCTAGACCACATTTATACCTTGTCAGCCATTTATGTCAGAAACTAATGTTTTAGTATGGTGAAATAGGGATATACATTTCTAGTACGGATCTGACAGACCGCTGCGATGTTTTAGCGCTCCGACGACCGATGTGGCGCAGTGGTAGTGCGACTGCCTTTGACGCAGACGGTCCCGGGTTCGATTCTCGGTGGGTCACTCACAAAGTTGATATTTATCACTTTGTGAATTTGTTCCCAGTCTGGTTAGGACATTGCGGGCTGAACCACCCGATTGTCCGTAAGTAAGATGGTTCCATGTTTCGGATGGCACGTTAAGCCGTAGGTCCCGGTCGCTGTCTATGATCACTTAGACGGCGGTCGTTACACAACCATGTCAGAAGCCTACTACTTGTAGAAGGCGGTTGAAAAATTCTGACACTAGGGTTCATCGGGTCGTAGGACGACTCGGTGTCCCACACGAAAAGAAGAAGCGCTCCGTCATGCGTTAAGTGTGCGATCCGCATATGGTAGGTAGGTGACATATTATTAGGCTTTTGTACCATATTTATGAAGAAGAATTAATTACCCGTATTATACCTGTTTTAATGGCATCCCGCGGGTGTCGTAAATGCCCGCGTCGAGACTTGAGGGTGTTGATCTAGGTGTAAGTAATTTAAGGCAATGTGCTTAAAATAAATTACAATTTCTGAAATGTCCTTTAAATATCTTGTACAATTTGTGTGAATTTCATAAACAAACTCGTTATACGCAGGTTATTTATTGAATTCATTCTGCTTACTAATCCCTGTGTGGTTATGATGCATAAAGGTGGATCGCACACTTGACGCACGACGGAGTGCATAAATATCGCAGCGGTCTGTCAGATATATATTAAAAATGACAATTCCCATACTAACACCGCTCAACCGCTGTCGACGCAGCACTATCGCAGTGTCGTCCGTCGAGTGCAGTTTTAGTATGGGTACTAAACTGACGCTTCTAGTATGGATCTGACAGACCGCCGCGATTTTTTGCGCTCTGTAGTGCGTCAAGTGTGCGATATACCTTAGTTTTCTTTATATTTCAGTGTCAATTCTTCTCGTGTTTGATAAAACCCATTACGAATTGATACTTCTGAAATCTGCTCGCGCACGAGATAAGTTTGTCTATAGAATGCATCATTAAGCTTTCTTTTGGCCTGAATTCGACTTAAGGTTGCTTTAGCTATAAAGACGATGGTGCTTTTCTAAGCCAGCACTACACAGAATTCAAAACTTATTACGACATTTCTTACAAAATTATGAAATGGGAAATTTTCTTGCCCATTTGCAAGTGTGCGTAGATGGCGCTAAGCTAAACTGAAAAAGTTTCTTTTTAGTTGAGTATGAATATAACTCATATGTCAAAATTTCAAGCTAACGCAACGCCATCTAGTATGACATCATAAACTAGCTAACGCGAGACCTGTCAGATACAGACAGAAAAGTTTCCATTTCCTATCGTGTCAGAACCATTGTCACGCTACATATTTAAAGTTATCATCGCATGTCACTTTGTAAGTCGGTTAAACACTGGACTTTGAAATTGGCTTCGCGTGTTATTTGTCAACTGTCATCCTTAAAATTACCGGCTCCTCACTTTGTAGGGTTGGGTCTATGTGACTCATATAATGAGTCATATAATATGAGTCACATAGATTGTAAAAAATTAAAGATCACAAATGGAGAAGGACAACTCCACATTTAAATCCGGAACGGGGTCTCCGTCAGGCGCGTGTGACAGAGGTCTATCGTGCGGTAGACTCTGGCTCCTCACGAATCGACTCTTCGTTCTTGTGGAGTGAGCCAGGGAGGCCTGGAGGGTGGCTCAGGCTCTGACCAATCCTGCGTTTTCTAAAACTGCGTCCTAGGCAACGCGGTGTCTGTGGAGAGGTAACTTCACCCGTGTCATGCGGATAGGTCTTGCCTCAGACACTGATTAAATTGTATGTCTCAGGTGTATGGGGCCAATGAGTGATGAGTGAGTGGGGACGTAACGTAGAGAACGAAACTCACAAGAGTTGTCGCAAGACACTTTTGAGATCGATGCGTCGCAGATTTAAGCAATCATAGACAGCAACCCGGACTTACGGCTTAAGGAGTGAACTAGCCCCAGAAACTGAACAACCTTCCTCAAGAAACAAAGGTCGAAATATGAGAAAAATTTTTGAACCTCTTGAATTTTTGAAATTGACTTGATCGGTCGGTAATTAATATGGGAGGTCCAAAATTGTTTTTCATATTTGGACCTTGGGGAAAGTTGTTCAGTTTTATGGGCTGGTTCACCCCTTAAGATATTTGCAGCATTTTTTTTTACATCCTGTATGTATGTATATACGTAGTTTTCAAAACACCATCTCTCTCCGTACTGCAATAACGGAAAATGAATTGACTCTGTAAACTATTATTTCAATGAGTCAACTCAGTGTATGTCATCTCTAGTTTACTAACTCTATATTCCTATTTGCCCGGGGGCTGGTGATGATAAGGGTATAGTGACACAAGGACGATCTCTAGTGTCTCCCGAGGCGTTTCGGGCTTGTCGTTCGTGGTACGTTAGATAGACGCTGTACTCGTACCTAACCTGAAAATATACGGTGTAAAATTATTAGCTGCAAATATTTTAAGAGGTGAATCAGCCTATGAAATTGGTCAATTTTACTTAAGAAACATATGTCGAAATATGAAGAAAAATTTTGGACCTCCCATACAAAACTACCGACCAAGTCAATTTGTATGTGACGTCCAAAAACTTTTCTCATATTTTGACCTATGTTCCTTGGAAAAAGTTGTTCGGCTGATTGAGCCCTTAAAATATTTGCAGCAATTTTACACCCTGTATAAGGCGTCTCATATAATAATAAAAATGGAATGAAAACAATACTAAATAATTTTCTCTAGTTTTACCTGTATCAAAAATCAAACATGCACAAAAACATCAAGCTACCGCTACAGTCATAACAATGTACTGCTGGACATGGGCCTCCCCCAATCAGAGGGTATTGCCACTCACCATTGCTTGGTAGGTGGATCGCACATTTAACGCACGACGGTCCGCTAAAATATCGCAGCGTTTAGTCAGATTCATACTAGAAATGTCAATCCCCGTACTAAAACCGCTCGACCGCTGTTAACGCAGCGCTATCGCAGCGTCGTCCGTCGAGTGCGGTTTTAGTATGGGGAGTGACGTTTCTTGTATGGATCTGACAGACCGCTGCGATATTTTTGTGCGTCGTCGTGAGTCAAGTGTGCGATCTGCCAGATTGGTCTTCTTGATCTGTTTGCTGCGCTTTTAACGTTAAAAATCAAAAGAGGAAGCACGCAATGCTACAGCAATATTACATTGGGGAGCGACGTTTCTAGTATGGATTTGACAAAACGCTGCGATATTTTGGCGGTCTGTCGTGCGTTAAGTGTGCAGTGCGCCTTAGCGAATTAACGAGCGTAGTGCAAGGTGATGTAAATATTGACAGGATAAAATTCAAAATTCAAAATATATTTATTTGCGACAAACATGGTAGTCAGGTTGGTACAATAATTAAGCAAGAGGTACATCATGTTTCGCCAAGTCAAGGCATGCAAATATTTAAACAGTGTCATCGGTCAAATATTCAATATTCATGCATTATAAAATTATAACTATTATTAACATGTCAAATATATTATATTACAATTTATTATTATTTATTACATTACAATTTCTTTACATTCTAAATATTCATTAATTTTATAAAATACATTACTTTTCAGCCATTTTAGCAATTTTGTCTTAAATAATGAAATGGGCAGATTCCTAATGTCTAATAAGCTGCTGCCCATTTCCGAATGGTCGCTTTTTATCACAACCACGTTTAATATTCCGAGCCGGTATCATTCGGCTAAATAATAATTATCATCACAACATTATCATTATCATCATTGACCTCGTATGTCTGTGACAGACGAATTAATCAGTGTCCGACGCAAGACTTTTCGTGATATTTTCAATAGAAAACAAAAAACTAAATTCACCATTATTCAGGATGTCACTGACTCAACATAGTCTTATGCTTTCTTCCATACGCTTTCAGAGGCACAAAGGTAAAGAATCAGATGGAATTTTTCCGTTGCTCCCTAAGGAATATACTTGGCTCTAGTAAAATTCTCTGCATACTTCCATCTCGGCTTTTGATATGCGAGCAGGTTGATTTTAGAATAATGCCTCTTTGATATTAGTTTGCGAAAAGAAAAGGATATAAGAAGAACGAAGAAGTTTCGCGCTGAATAATAACGTAACAAATATTTTGTTAGTTGCGTCCCAGGCAACGCAGTGTCTTTGCTTTTTTTATACTGGGTGTAAAAAAATGCTGCAAATACTTTAAAGGGTGACTTAGCTCATCAAACTGAACAACTTTTCCGTTCCGTTTTCCAAGGAACATAGGTCGAAATATTAAATAAAATTTTGGACCTCCCATGCAAATTGACTTGGTCGGTCAGTAATTTTGTATTTTTTTCATACTTCGACCTATGTTTCTTGGATAAAGTTGTTTAGTTTCATGGGCTGATTCATCCCTTAATATATTTGCAGCAATTTTTTTTTCACCTTATATATTTTTAAGTGTTTTTCATGTTTAACCTTGTTACGCTTTTTGAAGACACGGTTACGGTACCAAACAACTTTTTCATGAAAAATGTTTTAGACCGTTTTCTTTCTTTTCCTATTATCACCGAGGTTTTATATAAAATATGTAGAAGTTAGTCAAAATATTTTTTAATAGAAAAAATTTCATAGTCAGTGTAAGCCTTTGAATCTACCGGTCAATAGGTGAATGGTAGAGCAATTTAGCCGGACCAACCCTGATAGCAGAGTTTTTACTCCAACGCAATGCCCTCTGACTTGTAGGCCGTAGTAAGCTGGCAATAATTTTGTCACTGGCACACTGCGGTCCCGCTAAGCTTAGACCCATACTAATGGTAAACGCACACTCAACAGAGCCGTGCGTATGCTACGCACCGGACGCACCGCTTCACCGTATAATACGGACGAGGCTGGTATATATATATTTTTTAGAAATTTATACACATATATAAATCACGCCCCTTTCCCGTTGGGGTAGGCAGAGACAATTTCCTTCCACTTGCTACGATCATGGCATACTTCTTTCGCTTCTTCTACATTCATTAGTCTTTTCATGCACGCTTGTCGGTTTAGGGTACTTGATCTCTCTTTTTAGAACTTTAGCATATTTAAAACCAAAACTATTTAATTCTAGCGTGCGGTGACCCTGTCAATCTATATTTTTAAATCACAGAACTTTATGGCAGATTTATAAAGAAAAATCATCGGATTCTGGCCGATTTCAATCATGTAACCTTATGATTGTGGCAGATTTTAATCTGATATTTTGACATTCTTCTTGATTCTGATACTTTATTTAATTGAATTAGGCATAAAGTTCGGTGAAACAAATCTGCTAAATATAGTCACCACTACACACGCACTGTCTGGGTAATGCGGTTAAGTGTGCATTCACCTTAAAACTACATAAATCGTAGAGCAAGCCTCATGTAATGTCGGTCTGACCAAAGCTTTACTGTAATCGATAGCTGATAGAACCCAGTAAAGGCATTATGGAAGATTTAATTTTGGTTTGCCGTGCCGTGTGATGCCGGCTTAGTATAGCATCACCTCACGTCCATCCCGTGGGTGTCGTAAGAGGCGACTTAGGGACTCGAGAGTATTGGTATATTACAATTTTTAGGCGACAGGCTGACAAGTTGACACTATAGTGATACACATGTTTTCTGAAACAACCTTGGAAAACAACCATCAAAAATGACAGACGTGGCGATAGCGACCGTATTCTTACGGCCGTTAACAACAACAAGGGATAAAGGCGTGATATATGTATGTAATTTTGGTTTGTGTTGAAGAATCTACCTACACTTTGAACTGTATCGGACTATAGAGTCAGAGATGGCGAGGTTTTATACTCATCTGACATGGATTGATAAAAGGAACACTACACCATACCTCAGATAATATAATACTACTAGACCATACGTAAACCTACACCATACGTAAAGTTACCTACTTGTTTTCAATAAAATGCAAATCAAATGTTTCTGGCGATGACAATTCTTGATTTTAAGCTTTCAATCGTTTATTTCCAAGTAGATTCACAAATAATACTTTTAGAATGTCAGTAAGTTACAATACAATACTGTCACTGGACAATTTAATGTTCGCTATTTTTTGTTTTAGAAACGCGGCACAATTGCCATAAAAAATAAAAAAATAAAGGCCTAATTTAACTGAAAACACAACTGTAGCTACAACAGATTTTGACAAACCATGTGGCTTTTATTTATGTGAGGCGTAATAAAAGCCAAAGCACAGATGTCTAAACGACCCAAAAAAAACCTTTTCGGAACAAATTATTCTAAAATGCCTTATTAAACTGTGCTATTGGGTACAAAGAGGGTAGAATCAGCGAAACGTATAATGCTAAAAATAATACCTTTTTTGTCTTCCCGAAATCAGTTCTGTGAAAAGAATTCGGGCATACCTATCTACAATTTTTTTCCGAATGAACAATCTTACGCTTTCCTTGTTCTTTAAATTTGTTTGGATTTTTTGGGTTTTTAAAGTATTTTTGTCGAAATTCAAGTCTGATAGATTGTTAGTACTTAGTACAAAGTAAATCGATCAGAACTTTGATGTGGCTCTTGAAAATAAAGAAAAAAGAAAATAAAAACCCGTTGGAGTGTTCAAGCTAACACAAGTACCAAAAAGTAACTCTCTTTCCTTGTCGGTGCAATATTGAGAGAAACGGAAAAACATGGTTGAAACCCACATTCAAATAAAATTTGAAACCAAATGATATTTGAATGTGACTTAACCTAGGATTCGGGCCAGGTTAGCCTTCGGGTTGCAGAGGTCAGATGGCAGTCGCTCTGTGTAAAAACTTGGTTCCACGTCAAATCCCCTAGGTTAGGTAGCCGACCCTGACAGAGAACGGGATAAGGCAAGGAGAATGATGATTGAGAGAAACGGACGATGAACGTTCAGTTCAAGCAATTCGAACATTTTCTTTAATATTGAATGATATAGAAAAGTAAGCCCATAGATTTTACATCACATTATAACAATCAAATCATCAAAAATCATTTTTTTTACGCCTCGTTAGATGGCATTGTAATTAAAAAAACAATGAAAGAAAACGCGTGATGCAAAGTTTTTGAATTATACATCGTTTAAAATTTAGCTCTATTTATCACTCCCGAATAACTCTACATACGAAATTCCGTGCCGTGTGATGCCGGCTTAGAATAGCATCACCCCACATCCTTCCCGTGGGTGTCGTAAGAGGCGACTAAGGGACTCGAGAGTATTGGTGTATTACAATTTTTAGGCGACAGGCTGACAACCTGTCACTATAGTGATACACATGTTTTCCGAAACAACCTTAGAAAACGATACTCAAAAATGTCAGACGTGGCGATAGCGACCGTATTCTTACGGCTGTTAACGCTCTGCCTACCCCGCAAGGGATAAAGGCGTGATATATATATATATATATATATATACGAAATTCCGTGAAAATTGTTGGAACTGTTTCCGAGAATTTTTGCTCGTTTAAAGGTATTAGATATAATTCTGTTTTACCATGTAAACAATGCGATCATCAACCCACGAAGGTATTATAACTACATACATAAATTATTCAGATAAATGCGAATGTTGGTTTAGTACATCCAATTTTACAGTAAAGAGATTTTGTATTGTATTCGCAAGGCAGATATTTCGTATCCTGCATCAAGTACGTTTGTGTTTAGTGAGGTCTGTGTTTGTCGTTGCGTATTTTGTGTGGTGTGTGATGTAAGGTCGATTAAGTGTATGTCCTGGTTGTTCTGGAGTGTAAGTGATGTAGGATGTACAATATTATTGTTATTTTTATATATTTTTATAACTCTTCGAAGAGGATATATTGGCAAGGGCCGAAGCCAAGTGCATTATACAACTAGGTAAGTAATAAAAACTTCCTGACTATTCTGCATGTGTTCAGTATGACTGCTTTTCGGAGAAGTGTGTATGTGTTTGAGGGGATATCTAACGTTTTAAGACTTTTCTGTAGTTTATTACTATTATGGTTGTGTAACGACCACTGTCTAAGTAATCATAGGCAGCAACCGGGACCGGGGTAAAATGAAAAAGCCTTTTTAATTTGGGAAAAAAATATCTTGTTAGTAATCAATACGAATCTTTTTAAGGTGTCTACAGGGTAGAAAGGTATCAATGGATTTTGCCGGGATCAACCGCAACGCGAAGGGGGATAGAATACACTTTTAGACAGATTTGTTTTATTGGGCCAGTTTAAAATTACTTTGAATCTGAAAGCCGAAAGGAGTAGATTATAATAAGAATGATTTTTATTACCGTGTGAAGCATCACCTCATTCCTTTCCCGTGTCGTTAGAGGCGACTGTGTAACACAGGGGTTTTATGACATATGAAATGCAATTCGCTAGTTTCCTGGGTCATATAAAAAATATAACAGTTGTATGCCTAAAACTATTGTCCATAAATACTACGGACTTCATTCATAATTTTTCGAAATAATCAAAGTTTGTAATAAATTAAAAATAATATAAAAGTAAGTGTTTTGACGCCATACAAATACTTACGGCTTGACGTCATACTTCTAAGTCTTCAAATAAAATACCGTTTTAGATCGTTATATACTTTTTATATCTCTTTTGACCAGTTAGGAAACAAACCTATTTTAAGCGATAAGTTGACTCTATCACTGTAGATACACGATTTACCTGAAACAGCTGTCAAGTTCCACGTGATGCCAGCTTAGAATAGCATCACCCAATATATCCAGGGAATGGGTAGCAGTGTTCCATGTAAATCAGCACTGCGCTTGTCATCCACCTGCCACGCGTGATGAGTATGGTAATGTCCCCCGATAGGGGGAGACCTATTGTCCAGCAGTGGACTGCTGTAGCTGTTTAGGTGGTCGGAATTGGGGTTATTTTTTTATTGTCACTACCCAAGGGATAAAAATCAGAAATTATATGTATGTATGTGATTTGGTGCCGTGTGATGCCGGCTTAGAATAGCATCACCCCATTTCTTTCCCGCGGGTGTTGTAAGAGGCGACTAAGGGACTCAAGAGTAACCTTGGAAAACAATCCTCAAAAATGTCAGACGTGGCGATAGAGACCGTATTCTTACGGCCGTTGGCGCTCTGCCTGCCTCGCAAGGGATCAAGGCGTGATACATGTATGTATGTATGATACAAACAAAATTGATGACGCAAACACGAAAAGAATTAGGCAAGGGCGAGCCCAGACTTGCCCTGTATCGATCACACTCAACCGCCTGTTTATAAATATGTATGGGCTATTCCCATACATAAATATGTATGGAATCGTTAAACGCAGAGCTGACGCATAATACGCGTTCAGCCAAATTAATGCAGCGGTTGGCGCGGGAGAATGGAGTTTTTAAAAGCAACTCAGAGTAATCTGTTTCGTACAAGCATATTTATTGTGTAAATTACATACACACACACACATATCAAGACTATGTCCCTGGCGGGGTAGCCAGACTGTTAACAGCCGTCAGAATACGGTCGCGATCGCCACGTCTGACATTTTTGAGGATTGCTTTCCAAAGTTGTTTCCGAAAACATGTGTATCACATCGCTATAGTGATAGGTTGCCAGCCTGTCGCCTAAAAAATTTAATAAACCAATATTCTCGAGTTCCTTAGTCACCTCTTACGATACCCACGGGAAAGATGTGGGGTGATACTATTCTAAGCCGGCATCACACGGCATCTCCATTATTTGTGTCGCCATAAATTTATTTTCTTTTGTAGACGATTCTCAATCTTATCAGAATTTGATCTATGCTGTACCTCAATGGACATAATGGATGAATAATAAGTAAATCTAGCTATATAATTAAGTATCTTAAGTACTCTTTGCTATTCATAAATGAAAAATAGGCTAGTAGACAGTGTTTTATTTATGGTCTAATTTCGAAAAGTAAATGTTTAAGTAATATTTCATCCAAATAAATCAATCTTAGGGCTGGCGCACATCTTACGACATTTTTTGTTCATCATTATCTAGCAAATCTGAACCATACTAAGTAATAATACATACATACATAGTAATAAAATAAGTTTAGTTTAGCAGTTTTTACCTTGATACTTGTGTCGTCTGTCAATTTCACGCAAATGCTATAACATAAGGTCCATTTCCCTTTGTTCTCTTCTCTTTTAGTATAGATCGGTCACGTATCAAGCGTCCAAACGTCAAAGGTATCAAGCTATGTTTTATAAACTATAAAGTCGATATTCGCTGCCATGGCCAAAGGGCTTTTCTCCACTTATCGGGCATCCTTCATTTGTCGGTCCGTCAATTTCCGATCCGATTTAGAAATCTATTACACTACTATACATGCTGTTCCACTCTTCCGGCATCCGGCATTTATCGATCCGGGAATTTTCCAAACCGAAATTTGGATTCTGACGGTCCGAAGTGACAGACGTGTAAAAAGTATGCATATAAAAGGTACTCTTTGAACTCTACCGTGACGTCATTCTACTGTCCGTTTTACCAGATAGGTGAAAAAGCGTCATCCGGCATTCAAATATTGTCGGAAGGCTACTTCCGACATCCGGCAGCTTGACCGGATAAGTGGAGAAACGCTGAAACGGTTTTAGCGTCCACGCGAGTTTTTCCGGTTTTAGTCCAATACGATCCATGATTCTCATAAAAAAACTAGTGTCTAAAAATATGCTGGCATTTTCAGAATAAAATTTACAGAAATGCAAGTTGTATTTGTACTCTACAGCACAAAAAACGAAAACAAAAAAGCAACTCGAGGATTCTCAAAGAGTCCGTTTCCCTTGTGAAGAAATTCAATGATTTGGAAAATTAATCTCAGTTGCACTGGAAGATATTTTATTTTGCAGTGAATGAAATGTATTTTAAAACTTTTGTCCAGAATTCGGTGAACTGGACTGTTCATAAAAATAAGAACGAAAGATTTTTACTTATTTTTCAAAAATGTTTACGATTGAGGAGTTTTACTTTACTCACATTCTCCGGTGTTTTCTGGATCTGATTTTTTCTCTGAAAGTTGTTTATGAAATTGCATGTAAAAATATTTGGTATATCCTTATCCTTACTTATCACATTGAAACTTTTTATTGAATATTCCAAGAATGGACTAAACAAATGGACTAATATACACACATACACACAAATCACGCCTTTATCCGTGGCGGGGCAGGCAGAGCGTTAACGAACGTAATATTACGGTCGTGATCGCCACGTCTGGCAAATGTTTAAGGGTCGTTTCACAATAGTGACAGGTCGTCAGCCTGTCGCCTAAAATTGCAATACAAATGAAACCCTCAAGTCCCTTACACACGGGAAAAAAATGGGGTGATGCTATTCTAAGCCGGCATGACACGGCATGTGTCATGGACTAATAATGGTCACTAAGAGAGCAGTTTGTATGTGTCAGAATTTTTTTTCTTCGAATGTTTGAGGCTGTCTAGAATCATTTTTTAAACTTATATTTTGTTTATAATTATATCTACTCTATAAGTACAAGCCTCTTCAAGTGAGATTCTTTTAAATACGGTCAATGACACTTCTTTATAAATTTTATCAAAGAAATCTTGGAACCTTTCAAAAGAATCATTTTAGCCCTCCAAACATTCAATGGTTCGGAAAATTAATCCAGACGGATCCCAGTGAATAAAGTTTCAAATTAAAAACTTCAAAATGGTGCAGGTAACTTTAAACTTTTTTTTATTTTGATGCAGTTTAATGACCTGTCAATCTTGAGGATAGAGTTTTGATCTCGCTACGTACATCTAGGCTACTAGACATCTGACTATTACGTTAATAAATCAGACACATATTGTAATGTAAAGTCCTTGACAGTCCTTGTATAGTATCAGCGCATTTTTTTATACAACAGAATTCGGTAAATTGACAAGGTAATTAATAAAATATAAAAATGTATTGTGAAAAACATTGTCTAAAAACACTTCACCCCATTCATAGTTTTTGAAAAATTTGACAATTAGCATTTTTGAACAGATAATTAATATAAAAGTTATTGTTTTGACGCCATCCAAAATAGTGACTAGTGACGTCATAATTTTATTATATTGTTTTAAAAAGTAGTTCATTGGACCTGCCTGTCAGTCAAGTGGCAGATTAGTATCAAATTAACCTATATCATAATCCTATAAATAAATGTTTTAGAAATGTTTGAGTCCAATCAATATATTCTTTTTATAAAGTCGCTCAGTAAAAATATGTATTTCCTCTAATCTTGAGAACACAAGCACCTGTCGCAAACGGTAAATATTGTAGTTGCTTGCAAAATAGTCTTTTATTAGCGTCAGTATATTTTTGTATTTAGTTTTGTTTCGAGTAGAGCACCGAGTCGTCCAACGACCCGATGAACCCTGGTTTAGATTTTGATAAAAGTATACTTAGACACTTAAAATAATAATAGTAATACAGTAAAAATTTGTTGTGATGCCAGCTTAGAATAGCATCACCCCACATCCTTCCTGCGGGTGTCGTAAGAGACGACTAAGGGACTCGAGGGTATTGGTGTATTACAGTTTTTAGGAGACAGGCTGACAACCTGTCACTATAGTGATACACATGTTTTCTGAAAAAACCTTGGAAAACAATACTCGACAATGTCAGACGAGGCGATAGCGACCGTATTCTTACGGCCATTAACGCTCTGCCTACACCGCAAGGGATAAAGGCGTGATATATGATATATATATTTGTTGTGAGATCACCAAGAGGCCGATTTCTGAAAGCATGCACAAAAATCCGCTAAGATTGGTCAAACCACTTTCTAGTCGTAACATTACTCGTTTAAAAGTCAAAAAATTTGTGGTGGTATTGATCAAGGTGAAAGAGTGCTCTGGACGATTTCTTTTTCGGTTAATTGTATTTGTGTTTAAATAGGGATACAGGTGTGATTTATGTATGTATTTATTTAAGTTAGATTATTTTTTTATTAGTTATTCCGTGTGATGCCGGCTTAGAATTCCGTGTGATGCCGGCTTAGAATAGCAACACCCCACATCCTTCCCGCGGGTGTCGTAAGAGGCGACTAAGGGACTCGAGGTTATTGATGTATTACAATTTTTAGGCGACAGGCTGACAACCTGTCACTATAGTAATACACATGTTTTCTGAAACAACCTTGGAAAACAATCCTCAAAAATGTCAGACGTGGCAATAGCGACCGTATTCTTACGGCCGTTAGCGCTCTGCCTGCCCCGCAAGGGATAAAGGCGTGATATATGTATGTATGTATGGGTGTTATTCTCTGTTATTGCCATCATGAAATTGTTTCAGCAGAACTACGAAATATCATGCGGTGCGTTTTAGGATCCCTTTAGGTATATTTTTTATGGAAAAAACAACAACTGGACTATTACCCAGGTATGGTTGATTAAATGGATGTGAGTTAAAAAATTGGGTGATAGTATAAAATAGTAGCAGACTTTCGCATGCAAAAAATCATAAATACAACTCCGGATAGAGTGAGTCGTTAGTCAGACCATTCATTGCAAATTTACATGCATGTGCTATTAGAAACGAAACTCTCTTTAGGAGCCTCCATAGAGCTTAATGGGGAGGAAAAATCAAAACTTATCTAAGATGGCAGCAGGCGCGTCTACCCCTAACCAATAAGAAGTAATTGAACTTTGATATTGACACATATTTGACCAATCATAGAAAAAGGCACAGCTGGCGCTACAAGTTCCTCAGTTTCCTACCTCATTTCCTGCTGCTGTACGATGCCGGCTTAGAATAGCATCACCCCATTTCTTTCCCGCGGGTGTCGTAAGAGGCGGCTAAAGGACTCTAGGGTTTCATGTGTATTACAATTTTAGGCCACACTCTGACAACCCGTCACTATAGTAATAATCCCTCCGGTCCATAAGAACTGAATCCCAAAATGTGTAGCAAATCAATAGGACTGAAGTTCATAATGCCGGAAATTTAATTTGCATGTATTTTATAACAACTGAAAGTCATTATGTCTTTTTCTCAAAACGTTCTAGTACCAAAAATCGAATCATCTGAAAGGGCCCTCAATATTTGTCAAACTTTAACTAACTTACTGTAAATAACACGCACTTTCACTGGTAGAACTCGATTTTATTGCCTTTCTTGGGTCTTATGTACTACTGCCATAGACATAACGATAGCGGGTTTTAGAATTAAGCTAGCGACACCTATTGTTGCGTAGTCGTTAACACTTATAATCATCTAGAACTTTTGGTTTCCAGCTAATATATAGAAAGGAGATATTCTGGCTGGAACAAATTACTGTCCGTGTTCTGGCTTCCAAAAGTTACGAGTGCGGAACGACTCACTGTCGCAACTAATTCGCAGGCTGGCGGTAGTTGTGTTAATCTAGACTCAAGTTTGTTTCAAGTTAACATCTGCATTTAACAGTAACTCAGACCCCGTAAAAGATGGAGTGATGATCTTAGCTCACATTTTCAAGACTGGTGGGAGCTGGCCAAAGATAGAGACAAGTGGAAAAAAGAGAGGGAGGTCTTTGCCCAGCAGTGTGACATCATAGGTTAATCTTACTAATATTAGAAATGTGAAAGTTTGTATGTTTGTTTGTTACTCCTTCACGCTAAAACTACTGAACCGATTGTCGTGAAATTTGGCATACAGGTAAAAGGTAACTTGGAGTAACACTTAGGATTTTTTATCCCGAAAAAATGTTCCTGTGGTATGCTAAAACCGACTTCCACGCGGGCGGAGCCGCGAGCGCCCGCTAGTAATAAATAAATAAATAAATAAATAAGCAGTAAATCGATATATCGGTTACAAAATTCTGACACTAGGGTTCATCGGGTCGTTGGACGACTCGGTGTCCCACACGACAAGAAGAAGAATCGATATATCAACTTATTTCAAACTAGTGATCCAGTACTGTTTTATTGCTAGTTTTACTAAAAATCTGTGTATGTTTGTTTACTTCATTTACTTACATAGGTATCAACTAACATAGTGTAATTATTGATAAGTAATTAAACCAATATTGTTTTATTGTTACAGGTACATATGGCTAATTAATAATCCGCTGTAATTGTCTCCAGTGGTAAAATCATAGACCTATAAGTAATTCTATGGGTAAAATTTATTTTTTGGTAATATCTTAATACATACATACATACATATATCACGCCTTTATCCCTTGCGGGGTAGGCAGAGCGTTAACAGCCGTAAGAATACGGTCGCTATCGCCACGTCTGACATTTTTGAGTATTGTTTTCTAAGGTTGTTTCGGAAAACATGTGTATCACTATAGTGACAGGTTGTCAGCCTGTCGCCTAAAAATTGTAATACACCAATACTCTCGAGTCCCTTAGTCGCCTCTTACGACACCCACGGGAAGGATGTGGGGTGATGCTATTCTAAGCCGGCATCACACGGCATATAATATCTTAATACAGGGTGTAAAAATATTAGCTACAAATATTTTAAGGGGTCAGAAAGTTTTTTGGTCCTCCCATACAAATTTATTAGGTCGGTAGGTATTTTTTTATGGGAGGATCAAAAGTATTTTTTATATTTCGACCTATGTTCTTTGGGGAAAGTTGTCCACTTTCATGGGCTGATTCACCTCTTAAAATATTTGCAGCTAATATTTTTACACCTTGTATAAAGTTAGATCTTTTTATTTTATTTTTATTAGTGTGCAACAATTAACGTTGCTATTCTTCACTAAAATTGGCGGTATTATATATGGCATTATTTTTTTTTTCCCAAGACGTATTGTTAGCCCATGTATGGGCATTCAGATAATATTTCAAACTCATAACTTGCTGAAATACCGTGCTGAAATAGGTATAACATAGTACAATAACAGTTCATCGGACGACTCGGTGTCCCAAACGAAAAACAAACAGATAAAAAGGGCGTTTTCGTATAAACAGTCAATTTATTATTTTTAAGTGTGGCTCACAGATCCGTATTTCTCTGTAAACAGAAATATCTTATTTGATGATCATGTCAGAAAAACCATCTTTTTGTGATTCGTTTCTCCGATTCAGTAAATACAAATAAATGACAACAATAAAATAGATATAACAAAAACCAGCGTCAGGAAGAGCGATAAGCCAGTACAATAAAACCTTCGTCAGATCGGACAAAAGTGGTTGTCAGCGCGCTGTCAGATGCACAACATCAGAGGCATACACAGACGTCACCCGCCTGAACAGACGCTGTCGAACTTAGGGTCAACTCACATTTTAGCTTGGTTCCTTAGCCTTAACACCGTATGATGCCGGCTTAGTATAGCGTGACCCCATTTCCTACCCGTGGGTGTCGTAAGGGCGACGGAGGGACTTGAGGGTTTCAGGTGTATTACAACTTTTAGACGACAGGCTGACAACCTGTCGCTGTAGTGATACACAAGTTATCTCAAATAGCCCCCTATATTTGACAGACGTGGCGATAGCGACCGTATCTTTACGGCCGTTAACGCTCTGCCTGCCCCGTAAGGGATGAAGGCGTGATACATGTGTGTATGTTAACCCTAACAGCCACAAGAGTCCACTGCTGGAGTTGGGCCTCCCCCTATTAGGGGGTATTGCATTACTCATCACACTTGGTAGGCGGATTGGCGAGCGCAGTGTTAGATGTTACATCAACAGGGAACGCTGCTGATGATTTTCCCTAATTCGGTTTTTACGACACCCACGGGTAGAATTGGGGTGATGCTATTCTAAGCGGGCACCACACGGCATGCGATTTAGTCGTCCAATTCATTTCAAATACTTTCAAATCCCCCATAGAAAAACCGGCGTTGACGAAAGAATAACGCAGAAACTTGCGTTGAAATGTTTCTGTTACCATTTGATAGATGCAATTAATGAGATTAGTGGATACATAAAAAAGTGAAAATTATATTCGGTCAGAAAATTTAGGATTGAAATTAATGCTATACCTAAACCACGAAACAGAAAAAAAATGATGTTATATCTACTAAGTCAGCTAAATGAAAATCGTTTGAGTTGGATGTAGATTGGATCTCAGTTGGATGATTTTAATAGTTTCGTAGTCTGCTAACAGTTTAAAGTATAGAAAATCACAATAGCAATGGAATGATAGTTAAGTTTCGATGGCGTTACAATGACAAAAAATAGCAGACTTGGGGCTCTCTTGACGCCACACTGGGCCCATCATCTGGGCTAACACCATCGAAACTCAACTGTCATTCAAATGCCATTGTGATTTTTCTATACTTCAAACTGTTAGCAGACTACGAAATGCTCGAAATCATCCAACTGAGATCCAATCGATATGGCGAACAAACCGATACCCCAGATCGTTAACAGTGTCGTGACCCACAAAATTAACGACCATGACAGTGGTTCTAACGGGAGTGTACTTCCGAGTTCCCGGTGCCCCTTAAAGCTGTGTTTCCACCAAATGCCGTTAACACCAACTGTAGCTGACCGTAGTGCAGGGCAGCAGACGTGAATATGAAGTTTAGAATAGGCGGGTTCTTGCTAGACTAAATAAGAGGAAAACAACTTTCTTGGGTATTAGTTCAGTTATGTATTTTCATATGTGTATGTATTTGCTGTACGTGCGATACATGTAACTCTTAGAATTATAATGGCATAGCCATAGAAAATATAGACTATTATTCTAGGTCTACCAAAAAGTCCTTATGTTGGAAGTCTCCAACACCTACGACAGTTCACCTGCTCACCCCACGTTCACCCTACCCAAACTCAACACGCTTGGCAGGCGGATTGGCGAATCCAGTGAAAGACGTTTTTTACGCTGCCGCCAATTCCCACACACACACACACACACACACATATCACGCCTTTATCCCTTGCGGGGTAGGCAGAGCGTTAACGGCCGCAAGAATACGGTCGCTATCGTGGCGATAGCGACCGTATTCTTGCGGCCGTTAACCCTTACGTGCATGAACTTTTTGTTTTAGTTGATTTTAATATATGTTTTAGATATTTGGGTATTAAAGCAGGGAAAAATAATAAAAAAAATCTATTTCATTATTTTTTATGAATTTTTATTTAAAAAAAATCTGTTTCATTTTTGATACATTATGCAACAAAGCCTAATTTTTGTACGATTAGGTCTCAGTTACAACTTACTAGATAACTTTACCTATGAAAGTTGTTAAAACAGTCAGAGTTCTTTTTGGCACATAAATATACCTTACATTTCGCACACATTATACTGCTCAGTAGTTTACATTGAGGCATCATGCACCTCATTCGATTTTGCTGTCTATATTGGGCGTGATCGATACCGTCAAATCGCACATCTTGTGACGGCATGGTCTGTATTATATTTTTCTTCTTTTTAGTTTCAGGCTCCTCAAAACTCGTGTTACTGGGACGACCTCGTTTTGGTAGCACATAAGTATTTACATTACACAACGCATCTGCTAATTCAGCCCTAAAGTCCATTAACTTCAAAATTTGCTTTGGTTCTACCTGTTTCTTCTTATTGACATCTTTGTACAACACCCATGCATTGATAATGGCCAAATCTAATAAATGGTAAAAGATTCGCATGTACCACTTCTTTGTCTTCATTCGGATTCTATATCTGCCTAAGAAGGAATCCATCAAATCAACGCCTCCCATGTGGGCGTTATACTCCCGAACAACTTTAGGGCATGATACTGCTTTACGGCGCCTTTCAGCTTTTTCATACCTCTCTATTGTATCTACAGGCTGCGCCCCAACATACGTTGAGAGCAAGCAAACCTGCTTATTGTCCTTCCAGCTAACAGCTGAAAAATCGATGCCATCGTAGCTGGTGACGTATTCTTCGTGTGATCCACGGGGCACGTTCTTATTCATAACTGTTTGTTTAGTAGGCAGTTTGCAATTCTTACCTAGCCGATTTCGCTGTACAGTTCCAAGGCATAATATCCCTTCTTTAGCTAGGTAATACATTAGAGGCAAAGAAGTGTAGAAGTTGTCAAAATAAACAATATGGTTTACTTTTCGAGGAACTACCCTCAACAACTTGACGACAGTGTTCCCGACCACTCCTAAGTCTGGTTCGTTTTGCATCATAGGTTCGGTATCTTTTCCTGCGTATATTATAAATCTGTATGCATATCCTGCTAGAGAACACAACATGTAAAGTTTGAACCCCCACTTGTGAGGTTTATTTGGGAGATATTGCTTCAGGAAGTGACCCATTTTTGTCGCACACATTTGTTCGTCAATAGAAAGCCTTTGATCGATAGGAATGCTGGAAAATCTCTCATTTAGATGTTCAATCACAGGTCGCAGCTTGTGCAGTTTATCGTGATTAGGATGGTCTGTAGGCAGATGTTTGGAGTTGTCATTAAAATGTAAAACACTTCGAATTTTTTCGAACCTATTCAGGGTCATAGTCTGTATAATTGGCATGAATCCATACTTTTTATTCCAGTAAGATCGTATATTAGGATAATGAAAGACTGACATGTAAATATTTATTCCCAAGTATTTTTGTAAGTCTGATTTTGTGATAAGGTTGGGTCGGTCAGGATTATTTTGGATTGAATATCGAGTAGTTTCTTCTACAATCGCATCTAAAAAATCGGGCGTAAAAAAATAGCTGAAAAATTGATACGGAGTTTCTAGAGCCATAACTTCAGGAGAATGTTCATTCTCTTTCTGGAAACGAATATTTTCTTCGCGGAAATCTAAGGAACGTTTTCTCCATGTTAGTCTAGCAGAATCCATCGGTCTAGGACCCCTGTTGAGAGGGTTTTGTGCAGGACCACTACTACCTTCAATCACCAGGGGAGGATCATCATCTTCTGTCTCGTTCTCGAAACTTACAAGTGGTGGATCATCTTCATTCTGCATCTCAGGATTAGGGGAATTCCCTGAATTCCCGGAATCCAGTTGTCCTTCTTCCTCATCACTTTCTAACGCAGCACGAATGTCTTCAATATTTGGGTAATAATCTAAGTCTTCATCATCGGATTCAGCGTCGTCCTCCGATATAAGTCCACCTTCTAATTTTTCTAAAAGGTCTTGAATATCGTTATCTTTTAATTTTTTTCTTGCCATGCTGTAAAAAATGATGTAAAACATAATTAGAGGCACATAATATTCACTCAAGCAAAAAGCAAAAACCTCACAAACGGGACCCACTAACTGCATAGTGTCTCATTTTTGATACAACTAATTATCAGCTTTTTTTTCGTAAGAAACATGAATATTCACTTCAATTATACGTTTTATCATGAAAAAACACTCTTACCTGTAGTTTCAATATTTTTCCGGGTTAGCTTTTCTAATAAAAACACTCCAAAATAAATCGACAAAAAGTGAAAACTCCGCGGCACAAATTGTGACAGATAAGAAAAAAGTTTTCGTCTTTACCGCCAAATTGTTCAGAAAATATCCATAGACAATTTATTTTTTCTAAACCATGAATAGGCAAAGGACATTTTTAGCATACATCCTACTCTTTTGTACATAGTGGAACAGAATTATTAATCGAAAATTCCAGCGTTTCATTTTTGATACAGTATGCACGTAAGGGTTAACGTTATTGCCACGTCTGACATTTTTGAGGATTGTTTTCCAAGGTTGTTACAGAAAACATGTGTATCACTATAGTGACAGGTTGTCAGCCTGTCGCCTAAAAATTGTAATACACTAATACTCTCGAGTCCCTTAGTCGCCTCTTACGACACCCGCGGGAAGGATGTGGGGGATGCTATTCTAAGCCGGCATCACACGGCACCAATTCCCCGTATGACTAATCTTATTTTTATGACACCCACGGTGATGCTATTCTAAGCTGGCACTAACCAGTAAAAAGTTTTACTGGTGCGAACCTAAAAAATATTTTGTGCCGGTTCGGCGGATAGATTTTTTATTTAATGGTTGGTCTTGAATTTAATTTGTATGTACCAAGCTTCATAAGCAAGTTCAATTAGGTACCTGTGGTAGGTACCCTAAAGCTTAGTTTAGTCCTCTTATATCTTCGGTGGAAACGCACCATACCGAGAGTTCGACAATCAAAATGAAAAACGTTAGGAGCATACATCTCACACTGACAGTTCAGGACAATTTGGATTGCCTGAGGTCACATAGGGATGCGTTGTGAATTGTTTAATATCTGGCTAATACCGGGATTTATCAATCATTACTTCATGATATAAAATTTGCAGCTATTAATACAAAAGCGGCATATTGCAAGTTTTGCATTTTAAAAGCTAATGTAAAATTTGCTTTATATTTTCTCAATTGAACTTCGCTTATTTTATAATAAAAGAAAGGTATTTATAATTTAAAGAATAAAAAAACAGTTAGTTTTTCTATGATAAGGCACTTATAAGTCTCATTAATGTCCAATAATATTTTAAGTTACTACAGGTAGCTTGATCGTATCTTCTGGCATCTATATTCGCTCTTTCAACTAAGTTTCTAAGATTACTACAAAATCATCTTCACTTTTTCTTTCTGCACTTTTGGTCGTATTGACGTATTGTAACTTTGTTTCAAGTTACCAAACACGCCAAACTCATTTCTTGTTTCCGCTCTGACGATATCAATATACCCACAAAAATAGTATCAAATAAATTATATCCAAAGATTAGCGGTACCGGGATCCCGCAATCCCTAGCGGGATATATCACCGGACCTGCGGAGGCGGTCATGTGATGGATGTTCTTATGTAAATTTTATGTGTTCCCGTTATTGTTCCGTAGCACCATTGTGTTGAATACTCCGTGGTCTTTGTTCCGTATATTGGTTTGTATTATGTTTTACTTAGGGAGAGGAAATAACCTAAAAACATTTTTGTCGAATTGACCTTTGGAGTCTGATGTTATCCGTTTTGTTGATACCTCGAAATCCATTGCTGATACCTCGAAATGTGAAAATGGAATTGTCATTATGAACAATAATTATTAGTATTCGCCAGTCAGTCAGTATTAGCCAAAACTAATACCCATGGATCACCTCTCACTCTCAATTAGAGAATTAGTGCACTATTTCGTAATTTAACGGAAAAATTACCGTTAATAATTATGCCGTGTGATACCGGCTTAGAATAGCATCACCCCACATCCTTCCCGCGGGTGTCGTAGGAGGCGACTAAGGGACTCAAGAGTATTGGTGTATTACAATTTTTAGCCGACGGACTGATAACCTGTCACTATAGTGATACCTACACATGTTTTCTGAAACTACCTTGGAAAAAATTCTCAAAAATGTCATAGCGACCGTATTCTTACGGCCGCTAACGCTCTGCCTACCCTGCAAGGGATAAAGGCGTGATATTTGTATGTGGGTCAATCAACTTTTTTTTGTTCAACACCTGTCCCGAGTGAACTTACTATAATTATTTCGAAACTTTACAAAAAAACCATAAATTTGCATTAATATTGATAATTACAGGATTAATCCACAAAATTTAAATACTTTCTGAGTAAAATTTTCATGAATTTAAACAAAAAATATTGGTTACCCAGGGGAAGTTAACACACGTTCCCATACAAAAGATAGGTGTCCCCTTACCCCTAGCTTCAGAAATAAATTGCTCTGGTTTAAAAAAATCTAACTGAAGTAATTTCATTTTGTACATGTTTAGAACTTAAATATAAATGCGCACAGGCGTACGAATTTACAAAGCTATAGTCGTGTTATATTTTCCATAATTTGAAAATAAATATGCGCGCGAATGTGTCCCGCCTAATTAAGTACATCCTCCGTCCACTGAGTAACCGCGTCTGTTGAACGTGAGTGCGAGCGATATAGCGCTATTAGTGCGTTAGACTCTAGGAATTAACTCTGGGAATCATAATATCAAAGTTGCGGTCGTGGGAAGTTTTGATTCGCTTGGCCATTTTGACTACGGCCAGCGAACTGAATGTGTGGCTTTATTGTTAGTCCGCTGGCAAACCACACCAAAACTCGTAAGTTTTTACTTTTCTATGGATTATGTTGTCTATTTATATTGCATTTCGGTCTAATAAGTCATAAGGGACTGAATTTTTATTATTGCACCTTTAATTTGATCTTAAAATCAGTTTTAAGTGTAAAATGTCCCCTGGATAACCAGTCCCCTGGGTCACTTTGGTGGTTACCCCAGAGACATTTTTGGTTACCCAAGAGACATATTGGTTTTGCATGTAGATTTAACGTTTGAAATCTATCATTTTGTTTGTTGCATATCCACAATTTTTCTAAGGAGTAATAAGGGGAATTAGTGTTTGTGTTTGCAGCGTTCTGTAATGGGTTGCTGTGCTTACGTAGCTTATTTTGTTTTAGGTATAAAAAATGCCTCTTACAAACGCAGAAAAGCAAAAACTTTGTAAAGAAAAATTGAAACAAGATCCAGACAAATATAATGAGTAAATTTTTTTTAGTATTAAAAGAAAAGTCTGGTTAAAAAGTCCTCTTCTGGAGTTGCGGAGCCTTAGGCTATAGTAATAGGGCCTCTTGAGTCACCAAATTTGTCTCTTGGGTAACCATGTGTCCCCAATTTTTTGAATGGTTTTTTCTATTTTTTGGCCTTTTTAGTAAGCTAGATAAGATAGTTTTGTTACTGTTAGCTAAATAACATTGATTAAATTACGTATACTATAAAATATTCTATAAAAGAACCGCTGAGTACAAAATACTCGAAAGATAAAGTTCCTTTTTATGTATCGGTTACCCAAGAGACCTTGTTTGTGTTTTTTTTGTAAAGACTATCCAAGTTATATCAGAATTTACGTTTGTAACTAGTTCTTACTACTACGTTCTTTCGATTTCATTAAAAAATAAGTGTAAAAACATGCATTTTCATTCACAAAGTTATCACCTAAACATCGGTTACTCAAGGGACGAAAGATGAGTGTCACCTGATATTTCTGATGAAAATGACATAATTTGTACGTTGTTGGTCGCGGCACGGCTTGTATTTGTGAACTAGATTAAAATTGCTACTATGCTAATTATAAACGTAAGAAGAATTCGAAAAAAAAAATTTTTAAGTTTTGAAATCAGATTTTACAAGAAATAGTTGATTGACCCATGTATAAAACAATTTATAAACAATTATAAACATTTTATAAACGAAGATAAATAATAAAATCGGTACATACGAAGTACAATCAATTTAAAATGTGTTTAAATTTATCATTACTTACATGTATGTCTACGTTATCCATCCATCCATTTATAATTTTTCTGACAAACTCAAAAAAGTGTAACAAAACTCGTATTAATATTTTTCAAACAAACCAAACCGTGTTTTAATTTATATTCCCAAAATTTTATAAATAACAGTACGAAAATAAAAATAAAAGTTTGCAATAGAAAATATTGCAATAGTAAACTGATAGACTTGGTACATATATAGGGACTAGGGTTGTCGGTATAGAGTTAACTAATAGAACTAGGTATGGGTAAAATAATTCTGACAACAATAAGATACGATTTGACTGTTGTGTATGGCCAGGCATAGCATCAGATGTAATTTACAATAAACACATTCTACCAGCCATTGTGTTTATCAAAATACATGAGTACCTTCTAATATTGAATCTAGTTAGGGCTAAGGTTCCGAGGGTCTAAAGCAGTGGATCCGCGGACCACTAGTGGTCCCTGAAAACATCTCAAGTGGTCTGCGGAGCTATGACAATAAATCAGTGACAAGATTCGACACAATATTAACGCTGTGTGACTTCTGTCTTGCCTTTTTGATGTGAAAATGTAATATTGCTGTAGCATTGCGTGCTTCCTCTTTTGATTTTTAACGTTAAAAGCGCAGCAAACAGGTCAAGAAGGACAATCTGGCGGATCGCACACTTGACTCACGACGAAGCACAAAAATATCGCAGCGGTCTGTCAGATCCATACTACAATGTCATTCCCTATTATAAAACCGCTCAATTGCTGTTGATGCAGCGCTATCGTAGTGTCATCCGTCGAGTGCGGTTTAAGTATGGGGAGTGACATTTCTAGTATGAATCTGACAGACCGCTGCGATATTTTAGCGCTCCGTCATACGTAAAGTGTGCGATCCGCCTCAGACTGCAGTAACAAAATCTGGATGTTTCAGCTGACCGCAAACGGCGTAGTATTTTATCTATTTTATTTTTATCTTTTTTACCCTGGCAACCCTAAGTGGGACTCAATAAATTTGTGCGTAGAACGAACCGGGTTCACTCGCCATTAGTTTTATAGTTGGAACATCACGCTGGCAATGCGGTTCCATCAAAATCTATGGCGCGGGCTTCGCTCCAAACTCGGTTACCCTGTGGACTAAAAGTTTCAATACTTTTTTTGCATCCTATAGCTGATAGTTTTTAAATGATTTCACTTTAAAAGCAGGCCGGTCTCAATTCTATATTGCAGTTTTTGTTGGTTAATTACGTTATTACCTATAAAAGCAATATAATGTATCTCTCTTTTCGTGTGGGACACCGAGTCATCCAACGACCCGTGAACCCTAGTGTCAGAATTTTACAACCGCTTTCTACATGTAGCAGGCTTCTGACATGGTTGTGTAACGACCGCCGTCTAAGTGATCATAGACAGCAACCGGGACCTACGGCTTAACGTGAGAGAGAGAAGAGAGAATATAATGTACTGTATATATAGCATAATATTATGTTGGTCATTTCATTAGTTTTATCTTTCTTAGTTTCATATGACATTAAATATTTTCTACGCAATTTTCTTTTCTGTCTCAATTAATAATTTTATTAATTGTCTGAATTCCGTAACTCATTTCGGTTTTGTGAAACCCTCATGTCCTGTCTCCTAGTCAGAAGATGTGGGTTGGAATCCCATCGGTGGCGTGAATTTTTTCGTCTTGTTTCGTTTGTTTTCTAACAAAAAGTTCTTATCAATTTTTTCCACACGTACTAGCGTTCTATTATATATATATATAGGATGTTGGAGATTTTTCATACGTTTTTGTTAGCTTCAGTGCGATTATTTGCATAAGATTTGATGTGTTGCGAGGAAAAAATGGCACGAAAATACACTACAGACAGTGTGTCTTAGTTTTACTTTTACAGAAACACGCATGTGTTTTTGAAACAGACGTCAAATTATTATAATTACCCATAATTATATCCTGTTAAAATCTCCTATTACACTATTGACACAATACACTTTATCACTGCATCTAATCAGATCTAATTATCGATAGGAGTATAATTTAGATTGAAACGTTTAGCGGATTAGCCAGCCACATGATTGGTTGGCTCGACCACCAATAAATAACTAATATATTATTACACCAAAGAGAATACTAAATTAGCCACGCTAAATAGACGGCTGATTGATGCAATGAACTCTCTAACAAAAGTAAGTAGTCACGAAAATGCGACATCTATTTTTGCACCGTAGAAAACTTTTAAAACGACCTAAACGGTATTTTGTATGGAAATAAGAAAGTATGACGTCATAACATTGCTATTTTTGATGGCGTCAAAAGGCTGAATGTGATTTTGCCTCGAATCTTTTTTTATTCAATAGAACGTAAACAAATCCAATGCATGCTGCTTGCGTCACGAAATGTGAAGTATAAGAGCCTTTTTTTAAATCTAATATCTCACTGTTGTCGTGTCTGCGTACCTCTGCCAACCTGACAACTTAAATGAGCCGATTTAGGTATTATTTTTTTAAATAATGCCGCCATTTACGAGCGAATGGAAGAAAAATCTATTAAAAATCATGTATTTTATTTTGTGAAGTACCAGGTCTATATTTCAAGAAGCACTTCAAATAATAGGATACCGTCCCAGGTGTGTTGGTCATAAAATATACAACAGTTCGTGACGTATTGTATATGCGAATACTAGAAACAAAGTGAAGAGATGTTTGTATTGTCATCAGCACTGACAGACAATATATGTGCCTCAGTGATATTGAAGATTTCGGGTTCGATTCTTGGTGGGAAACTCACAAAGTTGTTTTTTTATAATTTTATTACAGTTTTTTTCCCAGTCTGGTTACGACATTGCAGGCTGAACCAAGTGATCATCCGTAAAAAAATGGTTATGTGCTTCGCAGGGCACGTTAAGCCCCAGTTCCAGTTGCTGCATACAATAAGTTTGATGGCCATCGTAACACAACCATCTCAGAGGCCTGATACTCATAGTAGGCTGTTTAAAAACTCTGAGCTGTTAGTTGGGTTGTTGGACCTGGTGTCCCACACGAAAACAGAGTAACACATCAGTTTACCCAGGAGGTGTATCTATGACGGTCTTTCAAAACTCTATGTATGTACAAAGGAGAAGAAACAGCTTAAAATGTTTATTCTACTGATATTGTTGTTGAGTAGAAAGTTCCTAATAATCGTAGTTACAAAGCACACACACAAATCACGTCTATGTCCCTATAGGCATAGGCAGAGCGTTAACGACCGTAACATTACAGTCATTATCGCTACGTCTGACAAATATTTAAGGGTCGCTTCAGATAAGTATCACTATAGTGACAGGTCAGCCTGTCGCCTAAAATTTCAAAAAACATGAAACTCTCGAGTCCGTTAATCGGCTTTTACGATACCCACGGGAAAGAAACGGGGTGATGCTATTCTAAACCGGCATAGCACGGCACTTACGTAGTAAAAATCTCTTAGAATTAAGCTTGAATCCTAGGGTAAGCAATAAACCACGGAGAGTCAATAAAATTTAGGATAACAGTAGTTTAAATTGAGTTGCGCTCTCATGTTAGTTTATCGAGTAGTAAATTGAAGTGAAATCCATCTAAACCTTCGTAGTGATGTGACTATTTTATTGTTTGTTAAAGAATTTTGTGATACCTATCACCTAATAGGTGTAAAAATATTAGCTGCAAATGTTTTAAGAGGTGAATCAGCCTATGAAACTGTACAACTTCCCCAAGAAAAATAGGTCAAAATATGAAAAAAATATTGGACCTCCCATATAAATGGGCGCCGTGTGATGCCGGCTTAGAATAGCATCACCCCATTTCTTCCCGAGGGTGTTGTAAAAGGCAACTAAGGGACTCGAGGGTTTCATGTGTATTACAATTTTAGGCGACAGGCTGACAACCTGTCACTATAGTGGAACACGAATCATCTCAATTCTTGTCAGACGTGGTGATAACGGCTGTAAATTTGCGATCGTTAACACTCTGCCTACCCCACGAGGGATAAAGGCGTGATTTATGTATGTATGTATATGAAATGACTTGGTCGGTTGGTAATTTTGTATGGGAGGTCCAAAATTATTTTCCCTATTCCGACCTATGTCTGAAAAAAGTGGATCGCCCTGAAAATCAGCAGAAATGCTGAGTGGTTTATCCATTTTATCAACTATAAAATTATGTATATTTTTTGCTCTTTGTTTGATTTGTTTGTTGATAAATAAAGATCTTTTATTATTATTATTATTATGTTCCATGGGGAAAGTAGTTCACTTTCATCGGCTGGTTCACCGCTTAAAATATTTGTAGCGAATTTGTTTACACCCTGTTTAGGTAAGGTAGGTAGTCTAACTTACATTCAATTAAACGCAAGAACCGAAAACTCTAGGCATGAACAATTATTGTTCTACCCTTTGTTATCCTTTTCTAATAGTAATTCTCCAATACTATTTAAAAAAGCAGTATAGGATATTTATTTTCTAAAACATTTAATGCCTTCTTTTTAGTGAGAAAACTCGTTTCTTCTACACAATCGTCCATTTAACCACTATTTTAAACCTCCCGCTATTTTTACTCTGTAATACGTTTCAGCTTCGAAACCACCCAGACACGTAGGCTTAACACCCAATTTAATGGCGGCAGATGTTACCAGCGACATTGTTAAAAATGGCTCACATTTGTACAGAGAATAGCCACTGTCCTTTACCCAGCGAATACAAAGTTAGAAAACGCGAAATAATCGGAACATCGGAAACTTGTGGGGCGCAGTTGCTTGCGAAATTCGCAATCGGTCGGGAATGCTCTTAGTATAAGCGATGGTGTCATGTTAAAATTCCGATTATGTTAGCAAGAATACGGATTTGTTATAGTACTTTCCGAATCTGGATTTTCTAAAACATTCTAGTAGTGAGAATGGTTGCATTTAGGAGCAGTTTCATAAATTTTGGAAAAATGAAGGATAGGGACACCAGATACCAGTCTAGGAACATATTTACGAGTTTTTACGATTAAAAAACTTAAAACTGTTAATTTTCTGCCATGTATTGTTACTATAATAAAATAGCTCAATGCTCCCAAATATAACAGAGAGTGGCTGCCAAATTTTGACAGTAAAAGACCAAATGTCTGAAAATATCATAACTTTAATTTTGTCACTACCTCCCTACCTAAATTTCGCAATTGGTCGGGAATGCTTTGTTTCCAGATATGGGAAATAAATTTTGCCGGAGGCCACGGCTCGGAAGAAGATTGTTCGAAAAAGGCCCAAGTTAAATCGACTTCTGAATTGTTGTCTTGAATGTTGTTCCCGATAGGACCCATCGGCGGAAGAAAAATGGGAAGATTTTATTACCTTTAAATCTGAATTTTCAAACATTATATCATCATTGGCCTCATACGTCCGCGAAAGACGATTAAATCAGTGTCTGAGGCAAGACTTTTGAAGTTAACTCTCCACATACACTGCGTTTACTGGTATGCAATTATGGCAATCACAGTGTTGTCCAGGACCTTCGCCACCCTCTCGGCCTCCCTGGCTAGTCGACACATGCGGAGCCAGGGCCCAAAGTCTGCTATTTTTTTTTCATTGTGACGCCATAGAAACTCAACTGTCATTCAATTCATTGTGATTTTTCAATACTTTTAACTGTTAGCAGACTACGAAATGGCCGAAATCATCCAACTGAGATCCAATCGATATCCAACTGAAACTATTTTCATTTAGCAGACTTAGGGCTCAGGGCGGCTACAGGAATCTACTGCCTGTGTGACAAAGGTCTATCACCTTTGTCACACGCGCCTGACGGAAACCCCTTTCTGGATTAAATGTAGAGTAGTCCTTCTCCAGGACTTAAACAATATAGTAGCCTAAAAAGCTCCTTTAAACTTTAACAAATTAATGGGTAGCCCAAATAGACATGTTTGTGGTAGTCGTGTGGATAATCTTTTATCATCAATCATCAACATTTAAGAGCATCCATTTTTGACTAGTGGTAGCTAAGCTTAATACGTGTCCTCTGAAACATGAAACTATCTTTCTTTCCGGTTAATCTAGTGCCTCTCAAACAAATAACTAACCGTGTGGTCATAATGTCAGTCAGTCTGGTCAAATCAGTTTGGTCGAGTGTACATTAAACTTCAAATTCTTTTTGCGGACTCCACGGTCCGTCTTTGTAACAGACCCGGTAGGTAATCTTGTTGAGGTCTGCCATGTTCAGGAAAATCCCATTTTGCATCGTGGAAAGCCGAAAACTTACTTTGGACTCGAGGGCTGCCAGGTCATGTAAAGACTATGGTTCTGTCGAGTCAGCCAAACTTTTTATAACCGAAGTTAAAGATTAATACCATACATTTTTAAGTTTAGTGGCTAGAAAGTTAGACCTTAATTTATAGCTATAATTGTTTGTAGCCCAGTACTACACTATCTTAAACTACAGAAAACCCTTTTTTTTCACCATATACAAAGACCTGATTGGTTAGACGAATTTAAAATAAATCTGCTAATAAACGAACAGGCCTTAGGAACAGGCACATTTTTTACTTCATATAAGAAACTTCCACATGTCCAGTAAAATTGAACATCTGGCAACATTATGGGACTCAGGTTTTCTTTACCTGGTTTTATGGAAATAGCTTTAGAATTTACGAAATAGTAGAAAGAAGGAACTAATTTCAAACAGAATTATAAATACCTTTGTTATCAGTCACATGTAGTAAAGAAGAGCTGAACTTGGCGTCTGATAATGCCATAGCCGTCGCCAAGTACTGGCAGGAAAAGATATAGTTCGGCCATTAACACGAAGAAGAAGAAGAATAGCTTCATAGCTTCAGCAGTAGATTTCTTTGAAAGACTAATAAAACTGTCTTCGAAGTCCGATGTTGTATTAAAGTAGTTCCCAAGATCCTCAAATAAAACCTCTTTTGTAACAATTTCACAGAAAAAAGAAGTACGTCCCATTCATCAGTACTCGGCAGCCGGCACTAGGAAATCCGAGTGCCGGCCAAAAATTGCCAAGTGTCCTCACTGCATGGGAGATTGGCACAATGCAGTGTGACCATAACCAGCAGAATTGTGCGGTTTCTTCAAAAGTTGCAGTTTGGAAATGTAAAGACGTATATTGGAGGAACTTGGCAGATTTTAAAATGAGCATCGGCATTTTTTTAGCGAAGCGCAAAATTTGTTAGTGCAAAAAAAAATCTATTGTGAGTGCTGCTTAATTGTCTGTTTTAATTTATTATTTTAAATATGTATTGGTATAATTCTTTGTATGTAATTAAATAAATGAGAGTTTGACAAAAACTAATTAGTAATTATGTGACTGCTACAGCGCCCATTTATTATTACAATTACGGAGCAATTGATAACGTCAATGTGTAATATTCATTGTTACCCAACATTGAATAAATAAATTTTGAGAGTTTACATTTTTAGATAAATTTCAATATTATGGTCACACTGATGCAGGCCAACCAACCAACTGCGCCGTCGGTGCCAACTGAATAAATAGATAGAGCCGCTTTTTAATTATTCAAATGATGGTCCCACTACCAGTCCTCTTACCCCGAAATTCAGTCGTTCAAATTTTAGCTTTACAACCGAAACGTTAGAGTAGTTTTTGGTTTGAAACCGGTTTTAAATAGACGTACCTCTATTCGCTTTTGCGATATTGGTACTTTATTAAGCTTTTTGCGCGTTTCAGCTTGCAGTTTGGGAGTAATAACGTTTTTAAGCAATTCGGCTCGACGACAAAAAGATTGGATTAGTAACGCTTGTTTTCCATATATTTGTGAAGAGCGCTTTTAGGGTTCTCTGAGTTAAAATAAAATAAAGTTTATTTTTAATTTTTCTTGAAACATGCTTTTCGAACCTTTACCTTTGTTACAAGGCGTTTTGTGCAGGTACATAAGTTCATATTTTGTTATAATTTATTTTATTAAGCCCACGTTAGCCGCCATTTTTATCATATTTATCAGAATAACTCTACCTGACCTGACACTTCAGGACTTTTTGAGTGAAAAACAGAAGTCTACATACAGCAAAGTCTTTTATTCCTATACAAATAAAAATCACTCGAAACTTAAGGTTGATATACTCCTTCTACAGTCCATTTGCTAAGAGATGGTTTCAATACAATATCAAAGATTTTCCGAGTGATTTTTCATATCTTATACAATCTAATTCTCCGCGAAGGAAGGTAAGATAGTGTTCTAGGGTAACTTTAACTTGTGCAATTTCTTCTTATCTTTCTCTGGTTCAAATCGTTTATTTAATTTTATAGCTACGGAACTCTTTCTCGGTGTTGAAAACGATCTTCACTGTTTTTTGTTTGTGAACAAGCTTTCGAATTAGGTGATCGTGTTTGTTCAGAGGTCAGCAATTTTCGCCTAATTCTTACCCTTTGAAAATTTCAATGTTTGTAAGCAAAATAATTTTGTTGGCTGATTTTTGTTTTATTTATCAATCTTGCTTATTTGTACAAAATTTTGCGGTAGTTATCGCTCTCTCTTTGTATGTGCGTGTGTGTGTATGGACTGGATGAGTAAGGCGAGGAACACACTTGACGCACTACGGAGCGCAAAAATATCGCAGCGGTCTGTCAGATCCATACTAGGAATGTCAATTCCCATACTAAAACCGCTCAACCGCTGTTGACGCAGCGCTATCGCAGTGTCATCCTTTGCGGTTTTAGTATGGGGAGTGACGTTTCAAGTATGGACCCGACAGACCGCTGCGATATTTTTGCGCTCCGTCGTGCGTCAAGCGTGTTCCTAGCCTAAAAGGGATGATCAAGAAAAAACATTTCACTCACTCGATATTTTACCCATGCCGTCAGACCACTCCAAAACGGATCAGATAACCGTGACCCCAATGCGACATGCAAAAATAAGAAAAATAACTCCGAATAAAATATGTCGCCGTGTGAAATGAAGCCGAGCACAAATTGTTTGCATTACGTGAACAAACAGGACAAACAAGTGTGTTTGTGTAGAAATGTTTGCCTGCAGAGACGTGAGCCCGTTTTGTATTCACCACAGACTCTGATAGATAGACGAGATACTTAGGACAGCAAACACGGGCCAAGATGAGAATGGGACATGTTATTTCGTGTTTATATGCAGAATTAGGTGTGCTCTGTCATTAGTCATGCGTTGTAGATAAACAGGATATCTTGGGAGTAATAGAATCCACGTGATTTTTCCTTGAACTATGTCTACAAATCGGGTTTTCGGTAAATTGAAAAAGTTTTATTGGAAGAATAGTATAGGAATTCAAATTATTTTTGTAAAGAAAGACCTTTGCTGTATCTGATTTATTGGAAAATTTGTTCAGGTACGTGGATTTTCAAGTAGCGGTCACGCCCCGGCAGGCAAGCATAGCTTTGGACACCCTTTGGCCAGATGAGCCGGTGACTTAAAGAAAGCGGCTGGTAGCGCCTGGACTGGATAGCGGAAACATGAGATCGTGCCTCGTGGCGTACCCCGGGGAAAGGCGTACTCTCTTCTCTTTTCGCGTGGGACACCAAGTCGTCCAACGACCCGATGAACCGTAGTGTCAGAATTTTTCAACCGCCTTCTACAAGTAGCAGGCTTCTGACATGGTTGTGAAACGACCGCCGTCTAAGTAATCATAGACAGGAACCGGGACCAACGGCTTAACGTGCCATCCGAAACCCGGAACCATCTTACTTACGGACAATTGGGTGGTTCAGCCCGCAATGTCCTAACCAGACTGGGAACAAATGCACAAAGTGATAAATATCAACTTTGTGAGTGACCCACCGAGAATCGAACCCGGACCCTTCAGCGTCAAAGGCAGTCGCACTACCACTGCGCCACAATAATACCTTTAAAGACCCTTAGACCAATATATATTTCGCGTTAGCTTGTAATTCTTATCTCGCACATAATATGTCTAGTGATAGATTATATTCAGAAGAGGAAACTATATTCCTATTCCCATGGGAAATCAGTACTTGTCGAGGTGCCTTGCTCTAAGATATGACATCGTCGGGTTGGCCTTGTTAATGGTTGAGGAAAGATTTCTGACGACCGATGTGGCGCAGTGGTAGTGCGACTGCCTTTGACGCAGACGGTCCCGGGTTCGATTCTCGGTGGGTCACTCACAAAGTTGATATTTATCACTTTGTGAATTTGTTCCCAGTCTGGTTAAGACATTGCGGGCTGAACCACCCGATTGTCCGTAAGTAAGATGGTTCCGTGTTTCGGATAGTACGTTAAGCCGTAGGTCCCGGTTGCTGTCTATGATCACTTAGACGGCGGTCGTTACACAACCATGTCAGAAGCCTGCTACTTGTAGAAGGCGGTTGAAAAATTCTGACACTAGGGTTCATAGGGTCGTTGAACGACTTGGTATCCCACACGAAAAAAAGAAGGAAAGATTTCTGATATTGTACAAGAAGAAGAAACTACATTATATAAAATAATTTGCTGCAAATATTTTAAGGCGTGAATTAGCTCATGAAACTAGGCAACCTGGTCGAAATATGAGGAAATTCTTTGGATCTCCAATAGAAGTTGACGTTGATTTGGAGGTACAAAACTTTTTTCCATTTTTCGACCTATGTTTCTAAGGGAATGTTTTTCAGTTTCATGGGCTGATTCAAAATATGATATTTGCAGCTAATTTTTTCCACCCTGCGGCCATTGCTGCGCATTTCTTACGCATCCATATCTGCCAGATGCAAGGAATTTTCGAATGAGTATTTTTTGGACTGGCAGAAACTAGTACGAGCTAGGTGGCGCTGTTGGCACTTCTGACGACTATGGGATCATCTAGACTGGCAAGTTCCCCCTACCAATCAATTACACGAACGCCACCTACTAGAGACTAAAAAAGATCCCTTGGTTTGCGTTGACGCATGAGTTTGTATTATTTGATGCCAAACAACGCAAGCCTCTGTGTGGGAACCGCCTAAACGTTTTTGTTGTGAATTAATATTCCAAGCTCAGAAGCGAAAATCCAAAGAGGCCTTAGCCAAAACACGACAAGGAAACCACAGCCATCTCCAGCAAAACCTTTGCTTGTTTCGGCTTTATTTTACATCCAGCTCAGAGTAAGGGTATGCTCCCGAGAGCGAATTCTGTGAAAGAAAATGGGGCTGTTTTTTGTATCTGTAGTGAGATCTGATTTCTCATGTGCCTGACAGCAGCTGCATACGGCAGGTGGTCTTTGTAACCTCTTTTACGGTACGTTTTGCTACTTGTATCTTTTATGTCAAAGATATGTGTGAATAGATTTGTGTGAATCGGTTAGTACACCGGCGTGAAAGCAAAAGAACATCAAGTAATGGCGTAAAAAAATCATCGCAGTCAAATTTTACGGGCGCTAAGGTGAATCTCACACTTGACGGCCGCTGATGCAAAAAAGATATAGGCCATGTATATTTCATCTTCAAGTGTAACAGAGGCACATGCTCACGCAATATTTTGCGTTGTTCCTGCATCGACGTCAGCTTTTTAATCCATCAATCTTAATCTTTCTTATGTTAAATATTATTTTTATTTGGCCTTAATCGGCACGGTTGTAAACAATGGTTTTCATTATACTTGGTTTGCACCTTATTCTATTTACTTGCTAATGTAAGAAGAGCGGTGACTCCTAACACAGGTTTTGTCAACTTATTAGGAGTCATCTGCTCCTGTTGTGACTGATGTGCTTAAGATGAATAAAGAATTATTATTATTATTATTATTTTCCTTCTTCTCTTAGACATTGCTCTGAGACTTCACGGGAAATAACGCCAAACCAAGTGTGCCGACCTCTATCTGGGGAGTGCGCTCGTAAAATTTGGGATATACGGTACTACAAAATGGCGGCACCGTCAGAGCTAATGTTATTGTGATTAAATGCATTTGGGATCCTCTTTATTCAGTTAGTCCGTACGATAATGTAATGTTGTTTTCTTTTTAAGGTTTTCAAGTATTTTTCACTTGTTGTACAGTTTTTGTAAAGTGTTTTGCATTTCTTCCTTATGGCCGCATGCAAATTTTACTGCCATATTCAGCCAGAGAAGGTAATTGTATCTTGAAAGGTTCTTATTATTGGGATGTAACGTTACCGTAAAAACAACCGTCGCATCTGTAGGTAATACATAATAATACACTTCTCATCAAAAATTCCGCACAAAGTCTGCAAGTTTATGTTTCGTGTGAATCAGGTTGTTTGAAAAGTGCATTTATTTTGGAATAAATTGCCGCCGTCGCGCTTTAAGTGTGCAATCCGCTTCATAGTGAGTAAAATGGGTTTATAAATATCAATGAAAATGTCACAAATTCGAAATGGTTTTCTATATAGGTTTCGGGTTTTATCAAATCTTAAAAACGAAAGTTTCCCGATTTCTTTTACGAGAAGTACATATATTTACAATCATCTTTGCAATAATCAGTCTTTTTTTTTAAGTTTTATAAACTGTGCTTTTATGGCTTAGAATAGCATATCCATTCCTACCCATAGGTTTCGTAAAAAAAAGTAAATAAGGGATGAATCCAGGGAATGGGCAGCACCGTTCTCTGTAAGTAAAACACCTTGCACTGCGCTCGCTAATCCGCCTGCCATGCATGAGTATGACAAAGTACCATGTCCAGCAGTGGATCAACTGGCGAATACTTATTATACGACTGCTCACCAAACCAGAGTGTTACATTTTGTTTTGTACTTTTCAGAGCGCTTTTTACCAAAACGCAGGCAAGTTTTTTCTACACATCCTAAAAAACGGTTTATTGCGTATCATCCATTACTTGCAAAATCCATCGGATCTTGTAGCCATCTTCACCCAGATATAAATAATGCTGATGTAAGGCGTCATACATTATGGACGAACCCTGTGTTTACGATGGGAAAAAATGGCGAACTCTCAACGTAGGCCAGTAATGTGATTAGTATGATGCAAAGTGATGTTGCCATAAAGATAATAAATTTTGACGACATCGGATGGCATATTTAAATTACAATATGCTTTCAATAATTTCAATGGTACACCACAGAATAATAATAGTACATACATATATCACGCCTTTATCCCTTGCGGGGTAGGCAGAGCAACAGCCGCAAGAATACGGTCGCTATTGCCACGCCTGACAGTTTAGAGGATTGTTTTCCAAGGTTGTTTCAGAAAACATGTGTATCACTATAGTGACAGGTTGTCAGCCTGTCGCCTAAAAATTGTAATACACCAACACTCTCGAGTCCCTTAGTCGCCTCTTACGACACCCGCGGGAAGGATGTGGGGTGATGCTATTCTAAGCCGGCATCACAAGGCAAATAATAATAATAGTAGTTATACTTTATTCGCTTAAGTGCGTGTATGAAGCATTGAGGTCAAGTTATGCTGGTCACTACACTATTAAGCGAATGAGCTATATACAGAGTTTTAAGAAAATTACTTACTTCCTTTCAAGGAATGAACCAGCTCATGATACTGAACAGCTTTCCACCCACAAACAACATAGGGCGAAATATGAAAAAAAATTTGGAACTCACATACAACCCGACTGGGCTGGTACATTTTGTACGGAAAGGTCCAAAAAAGTTTTCATATTTCAATCTATGTTTCTTTGGGAAAGTTGTTCAGTTGGATGGGCTGGTTCAACTCTTGAAAGGAAGTTAGTACTTTTTCTCAAACCCAGTAATAGGTTTGCACTAGGTTTGACTTGTTGGTTGATTATTTGTGTTCGACGCAGCAGATGCATGGACGTATGTATGTAATCTGTCGACCTGCCGAAGACCGCTGGCTAAACCGCCTTGAAGTGTAAAAGCCTTTCCTTCTACTAGCACGTTTAAAAAAATGTTATACGTTGGATAATTCACTAAAGACTGTTGCATTAGGCAAAAACATAACTGTCTCTAAAAGAAATATTAAAAAAAAACATGCTCGTTTACGATAAGATTATGCCAATTAGAGAAAAAAAACATTACACGTGCATTTACCGACTGCTTGGTGAACGGAAAACATCTTGACGAAACCTACATTCAAATAAAATTTGAATTCAGATGATATTTGAATGTGGCTTAACCTAGGATTCGGGACAGGTTAGCCTTCGGGTTGCAGGGGTCAGGTGGCAACCGCTCTTTGTAAAAACTTGTTCCACGTCAAATCCCCTAGGTTATGTAGCCGACCCCGACAGAGAACGGCATAAGGCAAGGAGAATGATGATAGAGCATTGTACAACATTTCTTTGCAAAACCATCTTGATGGGTTTTCGATAGTCATTTGCACATTTGTTATGATAAGTTGGGGTTCAGAACTTCGGTGTTTAAAACGTGTCCGCCCTTGTTTCTTAGAAAAGGAACTGATTTGATGTAAATTAGGCAATCTTTGGAATATTATGTAAGCCGTGTCGTGTAAAGTCAGCTTAGAATAGCATCACTATGTCTGTACCGCGGATGTCGTTCAAGGCGACTAATAAACTCGAGGGTTTCTTTCGTATTACAATTGAAGGGGACAGTCTGCAGCCTATCTTTACACCGTACACGATTTTTCAAAAACGAACGGCTCTCAGATATTTGTAATCGGTGGCGACAGCGACCGTTATTTTTGTTTTACGGGCGAAAATCTCTGCAAACCCCGCAAAGGATAAAGGCGTGAATGTGTGTTTATGTGTATGAGTAGGTATACTTCTGGAAATATGAATGGTCAAAGCAAACATCACTGGAGAGTTTCTTTAGTGCAAAATAATGACAACAATGGGCATACAATTAGAATTAAAAGCAAATACCTAAAATGTCTGACGTGGCGATAGCGACCGTATTATTACGGCCGTTAACGCTCTGCCTACCCCGCAAGGGATAAAGGCGTGGTATATGTATGTATGTAGCAAATACCTACCCAGTTGTGAGATAAATCCAAGTAGGTCAATGTATGTAAATACCATTGACTTCTATAATCTAATAGGGAGTTTATTGAGGTCAGTGGTAAATACTCCCAAAACTGTCCCAAACAAATCCCCCTTGTACACAAGTTCCCTCATAAATATTTCATGCAAATCAATTTGAAAAAATATTTAATTTACTTCTCATGTTTTTTTAATAAATAAATGTGAACAATTAGAACATCATGATTATCGGTTGGTCGTTGTCTATAATCCACATATAAGTAACTAGTGGACCGCCCAGTGGCTGCGACCGTTGCAACTCAATTTCCCGTGGGAATCAGATGTTTTCCCGGCAAGTATTATACATAAAAACCTTCTCTTGAATAACTTTATCTATTAAAAAACCTGCATCAAAATCTGTTGTCCAGTTTTAAAGATTTAATCAAACATACATACAGACAGACTTGAAAAGCGACTTTGCTTTATACTATGTAGTGATTCTATGATAATTCACTACCACGTTTCGGTTCAGAGGCTCACAAAGATATCTACTTCGTCGAATTCGTGTCAAAAAGGAAAGAACGAGAGAACTTTTAAAACAATACATTAATGCTCTCGAAGGCCCAAGATTGTTGAAGTAGTGCAAGCGCGCACCGTCCGGCGCGGCCGGTCCGGCTTGACCGGACGCCGGACGCTGGCCGGATGTCCGGTCCGCCCCGGACGCACTTACCCGCGTTGTGTGCACCAAGATTTATTGTCAAGCCTTTTATTGATGCTTTTTTTAAAGCTTTTTCAGATATGCCGCCACTTAGACAGGGTGTAAGAGACAGTATAACGAAAACTTTGCAGGCGTGATCAGACCATGAAACTTAACAACTTTCTCTATGGGGGCTATGTTGGTAAACATAAAAAAATTTCGACCTTCCATACAAAATTCCCGATCAGCTGGCTGACTTTGTATGGAAACTCGAAAAAATTTTTTCGTTTCCCAACATAACTCCCATAGAAAAAGTTGTTCACTTTCAGAGTCTGATCACGCCTGCAAAGTTTTCTTACACCCTGTATAGCCGTGAAAAGTCTTGCCTCAGACACTGATTAAATCGTCTGTCACAGGCCAAAGATGATGACGATGAATCGATTTTTATAAAAATTTCTGTTTTGCGTTAATAAATAACATTTCAATATTTTGTTTGGAGGGACTCATTTCAATATTTTGTTTGTTTGTTTTGTTCCATTTAGTACTGGTTTTTCCTAATCACTGTGTAAAATACCAATCTAACTTGACACGGTCCGGTTGAACCGGATGGTCGCAGGATGTTCAGTTCTACCCGCCTGCGCTCACACCAAGTTTATTGTAAATTTTAAAACTTTATTATTGCTCTTCAGTTTAAGCCAGCTGCACGCACCAAAATAGATGCCTCATGCGGCGGTACCTCGCTCTAAGGCGTTACCTCGCTCTGAGACGTTCCATTTAAGGCTTGAAGTGCAAGCAAGAGCGTGGAACGAGTGACAAAGACGCACCGGCCTCCACGTTAGGCAGCATATATCTAACAAACAAAGAAAACTGGAATTTTCTTTTGAAAAATGCAACAGTTTTTTTCTTATGACGTTGTCACGTTCAACTATCGTCAGTAATCCGATCTTTTTATCAAACTTGGGTAGTAAGTAAACTTTCATATTTGATATTGTAGGTAGGCCAAACGATGTTGAATTCTCACGAAAATTTCAAATTTTAGCTTCAGATCTAGGAATGGAATACAGTGACCTGAGTGCGTAAAGCTCCTTGTTGGTATAGCATTGCAAATCCGACTGAAATCGGGCTTAGAATCTCTAAAAGCCCAAAATGTACCACTAGTACAAGCTTTGTCTAGCTAGTACCTATGTACAGTCGGTGAACGTGAACACACTTGACGCACGACGGAGCGCAAAAATATCGCAGCGGTCTGTCAGATCCATACTAGAAACCTCACTCCCCATGCTAAAACCGCACTCGACGGATGACACTGCGATAGCGCTGCGTCAACAGCGGTTGAGCGTTTTTAGTATGAGGTTTGACATTTCTAGTATGGATCTGACAAACCGCTGCGATATTTTTGCGCTGCGTCGTACGTCAAGTGTGTTCCTAACGATTCAAATTCATACTTCGTCCCCATTCAAATTAATCCATAATTCTCTTCGAAACACTTTAACAAGCTAAGCTCTAGCCAATAACAAGTCGTTAAGTCGAACGCGATGACAGCCGTCGAAACACGACATAGGAAATGCTATTAATTTCCGACCGTCCCCACCCGGGAGGAGGAAACTCCGAGCTTCTGCAATAATACGAATACTACGATTTATCGACATAGTTCGGGAAAGGTCGCAATCATCAACTTAGTGGTCAAAACTTACTAGAGATTTCATTCATCATCATTATTGGCCATACGTCTGTGTCGCGATTTAATCAGTGTCTGAGGCAAGAGCACAGACACTGCTTTGTCTGCAACGCAATTATGGAAAATGCAGGGTTGCTCAGAACTTGCGCCACCGTCTTGGCTTCCTGGCTGACTCCACATAAACGACGAGTCGATACGTGTGGAGCCAGGTCGGCGGCAGCAGTTAGACCTCTGTCACACGTGCCTGACGGAGACCCCGCTCTAGGACCGATCTTGGGTCGAGTTAATCCCTCAGTCGCCTCTTACGACCCCCACGGCCTCTGCTGACACCACACTTAAAGGGGATCTTAAACTTAACCGCCGTTGCTGCGCATTTTGTTAGATGCAAGGAAATTTGAAATTCCACAATTAAAACCAACGTTGAATCAGAAACTTGCGTTCCCATCTGTCTCTGTTACACATATTGTTGTAGATACAATCTTATATCTTTTGCACCATCGGACATCGGGTGAGATAGGATTATTATAAATATTTAGATACCGTCCTCAGTAGCATTTTAATTATCTTGCTTTTTTTAATCTTGCTTAGTTACCAGGAAATATTTTGGAAAAATAAAAAGAACCTTATAAATTGCACTCACAATGAAAAGCGCTAAACAAAAACAGTGCAAAAGAAAGGAAAAGTGATTCATGGAGATATACTATGTTTCTATTAGCAGAATGAATTCTAGTGTTGAAAGTAGACTACACACGGATTTTCCAGTTAAAAAAATAATCTTCAAACATGGTGTGTGAAGTGAAGTCGCCTTTTGCCTTTCTCTATCATGCATTTCAAAAAATCCTCGTTAATCACACAACGGGTTTTTTGCGGTTTTTTAAAATAGACAAGAATAATTTAAGAGGGATGTTTATAATTATTTTTAATGCATGACGGAAAATCGTTATATTCTAAGCAGCGGCAGCAATTGCTAGACGTGCAAGTAGTATGCTTATGCAATATTGTTTACAGCTGGGTTTAACTATGGTATTTCAAATAAAGTATGACAGATAAAAACTTACGTTACGTAGTAGATACGCAATAATTAGGCAAGTATTCGTCGCGTGATATATCTGAAACGACCCTCAGACATTTGTCAGACGTAACGATGACGGCCGTAATTTTGCAGTCGTTAACGCTCTGCCTACGCCATCAGGGACATAGGCGTGATTTGTGTATGTGTGTGTGTGTGTGTGTGTGTGTGTGTGTGTGTATTCGTCGCGTTCTTTTAGGGGACAATACACAAAATGACTTTTTCGCAGTGCTTCATATTTTCCCTCATCCGTCAAAATATTCGGACGAAACACAGTTGTCTGCAAACATTCACAAAAGATGTTAGCCGAAGCAATTGACGGAATGTACACAATTCTCGTTTAGAACAGCTGGTGTAACTGCACAATTTATACACCCCGTACTTTAGGGAAAAGGTTGTATGGGAGTTTGGTTATTCCCACTTAAAGGAAAAAGCGAAAACGTAGAAGCTTTAACCTTTTTTGCCTGTTTGTAGCGAGGGAGAATTTTCTCAATTATCTGAAAGAGAATTTGCTGTAAAAGTTAAGGTAATTAGCTCGTGCTTTTAGTGAAATTGCGAAAAAGAAGGATTACCTACAGCAAGTATTTTATTGTTTTACAAGTTTTGTTTCTTTGTACCTTTTGTCATAGTGGAAGAGAAAAACTGGTTTAAGTAATCTGTATGTTATTTAACATTATATTCTGTTGAAAGTACTAAAATATTTTTCGTAATTTCTAAGTGTTCTTACGATGCTATAGTTTCGGATTAGCAATTTCATTGTGATTTCTGCCTTCGACTTTTAGCAGAATACAAAACGGACAAGTCCAACCAACATACTTTTCTTCCATTTGCTCGTAAAAGGAGTCATCATTTCAAACAAAGAATACAATGGACTCATTCAAGGCGTCAGGTTGGCATTGGCACGCGGACACGACAAAAATAAAATTCCATACATTGTTTCGGTCCAAGTCTAAAGGCTCAATGTGATTTTCCGGCGCATTATTTACATACATACATACATATATCACGCCTTTATCCCTTGCGGGGTAGGCAGAGCGTTAACAGCCGTAAGAATACGGTCGCCATCGCCACGTCTGACATTTTTGAGTATTGTTTTCTAAGGTTGTTTCGGAAAACATGTGTATCACTATAGTGACAGGTTGTCAGCCTGTCGCCTAAAAATTGTAATACACCAATACTCTAGAGTCCCTTAGTCGCCTCTTACGACACCCACGGGAAGGATGTGGGGTGATGCTATTCTAAGCCGGCATCACACGGCATTATTTTATTATTAATTTAATTTAATTTTTTACGTAAGTAAACCCAATTTATGATGTTTCCTCGCAAATGTAAACAAAGCCATACCACACCAAAACTAAACCAAAGCCAAAGCCAAAATTCCAATTTCTGGTCTTGTTGACTTAGACAGGCCTCGACTTCGTCTCCTCCATATTACTCGACCAGAAATCGTTATTTTTTGGCTACTGCTGTAATATGCTATTCGTTTAACTTTTCCATTATCTCATTTTTCGTTATCAGGCTACCATGACCCACTGCTGGGCAAAGGCCTCCCCACACTTCTTCTACTTATCCCGATCCCTACCAACCTCCCACCAGTTTTTGTCGTAAGCATCCAGATCGTCTCGATTATTCCATTATCTAAAGTTTTTTTTTTGTTCCAGTGCCGACGACACAAGTGACAGCCATCGCTGGCGACCCAGTGTACCTGCCTTGTGACATCTCCACGCAGGATGACGACGACGCCGTACTTCTGGTGCTCTGGTACCGGGAAGACCTGGGCACGCCCATTTACAGGTAAATCTTTCTTTTCGTGTGGGACACCCAGTCGTCCAACGGCCCAATGAACCCTAGTGTCAGAATTTTTCAAACGCCTACAAGTAGCAGGCATCTGACATGGTTGTGTAACGACTGCCGTCTAAGTGATCATAGACAGCAACCGGGACCAACGGATTAACGTGCCAACCGAAACACGGAACCATCTTACTTAAGGAAAATTGGGTACAGGTAAATAAACTATCATCCTCCTTGCTTTAATCCGTTCTCTGTCGGAGTCTGCTACCTAACCCATGGGATTTAACGTAGAACCAAGTTTTTACTCAGAGCGACTGCCATCTGACCTCTGCAACCTGAAGGCTAACCTGGCCCAAATTCTAGGTAAAGTCACATTCAAATATCATCTGAACTTAAATTTACAGGTAAAATACCGATTTCATCGAATCGTTGGATTTGTAACTTTTCTTTCGAAACATAATTATTTTCTTTTTCCGTTGTCACGTTTAACTATCGTCAGTAAACCGACTTTACAGACAACCAATTTTTTGTTTCTTACTCTCCATAAGAGAGAAATAGCCACTCATCTACATGAAAACACTCGAACATTCTTAACAAAACTATACGATATTTTCCTTGAACTCAAAACAGAATTCGTACAACTGTTTCTCCTTAAGCAAACACTTTGCTTGAATGAGCCATCAGAACAATTCGAGACAACTTCAAACTTGGCAAGAGCTTTAGTTAAAATCAGACTATTGGGGCTCTCTATTCAAATACGCTTCAGAACTTCTATACGTACGTGGGTAGGAAGCTATTATTTTATGTTCTGGAAGCTACTTGAAAATTGTCTAGCTTTAACTAGTTTGACACTAAACTTGACGTATTTCCATTAAGAACATAGGATACTATGTTGTTTTACTTATATTTTCCTGCGTTATGCGTCATGAATATAACGAACAATGCACTGAAGAAAAAAATGGTTCATAGTACTTTTCGGTAGCTAAAAACCATTGTCGGTACAAGAAGTGATTTATTGATGATGATGATCTCTCCGACCGATTTCGGCCATGGCGACCACTTTGACTCCTAATCAGATCGGCGCTGATGCGCCCGGAGGTGGCTATTGTAGCCAATTTTGGCAGTAAACTCCCGTGCACAGAGTGGACACGTGAGTTTGCCATTTACATAATTATAGTTAATGGCGACGGGTGGACGGGCCTTCAGCTCATCGCGCTTAGCGTCGAGGTCTGCTTTACGCTGTTCCTCAAACTCGCGGACTTGCCTCTTAACTATCCCGCGCCATTCGGGACGCTGTGCTGCCAGACCCTCCCATTGAGTGGCTCAATGTTGCATCTTTTCATGTGTCGATTTATTAAGTACCAACTGACTATGATCAACGGGAGATGAGAGTGATAAGAGACTATTTAGACAATTAACTTTACAGTTGTGTTATTGTAAATAAGGCCTACCTTTCAATGTCTTTTCAATAAGGAACTTACTAGGGCATAATTATATAAGTGATCTGTTTGTTTACTTATAAAATTATTTTCTAAAGTTTACGTCGAAGGCAACGTTAGGCGGATAGCACACTTAACGCACGACGGAGCGCTAAAACATCGCAGCTGTCTGTCAGATCCATACTAGAAACGTCACTCCCCATACTAAAACCGCTCAATCGCTGATGACGCAGCGCTATCGCAGTATCGTCTGTCGAGTGCGGTTTTAGTCGGGGGAGTGACGCTTCTAATATGGATCTTACAGACCGCTGCGATAATTTAGCGCTCCGTCGTGCGTCAAGTGTGCGATCCGCCATAGACAATAAACTTTGTAGTTGTGTTATTGTAAATAAGGCCTACCTTTCTATGTCTTTTCAATGAGGAACTTACTAGGGCATAATTATATAAGTCTGTAAATATGTATATAAATCTGTTTACTTATACAATTATGTTCTTAAGTTTACGTCCAAGGCAACGTTATTAAAGAGAAAATATAGATGACGCTCTCCAGATGATTGGGTGTTACTTCTTTGATGAGACCAAAAGTACGCAAGCACCTGAAACGCGTCATCTATGTTTAGGTACTTTTACAGCGTTTCTTCACTTATCCGGTCCGGCTGGCCAATGTCGAAAGTAGCCCTACCACAATATTCGAATGCCGGATGACGCTTTTCCATCTATCCAGTAAAAGTAGGACAGTAGAATGACGTCATGATAGAGTTCAAAGAGTACCCTTTATATGCATACTTTTTGTACGTCTGTCACTTCGGACTGTCAAAATCCCAATTTCAGTTTGGAAAATTCCCGGATCGATAAATGCCGGAAGAGTGGAAAAGCATGTATAGTAGTGTAATAGATTTCTAAATCGGATCGGAAATGACGGATGCCGGATAAGTGGAGGAAGGCCCTTATTCTTCTCGTATGTACATAGAAAGTGCCCTATTCAATGAAAGCATTTTTTAAACAGCGTCGACGCCCGCGAGCGAGACTTTGGCGTCGCAGAGCGGTGGTCAGACGAGAGCGTCTTTGCGTCCAGAGCCTACTTTCTGCCGGAAAGAAGACCAGCGGAACTTGGAGTGGACCGAGGAAGGGCCACCGACCAGGGGGTCTACCGGTGTCGGGTGGACTTCAAGCAGGCCCAGACGAGGAACTCCAAAGTCAACCTTACTGTCATAGGTGAGCACACACACACACACACACACACACACACACACACACACACACACACACGTGTTACGCCTTTATCGGTTGTGGGGTAGGTTAACGATCGTAAAATAACGGTCGTTATCGCCACGTCTGACAAGTATTAAGGGCCTTTTCGGATGATTCGTGTATCACTGTAGTAACAGGTTGTCAGACTGTCGCAGTTGTAATACACATGAAGCCCTCTAATCCCTTAGTTGCCTCTTACAACATCAGCGGGTAGAAATGGGGTGATGCTATTCTAAGCCGGCATCACACGGCACAGGTGCGTCAGCAATTAAAATACAAACACACGGTAAGAGTTCTCATATGCAATAAATTAACAGAGAAAATACAGAGAGTGAGAAGTACATTTGAGTATTTGCATACAACTTAAACTGGAATTGAAGCAGAGTAAACTGTTTCTTTTAAAATGTATCTTGTCATGAAGATAATTGTTTTTTCATTGTTAAGATTTGAATAGTATTTGTTAATCATCTATTTTATATTCGGAATCTCACACGACAGGGTACTCGTAATTTAAAACTTTATAATCGATCTACGTGGTCATGAATGGAAAAACCACTAACGATTTCCAGCTTGGCTCAAAAATACGCCAGACAAAAATGAAATGACAATTTTCCTCGAAAACATCTGAATTTTTCAGCATCCACCCTCAGATATAAAGCGGACATTTTTGAAGCCTTCCACACCCAATTTGGGGAAAAATCGATAAAACAAATTGGAATAAAATTACATGTGTAGAGGTAACCATGTCGACTTTTTTATACCAACTTAATTCTGCGTGCGTTGAAACAGAAGTTGGTCTGCGAGAGTCTGTTATTCATACTAATAGGGTTGAAAACGGTGTCAAACTTTTGGGGTGAGGTTTTTTTGCTGTTTGCAGATAAAGCAAAGCCGTCGGCGAAAAAATTAACATGGAATAAATCCTAGGGGAAATCCGCTTAGCAGCCCACGGTCGAATTAGCAGCGAGCTATTGGTTTTGTGAAAGTGTTTACAAATACAGAAACGAAGCTTTGTTAATATTTGCTTTAGCTTCTTTCTTCCTTTTCGTGGTAGACACTTCATCAATGAACCATTGTGGCAGCTCTATAAGACTATAAGACTGTCCCGATGGCGTAGCGGATAGTATGCCTGCTTCCTACGCCGAGGGTCGTGGGTTTGATCCCCACCGAACACAAATATTTGTTAAGTCAATTTTCAAATATTTGTGTAGAGCCTGGGTGTTTTTTATGTATAATATGTATTTATTATTATTATTATTTGTTTTTTAGGAAAATTCCTTCTCGGCTTCAATGCCGGATTTTCAATGTCACGGGCCTAAGCCAATATGTAGATATTTGTTTAGTTTTTCAGCTATGGTTGCTTGGACATTGTGTGTATTAGGTACTGCGATGTCTATTATGTTGGCTGTTTTATTGATTTTGTCTATGAGTGTGATATCTGGTCTATTGTAATGAGTCGTCTTATCGGTAAGTATTGCTCTGTCAAAATATAGTTTATGAGTAGAGTTCTCGAGGATTATTTCTGGTTGGTATTTATAGTATGGAGTAGCGGGTTGTTCTATTAATTTATATTTTAAGGCTAGTTTCTGGTGGATTATGTTTGCGACTTGATCGTGCCTGTGTTTATAATCAGTTTGTACAATTGTCTTGCAGGCACCTGTTATATGTTGGATTGTTTCCGGGGCACTGTGACATCGTCTGCAGCGGTCTACAATGTTTGGTAATTTCATGATGTGCTTTTGGTAATTTTTTGTTTCTATTACCTGGTCCTGAATAGCAAGCATAAAACCCTCTGTTTCAGGGAAGATTTCACCGCGCCTGAGCCATTCGTTCGACGCTTCTTTGTCGACGTGAGGTAGGTTCAGGTCGCGATAAAATCTCCCATGTAAACTTTTTTGAGCCCACTCATTCAGTTTCGTCTGTTTACTAATCTGTCCTTCATTTTTCTGAGTTATCTTGTCATTTAAATTTAGAGGAGTGTGTTTAATATCATTTTGTACTATGGCATTGTGTAAAGTGGATGTAGCAGTTTTGTGATAGAAATATTTTCTGAGGCAAGTTATTTGTTTGTTGTGTAGATTGGTTACATCTATTAGCCCTCTACCTCCATCATTTCTTGAAAGGGTTACCCTTTGTATACAGGATTTGGGGTGATGCTTTCTGTTCTTAGTCATACATACATTTATTAAACGTTGTATGTTTAAAAGCTCTGATTTGGTCCAGGGAATGATTCCGAAAGAATATGTTAATATAGGGATTGCGTAAGAGTTGACAGCTTTGCTTAGATTCCTGGAGTGTAGGTGCATCCTCATAATTGAGTTTAATCTGTGTTTAAACTGGTGTGTTAATTTACTTTTGGTTTCTTTGTAGTGTATTTGTTTAGACTGGTTAAATCCTAGATACTTGTAAATACTATTATCTTCTAATGATTCTATTATATCACCTGATTGCATTTGATACTGTTGTTCGCAAGTCTGCCCACTGTTGACTGCATTTATTTTACACTTGTCGATGCCAAATCTCATACAGATATCGTTTGAAAAATTTTCAGTAATTAAAGCTAGTTCACTTAGATCATTTTTATTAACAGCGTAGAGTTTAATGTCGTCCATGTATAACAGGTGATTTAAATAATATTTCGTGTTGTCAGTCTGTACGTCAGTTTCATTTTCTTTAAAAGATAATGGGTATCCTATGTTTGTGGCATTCAGAATGTTAGACAGGGGGTTTAAGGCGAGGCAAAACCACAGCGGACTTAACGCATCCCCTTGAAATATTCCTCTTTGTATTCTTATGATATCCGTATCGTCTGTTTGTAACTTAAGTCTTGTAGTCCATTTATCCATTGTGTTTTTCAAGAAGTTTATTATTGTGGGGTGTATTTTATAAATATCTAAAACCTTAAGCAACCACGAATGTGGGACCGAGTCATACGCTTTTTGGTAGTCTACATACATGCTATATAAGTCAGTCTTTTTACGGTGAACCTGATTTAATATAACGGAATCTATAAGTAGTTGTTCTTTACAGCCCTGGCTAAATTTTCTGCAACCTTTCTGTTGCTCTGTTAGTATGCCGTTTGTTGATAAATGGCTGTAGATAGTGGCTGTAAGACATGATGTGATAATTTTGTAAATGGTCTGAAGGCATGTGATGGGTCTATACTTAGCGGGATTCGTAAGATCATTTTCGTCCTTAGGTAGCATGTATGTGACCCCTGCAGATATGTACTTGGGCATCTCTTTTGGATTTTTGATAAATGCGTTTATGTGATTGTGAAGATACGGGTGAATGCATGTGAACTTTTTGTAATAATAGTTATGGATGTGATCTGAACCTGGTGTTTTCCAATTATGTAATTTCTTAATGACATCTTTAAAAACTTCTACTGTAATAGATTCGAACTCCATTGGTTGTGAATGTGAATTTTTGTGCTCCTCTTCCGCTATCCAGGGTGCATCTGTCTTATGAACTACAGGGTTGGCCCATAATTTAGACCAGTACGCGTGCATATCATTTGTATTAGGTGCTGAGTGTGTGTTGTTGAGTTTGATTGTATTTGGTTTGTAGAAGAAGTTTTAAGTAACCTATAAAACTGTTTTTCATTTGATGTAAATTGGCTGTTTTGTGTCTTCCTGAGAGTACAAGCTTTATAGCGCTTTAGACGACTACTCAATACAGTTAACTTTTGCCTGAGTGTGTCTAGAAATTCAGTTACTTGAGTATTAGGCCCTTCGTGGGAAGAATGGATTTTATATTCATGAAATATCTTTTCTGCGTGTTTAATAATATACTCGGTTCTGGTACCTTTTATATATTGAGTTAGCCTGCCGATTTTTGCTCTCAAATTATTTATTCTTTTTTCGAGTCTAGCTTGCCATTTAGGCATCTTTTTACTGTGGCGAGGTTCTGTCTCTGTGCGTGGGGGAATGTCTATGCGCGCTCCATTGATCTTAGCTACAGTCCAGGCACCGCAGTATATGGCTGTTTGTAATGTGTTATAATCGGTGTCAATATTTATATAATTAGGTAATACTTTAGTGTTTACATAATCAACTATTTGAGCTAGCTTTCTGGACGGTCTCTGTTTGGGGATATAGCTTCTACTTGTTGGTTCTATCTTTTCAAAATATTTAAGTGCCTGTTTAAAGACCTTCTCTATATCATCTTTTTTGGAAGTTTCTAAGTCTGCTAAATTAGTAGGTCCATATTCGTTTATTCTGTGCCCTTGTGATTGTGAAGATTGTGTGTTGTCTGGTGTATCATAGTATGAATGGGATAAACTAGGGGGTGTATTTGCGTTTGTTATGTTGTCATTTGGTTGTGAAATATGTGTCTGGGTGAATGTTTGGTGGTTAGTCTGTGCTACTTGCGTTTTAATGATTTCGCGTTCTTCTACATTAATTTTATTATTTCGATGGATAACTCTAATCTGATCCGCTAAGCGTTGTTCTGATATAAAAGATAAATCTGGATACATTTCAATAAATTTTTGATGTACTTGTGGGCGGTAACCTGTCAAATTATTCTCATTGTCAGTGACAGTGTAGTAGCATTTAAGCAGTTCTCTATTAATTTCATCCGGCCAGTAGAGTCTTTTCCTATTCTTACCGGCTTTTGTGGTTGTCGGTCTCATGCTCAATAAAACACTATTTTCAGGAGTATTGCTTACGTTTAATGAAGTGGTATTAGTCAGAATATTACTATCTTGGTTAGGGTTGATGTCGGGTTGTGGTGTAATTTGTATTAGGTTATCGCAATTCTGGGTTACTGAATTAGGGTTGTTAGCTATGTGTGTTATATTTTCTATGGATAGTCTTACTTGTTCTCTGATCTCTTCTATTATTGCGACCGTTAGTAATTTTTTGTTAATTATGTCCCTTCTTTGTGCTCCTACTTTTTCTTTAGTAACATTCATTTCCGGAAATTTCTCTATGAACTGTGTATGTAATGGGTCAAGAAACCTTTTAGTATGCTTCTCTAATTTAGTCAGTTGTAAATATGTACGCCAAATAAATTTATTCATTTCTTCAGTAAATGTCGTTCGCGTACGTTTAATGCCTGTAGTGGGAGCAAGGTTTAGGCACTCGGCCTCTTGCTCAACATCGACAGACATTGGGGTAACAGTAGAGGATCGGGACACTATTTGATATTCAAATGGATTAGGTGAGGAGCATGGCGAAGGAAACAGGCTATGGGTTGATGACACTGGTGATAGAGGATTTGATGTCGGTATATCCGGTGTTGAGTTTTCTTTGTCACCTGCAACAGTCAATGACTGGGCAGGAAGCGATATGTTGCCCCCCTCAAATACGCTGGGGCAGCCCGAACCCGAAGGAACGGGGTGGGATTCCCTCACCTGTGGGCGAGGACCCACTTGAGGAATTACTCTGTTTCGGAGTCGCATATCGCTATATGGTTACTAGCGCACCGTTGGTCACTGGTGAGTTATAAGCAAAGAGCTGTCAGTGTCCGCCCCCCACGTGGCAACAGATGTTCGTGCCGGACGTGATGTTAGATTTGTAGGGGGCTTATTATTATTATTATTATGAGCCTGAAGTGTCCCAGTATTTATGTATTTATTTACAAAAAAAAGTATATATGTATTAGTATCAGCTATCTAGTTGCCATAGCACAAGCTTTGCTTAGTCTGGGGCTAGATGGCGCTGTGTGAATTGTCCAGGATATTTATTTATTTATTTATAAACCTACTACAGACCTTTTATTTCACGAACGCGGGTTTTCTATACTTGTGTGTGTTATATCTCTCTCTTTTTGTTCTCTCTCCCGGTGTCCAAAACGAAACAAAAAAGAGGCGGATCACACACTTGACGCACGACGGAGCGTTAAAACATCGTAGCGGTCTGTCAGATCCGTACTAGAAATGTCAATCCCCAAAACCGCTTAGCCACTGTCGACGCAGCGCTATCGCAGTGTTGTCCGTCGAGTGCGGTTATAGTATGGGGAGTGACGTTTCTAGTATGGATCTGACAGACCGCTGCGATATTTTAGTGCTGTTGTGCGTCAAGTGTGTTGTGTGCGTTAATTCCTGGTAATTTGACCGACCGCCTGATTATACCTACATACCTTTATTGTTATAATCGGGATCTTGGAAATGAACAATTTTCACGTTTCGTAACTAAGGTTTCGGCGGCATGTAATTAATTGATCTCCAATATTGAGTTTCAAAAACATTTTTAACCTCTTTAAGCAAGTTATTTTTAGACAAACAACGTCGTCCATTAAGGCGTAAAACAACAAAACCGAATGAGCAACCAGTTGGTTTGTTTGCTAGCTGACACGAACCACAATCGTACACTTTTTTTTTCGTATTGGTCACAGAGTGGTCAAACGACCTATTGAACCCTAGTGTCAGAATTTTTCAACCGCCTTCTACAAGTAGCAGGCTTCTGACATGGTCGTGTAACCACCGCCTAATCATAGACAGCAACCGGAACCTTGACGTGCCATCCAAAACACGGAATCATATTTCTTACAAGCAATCGGGTGGTGCAGCCCACAACGTCGTCCCAACTAGACTGGCAACAAATTCACAAAGTGATAAATATAACAACTTTGTGAGTAGTCCACCAAAAATCGAAACCGGAACAGTCTTCATCAAAGGCAGTCGTATCACTGCGCCACGTAAGGTGCGTGTGTGTTATACCACATTCCAAATCTGAAAGCACTGCTGCATGGAACAAGATTACTCCCAACTCCAGCACAAAGTGTGGGACTTGTGATGCAACGAGCACAAAGAAAATTATTGTCGTACAATAGAGTACGCTATAAGGAGCGCGGGGTATATTGCGAATACAGGGAAAATGCTAGAGACCAGAGTTCAAGCTTTAAAATTTCTTTTGTAATATTCCTTTGCTTTGAGACAGAGAAAAATGCAACCACTTTAGCTCGGTATTGCAAATATTTTTATCTTAAATTGCATAGCTCAGAAAAGACAAATACACTTCATCTGGGATTATGAAAATACCTTTTTTGCTGGTAATGCTGAACTAAAAATATTTTAGCTAGTTTTTCTTGAGATAGGAATTTTATCAAGAAAACTAATTTACCATTAAACTCACTCACAGATAGATTGGGTAAGCAAAAATATAGTTGTTAAAAATATAAGATATTCAATTAGCTATCCAGTTCTTTCAAAATATAATATCATGCATCATATTTTTGTAATAGCTAGAATTAAGAATCTCCATTTCTAGAATATTTTGATAGAAAAAAATCAGCGTTCTCTTTTTGATATTGAACCTTGCGAGAGTCACCGAAATTAAGAGAAGTTCCCATTTCCGGGTTTCACGCTAAAAGAGCCCTTAGTTCCATGAAAAAATGTGTTGAAACCCTCTTATACCCTCCACTATAAAATATGATGCATACCACGGTAGGTCACGACATAGATTTTGTCTAAACCCTAATGTCAAAATTCTTCACCTGTTTTTATAAAATGCATACAATTTGTTTGACACATAAGTCTCTCTACGGATACATTTATTATTTAAATGGCTTAAATTACCCCGTAACGGAGGAAGGAGCAATATATGTATGTATGTATTACGTTTACGTTAGTCAGACTTTAAGTACCAACGGAGAGGGGCAATATTTCATGATGACGATAATGAATGATAAAATTTGAAAACCATCTACCTAGGTAATCAACGTCTGACTATTGTACAGAACCAAAAAGCCACGTATGTGTGTTGCCAGTGATGGCCCACGGCACCGAGACGTAGTCGTCAGGTTTTCTTCTCGACGGCCGTGAGGCCGTCGGGGAGACGCCATCGAGGTAGAACCTCCTGGGCGTAGGGTCTACCGCCGCCCGTTAAGACGGGCGGGTCATGAGATGTGATGGCCGTGGCTGGTGTGGGAGACATCAGACCACGGCCCGAAAAAGTCAAGTTAGGACCGAGTGTGTCTGGGCAGAACCAGCCACCGACTCGGTCCGAGCGTGCCCCCGGCGAGGCGCGCACCGGGTGGAACCCTGGACTATCCCAGGGAAGCCCAGCGAGCGCCTTCAAGCCGGCGGCGAAGAACGAAACATCCGGTTAAGGCCGGTGAGCTTGACCCGAGTGAGTCGGGCCCGCTCAGCCGGCCGGTCAATCAGGGTAGTCACAGTCAGTGAGGTCAATCCTGTGGGGGCCGCCGACTGGTGCGCGCCGTCAAGCTGACAGCGCGCTACCAGCCGGCGGCTAAGGTCATTCCGGTGTTTGGGTATCCTCCGCGAGCTCCTCCACCACTGCGAGCTCGCGGGGATACGGTCTCCAATCAGGTGGGCGCGCGTGGTACGGAGCCAGATTTCGAAGGTGCTCGAAATCTGATCGGTCCACGCGCGCGAACATCCTGGTCGAGAGCCTGGAGACGAACTCATCCAGGGTCTCGACTTCTAGATCCCTCCGGATAACTTCGTTGCGGACGAACATTGGTGCGTCAGCTATGGTACGCAACACCTTGGACTGCTGGGCCCGCAGTCTTCGGCGGTTGGTCTCAGAGACCAACGCGTACCACGCTGGTGCGGCGTACGTCAGGCGGGACCTGATGTACGTCTTATAGACACCAATCTTCATGCGCAACGGGAGCTTCGAGTGAAAAATGGGTCGGAGCATAGCAGTGGCAGCCCCTGCTTGCCGGATCACACTTCTCACGTGCTTGACCATGGATAGATTTCGGTCTATGGTCACGCCTAGGTATTTAGCCTGGCTGGACCACCCAATCTCTAATCCTTGGAGCTTCAGCTTTGGGGGATCTCTTCGACCACGCCCCACCATGATCGCTTGAGTCTTACCCACGTTGACTGTCAGTCTCCATTTCGCCAGCCAGGCTGGGAGGGCGTCCAAGGCTATCTGCATTTTCTTCGCCGCGTGCCTCGCGTTGAGGGACATGGCGAAGAATGCAGCGTCATCGGCATAGAGCGCCAGCTTGGTGCCGCCCTCAACCGGGATATCATCCGTGTACCTGGCGTAGCAAACCGGAGACAGACAGCTACCCTGGGGGACTCCAGCAGCGATCCTTCGGACTTGGGAGAGAGCGCCTTCCACTGCCACCTGGAAGCGCCTATTCTCTAAGAAGGTGGCCACAGTCTTAACGACTCGACGAGGAGTCGTAGACGTGGACAGCTTATATACCAAGCCCGGGTGCCAAACGCGATCGAACGCCTTCTCCATGTCCAGAAATACTGCTACGGTGGTCTCCCTCTTATTGAGGGCCGCCGTCGCGTCGTGCAGTACTCTCGACAGTTGAAGGGTCGTGGAGTGCTCGGCTCGAAAGCCGAATTGCTCCTGGCGTGGCATGATGTGGGGTATCATGTGACGCAGGAGAAGTTTCTCAAACACCTTGCTAATAGTCGGTAGCAAGGTGATTGGCCGATAGCTCTCAGGCTTCAGGGTGTTCTTCCCGGGCTTGGGGAGCATGATTACTCGCCCAAGCTTCCACGCCTCCGGAAAGTGCCCCGACCGCATGATGCCATTATAAATGCGCGTCACCGTTGCGACTGAACGCGGGGGTAGGTGACGCAGCATTTCGTTCGTAATGCCATCAGGGCCGGGAGCCTTTCGGAGGGGAGTTCGTCTCAGCGCCCGGAGTACCTGGCCGGGCGCAAAGACGATGGGGTCCTCTTCAGGAGGTATCGGCTCAGCGAAGTAGCCCGCCAGACTTCGCGTAACTTCTTCCTCGTCGTGGTCGGAACCTGGGTTCGGCCGGAACTGGCCCTCCAGCGACTCAGCGAAGATTTCTGCTCGATCCTCGGCTCTAAAGCGGGGGCACCCGTCCCTGCCGAGGAGAGGTCTCACTGGCGTCGCCTTTCCGGAGAGCCGGCGACACAGTCTATGGATGCCGGTCCAGTCTTCACCGGCTGTCTCTATGGTCTCTTGCCAAGAGTCGGCGGAGACGGCGTCGAGCGCTGCCGAGATCTTCTCGGCAAGGGCATTCAGCCGGGACTTCATGGTGGGGCAGCGAGTGAAGTTATACTGCTTGCGCAGTCTTCGCTTGTCAGCGAGCAAGTCAGCTATGTGCCGTGGTAAGGGCGGAGCGGCCCCCGTAGTGGGGACATCGATCACGGCACTCTGCTTAGCCCGCTGGACAGCGGTCTCCAACTCGCTAGCCAACGCATCGACATCCGATGGAGTTGAGACTGGTCTCATGGGAGTATTCTCTACCATGAACCGGGCGAATTTTTCCCAGTCATACTTCCGCTTCGGCGGCAGCAGCTTGGATCTAGCTGGCTGGTCTGAAACGACCAGCAGGACAGGTAGATGGTCAGAGCCCGAGTGAAAGTCTAGTGTCTCAACGGTGGGATCGGGCCGGAGCCCCTTGACCACCGCGAGGTCTATGACATCTGGGAAATGCGTGTGGACATGCGGGTAGTGGGTCGGAGTCTCCGGCCCCAGAACCACGTACCCGCTGGAGTCAGCGTCATCGAAGAGACGTCTTCCATTCGGACAAGTCCGCATGGAATTCCAACCCACGTGTTTACAGTTCCAGTCTCCGGCAGCTATCGTCGGCCCTGGGGAGTCCAGAAGTTTCTGGACATCCGCCAAGACCAACCGCGCGTCCGGAGGCTTGTAAACTGCAAACACGCGAGTCGGGACGTCACCGAGAGCGATCTCCACTCCCAGGGCGTAGATCGACTGAAGATCAGCATGGGTGAAGAATGGCAGCTGCTGGTGCACCAATCTTCTTCTTACCAGGACGGCTAGGCCTCGATAGGCACGACCGAGGTCGCTGAGCTCGTCCTTCCGGTATACGAAGAAGTTGGGGATCTTCAGAGGATCGGCGCTCTTCAGATGGGTCTCTGAAATGAGCGCGACGTCCACATTCTGCTCCTTCAAGAGGGCACGAAGAAGGCCTATCTTAACCTTAGATAGGCCTTCGGCGTTCCAGTGGACGATTCTCAGAGACACAACCATTGTTATGCTCTGAGAATCTTGGCCATACCGGACAGAAGCACTGGGATCGGATCTTGGTCCGTTCGCAGTGCCTCTAGCACCTCGGCCAGCACCTCAATGGCTGCCGTCGTAGCCGACTTCCTGCCGGCTTCGAAGGCAGCCCTAGCGTCCGACGTCCCCTTCCCCTGGCTTGGGGCGGGGTGTCGGGCGGAGGTGGTGGGTTTCCTTGAAGGTGCAGCATGGGTCTCGGGCTCCAGCTGCTGGCGTCGTGGCGGGGTTGGGATTTGGGGCAAGGGGGGACCTTCAGCTCCCTTCCCTTTGCGCCTCCTCCGCTTCTTCTTCTTTGTGGCCTTGGGACCGCTCTTCGGTTCATTGGCCTTGGCCATGAGCGACCCCTTGGCGTTAATTTCGCCTTTGGGCCCGGGGCGGACTTCGCCCACCTTGGCCTTGGCGGAGGAGGTGCGAGCTGCGGTTCCGGCCTTCTTGTTGCGCGTTTCGCGCACGAAGACCGGGCAGGCCACATAGTTGGCCGGATGTGGCCCTCCGCAGTTGGCGCAAGTCGCCGGCTGCTCCCTGTCTCTGGGGCAGTCCTTCGCCGGGTGCTCTTCCCCGCACCGCACACACGCAATCTTGCGGTGGCACTTGTGCGAGGAGTGGCGGAACTGTTGGCACCGGTGACATTGCGCCGGTCCCTTCTTGCCCCGCCAGGCCTCTATTTTGACCCCTGGCATATTCAGGAGCACACTCACTGAATAAATGCCAGGGATCGTTGCGGCGTTGCGCTCGAGCTGGGCAAAGAAAATACACCCCGGTCGTCCGCCACGCCCCTGGATGGGGCGCACGTATTCGGGGGTGTACCCTAGCTCTCGCAACTCAGCCTCGATGAGGGCTGGGTCGGTGTCGACCGGCAGCCCTCTGATGGCAACCTTGAGGCTGCGCTCCGCTGGGAGGGAGTAGGAGAACCACGATAGGTTGGTTTCCTTCTCCAGGGCCATCAGGTACGACTGGATGGCCCTGTACTCCTCTCCGGTCTTTGGGATGAAGCGCACGTAGTCGTAGTCTCCAACTGTCGGCTTCTTAAATAGGCTCGGAGTCACTCAGCGAGCTATGGAAAGAGCTTTGCTTGGCGGTTCTCTACGTGATCGAATCAGAAACGAGGAGATCCGTAGACGAACCAAGGTTACCGACATAGCTAAGAGAGTCAGTAAGCTGAAGAAGCAACGGGCAGGCCACATTGCTCAAAGAACAGATAGCCGGAGAAGCAGAATAGTTCTTGAATGGAGACCACGTACCGGCAGGCGCAGCGTAGGACGGCGCTCCGCGAGATGGACAGACGATCTGGTCAAGTCCGCGGGGAAATGCTGGATGCAGTCCGCTTCTAATAGGACAAGGTTGAAATGTATAGGAGAGCCCTATGTTCAGCAGTGGACGTCTTAATGGCCGATAATTATGATGATGGTGATGAGGAGTGAAGAGCTACGAAAACTGCTAATCTTTAGAAAACGCCAGCTCTCCCGTTGTACCTACGCAAAATTTTCTCCCAATTAAAAGCAAACCACTTTCCCGCGAAAATAAAAGGTCTTTTTTTGTGCCCAATTTGCTCCACTTTTCCCCATTACTCTGATCGAAATGATAATGCGAAATCCCTGCCTATTCGGGATATTGGTAATGAGTTCCATATAATTTGATGGGCTTGTTCTTTTTTAATGTTTCCTCAGATAACTCGTGGATTTTCAATTATGGTTAGAGATTTTTCCGTTAGATATTATTTTGTAATTACACAGATTCATCTGCTTATTAAATTAATCTTTTTGCTGTAACTCGTTTTAACCTTGCGTAAATGTTTTGTAGGTGGATCTTCGACCAGATGGTCGAGCAATACCGTAACGAGGGCCGATATGGCGCGATGGTAGTGCAACTCCCTGTTGTGCAAAGATTCCGGGTTTGATTGTCGGTGGGGCACTATTAAAATTGATATTTATAACTTTGAGAATTTATTTCTGGCGCGGAAGATGGATGATTGCGTATTTCGGAGGTCACAATAAACCGTCGGTCCCGGTTGCTGCTTTTAAATACTGACGGCGATTGTCATTACACAACAATGTTAGATTCCATTAGTAGCAAGCAGTTGAAGAACTTTTACATGCTGATTTGATCTTTGATGATGATATTTTATTGAGGAAGGAAGCTACAATCATTTAAATTGTATCACTTTTTTAAAGCTTGCGTTTCGTTGAAACATTTGAATAAGCAAAATAACCACCAACTACTTAAATATGCTTTTGGCGTAATCAGGCCAACCATGCAAAACTTCTGCAACCGTTTTCCTAGAAGCCTCTTCTTACTTCTTTAAACATGTAAAGTAAAATTCTGGAATATTTTCCACTAAAACCATAGAACAAGATTACTTTTTACACAGAAATTATATGATAATTAGCGGTTCACCCAGAGTTTGCACCCGCTGTAACTCATTTTCCCCTGGGAATAAGTTGATTTCCCGGCAAGTGTTATACGTTATAAACTTTCCTCTTACACTACTTTATCAATTAGAAAAAAACTGCATCAAAATCCGTTGCTTACACATTTTGGACCTCCAATACTAAATTACCGACCGACCAAGTCAATTTGTATGGGAGGTCCAAAAATTATTTTCATATTTCTACCTATGTTCCTTGGGGGAAATTGTTCCATTTCATGTGCTGATCCATCCCTTAAATTATTTGCAGCTAATATTTTTACACCTTATATTTGTCAGACGTGGCGATAGCGACCGTATTTTTGCGGCCATTAACGGTCTGCCTCCCCCGCAAGAGATAAAGACGTGATATGTGTATGTATGTATGTTTATATTTATCAACGGTACCTAGACTAATCAAGTACTAAAAATATTTACTTGTATGCTCGACGAACTCATGAGTACTGCTGAAAACCAGCGTTGCAGTCTTGGACTGTGACACATGCTGAGCAAGTTACCCTTTTCAGTAGGTACCGAATGTGATCCTATATTACTTGTAATTGTTTTTTTTATTACTTTCTACCTACTGAATAAATTATTTTTCTTTCTTCCTTTCTATTAACGCAAGTGTTTTGCCCGCAGTGCCTCCGAGTAAGATGACGATTACGGACGACAAGGGGGACGTGAAGCAAGCCGCCGTCGGACCTTACGTCGAGGGCGACTCTTTCTCTTTGAAGTGTGACGTCACTGGAGGTGATATTTCGATTATTTTACTACTTATTTCTGAACTCTCAATAAGTCTCCACAAGCACAGATAATATAATACTACTAAAGTAGTACAGATACGCTCGATTGCTATTGGCAGGCTATTTGATATGTCGACTGAGCGCGTGCGTTGCTAGCGACATCTAGGTTATTTATTGGATACTTCGTATTGACGTCATTTGTATGGAAAAATATTGCAAAAATGTGAATAATTTCGAGTGTTCTCTGTCTCTAAACATCTTAAATAATGTATTTATAATCTTCCAAAAGTATTACTAGTACTTCCAATCTTTTGTAAATTTGCCTTTATTTCAAACTCTTAAGTTACATTCGCTACCCGTATCGCCGTCTATTATTATTTTTTAAACTAATTTCCTTTTGTAAGGAATGAGACCCCATGCCACAAGGCATCACGCGACCGCAGAGCTGGCAGCTTCCTTGCCCAGCGTAGCTTGGCTACACAAAGGGGAAATGCTGCCAGCATGCTGGGAACTATGTCAAGTGGTGACGCATTGGGGGGCCTATTTTAGGCGAGGAACACACTTGATGCATGACGGATTACAAAAATATCGCAGCGGTCTGTCAGACCCATACTAAAACCGCACTTGACGGACGACACTGCGATAGCGCTGCGTCGACAGCGGTTGAGTGGTTTTAGTATGGGTATTGACATTTCTAGTATGGATCTGACAGACCTCTGCGATATTTATACGCTCAGTCTTACGTCAAGTGTGTTCCTCGCCTTAGTTCTTAGGTTAATTTTAAGAATTTGTAAATATTGTAATTTTTTGGTGTTTGCAAATTTGTAAATAAGTTTGTAAATTTGTATATTAAGTAGAGATGGGGCGAATTTTCGGTCTATGTTTGGTTTTCGGAGAGGCAACCATTTATCTTGGTATGGGCATGTTATGAGCATTTGCTAAAGAAAGTAATAAACATGAATGTGGATGGATGCAGAAAGAAAGGAAGGTCTAAAAAGTCTGGATGGATTGTGTCGTGTTGACGCACGACGAAGCGCAAAAATATCGCAGCGGTCTGTCAGATCCATTTTAAAATACAATCCATACTAAAACCGTACTCGACGGATAACACTGCGATAGCGCTGCGTCCACAGCGGTTGACTGGTTTTAGTATGGGTATTGACATTTCTAGTATGGATCTGACAGACCGCTGCGATATTTTTGCGCTCCGTCGTGCGTCAAGTGTGCAATTCGCAAAAGACGACATGAACAAAAAAGGCGTAGATGAAGATATGACTACAGATAGAAAGAAACGAATGGACGAAAAAGACGATGTTGCGCCGACCCAAATTAATTGGGACAAAGGCAGGCAGATGATGATGTTGGGTATTCGGCATATTCAGCAGACTTACCGAATAATCGGTTTCGGTCGAATATTTGGTGAAGTACGTTTTTTACTTCAGAATTCACCCTATAGATGCGGCCTGTTACTAGTATGTAGGCGGTTGAAAAACTCTGAAACCAGGGTTCATCGGGTCGTTGGTCGACTCGGTGTCCTACAAGAATTAAGAGACTATACATTTCCTCAATGTCAGCGAAATAGCTGAAGACCAGGGAACATTCCATTACGTTACGATATCACGTACGTACGTGCTACTACGTGTACCTCTACGTTGTAAATTGTTTTGCAAATTGACTGGTGGTCAGCCACAAACCCCGCTCCATGTATCTTGGTAATAGATTACTCTGTTGCCTTCAGTATCCATGATACTGAGTTTGAGGTTACTCTATTTCATACACAATGATATATTTCTGGTTAGTATGTGATGTGATGCCGCCTTAGAATAGCATCACCCCACATCCTTCCCGCGGGTGTCGTAAGAGGCGACTAAGGGACTCGAGAGTATTGCTGTATTACAATTTTTAGGCTACAGGCTGACAACCTGCCACAATAGTGATACACAAAAATGCAAAGAAATGCTACTTTTATTTGAATTTAGTGAAAGCAGGTACCTATTTGATTCAAATTGCTTGGCAAAATATATTGGTTCTTTTTTTATCTTAATTTACATCGGGTCGTTAAATGACTCGGTGTCCTGCATGAAAGAAAAAATTAGCTCCTTTCTACATCATCACTACATAGTATAAAGTCAAGTCGCTTTTCTCATCTGTCAGAATGTATGTTTGCTTAAATCTTTAAAACTACACAACGGATTTAGATGCAAGTTTTTTAATGGATAGAGTGATTCAAAAGGAAGGTTTTTATGAGTAATACTTGCCGGGAAAACTCCTTATTCCAACGGGAAAATGAATTGTAAAAGAGAAAAATATATTGTTGATAGAATAACCTGAAAGAATAGCCTATGTAAAATTTTCAGACCTAATACAATTTCAAGTCCATTGTAATAAAGCTAACCCGAATCCTTTAATTCAAGAACTGACCTAATACGATTATCGCCTTTATAAAACTGTAGACCAAATATATTAAAGACGTCGCTTTTAGTTATAATTTATTTTATTATGCCGTGTGATGCCGGCTTAGAATAGCATCACCCCACATCCTACCCGCGGGTGTCGTAAGAGGCGACTAAGGGACTCAAGTGTATTGGTGTATTAATTTTTTTAGGCGAGAGGCTGACAACCTGCCTCTATAGTGATACACATGTTTTCCGTATCAACCTTACAAAACAATCCTCAAAAATGTCAGACGTGGCATTAGCGACCGTATTCTTTCGGCCGTTAACGCTCTGCTTACCCCGCAAGGGATAAAGGCGTGGTATGTTCAAGTATGGAAACTGCATCGTGGTTTGGGAAAAAGCATAAAGAAGGTTAAGGAGGAGTCAGGCGTGATCATGATAGACAGACAGACCAGGAAACGCAAAAAGCGACTTAATCTTACCTCTCTCTTTTCGAGTGGGACACCGAGTCGTTCAACGACCCGATGCGCCCTTGTGTCAGAGATTGTGAACCGCCTACTACTAGTAGCCGGCTTCTGACATGGCTGTGTAACGACCGCCATCTAAGTAATCATAGACAGCAACCAGTACGCCATGCAATGAAGCTACAGGCTACAAGTCTACAGGTGAACTTTGATGTACATTGGTGGGACATTATAAAACCAGAATTTTTGACCCGCTACGCAATGTACATCGAATTTCACCTGTAGAATTGTAGCCTGTAGCTCCGAAAGAGGGGGCACAGGACCTACGGCTTAACGTGCGCTCCGAAACATTGCGGGCGGTCCAGCCTGCAATGTCCTAACCAAACTGGGAACAAATTCTAAATTTTTCTGTTTATTATTAATTCAAATTTTGAATATTATGAATCAAGTTCGTAGTATTTTTACACAACACTTTAAAGAGTTTTTAGGCATAGTTTTAGAGCATAATTATATATACGTAGTTTATATTTTATTAATGCCCCAGTCCACAAACGAATTGATAATCATAATGATTGATTACAAGTGTTTATCGGAAGTACTCAGAAGTAGTATCAGAAGCCTGCTACATGCAGAAGGCGGTTGAAAAAATTCTGACACTGCGGTTCATCGGGGCGTTGGATGACTCGGTGTCCCACATAAAAAGAAAGAGAGGGAGTAGGTACTCGCAACGCTCAATCGATCTTATTTTTTGGTCAGAGAAATAAAATTAATTAATTTGCTCAGTATTTCAGACTCGCTGTCATGAATTTAAAACAGCCTGAGAAGGGTCAAAGAGTTTTTACCGGAATTTTGTGTCAATGTGCGGTTTAATGGGGATGTGATAAAAGGTTTAATTTAAAAAGTTGTCGGATCTTTTGGTTTTTAATGTATGTCCGTCGGAAGTTTGGTGAAAGGATTTCCTTAAAATTTTGTGACACGTCGTTTGTGGGTTGAAAGTACCCTCAAATGGTCAACTTTTATTTGGTTTTTCGTGGTCCTCACACTAAACGTACAACGAAGCGCTATTTTAGCGTCTGTCAGCTGCAAGAACATTTCCATATACTAAAAACACCGACGCTGACGCCGCAGACCAAACGCATGAACCTGCGTCAAAAGATGTGTCTCTCAAACAACGCAAGTTCATTCGTTGGTGCTGCACCAGTTTCTATATTTTTTTCCTTACAACTGACATATGCATGTATTACGGATGCGACGCAAATGCGCAGCGTCGTGCGTTAAATGTGAGATTAGCCTTAAACCAGTTTCAGTTGATCCTTAAAAGCTGCTGATTATATTGTTGTCCTTTGATAATAATTACCGATTATAAATGGACTATCTCCATATAAGACTAGAAAAATTTTTTAGGACATCGCAAAATAAGCACAAAACTTCTAGAACGTCACCCCTTAAACATCACGTCCCTATCTTATTTTAGAGATTTACCTACACTGATCTTAATCGTTTTTCCAATCTGTATTTTTTTTTACACACAGGTCGTCCACGGCCCTGGATCAAATGGTTCAGGGACGAAGTGGAACAAGACACACCGGCGACCCCCCTCGCTGGCAACGGGGTGCGGGGGGTCATCCGAGTAGGCCCCCTGACCAGGACCGACGTGAGGTCCACATTCACCTGTCGCTCATCCAATCATGTGAAAGCGCATCCTATTGAAACCACACTCACTTTGGATATGAACTGTAAGTATAATCCAAATTAGTTATCCATACAAAATTAATATTTTTTTTTGCCCTAAATAACAAAAATCTTAAGATCTGTAAAGTTTGAAAGCAAAGTTGCTAATAGAGATACTATTGTGGCTGAGCATTGAGGTACAGTATCATATTCTGGGGTAACTTTACTGAAATAGAAACTATAATCTGGACGTTAACGGATTCTACGAGGTCGACATACAACCTTATTAAGCAATATTCTTCTTGGATGACAGCACCACACTTATCAGGAATATTCTCACTTTTAGATTATTAAAAATAAACCTTTGTTGTCACCAGTTCCACCTCTAAACGTCCACATCCTGGGCTCAAATCAGCCGCTATCAGCGAGCAGAAGATACGACCTGCTCTGCCAGAGTTCAGGGTCCAGGCCGCCAGCTTCCATCACTTGGTGGAAAAATGGTCATAGAATAAACAATGCTAAAGAGACTGTAAGTATCCTAATAGTTATAATACTTTATAAATAAGCACATAATTTAAACTAGGCCATAATAAACAAACAAAACCAATTGCTAATAAATAATCACCATCGGCCTCATACGTCCGTGATAGACGATTCAATCAGTGTCTGAGGCAAAAGCACAGACACTGCGTTGCCTATATCGCAGTTATGGAAAACCCAGGATTGTTTAGGACCTGGGCCACCCTTTCGGCCTCCATGGAACGACGAGTCGAAACGTGCATGATAAGTAATAAACAAAACATAATAGACAAACAGAACTAAGCTAATTATTTAAAAGGCTTACCCCACAATTTACAAAAAAAAATATATTTTAGAACGAAAACTGGTTTGGTAAAATCATTAACTTTAATGTTGCCTGAAAACAGGTCCTATTGAAAAATCGAGAGAAAACGCACTTGAAACCGTATTGTCTTAAAACGTTTCTCCAGTTCCCTTTTAAATCTCAGTTGAATGGCCCTTGAAATATAAAAATCTGCGCCAAAATCGTACAGCAGCTGTCACTTACGTCAAACACTTAAAAGAGGAACTCAGGAAGTCCCTTACGACCGATTTGAGAACGCCCAGAGCACTTGCTGTCCCATTCAATCTCCATTTATTGCTTTTACGTGCCCCTATTTTAAGCTGACTCTCAGATGTTGTTTCTTATGGCAATAAAGATTGCGAAGCGAGAGATATATTTTAGTTCGGCCAAATTAGGTTTTCTTGGAGATAAAACATGGAAGTGAAACCCTTCGAGGATTGGTGAGGCCAATGGATTTCTGATACATTATGTTTTAGTTCCGCAATGCGCAATTTTTGGATGAGCAACTTTGTGTGAAGTTTTACGATGGTATTATTATAAAGCAACAGTAAACCTGCCTACTTTCTATTTAATGAAGAAGAAAATATATAAATTTAGAAATTGATATATACCCTACTTTCCATGCGATAGAAAAAAAAAACAAAAAAAACACGATCGTCAGTGACCCCTCACTGGCCGTGTACCGCACCGACGCTCTTACCATTACCACTAAGCTATCGTGTTTTCGAAAATAAGCTGCTTCTAAAACCAGCTCACCGCTCATTGCTTTCCTACATACATATATCACGCCTTTATCCCTTGCGGGGTAGGCAGAGCGTTAACAGCCGTAAGGACATTTTTGAGGATTGTTTTCCAGGGTTGTTTCAGAAAACATGTGTATCACTATAGTGACAGGTTGTCAGCCTGTCGCCTAAAAATTGTAATACACCAACACTCTCGAGTCCCTAAATCGCCTCTTACGACACCCACGGGAAGGATGTGGGTTGATGCTATTCTAAGCCGGCATCACACGGCGGCATTGCTTTCCTCTCCCAATGAAACACTCCATTTCGAGTTGAAAACGAAATAAACAGAAGCCCCATATGGCATTCAGCGGGATGAAGCGAGCTAATCAGAATGCACATCGCAATGAGATACGGCACACTATATGGGGCCGGCCACAGACGCCCTGCAATGAATCCTTTCAATTCACTCACAACCTATTCTTGTTGTGGGCGTGTTCTTGTGTTTTTTACTGCCTTGGTTATTCTAGTAATATATGCTTTAACTAGCAGGCGCCCGTATTTATAATATTAGTAGGATTATCACGAGCGCCATCTACTAGAACCAAACAGATTTTGTATGTTCACTGCACATCATGACAGTTTACTAACCGCGCAGGTGGCGAATCGCTAAAGTAGGCTAACTACGCGAGTAGGCACAGAACGAGTTGGGCACATCACACATTAGACGCACGACGGAGCGCAAAAATATCGCAGCGTTCTGTCAGATCCATAGGTACTAGTAATGTCAATCCCCATACTAAAACCGCTCAACCGGCGTTGACGCAGCGCTATCGCAGTGTTGTCATCCGTCAAGTGCGGTTTTAGTTTGGGGAGTGACGTTTCTAGTATTGATCTGACAGACCGCTGCGATATTTTTGCGCTCCGTCGTGCGTCTAATGAGCGATTCGCCTTAGCGAATCGCGCCGGTCGGCGAAAAGAGCAAGTTGGTTTACCGCACATACTCCCGTAAATTCTGTAATGCGAGTCGTTTCATAGGCTGACAACCTGTCACAACAGTGATACACGAATTATTTGAAAGGGCTCTCATATTTGTCAGACGTGGCGACAGTGAACGGCCGCTAACATTTTTCCTATGTCGCAAGGGATAAAGGCGTGATATGTGTGTGTATGTATGTCAAATTAGTATTCCCAGTTAGATAATTTTGTGTAAAATATGCTTTTGCCGATTTTCTGTGTTTCTAAAATAGCACTCTTGGGCATGATAATAACGATAAATGTGTTTTCCATAACCATTTGAAAATCGTAAACAAATAGGTATTAGTAAAATTGAAAATTAAGTTTTTTTACGTGTGGGACACCAACCTGTCGAATTTGAACCTAACAAGACCGATTTGTTTATTTATTTTTGACGTGACAATGTCTTAAATAACTCTATGGAGCCGGCTACACGCACCAAAAAGCATCCTGAGGCGTTCCATTTAGGGCTTGAAGTGCAAGTGAGAACGCGGAATGAGCGACTAAAAGTCACAATCGGCATTCGCGTTCGACATCGTATAGCTATCAAACAAATAAAATTTAAATTTTCTTTTGAAAAAATTAACCATTCCATTAGGATTTTCTTATTACATTGTCACGTTTAACGATCGTCAGTAAAATGACTTCACAGACTGGATTTAAAAATGTTTTAATAAATTAACCAGACCATGAAACGAAACAAAATTCTTGAATTAACATTACGACATCAAATATCGTAAAAAAAAATATAACCCCATTTAAATATCATCTGCATGTGCATTCAAAATTTTTGCATGAACCCGTTTTACCATTTATATTTTTTTGCCGACAGTTATCAATGGACGGGAATACGACAACGTCAACCGTATCCCTGCAGCTAACCAAGTCTGATGCTGGAGCCAAGTTGGCCTGTCGAGCGGCCAACCCTCAGATGCCTTCAGTGCCTGCCTTAGAAGATGACTGGACTTTAGACATTCAATGTAAGTACACAAATCATGCTTGTGTGGTTGGTAACGCGTAAAACTGCAAATTCTTCTTAACCAGTCAATTGTCCAGTCAGCCAATTGTCAATTCTTCTTGTCCAGTCAGTTTTATATTTATGGGTCTTAAGAGGTCTGCGCATTCTTTGCCCATGAATTCCATGAAATCCCATTTATTTATTCTAATGTGTAGCGCCATAAATGCTTACTCCGTTTATATCCTAGCTGGCTAGCAAAAATTGTCGTATGCAATTTGAATAGCCTTTTCATGTAAAAAAGAAGTTTAACCCGTGCAGGTTGTGGCGAGAAAATGTAACACGGACTATGTGGCAGGGTATGACATACCCGGATTGTAAGTTGCCTGTATTTTTTTAAATAAATATAAAATAACATATTGTTTTAATATTATTAGCTAGTGGGATATATAAGTATTATAATAAATAAAACTTAAATAATATATTACTATATCTTTTTATTAAAATATAGAAATAACAAGTGCGAGTCATTTTAGGCACTAATTAATGGGCGCTACTCCTACAAACCTAAAAAATATATAAAAAAATAAACTCTTAAAAAACTCAAAAAAAAAACCAAAGAGAACATAAAATAAGTTATAAAAAAACCTTAGATGGTTGCAAAAAAATAAAACACCTTAATAATTTGAATCAGTAATACGTATTTACGTACCCGAAAGCACTTTGTACACGATTATCTCCGACGCTGGTTTTTGTCACACTACAATCACGTAAATAGCCTGTTTCACACACCTTTAGTTGCAGCTATATGGAGCGACAAAAAAAAATTACGGTAGTTTACAAAAATATTTGCAGATAAGCAACAGTCTGGGTATGACATACCCTGCCACATTCTTGGCGGGTTAAGTAAATTAATGCAGTGTTATTTTCCAAAGTTTAGTTACTTTTAAAACTAAAGTTTGTTTAGATAAGCTCCTTTAAATTTCCATTTCGTATTTAAAACGCTATCTCAAAATATAAAAATGTCAGAGCATAAAAGGTAACCATAATTTTTACAGATAAAAGAAGCAATTTAAAGACAACGTTGCTTTTGTGAAATTGAAGTGAATTGGCCAAAGTCCAAACAAAATTGGAAAACAAAGATACAAAATTCAAACGATGGTAAACTAAAGCGATATCATATCACAGCTACAACATAGATGGTAGTCAACGATTTCCTGTCGTATGAAACTATACAGGAGATCAAAGACCCTTTACGCAGAAGACTTCACAATGCTGTTGTCGGGTTAAAAAAGGTTACAAGGAAAATTAAATTTAAAACGCCAAATTTTACAACCTTTCAAACCATAATAAATCGACATAAGTTGACAGATGAAAATCGTATTGCTATGATACCTTATTATCATTCTTGTGTGTGTATTTCGTAATCATATATTCGTAACTAAATAAATTCCGCATCTTTTATGTAAGTGAGTATTACAGTGACAAAAACGACTTGGAATAAGATGTCTACAGTACAATGTGGAAGTCAGTTATTTAGATACGCATAGTTCATTCGGTGGAATGGTGTCACGACCAGCGTAACTATACGTACGCGCTTGTAGGAGCGTGTATTGAGGATGAAGATTAAGTTACACTACACTGACACTATATGTGTGGTCGTGACTCCATCTGAGCAAATTATTGTACAAAAGGACAAACGCAAATACATACATAAAATCATCATGTTATTCCCAGTCTGGTTAGGACATTGTCAGAAGCCTGCTACTTGTAGAAGGCGGTTGAAAAATTCTGACGCTAGGGTTCATCGGGTCGTTGGACGACTCGGGTGTCCCACATGAAAAGAGAGAGAGAGGACATTGCGGGCTGAACCACCCGATTGTCCGTAAGTAAGATTGTTCCGTGTTTCGGATGGCACGTTAAGCCGTAGGTCCCGGTTGCTGTCTATGATCACTTAGACAGCGGTCGTTACACAACCATAAAAGAAGCCTCTAGGGTTCATTGACGACTCGGTGACCAACACGAAAAGAGAAGAGATCATCTTATTTTGTTATTTTTACTAAAGCATTCTTCGTGTTGCGCTGTCTTAGCACGAGCTTATAAAATATTAATCCGTTTGTCCGCAGATGTTCCTGAGACGGTGGTGCGGTTAGGCACGAATTTGGACCCTTCCAACATTAGGGAGGGGTCCGACGTATACTTTGACTGTATCATCAAGGCTCATCCTTATGTCTACAAGGTGGAGTGGAGACATAATGTAAGTCAGTTTATCGGAGATTTTGATCAAGAGAGTAGTCTCACAAGTCCATCATCATACACCTTGCCTTATTCCGTTTCTCTTTCGGGGTCGGCTACCTAACCTAGGAGATTTGGAAACAAGTTTTTACACAGAGCTACTGCCATCTGACCTCTGCAGCCCGAAGGCTGAATCCTAGGTTAAGTCACATTCAAATATCATCTGAATTAAAAAATATGAATGTGAGTTTTATCACGATATTTTATCAGTCGGTAAATATACGTGAGTAAAAACACATTGGTACATAGCGGGGATCGAACTCGGGCCTCACGATTGAAAGACCGGTGCCTTAACTACTTGACCACCGACGCTCCTCTTGCAAGACCATATTCTTTATACAATCAATTCAGACCCTTCAATATCTTTAGCTGAAATAGTACTGTTACTTTCAGTCTAATAGGCTTAAACAGGGATAGAAGATGATCACCATAACATTGACTACAAGACCTACGTTGACTACATTTTCACACATTTCACGCGTTATACGAGAAAATTATGCGGTGAATAATTTTTTTCTCCATTTCGACGAAGAAGGAAAAGTCTATAAATGTAGGTAAATCATTTATTCGGAGAACATCTTGATGAAAAAAATCGGTTTTCTGTAAAGTCGGTTTACCTTTGTGGTTTACTGACAGCGATATAAGAAAATACTGATGAAATTGTTGCATTTTTCAAAAGAAAATTTTTATTTTATTTGTTTGATAGATATACGCTTCGTCTCACTCTCGCTTGCACTTCGAACGTTAAATGAAACGCCTCAGAACGAGGTAACGCCGTATGAGTCATGTATTTTGGCGTGACCAGCCGGCTCTATCGAATGATAAAACGTTGTCACGTCAAAATATTATTGAATGTGTCAAATAAATTGCATTGTGTTAGTCTTCTAGTAAAATATAATGCTATCAAATAATTTACGAGTCATAATATCTATTTTAGCGAAAAATCATGATTTCGTTTCAAACCTTAGAACTTAAAATTAACTAATAAAAAAAATATATACACTAAGTCAGCCTTAATCACAGATGGCGGATCGCACACTTGACGCACGACGGAGCGCAAAAATATCGCAGCGGTCTGTCAGATACATACTAGAAACGTCACTCCCCGGATGACACTGCGATAGCGCTGCGTCAACAGCGGTTGAGCGGTTTTAGTATAGGGATTGACATTTCTAGTATGGATCTGACCGAACGCTGCGATATTTAAGCGGTCCGTCGTGCGTTAAGTGTGCGATCCACCTAAGACAAAAATTAAACTACAAATTAAAATATTTGATTTCTACAAAAGTTTTTGAACTAAGTATTCAAAAGATTTACAAAGCAGAGATAAATTTAGTTGCAACGCTTAAACTTAAGCTTAACTTAACTTGAATTACCAGTTAAAGAGGCACTTGCAAGATTAACCAAATTAAGCTAATTGTTATTTGAATCTTTAAATTTCGTTCAGAAAACTAATAGTGGGACTCGATTCTAGCAGGCTATTTTCTTAGCTTATTTTAAACTACTGTAATGAGTCAATCACTACATAGTATAAAGCAACGTCGCTTTTTGCGTCTGTCTGTATGTATGCTTAAATTTTTTAAACTACTCAACGGATTTTGATGCAGGTTTTTGAATAGATAGAGTGATTTAAGAGGATGGTTTTTATGTATAATACTTGCCGGGAAAATATCTTATTCCCACGAAAAAATAGTTGCAGCGGGCGCAGCCGCTGGGCCGTCCACTAGTAAAATATAAATCTGAGCTCTTGTTCGGTAGTCTGATTCTTTATTCCACGCATTGATTGCAAAGAAAATAATTGTTTTTACATACATACATATATCACGCCTTTATTCCTTGCGGGGTAGGCTGAGCGTTAACAGCCGTAAGTATACGGTCGCTATCGCCACATCTGACATTTTTGAGGATTGTTTTCCAAGGTTGTTTCAGAAAACATGTGTATCACTATAGTGACAGGTTGTCAGCCTGTCGCCTAAAAATTGTAATACACCAATACTCTCGAGTCCCTTAGTCGCCTCTTACGACACCCACGGGGAGGAAGTGGGGTGATGCCATTCTAAGCCGGCATCACACGGCAATAATAATTATTTTTGAATTTGTTAAACATAACTAACATTAACGGAACTGCATTGTATTAGTATTTGTTTTTATAGCAGCAACAAAAATATCGTATTTCTGAAAATTTCAATGTGACAGTCAACTATACCATAATTTTTATCCAGATAGACTAAACTGACAGCTAAGAATGCCCTTTTGGTCTTAAAAAGTTGTCATCATAAGTCTAGTGTTGTGGTTTGACTCGTTTATAATATTCATTGAACTATAATATTGTGAGATGAATTCTGGATGTAGTTATTTTTAACTATATAAATAAATAGCAGTTATGTCTCCCAGGAAAAGGAGAAAAACTGCTCATCTGAGTGCAACTGAAAAGACAATGGTGCAAAATGCGTTTAAATACGTATTCAGTGAAAAAGAAAAGCAGTTGGATATACAATTAGGTGACAAAATTGTAAATGGGTAGATAGGTCAGGACTGTAACACTAACCCATATGGTAAACAAACTGTACAACTTACTTTGCTGCTGTGTTGAACCTGGTAAATAAATTCTAATCCTCTGACGATAACAACAAAAACGTAAAGTTGTCTGGTCAGACAGGAAACAAATGCGAAGTTAGTTTGTTACAAACAAAGTAGTATGTTTGTCCAATTTATTAATGGAAATTTAAATTAACCTAATTTATTTTCAAAAAGGTTTAATCATAATCTTTGAATCATATAACTTTATCATTCAGGGCACAACACAATTTTTTTTATATTTTTAAATACAATAACGTGGCAACCCACCAAATGTCAATTTAGTCTATCTGAATAAAAAATCATGGTTTATAATGGTTTTCGGAATAGGTGCGGCCTGGATAACAAACTGACAGGGAACGAAGTCTGCATCAAAGCCTGCTACTTGTAGAAGGCGGTTGAAAAATTTAGAGACTAGGGTACATTGAGTCGTTGGACGACCCGGTGTTCCACACGAAAAGAGAGAGATCAAAACCCGTTGAGTGATTCAAGAGGTGAGGAGAGGACATGCCGGGAAAATAAATGAGCACATTTTAGTAGCGAGTGACGACCATTGTGGCGCAGTGGTAGTGCCACTGCCTCTGACGCAAAGGGTTCCGGGTTCGATTCTCGGCGGGACACTCACAAAGTTGATATTTATCACTTTGTGAATTTGTTCCCAGTCTGGTTAGGACATTGTGGGCTGAACCACTCGATTTTCCGTAATTAAGATGGTTCCGTATTTCGGATGGCACGTTAAGCCATAGGTCCCGGTTTCTGTCTATGATCACTTAGACGGCAGCGGTCGTTACACAACCATGTCAGAAGCCTGCTACTTGAAAAAGGCGGTTGAAAAATTCTGACACTAGGGTTCATCGGGCCGTTGGACGACTCGGTGACACGAAAAGACAAGGGAGCAGCGGGTCCAACGGCTGAGCGTGCAGCTAATTTTGCTTATAAAAGGAATAGCTAACTATTTTGCTCAGAAAATATGCTGCTAAAATCGACGGCAGTGTCAGTCTTATGTAAATTTAAAGCGTAGTTTCATCAAATGGAGACCAGTCTTTAATTAATGCGCTAAATCTCATCAAAATTTATGAGGTGCGCGCTTTGAATAGCGCTGTAACGAACAATGTGAATAATGAGTTAGCCACCGATTTAGCTTCTTCAGTTTTCGGTTAGAAATTCTAAATAGGTATACACATACATACACATATCACGCCTATTATCCCTTGCAGGGTGGGAAAAGCGTTTACTGCCACGAACGGTCGCTATCGCCACGTCTGAAAACATTGAGGGCCTTTTCAGATTTGTGTATCATTGTAGTGACAGGTTGTCAACCTGTCGCCTAAAGTTGTTATACACATGAGACCCTCGAATTGTGTAATTTCGGCTTAGAATAGCATCACCCCACATCCTTCCTGCGGGTGTCGTAAGAGGCGACTAAGGGACTCGAGTGTATTGGTGAATTACAATTTTTAGGCGACAGGCTGACAACCTGTCACTATAGTGATACATATGTTTTCTGAAACAACCTTGGAAAACAATCCTCAGAAAGGTCAAAAGTGGCGATAGCGACCGTATTCTTACGGCCGTTGATGCTCTGCCAACCCCCCAAGGGATAAAGACGTGATATATGTAATTAAAATCAACTTTTTCATACCACACTGCATTATTTGACTGACAAATCAAATTGAGCTACTTTTATAAATTAATCTCGACATTCGTCATTTCGGACATAGTCTGGAAGTGTAGCAAGCTGAAGTGGCAGTGGGCTGGCCACATTTGTCGTAGAACCGACGGACGGTGGAGTAAGCGGGTTCTCGAGTGGAGACCACGCCTCGGCAAGCGTAGCGTTGGACGCCCTCCGGCCAGATGGACCGATGACTTGAAAAAGGCGGCTGGTAGCGACTGGATGGCAAAAACGGGAGATCGTGCCCTATGGCGTTCCTTGGGGGAGGCCTACGTCCAGCAGTGGACTGCAATAGGCTGAAATAGAATAGAATAGAATTCGTCATTTCGTATGAAAATACCAACTATACGTACGTACTATAATATGACGTCAGATTCAACTATTATGTCAAAAAAGTAACTTTCGTAGTAATTTCTGTTTAATTACCATTATTTTGAAAAAAAATGAACGGTGCTTTTTTCCTAAAGCCTACGTATTTTATTCATTACCAATTCAAATACCGAATTATATTTTGTAGGTCATATATTTTAGTATTACAACCAATATTTTAAAAACATGTTTATACAAATAAATAATTGTTTACGAATTTTTGTTTTTTATTTCTTAATATATGATTGTGATTATATTTTAACTTGATATTTTCACTTTAATTAAGGTTAAAATTCTCTCGCTTTTAAATGGAATAACTTATAAAGAATTTGAATTTGAATTTAACACCACTAAGATTAATCGTCAAAAAGGCCGCCTCGGGTCGTGCCTGGTGGAAATGTGTTCAACACGCAGGCGGCATTTCCTCGTTGGATCGCTAACGATATGTGCTGCACCAGGTATGACTCGGTACGGGGTTCTGATCGGCGGATGCGCCTCCCTAATTCAGTGACGAACGCCCGAGCCTCTGCACCCCAGGCACCGGTCACCTCCACCGCGAAGGGCAAAAAATTATATTGCCCAAGGAGGTTTGCGTATTTTTGCCGTTTTTGGGAGGCCGCCCATTCAGCTGCCGATCGGGCCTCGCGGATGGAGCGCGGTAGGTTATGGTTTTTAAAAAAATATTGTAAAAGTTTTTAATTCAACGCAAGTCCTCAGAACAGAAGAGATTTGAATGAGATGAAAATATTTGAATAATTATCAGTTTTAATGTACTTTTCTGTAATAAAAAAACTATATAAAAAATAAGATACTTTGGAAAATTAATCTTCTTTAGCGTAACTTCAAGAGCCAAAACCTGAGATTATTCTGTGAATTTTGGTTAAAAAACGCAATTTTGTGGGTTGGTGAGATCAAGCTTCAGTCTTAATTTAGAATTTAACTAAGAATGAAGGTATATCTGTTTGCCTTGTCAAACTGTCATTTTAGTTAAAGCGATGTGAATTATTCAAACTTGAATTAATTTGTCTCTATTATGTCTCGTCTTCTCAAAGTGCTCCTTTAAGTATAAGGTATACGATATGTAAAATAATACTTGCTTTAAAAATATTGCGAATTTAATAAAAAGTCGTAATACAACATGAAAAAGCTTTTATTTTTAGTATAGGTATCGCTGTTGAAGGCCTTAATTCAATGAAAAAGCGGGTGAAGTAAAAGATAGCGATATAAAATGATTAAAAGGCAACCTCAAATATAATTAGCATGACCTTGAGCTAACATTATTTACAGACTTTTGATTGTTTTATACAGTAATGTAAAGAGCGTCGGTGGGCAAGTGGTCAGGACAGCGGTCTTCCAATCGTGAGACGGGTCAGTTTGATCACCGCCATGTAGCCGCCGCCGCCGGTCAGGTGGCAGTCGCTCTATATAAAAACTTGGTCCTACGTTAAATCCCCTAGGTAGCCGACCACAACACAGAACGCTTTAGGTTTCTCCCAGAATGTAACACCTACTGGCGGGCTAGCCTGCGGTTGCACCCGCTGCATGCATATAGTTTCCCCGTGGGGAGAAGACGTTATCCTGGCATGTAGAATACATGCGTCGTCTGTAATGCGTGCCAGGATGCCGTATGATGCCGGCTTAGAGTAGCATCACCCCACATCCTTCCCGCGGGTGTCGTAAGAGGCGACTAAGGGACTCGAGAGTATTGGCGTATTATAATTCTTAGGCGACAGGCTGACAACCTGTCACTATAGTGATACACATGTTTTCTGAAACGACCTTGGAATCAATCCTCAAGAATGTCAGACGTGGCGATAGCGACCGTATTCATACGGCCGGCCGCTCTGCCTACCCCGCAAGGGATAAAGGTGTGATATATGTATGTAGAATACATAAGAAATATTCTTTTGAATCGCTCTACCCATTTAAAACACGCATCAAGATCACGTTGCGTGTTTTAAGGGTCGTGTAAATGTCAGATTTTATCCAATTTATACTATGCACCTACCTTACTTGTAACTTGAATTCCTCCAGCGACTGATTTCACATACACAGCCTTTAAAATAAACTTCTCTTCTCCCAGGGCAAAACCCTCCTCCACAACATCGGGCAAGGAGTCATCATCAGTAATCAATCCCTGGTGCTCCAGGGGGTTGGCAGAAGGACAGCGGGCAACTACACCTGCGTGGGCTTCAATGCCGAGGGAGATGGGGAGAGTAAACCTTTCTCACTTGATGTGCTATGTAAGTATGCATATCTATAAGATGTCATCATCTCATCATCACGTCAGTCTACAACAGTCAACTGCTGGACAAAGGCCTCTCCCAGGGTACGCCACAATGAACGATCTCCCGCTTTCGCCATCCAGTCGCTACCAGCCGCTCTCTTTAAGTCACCAGTCCATCTGGCCGGAGGGTATCCAACGGCACGCTTGCCGAGGCGTGGTTTCCACTCGTGAACCCGCTTACTCCATCGATTCTACGACAAATGTGACCAGCCCACTGCCACTTCAGTTTGCTACACTATATCAGTTACTTTGGTGTTTTTGCGGATAGTCTCATTACGGACTCCATCCATCAGCAAGATCCCCAGCATAGGCTAAAATGAAGATCAAGACATTGAGATCTATGACTAATTATTGCGAAGACACCACCAGTCACAAAGGTGTTTCATTCGTTTGTGGCCACTGGGGCGGATCGCACACTTGGCGCACGATCTAGCGCAAAAATGTCGCAGCGGTCTGTCAAATCCATACTAGATATGTCAATCCCCGTACTAAAACCGCTCCACCGCTATCATTGCAGCGCTAACTCAGTGTCGTCCGTCAAGTGCGGTTTTAGTATGGGGAGTGACGTTTCTAGTATGTATCTGACAGACCGCTGCGAAATTTTTGTACTCCGTCGTGCGTCAAGTGTGCGATCCGCCTTACTTACCTACAACCTCAATATAATAGTAGCGTTGTATCTATGGCTCATACCCGCTCCCAGCCAATGGTTTTGAATTTTGTTTGTGCCATCCCTTCTAGTACGTTAATACATTATACTTCATTGCGTAAAGCAGATCTCGACGCTAAGCGCGATGAGTTAAAGGCCCGTCCACCCGTCACCATTAACTATAAATATGTAAATGGCAAACTCACGTGTCCACACTGTGCACGGGAGTTTACTGCCGAAATTGGCAACATCAGCGCCGATCTGATAAGGAATCGAAGTAGTCACCATGGCCGAAATCGGTCGGAGAGATCATCATAATCGTCACATTATGCTTCAAAGGATCGCGACCTTGAAATCATGATTGACTTGGCTTCACAGATGCTCCTACCTGCCGGAGTTCCCAGCAGAGGGTGCATGGAGTGGCCAAGCAAGAGAGGGCCCACATCACCTGCCACGTCGACGCCAACCCACCTGAAGTGACGGTAAGTTTTATTACTTCACTCACGACCGACGTGACGCAGCGGTAGTGCGACTGCTTGCAACGCAGAAGGTTCCGGGTTCGATTCTCGGTGGACCGCTCACAAAGTTGATATTTATCAGTTTGTGAATTTGTTCTCAGACGGTTTAGGACGAAAATGGTTCCGTGTTTTGGAGGGCACGTTAAGCCGTAGGTCTATTATTACTCATGTATTGCATATAAAGCATACTTTAATTCAAAACCACTTAATGTGACAGGCCGCAAAATCTATTTCTAACAAAGAACTTTCCCTAGTTTTATCATATGAAGGATCTTTACGTAAGAAGATCATACCACAGGAAGGTTTCTACAGAAATTTGTACATAAATAATAAGCTCATGATAGTTTGAAGAGGCTTACGTTCCCGAAATTTCGATACAACTTAATAAACTAAACGCTAATGCAGAGTGTATTAATACTGGAGGGTTTTTTTTTGTTGTTTATACAGGATGTAAAAAAATATCTGCAAATATTTTAAGGGATGAACCAGCCGTTGAAACTGAACAACTTTTCCCAAGGAACAAAGGTCGAAGTAAAAAAATATTTTGGGACCCCATACAAATTTACGGACTTACCTAGTCAATTTCTATGGGAGGTCCAAAATTCTCACACCTGTTTCTTGGGGAAAGTTGTTCAGATTCATGGGCTGCTTCACCCCTTAAAATATTTGCAGCTAATATTTTTACAATTTGTGTTAATTTTTTCAATTTTTACAATTTGAGTAAATGTGAAGGTAGGAAAGTCGCTAAATACACACGTGAGATATGTGATAAAGCGCCTCTTCGGCGGATCGCACACTTGACGCACGACGGAGCGCTAAAACATCGCAGCGGTCTGTCAGATCTATACTAGAAATGTCAATACTCATGCTAAAACCGCTCAACCGGTGTCGACGCAGCGCTAGCGCAGCGTCGTCCGCCGAATGCGGTTTTAGTATGGAGAGTGTCGTTTCCAGTACGAATCAGACAGACCGCTGCGATATTTTAGCGCTCCGTCATGCGACAAGTGTGCGATCGGCCTTCTGTTTCAAATATTTTATATGGAAACGGTTTCAAGCGTTGTACTGTCACGCCGTATCACGTCACGTCTCATGTGTAGAGTCAAATGTCAGACGCGCGTTGAACGCGTGTTTAGGGTTTTTTGTAAAAAAAAAATATTTTTATACAAGCGTTCAACGCGGGTTATTTTTTTTTGTAAGGTCCATTATATCGCAGCAGTCTGTCAGATCCATATTAGAAACGTCACTCCCTATACTAAAACCTCACTCGACGGGTATCACTGCGATAGCGCTGCGTCGACAGCGGTTGAGCGGTTTTAGTATGGGGATTGCCATTTCTAGTATGGATCTGACAGACCGCTGCGATATTTTAGCGGTCACACGTGCTTCAAGTGTGCGATCCGCCTTAGAACCATTTTTTATTGCTAACCCACTTCTTATCAAACAGTTCCGATGGACATTCAACAATACGGCGAACAGCAATGAAGTGAGCGAGAATTACGTGTCCAAGGCTGGCACAAGCTCTACAGTCACCTACACGCCGCATACGGAGATGGACTATGGAACGCTACTCTGCTGGGCACACAATCGGATAGGCAAGCAGCGTGTGCCTTGCGTGTACCACATCATTGCTGCAGGTAAGACATAAGATTATTTATTAGCAGCCCTAAGACGCGTCTCTCCTAGATATATCGGCAAACAAAGCTTTCGGTGTACTAGAAACCGGCGAATAGAACTTTTGGAAGACAGTGATATCGTTGTAAGGTTTTTCGGCGAACCGTTCTGAATTCGTCTAAAGCTGACACAAGCTTGACATACAAACCACATACTGAAATGGACTATGAAACGCTGCCCTTCTGGGTACATAATCGCATGGGCAAGCAGGTATGACATTAGATTTTCATTAGCAGCTCTGAGACTTATACATTGATGGACATAAGCTCCCTCCCTCTAGCTAGATTATGGGCCAACTGCATCAAACAACTTCATTATTAGACCACGAAATTGCTGTCGATCCAGTTCACGATATTGAAATCAAACCAAAGCTGTACCGTTGATATTACGATAGCTAGACTTGGATTGCAGTTCTTTGGATAAAGCCTTCAAGGCTGCTATGCTAATATAATTCAAGTCAAGATTTTTAAAAATGTAGTACGTACACGCTTAATGCTTATAAAACACCATCAAAACCTCCCGAGAAGTGAATTTCCTGTCTCTTCTTCCCTGTATACCGTCAAATCCCCTAGGTTAGGTTAGCCGACCCCGCCAGAGAACGGGCTAAGGCAAGAAGAATGATAATATACAAAGTGTAAATATATTAGGTGCAAATATTTTAAGGGGTGAACAAACCCATGAAACTGAACTTTCCCAAAGAACCATAGGTCGAAATATGAAAACAATTTTTGGACCTCCCATACAAATTGACTTGGTCGGTCGGTAATTTTGTATTGCAAGTCCAATTTTTTTTTCATATTCCGACCTATATTTATTTGGGAAAGTTGTTTATTTTCATGAACTGGTTCACCCCTTAAAATATTTGCAGCTTTTTACACCTTACCTATATATTTTCCAGCAAAGTGCCACACCAATTCAATAGCGAATTTAAAACTGCTTTCCAAGTTCGACATCTCGCCACGTTGCATTTTGCAATACTCCAAAACTTTCGCATCCATTTCAGCTTTAATTAAGTGTTTCGCCGGCAAACTGAACAAAGTACGCCATGCAGTCGAACTTTAATTATTTAGATAAACAAAATTAACAGAAGTTCCGTTCCGACCGTTTGACCTAATTTCAATAGGATCGAACGAACTAAAGTGAATCGAAGTATAGGAACCGATTTAGAGAAGTATAAATTACTTGGAGATCGAGTTAGTGCAGGCTCCTCTAGTTCTGAACCTGCTCGGGTAAGAAGAAATGAGATAAGTTTTCGTACACCCATGAAAGTTGCAGTTGTACCAGCAATCAAGCGTGTAACTTTGGAATTTGCTATTAACAATTTTGGCTGCAGTTGGTCTGAGTTGGGTGTTATCATTTGTTCCAAGTTCAAAACAGGCAGAAAATATGATGTTAATTTTATTTATTTGTTTATTTATTTATTTTTTCTTAATCTAATGTCCATTTTAACACCTACTGGGAGAAAAACACTCAATGTACTTTCATGTATTAGGGTGTTTCCCGTCAAATAGCAGTCCAAAAAGCATAAAGCCTGAGCTAGGGCTAATTATTTAAAACAAAAAGAAGAAAAATGAAAATTCTTTCGTTGGTAGTCTGTAATTGGGTTAAGTTATATGGATCCATTCCGGGCACATCCATATGTCAAGCATGCAGAAACATGGACATACCCATTTACTTGGCAGTTGGGAATGTACTTATTATTATTTTTCCCTCAATACTCGCCACCATCTTCCTTTATCGTCCATTGCCGGACAAAGGTCTCTCAGGTGCTTTCATAGGCCACTGTTTTGGACCTTTATCTGTATCTCAAGTTAGACCTACCCTCTCAAGTGATGACAGTTTAGAATAGCATAACCACATGTCTACCCGTGGGTGGCGTAGTAGGTGAGTAAAGGATGAATAAGGCAATGGGCGGCAGCGTTCACTGCGCTCGCCAATTCGTCTGTCAAGCGTGATGTGGCAAATACCCCCAATAGTGGAAGGCCTATGACCGGCATTGGACTTTTGTGGCTGTTGTAGTAGTAGTAGATAGTAGTATAATATCATGGCTCCGTCGCCCGCGTTTTATCCGCGCGGAAGATCCGCCCGCATGGTTCACTATAAGTAAGTAAGTAAGTAAAAACACTTTATTACATATTCACAACACAAACACATAGCAGGAAAACTTAAACTAAAAATGCGCGAAGGCGGCCTTATCGCTGAAAGCGATCTCTACCAGACAACCTTTGGGTGAAGGAGAAGTTAGAGAGAAAATAGTAGTGCATAAATAAAGGTAAGATTAGATTGACATACTATACTTCGTGAGGTTTAGATGAAGTGAGTGAACAACGCGTGGATCCGCAATTTGCTGCGCAGACAAAACGCGCGATGTAACGATCTCCTTAAAAGATCGTCTTCCCTGACAGGAGGCCGTTCCACGTTGCATTTTCATACATCGATCTTGGTATTTTATCGATACTTATTTCTTATCTCATGATCCGTCAAGAAACCGCAGTATTTATGAGTTCAGATACAGTTAGTGAAGCCGACTTAGAATAGCAACACCCTTCATCCTTCCCGCGGGTGTCGTAAGAGGCAACTAAGGGAGTCAAAAGTATTGGTGTATTACAATTTTTAGGCGACAGGCTGACAACCTGTCACTATTAGGGATACACATGTTTTCTGAAACAACCTTGGAAAACAATCCTCAAAAATGTCATACGTGGCGATAGCGACCGTATTCTTACTGCCGTTAACGCTCTGCCTACCCCGCAAGGGATAAAGGCGTGATATATGTATGTATGTTCAGATACTAATTTTTTTCTTTCCGCAGGACGTCCGGACCAAGTTCACAACTGCACGGTGGTGAATGCCTCGCTGACGTCGTTCGGGGTTCGATGCTCGGAGGGCTTCAATGGTGGCATGCCTCAATCTTTCTTATTAGAAGTCCGGGAGGTTACCACACAGGTACCTTATTATTAACCTACCTTATTGTTTTAACCTTGCCCTAAGGCGGATCGCACACTTGACACACGACGGATCGCTAAAATATCGCAGCGATCTGTCAGATCCGTACTGGAAACGTCATTCCCCATACTAAAACTGCGATAGCGCTGCGTCAACAGCGGTTGAGCGGTTTTAGTATGGGGATGGACATTTGTAGTATGGATCTGCCAGACCGCTGCGATGTTTCAGCGCTCCGTCGTGCGTCAAGTGTGCGATAATGCGCCTAAAGATTCAAGGTAGCGTAACTCCCTGTCAGTAGTAATGCCGCCGACACCTCTAGATTCCTGCTTTAAGGGATTTACTTGACCTGTGGCCTATGCAACGAAACTACAGGCTACAATTCTACAGGTGAAATTGGATGTAAATTGCGTAGCCGGTGGGACATTTTAGAACAGCTTCTACAACTCTATCAAGCTCAAGTTCGATCTTGCATGGAGTATTGCTGCCACCTTTGGGATGGATCTGCCAAATACCAACTGGCCGCCTTAGACTCCATTGAAAAACGCGCCAAGAAGCTCATAGCAGACGAAGCACTGGTTGAGACTAAGTTGCAGAGCCTTGAACACCGTCGTAAAGTAGCATGCATGTATTCTATAGGATACATTTCGGAGAGTGTGCTCAATCACTCCACGACCTGATACCCCCTTCCCCATTCCATCTCCGAGGATCGAGGCGCCGACTGGGGTTCCACCCTTATGTTGTAGATATACCTCTGATCCGCACTAAGCGTTTCGCTTCAACTTTTATCATGCGTACGGCTAAAGAGTGGAATTCCCTGCCGGCGGATCTTTTTCCGGAACAATATAACTTGGGCCTTTTTAAGGCAAGAGTGAATAGGCATTATCTAGGCAAGCATGTACCATCTTCGTCTGCATCTCCACTTACCACCAGGTGAGATGGCAGACAAATGCGGGCCTATTAATAATAATAAAAAAAAAACATTAAAAAACCAGGATTTTTGACCCGCTACGCAATGTACATCGAATTTCACCTGTAGAATCGAATTTCTGAACAGATCAATAGCCATGATGACTGGCAGGCAAATGAGCTACTTTTCGAAACGATATTTTGTATGATAATGCCGTGTGATGCCGGCTTAGAACAGCATCACCCCACATCCTTCCCGTGGGTGTCGCAAAAGGCGACTAAGGGACTCGAGAGTATTGGTGTATTACAATTTTTAGGCGACAGGCTGACAACCTGTCACTATAGTGATACACATGTTTTCCGAAACAACCTTAGAAAACAATACTCAAAAATGTCAGACGTGGCGATAGCGACCGTATTCTTACGGCTGTTAACGCTCTGCCTACCCCGCAAGGGATAAAGGCGTGATATATGTATGTACGTATGTAAAATGTGAATAGATGATGTCATGTCTATACAGGTGTAAAAATGTGAAATATAAGGTGTAAATATATTAGCTGCAAATATTTTAAAGTATGAACCAGCCTATGAAACTGAACAACTTTCCCCAAGAAACATAGGTCGAAACAAGAGAAATTATTTTGGACCTCCCATCCAAATTGACTTGGTCGGTCGGTTGGTTTTGTATATGAGAGGTCCAAAATTTTTTTTCACATTTCGACCTATTGAGGAAAGTTGTTTGGTTTCATGATTCATGCTTTAAAATATTTGCAACTAATATTTTTACACATTGTATATAGGTACTGTTTCTTTTCCCATAAGCTTTATAACTAACCAGTTTATACCCATAAAAATAACTCCAAAATATGAAACTGCTAACAAAAATATGAATATGATCATTCCAAACACCCCCTACTTTAGTCTATCATAAAAGTTCTTCGCAAAATCTTCACTTGCATGAGAACAATGAGGTGCCTCATACATATTTATTATTCCATTCGTATGACTATGGAAAATATTACTAAAGGAATCCCTACGTCATATGTGTAGGATATTATTTATAGATCTGACGACCGATGTGGCGCAGTGGCAGTGCGACTGCCTCTGACGCAGAAGGTTCCGGGTTCGATTCTCGGTGGGTCACTCACAAAGTTGATATTTATCACAAAGTGAATTTATTCCCAGTCTGGTTAGGACATTGCGGGCTGAACCACCCGATTGTCCGTAAGTAAGATGGTTCCGTGTTTCGGATGACACGTTAAGCCGTAGGTCTCGGTTGCTGTCTATGATCACTTAGACGGCGGTCGTTACACAACCATGTCAGAAGCCTACTACTTGTAGTAGGCGGTTGAAAAATTCTGACACTAGGGTTCATCGGGTCGTTGGACGACTCGGTGTCTCACACGAAAAGAAGAAGATTTATAGATCTAATACATCATGGAGAAAAGCTATTTTGAATAGACACGAGGCAATAATTTTAACTACGTAGAAATTATTAAAGAAAGGGAAAAATTACACACACATGCACACACACAAATCACGCCTATATCCCTGGGGGGGTAGGCAGAGCAAAAAGGATGAGCGTCGTTATCGCCACATCTGCAAGTATTAAGAACTATTTTAGATGATTAGTGTATAACTGTAGTGACAGGTCGTCAGCTTATCGCCTAAAGTTGTAATACACATGAGGCCGTCGAGTCTCTTAGTTGCCCCTTAAAACATCCCCGGGAAGAAATGGGGTCAATCACTCTATTCTGCCACAAAAAAACCCGCGTCAAAATCCTGTCACTATAGTCATACACATGTTTTCTGGAACAACCTTGGAAAACAATCCTCAAAAATGTCAGACCTGGCGATAGCGACCGTATTCTTACGGCCGTTAACGCTCTGCCTATCCTGCAAGGGATAAAGGCGTGATATATGTATGTATGTATGTATGTCAAAATCCGGTGCTTGGTTTAGGAGAAAATCATATCATACTAACAGAAAAACACAAAAAACAACTTTTATCCTAGTTACCTATATTTTGATTTTTTAATCTGTGGAAGGTTATTTAATTTCATTTGCTAGTTTACCTTTGAGAGTATTTCCAGTTTTTTTTTCAGTCATGTTTTTTCAGCGGTGCACGCTACGACAAAATGGCGTCGTAATATTATGCCTTTTCGTTTTTTAATCAAATCTCCGCCTCCATTCTGCCGTTCACGACAACAAGGCAGCAACAACACGAAGAAATTAATTGCCTTTTTACATTGGTTTTTTTGCCGTTTCCAACAGATTGTCAAGCCAAGATAAATCACCTGTATGGCCAACAATAGAAAACAACTTTTCTCCCCCATACCAGGGTTGTGACTGTAGTAATAAAAACGATTTTTTAAATATATTATTCATATCTTTTCTAGCCGTGTGCTGCCGGCTGAGAATTGCATCAACACATTTATTACCCGCGGTTATCGTTAAAAGGCGACTAAGGGAGTCTAGGGTTTCAAGTGTATTACAACTTTAGGCGACAGGCTGACAACCTGTCACTACAGTGATAGACAAATCATCTGAAAGGGCCCTCAATATTTGTCAGAAGTGGAGATGGTGGCTGTATTTTTGCGGCCATTGACGTTCTGCCTACCCCTCAAGGGATAAAGGCGTGTTATGTGCATGTATGTACATCTTTTCTTTTATCCGAAGTGGATTTTGGCCTCCGATCATGCAATTGCACGCCACTCGATATAGTTTCTAGCCGTGTGATGCCGGCTTATAATAGCACCACTCTATTTCTTCCCGCGGGTGCTGTAAAAGGCAACTAAGGGACTCGAGGGTTTCATGTGTATTACAATTTTAGGCGACAGGCTGACAACTTGTCACTACAGTGATACACAAATCATCTAAAAAAGGCCCTTAATACTTGTCAGACGTGGCGATTACGACCGTAATTTTGCGATCGTTAACGCTCTGCCTACCCCGCAAGGGATAAAGGCGTGATTTGTGTGTAAATATCTATTAAAAATGTGCATATATCTATGAAAAATAAATTAATTAAAAAGCTAATTAAAAAAAATATCGATAGAGATTTACGATTATGGTATAAAACCGAGCTAAAATAATCTTTTTATATGTTATGTTACGCAAGACCCGAAATAAATCGATGATGCACTAACGTGGTGCAAAAATTCAAACGATAATTTGAAACTGCATAATGCATAATAGATTTCTCGTCGGATCAAATCGAATCTTTTTTTTTCGTACCCATACAATTTTTTTTATACTTAATTGATTATATAAGGTGTAAAAATATTAGCTGTAAATACTTTAAGGGATGAAACAGCCCATGAAACTGAACAACTTTCCCCAAGAAACATAGGTCGATTTATGAGAAAAGTTTTTGGACTTCGCATACAAATTGACTCAGTCAGTCGGTACTTTTGTGTGGGGAGGCCGAAAGTTCTTTTCATATTTCCATTACTTGGTAAACGTTGTTCATTTTCATGGGCTGGTTCACTCCTTTAAATATTACCATTTTTTACACCCTGTATTTTCATGTGTCCCATACTTTTTTTTTAGGAAATCGTCGCCAACGTGTCCAGCCCTATACCGCGCTTCATGGCAGTAGGGCTGGCCCCAGGCAGAACCTACGCGGCTGCTGTACTGGCGTACAACGCGAAAGGCAGGGGGGACCCTTACCCTTTGAGAGCAAGCACCCTCAGGCCACCAGAGAAACATCACGTCCATGATAAAAGTATAATAGGTAAGCCATATAGCCACAGATAGCTACGTCAGTAAGTTTAGTAGAGTTGTTACACACAAGAGATATCATGCGTGCGCCACCCCTAGCGTCGCAATTGTAATTTTTCTCTGTAAGAGTAGTAGTAGTATTGTAGACGTTGGCATAAAAACAATGACATATTTATTAATAAAATTTCAAATATAATTACATTTCAAATCCAAAAGTTAATACAGATATTTGACTTTGGCTTTATTGTACTCTAGTAGTTTGACTCTGCCGTAAAATGCCGGCTTATAATCTTCTTCTTCTTTGTCGTATCCTCATGGCCGGCATGAGGGACGTGACTTTTCTGGGCTATATTCGTCACCAGCTTTCTCCAAACTTCACGGTCTTGAGCCATGTGTATAGCCGCTTGTAAGGCTTATAATAGCATCACCCTATATCTACCCGCGGTTGTCGTAAAAGGCGGCTAAGGGATGAATCCAGCGAGTGGGAAGTAGCTTTCCTTGCCAGCACAACAACTTGCACTGCGCTCGCCAATTCGGCGAGTGGCGAGTATTGCAAAAATCCTCAAATAGGGGAGTCCCATGTCCAGCATTGGTCTGTCGTGGCTTAGCTGCTGTAGTAGTAAGTACAATCTATCCCCAACATTATAAATTATACAAGTTAACAGATACAATTCCATGATACATTTTGTATGAAATGTAAAATCTGTTCGACATATTGCCCTGTAAAATATTTGCCTTTATTGTGGGCCACTCTGTAGTTTGATAGTACGAGGCACAAGTCGAAATTAATTTAATTATCCGAAAAAAAGATGGACGCGCAAAAAAAGTCTCAACTTGGTATGATTGAGTGAGGTTGTTTTTCAAAGGGATGTGTAATTGAATTTTCAAGGGACATTCAAAGTATCTTGTAATTACTTCCCTTAAAGTTTGCTTTTACCCTTTTGAAAAGTGTCTAGAAAAGGTTTACTGGATATAACTTTTTAGGTAACTATTTTGATCTATAAATCAAGGAATCATAGCGTCCAAGTCCGATGAACTTCTGTTTTTTTATTAACCCGCAGCCGCTTCAAAAAGTTTTCCCGTGGCAATAAGAAATTTTCCCTGCATATACTAATGTACATAAATTAACATTCTTCTTTAATCATGCATACATACATACATATATTACGCCTTTATCCCTTTCGGGGTAGGCAGATCGTTAACGGCCGTAAGAATACGGCCACTATCGCCACGCATGACATTTTTGAGGATTGTTTTCAAAGGCTATTTCAGAAGATATGTGTATTACTATAATGCACATATTTTCTGTCACTATAATAGTGACAGGTTGTCAGCCTGTCGCCTAAAAATTGTAATACACCAACACTCTCGAGTCCCTTAGTCGCCTCTTACGACACTCGCGGGAAGGATGTGGGGTGATGCTGTTATGAGCTGGCATCACACGGAATAAATCACTCTATCTTTTAAAAAAAAAACAGAATTAAATTCAGTTGTATAATTTTAAAGATCTTAGCATTCATGCATAGAGACAAACGCGTAAAAGCGACTTTGGTTTATTAAGTAGTAATTTTGTAAAATAGCTAAAGTTAGACAAACACATATTTGTAATCACCATGTAATTGCCTAAACTTACTCTATTTGGGAAAGTGCAGCTCAAACGTTAGCTAAAACCAGACAGTTACTGACTTTCTAAACATAATTGCAGTTTTCTAAGTAGTATCTGTAAAAATATGGACTCCAGGGAGTTTAGCCGCGCAGACCATCTGAGCTCGAAAACACCTACAAACTTCTACAGTCTAGCTTAATGTGTTTTTAATCTTTTGGGATAGAAATTTATGCTTTCCACACACATTTCTAGTATGAACTTTTGGTTAATGTATTCAGTTTATATTGGTATAGGTATTCAACAGAAGTATAAATTTCGTGAAAAAAATTGAATATAACATTATCTTGTGTCAAAGAAAGAAAGGTACTTGAGAAATATTACGTAATATATTTTATACATAACAAGACTAGACAATTAAAAGAGATCATATTTTTCTTCATATTTTATGAAGCTATTTTAAAATTTCGTCGCTTAAATTTCGTGTGTCTCTTTAGAGCAGTAAAAACTTCAATAGTCCAGTTTTAATCGTTTGCATATTAAAAATGCTTAGCCCATTTTTAAAACAAGGCATAATCTTATACTTTACTAGCGGCCGCCGGCCCAGCGGCTGCGTCCGCTGCAACTCATTTTCCCGTGGGAATAAGATGTTTTCCCGGCAAGCATTATACATAAAAACCTTTCTCTTGGATCATTCTATCTATTAAAAGAACCTGCATCAAAATTAGTTGTGTAGTTTTAAATATTTAAGCATACATACATACAGACGGAGAGACAAGAAAAGCGAATTTGCTTTATACTATGTAGCTTTGGGTTGCATACCAATTCTCACTTTTACTCAACAGACCTACCAAGAACTGCCTTCCAAATGTCAGGAGCAATGTCAGCGGCAGTTGGTGGCGGTGGAGTCATCATGGTGATCCTCGTCCTCTTCATGATCGCCATAAGGCAGAAGTGCACGAAGAGGAAGCCCAGGTCTGCTCCTCAACCCTCATCACAGCCAGCCTCCCCGGATAAACTGAGGGAGAAGGATGACAGCGAGAGTGATGATAGAAATCCGGATATTATTCCATCGGATACTGACCATATGCAGGTAAGACCATAAGAAGGTTTGATAAGTTCGTCTCCTTGTCGATTCAAAGGCGATAGCCAAATTTAAACCTACCTAACCTACCCAAAATGCAGCTACTTAAACCGCTTCTATAGTGGATCGCACGCTTAACGCACGACGGACAGCTAAAATATCGCAGCGTTCAGTCAGATCCATACTAGAAATATCAATGCCCATACGAAAACCACTCAACTGCTGTCGCCGCAGCGTCGTCCTTCGAGTGCGGTTTGAGTATGGGGAGTGACGTTTCTAGTATGGATCTGACAGACCGCTGCGATATTTTAGTGGTCCGTCGTGCGTTAAGTGTGCGATTCGCCTATGGTAACGACCAACAAGGCACGTGATAAGTTGATACCCGCTTTTATGTTTACTAGACGACTTTGAAAAGGTCATCTACGTAATATATAAGGTGTTAAAATAATAGCTGCAAATATTTTAAGGGGTGAACCAGCCCATGAAACTGAACAACTTTTCCCATAGAACATAGGTCGAAATATGAAAAACAATTTTAGACCTCCCATACAAAATTACGAACCGAACAAGTCAATTTGTATGGGAGGTACAAATTTTTTTCTCATATTTCGACCTATGTTTCTTGGGGAAAGTTCTTCAGTTTCATGGGCTGGTTTACCCCTACTTTTTGTACACCCTGTATACTGCATGAATAAAATCTTTTCAATTTCTAGTAATTTATTTAATCTAGTAATTTCTCTCTGCGACAAAAATGTTGACCTGTCATATTCCTCACCAGATGGACTACTACCGTCAGCAGCAAGTATCCACGATATCCCCTCCGCCTGGCAGCAGGGGTCCTCGAGGCAGCGTGGCTGGAGTCAGGGGTGGCCTGCCAGGATACTGCCCTTTAAGGACGGCTCCTCCATTGCATGAAGCACCGGCAAACTACCAGGTAAGAACCAACTGCTTATATCATCGAGTTGTTCTAGGAGTTCAACTTGTTAGGAGATCTGTCTGACATGTTGGATGGAAGTCTAAACCGAAAATATAATTATCTCCCTCTTTCCTCTTTTCGTGCGGGACACCGAATCGTCCAACAAACCGATGAACTCTAGTGTCAGAATTTTTCAGCCGCCTTCTACAAGTAGCAGGCTTCTGACACGGTTGTGTAACGACCACCGTCTAAGTAATCATAGACAACAACCGGAACCTACAACGTACCTACATCACCATGTTCCTTACGGACAATCGGGTAAAATTTTTAAAAAAATCGGGTAAAATTATCTGGTCTCCATCCACAGAACGCATCATCAGGGATCCCACCACCAGCGCGGTTCGCAGCCGGCTCGTGTACCCTCCCACGAGGGTCTACCATCACGGCGCCCCCCCCTGACTCCCGCTGCGGGATCCCCCTGCAACACCTGCGGACCCTGCCCCGCCCCCTCCCCGCGCCTGCGCCCGCGCCCGCCCCCCGCACCACCCCGCGCGATACCCCCCTCTGACAGACAACGCAGCTATAGGAGTAGGACTGTAAATAAAAAAAAAACTTTTTGAATCTGTGCAATATTTATTAACTAGTGAGTGCTCAAGTTTTATCGGGTTTATTTTAAGGTTTTTGAAGAGTTTTGGGGTGAATGCGTTTTGTGGTCACTGGTCATATTAAAAGTTTGAATTTATTTTTATCTTAATTTAGGTGCATAAAAATGATTATAATATACATCCTTTCCATTGAATTATAAAGGAAATTTGTCGTGCTTGATATCATAGATTTTCATTGACATACAGAATAATATTATTCATTTTATACCTATTCAATTTTAATTTTAAGTTAATATTTTTAATATATATATTTTTAATATAAGTTTTGATATTGTTTAAACATTATAAAAATGCTATCAATATTCATGAAAATGTTAAGTGGGTTTGAAAGTTGAATAGTTTAAGTAGTTAGGATAAAATTTAGTAAAAAATGCGTTCATATTTGTTTGTAAAATTGATTGTAAATATTGCCCATAATAATATTTATAAAATATAAAGATTAGTCAAAGTATAAAAATCAACATTCAAATAAAATACGTAAATAGTAAAATGTTGAAATATCACAATGAATTATGTTTTGTTTAAGTTTGTGTATGGTACCAAAGTTTATTTCGTCAGTCTTAAATGGTTGTGAAGTATAAAAAAGTATGTTAAATATACATTGTCTTAAGAAAATGTCCTATAAAATTATCTTCGTTTCGATAACTGAATTATTTTAAGATGTTTTGTAACAGTTTGTTATAACAAAATGATTATTTTAAAATTGAAAAATGAAATCTCTTATCAAACAGACAAGTAACTTAATTTAACAGTAAAAATAAAATTTTGTGTTGAGTTTATATTTTATTTTTAAATCATTGCTTGTAATGTAAAATAACTACTCTACAATAATTTGTGAATATCTCAATTATTTTACTTGATGAGACTTGAAATAAGTAAGTAAATAAAGCTAAAATAATTAAAATAATTCGAATGTCCAGTATGGGTGACTGTATGTAAATAATATTAATGGATTTGTATATAATGTTTTGTATAATACAGTTACACTATTTGTGTCTTAATCATGACATAGTAATCGCGGTTTTAAGATTTCAATGCTGTGTACAAGGCCATACTTTAGTAGATAATTAATTAGTATTTTAATTTTCTCTACGAAATAATCAGTTTTAAAAATTAAATTAAATTTAAATTATATTATGTTATTTTCATTAATTATTAGGTAATTTTATTATTATCTTACTCTAACTTTAATAAACTTTGTAACACTGCCACTTATGATCTTAAACGTCCTTGTATGTACTGCCAAATATAAAAAAAAACTTAGAAACAATTTTCGAAAAATATTCATTAAAACGAATAAAATCGAATATAATATAAAAAATATTTGTACACGGCATTGAATTAAAAATTCTCGTAACAATTTCGAAAAATGTATAAAACCATCGAACTCTTGTATATTTGGTTACAATTTACGAAAAATTTATAGTTATAAAATTTTCGAATCGCATTTTGTGTTATGTAGGATATCAAATATCCAATTTTGTTGCTAGCTAATAATTTTATTGTAATTTTGATGCTTAAGTTTGTTTGTTACTGTGTAAATAGTTTAAATGAAGTCTTTCTATCTGTCGAAGCGTTTTCAGTAAACTATCGGAAAACGAAAATAAATGGAAATATTCGCAGTTAAGTTTTTCATTTCACTAATATAATTCCTGACAAATCCCGCATTTAACGGACGACGCTGCGCATCTTTAACGCATGCTTCGGTTCAGATGTAAAGAAATTTCAAATTCCCCATCTCAGATGAAATCCTTCGTCAAAAAACCAGATCCAGATCCAACGGACGCGCTACCTAAGTGTGAAAACCGCCTTCTTCAGTTCTGTCCACTACTGATCACTACGTAGTATAAAGCAAAATCGTTCCCCACGTCTGTTCCTATGTCTATATGTATAAATATTTAAATTTTTAAAAGTTTACAATGGATTTTTATGCTTCTGGTTCTACAGCCACAACAGTCCACTGCTGGAGATGGGCCCCCGTTGAGGGCAGCGACACACACACGGGTAGATTTGGGATGATGCTATTCTAAGCCGGCAACACACGGTAAACATTTTTATGGATTTTTTTAAATAGAGTGATACAAAAGGAAGGTTTGCGTATTAAACACTTGCCATAATAACGCCTTAATCCTACAGGAACATGAGTTGGAACAAGGGAACCGCTGGAGGCTCGCTAGCCTAGATTAAATAGCAAACCTATTATTTGTAGTAGTGACTCTTTCATGCATTTAAGGCGTATCGCACACTTACCGCTCGACGGAGCGCTAAAATATCGCAACGGTCTGTCAGATCCATACTAGAAATGTCACTCCCCATACTAAAACCGCTCAAACGCTGTAAACAGACCGCTGCAATATTTTAGCGCTCCGTCGTGCGTAAGGTATGCGATCCGCCTACTATTTATTCTTTTCACAAAGAATCTTTCTTTTTTGAAGCATTGAATGTCTCAGGTACCCGTACTTGCAGTATAATAAACGACCTCAGATTAATTATATTTTTAACATAATTAGCTAATTTGTCCAGACTGTGGTTCACCTAATTAATAGATCTTTAGTCATTGGGCAGCATGAATAGGCGTGTACTTTTTCTTTGAGCCAAATAATTAACTAGATAAGAAAAGTACTTACCTAATAGAACAAAAAAAATGCTTAGTACAACAAGTGTTCTAGGTCTAGGTGACCTCATCAAGCCACTAGGATAAAAATAAATAAATAAATAAATATGGAGGATCGCACACTTGACGCACGACAGAGCGGAAAAATATCGCAGCGGTCTGTCAAATCCATACTAGAAACGTCACTCCCCATACTAAAAACGCACGCTTGGACCGCGCTGCGTCGACAGCGGATGAGCGGTTTTTTTTTCTAGTATGGATCTGACAGACCGCCGCGATATTTTTGCGCTCCGTCGTGCGTCCAGTGTGTTCCTTGGCATGAACATTCTCATATGCGGTAAGTACGTGCTTCATACTAGTAGGAACTAGGATTTAATCTCCGAAACTGAAGAGATTATAAAGCAACATTTTCCCAGCCAGCCAGTTTCATCAACTTTTAAACTAGCGAATAAAAAGTGAAAGAGTTGGAACGAAACGTGGGATCTCGAACCTCCATATTCTAGGTGCTTCACAGACGTTCTTTGTCTAATGCCCGCGCCCACAGAAATATCACGGCCTCTATATGGCCTGCCGCTAAGACCGGATTATCGTTTTTTTGTTTAACTTTGTGTTGAACTATTCGTACTAGCTACTAGCTGCTCCGGTAGCAGTTATTTTTAACCGACTTAAAATATATATATCACGTCTTTATCCCTTGCGGGGTAGGCAAAGCGTTAACAGCTATAAGAATACGGCCACTATCGCCACGTGGGACATTTTTGAGGATTGTTTTCCAAGGGTGTTTCAGAAAACATATGTATCACTAGAGTGACAGGTTGTCAGCCTGTCGCCTAAAAATTGTAATACACCAATACTCTCGAGTCCCTTAGGTGCCGCATACGACACCCGCGGGAAGGATGTGGGATGATGCTATTCTAAGCCGGCATCGCACGGCAAACTAAGCTGGCATCACACGGCAACTAATCCGGCATCACACCACGGTTCCAGTAACAGGTAGAAATAACAGAATAGGTAAGAACTATCCCATCCCTAGCATTAAACCGGGTAAGCCCCGCGTTAGTCCGACCCACGGAATGTGCACTTGCGAGCAAGGGAGATTTGTATGCTCCGGGACAGTTTTTGCGCTCATACAGATTCGTACCTACTCTCTCTTTCTCTCTCTCTCTCACTCTCTCTTTTCGTGTGAGAGATTAAGTTGTCCCACGACCCAATGAACCCTAGTGTCAGAATTTTTCAACCGCTTTCTGCAAGTAGTAGGCTTCTGACATGGTACCGACTGCCGCCTAAGTAATCACAAACAGCTACTGAACAGCTTTCCCCAAGGACTTCCCATAAAAAATGTACCACCCGTTCTAATCAGTACAGGGGTTCCAACACGATCCATGTTCCTTATGGTCAGTTGTTCAGTTTCATGGGCTAATTCACCATACTTCTACACCTTTAAAAAACATTACTTTAAAATCGTAGAGGGACAGCTGCTACGCTATCTGTAGCATTTCTCGTAGCAAAGTGCTACAACAAGTCTACGACCCTGTAGCGGCCACTTTATGTTGTTGACTTGTGTCCTATAAGTGAACTTATTCACTGAACGGAAGTCTCACCCTTGCTTTAATTTTTTTTAGTTTTGTAATAATATTATCATTAAACATTATGCCGTATAAATAAATCATTCTATAACGCATTGGGCTATTTGTTTAATGACTTATAAGATCTCTGAGATCGATCTCAAGAGCGATATTGTCAAATATCAGGCAGTATTAATGAGACCTCAAAATCACACTCAAGATCGATCTCAGAGTTGCTGCGGGCCGAAAGTTGGTCACGATTTTTTCGCCATTCACCTGAACATACATTATATTCCACTTGCATGCCGCGCGATGCTGGCTTTGAAATGCATCATCTCATTTCTTTCCCGCGAATATAGTAATATATACAGGATTTAAAAATACACACACACACACACACACACACAAATCACGCCTATATCCCTTGCAGGGTAGGCAGAGCGTTAACGTTATCGCCACGTCTGACAAATATTGAGGGCTGGTTGAGATAATTTGTATATCACTATAGTGACAGGTTGTCAGCATGTCGCCTAAAAGTCGTAATACACATGAAACCCTCGAGTCCCTTGGTCGCCTCTTACGACACCCACGGGAAAGAAATGGGGTGATGCTATTCGAAGCCGGCATCACACGGCACACGGGGTTTAAAAGTATTAGCTACAAATATATACGGGTGAACCAGCCCATGAAAATGAACAACTTTCAACAAGGAACATAGGTGGAAATATGAAAAATATCCCCATACAAAAGTACCAAGGGATCTAGTCAATTTGGTCCAAAAAAAAATCTCAAGTCTCCTATGTTTCCTGTGGAAAGTTGTTCAGTTTCACCATTTAAAGTATTGGCAGCTAATATTTTTACACCTTATACACACATAATTTTAGTTTCTAATAAAACTTCGCTATATCCAATCCTTAAAACTTGCCAAGGCTTGGCTCACTACTGCACTTAATTTCTGTCGGTGTCCGAGGCGAATAACAGACTACAATAAGGACGACAAAGGCTTCTGACGGCTAAGACATTTCTCACACTTAACAACCACACTACTAACTCCATTCATAGTTTTTTTTTAATATTGGAGATAAATTAAAAACAGTAAATTAAATAAAAGTTATTGTTCATAATAGTGAAATGTGACATTATGTTACAATATTTTCATACAAAATGTCGTTTTTGATCATTTTAAAAACTAGACGTGACGAACGACGACATAAACGCTCTGCCTACCCCGTAAGGGATAAAGGCGTGATATATGTATGTATGTAAAAACTAGCGAATTTGACCCTGTCATTCAAGCAAGTAGCCAATTCTTAATAATAGGATAGGGTTGTGACTGGCTGGCGGGTCAAAGAAGCTTCTTTTTGAAAGTATTTTATATGAAAATAGGAATATATGACGACATAGATTGCTTGTTATGGATGTCGCAGATTTTATATATATTTTTTTGTTTATTTTGAATAATTATTAGTATATTTCGACAATAGTTTTAAGCCTTCAGCTTTTATATTTTATTAATTCCCCAGTTCACAAACGAATTCTTGATAATTCTATAATAAACCTACACATACTTTATGTGAGTTCGTCGCTTCAACGACTTCTGAAAACGTTAAAAGCCTATATCCATCGTACACATAGAATGAACACGATTTTCAACCACCCCACTTCGCCACCTAAAACATTGGTCTATTTCCTAGGAGTCCTATTTCTGACAGACAACAATGAAACTGCGACTGACAGTAATAAAAAGAACGGAGCGACGTTACAAAGAACAGACTGCAAGTCTAAGGCTGGTTTCAGAGCGACGCGTCTCGGCAGCGCTGCCCAGCCGCGCGCGCCTCGCATTACACTAGATTGTATGTAGCGTTTCATAGTGACGCGTCTTGGGCCGCGTCTCGGCCGCGCCGCGGTCGGATCTCCTTCGATTGCCAGTAGCGTCGACTTGCAATCTTTTTAGACGTCGTTGTTGCACTCTTTTCCATGTAACGTATATAGCTAATATAGTGATTACGTTTGCTGGCATAATGATTCTCCGCACTCGACCGTACACCACAACGAAGCGCGCGCGTCTGAATGTCGTTTCACAGCGAACGCGCTCGCTGCCCAGACGCGCGCCCGAGCAGCGCTGCTGAGACGCGCCGCTCTGAAACCAGCCTAAAAACGTTCCGTAGTTTATTCTTTTCATTTTATAAAAGGAATTATTTCTGTGTTGTATTCTCTTAGCCGCCAGTTATTTAGCTACATACACATCACGGAAAAAGAAGGATGAATCTACACTTAGATAATTAACAAAGGCATAAACATACTACGCTTTAGTTTGTTGAAGAATTCGTAACTGTAGATCTGCATTCGTAATAAGATTTTGCAAATGATAACATGGCTTAGAACCACCTACATATATATATCACGCCTTTATCCCTTGCGGGGTAGGCAGAGCGTTAACGACCGTAAGAATACGGCGCTATTGCCACGTCTGACATTTTTGAGTATTGTTTTCCAAGGTTGTTCCAGAAAACATGTGTACTATAGTGACAGGTTGTCAGCCTGTCGCCTAAAAATTGTAATACACCAATACTCTCGAGTCCCTTAGTCGCGTCATACGACACCCGCGGGGAGGATGTGGGGTGATGCTATTCTAAGCCGGCATCACACGGCGCTTAGACCACTAGTTCATATAAATGCCCGCGCATCGGTAACAACTATCACTGTTTACACATAAGGTTGTTCTCGCACTAAAACACATTCGTTTGTCAGAAATTTTAAAGTCCCTATTCTATAAACTGTAGTTGAACCCAAAAACCAGCTTTCTTTGTTTGACAGACACAACGTCAACGTCCATTGGTCCGTTTGCGTTGAAAAGACGGTTACCATGATACAATCCAACGCAACAAGGAACGTTATTTTTACTTGACATTCTCATTGCTACTTGTTATCTTTTTTGCACCTCATGCATCGAAATCGTTCTCCTAGTAATCATCCGGAGTAGTAGTAGTAGTAGATAGTCATCCTTAAGGCGGATGGCACACTTAACGCACGACGGACCGCTAAAATATCGTAGGGGTATATCATATCCATACTAGAAACGTCACTCCCTGGGATAACGCTGCGTCGACGGCGGTTGAGCGGTTTTAGTATGGGGATTGACATTCCTAGTATCTGACAGACCGCTGCGGTGTTTTAGCGCTCCGTCGTGCGTTATGCGTGCGATCCGCCTTATGCAATATGCCTGCGGTAGTCCAGCGCTATTTTAACGTCCGTTGGATGGACGTCAATAATACGCTGCGTTGTGCGGATGTGTTCCCCATCTAATAGTTATCTCTTTTCTCTCTCTTTTCATATGGAACACTGAGTCGCCCAACAACCCGATAAATCCAGTGTCAAGTAGCAAGTAGCAGGCTTCTGACATGATTGTGTAACAACCGCCGTCTAAGAAATCATATATTCTTTATTGTGTACAATTATAATTAAATGTGAACTTAGAAACTAGATTACAATAGGTGAACTTAACTCTTTAAAGAGATCTCGTCCAGTCAACCTATACAGTGGAATTAGATATAAGAATGTAGACGGGAACAAGACCGCACACACATACCATAACATATGAATACACAAATAAATATTATATACGTACTATACAAATAACTACCTAACATACCTATATATAACATACCTAATATACCTATATATTTACATACATAATTATATTAATCTATTTGTGATAATTGTGATAATAAGTGCTGTTTCACTCTTTTTTTGAAAGACGTAATGGAGGGACAGGCTTGTATTGACTTTCATAGACAGCAACCGGGACCTACGGCTTAACATGTCATCCGAAACACGGAACCATCTCCCTTACGAACAATCGGGTGGTTCAGCCCGCAATGTCCTAACCAGACAGGGAACAAATTCACAAAGTAATAAATATCAACTTTGTGAGTGACCGACCGAGAACTGAACCCGGATCCTTCTGCATCAAAGGCAGTCGCACTACCGCTGCGCCACATCGGTCGTCGTCATCTAGTAGTTATAATAGGATTCCTGTCTAAACCCTTCTAAGATCCAATATGCTAGGTTGTCATAAGGCATTACAGCAAACTTGCAGCATCTTAGTTTGCATACTCGAACTTGAGCGTTCGGTTGGTCCCATTTAACTTGGATTTTGCATGTTCATAGCCAGTGGAGAGAGGAAGCGAGGTGGAATCTACAAAGTATACAGGGTGTTAGGGACAGGACAGCCGTCTCAGGCTGGTTTCAGAGCGACGCGTCTCGGCAGCGCTGCCCAGCCGCGCGCGCCTCGCATTACACTAGATTGTATGTAGCGTTTCATAGTGACGCGTCTTGGGCCGCGCCTCGGCCGCGCCGCGGTCGGATCTACTTCGATTGCCAGTAGCGTCGACTTGCAATCTTTTAAGACGTCGTTGTTGCACTCTTTTCCATATAACGTATATAGCTAATATAGTGATTACATTTGCTGGCATAATAATTCTCTGCACTCGACCGTACACCACAACGAAGCGCGCGCGTCTGAATGTCGTTTCACAGCGAACGCGCGCCTGGGCAGCGCTGCTGAGACGCGCCGCTCTGAAACCAGCCTGAATACTGATGGGGTGCATTCACTCTATCTTTCTCTTTTTGTGTGGGACACTGAATAGTCCAACAACCCGATGAACCCTAGTGTCAGAATTTTTCAACCGCCTTCTACAAGTAGCAGGCTTCTGACATGGTTGTGCGTGTTGGCATAGCTTGTTGACGACTGCCGTCTGAGTGATTATAGAAAGCAACCGGGACCTATGGCTCATGCCCATGAAACTGAACAACATACCCAAAAAAATTTTTCAGGAAACGTCAACAAATTTTTGGTTTCCCATAGTTAATGCAGTCAGCTGATGGCAATTTTGTATGGAAAGTCGAAAGTTTTTGGTCGTTTGCTGAGGTTATGATCCTAGGGTAAGAAAAGAACCCTATCAGTAGGTATTCGGAGGGCTGTCCCTTACACCCGGTATACTACTACCACAACAACTAAAAAAAACCACTGCTGGACACGGACCTTCCCTTATTGGGAGGCTTATACAGGTGTAAAAAAGCCGATTGCAAAAAAAATTTAAGAGTGAACCTGTTCATGAAACTGAACAAGTTTTCCCGAATAATATAGGTCAAAATATGAAAAAAAAAGTGAAATAATGGATCAGCTGAATCAGTATAAATACATTTTTTTTAAGGAGTTTTTATTTATTTAGAAGATCCGGGTGAGCCCTTGCTCCCCAAAAACGACAGGCGCAGTTTTGTTGGCCCCGGAGCCAATAACGTAAATTCCAACACAAAAAGAGTGATTGCAGATTTTTATAAAAACAAAAGTAAATAGGCCTGAATAAAGAGACATTAATGAAGAGGAATACTAAAATTATGTCAATATATTTCTGCTTGTAGCAAATTATTCCCCGTATAAAAAATATTGACATAATTTTGCTTACGTCGATGTAGGAATACTTGGAACTGATAAAGCCTGTAAAATTTTACACGTTTTTTATTAAGGTCGGCGCAGACTGGGCCAGTCAGTGGCACAATAGGTACATGCGGCGTGAATGGCAGAATTTACGATGCTGTGCCAACACCCTTAGTTTGTATACTGGGTATAGTAGTTGGATTTAATACTAAATTGAGAGAAGCATGTTTCAATAAAATGACATCACAACACAGTCCAATAAACTGTTTTAATTTGACTGTATATGACTGTATTATTTTGCATGAATATTTGAGTATGCAATGAAGAACTTGAAACATTAAATACGGAATATATTCTATGAATATTATTCTCTCTTAATAAATAACTCTCGCACTGCTCTGTTTTCTATTATTTCTCCTCCACCCAAAGGTTGTCTGGAAGAGATCGCTTCTAGTGATAAGGCCGCCTTTGCACATTTTAGCTGTGAATTTTCTTGTTGTCTGTAGTTGTTAATTTTGTTTAGTGTATTTACTTCCTTACTTTACGGCATCAAACGAAATACCTTAACAAGAGTATGAAGTCCTGTTGAACGGAGCTGGGGCTACCAAGGGTTGGCTGACCTGCCCCCTCTTCTATCAGGGGGGAGGGAGGGGGCCCAAAGAGAGTGCTCCAAGCAATTTGCATTTATTTACAGGCTCCAGGTAAGGCATGTGCAAAACAAAAGGTTAGCTGAGAACTTTTTGTGAAGTCAGTGGGCTTATTTGTTCGCGTAAATTTTATTTTGTTTATCTTTTTCGCTTCGATAAGAAAGGGAGGGGTGTAAAACGCCTTTGTAACGATTCGGTCGGCAAGTTGGCTGCTCTTACGTGGATTGAAATTGGAGAGAGCGCTATCAAATGATTTTATGCTTCTTTTAGGTGAGTGAAGGTGAAGAAAAAAATCATATTCATAGGCGCATCGCACACGTAACGCACAATGGACCGCTAAAATATTGCAGCGGTCCGTCAGTTCATACTAGAAACGTCACTCCCCATACTAAAACCGCACTCTACTGACGACGCTGAGATAGCGTTGCGTCAACTGCGGTTGAGCGGTTTTAGTATGGGGATTGGCATTTCTAGTATGGATCTAACGGAGCGCTGAGATATTTTAGCGGTCCGTCGTGCGTTCAGTGTGTGATCCACCTAGTTCGCTAGTATAGTTAGTTACCTTGCGGACTTAGCTACAGACCGACGCTCATTTTCAGAAGAATTATGTATAGTTGTATTATATGTAGTATATCAGTATAATTATGTAAATTTAATATTTTAGTGTGTGTATTATGTATTATTTTTAAATACCGCAATTAGTATTATAAATATTGTGCACGATCGTCAGCCTTACCTTATGCTATCTCTCTACCGTAGGACTGCTGGAAGAGATTTCTTTTTAGAAATAAGTAGTACCTGTTGTGTTTTTATCTAAATGTGATTGTCCTGTGTTTTATCTTGTGTGCAATAAACAGTTAAATAAGAAGACATTAGAGTTTTTGGCGGTTAAGCGGTTTTAGTATGAGGATTGACATTTCTAGTATGTATCTGACGTTTGATGTGTGACGTCCATTCAGGTCGTTGTACAGATCATAGGCGGATCGCACACTTCGCGATCTTTATTTATCAACAAACAAATCAAACAAAGAGCAAAAAATATACATAATAACATAGTTGATAAAATGGATAAACCACTCAGCATTTCTGCTGATTTTCAGGGCGATCCACTTTTTTTCAGTCGCTGGACCCAGCTTAAAATACAAAATAGGTACTACATAATAAAAACAACAATGTGCACAGTAAAAATCCTTAAAATTAAAAACTAAAATTACATTAGACAGAGTACAAAACCCAAACTATTTCCAATTCGTCTCCTGCTTTTGGGCAGCAAGAAGCCACGGTTTAATTTTATTCTTAAAACTATATAAAGATAATGCGTTTTTAAGAGGTGGAGGTAGATCATTCCAACATTTTGATGCCGCGAAACGGAAACTGCCTCTAAAAGCATGAAGACGAGGGGGAGGAGATACTTTAAGGACGGGGTACCGAACTGATTTATGTGAACTGCCCAAAGGCCTGTCACTCCACATCAGCTTATCAGCAAGGTATTTTGGTGTCAGACCCATTCTTAATGAATATACTAAATGACAAAGTTTAAGAGTACGTCTGTTTTCCATATTCAATATATTATTACAATTTAAAAATGGTGTTATATGAGAGCGTGGTGGGACAGAATAACAATATCTTATACAAGAGTTCTGAACGCGCTGTATTTTGTTTACAGTTTTTTTATACAGACATGGCCCGTATACAATATCACAATAATCCAAAATAGATAAAACCAAAGATTCTGTTAAAAGTCGTCTTACTTCAAGACTCAGGAATGCATACATACATATATGACGCCTTTATCCCTTGCGGGGTAGGCAGAGCGTTAACAGCCATAAAAATACGGTCGCTATCGCCCGTCTGACAAATGTTTGAGGGTCGTTTCAGATAAGTCGTGTATTACTATAGTGACAGGTGACTACCTATCGCTTGAAATTGCAATACACACCTCTTGCAATACACACCTTACGACTAAGGGAAAGGAACGGGGTGATGCTACTCTAAACCGGCATCACACGGCCGTCATAGCCCATCAATAATCCACACACTTTTCGACTCACTTAACATTTCGTACCAGGACCACCTACCAGGCACGCTCCTATTATTAAGACTATCATGTAAGTGACAGGCTTAATATTATAATAACAGCCTTGCTCTATCGCTCAAAATAGCATCACCCCAATTCTAGCCGTTGGGTGTCGCAAAAAGCGATTAAGGGATTAATATTAATCCCAACACTCTTAACCAGATTCAAAAAGTGATAACTTTTGTGTGTGACTCATCGAGAATTGAACCTGGAACCTTCTGCGCCGCAGGCAGTCGTACTAGCACTGCGCCACATTGGCCGTCATAGCATACATACAGATTGTGAGGTAGGCAGAGCGTTAACGGCCATAAAAATTCGGTCGCTATCGCCACATCTGACTATTGTTTGAGGGTCGTTTCAGATAAGTCGTGCATCAATATAGTAACAAGTTGTCAGCCTGTCGCCTAGAATTGCAATACACATGAAGCCTTAGTCGGCTTTTACGACACACACGGGAAAGAAATGGGCTGATGCTATTTTAAGCTTTATCACACGTAACCCATAAATAATCCACACACTTTTCGACTCACTTAACCTTTCGTATCAGGACCCCCTACTAGGTGCTACTAGGCACGCTCCAACCGTTAGCCTACATCATATCCACGTCTCCTATTTGGCTGCAGTCCAAGCCCCATCAGACCTATCGTGGATCACACACTTACCAGACGTTATTGCGGTTCGTGATTACCACCATAGGACATGCCGTCATTCCTTAACAGAACAACCCCATTCCTTTCCGGTGTAAGAGGCGACTAATAGACTCGGGGGTTTCATACAAAATTCCCGATCACCTGAGTGACTTTGTATGGGAACTCGAAAAAATTTTTTCGTTTCCCAACATAGCCCCCATAGAAAAAGTTGTTCAGTTTCATGGTCTGATCACGCCTGCAAGATTTTTGTTACACCGTCTCTTTCACCCTGTATATTATGCATCTTTAAAAGTACACAGCGGACTTCGATGCAGTTTTTTTAAAAGATAGAGTGATTCAAGAAGTTAATCATCATATTCGCATGGAAAACAACTGATTCCTACGGGAAAATGAGGTATGGTACGGGTGGCGGTGGCGGTTTTCGTTACACCCTGTATTTTTTATTTTGTCTGACATTCGGATCCTGAAAAACGTATGTTAGGTGTGTGAATCATTTGTGTTGTGGATATGTGTATAGGGCTATTAGTGTCCTACTATGAATGGCTCCAGTGACTGATCTTGTGGACTTTCGAATGGCAGTTTGCATTCGATTATAAAAGTCGTGTCCATCGGAATGAGCGATCGATTACATTCGGATTTCATTTTCATGTTGTAAAAGTTTATTCTGAGGGATCTTGTTTTATTTTAATACTAGCGGCCTGCCCCAGCGGCTGCGCCCGCTGCAACTCATTTTCCCGTGGGAGCAAGGATTTTTCCCGGCAATTATACATAAAAATCTTCCTCGTAAATTACTCCATCTATTAAAAAAACCTGCATCAAAATCGATTGAGTAGTTGTAAAGATTTAAGCAAACATACATACAGATGCGAAAAGCGACTTTGTTTTATACTAAGTAGTGATGACACAACGATTTTTTATCATACTCTTAGAGCCCTTAGAGCATTCACCCTATGGAGGTGGTAACTTCTGCCTCTTTTTGCGGGAGGTAAACACATACAGCACACAACAATACATTTTACAACAACTTGACTATGACATACAAAATGGCAACTACCAGTTTCATATAACGTGCTGGACAGTTTGCTATCTCCTTAGGTTGAATGCTCTAGGTACAAAGCGGGATTATTTTATTTATTGGTAATAAATATTACTTGTCAAATCGATAGATAAGTATTTCCGGACTACACTCATAATTAAGTTGATGCCTACTTACAAGCATTTAATGCAATAATTAGATATCCAAATTTAATGCGATTAGACCTCGGTATTAAATTAATCAGCATTGTTAATTATATCACACGATAATTCCTAAACGTAGGTAAATGTATTTGGGTTGTCCGTAGGCACAGTATGTACTCTCTCTTTTCGTGTGGGACACCGAGTCGTCAAACGACCCGATGAACACTAGTGTCGGAATTTTTCAACCGCCTTTTACAAGTAGCAGGCTTCTGACATGGTTGTGTAACGACCGCCGTCAAAGTGATCATGGACAGCAACCGAGACCTACGGCTTAACGTGCCATCCGACACACGGAACCATCTTACTTACGGAGAATGTGGTGGTTCAGCCCGCAGTGTCCTAACCAGACTGGGAACAAATTCATAAAGTGAATAATATCAACTTTGTGAGTGACCCACTGAGAATCGAACCCGGGACCTAGTATGTACTAAATCCGTACAATACTGGGTAAAAAATGACCGTAATAAAACATAGCGGCGTACATTCGTAGTATCACATCACATCTCAGTCGTGTTCACTGAAACTGAACAACTTTCCCTAAGAAACATAGGTCGAAATATGAAAAAAATTCAACTTCCCATTCAAAATTACCGACCGGCCAAGTCAATTTAAATGGGAGGTACAAAAAAATTCTCATATTTCGACCTATGTTTCTTTGTGAAAGTTGTTCAGTTTCATGGGCTGATTCACCCCTTAAAATATTTGCAGCTAATATTTTTACACCTCATATTACTTGAAGTAATTTGGTTTCAAACGCAAATTGAAATTGACGCGTAATTACTTTTGCAAATATACGTTGTTGTTGCATAATATTGCCGTGTGATGCCGGCTTGCCGTGTGATGCCGGCTTAGAATAGCATCACCCCACATCCTTCCCGCGGGTGTCGTAAGAGGCGACTAAGGGACTTGAGAGTATTGGTGTATTACAACTTTTATGCGACAGGCTGACAACCTATCACTATAGTAATACACATATTTTATGAAACAACCTTGGAAAACAATCCTCAAAAATGTCAAACGTAGCGATAGTGGCTATATTCTAACGGCCACTATCACTCTGCCTACCCCGCAAGGGATAAAGGCGTGATATACACATACATGTATATACATATATGCATAATATTAACGCTGAGCTCGAAGCCTGAATCATTATCGTTAGGCAAACATCCGCCCTAATCGGCCATATCTACCCCTGTGGTTGGTCGTTTATGCCGTGTGATGCCGGCTTAAAATAGCATCACCCCAAATCCTTCCCGCGGGTGTCGTAAGAGGCGACTTTAGTAGTATTGTATTATCTGTGGAGGCGACCAAGGGATTTGAGAGTATTGGTGTATTAAACATTTTAGGCGACAGGCTGACAACCTGTCACTATAGTAATACACGTGTTTTCTGAAACAACCTTAGAAAACAATCCCCAAAAATGTCAGATGTGAAATGGCGGCTGTATTATTTTGCGGCTGTTGAAGCTCTGCCTACCCCGCAAGGGAGAAAGGTGTGATATGCGTTCGGTCGTTTGGCCTTGGGGATCTGAATTTAGTGGCCCGGGGTTCAATTTCTGAGAACATGGATCTCGCCATCATTGGCCTCCGTCTATTGCAGATTATGACAATGTCAACAGGCTTGTTTCCTGACAGGTCAAAGGAGCTACTTTTTAAAACGATGTAAAACGGTAATTTGTTTGAAGAACTAGAAGTATGACGTCACGCCGTAAGTATTTGGATGGCGTCAAAACACTTACTTTTATATTTTTTTCTGTTTTTAAATTCAAACATTAAATATTTCGAAAAATAGTAAATGAAGTCCGTAGTATACATATGAGGAGAGAGAGAGAGAGAGAGAGAGAGAGGGAATTAAGTTCGGAAATCGAGTTGTTTGTATGATTATTGTCATCATTATAATGTCAGAGACATGAGGGGGGAGTTGTTCAGCCATTGTTTATCCTATCGTCACTCTATAATTAGATAGGTAGGCATTTAGATACTCTAGTATATTCGTTCTTTAAAACATTCATCAAAATATTCAACAATTGACAAAAATTCGGCCAACCGACGAACATTCGTCAGAATGGCGGACATTCGCACGCACGTACGAGTTTACGCTACCATTAATAAATGCACGACGTTTAGACACGATTATGATCGGCGGCAGTTGTATTGAAGTAACAGCATTTAACACCACTTCGAACCAAAACCACTCAAGCTTCAATACAAGATGTGAAAAAATTTGCTCCAAATATTTTAAGGGGCGAATCAGACCATGAAACTGAACAACATTCCCCAAGGAAAAAAGGTTTGGGGCTTCCCATACAAAGTTACCGAACGACCAAATGAATTTGTATGTGAGGTCCAGAAAAATTTCCCGTGACCTGACCATTATTTTCTCCTTTATCTGATCCGAATAACTCCTTGGTCTTCCCTTTCCTCTTCTTCCTTCAATCTTACCTTCAACGATTGTTTTAAATAACTGGTCATGGTCACTATCATTTTCCCTCCCATATTCTCTGTTGTAATGAGTAGCGTTCTTTGTCCCCCTACTAAATGGAGTACTTCCTCGTTGGTCTTTGGTGCGGTTATAGCGGTCAATTTGTAGCTTCACACACACACACATATCACGCCTTTATCCCTTGCAGGGTAGGTAGAGCGTTAGCGACCGCAAAATTATGGCCACGTTTGAGGGTCACTATCACTATAGTGACAAGTTGTCAGCCTGTCGCCCAAAATTGCAATACATACGAAACCCGCAAGTTCTTTAGTCGGCTTCTATGACACCCACGGGAAAGAAATGGGGTGATGCTATTCTAAGCCGGCATCACACGGCATTGATGCTATTCTAAGCCGGCATCAGACGGCATCTAAGCCGGCATCACACGGCATCTAAGCCGGCATCACACGGAATAATGGAGCTTCTAACGCAGAAACAGGAGTACGAATGTCACAAATATCAGCAGTGATTATACGAACCGCAGGCGTGACAGCGACTAACGGCTATAACCGACCTTTGGATATCGGATCGGATTATGGCGGACGTGCCGGCTATGGACGCGGCTTATATTCTATGCGCTTTTAAAATTTAGCATCGAGACGTGATTAGCTGGTTCTAAGCAACCCTATTATGTGTACTCACATATCAGTGACGACCGATGTGGCGCAGTGGTAGTGCGACTGCCTTTGACGCAGAAGTTCCCGGGTTCGATTCTCGGTGGGTCACTCACAAAGTTGATATTTATCACTTTGTGAATTTGTTCCCAGTGTGGTTAGGACATTGCAGGCTGAACCACCCGATTGTCCGTAAGTAAGATGGTTCCGTGTTTCGGATGGCACGTAAAGCTGTAGGTCCCGGTTGCTGTCTATGATCACTTAGACGGCGGTCGTTACGCAACCATGTCAGAAGCCTGCTACTTGTAGAAGACGGTTGGAATATTCTGTCACTAGGGTTCACAAGGTCGTTGGACGACTCGAACCCTTTCCCACACGAAAGGAAGGAGTGTGTGGTGATAGCTGTCAATTAGTGGCTTCTAACGCAGAAACAGAAGTGCGAATGTCACAAATATCAGCAGTGATTATACGAACCGCAGGCGTGACAGCGACTAACGGCTATAACCGACCTTTGGATATCGGATCGGATTATGGCGGACGTGCCGGCTATGGACGCGCCTTATATTATATGCGCTTTTAAAATTTAGCATCGAGACGTGATTAGCTGGTTCTAAGCAACGCTAATATGTACATACATACATACATACATATATCACGCCTTTATCCTTTGCGGGGTAAGCAGAGCGTTAGCGGCCGTAAGAAAACGGTCGCTTTCGCCACATCTGACATTTTAGAGGATTGTTTTCCAAGGTTGTTCCAGAAAACATGTGTATTACTATAGTGACAGGTTGTCGGCCTGTCGCCTAAAATCGTAATACACCAATACCCTCGAGTCCCTTAGTCGCCTCTTACGACACCCACGGGAAGGATATGGGGTGATGCTATTCTAAGCAGGCATCACACGGCCAATATGTGTACCCACATATCAGCGGCGAATACAGGGGGGGGCAGCATCGTAGACGGCGAAGTTTCTTGACTCCTCGTCAGTTTATAGCGTGAAAAGACACGCGTTTTTCTGAATACACGCTAAAGGTTGCTCCAGGTTAAGTTGTGCAAGATATTTGAGATAATCACAGGGAACGCTGCAGCCCGTTCCCTGGATTCAACCCTTAGGCGCCTTTTAGGACACCCTCGGGTAGAAATGGGGTGATGCTATTCTAAGCCGGCACCACACGGCTCTCTCCTACACGATGGAGAAACAAAAATCAGTATTGCCAGATAAAAATAATTTATTAATGATAATTTCACAAATAAAAAGAACATAGAAAAAGCCACAGATACTGTCTTTACACTTGAAGCACGACGGTGCGCTAAAGAGAAGGATTATTTTGAGCTGCGTACGAAATGAACTTAGTTGGGTTTATTTACGAAAAAATAAAGATATTTTGAACTTTCTGTGGCTTTTTCTCTGTTATTTTTAGGCGGAACGCTCACTTGACGCACGACGGAGCGGAAAAATATCGCAGCGGTCTGTCAGATCCATACTGGAAATGTCAATCCCCATACTAAAACCGCTCAATCCTTCTCGACGCAGCGCTATCGCGGTGTCGTCCGTCAAGTGCGGTTTTAGTATGGGCAGTGACGTTTCTAGTATGGATCTGACAGACCGCTGCGATATTTTTCCGCTCCGTCGTGCGTCAAGTGAGCGTTCCGCCTAAAAATAACAGAGAAAAAGCCACAGAAAGTTCAAAATATCTTTATTTTTTCGTAAATAAACCCAACTAAGTTCATTTCGTACGCAGCTCAAAATAATCCTTCTCTTTCAACAGGAAGGAAGGGTAAAATAAATGCAAATATAAAAGGACCGATTGAAAACCCAACGGCTGAAGAACGAAAAATTTACATCAACTTTTGTCGGTATTTTTTCAGTCGGTGAAGCCTAGAAGTAGGGATGCGACTTTAGTTTAAAAAAATCGATATTCGATTACTTTTATCCAGAATAAAACCAATTTAAATGAAATCGATAGTGATGATATTCGCAAAATCAAACATTGGACCAGCATTAAAAAGGAGGTTCTCAGTTTGATCTTTATGTATGTGTGTTTAACTTGATTTTTAAGAAACGATACCGAAAGCACAGAATAATAACTAGTAACCAGCGTTACCGAAAGGATGTCATTATTGTTGACATCCCGCTCATAAGTCATATATTTTGATAGAAAGATAAACAATAATGTTGCCAATTTCGGATCGATTCTTTATCTGGTCGAGATATAGGTATGTATGTTTTCATGCGATCGACTAAGTACTACTAAATTAAATGTACTATTAAATTTAAATTAATCGTTTAATTCAAATGGCAGAATCGTATATTAGAAACACTTTTTTCCGTGTGATGTCAGCAGAGAATAGCACCACCCCAACTCTTCCCGCGGGTGGTGTAAGAGGCGACTATGGGACTCGAGGGTTTCATGTGTATTGCCACGTATTATAACTTTAGGTCACAGGCTGACAACCTGTTACTACAGTGATACACGAATCATCATCAATACTTGTCAGACGTGGCGATAACGACCGTAATTTTACGAGCATTAACGCTCTGCCCGCAAGGGATAAAGGCGTGATTTGTGTATGTATGTAGAAATCACTTTATGCATCAAAAAATAATCGATTTTTAAAAACCGATTATTTTTCTCGTCCCTACTAGAGGATACCTTTGGCATTCGGGTCGTCGAGCCAAAGTTGGTTTGATTTCGATTCTGTTTCCTTTCCATTTTCGTGTTTGATTGAATAGTGGCTTAGTCCGTTTTCACTGCATGCGATATCCTTCTGAACCAGTTGCCACTGCGTAATTCTTAATATGAGGCTATCTTTTTGAGGAAAAAAAACTAGTATTCCAAGAACTCGGTAGATGGCGTTGAACCGACTATGTTACTAGATTTTTGTGAAGATTCCAAACCCAAAACACAAAAAAAACATTGCAACACTGACTGACAGTCTGGCATACACTGACATTTGCGTTCCAAATGAGTCCGAGTCCAAGTTTCAAAAAAACAAGAACGAAATATTACGTTCTGTCCTTTGCGGTAACATACCAAGCACAGGGCCATCTATCCAGCGACTAGAATAATAAATTACAAAATATATCATATGATTACTGCACCAACAAATGTATCGCGCAGTTTTGACGTAGTTTAATTCATTTTGGTTATTGTAAAAAATTTGCTGCAAATATTTTAAGGGATGAACCAGCCCATGAAACTGAACAACTTTCCCCAAGGAACATAAGGTCGAAATATGAAAGAAAATTTGGACCTCCCATACAAAATTACCGCCCGGCCAAGTCAATTTGTATGGGAACCAACAAAAATTTTAATATTTCGACCTATGTTTCTTGGGGAAAGTTGTTCAGTTTCATAGGCTAATTCACCCCCCCACGCAGCTGCTTTCTTAAACAAAATCAGTCGGAACTAATAAAAACGGTGTTAAACCAGTACAATTCGCTAGTTTCCTGGGTCATTAAAAATATAACAATTGTACGCTTGAAACCATTGTTCAAAAATACTACGGACTTCATTCATAATTTTTCGAAATATTCAAAGTTTTAATTAATTAATAAACAGAAAAATAATATAAAAGTAAGTGTTTTGGCGCTATCCAAATACTTACGGCATGACGTCATACTTCTAGTTCTTCAATCAAAATACCGTTTTACATTGTTTAAAAAGTTGCTTAATTGACCTGTCAAGAAACTAGCCTATTGTGGTGTGTCTATAAAATTAAAAACAACTAAATAATGGAGTAGGGCCACGCCACAGATCACTCTGAAGTATACGTCCAGGGCCACGCTATTTAAAGAAAATATAGATGGCGCTCTCAGTAACTTTAACCTGGTTATGAACTTTTTAGTGCATACTGGCGACGCTCCCATCAAAGAGGTAACTTATATTTATAGAGCGCGCCATCTATATTTTATTTTATAGTACTCCTACGTAGAAACTGCCATATTATTGCAAATCAAAATAAGCAGAGCAATCTCATAAAACATGACTCATAAAACCGAAGACAGAAACTATACACACACACACACACACAAATCATGCCTATATTCCTGGCGGGGTAGGCAGATCGTTAACGACTATAAAATTACGGTCGTTACGCCACGTCTGACAAATGTTTGAGGGTCGTTTCAGATAAGTCCTATATCACCATAGTGACAAGCTGTCAGCCTGTCGCCTAAAATTGCAATACACATGAATTCCTCAAAGCCCTTAGTCGACTCCTACGACATCGACGGAAAAGAAATTACAATTAAGGTTGATGCTATTCGAAGCCGGCATCACACGGCAAACAGAAACCGTAGGTACTCTAAATGAATTGATCAATTAAATGAAACTGTACGTATACTCTAAAAGAAATGAATTAATCAATTGAATAAAACCGTACTCTGAAAGAATAGGATTGATCAATTTGAAGGGACAGTTGAGTTGAGTAACAATTGGTTGAGATGAGATGATGCAACTATCAGACTCACGCGTAAAGCTTTGACCGTTGCACGACGCTGCGCTAGCGTTGCGTTAGCGCTGAGTCGTGTGTTGAGAGCGGTTTTTGTATAGGGTGGTGTAACGTTACTAGTATGGATCTGACAGGCGCATACGTTAGTGCAGCGTTATTTTTGCGCTGAAGTGTGATAGAGGCGTTTCACATCAAATTAAAGAGAAAAAAACAGAATTCCGTCGGACTGAACAATATCTCACGACTGTGTCGTTGATTGATTATAATACTTCAAAATACCAACATTTATTATCTAAGTATTATAAAACAGTAAATTTCGGCCCAAGTTGTACAATGTCACAGAGATCCCACGCCTTAAAACTAAGCTTCAAAGTTGTAATAACTTTGTTATTCTACTTTATACCCGTTTCAAACAAAGTGACATTATTTTTGATGAATATAATTTCCCTCTTCGTACACTTTAATCTACTGATGATTTAAATGAATGCCAAAGGATCTTAATTTCTGAAACCTCGTAATTAGATTCCGTGCACGGAAGTCCGCAACGACTAGTCTAACCACACATTTTTAAATTACTATCAACACATACACACACACACACACACACACACACACACACACACACACACACACACACACACACACACACAAATCACGCCTTTATCCCTTCCGGGGTAGGCAGAGCGTTAACAATCGTAAAATTAAGGTCGTTATCGCCACTTCTGACAAGTATTGAGTGCCTTTGTCGATGATACATGTATCACTGTAGTGACAGGTTGTCAGCCTGTCGCCTAAAATTGTACACGTGAAACCCTCGAGTCCCTTAGTTGCCGTTTAGTTTAAATTACTATTAAGTACATGATTATTTTATGGTCAAAGGTATGTGTGAATTTTATTAGGGTATGTCCGCTTCGTTGTTTTCTCGGTGGTATAGCCGATCTGCATAAGTACACTCCTGACACAGGAAGCTGGCTAAAAACCCTTGTCATAGACGTATGATGGAGGCAGGGATTTTCATACAATATGATGATGGGTATGTAGGAATCGTTAAGTAAAGTAGAACGTGTTATGCCGGTTTAGAATAGCATCACCCCACATCTTTCCCGTGGGTGTCGTAAAAGGCGACTAAGGGACTCGAGAGTATTGGTGTATTACAATTTTTAGGCGACAGGCTGACAACCTGTTTTCTGAAACAACCTTGGAAAACAATCCTCAAAAATGTCAGACGTGGCGATAGTGGCTGTATTCTTACGGCCACTATCGCTCTGCCTACCCCGCAAGGGATAAAGGCGTGATATATGTATGCATGTATGTATGTAGAACGTAAGATATAAGCATAATTAGTTTTAAGCTCCTGGATCTTTATTTCTGAAAAGTCGTAATTCTTTACGTACGCAAAGTTTTAATTACAGTCATCCCTCATATCCGAAAAAAACACAAATATATTAGATTATAAAAACATCGAGTTCTTACTAGAAATTTAAATGTGTGTGGTTAGACCAGTCGTTACGGAATTCCATGCACAAAATCGAATTACGAATGTTCAGAAATTGAGCTCCTAGAACAAGTAAAATATATTTCAAGTCACAACTTTTGTAATCCAAAACCTATGTATGAGCAATTCCTGTTAATTTAAAATCGGAATCTTGAAAACACGGCTCAACCGATTTTCATAAAAAGTATAAAGGAGGTTGTGTGGGCGAGTTTTTGGTTAGCCGCTTTTTACGGTCAGCGACATCTGTTGAGGGTTAAAAAAACAAAATACGCCAATACTTACACATACACAAAGCACGCCATTGTCCCTTGCGGGGTAGGCAGAGCGTTAACTATCGCAAAATTACGGTCGTTATCGCCACGTCTGACAAGTATGGAGGGCTCTTTCAGATGATTCATGTATCACTGTAGTGACAAGTTGTCAGCCTGTCGCCTAAAATTGTAATACACATGAAACCCTCGAGTCCCTTAGTTACCTTTTACAACACCCGCGGGAAGAAATGGGGTGATGCTATTCTAAGCCGGCATCACACGGCGTTATTTGCTTCCTTCATACCGGTAAAAAACTGCGGTAAAAGATATTTGATTAAACATCTTGAATGAACAGCCCGATAAAAGCGGAACCAATATGAATAAAAACTTCCATAATAAAGTAAAAGAAAAGTTGAAAACATTTCTCTTGAAGGCATTTTACAAAGGCGGAGGCTGGGCAGGGGCGCGGAACATTTCTCAAAGTTGCTTTTATTAAACGTCTGATGTAGTTTGTCACTAGCACAATAACGTCCAACCGCGGTGCAGGTATGGGACGTGGCAAGGTATGATACTGCCACTGAAGAAGATTTTATTCCTATACACGGTGTAAAAAAAAAAATATTAGCTGCAAATATTTTAAGGGGTGAATCAGCCCATGAGACTGAACATTTTTCCTCAAGAAACATAGGTCGAAATATGAGAATTTTTTTGGACCTCCCATACAAATTGACTTGGCCGGTCGGTAACTTTGTATGGGAGGTCCAGAATTTTTATTGATGTTTCGACGTATGTTTCTTGGAGAAAGTTGTTTAATTTCATTCACCCCTTAAAATATTTGCAGCAATTTTTTACACCCTGTATAATTTTTCATTCGTAATTTTTCTTCTTAAGTAATGATTGTTTGGACTGATGCTGTCAGTCCAAAAAGTTACTCTAGTCCTGAGGGATAATTTGTCAAGTTCAATGCACTACAAAAAAACTTTTATTCTTAAAACAAGCGACACCTACACTATTTCAATTTTCAGATGATTCGGCCCAGCTACAAAGGCCAAATGATCACGGAACAAAGACATCGGATTGTTGGACGACTGGATGTCCCACACAAAGAAAAAGAAACTGATATTTTGCGGGTGATAGTTATTTAATACCAACAAGATACCAATGCTTTGTTTCACAAACCGATTTGAGCTTGAGCCAGAATCGGCTTTCTGAATCCAGAACTGAATTATTGTTATTATTCATTATTATTTTAACAGAAACCAGATAAGACGTACTATTTTCTTTCGTACATCATCATTCATCTTTATCATTGCCTTATCTCATTCTTTGTCGGAGTTTGCTACCTGGATTTGACGAGGAACCAACTTTTTACACAGAGCTACTGCCATCTGACCTCTGCAACCCGAAGTCTAACCTGGCCCGAATGTTAAGTCACATTCAAATATCATCCGAATTCAAATTTTATTTGAATGTGGGTTCATCACGACGTTTTTCCTTCACCGTAAGAGCAGTATTTTCTTTCATACAATGCAACATATTCAACCAGCTACATTACTCTTCGGCTTCCATTCAAGAAGAGATAAAGTGGTTTTCAGAATCCCTATCTTGCGAGCTTGTTGCAAAAACGCGTATACTTGACTCTACATCGAGCTAAGCTAAACTGGTTTAACAATAATGGCCATTTTGCGGTTTTATTTTACCTGGAAATGTAATTTTTCGATATTCGCTCTTTAGTTTCTAAAGACTGAAAAGAATGAACGAGCTGGGAAAAAACACTTTGACATCCTATCCTATTGCGAACTAAAGCGAGTAAATCAACTGCAAATATTTTTTGGGGTTAACTAGTCCATAAACCTGAACAACTTTCACCAAGGAACATAAGATGGTATAAAAAAAATTTGGACATACAAAGCGTACCAGCTGACAAAGTCAATTTGTTTGGGAACAATTTTATTTCTTATTTTTCTTAAATTTTACTTCACCTTCACCATTGGCCTCATACGTCTGTGATAAAGGATAATCAGTGTCTGGGGCAAGACCACGGACATAGCGTTGCCTGGGACGCAAGTATGGATAATGGAGGGTTGCCCAGAACCTGCGCCACACTTTCGGCCTCCCTGGCTGACTCCACAGGAACGACGAGTCGATACGTGCGGAGCCAGGTCGGCTGCAGGAGTCGACCGCACGATAGACATTTGTCACACGCGCCTGACGGAGACCCCGTTGCAGGTTTGGTGTGGAGTTGTTCTTCTCCAGGACCGGTCTTGGGTCGGGTTAATCCCTCGGTCGCCCCTGACCCCCACGTGAAGAAAGGAGACGGTGCTATTCTACTCTGCCGACACCACACGGCACATACTACACCTTATATTATAGCTTAGTTAATAGGTGAAAATTACCTAAACGAGTGGATTGATGACCGAGACGACCGATGTGGCGCAGTGGTAGTGCGACTGCCTTTGACGCAAAAGCTTTGGGTTCGATTCTCGGTTGGTCACTCACAAAGTTGATATTTATCACTTTGTGAATTTGTTCCTAGTCTGGTTAGGACATTGCGGGCTGAACCACCCGATTGTCCGTAAGATGGTTCCGTGTTTCGAATGGCACGTTAAGCCGTAGGTCCCGGTTGTTGTCTATGATCACTTAGACGGCAGTCGTTACACAACCATGTCAGAAGCCTGCTACTTGCAGAAGGCAGTTGAAAAATTCTGACACAAGAGTTCATCGGGACGACTTGGTGTCCCACACGAAAAGAAAGAAAGACTTAAACTAGTTCTTACGTTTTGTTTACACAGCAACTAGTAGCTGAGCAGTTTCGTGTTATTTCACTTTGTTGTAGATTACTCCGTTTCCGTTATACACTCTGGGCTCAGGGCTTTCCGAGAAATGTTTCGATTCGACAATTTGTAATTCAAATTAGCCGAAAAGCGGGGTCTTTCACTTTTCAGACCCACTTCTGAATAGTCCCAGTGGGCCTTACTACAAACAGTTAGACGAGCTAGAACACGTGTCTAAAGTATGGCCGTTAAGATAGGCCATATTTGACAGCAGTCGTTCCATACTAAAGAACATGTCAACAAAGAAAAATAGACCTTATGTCACAGCATTAACATTGACATGATTTTGGCAGCTGTCAAATATGGCGTATTTGAACGGCGGATACGGTGTGTTATTTAATACGCTTTTAAAACATGTCTTACTTTTTTCTTTTAACAGCACATCGCATATTTCTTCGACACCTGTTCCTCTATTAGATTCAAATGCTACATTTTTTTAAAGTCCAATATTTTTTTTCTTTTTGTATTGCGTATTTTAAAATCATTACCTACATTTTATTTTTCGTTCATCTAGTGTGTAGTGTAGGTGTTGTCACACTTAACGCACAACGGACTGCTATTTTTAAGCATCCGCAATGCAGGGGTCTGTCAGATACAAACAAGATAATTTCTCCAATACTGAAAACCGACGTTTGCGACATCTTTCAAACAACGCAAGTTCATCCGTTGGTGCTACGTCAATGGCAGTTTTTAGTACCATGGGAATGACCCTTACATCTGACAGACGCATGCGTTACAGATACGCTAAAAATGCGCAGCTACGTGCGTTGAATGTGGGATTCACCTAAGATACTGGTTAAAGAGGTAGAGGTACAATGCAATGAGGTTGCCATGTGATGCCGGCTTAGAATAGCATCATCCCATTTCTAAGGCGAGGGTGCTGTAAGAGATAACTGAGGGATTTTAGGGTTTCAAGTGTATTACAACTTTTGGGCGACGGGCTGCCTATCTGTCACTACAGTGATACACGAAGCATCTGAGAGGGCCCGCAATATTTGTCGGACGTGGCGACAGCGACCGTATTTTTACGGCCGTTAACGCTCTGCTTACCCCGCAAGGGATAGTGGCGTGATATGTGAGATAGATGCAATGTATTGCCGCCAACTAGACCCACTGGTTCTAACAGGCAGTAGGTCTAATAAGCGGAGGCCTAACTCTGGCGGGCCGTGGTCATTACTTAGGCCGTGTTTGTGTTTCGGCTCCTGGAACTGTATAGAAGACTTGCTGGGGGAATTCAAATGACGAACGGAATTTTAGGCTTTGATTGGGCTCTGAATTTGTAAATAAATGAACTAACCGCTCTCCGAGTTCCGGGTGATATTTCCTTTCGGTGGTTTCAACCCTTAACGCACAACGGAGCGCTATTTTAGGACATCCGTAATTCATGCGCAAGGACAAACGCATGCGTCAAAGGATGCGTCTGTCACCCAATGCAGGCTCATTCATTGGTGCTGCGTCAACACCAGTTTTTAGTACAGGAAATGCGCATGTCGTGCGTTAGGTGTGGGTTTCGTCCACATAGTTAGTTAGTAAGTATGATTTCATATTGGTCAGGCGTGGCGATAGCAACCGTATTTTTATGGATGTCATTGCTCTGCCTACGGCGCATGGAATAAGGGCGTGATATATATACTTTTCACTTACAATTTTTGTAAGGTATTTTTAGGGTTCTGTACCCAAGGAGTCAAAACTGCAAACTAACTATGGAAATAAATTGGTGTTTATGTATTTGTATGCAACATGGCCTTGCTCTAAACTTCTAACATGTTTTGGATACAAATCGTGCGCACATTGTCGTAATTCACTTCAGAGTCGATTCAAGTAAAAAGTTAGCGTGAATTTCTAAGAAAAATACTGAAGAGCATCGTTGAATAGTTCGGTACATACGTGTGATAAATTACTATACCGCACTTACATACCGCAATTACATACTAAAACCACACTCGACGGATGACGCTGCGATAGCGCTGCGTCAACAGCGGTTGAGCGTTTTTGTATGGGATTGACATTTCTAGTATAGATCTGACAGAACGCTGCGATATTTAGCGGTCCGTCGTACGTTAAGTGTGCGATGCGCCAAAGAGAGATAAATCATTTTCTTATGTCTAGTATAATAAGTGTTCCACATTCGACGCGGAAACAATTATCTGATAGTCCGGGGGCCGGCGTCGCGTTTATCTTATAATTTATAGCCTCGTGGCAAAACGTAAGCCTGGCCCAGTTTGTTTCAAGCAGTATTAGATTGGAAATACATATTAGAAAAAAGGAAATTTTCTATCGAACAATTCTCGCCCTTTTTTTAATAATAATATTAATAATAATATATTTTATTTATTCAGACTACATAGGCCCATAAATGTTAGTATACAAAAAACATCTAAAAACTAGGTTAGTCAAACACTTTAATGTCATCCCAGACGGCGTTCTGGTAAGTCGGTCATATTACTCATATTTCTATAAATGTGTTCCATAAAAAAATTATACCAACTCCTACACGGCAAAAATGTATGGAACACAGACATGTTTTTCTGCGATTTTGCAGGTGGTCATAGTAAAAGTTGTTCAGATACATCAGTAGAAGCACCTTACATGTACTGACTAAAAAATAACCCCATATAAGCAATTTAAAAAACCTTTCTTTTTCATTGCGTGAGGTTTTACTCCACCCTGCAAGTATACATAGGTCAGTGGAGCTGAGCCCATTTGCCATCTTTTTATTGGACTAGCTAGAAAATTCAATAACCTACAGCGAGCCAATCACAACCGGTGCTAGCCAAAAACTTCGCAGTTGCAAGTAAAACTAAGGTTTCACAATTAACGAGTTCCCGGAAGTACCGAGTTGTGGAAATCTTTCGCGACCGCGGCGCTCGGCGGCCAACGACAAATCGGTACCTCGCGCCGCGTCACAAAGGGGAATTATTTCTGCACCCGACTCCTGCACTATAGTTGCGAAATTAAAGTTGCTTCGGTAAGTCCACATAAACTATTGATTGTTGAAATATTTAAGAGTAATAGGTATGGTAATTAGCATCATCGAATTGTGCATACAACCATACAAGTGTGGTGTGCAGTCCATGATCAGCGTTAATATTACCTAAGTGCCTAATGAGGAAGAATCAGAATCAAAATTCAGGTGAATCCCACATCTAACGCCCGACGCTGCGCATTATTAGCGCATACGTAACGCATTCTTCTCTGTTAGAGATGTAAGGTCAAATCTCCCATACTAAACACTGACGTTGACACCAATGGACGCACTTGCGTTGTTTGATAAACACATCCGTTCATGCAGGTTCATGCGTTGAATGGGAAATTTGAAATTTCCTTGCATCTGACAGACTTATGCGTTACGAAAGCGCTAAAATATATTTAATATGGAGTTTTATCAAGAAATTATAACACGAAGTGTTATATGATATTTTTTACAGTATCTGCAACTGAAATATGCCTAGGTGCTTTCTAATGCTTACTTCCGGTAGATGGAGCCATGCGACACGTTATTGGCACTATGTTACCCCTGTATAATTTCGTAGGCAACGATTGAGCCGTGATAGCCGCGATAGGTAGAAGCATCGCTAGTAATAATAGCAAAAGTCGCAGGTTCAAATCCAGCTGTACAAAAATTTATTGGTATTACTTGATTTATCTAAGAAACGATCCCGAAAGGGCAACATTATTCTTATATTTTGATAGAAAGACAATTAACAATATTGCCAACTCGGGATGGTTTCTTTAACTGAGCTGTATTTTGTTTCTATTCTGATATGTGTTTCAAGTAGGTATGAGGAGTAAAAATATTAGGTGCAAATATTTGAAGGGGTGAATCAGCCCATGAAACTAAACAACTTTCCCCAAGAAACATAGGTCGAAATATGGAAAATAAATTTTGGACCTTCCATACAAAATTACCGACCGAGCAAGTCAATTTGTATGGGAGGACCAAAAAAATTTCTCATATTTCGACCTTTGTTTTTTGCTACATCAGAAAACCTCCCATACAAATTGACTAGATTGGTTGGTAATTTTGTATGGAAGGACCAAAACTTTGTTTCATATTTCGACCTATGTTCCTTAGGGAAAGTTGTTCAGTTTCATGGGCTGGTTCACTGCTTAAAATATTTACAGCAATTTTTTTACAGCTTGCATAATGTTTTTTTTTCCTGGACCATCCAGAGCCATCCACATGGTAACGACCGGAACTGCAACAGCTAAAAGTTGAGGAGTTTCACGGAATACCTCCAGTTTAATTAATACTTTACCTGCTTCTGGCTGTCTGGAATCTTAAAGACGTTTTACTTCGCCGAGGAATGAAAACGAGAGATGATTCCATTTAAAACTTGTTGATTTTCGTGGTTTTCGTACTGTTTTCTACAAAGGAGGTGTCATTGTTTGTTGGATTTTGCTGTTGGCTGAGATTTCCGAAAAAATAATATTATTGTTACTATAGTCTGTAAGTTTAGGTACTTATCTTTTTGTAAACAAACTTTGTACGAAAGTGACACTTCTGAACTGTCAGTTTCATACAAAGTTTATTTACAAAAAGACAAGTAACTAAACTTACAGACTATAGCCTATCATACCCCACTGCTGGGCAAAGGCCTTCCCCAAAAAGAACATACAGATATGTATATTTTTAGTCAGGTCACAAACTTGGTAGGATGTTTTTACTTATGATTCTGAACAACTTTAATTATGGGGACATCTGTGAAATCGGAAAAAGAATTAGATGTTCCTTAGAAAAATGTATACATACTCGGCAAAAATGTATGGAACACTTAATTTTATAAAAGTAAAAGTTGACAATCATGAGTAAAAAAAAAAAATAATAAAAATAAAAATAAAAATTCTTTATTTCAGGGTACTAGCCCCATATTTGTTAGTGACACAAAAACAATGGCAACCTTATTTGCTACAATTAGTAATATTAAAATTAAAATTAAAATGGACAGGTTGTTTGTAAAGTTATAAAAGTTATAAATTATGTTTGCACTGTATTACATAACTTACTGTATTAAATCATTACAAAATTACAAACACCTGTATTTGTTTTGATCCACTGCTTGAGATAACGACTTTCACAAAATCTACTAGAGATCATAGCCAGGACACTGTTGGTGCTGCCACGAACCCTCTGCAGCGCGGCGGCACTCCGTTTGCGGAGCATGGCCTGGAAGCCATCTACATGAGCATCCGCAAACATACCTGACGCACTACAGAAGCGTGGCAGCCCCAGCAGTGCCCTGAATGCATTGTTGTATTGAACAGTTACGGTCTTGAGCGATTTTTGCCTGTATGCAGCCCACAGGTTGCAGGTATATAATGATGTGCAATAGGCTCTAAACAATGTGATTTTAACTTGTGCTGAGCAGCGTCTGAGTAAAAACACTCAACAAAGTTTATGTACTGAATAAATATAACCCAGTATAATTCTAGATCACGCATTTCTTTATTTTTCTCAGCTATAATGTACAGCAAACAGATATTATGTGACCAACTCATACCGAGACACGATGGGGCGCCACACAACTCAATAATCGGAAAAAAGTGAAAAAGCGCCGGTACAGTTTCAATTTTGTGTTTTTGGAAATTTTTAATTAGGAAAAGAACGGGTGTTTGTAGCTTTCCGTGTGCAGGCGAATATAGTTTCTGTACACCTCTTAGTTTTTTTTTCTCCACTTGTTTTGATAAAATCGAGCCAATGTCCAATACGTATTATAAAAACCTATATTAATGACCATTAATAAGAGAATAGGCCTTCATTGGTCTAGAAAAATTTGGTTAGTGAATTGGTGACTCGGAAGAAAGGCCCTTAAATAGTTATTATTTGGAATGACAGCAAGACTAGTCTAAACTAGATGTTGGCGGTTTTTCAGATTGAGGAACTATCTGTCAAGTTTTGTGCATAATAAAAAAAACTATTACCTCTGTCTAAAGCGAATCACTGCTGAGTTTTTACATCATTCACATGATCACCACCTTCTAGCAACTAAACGTACAGATTCATAAATCTCATTGTTGCCCGCGTCGCGATGTCATATGAGTTGTCCTTTATTTAGTATCGCCATCGTTGGTGTGATGCCAGATTCCCGTGTACACGGTCCACAGATTTTAATCACAGGAGTGCTGCCAAGATGACAAGCCCAGCTTAGCCAAGTCGCTAAGCGGAAGGTAGAAAGAGACGTAAATAGGTTTGTAAATCATTTATTGATTCTCTGTTCACTCTCATAGTCTTTTCGTTTTGTAGAGTTAAAAAATAGGCAGTTTTGTATTAGACAGTTTTTATAATGTCAAACCAGATGGTGTTGAAATTTGACATAAGTTTGAGTTATATTATACCTACTCACGAAGAAAAAATTACGTTCGCTGGTCTGTGATCATACTAAACGAAAATAAGAAACCTTCCTTACAAGTTACGAAAAAACAAAAAATTTCAAAAATATTTGACATTTTAATATGATAGATTGCATACAACATGTCTTAATAGCCAAAAAGACAAGAACATACAGAGAGTAAAAAAAAATGCTGCAAATATTTTAAGGGGTGCCCAGCCCCTGAAACTAAACAACTCTCCCCAAGGAATAAAGGTAAAAATATGTAAAAATAATGCTGTAATTTTGACCGACCTAGTCAACTACTATGGAAGGTCCAAAATTTTGTTTTTTCATATCTCAACCTACGTTTCTTAGAATTGTTTAGTTTCATGTGCAGATTCACCCCTTAAAATATTTGCAGCTAATATTTTTACACCTTTCGCTCCGATGCTTTTTTACTTACTTACTCCGCAGTAAAAACAAAATATTTTTTTCCGGCAAGCCAATCTAGGCCCATACCCCATAATTAGGTATACACACACATTAAATACGCTACGAAGTTCATGGGCAGATTTCAGCCAGTACTCATAATAGCATAACATGACCGCTATTCATTGTATCCATATTCCCATATGAAAAGTTTCTGTCAAGATTATTCCTCCCCCCAGCAGTGGCTGCCATAGCAATAGCGTTTACAGTTCCAAGTTACCCTCTCGGCCGGACAGTCCAACTTCGCTATAGATGCCCAATTTGTTGCAAACTTTAGGTAAGAGTTGGAAAGATTTGAATCAGTTTAGTTTTGACTCACTCACTTGACGCAGAGGGAAATGAATTCAAAATTGAGTTTGATAAATTTTCGAATCAGTTTCAGTTTATTTCACTTACAGTTCAAGATTATTTCGTATATTATTTCTCTTTGCCTACCTCTTTGCAGAAAACTCGCGTCTTGACGCCGCAGGTACTATTCCACCAACTTTACCTCGAATAGACTGCTCTATGCCGGCCGTCTGTATTCACCAAAAAGAGGTACTTAAAGTCCTGCGGAATCTAGATGTTAACAAAGCAAGCGGCCCTGACGGTATCCCTGCAATTGTTCTGCGAAACTGTGCGCCTGAGTTGTCTCCGATATTAACACGTCTGTTCCGACTGTCACTAGAGACTGGCGTGGTTCCCGAATCGTGGAAGCTTGCAAACGTGCAACCTGTGCCCAAAAAAGGAAGCCGAGCTGACCCTGCTAATTATAGGCCCATATCGGTCACCTCCATACTCTGCAAGACTATGGAGCGTGTACTAAATAACAGACTCCTGGGCTACCTCGAGGACAACGATCTTCTGAGCGATCACCAATACGGATTTCGTCCTGGGCGATCCACAGGTGATCTCCTCGTGCATGCCACCCACCTATGGAGCGAGGCTGTCGAGAGACATGGCGAAGCCCTCGCTGTGTCTCTAGATATCTCAAAGGCATTTGACAGGGTCTGGCACGCAAGCCTTATTAGCAAGCTGCCCGCCAACGGACTACCTGCTGATCTTAGCAGATCTAACAGGGCATAGATGCTGGAGTCCCTCAAGGATCAGTTCTATCTACAACACTATTTCTGCTGCATATCAACGACATGCTGACGCCCGACACCTTTGGGTACGCAGATGATAGCACGGTTGTTGACAGATACCTGTCCAGTGCAAAGGCCAGCAGTGAAACCACCCAGTCTTGTCGAGAGTCCATAGTCCAACATCTGAACTCTTCACTCAAGGCAATATCCGAGTGGGGTGATGCCAATTTAGTGAAGTTTAATGCAACAAAGACACAGACTTGTCTATTCTCGACTAAACGGAGTCCATTCACACTTACTCCGACTTTCCGAGATGTATCCATACCGATTTCTGACCACCTTGATCTTCTTGGCATGACTCTTACGTCAGACCTGAACTTTGGACGCTACATAGAATCTTTGGCCACGACTGCAGCAAAAAAGCTTGGTATCCTCTCAAAGGTTAGGCGCTACTTTGCACCAGAACAGCTTCTACAACTATATCAAGCTCAAGTTCGATCTTGCATGGAGTATTGCTGCCACCTTTGGGATGGATCTGCCAAATACCAACTGGCCGCCTTAGACTCCATTGAAAAACGCGCCAAGAAGCTCATAGCAGACGAAGCACTGGTTGAGACTAAGTTGCAGAGTCTTGAGCACCGTCGTAAAGTAGCATGCATGTCGGTATTCTATAGGATACATTTCGGAGAGTGTGCTCAATCACTCCACGACCTGATACCCCCTTCCCCATTCCATCTCCGGGGATCGAGGCGCCGACTGGGGTTCCACCCTTATGTTGTAGATGTACCTCTGATCCGCACTAAGCGTTTCGCTTCAACTTTTATCATGCGTACGGCTAAAGAGTGGAATTCCCTGCCGGCGGATCTTTTTCCGGAACAATATAACTTGGGCCTTTTTAAGGCAAGAGTGAATAGGCATTATCTAGGCAAGCATGTACCATCTTCGTCTGCATCTCGACTTACCACCAGGTGAGATGGCAGACAAATGCGGGCCTATTACATTAAAAAAATATATATATTTGAAGGTTTATATTGTTTGTTGCACGTCGACTTGAAGAAGAAAAAGGTTTATATTTTATGCAAAAATTTGCAACAATCTAATCTAAGCCAGACTTTCAGTCGGCTGGGATGTCGAAAATAATCATAGTTTTGTGCATAAAGGAAAAAGTAGTGCAAAAATAGAGAAAAATTACGTACCTACATTTCAGTTTAGTATTTACTAGCGGCCTGCCCCAGCGGCTGTGCAACTAATTTTCCCGTGGGAATATGAATTTTTCTCATTATCCCGTGAGAATATGAATTTTTCCCGGCAAGTATCATACATAAAAATCTTCCTCTTGAATCACTCTATCTATTAAATAAACTTGCATCAAAATCAGTTGCGTAGTTTTAAAGATTTAAGCAAACATGCATACAGACAGATGCAAAGAGCGACTATGCTTTATACTATGTAGTGATAAAATATAAAAAGAACATCTGAAACAACAGTGAAAACTAAAGAGTCAAATAATAAGGGAACTCTCTCAATGCCAACTCTATTCCCAAGCTGGTAGAACGGAAAAATAGCCAACCGGAGATTTATGTCTTAATTTTGACAAAGTCCCGTACGGTTCTGGGCGTAGCATAAATAAGTTACGAGATTTATCACTGAGATCTGGGACTGGGGCTGATGAAAAAAGATAAACTTTGTTACAGAAAAAAAATACATTTCGAATTGCGTATTCCATATTTTATCTTTCATTAGGTAGTAGATAGGTTCGAGTACATCCGTTTTTGCTTAAAGTTATTTTTAACAGTGTTTTAGGTTACTTTATAAAATGTGTAGATTAATAATAAAATATTGCCGTGTGATGGCTTAGAATAGCATCACCCCACATCCTTCCCGCGGGTGTCGTAGGAGACGACTAAGGGACTCGAGAGTATTAGTGTATTACAATTTTTAGGCGACAGGCTGACAACCTGTCACTATAGTGATACACATGTTTTCTGAAACTACCTTGGAAAACAATCCTCAAAAATGTCATCGTGGCGATAGCAACCGTATTCTTACGTCTGTTAAAGCTCTGCCTACCCCGAAAGGGATAAAGGCGTGATATATGTATGTATGTATGTAACAATAAATTAAAATACTAAACTAATTAGAACTAACTACATATTAGGCCGCTCCACACTTAACGCATAACGCAGCGCTAAAATAACACATCCAAAGCGCATGCTTCTAAACTACTGTCGTAGTTTGGCGTGAATGTTTTTTGTAATCTTTTTGGAACATTTGATGTACCTTAATATAAAAAAAATGCATATGTCAGATCCATACTAACAACGTCAATTCCCATACTACATAATATGCTGATGCAGGTCCAACGTACGACACAGCGCTAGCACAGCGTAGATCTGACAGACGCATGCGTAACGGATGCGTTATTTAAGCACTGCGTTGTGCAGTGTGGCCTTAACGTTCACACCTGTGCAATATTTTAGCGCATCCGTAACGCATCCATCTATTGCATACTAAAAACATCATTTGAGTAGCTTTCAAAATGAAGTTAATTTTATTTTTCATTTTTATGTTTTATTGCTGTAAGTGTTTTTAACTTTTGTTATCTTCCAGAAACTGTTTTAATCACTTGATTACAAATGTGTCTTCTAAACACTTAAACAGGGACATAAAAAAGGCAGTAAAACTTACGGCTCGAGTTCCTTAGCTGCGTTTTATTCGCGGAAAATTCAATTTCAAAGTTGCTGCTAGGCTGGAGGCCCGCACAGGTTTGTTCTACAGCGCTACACAAGCTTTGGTCACTGTCATGACGTGACACCGTATTAGGGAATTTCTATAGCTATACGGGGTGTAAGGGACAGCGTCCCGAATACTGATAGGCTGCAAGCAGACCATGAAACTGAACAACTTTCCCCTAGGAACATATGTCAGGAAACGTCAAAAAATTTTTTGCTTCCCATAGTAAATGCAGTCAGCTGATCGCGATTTTGTATGGGAGGAAATTTTTTTGTCGTTTCCTGACATATGCTTCTAGGGGAAAGTTGTTCACTTTCATGGTCTGCTTGCACCCTTTCAGTATTCGGGACGCTGTCCCTAACACCTTGTATAGTAAAATTTTCTCAGCTCCGTGGAATTTTTTTTTGTAATATTTTTAGCGCTAATGATGAAAAAAAAATGACAAGTAATTTACCACAGACTGCTCTGCAATATCTAGATTTAAATTTTGGTGTCGGAGTTGATAAAATTGGTTACGGATTTGAGACTTTTAGAGTTTAGCTAAAATTATAGAATATTTCAATCTTTTTGTAAAAATTTGAATAATTATAGAGAAAACAGTCTATTCTTCAACAAGTATACACATTTGGCATATGTGTCATAATTTTAATTTTTATATCGCGTCTTTAAAGGAGGGCAAAAAATTGCGTCTTTGTAAAAGTGCCCATGTGCATGTGCCAAAGTGTGACTAGACCGTTTCTTCGCATTTAATTTCATGTCTTTTAGATGCAAGGAAATTTCAAATTCACCATAATAAACCCAACTTCAACGCTGGAGGAATACAAAAACTTGCGTTTTTTGACAAACGCATCTGTCTCTGTTACAAATTGTGAATGGGTAATGCAATAACCATAGGGTTACCAACCGACGTCAAATATGACATTCCTATTCCATTTATATACTCCTACGCGGTTCACTGACTATTTGTCGCAATCCATGACCTATGCTACAAGTATGTTAGTTCAAAAAAAACTAACAAGTAACCTTACTAACTTTAAAATTTTAACGTTTCATGCTATTTACTTTTTCGTGGTATATACTTACTTTTTTTCATATATTTTTTTTAGCTTTAAGCTAAAATAAAAAAAATAAAAACAAAATGACCTATTCTAACAATAAGCTTTTAAGAGCAAAGTGAAGCAACCAACCCGCTCTTATTGTTTTTACAATTTCTCTGTAACTAGTGCTGTGGAACTATTATTATTAAAGTTTTTCCTCCATTTAGTTCTACAGTGTTATGCTAAAGAAGGATAATAAGTGTCTTTGCTGAACGTTAAAAATATCGTTGTGCGAAAACAATTTTGGCGTCTTTCATTTACGATGTGGGAAAGTAATAAAAAATTTAATGTTCATGAAGTAAAAATATTCATGAAATACGAGTAACGTAAGTCAAAAAAATATAGGTGCGTCGGTGGCCAAGTGTTTGGGACACCAGTCTTACAATCGTGAGACCCGAGTTCGAGCTTCGCCATGTACCAATGTGTTTTTTCTTACGTACATTTACCGCCTGCTGTTATAGTGAAAGAAAAACATCGTGATAAATCCATATTCATTTAGAATTGGAATGTGACTTAATCTAGGATTCAGGTCTTTGGGTCGCAGAGATGGCAGTCGCTCTGTCTAAAACCACGTCAAATCCCCTAGGTTAGATGGTCGACCCCCACTGACAAAGGGTATGATGAACATAAGTATAGCTAAAACACTGAAACTGTTTATAGCCTATATAGCCTATGAATACACAGTTCTGTCCATCATAAACATCACTTAAATACTATTCATAAATCACGCAACTGGTTTATATACGGTGCTAAAACCGCACAACCGCTGTTGACGCAGCGCCATCGCAGTGTCGTCCGTCGAGTGCGGCTTTAGTATGAGGAGTGACGATTCTAGTATGGATTTGACAGACCGCTGCGATATTTTTGCGCTCCGTCATTCGTCAAGTATGCTATCCGCCTTATGGTGAAAGATTTTTTAAAAATCCTTCGTGGTGTCGGATACAAAACCAGCCTAATTTTATCTCTTCATAATATTATTTTAGAAGATATGTCGTCTCCATGAAAGTTACTCTGAAATACTTATAAAACCACATCAAGACTCGCTCGCAAAATGATAATACCGATTTAATAAGACGGAGTTCACAAATTAATAATTATCAACGTGTAATGAATGACATGAGCTTGGAATTAACTCAAACTGAATAATAAGGTAGACTGAATACTCCACAGGTAAAGTGAAGCCAAAATATTGAGCTACTTTATACGATGTGTAACTTTAAATACGCAAAATCTGGAAAGAGTTTGTTTAGAGTCACAAGCAGAATCGATTGAACCACTTTTTAGGCGGATCGCACACTTGGCGCACAACGGAGCACAAAAATATCGTAGCGGTCTGTCAGATCTATACTAGAAACGTCACTCCCCATACTTAAACCGCAATCTACGGACAACACTGCGATAGTGCTACGTCAACAGCGGTTGAGCGGTTTTAGTATGGGGTTTGACATTTCTAGTATAGATCTGACAGATCGGTGTTTCCTGTGAATGCAACATCTCTCATCTGCGCCCGCCAATCCACCTGCCAAGCGTGGCAATACGCGTGAATATGGCAACACGCCCCAATAGAGGGATGCCCATGCCCAGCAGTGGCTTCATGTAGCTGTCAATGGTTCACAGGGTTCACACATACCCAAATCACGCCTTTATCCCTTACGGGGTTGGCTGAGCGTTAATGATCGTAAAATCACGGTCGATATCGCCACGTCTGACAAGTATTGAGCGCCCTTTCACATGATTCGTGTATCACTGTAGTGACAGGTTGTTAGCTTGTCGCCTAAAGTTGTAATACAGATGAAATCTTAGAGTCCCCTAGTTGCCTCTTACAACACCCGCGGGAAGACATAGGGTGATGCTATTCTAAGCCGGAATCACAAGCGAAAGAGAGATCCACATGGATCCGTCTACATTTATACTTATTAGTCTGACGGAATTAATTAAAATTTCGACGTTAATTTCGTAATCAAGGGTTTATAGGTAAGTGCTCGCGTTTAATCAAAGTTTAATATAAACAAAATTGTCGCTTCATAAGTTGTACATTTGATTAAAAATGTTGTTCTTATGAAAAGCTGACATAAATGTCTGAGATTAAAAAAGAAATCATCGGGTCGTTGGACGACTCGGTGAAACGAGAAGAGACCTTAGATTTTGCAGCTCAGAAATTCAATGAACGAGTTCCACGAAAGTCAAAACCTAGAGGACAAAACTAGCAACATTCATGTAAGTAAGATAACTACAGTCCGTCCAGCGGGCACGCTAGCGTTGAATATTTAACCCCTTACCTGCCAACAAATTGGGTTACACGACCCGCATGGGACCTGCAAGTTCTAGCGGACTGTTTTGGGATTTCATTGCACAAAATTAGGTACCATTCGAAATTCAAGTTCGGGCAGGGCCATTTGTGCGGACTAAGGTTATGTTGAAGTCGAATACGTAATGATAGACATTACCTTGTAAGAAATAAAGAGGAGTATTCGAGGGGTGAGCCAAAGTTGAATTTTCATATCAATTTTCACAATGCAACACACAATTTTCTAAATGCTGTGCAAGAAATAAATTGTGGTATCGGTAAGATAGAATAACACCACCGTCACCACCCCCTGTCTTCCCGTGGGGGTCATAAGAAGCGACCAAGGGAGTTAGCCGACCAAACAGACCAGGATCCTGGAGAAAGACAACTCCACATTTAAACCCGGGACGGGGTCTCCGTTAAGCGCGTGTGACATAGGTCTCGTGTGATAGACTCGAAGGAGTCTATCGGCTGATGAGCCGACCTGGCTCCGCAAGTTTCGACTCGTCGTTCCTGTGGAGTCAGCCAGGGAGGTCGAGAGGGTGGCGCAGGTTCAAGACAGCCATACATTTTCCAAAACTGTATCCTAGACGACGCAGTATCCGTGGAGAGGTTAATCATACACTGATTAATCACAGACGTATGAGGCCAAATGATTGTCTAAGCGTAAGCAGGTGACGTAGCGTAATTACCTATCTATTATGTCATTATGACGTCAATATGGGATTCGCCTCCTTCACAAAAGATTGACAGATATTCCCACCAGCAATCCGCCAAAGCAAAACGACAAAACAAAAATTCACAATACATCGAATAAAAAAACATCGACAGTTTCAAATTACCCGAAAACCTTACACACGGCTACGCCGTTCGATGATGAAAATGCGTAGGAATCTAATCAAACGATTCGCCTAAACGGAATGTAATTGAATTAGTATTGGGTTTTGGATGCTTCCGACTCGCTGAGCCGACACGGAGGTGACGACGTGTCTCTGCAGTCAGGTGACGTGGGATACATTGAGGTGAAGAGCGACACACAAAAGAAATGGTGATAATAGTTTCAATGTGGTGCAGAAGGTAGGCATTTGTTTTGATTAGATACCTGCGAGTGTCTGCGTGCGAGATTACTTGACTCGGAGTCTTTATAGGTAATCTAGTTTAAGTATAATGGAATTCAAAACTCAGACAACTTAACAGAAAATTTGATTTGATTTTTGAAAAGTGGTGAGTGTTTCCACTGAAGCGGAGCGGAGCAGAGTAGTGAAGCGGAGCGGATTGAAGCGGAGCGGAGTGGATCGGAGCGGAGCGGAGCGGAGTAGTGTAGCGGAGCGGGGTAAAACGGAGCGGGGTAGAGTGGAGTAGAGCGGAGTGGAGCGGAGTGGAGCGGAGCGGAGCTACTTTTAGAATTGCGCATTTTTACGCTCAGTTAAACTCAATCTCTCAGAAAGACCATACGTCATTTTGTCGTTAATAAGAAAAAAGCAATCCTTTTATATCTTTCTCTACTTGAAGACGAAGATAACGAATCAGATGAGACAACACAACCTAGCAGCCCTCCGCAATTCCCCGCTGTCCTCCGCACCGCCCCGCTGTCCTCCGCTCCGCACCGCCCCGCTATCCTCTGCTCCGCACCACCGCGCTCTCTTCCGCTCCGCGCCGCCCAGCTGTCCTACGCTCGCTGTATTTTATTATGAATATCCGTTCAGCTCTGCTCCACTCCGCTCGTGCTGTTTCCATTGAAGCGGAGCGGAGATTTCGAGCATAGTGATTGGTCCATTCATGCACCGCTAAGCACCGCTCCGCCCAGCTCCGCGTCAATGGAAACGCAGCCTGATGCGCGACTCCGTTTACTGTTCTGTCGTGCGCTGGCTCAGAAATTCATGACACCATAACTAGGTTTTGGAAAATAGGACTTAGGCGAGGAACCCACTAGACGCACGATGGAGCGCAAAAATATCGCAGCGGTCTGTCAGATCCATACTAGATATGTCAATCCCCGTACTAAAACCGCTCAACCGCTGTTGACGCAGCGCTATCGCAGTGTCATCCGTCGAATGCGGATTTAGTATGGGAAGTTACGTTTCTAGTATAGATCTGACAGACCGCTGCGATATTTACGATGCGTCGTGCGTCAAGTGTGTTCCTCGCTTAAACCTACACTTGTTCACTTTTGTTTAAGACCAATGAAAATTCGCTTATATTTTAAATAATTTTGCTCATCATTCTTCAATGCAGTATGTCCCGTGTTTAGAGCCGTGAGCATCGAATGGTCCCCAATTAGTGGCGGAGGATTTGCCTACGCCCATCCTACATGGACCTCTAATAAGTGTTTCTCGTGTGTTCCTTCCTTTGAGGAGTTAGGTGGTTTGACCCACTATGTATACAGGGTGTTAATCTGGTGATAGATATACAGGTTAATTAGATTGGAAAGTTTGCATTAAGACTTCAGCTGCTAGTGTCTCATCAATACATAAAACAGTTTTACTTTGGATATGGGCGGATAGGCTAGTACAATGCAAGTTGTAGCCATGGTGTGTCCTTTTCCATCAATAATCCAGTTGAAAACTAGGTGTCTTTGCAAGCACCGTTACATTCACAGGGAACGCTGCTTTTCGTTCAAAAATATCGCCTTCTACATGTTTGACCCACTATTTATACCACTAATCAACAGATATAATTAATGATCAATACTGGATTGGAATATTTACCTAAGTGACTTCAAATGATTTTAGTTATTTGGTTCGGGGTTAAAAGAATCTATAGTTTCTTAGTGATGATGGTATACGGGGTGTAAGGGACAACGTCCCGAATACCGATAGGCTGCAAGCAGACCATGAAATTGAACAACTTTCCCCAGGAACATATGTCAGGAAACGACAAAAAAAATTTAGTTTTCCGTAGTAAATGCAGTCAGCTGATCATGATTAGGTATGGGAGGTCGAAATTTTTTTGTCGTTTCCCGACATATGTTCCTAGAGTAAAGTTGTTCAGTTTCATGGTCTGCTTGCACCCTATCAGTCTACGGGACGCTGTCCCTAACACTCTGTATATCTAATCTAAACACATCCTTTTTTATCTACCTAATCGAACCCGGAACCTTTGAGTAGCAGTCTCACTATGCTACTGCTCCATATAAGTTGTCAAATTAATTCTGGGAAATGAGGGTCATTTGAGTCAGGCTCTGAAGTAGCTCCATCTAATTTGCATTAGAACCAACGACATGATAAAAACATTACCTCGGCAGCAGTGAAGTTGGTATTGCACTATCCTCCCACCCAACCATCACCAATTTAGCATACATTGTTGGTAACCGTATTTTTGACACTGTAATATAAGCCGATTGGATCAGACAAAGGAGAAAATAATGGCCACGTCATACAGAAAAGTCAAGGAGAAGGCGGAGGACAGAGAAAGCTGGCGGATACTCCACCGACAAGGGCAATGCCTTTAAATAAATGATGAATATAAGCCGAGTAGAATAGCACTAACACCAACCCATCTCTTCCGGTGGGGGTCGTAAGGAGAGATCGAGGGAATAACCAGACTCAAGAAAAGTAGAAGAACTCCTGGAGAAGGACAACTACATTAATGAATATAAAATAGTGTAAAAATATTAGTTGCATATATGACAAATAGATATTTCGAAAATAAGAAAATGTCATTTTTATAAATTTTCTTTTATTCATATTTGGACCTATGTTCCTTGGGGAAAGATGTTCAGCTTCATGGACTGGTTCACGCCTTAGAATTTTTGCAGTGTCTTTTTTACATCCTTTACGTAACGCGAAATGTATCGCAAAGTCCAGCCGACATTGTAGTCTAATAACGGTATGAATTGAATGCAACTATTACCGCAGGCCAGTTTCAGTCTTAGCGCTAGCAAATTAAGTAAGAAATCCTTTGGGTAATCTTGTGGAAACTAGCCTGGTGCTTCGACGGTTCTTGCAGCAAATTTATACTGGTCATTGTAGGGAACCATATGAAAAAAATCGGTTTAATTTGATCTCTTATAAGGCCTTTTTACACTTAACGCATAACGTATCGCTAAAATAACGCAGCGGTCTGTCTGATTCATACTAGAAATACTAAACCACTCAACCGCTGACAATGCAGCTGCGTTCTTTTGACGCATAAGTTGAGCGTTTTTAGTATGAGGATTGATCCGTTATTTCAGAGCTGCGTTTTGCGTTAAGTGCGAAAAGGACCCAGTAGGTATGAGTTAACCGGTTGTTGTCGCATCACTTTTTTCAAATCAAACGAATATGGTGAAAAAATAATTGCCGAATAGGGTGTTACTCAATTTTTTTTTTAAATCGGTAGGAATTTCCTCTGCACTTTAGTTTGGAACCCAACCCAACGCTTTCGCTTGGCAACAGAAAATTTATGAAAGTGGTACTTAGACGGGCAAAAACACTTCGAGAAAACCCTACAAACTTAAAACCTCTCGAACCCCCTGATAAGGTTTCTGCCTTTGTTTTCGGTGTAAAAGCCTCCCTTATTTAATGGCTTGTAAAATTTGTTGGACGCCTTATGGCTGAGGAACGAAGAAGTTTGAGCAAAATTTATACAACGAATAATTTTATTTCTACGCGTCGAAGATGGAAACTTTAGTTGAGATAGCTGAGAGCTGGATTCGGGACTAACTTCTGGGCTGAACGTGAGCTTAAGCTAAGGATGATAATTTGTCGGCTACAAGTGTATACAAGTTTTAAGCTTAATTTAAAATAGAAACTTTTCGTGGATGAGAAAATAAGAAATTGAAAATGGAATGTCGGCGTCTGCTGGGGCTCTACCGCTCTTCACTTTGACGACCGATGTGGCGCAGTGGTAGCGCGACTGCCTTTGACGCAGAAGGTCCCGAGTTCGATTCTCGGTGGGTCACTCACAAAGTTGATATTTATCTCTTTGTGAATTTGTTCCCAGTCTGGTTAGGACATTGCGGGCTGAACCACCCGATTGTCCGTAAGTAAGATGGTTCCGTGTTTCAGATGACACGTTAAGCCGTAGGTCCCGGTTGCTGTCTATAATTACTTAGACGGCGGTCGTTACACAACCATGTCAGAAGCCTGCTACTTGTAGAAGGCGGTTGAAAAATTCTGACACTAGGGTTCATCGGGTTGTTGCAAGATTCGGTGTCCCACACGAAAAGAAAGAAAGAAGACTTTGCCACTATTATTTATTATATAATATTTGAATTATTTCAATTTTCTAACTTGTTTTATTTAATTTCTAATTCATATTTATTTAAGAGCCTAAGGAGAGAAGCTCAGCTCACTCCTTTGCCAGAATTCACTGCTCATTTGCCCAGAGCGTGATTTGTGTTTTTGTGTTAATTACTTGCATTTTTTTTCGATCATGCGTAGATTCGTTCGTCTTTTAAGCTTGGACAGCTAGTAAGTACCTACTGTTTTGCCGCTTTCTAAAACGAAAACTGTGTGAAGGCAAACTTTTAAAAAGTATAATCGAATTTCACAAGGTTATGTTTAAAATTGACTTTTGCTTCATCGTAGCGGATGAGATTGGAATTCTATCACCTAAAACACATTTTCCGCTCGGGCGGACTAGAAAAACGCTATCTGAATAAGAAACAAAATGAACTTATTTAATTTGGCACGGGACGGTCGAAGTTTCGTTTCATTCGTTTCAGAAATTAAAAATTTTCGCCTGTTCATTATCGCGACCCTAGGCCGGTGAGTGATTTTTAAAGCACCTATAAAATAAATTGAATTAAAAATAATCCTTTAATTCAGACAAAGTCCCTAATTCATAAAACACAAAATCATTAAATTCATCAGCATATCAATATATATATATATATATATATATATATATATATATATATTTATAAGAAATATTAATTAATTATTAAAAACAATGGTGTTGAAATAACGTGGTTCTCACTTCTTAGACGTTGTGCATTTTAAACGCATCCGTAATGCATGCGTCTGTCAGATGCAAAGAGAATTTCCTATACTAAAAACCGACGTTGATGCAGGAGCAACGGGTATAGCTAAGAATGAAAAAGGAAAAAAGGTTAATAGTGTCGCGGCCAGCGTAACTTGACCTCAATGTTCCATACAAGCACGTACGGGCGCGTGAGAGTTACGCTGGTCGTGACACTATCTAAACGAATGGAGTATAATAACCTACCCCATTCCCATAGTATATCTGACATAAGTATTCCAGAGGGGACTATATTATAGGTAAGGATAAAGTTATCGTTATAAGCAGCACAGTTTATCCAAAAAGGCATTTCTGAAAGTAAAAAAAAATCAGATTCACGCACGAAATCATACAGGATGTTAGAGACGGTGTAACGGAAACTTTGCAGTCGTGATTAGACCATGAAACTGAACAACTTTTTCAATGGGGGCTATGTTAGTAAACATTAAAAAAAAATTACCGTCCATACAAAATTCCTGATCAGCCAACTGACTTTGTATGGACTCGAAAATTTTTTTCGTTTCCCAACATAGTCCCCATAGAAAAAATTGTTCAGTTTCATGGTCTGATCACGCCTGCAAAGTTTTCGTTACACCGTCTCTTACACCCCGTATGATTTCATGCGTGAATTTGAATTCTATTGCTTTCAGAAATCAGAGCCTTTTCTGTCCCGTTCCGTTTCGACTGCGGACTTTCCATTAATTAAAACTCGACTGATAACTTGGCTTGTCGTTTTTTGTGACCTTTTTGTATGTTAATCGATTCCGAATGCTATGAATTTTTCAACTGTATTGTCATCTGACTGGGGTAGTCAAGTCATTTTGCCTGCCTGTTGCAAAAATGTACTTATATTAAGTAAGGCCTTCAACCGCAACGCAAATATTTCTAGGATGAACTTATAGTAAAAAAAAAAAAACATTTGTAAGGCAGATTACAAACTTAACGCATGACGAAGCGCTAAATTATCCCAGCGGTCTGTCAGATCCATACTAGATACGTCACTCCCCATACTAAAACCGCACTCGACGGACGACGCTACGCTAGCGCTGCATCGACAGCGATTAAGCGGTTTTAATACCTATGGGGATTGATATTTCTAGTATGGATCTGACAGACCGCTGCAATGTTTAAGCGCTCCAGTGTAAGATGATATGTCTAATATGGATGGGCTAATGTGCTCTATATACTTTATACATGTCAGCTTTTTAAATTATTAATTTTAAGGATCTACAAAATACCGGTTATCCCTGCCGTGAGGAATACTCACTTTTCTTTTCGCGTGGGACACCAAGTCGTCCAACTATGGTGGATCACACACTTAACGCACGACGGACCGCTAAAATATCGCAGCGTTCTGTCAGATCCATACTAGAAATGTCAATCCCCATACTAAAACCCCTCAACCGCTGTTGACGCAACGCTATCGCAGTGTCATCCGTCGAGTACGGTTTTAGTATGGGGAGTGACATATCTAGCATGGATCTGATAGACCGCTGCGATATTTTAGCGGTCCATCGTGCGTCAAGTGTGTTCCTCGCCTACGGGACGCATCATACCTATTTATAGGTAGTGAAAAATGATTGTAAATCATTTCTGACAGGGATTTTATAAATCATAAAAACTGAGCTATCACTTTTTGAGTCCACTCAAAATTTTACTGTATTTCAAATTAATAGCTTTGTTTGGCTATCCAATAATTCTGTGAATGATTTATAGTTCGTGATAAAATTGGAGTAAGAGTGGTAGGTATCCCAACTAACAATTTTTCTTACTGTTGCATTTTTACCCTCAGGATGTCGTAAAAACCGACTAAGCGATGATATTAAAGAATGGGCAGCGGTGTTTCCTGTGAACATCTACAATATCTTGCACTGAGCTCTCCAATCCGCCTACTGATCTTACTACATACATACATACATATATCACGCCTTTATCCCTTGCGGGGTAGACAAAGCGTTAACGGCCGTAAGAATACGGTCGCTATCGCCACGACTGACATTATTGGGGATTGCTTTCCAAGGTTGTTTCAGAAAACATGAGTATCACTGTAGTGACAAGTTGTCAGCCTGTTGCCTAAAATTGTAATACACATGAAACCCTCAAGTCCCTTTGTCGCTCAAGTCGAAGGATGTGGGGTGATGCTAATTTAATCCGGCATCACCCGGCAAGCTTACTACTTATGGCAAATATCCCTAATAGGGGGAGGCCCATGTCCTGCCTGCAGTGGAGTGCTGTAGAAAGATCTAGCTCCTAGTTACAAACACTGGCTAATTCACGCATAAAACCTTTTGTCGGCACATCAAAGTGGTGCGTCAGAATGTCGGCAAATATCAAAGGTTTACCTCTCGTTAGTAACTAACGTTAACATTACTAACGTTGTTACGTTATCAAACCATAGTAAGCGTGATTGGAGGAAACCTGGATTTAGCTTTTGCAGAAATAAACAAAGGTAATTGATTAGAGAGCCTACCGCCACATAGATTTTCTCTACACCTTTGTGTCAAAACTCTTCAATTGTTTTGATAAAACCCATACGATTTAACACGTGTTAAGTCTACTCACGTGCGAGATAAGCACAGACTAGAGATTTCATGCGCGTTCAGTCAACACAAATGTAATTTTTTAATGAGTTAAATCTCCTTTCAGTACGCATCAAAAGCTTTCAACCCCTGAACTGCCTAAATGCTAAGGTGGATCGCACATTTGACGCACGACGGAGCGCAAAAGTATCGCAGTGGTCTGTCAGATCCATAATAGAAAAAAATCATACTAAAACCGCACTCCCCATATATACTAAAACCGTACTCGAAGGACGAGACTGCAATAGCACTGCGTCAACAGCGGTTGAGCGGTTTTAGTATGGGCATTGACATTTTCTAATTAGTATCTTACAGACCGTTGCGATATTTTTGCGATCCATTTACCTACGTTTCTGAAAATTATTTTATTTATGTGTAACCAGAGTCATAGGTGGTAGCCATTTTCTCTAGTGGTCCGCAGTTGAGGGTATTAGAAAGTTATGCATACAATCTCAGTATTGGCTGACAGCATGACAGTAAACACCTCAGTGCTGATTCGCCACCGCGCGCAATTTCCGCCAGGCCCCGGCTGTTCAGCCTTCCTGTACTGGTATAGCACAAGTGAATAGCGCCAGCGATAGGAACATAGTGGGCTGAAGATGGACCTCTCTTTTCGTGTGGGACACCGAGTCGTCTAGCGACCCGATGAACCCTAGTGTCAGAATTTTCAACCGCATTCTACAAGTAGCAGACTTCTGACATGGTTGTGTAACGACCGCCGTCTATGTGATCATAGACAGCAACTGGGACCTACGGCTTAACGTGTCATCCGAATAACGAACCATCTTACTTACGGACAATCGGGTGGTTCGGCCGGCAATGTCCTAAACCAGTCTGAGAACAAATTCACAAAGTGATAAATATCAACTTTGTGAGTGACCCACCGAGAATCGAACCCGGAACCTTCTGCGTTAAAGGCAGTCGCACTACCACTGCACCACATCGGTCGTCAGAAGATGGGTGATCGCCAGATTCAAAGTAAAAAAGTGAGCTAAGGATGGGTGACCTCCAAACCTCGGCTGTCCAACCTTCCTATCAAATACACTACACACACTCACACACAAACAAGCACACGTGACGCCTTATTCCGTTCGTATTCTCTTGCAGTTTGGTAACGGCATAGACCAGAGATGTAATGCGCGCGCAGCAACATGTATGCCATTTTGCCCTGTGGGTGATGGGCTGATGGGCATAAAAATACGGTTTCCTTTGCCACGTCTGTCAAACCTTCGAGAGCTACTTCGTAATATGTAGAGAGAGATAGATTGTCACCCTGTCGCCTAAAATTGTAACAAATCAACAAATCCTCTAATGACACCTATCACTTATTCGTGTGATACGAATGACAATTCTACTTCTTCTTCATCGAATCGGTGGTAACAGTAACAGTTACAATTTTGTTGACCAATACTTGGCCACTGAAATTCCCCCGGGACTTGCTTCTAGTAAGTGTGCAGGGGTCCGTGCAGTTGGGATAGTAGGTAGCTCATTGATTGAATAGTACCGCATTCATATTTTTTACCAGCCGAAAAGCCCCAATGCCAAATGATTCTAAGCAGGAATCTCCCCTGGGCAATCTGGAACTCACTCAAACGACTCCGGGCTGGTGTTGGGAGATGTCAAGCAAACAGGACAAGGTGGGGTTTCTCAAGCAACGATAGATTTGATTGTGGCGCTGTACAGACAATGTCGCATTTAATGCGCTGCCCAACTAACCCCTGCTCATGCACATTGAAGAATCTGCAAGAAACAAACGACAAGGCCATCGCCGTAGCAACGCATTGGTCCAACTATGCTCCTGTTACCATTGACTCTATGAAGAAGAAGATGCCGTGTGATGCCGGCTTAGAATAGCATCGCCCCACATCCTTCCCGCGGGTGTCGTAAGAGACGACTAAGGGACTCGAGAGTGTTGGTGTATTACAATTTTTAAGCGACAGGCTGACAACCTGTCACTATAGTGATACACATGTTTTCTGAAACAACCTTGGAAAACAATCCTCAAAAATGTCAGACGTGGCGATAGTGGCTGTATTCTTACGGCCGTTAACGCTCTGCCTACCCCGCAAGGGATAAAGGCGTGATATATGTATGTAAGAAGAAGATGCCGGATTGACACGGCTCAGCCTCCCAGACTCCTGGTACTTACACCATTGCCTGACTTAGCCATTTGCAAAGGCCGGCGAGGCGCAATTTGGCCTATTGAATTCGGTCGCGTTGCTGCGTTCTCGACGCTTTGTAAGCTGTTTTCGTGGCACATATTCTAAACTGTAGGAGATTGTTGTAATGAAAACACCTTAATTTGATTTTAATTGCTATTAAATTCCCGCCCGTGTGTGTCGTAAAAGGCGACAGAGAACGGGCATCAGCGTTCGCTGTAAATATCTACCATATGTTGCACTGCGCTCGCCAATCCGCCTGCCAAGCACGTGCTGCAGGTGGCTGCGCGTGGCAGGCAATACCCCCCCTTGGGAGAGAAATAATTGGGGGAGGCTCATGTCCAGCAGTGGCCTGTTGAGGCTGTAGAAGTAGATGTACTTAGCAGCTGCAAGAAGCTTGCAGTCTGTTTTTCAACACATACATACACATATGCTTTATCCCTTGCGGAGTAGGCAGTGCATTAATGGCCGAAAAAATGCGTTGGCTATCGTCACTTCTGAAAAACTATTGGGAGCACTTTCAGTATCATTGTAGTGACAAGTTGTTAGCCTGTCGCCTGAAGCTGCGCGGGAAGGGGTTCTAAGCTGGCATCACTGTTTTTGAAAGAGATTTTGCAAATACCACAGAGTTCAAAAATAGACTCCTCTGTGGTTGTGACAAAAGTTCAAAAGGATGTAGACAAACAAATTGTATTTTATTTTATTTAAACACAACTATCATATTTTCTACTAGTCCATGACGTATTGAAGCCAAAATATGCAATTTCGATTGCAAATTTTCGTAAAATAAAAAGTAAAAACCTACATTTCCGGAAAGAGTGGAAAAACTACATGAAATGATATCCCAGTTTTCACCAAAATTTATGACCAAGTTAATAAATTGCGTACATTTTTAGTACACAGCTGATGCATTCGGTCCAGGACCAATAATTTTTTTTGCAGCTTTTTTTTTATTTTAATATATTTGCAATCAACAGCTGGTGGAACGGAAAACCAATCGGACTTTTTAAAAATTGACTTTTTTTTAATGAAAAGCCCGATGACGTATATTAAAGCAATAAAAACCAAAAAAAAATACAATGAAAAGTATGTATTTCAGTTTGATAGTCGTGTGATGCCGGCTTAGTATATCACCCCATTTGTTTCCTGTGGGCGCCGTAAGAGGGACGCGAGGGTATCAATCATGAAGTAGGTAGTGCTATTTTAGGCTGACAATCAGTCACTAAAGTGACACAAAATTTAAGTCTATGTTCTGAAACGCCCATCAGATAATTTGTCAGACATCGTCGTGATGACGACCGTACTTTTACGGTCGTCGTCGGTGTGGTGTGTGTATGTAAAATTGATCGCCTTATTTGTATTTCTATTTATATTTCGTGCGCGTGGACACTTCAGACGAAAATAAAGATGGTTTTGGAAAAATTGTACAGCTTGGGTTATTCTCTTTTTCTTAAGTACTAAGAACGGACTGTTTTCTACCAAAAGTTACAAAACCAAAAATACCAAAACGCAGACCTAGGTTCCTTATGAGCAAAATAATTTACCCGCATTAAGTAGGTACAATAAATAAATAATTAATATGCAGAGTTTATCAATGACATGAGTGCGACAAACAAAAGCTTATGGAATATGAATATGATGTATTGCCGTGACATCTCTTTGTATTAAAAACACATTTCGTTGATTAATTTATTAATGTAAAGCATTATTGTTTGACACACAATGAACGGGAGTGCTTTTCATTTATTTTCGAAAGATAACCTATAATTTTCGGGATGTCGGACCCGCATGTTTTTTGTAGAGTACTTCCGCATTGGACTTTATGCCTTTTATGATCATCTAATAATCCTATGCATACATACATACATAAATCACGCCTTTATCCCTTGCGGGGTAGGCAGAGCGTTAACGGCCATAAAAATACGGTCGCTATCGCCATATCTGACAAATATTGAGGGTCCTTTCAGATGATTCGTGTATCACTGTAGTGACAGGTTGTCAGCCTGTCGCCTAAGTTGTAATATACACAATAAACCCTCGAGTTCCTCAGTTGCCTCTTACAACTTCCGCGGGAAGAAATGGGGTGATGCTATTCTAAACCGGCATCACACGGCACCTAATAATCCTATTGGACCACGTCAATGTGGTAAAAGGGAATTTATATAAAACATCTAGGAAATTTGTCAAGCAGGAGAGTTCTCGAGTGGAAACCACAACCACGAACCTAGGACGGCCCCGCTCGAGATGGACAGACGATCTGGTCAAGTCCGCGGAGTAATGCTGGATGCATGCCGCATCTGATCGGACAAGGTGGAAACCTTTAGAGGAGGCCTATGTTCAGCAGTGGACGTCTTATGGCTGATATGTTAATGATGATGATGATCCAGGAAATAGATTCTAAACCCTTAAGCGAGAATCACACTTGACTCACGACGGAGCGCAAAAATATCGCAGCGGTCTATCAGATCCATACTAAAAATGTCAATCCCCATACTAAAACCGCTCAACCGCTGTTGACGCAGCGCTATCGCAGTGTCATCCGTCGAGTGCGGTTTTAGTGTGAGCAGTGTAGGGGCAGTGGCGTTTCTAGTATGGATCTGACAGACCGCTGCGATATTTTTACGCTCCGTCGTGCGTCAAGTGTGTTCCTCGTCTAAGGGTAGAATCTACAACTACACGTCTGATAAAATAAATATAAAGTTTTCCAAGAACGATAATCGGTTGCAAGGAGCTGTTTAACCCATGTATTTGAGGGCGAGCAAATAACTAGCGAGCGACGTGAGGCAAACAAGTCGTGGAGGGGACGGCAAACCTTGCTCGCGTCCACAAATAACGCAGCACCCTGTATACATACATACATATATCACGCCTTTATCCCGGGTAGGCAGAGCGTTAACGGCCGAAAGAATACGGTCGCTATCGCCACGGCTGACATTTTTAGGATTGTTTTCCATGGTTGTTTCAGAAAACATGTGTATCACAGTTCGTCAGCCTGTCGCGTAAAAATTGTAATACACCAATACCCTCGAGTCCCTTAGTCGCCTCTTACGACACCCGCGGGAAGGATGTGGGGTGATGCTATTCTAAGCCGGCATCACACGGCATACCAGAAGCTCAACTTCTGAAACGTTCGTTTTCGGTTCCGTGTACAAAAGCCCAAAGGGACTGGTCTGACCACACGTTTTTAAATTTCTTTTCTTTGATGTTTCATAGATGATCATTCATTCATCGGTACAGGGACTTCGGGTTGCAGAGGTCAGAGGGCAGTCGCTCTGTGTAAAAACGAATGCAATCTGACCTCTGCAACCTCTGATATAACTAGTTTGTAAAGCAACTATCTAAATGATTTGTAACGGAAGATTTAGCTGGTGGGTAAAATTACTACGTAACCCACATCACAATAAATCACGAGAATTTGCCGACGAATAGATATTGAATATGAAAGGTTTTCTATTCGAAACCCTAGAAAAGGGATCCTCACAGGAAAGGTTTAAATAATACCCTTTTTAGTGACACAGTAAAAATTTAAAGCAGTACGAAATGTCACGAAAATAAAATCATATTATATTGGCGACACTGTACTGCATTTAAAGTTTACATCCCCTCAAAAAAATTCCAAGTCTCGCTACTGGGCTGTTCAACCGTAGAAAGGTATGAGATCCATTTGAAACCAAGTCGGCTATCGATTTGTTCATTCCCCACTTAAGAGATCTATCTTAATTAATTACGTAATTAATTAATAAGCATTATTTTATAGTGACCATATCAATATTTTCAATATATTTTAATGTTTACAATAAATTGAATGACTTAGCCATCGCACTAGAACAGAAGGTTAACGTGTAATACATATTAAAATTAATACATTCAATTTTAATATGGAATTTTTTATATATTAATGTTTTTGAGGGGATCTCATTACTTTTTGTAGGTAGTCTTCCTTTTTTTCTTTTGCGGCTCTATTTCTTGAGCCTCAGCCACGGTTTTTCTCATAGCCCACTCTCTATCTTTATGTGGTTTTCTCGGAATCTTTGTAGTAATGATTTTTGTCAAGTCTGGACGGTAAATGCTTCTTAGTCTGTTGTATTCACAAATTGCAGATTCTTGCGCTTTAATATTTCCAAAGTCTATGTTTATAAAATGTAAGCCGCCCAGACTTGTTACTCTTGATAGTGCTACATAAGCTTGACCAGATTTAAATACAGCTGAACCTATATCCATCAGCGCATTATTCAGACTGAGGCCTTGACTTTTATGTATAGTTATAGCATAGGCTATACATATTGGAAACTGTTCGCGATGGACATTAAAATAGCGATAGCGTGTTTTAGAAACTAACAGCGATATCTGTGATTATTTTGCTGGACCAAAACAAAGTATTTTAGGAGCGACAGCAAAATATAACTTGGTAAACAGTACATTTCTATGGAATTACAGAGTTATTTATGCTATCGGTTTATCTAGAAAACTGCATTGAAATTGCTAGATTTTTAAGTTTTTCCTTGATTCATACACTATACCCAAATTATATTCCAAATTAGAAGTCTCTATGTCTGCTAGAAGTGCCTTAGAATTTTGATGATCGGTCAGTGAGTGAGTGAGTGAGTCAGTCAGTGACAAAATTAAGAACTTTGACTAGCTATAATTCCTAAACCACTGGTTCAAAGTGAACGAAATTTGAAATATACCGTATCTACAGGGCTTTTGATTGATTCCTGAAGTTTCAAGTCTTTTGTTTTCTCCACAAGAAAGTTATAAGGTGTTGAAAATGGCCTGAACCGCTTCGAGAAAAGGATGGTACGGCTGTGCCGCTTTCTAGCTCGACTTGGCGGGGGCACTTTGAAAATGGCCTGAACCGCTTCGAGAAAAGGATGGTACGGCTGTGCCGCTTTCTAGCTCGACTTGGCGGGGGCACTGCCGTGCCCCCAGATATGAAATTCGAAAGCTCCTTTTATGCAAACTAACCCTAGGTCTAATGTGTAGGGAGATATGTGATGGATTTGTGCAGGTAGTAGAAAATGTGAAATGTGTGTGTGTGTGTGTGTGTGTGTGTGTGTGTGTGTGTGTGTGTGTGTGTGTGCGTGTGTGTGTGTGTATGTGTGTGTGTGTGTGTGTGTGTGTGGTGTGTGTGTGTATGTGTAAATGTGTGTATAAAAGGTGATATGACTTTAAAAAGTCTAAACGAAGATAATTTTGATAGATTTGATTTGAGGATCGTGTTCGCAGATCCTGAAGATCCTGATACCTAACATGGAATGCTCCATGGCTCTTTGCAACCTTCACTTTATGCCCTCCTTTGTGAGCGTCCATGTTTCGGTACTATAAGTGAGTGTGGGCAAGGCACATTGGTTAAAAACTCTGGTCTTTAGGTTTTGCGGTATCTTAAATTTAAAGATGACTTTTAGTTTACCAAAGGCGGCCTAACATTGCTGAATACGCTGGGAGAAGTACTACCCAACATAAATCTTTTCGCTCTTATGTATCGACGGGATGAGTGGAAGAGGAAGACATGTTGCGCCAGCTCCAAATATTTTGAGATAAAGGCAGGCAGATGATGATGAGCAGAAAATGTAATAAGCGTAGACAAACCACTCGCCGTAGACTGGTGCTAATGCTAAACCGAACTATTGATTCAAAAATACGCATTATTTCACTGATAACCAAAAATTTAACGAAAATTTTCCTCTCATCGACTGTTAACTCATCACATGTAACAGTCCATGTTACATGTGATCAGTCTTTAAAATATTTTTACTAAAAACACAAATTTATTTATTTCCTGCTGGACTTGGGTTTTACCCCAGGTGTATACTACAAGGCGCGATCCCCCGTGTTCGTCATCCAGTCTCTATTTAAAGGAGAGAGAGAGAGACAGCATGCGGATTTAACTCACCTGTGACTATGAACTCTATTTGCCGAAGGAGGAAGTAGATTGCAAGGCTGTCCGGCGATCTTTTTCACTATTTGTACACCATCGAACGATGTAGTTTAGATTGTTCTTTGTGTTCCTAGATGTGCTTGTTTTTCTTCGACTACTTTCAACAGTTCTTATACAAGTATTTGCACTTGTAGGAACCTACCTGAGTATTGAAAAGTGTTTTACTTAAATTCTTGTTTTTGAGGATGTTTCCACGCTTCAGCGTAAAACGAACGCTGCGCTCACGGATGCGCCTGTCAGATCCATATTAGAAACGTCACTCCCTATTCAAAAACCGCTCTCGACGCAAGTCGAACGCACGACACTGCGCTGGGTCATGCGTCGAGAGCGGTTTTGGTAAATTGACGTTTCTAGTTTTGGTCTGACAGACCACTGCGATATTTTTGCGCTCCGTCGTGCGTCAAGTGTGTTCCTCGCCTTAACTTCCGTATTTTATTAATTACCCTGTGATACTAAAACCTTATGAACAAGTTTCAATAAATATTTTTTTCAATTTTATGGATCCAAGGGGACCGGAATATAATATTTTTAAGAAATCGCATCCCCATGAAAATAATATGGGGACAATTCATAGGACAGAAATATTCTTTGCCTATTAAATTATTCTTCTACAATATTTTACCTTTTGCCCGATTATCCACCCGTAAAACTGGGAATATCACTGGCAAGAGATTACCTTGACCAAAGCACAACCCTTTGTCCATACGGGCCTAAACACTCGCTCTATGGAACGGGCACAGAACACGGAATTTTGCAAGTATACAACACACAAATCACGCCTTTATCCCTTGCGGGGTAGGCAGAGCGTTAACGATCGTAAAATTACGGTCGTTACCGCCACGTCTAACAAGCATTGAAGGCCTTTGCAGATAGTTCGCGCATCACTGTAGTGACAGGTTGTCAGCCTGTTGCCTAAAATTGTAATACACATGAAACCCTCGAGGCCCTTAGTTGCCTTTTACAACACCCACGGGAAGTAATGTGGTGATGCTATTCTAAGCCGGCATCACGCGGCTTATACAATGTGTAACTTAACTTTAGGCGACAGGCTAACAAACTGTCACTATAGGGATAAACGTGTTTTCTGAAACAACCTCGGACACAATCCTCAAAAAATGACAGACGTGGCAATAGCGGCCGTTAAAACTCTGCCTACCCCACAAGGGAGAAAGGCGTGATAGATATATATACATATCGTCCTCACACTATTTTTCGCTTACCTTTATATGTTGGCTTATTGTATGGCTGCATGAGGACGACATTCCTTGTTCTGTGGGAGTATGGAACAGGGAAAGGATGACGTCAATACGTCCCAAAGCGACTCGGCCATAAATAAATTAGCCGGAACGTACCCGGCCCGGTGGCCCCCAAGTCGTAAATACAACCTTTTCTTTCAATGCTGGTCGAGGTTTATCGGGGCGTATGTGCACTTTTTGAAGTTTTCCGGAATCAGCTGTAAAAGGCGGTTGAAGAATTCTGGCGCTAGGGTTCGTTGGGACGTTTAACGACTCGGTGTCCCACACGAAAAGAGAGAGAGAGCTGTACACGTAAACTAACTATAACACGAATGACGTACGTAATTTTTTAAACATTTTTCAACCCGACAGTCTATTCATTCTATTTTGTCATGTCAAAAGCTAAGATTAGAAGCCTGTGTTTGAATCATCCTTATACGTTTAAAGCTGACAATTGACTTTTATAAAATTGTATCGAAATTTTTAGTAATGGATAGCAATATAAAGCCACTATGTTTACCTCCTGAGGCCGCATGTCCTAGTATGAGTACATTTACAAAAAAAATTACCTTTTACTGCAAATATAAATCAGAATTCGTTTATTTAGTTATGAATAGAGTTAAAGCACTCTGTAGGTGAGTAGGTAGATGAATTCGTAAGTCTTTGGGTTTTATTTATTATTTCCGAGAACACATCGATACCGAGTTTTAAAAACACACTAACGACATCTATAGTCGGCGTGTCGTTAACAAAAACATAAATCTGTCACCGAGCGTCCTATAATACTTTCTGAAAACATTAAAAACGTACTTATCCTATAATACTTTGGGAGTTTCCCTGTGATCCAACATGTGACGATGTTTTATGTACAGTCTCAAGCAGAGAAAACGGACCCCTCTCTTTATAAATGGAGCCAGACAACATCTCTGTTGCCTGGCGCCATCTAGCGTTAAGTTACTGCACCGCCGCCATCGTATCGTTTGTTTGTCACAAACTTGTTTTTCGAATTCATCCAAGCCTTGGGTATTGCTAGGATAAATAGATAGAATTCAAAAAACTTGGTATAGAAACAATAAAATACGAATAACACATTTTGGTCACAAGATTTGAACCTAGACTCTTTCGTTCTCGAGCCCTACCGCTAAACCACTGCGCCACCGAGCTCTTGCTAAGTATGGCGAAAATTCCCTTCAACTTCATATTGTGCATGACGTCACAGTAATCTTTCTTGATGTGTCGAACTCTTTCTAAGTAATTATGAGGGTAGGCAAAATTTATAAAATGTTAAACTTAATTTCTGGTGTTTCGCTTTGTTCACAAGCTAGCTTCGCTACCGCTTACGTGTGCATTCTGTTTCGGATAGTTTTTGGATTATAAACTAACAACCTATTATTATTATATTATTGTGCTTTTTGAACAAAATCGAGGCATTAAGAGTATTGCTCGAGAACTGGGAGTGGCGGTAAGTTTTGCTTCTATTTTTATAAGCGATACTTATATTTTAATTCGTTTGATAATAGGGTTGGGATTAGTTCACGGAATAAATTGCTTTTATTTTTTACAGATAAACACAGTTCGTCGATGGATAAAAAGATACCAGGAAACTGGTGATGTAAAATGTGAAAGACAGGATCCGCGACCAGTGGCTTATTCTGATGAAACGTATCGTCACCGTGAAATTGTAAGACTCCATACCAATGAGTCCTTCAAGACCACGAGATCAACTGCACAGTTGTTTGGGATTTCGTTGGATATAGTGCGGAGACATTTACATGCTGCGGGGATCCATAATTACAGACCAGCTAAAAAAATTAAACTTACCGAGGCTCACCGTCAAGCTAGAGTAAGATTCGCCAGGGAGTATTTGAATTTCGATTGGAAGAATAATATAGTAATATTTAACGACGAAAAATGTTTTAAATCGGACAAAGACGACTGTGGAGAAGACGAGGACAGCGTTATAATCCACAAAATGTTTTACTAAATTAACTTTTTTTAATTTTTACTTGAGACGTAAAATTGTTATCTTGGATAACATGTTTGTTCTCTCGTAAAAAGTCATAGACAAGTGATTGGAAATATTACAAATAAAATTTAGAATTATTGTAAATATGTAAGCTGAAACTTGTTTTTGAATAAAGTTACTAATCAGTCTTTTTTGTTTTTCTACCATTTTCTATCAATGTTATTTAATGTGACCTTGATATTCAAAATAATTTTATTAAAACGCAAACAAAATTAGAATCAAAAATATGTGACAATAAAAAAAGGCACAGAAGTAGGGATTCGAACCAGTAACATCATTCACGAGCATCCATTTCTTAACCACTAGGCTATATGTCTGTCACATGGTTTGTGTGAAATACTCAAAGTGTTTTCGCAATATGAAGGAAACTGACGCAGATGGCGCTGCTAGTCACGACTTTGACTAAAAGCACCCATAGAATGTCGCTGAACTTAGACATTGTGTTGTGACATTATCGACCAATCACCACTCACTGCTCGTGTTGCGATGTTTCCTACATATTGCCATAGATGTCGTCACTGGGGGGGGTCCGTTTTCTCTGCTTGCGACCGTACAATTGTTGTGCCGCTATAATTTTAAATTTGGAAGCGACAGCCGGGCTACGTGGAGGATTTTTATAACCGCTATTCAGATTCGTTCAGAATAAAGGGTTTTTTTTGTTGTCTTGTCATCGCTATGCCTATGATAGATACTTAAAATATCTTAAAGGTATCTAATATAAAAATTTTGAGTACTCTAGTATAAATCAATCAAATCAAATAGTAAGTCTTAAATCTTGAATCTTGAATCTCAGCCCATTAAAATGAAAAACTTTTTCGAAATTAAAAAAAAATTTGGACGCCCCATACAAATTCAGCTGACCTGATCGGATGGCACCTTTTGTATGGGGCTATGGGTGGTCCAATTTTTTATTATTATTCGACCTATGTTCAATGGTAAAAGTTGTTTGAGCAGGTTTTTGGGTGGTTTTCCTGTTCAGGGGGTCCGGCTGATTTACATGACACATGTAAATATATATTTTTTTAAATATCCACTTTAATAGCTACATGCTAGTAAGTTACATGCTGTGTGGTCAGCCTGGCCGGCCCCGAGGCAGTGCCTTTTTTATCCCACTCGTGCCGCGTTTCTACTAGGTTATGACTAATTTATTTTTAATGAATTAAGTATTGTATTGTAAATTCTTGACTTTCTGAAAGTATTCGTTGTGAATCTACTTGGAAATAAACGATTAAAATTTGAATTTGAATTTGTTTAGTTTTACGAGCTGATTCACCCCTTAAAATATTTTAAGTCAATATTTTTACACCTTATATTAAACCGAGTCTATCGTGATGATATGTATAAATAAAAATACAATACATTACAATACAAATGCTTTATTTGTACAAAACACGTGAAACAGAAAAGTACAATTAAATAAAATTCGGTACAATATAGGTGGCTATTGCTGATGTAGCAATTTCTACCAGGCAACCTTTTATTAACAGGAAAAGTACGCAGGGTCAAGCGGGATGGTGCATATGTACGACCTATACCTACATGTAAATGTGTGAAAATAAATGTGTGAAAGTGCTTATTTTATAAAATAGCTGACAGAAACAGCAACCAAATTATGTCGTGTTCAATGACGCATTACTCAATAAAACAATTAATAAAATATTATCATATTGGCAATTCCGTTAATGAGGAATTTTGCAGAGCATGATGAATTTTTCATAGTTAATTAATTTCATGCATGATCAAAAGGAAAGGTGAAAAAGTGATCGCTGTTGTCACAAGAGCCACTTAACGCTAAAATATCGCAGCGGTCTGTCAGATCCATACTAGAAACGTCACTACTCTTACTTTAACCGCACACGACGGGCAACGCTGCGATAACAAACATAAGGTTTCTTATGGATGTGACAGATCGCTGCGATATTTTAGCGCTCCGTCGTGCGTTCAATGTACGATCCCACTAACATACACGCTTTCCATTGATTTGCTATCTAACCAGCATATACTACTGCTTTTATAGATCGAACTCACAGTACTTTAAGTTGTTAGTTAACAGTACTTTTAGCCCATGAGACTGAACAACTTTCCCTAAGGAATATAGGTCGAAATAAGAAAAAAAATTTGGACCTCACATTAAATACACACACAAAAAAATGCTACGGCCTTAATTCATAATTATTCGAAATATTCAACGTTTGAATTAATAAACAAAAAAAATGTATGAAAGTAAGTGTTCTGACGTCATCCATAATATCAATGATGACGTCATACATTCCTATTTTCATATAAAATACCGTTTTAGATCGTTTTAAAAAGTAGCTTATATGACCTGCCAGTCCACAAGCCTATTGTAAGGTGAGCGTTTAAAGAAGATTTACCTACTCTCGTAGACACATACATACATATATCACGCCGTTATCCCTTACGGGGTAGGCAGAGCGCTAACGGCCGCGAAAATACGGTCGCTGTCGCCACGTCTGACAAATATAGAGGGCCGTCTGAGATAATTTTGTGTTTCACTATAGTGACAGGTTGTCAGCCTGTCGCCTAAAAGTTATAATACATCTGAAACCCTCAACTCACGACACCCATGGGAAGGAAATGGGGTGGTGCTATTCTAAGCCGGCATCACACGGCACACTACTCTCGTAGAGAAGTTACTGAACCCGTAAAAGGCAGAAAGGCTAGCAAATCCATAACCAATTTTCTCGGAAATCCAACCCAAATAGTGTTCCCCAAATATCAGTTAAATTTGAAATTGATCCCAACTCTCCATTTCTAATATCCTAACTGATATTCTATTGAAACCAATTTATAAGGTGTATTTGTATGTGTATTGACATTTCTAGTATGGATCTGACAGATCGCTGCGATATTTTAGCGGTCCGTCGTGCGTTTAGTGTGCGATTCGCCTAAGTTTCCTAACAACTCACTTGAACTAACATTAATAATATCAAAAGTTAACAGAGAATAACATTTTTTTAAAAAGACAATCCACTTCACAGGTCCTATTTTGCGAACCTCCTTTTTGTCAGTTAATATGCCTAAAATCTTCTCCTAAGTCTGACAAATACTTTTCTTAAAACTGCATCAAAATCGGTTCATCGAAATGTCAGATAATCGGACAAACTTACTAACTTATCATAACATAACATGTCTAACTGAGAACCTCCTTATTTTTTTAAGTCAGTTTAAATATGACATTTGCGTCTAGCATCTGCGCGCCTATGACATCTCTGGCCTGTGGAAACCTTGTTTATCATATGTATTTGAATCTCATAAGTTTCTCCCTAGAATTAACACCCTATACTTATTACTTGACGACCGATGTGGCGCAACGGTAGTGCGACTGCCTTTGAAGCAGAAGGTTCCGGGTTCGATTCTCGGTGGGTCACTCACAAAGTTGATTTTTATCACTTTGTGAATTTGTTACCAGTCTGCTTAGGACATTGCGGGCTGAACCACCCAATTGCCCGTAAGTAAGATGGTTCCGTGTTTCGGATAGCACGTTAAGCACAAGGTACCGGTTGCTGTCCATGATCACTTAGACGGCAATCACTACAAAACCATGTCAGAAGCCTGCTACTTGTAGAAGGCGGTTGCAAAATTCTGACACTAGAGTTCATCGGTTCGTTGGACAACTGGGTGTCCCACACGAAAAGAGAGACTTATGACTGGCTCGCAAAAAAACTACCCGTCATTGACGAAAAATAGAAGAAATATTCCAATACAAAGGGACATTATAGCCCAGGCTTCATAATGGTTATATGGACTGAAAATGAACGTACGTAACACAGTACAAGCGTGAAAAATTGCTTTTGACTCCATTGTCCGACCTTTCTGCCCGGTTTTTTTTTTCTTTTTACGCCTAGGGCTGCGCTGCCGTGATTGGCAAGTTACATGTGATTGGTTTTACGTATTAATCATACTGCTTAGAGATAGTTAATAGACAGTGATACATAAAGAAACCTATATCATTCCTAATATCCAGAACCTATATTGTTCCCTGGTCAAATAATGACGATAATGATCAGCGGGAAAGAATATGTGGTGTTCACATGTTTGTCATCATCACCAGATGAGTGATAGGTCTCGGTACACAAGATTCCGGACTGTCTAACACCATCAAAAAATACGGCAATCTTTACCTGTGCACTTCAAGTTGTCATATTAGTATAACTCAAGGGTCATACTTCAAAATGTTCGGTTTTATTAAGTTTGTATGAAAGGCGGATCGCATACACACACAAATCACGCCTTTAGCCCTTCCGAGGTAGGCAGAGCGTTAACAGTCATTATCGCCACGTCTGACAAGTATTGAGGCGGATCGCATAGGTACTTAAAATCGCAAAAAACATTTAGCGTTCCGTCGTGCGTTAGTGTGCGATCCGCCAAACCACGTCAATTTTGGAGTACCTACTTTCAATTGTCGTACTTATTATTAAAAAGTATGCCGGCTGTATCTCCACATGTTCGTTCAGCGGTGACGTACCTTACTCAATACCGAAACCTAAATATGCATAAACAAGGCGTGCGCATTGTTCCGCAAGAAGAACGTACAAGTTACATTTTTTTTACAAGGACAAGAATATTCCCAACACTATTTTATAGGCGAGTTTTTAGAGGCTTTTGGGGTACGAATGACAGGGTGGATAACGCTAGCCGTCGATAGCTCGGCTTTTTGTTACGAGTAGATAAAATGCATCACTTCCCTTCGATTGTGGTGCCGGCTCTGAGTAGCATCACTCCATTTTATCTGTGTGTTTATGGTATTTTGGATTGTGTCATCAAAAATTTCTGCGAAGTTTGCTTATGTATAATTTTTCTGGCAAAGGGTATAATTTAAAATTTTTACTTCCGTATAATATACTGAATGGTAAGTGGTAATGGTACCGAACGACTGACTTTAACGGAAACGCTGAGCTCTAGAAACTAAACTTAACAACTTTCCCAAAAACAGTCAAAACATTACCTCTTATAGAAAACCTAAAAAAGTAACGCAAGCACTGTTTTTGCCTAACAATTGTAAAACACATAAAACCCTCGATTCCCTTAGTCGCTTCTTACGACACCCGTGGGAAAGAAATGGGGTGATGCTATTCTAAGCCGGCATCACACGGGATTGCAAGCTGAATTGTATCATAAAATTTCACACTGTACTACATATAAAATATGAAGTGTCTGTCTGAAAGTTTCCGCTAAGCTGAGAAAGCGCACGATAACGTGCAAACTTTAAACCAATAAGAGCCGTGAAGCCTTAAAATTGGAAGGAGCATTGAAACCAATTCGTCGGTTGGATTTACGTGAAAATAATCTTCAAAGAGCTGCATCACTCCAGCAAGACCATTTTAAATAGACAACACAGCGTAGATACTAAGGACCTTGCCACAAAAAAGTTAGACCCGAGCTGAACGCGTCTTTAAGAAATATCTTCATACAAAAAAAAAACGCTATACACGCGTTCAACTTGAGTCAAACTCTTTTGTGGTAAGACTCTAGAGTTTTATTGTCTTTAATTAAGTTTTTAACAGTTATTTATATTTGTGTTAATTATAAGATTCTAGATAAGTACATTATTAATTTGTAAATATTAATCTATTTCTTCTTTGTAAATGATGTTTTATAATTTTTGTAATAAAATGGTTTTCGGAGTGGTTTTTGAGAAGCAAATAAAAATGCTTTGGCAATGCAATTACAATAGGTATAAAATTTGAGAGAGAAGGCAATGCCTTAAAATCAGCTCCAACGGTACTTACATTATTGAGTCTTGTCAAAAAAGCCAAGTACTTTTTTGTGGTTAATTATCAATTATAATTATATTCATTTTATTTGTTTTATGACTTTAATCATTAGTAGTGACTATATTTTTCTTCTTCTTCTGTGTCGATGGCTTCAAATGTGTTTAGACCAGTGTGTAGCCACGTCTACAGCCTCATTGGTGGCATCCCAAAGGTCTTCTAGAGAGCAGGTGTTAGGGCTGTCCGGGAAAATCAGCAGGTGGGCCATGTTTTGCGATGTGGAACCACAGGAGCAGGATGAGCTATTGGAATAGCCTCATTGTACAAGATTTTCCTTACAGCGGCCAACCTGCGTTCGGAGTCGGTTTGAATATCTCTACACTGGACACTGTAAGCTATGGTCCGAAGGGGGGTGTTCGGCCTGAGGGATGAGTGGATCTAGCGGGAAAGACTCTCGCCACCGCCGGATTTTAAAGGCCGCTGGGTCTTCTTTAGGCGAAGAACACACTTGACCCACGACGGACCGCAAAATATCGCAGCGGACGGATGACACTGCGTTAGCGCTGCGTCAACAGCGGTTGAGCGGTTTTAGTATGGGGATTGACATTTCTAGTATGGATCAGACAGACCGCTGCGATATTTTTGCGCTACCTCGTGCTATAAGTGTGTTCCTCGCCTTAGGTGTAAGTAGCGACTATGATTTATGTATTTTATTTCTTTTCGAGGCAGACCTACCGAAGCCGCGCACAAAAGCGCATAAAGTCTCGCACTCCATACATATCCTGAGCGTACTCAGGGATGGGCTTACCGTTGCCATGGCAACGAGACGCTGAAGAGAATATATACCACTCACTGGAGCCCCGATCCATGCCAATAAGGAATAAGGAAGACGGAAGTACTAAGTTCTTCGAGATATTGTGTAAAGTGACTTTTATTGGAATGAACTTGGAATAATACGAGTATTGTACGGAGTTTTTGGAGCTAGCTAAGTGGAATAATGCTATTTCTGAATTTTATTATATTTTACTCTCTCTGTTTTCGTGTGGGACATCGAGTCTTCCAAGAACCCATTCACCGAGTCTTCCAAGAACCCAATGAACTCTAGTGTCAGAATTTGTGTGTCTACCTACAAGTAAGTAGCAGGCTTCTGACATGGTTGTGTAACAACCACAGCCTAAGTGCGAGCCTCGTAATTAGAGACAGCAACCGGGACCTACGGCTAAACGTAAACCATCTTTCTTCCGGACAATCAGGCGGCTCAACCCACAATTTCCTATACTGGGAACAAATTCACAAAGTGTTAAATATCAAGTTTGTGAGTGACACACCGAGAATCGAACCCGGAACCTTCTGCGTCACAGGCGCCTGCGCCACGCCACATCCTTTTTGTTGATTTTTCTATTTGTTTCTGATGGCATTGTTACCGGCCAAACCCGATTTTAGGCAAAATATTTCATGGAGCGAAACCCGCGAAACTGAACAACTTTCCCCAAGGAACGTTGGATGAACGACAGTTTTAGTATGAGGAATCCAAAATTTCCATACATCTGACAGAGCATTCATTACGGATACGCTAGCGCAGCGTCGTGTGTTAGATGTGGGATTCAGAAATTACTGAACATTTTCAACTTTATCCAGAATATTTAAACAAATTTCAAGGAAAACTGACTCCAAAATGGTCTAATTAACGAATTAACCTACCTTGTAACATTTCCAAATGCTTGTGTAATTTTAGTGCAGAATAAACAGAATTTCAGTGACTATCAACTAGAAACTTGAATGCGACAAGTACACGCTAGCCTGTCTGGGGGCTGGTTCCGCCTCGCTCCAATTACATCTACTCGTAGCGACCTCTGGTGGCTACAACATACACTTAAGTGGTTCACAAACATGCAAAACGCAACAGTAGTTCTCAACATATCGGAGAGATAGCGCCACGTGACAGAACAATGGGCCTCAAACGCGGTAACGAAGTGTTCACCGCGCAACGCATATATACAACTTCTAATCCAATCCAGGTGGACCCGTCGGTCCCCTGGCCACAACAGCCGGCCAGGCGGGTAGCTACCCTTTTCCTGACACACCCGCCATATACTTCCATAGCCCCAGTCAAGCGTGACCCAATACCTGCACGCTTGATGACCTCATAAAAGCCAAGAAAATGCTGTTCGGGTGGCTAAATTTTGGGCACATAAAATCTAAATTTGAAATAAAAAAAAGAATCATATTTTGACCTATGTTCTTTGGGGAAAGTTATTCAGTTTCATAGGCTGGTTCATCCCTTTAATTAAAGGAAGTTAGTACTTTTCCTAACACCCTGAATAGCAGCTAAGACTGGAAGTAAGTTAATCAATAATAATCATATTTTTTACGACCGTCAACGCTGGCCTGCCCCGCAAGGGATAAGGCGTGATATGTGTACGTTTATACTATTATTTACCCTACCTATATACTATACTATAGGTAGGGTAAGTAATACCTACTAGGTACAGACATCTGTAAGATATTGGAGCCTGAGTATAAATTTCCCAAGGACACTGACGTCAGTGTGGCATTGATTTTCTACTGTACTTAATGTATGCCTCTATTTGCCTGAGTTTTGATCCGGGTGAGCTCGTGCTTCCCACCAAGCCGACTTGCGTAGATTTGATGGACCCGGGGCAGAAATTTTAGAACAAAAAAAACTGACTTTTGAGCGAAAAAGGTATCAAAAATTAATGATACACACAAATAGTAGGCATAGCATGTTAAGCATAATTTATTAACCTAACCAAACCTAATGTCTATAACAATACTAAACTATCTTACATTTGCTGCCATTGAAATTGCAAAAAAAATGTTAGACACAAATAAATTGTATTATACCAAGATAAATATTATGCCAAAAAATGTTTATGACAAAGATATAATAGAGGAAAAGAATTATGCGAAACCTGTTATGCTGAAACATATTAGTGGAAAAAATATTATGCTAACGAAAGGGATCCCTCAAGACTCTACATGGATGAGGGCATTGAGGGTTTTAGAGCGAAGTTGAACTATTCGCGCCGGATGTCCGGGCGCCATCTTGAAACCGGATTCACCCAGATATTACAACCGGGGCTTCGGAAAACCGGGTGTTCCAGGCTCCACATGGATGATTATTGTGATAGTATCCTATGTTTATAGACTACAAGGTCTTAAGCAGAGATTGTAGAGCGCGTTATGAAATTTTCTAGTGGTTGGATTTTCTAGAGGGAAGTAAAACTTTTTGTTCGGCTGACAACCTATCACTACAGTGATATATAGATAGTGATGAGCTAAACCTCAGAATAGGCTATATTCCTGACAAAGCTACTTATTAAAACGATCTAAAATGTTATTTTGTATGAAAAGCTAACAGTATGACGTCACGCCGTAAGTATTTGGGTAACGTCGAAACTCTTACTTTTATTTTTCTGTTTATTAATTCAAACTTTGAATATTTCCGTAGTATTTTTAGACAATAGAATTAGACGTACAACTGAAACTTATATACTGGAGCTAATCTGAAAAAGTTTCCTTGTAAGTAAATATACTTATTTCAGTGGAGTAGCCGTAGGTCCCGGTTGCTGTCTATGATCACTTAGACGGCGGTCGTTACACAACCATGTCAGAAGCCTGCTACTTGTAGAAGGCAGTTAAAAAATTCTGACACTAGGGTTTACCGGGAAGTTGGACAACTTGGTGTCCAACACAAAAACAGAGAGAGAGTGGAGTATCAATATGACACATTTCTTTCAACCTTACTTTCAATTGAACACAACGCCATTTGGTACGAAATTATAAAGGGGGCAAGAACGCTGTCACGTACAAAGTTCCCTATTCATTGATAGGTGGATTGCACACACTAAATATCGCAAAGTTCTGTCAGATCCATATTAGAAATGTCAACTTGTATGCTATGCTTGTATGTGTATTTAAAAATAGAAACTATTTTTCTCTATTTATCTGAATGACGTATTCACGTAACATCCTTTACAGATTTGGTGTACATCCGGATGTAAAAAAACGGATGTACCTACACGGGGCGCGTTCTTTACAAATATACGTTTTCCACGTAGATACCGTAGTTTTGCCGGTTCGGGTCCCAGGCTAGGAATAATATGTACAGTCGTGGAGATAAATATTTACTGAGCTTACGATTTGAATGGTGTATTTGGTGAGTCAACGGGATTTACATCCGGGTTTGCCGATCGTACAGAATTTTGAATAATTCGCTAGTTGACTGGTTCATTAATAAAAAATAAAGAAAATATAAAAGTAGTACGATTAAAACTGTTGTTTAAAAACACTTCAGATGCCATTGTTGTTAAAAATAATCAAAGTTTGAATGAATAAACAGAAAAATAATATTAAATTTGACGCCATCCAATATAGCGCCAACCTTTTAGGAATGAATTCAGGCTTAAGTAAATTCGAAACACTTACATACATAAAAACATCATATCCCTTGCGGGGAAATATGTACATAATTGTGAAATTGGCTTTATTTATCCAAGTTGAGTTTTCGAGTCAGAAAAAGTCAAGCTAGTATATCTATCTAATCAGGGTGTACAAAAGATAGCTGCAAAAATAAATAAGAAGTAAAACAGCCCATGAAACTGAACAACTTTCTCCAAGGAATATAGGTCAAAATATGAAAAAAAAATCGAACCTCCCATACAAAATTACCAACCGACCAAATCTATTTGTATGGGAGGTCCACAATTTTTCTTCACATTTCGACCTATGTGTCTTGGTGAATGGTTTGGCTGTAAGCAAGGTAACCCTTTGCCGCCTTTTGCTCTATCCTTTCCTTTTCCTTCGCACACACACCGACTCGGAAGCAATCGTCACCGTTCGGAAGTGTTCGGATTTCAACGTGGCGCTCCCGCGGCTGCGTGAAAAAACAAAAGACTATTGTGTGTGTATCGCTACTGCGTGCGCGTGCCTCAATTTTTCGCAAGCTTATAAATTGAACATAAATATTTAATAACCGCATAATTTAAGCAAACATCCAAACTATAATAGCCGCGAGTGTTTTCCAAACCTGCATAAAACTGTGAAGTGCAAAAATAAAAGCGTCGCTGGCACCCAAGCCGCGACGCCGTTCGAGGATCCGCCATATTCAGTCGGTGTGGTAAGTGAATTCCCTTTTCCTAAACCTAAAAGAGCAATAGGTCATAACAGTCTCCCATTCTTTTCTCTGCCATTAAACCAAATAATACAGTCCACAAAAGATTATTTTCTTGAAACCAGCGCCTTCAGCTATCGAACGCATCTTTCATACACCATATTTTTTTGGTCCAATCGAACCGGATTCTTAGCAATCCGAGTTATTTCGCCTATATTTTGGTTATATTTCTCTATACAACATGTCCAAACCCGTTGATGAGACAGCAAAAGCCGCCGCAGTTCATGCAGAGGCCGAAAAGATGGCGGCTGAAGTTGACCGAAAATTGTCGTATTACGAATTGCAGTCTTCCGCTTATTTTGCTCGCATGCAAGCTGTGTTTGATTCTATTCCCACATCCTCAGCCGACCAAACTATTATTGATAGTTTCTTAGCAAAGTGCGTTACCATTGATTACCTACGTTCTGAATATATTTCATGCATCCAAAAGAAGAATGATCTAGAGTCTCGTGTTAGGCCCAACTATGTTTTCAATTTTCAAGCCATATTCGCCTTTGATGACCTGTATAATAGGGTCAAATTTGAATGCGATCGCTTTCAATCCAAAACGCCACAAGTCGAGTCAAAGCCAATTTGCCCAGAGACTAGTCAGTCATATGTCAGTTTACCTCGATTGGAACTCGCCAGTTTTGATGGTGACATTCAAAAATGGCCGCTTTTCTATGAATCGTTTCGTTCAGTCATTCATGAAAACAAACGTTTAACTAACACGGAAAAAATGCAATATTTAGTAGGGAAATTGACAGGTAACGCTCTAAATATGTGCAGAGGCATTATGCCTACTGGTGACAACTATATAACACTTTGGAACGCATTGATAAACAAATATCAGGACACTCGCGCACTCGCAACCGCTTATCTCGATCAATTGCTAAAGTTAAAAAGTGTGAATACCGCCACACCCGCCGCTCTTGACGCATTTATCGATAAATATTCGACAACTATCGCCGCTTTAAAGCAGTTAAAAATAAATGAATTGGATGAGTTCATATTTTTGCACTTGGGTTTGAAATGTTTAGATCCAGAGACCGCTCGGGCATTCGAGATGTACAAAAGAGACGAGGGAGATTTTACCAAGTCAAACGATTTGACGCAATTCGTGAGAGAACAATCTCGCATTCTAAGCCGCGCGAATTTAGGTAGTGCTAGCCACCCTGCGCCGCCTCCCGCTCGCACATCTCGTAATGTACCTACTTTAGCCGCGCAACCGCACGCTCGCCCCGCTTGTAATTCGCAACAACCAAGGCCGTTTAAGACGTTTTTGAGTGTACAAAACGCTACTGATGATGACACTAATAAAAATTTGTGCCCATATTGTCAAAGTTCTACGCACAATCTTTATGCATGCCCGCTTTTTACGCCCTTATCGCCTCGCGATAGGTATAATTATGTTAAAGAAAAACGCCTTTGCATTAACTGTATGTCCGCTTTACATTCATCCCGCCAGTGTGGGAGCACGCGCCGGTGTAGATTCTGTGCAAATTTTCATCACAGCCTTCTACATTTTAAAGAAATGACTAACTCTCACTCGCCCGCTAATAATAATAACGCTAATGAGGGCTCGGAAGCCCCCCGCGCCGCTGCTGCGAATGCTCGCGCAGCCATAACCGCACCGCATTTTACTGATAACGCTAATCAACACAGACTTAACACTTCGCATGCCACCGCCGCTACCGCACCCGCCGCACGCACGTACGCTCGCTCGCCCTCCCATGGTGGGGGAGGAAATTCGCATGGGGTTCCTATCGCCAAGGACAATCAAATATCGCTATGTGTGACTAACAAACCGCTAGAAGTGTTTTCTTTATCCCGCACGGTTTTACTAGGTACGGCCGTATGCCAGGCCTATGGACCTGACTCGCAGATTAATATTCCAGTACGTATAGTAGTGGACTCCGCTTCCATGAGGAACATCATGACCGAAGAATGCCGCTCGCGTTTGAATTTACCGCTTTACCCCTCGCACGGAGCCAGGGTCTCAGGCCTAGGAGGTAATGAGACTGAAACCAAAGGTGTCACGTCTGTCATCTTAGTTTCACGCTTTGATGAAAATGAACGCTATGACGTACACCCGTTTGTGGTTGACTGTATAACTGAAGAGTTACCCTGTGCGCCCATAGATATTTCTGAACTGTCATACCTACACGACTTACCTCTTGCGGACGATTCTTATCACGCTCCCGGTTCCATTGACATGATAGTAGGTAGCGACTTCTTTGCTCGCATATTGAAATCTAGAAAATTCAGTGGTAGTAGATCCGAGCCAGTAGGTATCGAAACCTCGTTCGAATACTTGGTAGTAGGTAACGCGCCGACTGCGACGGAGGTCATTAAACCTGAGGTCACACGCTCGTTCTTGTGTACATTTGAAAATTGCGTTTCGCGGTTTTTTGAAGTCGAGGAGATTCCTTCAAAAAACGTTTTATTGGACGCGGATGAACAACAATGCGAGGACATTTTCGAACAAACAACTACACGTGATTCCACGGGTCGCTACGCAGTCGCGCTTCCTTTTAAAAAGGATCCTACTTGTTTAGGAAAGTCAGAGCACATTGCAAAACGTAGGTATTTATCTTTAGAACGAAAACTGCTCGCTAACCCCGATCTGAAATTTGAATACGACAAGATATTACGCGACTATCTGGACAAGAACTACATAGCTAAGGTCAATGACCTTGGTAGACCTGACGCTTCGCAATACCTCGTCGCTCATCACGCTGTTGTTCGCGGAGATAGGTTGACATCTAAAGTTCGCCAAGTTTTGGATTTTAGTATGAAAACAGATTCGGGTGTTTCTCTTAACGATTTGTTGTATACAGGTAAAAACCTACAATCTGACTTATTTCGCATTATTTTGAATTTTCGCTTGTTTCCCACCGCAATGAGTGCTGATATTAGGCAAATGTACCTACAAATTATAGTACAAGAGGCCTTCCGCAAATACCAACGCTTTTTCTATAGGTTTGATTCGAATGAACCGCTTCAAATTTACGAATTTAATCGCGTTACTTTTGGTATGTCAAGCAGCCCGTTTCTCGCAATGCGCACGTTGCGTCAGCTGATAAACGACGAACGTCAACGCTTCCCGCTTGCCGCTTCGGCATTGGACAAAGACTCTTTGTATATGGACGATTTTGCCTACAGCTGTTTGACATACGAAGAGGCATTAAACCTGTCCACCGAATTGATTCAACTATTCGCCGCTGGGGGATTTGAACTTGTGAAATTCGCTAGCAATTCTCCCGAGTTTTTAAACGCGATTCCCGAGGAAATTCGCGTTACTGAACTGGTTGACATCGGATCTGACGCGAACCTAAAAATTCTCGGTCTGCAATGGTCACCCGCTTCCGACAATTTTGTTTTTACTGTGTCGCGTGATGAGCGTGATTGTACTAAACGCAACATTCTGTCCACAGTCGCGCGCCTTTGGGATTTGATGGGATTTGTCGCGCCCGTAACGCTGCTTGCGAAACTTATCATCAAATCACTTTGGGAATCCGAAATTGGATGGGATGATGAACCCCCCTCACATGTGATCGATTTATGGCGGCGTTTTGTGTCTGAATTACCTTTATTGGAAAAAATTAAAATCCCGCGTTTCGTAGGTTTTCAACCGCAATTCGTACTGTCGATCTTAGCCTTTGGCGACGCAAGTGAGCGTGCATTTGGGGGAGTTGTATACCTACACGTGTTCTGCCCTTACACCAATAAGACTATGGTAAGCCTTGTGTGCGCCAAGTCGAAAGTGGCTCCCGCTAAAACCAAGGTCACGCTCGCGCGCTTGGAATTGTGCGCTGCACTTGTTGTGTCCAAGTTGGTGTGCACTGTCAAAGATACGTATACTTCACGTTGTCAAATTCACAACATACTTGCCTTTTCTGATAGTACCGTGACGTTAGCTTGGATTCATTCATCACCAGCACGTTGGCAAACTTACGTAGCGAACCGCGTCACGCAAATACAAGCGAATGTCGACCCGCGTAACTTTTATCACATCAAAGGTAGTGAGAACCCTACGGATTGTTTGTCACGCGGATTGACACCCGCTCAGTTGGTTGACCATCCATTATGGTTCAATGGGCCCGCTTTCGTTCATACGCCTATGAGTGAATGGCAGCTAGAAGATTTTAATCCGCAAATTGTTACTAACCCGCCGGAGCAGAAAACTGTAAAAATATTGTTAACTAAAGAAAGCAGACCAGTTACGCCGCTTTTATACGAATTAGCTCTTCGTATTTCCTCTTGGAAAAAACTGCTTCACATTGTCATTTACTTATATAGATTTATTAAAAAATTGCCAAGGAAATTGGAACTTTCTCACTTTCGTACCGCAGAACTAGCTGTTTTGCGCGCTGTACAGGAAATACATTTCTCCTCTGAGTTGAAAATTATAAGCAATAATGGAACCTTACCGCGCTCCTTTGCAAAACTTAGTGTCTTTCTAGACGAAAAGGATAATTTATTGCGCGTGGGAGGTCGCCTAGTTCACTCGGAATTGGATTATGATAGTAAACACCCAATTTTACTCCCTTCACACGACCATGTCGTTAATCTTATTATAGATTATGAGCATAAGAAGAATCTTCATACTGGCTCTGGTCTTTTGCTTTCGATCCTACGACAAAAATATTGGATTTTCGGAGGTCGAAATGCAGTAAGAAAACGCGTTAATAACTGCAATTTATGCTTTAAAAATAAACCTTCTCCGCATTTTCCTTTAATGGGAGATCTACCACAATTCAGAGTTTGTGAAGTGAATAAGGCTTTTGTAGAAACTGGTTGCGACTACGCTGGTCCCATCAGAATAATACCTCATCGTCGTCGCGGAGTGCGCAGTATTAAGGCTTACATACGAGTATGCCTGTTCATATGTTTGGTTACTCATGCCGTACATATTGAACTCTCATCTGATTTGTCCACACAGTCCTTTTTAAACGCGCTTACACGCTTTCTATCGCGTCGCGGCCCGATCAGCTGTATGTACTCTGACCGTGGCACAAATTTCGTAGGTGCCAGATCGCATCTGAAATCTTTATATGATTTGATTCGTTCACCTGAATATAACTCAGAGTTCTCAGCTGCATTACTTGAAAACCAAGTTGAATGGAGGATGAATCCTCCTTCAGCTCCCCATCACGGTGGAATATGGGAAAGTAATATCAAGTGTGTGAAAACTCATTTGAATAAAGTAGTTGGAGATCAACTTCTCACCTATGAGGAAATGCTCACTGTACTCACTCAGATAGAGGTTCTGTTAAATTCTCGTCCTCTATCAGTGTTGAGTTCTGATCCCACAGATCCTTTACCATTAACTCCGTCTCATTTTTTGACATTGACGCCTTTGAAGTCGCTTCCTCAAGCGGATTTATCTAATAACAAAACCCCGCGTCAACGCTTTCAATTAATTGACTCTATGGTTCAGTCATTCTGGAAGAGATGGCGAGTAGAATATTTGAACACTTTACAGAGCAGACAAAAATGGACTAAGAAGTCTGACTCCATTGAAAAGGGGACAGTTGTTCTAATAAAAACTGACAATGCTCCTCCGCTACAATGGCCAATAGGCCTTATTATTGATACTTTCCCTGGAAAAGACGGAGTGGTGAGAGTGGCGGATGTAAAAACTAAAACTGGTGTCTATCGGCGCCCAGTGGTAAAACTTTGCCCTTTACCCAACCAATAACTCTACTAAATGTTGCACTTTTGTATATAACCTGTTTTAAAAATAAAAAAAAAAAACTCTAGTTTCTACTCAATTTTGGTTTTGACTCGCTTGTGTGTAGTTATACCTTGTACGAGGTACGCATTTACGTCATAGATGACGTTTTCCCCCCAAAATTTAACACGCTTTTCCCAACATTCTCTATTAACTTGGAGCGCTGTTTTTTGATATTTCTGGACTGTTGGTTTTGAAAGTGGATTACTCATCCCCTTTCAAGGTGGGGGAGAATGGTTTGGCTGTAAGCAAGGTAACCCTTTGCCGCCTTTTGCTCTATCCTTTCCTTTTCCTTCGCACACACACCGACTCGGAAGCAATCGTCACCGTTCGGAAGTGTTCGGATTTCAACGTGGCGCTCCCGCGGCTGCGTGAAAAAACAAAAGACTATTGTGTGTGTATCGCTACTGCGTGCGCGTGCCTCAATTTTTCGCAAGCTTATAAATTGAACATAAATATTTAATAACCGCATAATTTAAGCAAACATCCAAACTATAATAGCCGCGAGTGTTTTCCAAACCTGTATAAAACTGTGAAGTGCAAAAATAAAAGCGTCGCTGGCACCCAAGCCGCGACGCCGTTCGAGGATCCGCCATATTCAGTCGGTGTGGTAAGTGAATTCCCTTTTCCTAAACCTAAAAGAGCAATAGGTCATAACAGTCTCCCATTCTTTTCTCTGCCATTAAACCAAATAATACAGTCCACAAAAGATTATTTTCTTGAAACCAGCGCCTTCAGCTATCGAACGCATCTTTCATACACCAGTGAAACTTGTTCAGTTTCATAGGCTGATTCACCCCTTAAAATATTTGCAGCTAATATTTTTACACCTTATATAACACTAGTGACTGCGACAGTACTCATTTTACCTTGCAGTGCCGGTTTAATACAGGTTTTGTTCTCCATCCACCATGCGAGCATGCTGAAAAAACAAGTAAGGTTCATAAATAGGCCAGGCCATGCCTGCTTTTTCTATGTGGAGACAGAATAGAATTTATTTTAAAAAACTACGGTTCACAATCCAATGTACCTACCTGGAAAAGCCGGTTGTCATCAAATGATAAACAAAATAATCTAACATAATCAAGAATGTTGTGTCGTATCAGGTGGTGAAGTCACTGGCGGAGAAAAGAAATGAATGGCGGTTGCTCCACCTACAAGAGCATGGTTCTAAAATAAAGAAGAAGAATCAAGAATACCCTCCATCATTGTCAGATCGCACACTTAACGCACGACGGAGCGCAAATACTGTGTGTGTACTTATTAATGTTAGATCGTATTAAATGAATGAATGCCGTGTGAGGCTTAGAATACCATCACCCCACATCCTTCCCATGGGTGTCGTAAGAAGCGACTAAGGGACTCGAGAGTATTGGTGTATTACAAATTTTAGGCGACAGGCTGACAACCTGTCACTATAGTGACACACATGTTTTCTGAAACAACCTTGGAAAACAATCCCCAAAAATGTCAGACGTGGCGATAGTAACCGTATTCTTACGGCCGTTAACGCTCTGCCTACAAGGGATAAAAGCGTGATATACATACATACATATATCACGCCTTTATCCCTTACGGGGTAGGCAGAGCGTTAACGGCAGTAAAAATACGGTCGCTATCGCCACGTCTGAAAAATATAGAGGGCCGTTCGAGACAATTTGTGTATCAATATAGTGACAGGTTGTGAGCCTGTCGCCTAAAAGTTGCAATACACCTGAAACCCTCAAGTCCCTCAGTCGCCTCTTACGACACCCACGGGTAGGAAATGAGGTGATGCTATTCTAAGCCGGCATCATACGGCAAATACGGCGTGATGTATGTATGTATGTATGTAGTAAATGAATCTATCTTCGAGATTTCAGCATCAAATTGAGCTAACGGGATCGAATGATAGTAAACCCCGCCGGCTATTGAGAGCGATACCTCATTTGCTTATGAATATCCTGATCAAAGGATGGGGTGTAACATTGACTTGCTAGATACAAACCCTTACACTAGGTTTTATGTCAGTCTGTTGGACTGTAAAAAATTATATTTTAAATCGTCAAACTTCAAATTTTTTTAAAAATCAACAGCACCCCATTTCTTTTCCGTGAGTGTTATAAAATCGTGAGAGTTAGATCTACTACTACTTCTACAGCCACTCCTAGACATGGGCCTCCCCCAATGGGGGGTATTGCCATACTCACAACGCTTGGCAGGGGGATTAGCGAGCGCAGTGTAAGATTCACCGGATAATTGTATATATTCACCGGGAACGCTGCTGCCCGTTCCCTGGATTCATGCCTTTGTCGCCTTTTACTACACCCACGGGTGGAAAAATGGTGATGCTATTCCAAGCCGGCACTACACGGCAAGGAGAGATAGATCTGACTTATGTCAAATGCGTTATAGTTTCATAGAGTGTGTGTGTGTGTGTGTATGTGTTTAGCGGACAATGATCAGAGACAGAAAATTTTTAGCACGGAGAGTGCAAAGTCTGCCACCGTCTAGAAAAGGACGGTGGTTGCATCCAGTTGGAAACATACATACATACATAAATCACGCGTTTATCCCTTACGGGGTAGGCAGAGCGTTAACGGTCGTAAAAATACAATCGCTATCGCCACGTCTGACAAATATAGAGGGCCGTTTGAGATTATTTGTGTATCACTATAGTGACAGGTTGCCAGCCTGTCGCCTAAAAGTTGTAATACACCAGGAAACCCTCAAGTCCTTTGGTCGCCTCTTACGACACCCACAGGTAGGAAATGGGGTAATGCTATTCTAATCCGGCATCACACGGCAGAAAGGCATCGAAAGGCAGTTGGAAACGGTCGGCCAAAAGAGACGGAAATCCACCAGTTTTGTTACGCTGGCAACTCTGCTCTACGGTAAACTGTCAAATTACTCTCTCGAACATAGAGTTACTCAAAGTATACAGGGTGTAAGAGACGGTGTAACGAAAACTTTGTAGGCGTGATCAGACCATGAAACTGAACAATTTTTTCTGTGGGGGCTATGTAGGGAAACGAAAAAAAATTTTCGCGTTTCCATAAAAAGTCAGTCAGCTGATCGGGAATTTTGTATGGAAGGTCGAAAATTTTTATGCTCACCAATCATACCAAATACCTATACCTATAAATAGCCCCCATATAAAAAGTTGGTCAATTTCATGGTCTTAAACCACCTGCAAAGTTGTTGTTACACCGTCCCTTACATCCTGTATTATAAGTCTATGCTCTCGACTTCACGAACAAGGTATAGAATCGTCTCTCAAACATCGTCGTCTCAGCCGATAGACGTCCACTGCAGGACATAGGCCTCCCCCAAGGATCTCCACGATGATCGGTCCAGCGCCACCCGCATCCAGCGGCTTCCCGCGACCTTCACCAGATCGTCGGTCCAACTTGTGGGAGGCCTACCTACGCTGCGTCTACCGGTCCGTGGCCGCCACTCGAGAACTTTCCGGCCCCAGCGGCCATCGGTCCTACGAGCAATATGCCCCGCCCACTGCCACTTAAGTTGCGCAATCCTTCGAGCTATGTCGGTGGCTTTGGTTCTTCTCCGGATTTCCTCATTTCTGATTCGATCGCGGAGAGAAACTCCGAGCATAGCCCTTTCCATTGCCCTTTGAGTGACCTTGAGCCTTCTTATGAGGCCCATTGTTAGCGGCCACGTCTCAACTCCGTAAGTCATCACTGGCAACACGCACTGATCCCAGACTTTTGTCTTGAGGCACTGCGGTAGTTGTTGAGAAGAGAAGATGTTACGTAGCTTCCCGAACGCTGCCCAGCCGAGTTGGATTCGACGATTGACCTCTTTCTGAAAGTTGGACCTACCCAGCTGGACTATTTGTCCCAGGTAGACATACTCGTCGACAACTTCCAGAGTAGAGCCCCCAACTGTCAGAGTAATGGGTGCAACAAGAGAGTTTGACATAACCTTGGTCTTGTCCATGTTCATTTTTAGACCCACTTGTTGGGAGGCTCTATTGAGGTCATCGAGCATTGTACCGAGGTCCTCCAGGGTTTCCGCCATGACCACGATATCGTCGGCAAAACGAAGGTGAGTCAGATACTCGCCGTTGATGTTGATGCCAAGTCCTCTCCAGTCCAAAAGCTTGAAGACGTCTTCCAGTGCTGCTGTGAACAGTTTCGGTGATATTACATCTCCCTGTCTCACTCCTCGCTGCAACTGGATAGGTTTCGAGTCCTGGTCCTGAATTCGAACTGACATGGTGGCGCTTTCGTACAAGGACTTCAACACTTCGATATACCGATAGTCAGCTTGGCACCGCTGAAGAGACTGAAGTACGGCCCATGTTTCGATCGAATCGAAGGCTTTTTCGTAGTCCACAAACGCGAGGCAGAGTGGTTGGTTATACTCTTCAGTCTTCTGTATAACTTGCCTCAGCGTATGAATGTGATCCACGGTGCTAAAGCCTTTTCGGAAGCCGGCTTGTTCGGGAGGCTGGAAGTCGTCGAGCCTGCGTGCGAGACGATTCGTTATGACTCTTGAGAACAGCTTGTAGACATGGCTCAGAAGCGTGATGGGTCTGTAGTTCTTCAGCAAAGACTTATCGCCCTTTTTGAAGAACAGCATCACCACGCCTCTGTGCCATGCCTGTGGCGTTTTGCCCTCTCAAACATATTTCAAGCAAAACCAAAGGGCATTGTAAGGCCAGAACCGTATGCAAATTTGGTTTGGCGTTTACGTACACTAGCTTAGGGAGTTCACACACGTATCGGATGACTTTCCGGTATTTTGCCGGATGCGATTTTTTCACGAATGGAAATTACACAATCCAGACAATGTGATCTTTTTCAGTGCCTTAGATAAGAATGGTGTGGTGCGTGATGTCAGCTTAGAATAGCATCACTCCAATTTACTACTCGTGTATGTCGTAAAAAGCGACCAAGGTCGTTTATGCTACTTCCGACAAAAGGTTCAAGATCCGTTTCAGAATACTATGTATCACCATAGATATAAATTGTCTAAAATAGCAAGGCACCACTTACGACAACTACGGGCAATAAATTGGTTGATGATTTTCAAAGCCGGCATACAATAATGGGGTGATGATATTATAGGTACTGTAGCCGAAAATCGTCAACTTCATTTCTACTGCCGTTATAAGAGGACTTTTTGCGATTAATAATCGAACAGGCGCATAAAACCAGAATATAAATTTACGATTTTACTTTTATACTGTACATGTAATGTGTTAAAGTTATACAAATTGTGTAAATATGTGTTAATTTCGTCTTCTTTACGTTAACTAGCGAAGGCCTTTCTCACACGTAACGCACAACACAGCGATCGTTATGAACGCAGCTGCGTCGACAGCGGTTTTAGGTACTTATGAAATCACTGCGAATTTTGGCATCTTACGCCCGCAGTACAGTCCGGTGCGTGTGTGGCGGTAACGTTAGCTTCAGGCGGAATATCCTTACTGGCTTGACTGAGAGGCTCGGTCGACTCACTTCTTTGAGATTCAATATCTGGATAGAATCTGCTCGGTTATTAGAATATTCAATGATTTCAGATAGCTTGGGCTTTTAGTCGGTGGCCAAGTGGTTAGGACTCCGGTCTTACCATCGTGAGACCCGAGTTCGATCCCCGCTTTGTACCAATATGTTTTACTCGCGTACATTTACCGACTGCTCTTACGGTGAAGGAAAAACGTCGTGATAAAACCCACATTTCAATAAAATTAAATTTCAGATGATATTTGAATGTGACGTAACCTAGGATTCGTGCCAGGTTAGCTCTGTGTAAAAACTTGGTTCCATGTCAAATCCCCTAGGTTAGGAAGCCGACCCCGACAGAGAAATGAGATAAGATGGTATAAGTGAATACGCAATTAAGCTTAGCCAGCCTAGACATTGTTTGGAAGATCGTTACACCAGTACACTTATATTTACCACTAGTGGCCCGCCCAGCGGCTGTGCCCGCTGCAACTCGTTTTCCCGTAGAAATAAGATATTTTCCTGGCAAGTGTTATACATAAAAACCTTCCTCTTGAACCACTATCTACACAAAAAACATGCATCAAAGTTTGTTGAGTAGTTTTAAAGGTTTAAGCATACATACATTCAGACAGACAGACGCAAAAAGCGACTTTGCTTTAAACTATGTAGTGACCTGCAAAATTGTCTACCAGTGGCAGGATTTGAAGAACATACGATTTTGATTTAACTTCGAGCAAAATGCATTTCAATTTCAAGCGCACCAGGAAGGATCCAATTTGCTTGATGAAACTTTAGATTTTGAGGACGTAAACTACCCCACACACAGTTTACGTGTTCCCGTAAAAACCCCGAAGATGAAATCCTAAAATGATTCGGTAAAGTTATTACGTACTTTGGTTGAGGTTTTCTACAAAAAAGTGGCAATCGATGAGTTATTTCATATTCTCAATAGGAGATTTTTTATATGACCATTCTCGCCCGATTTTAAACCCGATTTGAAAGAATTCTTTAAATTTAGTCCGGCGCCATCTATGTAAACTTGAAGATTCTTGTATCTATCATAGCAGAGCTCAATCGCTTAAATAGTGTCGCGACCAGCGTAACTGGACCTCAGTGCTTGATACACGCACGTACGGGCGAGGGCTGACAGTTACGCTGGTCGTGTAACTATGTACTTAAGCGAAGAAAGTACGTACACGAGAAACGTACCTATATGTATTTGCATCCATCATAATAGCACATAATATGTGTAACATGGGTGTAACAAAGTGTATAAAAACCCATGCCAACGCAAGTTTCTATGTTGTTTCTGCGTCAACATCAGTTTTTGTATGAGGAGTTTGAAATGCCCTTACATGTGACAGACGAATGCGTTACGGATGACAGCCGAATTGCGTTTGTATTCACGACTGTTGACCATCTTTGTCCTACTGGCTACTTCTCACTCAAAGAGCTATGGAAAGGGCTAAGGGCTATGCTGAAGATCTCGCTACTTTCTTTTCGTGTGGGACACCGAGTCATCCAACGACCCAATGAACCCTAGTGTCAGAATTTTTCAACCGTCTTCTACAAGTAGCAGGCTTCTGACACGGTTGTGTATAGAACTATCCGCAAAAAGACCAAAGTAACAGATATTGGAAAAAAGTGAACCAAACTGAAATGGCAGTGGGCTGATCACATCTGTCGTAGAACCGATGGCCGGTGGAGTAAGCGGGTTCTCGAGTGGACACCACGCCTCGGCAAGCGTACCGTTGGACGCCCTCCGGCCAGATGGACCGATGACTTAAAGAGAGCGGTTGGAAGCGACTGGATGGCGAAAGCGGGAGGGCGATCGTTGTGGCGTACCCTGGTGGAGGCCTATGTCAAGCTGTGGACTGCTAAAGGCTGATATGATGTGTGTGACGTGACCATCTTTGTTGAAGGTTTTACAGCTGCACGGGGAAGTCTAAGGGTGAACGAGGGTAACGATTTCAGCCCAGACCGCACTGTTTGTGCAGCGGCAATATTGCCAAACCTTCAATAAACTAGAGATACGAGCAAATATTATTGGAGCAGAGCGTACCATAGAGAACGTACAACACTATACGGGGTGATCCGGAAAATAATATTCTATAAGCAAGTAAAGAGAGCTTTATATATAAATATAAAATCACCATCATTTTCACATCAAATAAGCATGATTTGATTACGGGCAGGTCTATTGGGCTACTTTTTAAAACGACTGTATGAAAGTACGAATAGATGACCTCATGTCTCTCTAGTATCAACGGGGTCAAAAAACTTATTTTTATATTATTTTTCTGTTATTCAAAATTTAAATATTTCAAAACTTATAAATAGAGTATATAGTATATTTGGATAAAAGTTTTTTTTGACGACCGATGTGGCGCAGTGGTAGTGCGACTGCCTTTGACGCAGAAGGTCCCGGGTTCGATTTTCGGTGGGTCACTCACAAAATTGATATTTATCTCTTTGTGAATTTGTTCCCAGTCTGGTTAGGACATTGCGGGCTGAACCACCCGATTATCCGTAAGTAAGATAGTTCCGTGTTTCGGATGGCACGTTAAGCCGTAGGTCCCGGTTGCTGTCTATGATCACTTAGACGGCGGTCGTTACACAACCATGTCAGAAGCCTGTTACTTGTAGAAGGCGGTTGAAAAATTCTGACACTAGGGTTCATCGGGTCGTTGGAAGATTCGGTGTCCCACACGACAGTTTTAAGCGTACAAGTGCTGTATTTTATTGACCCGGTCATCTCGTCAATTCTAGGTTTCAAATTCATGAAGAGTAAACGCATGGTTGCCCAGGACCTACGCCACCCTCTCAACCTCCCTGGCTTACACCACAGGAACGACGAGTCGACACGTGCGGAGCCAGGTCGGCTGCAGGAGTCTGCCGCACGATATACCTCTGTAAAACCGCCTGACGGAGACCCCGTTCCGGGTTTAATATGGAGTTGTCCTCATCCAGGACTGGTCTTGGGTCTGGTTAAAACATTACAAACCCCCTGTATAATACATTTCCTTCCCATGAAACGCTGAAGGCAGTCTAGTGTACTCGAACACGCATGTATATTGGTAATACATGGATTTATTGGTTAATATTAGGTACTCGTGGAACATTAGATGTCGGGCTTGTATTATATTATGGAAATAAGATAACGTTTGTTTCTTTACGTAATGAAAACTGGTATTGTTTATGTAATAGGTATATTATATTGTTATGGAATTGACTCCAACTTTTTATTTTTTTATTTTAGTTTATTGGAAAACAAACAAACACAAACTAAGTTGTTAAATACATTGGTCTAGCTAAATATATGGAAAATAAGTTTACATTCTTCAGCATTTTTTTTTTCATATCGAAATATGAAATTGTGTTATGTTCCTTAGGAAAAGTTGTTCATTTAAATGTGCTGGTTCACCCCTTAAAATATATGCAGTATTTTTTTTACGCCCTGTGTACATACACATAGATATATATTAAAATAATTTCTTCATTATATTTGGTCAAATATAAAATACACAAGTAATGTATAAAAAGTAGTATGAAAAGCGAATTCTTTACACTACGTTCCACAAAAGAGAAAACACCCCAATTAATTGACTTTTGTAGGTACAAAGAAATTAATTATGGAATTTCAATATTGATCTCCCAATAACGTAAAAGATTGCTTTTAAAATTTATGAGAGACTTTTATCCAATCCATTGTACGGGGCAATTCCTGGTCCAATTAAAATTTCAATATATGATAATGAATCATCGAGATATTGTAATGTAAAAGCTGGAACGTTTCATTATTAATTCCTAGTTGGCGTGTTAAGGGGAATATTGGTAGTGAGATTAGTAGATATTCCAAATATTATTTTAATTCCAGGGTTTACAGGTGTAAAAAGGTATATCCAAATCAATAAGGAACTATCTAGGAGCCTTGTTATTGAAGAGAAAAGAAGGCTGTTTCTCCACTTCTCCGGCATCCGGCTTTTACCGATCCGATTTAGTAATTTATTACACTACTATACACACTTTTCCACTCCTCCAGCATCCAGCTTTTATCGATCCGGTGATTTGCCAAACCGAAATTTGGATTTTATCGGTCCGAAGTGACAGACGTTCAAAAGGTATGCATGCTTTCGCGCTCTTTGAACTCTACCATGACGTCATATTACTGTCGGTCTTTTACCGGATAGCTGGAAAATATTTTCGGAAGGCTACTTCCGATATTCGGCAGCCGGACCGGATAAGTGGAGAAACGCTATCAGAATTGAGGGAACGAGGAAGAAGAAGAAGAAGTGCGCTTAGTCAAAATTACATTCCTTTAATAGAGATCTGCTACCATTCACGAGTTTTTTATTGGTCGCACGCTGTATAAAATAAATCCTAACATTATTTTGATAAACAATAATGAAAGGTCTGTGTGTACCATTACATGGTATAAATCACCTTTATTCATGTTTACGTGACCGTTTTATAGTTCAAGTGTTAATTTTTTATGCTTATTAATGTCAAATTCAGCCATTTTTTTAAAGAGCTGCATTCATGCAGCACATTTTTTGGGATCCGTAGGATAAATACGGGAACCCTGTCAATAAAACTTGGATGTTTGTTAGGCGAGGAACAGACTTGACGCTCGACGGAGCGCAAAAATATCGAAGCGGTCTGTCAGATCCATACTAGAAATGTCAATCTCCATATTAAAACCTGTTGACGCAGCGTTATCGGAGTGTCATCCGTCGAGTGCGCTTTTAGTATGGGGAGTGACGTTTCTAGTATGGATCTGACAGACCGGTGCGATATTATTGCGCTCCGTCGTGCGTCAAGTGTGCGATCCGCCTTCGTTTCTCACACCGAGTAAAAATGTCATTCGTGTGGCCCACGGTGCGATCGAGCACATGATTAGAGACTTTTTTTTATCTGTGATCTTTCATCAAGAGGTATGTCTCTCAATAGGTATGCGTGATAGTAAGAAAAGGAAAGATAAAAGATGCCGAATTCATGTTTCCGCTATGACAACAAATAATAACATTTTTAAATTGTGTGGGGCTTCGATATCTAGAAAACTTTTTGTATGTAATTTTATTCATTTATCATTTATTTATTTCTCAACTTACACTAACAGACACGCCACACGTGTAAATCTTAATATGAAGTAACAATAGGCGCCGGTGACCAAGTGGTTAGGACTCCGGTCTTACAATCCTGAGACCCGAGTTCAATCCCCGCCATGTACCAATGTGTTTTTACTCACGTACATTTACCGACTGCTCTTACTGTGAAGGAAAAACATCTTGATGAAGTCCACATTCAAATTAAATTGGAATTCAGAAGACATTTGAATGTGACTTAACCTAGGATTCCGGCAAGTTCGGTTCGGGTTGAAGAGGTCAGATGGCAGTCGCCCTGTGTAAAAACTTAGTTGCACGTCAAATCCCCGGTTAGGTAGCCGACCCGACAGAGAACGGGATAAGGCAAGGAGAATGATGAGTAACAGTAGTTAACTGAGCATACATACAGACAGACGGAAACGACTTTGTTCTTTGTTATATATCAAAATCTTCTTCTTGAATCACTCTATCTATCAAAAAACCTGATCAAAATCAGTTGTGTAGTTTAAAAGATTTAAGCAAACATACATGCAGACGCGAAAAGCGACTTTACTTTATATGTAGTTACTCGTATAGTGAATGGTACGAAACGAAACCCCTTTTTTTACGAGCCCGACTCACATTTATTTCTTATTTTTTATTTTCGTTCAAACCTGTATTGTTATACAATCACTTTGACAGTTTTTTATAAGTAACGTATACAAATTGTTGTGCAATAAATCTCAAAGAGTAAATAGCAAGTGGGACGCGCCCACAATTAAGGCGGATCGCACACTTAACGCACGACGGAGCGCTAAAATATCGCAGATCCATACTAAAAACGTCACTCTCCATACGAAAACCGCACTCGACGGGTGACAACTGCGTCAACAGCAGTTGAGTGATTTTAGTTTGGGGATTGACGTTTCTAGTCTAGATCGGACAGACTGCTGCGAGGTTTTAGCGCTCCGTCGTGCGTCAAGTGTGCGATCGCCGTAGAGAAATATCATTGTATACGAAGTTTTCGAACGAACAGAAGAAGTTCGCACGCGTCTAGGGGCCTTGGTTTGGTGATCTATGTAATACATACCATACATACACATATCACGGTATATGTAATACATATGATACTAGCATGGACCAATTAAATGATACTAATATAATATTGATGGCTGATAACCCGTCACTATAGTGATACACATGTTTTCTGTAACAACTTTTGAAAACAACAATCTTCAAAAATGTCAGACGTGGCGATGGCGACCGTATTCTTAGGGCTGTTAACGCTCTGCCTACCCCGCAAGAGATAAAGGCGTGATATATGTATGTATGTATAATATTCATGTGGTAATCCTACAAACACGCACTTTCGCAGTGTCTTCCTGAATAATAAATAAATAAGGCGTAAAACCATTAGCTGCAAATATTTTAAGGGGTGAATCAGCCGATGAAACTGAACAACATACAAATTGATTTGGTCGGTTAGTAATATTGTATGGGAGGTCCAAAATTTTTTTTATAATTCAACCTATGTTCCTTGGGGAAAATTGTTCAGTTTCATGGGCTGATTCACCCCTTAAAATATTTGCAGCTACTTTTACACCCTGAATATTGCAAAACTAGACTTTTGAAAGAGAACTTCTACTTAAGCCGGTGCTAGTATTGAAAGAATGGTCGGTAACACGTGTAAGGCAAATGGCGGTCATTAGTTCGATTCCCGGCAATTTCACACTGAAACCTAATACCATATGTCAAAGAAACTAGTTGAAAATTCAGACTAGAATTGGAACAGAAAGTTCTTATTATCTACATACATACACACATATCACGCCTTTATCCCTTTCGGGGTAGGCAGAGCGTTAACGATCGTAAAATGACGGCCGTTATCGCCACGTCTGACAAGAATTGAGGGCCCTTTCAGATGTTACGTGTATCACTGTAGTGACGGGTTGTCAGCCTGTCGCCTAAAGTTGTAATACACATGGAGCCATCGAGTCCCTAAGTTGCCTCTTACAACTACCGCGGAAAGAAATGGGGTGATGCTATTCTAAGCCGGCATCACACGGCATTAATTATCCAGGTGACGACCGATGTGGCGCAGTGGTAGTGCGACTGCCTCTGACGCAGAAGGTTCCGGGTTCGATTCTCGGTGGGTCACTCACAAAGTTGATATTTATCACTTTGTGAATGTGTTTCCAGTCTGGTTAGGACATTGCGGGCTGAACCACCCGATTGTCCGTAAGTAAGATGGTTCCGTGTTTCGGATGACACGTTAAGCCGTAGGTCCCGGTTGCTATCTATGATCACTTAGACGGCGGTCGTTACACAACCATGTCAGAAGCCTGCTACTTGTAGTAGGCGGTTGAAAAATTCTGACACTAGGGTTCATCGGGTCGTTGGATGACTCGGTGTCCCACACGAAAAGAAGAAGAAGAAGAATTATCCAGGTTAGGGAAATCTTTAGGTGAGGCCTATGTTCAGCAGTGGACGTCTTATGGCTGATATGATGATGATGATGAAACCTTGGATGACGGGTGACAGGGAATAATGATGTAAATACGATTAGGCGGATCGCACACTTGACGCACGACGGAGTGCTAAAACATCACAGCGGTCTGTCAGATCCATACTAAAAATGTCAATCCACATACTAAAACCGCTTATCCGTTGTCGACGCAGCGCTATCGCAGTGTCGTCCGTCGAGTGTGGTTTTAGTATGGGGAGCGACGTTTCTAATATGGATCTGACAGACCGCTGCGATATTTTTGCGCTCCGTCGTGCGTCAAGTGTGCGATCCGCCTTAGATAGATATTTATCACAAACAAATATTTAAAAAAATACAAAAGACACAACATTTTTGTTTACATTTTCCAAAGTATTTTAATTAAAAATAATAAGCCGGTTGTCAAACATTGTACTCTTGTACGAGTTTGGAGTTTGGAGATACATTCAAACTTGCCTTGTTAAAAATATTTATCTAAAGGGAAAGTAAGAGAGTTTTGTTTAGCAGGAAAAAGCATCAGAAAGCTATTTCATAATTAATGATTTAACGCCGTGTGATGCCGACTTCACACCATCCCGCGGGTATCGTAAAAGACGACTAAATTAGACCTTCGATAGTATTGGTGTATTATAATTTTTAGACGACAGGCTGACAACCTGTAACTATAGTGATTCACATGTTTATCGGGTAGATTAAGCTCAGCTGCCTATGCGGTACGTAAAATTAGAGAAATTACAGATGTTGCAACTGCACGACTTGTTTACTTCAGTTATTTTCACAACATTATGTCCTATGGAATTTTGCTGTGGGGCCGCGCCGCTGATATTGAAACAATATTTATTCTTCAAAAAAGGGCCATTAGAGCAATTTATAAACTTGGCAGTCGTGATTCTCTCAGAGAACTGTTTAAGGAAATTAATATTATGACTGTGCCGTGTCAATATATTTATGAAAATATCATGTATGTCAGAAAGAATATTCATACGTTCACAAGAAATCATGAAAGACATAATCGTAATATAAGGAGTAAAAATAAATTAGATCAACCCACGTATAGACTAGCTAAAGTAAGGACTTCATTTGAAGGTTTAAGTATACGATACTATAACAAAATACCGGAAAATATATTATGTTTATCTGAAAGTAAATTTAAATCTATTATTAAGAGAACATTATGTTATAAAGCTTATTATAAGTTAGATGATTATGTTAATGACAAGGAGGCATGGTCCTCTGAAATTCCAGCGCAGCACAAGAAACATGCAGTCATTTTTAATACCAGATCGGGACGTGCATGGAATTTACAATTGGCATAATTAGTAAGGAAGACGAAACAGTTAGAATTATCTACTGTAATACTTTTATTTTATTTTAGCGTAGCCGTCTTTTGGGCTAATAATATATATATAATTATAAAACTTAGCTAGGGTAGCTTAGGGCCTATTCTATAGGTACAAATTGTAAATTGAGATTAGGAGCACTTCTGAGCAGGTTTTTGGGTGGTTTTCCTGTTCAGGGGGTCCGGCTGATTAGCATGTAACAAGCATTTTTTAAATATTTTGTCTTTAATTTAACTGATTTCATTAATTGATGGTGGTGATGTAAGTTACATGATGTGTGGTCAGCCTGGCCAGCCCCGAGGCAGTGCCTTTATTATTATTATTATTATTTTTTTATCCCACTCGTCCGCGATTCTATTAGGAACTGAAAATTGTTATTGTTTACAATGACTCATTCATTTATTCAGTGACATTATTGTATTGTAACTCTCTGACATTCTAAAAGTATTCATTGTGAATCTACTTGGAAATAAACGATTGAATCTTGAATCTTGAATCTGAATCAACCTTGGAAAACAATCCTCAAAAATGTCAGACGTGGCGAAAGCGGCCGTATTCTTAAGGCCGTTAATACTCTGCCTACCCCGCAAGGGATAAAGGCGTGATATATGTATGTAGTTATGATTTATTAAATAAAAAAGACAGTGTAATTTCTACTCGACAAAGCTAACTTGTGTGTTCAAATGACATTTGTGAAACATGTTTGCAGCTTTCGTGGAGCCAATTCAATAATCGGTAGCACTTCCGATATGGACAGATCTACCGATTATTATACAAATTATTTAGTTAAAAACATGTAATTGTTATCTACCGTTAAAGATAACAACTACTAGAGCCATCTTACTACAAAAATAACAGAAAATAAACCATAAATCTAATCTAATTGTAATTACTACTAATTTTAAATTACTACAAAATAGTAAACATTCATCACTATCCTGCTTTATAACTTCCACAAGTTTTCAACATTTTGTGTACAAAGTTAAAAAGCTCTAAGCTAGTCTAGGGCGGTGCGGGTGCATATAAACACTACCAAAATTAGGTTAAGGCGGATCGCACACTTTACGCACGACGGACGGATAAATTATCGCAGCGATCATGCATGCATGATCAAAGGGTAAGGTGGAAAAGTACTTTTTGATCACATCACATTTGAACAGCTTCGACCTTTCAAAATAATATGTTGAGCGGGTCGCACACTTAACGCATGACGGAGAGTGCACTGTCATCAGATGCATACTAGAAACGTTACTCCCCATACTAAAACCGCACTCGACGGACGACATTGCAATAGCGCTGCGTCGACAGCGGTTGAGCGGTTTTAGTATGGGGATTGACATTTCTAGTATGGATCTGAGACACCGCTGCGATGTTTTAGCGCTCCGTCGTGCGTCAAGTGTGCGATCCGCCTAATGTGTGTCGGCCATTATTTCAAGCACTACTAGGCAAGTCCACTTGCGACGTAAGTTACTTTACTGGGATGTATGAAAAAGACGAAAACTGCTTTTATTTAGGGACAGGTTGGAGTGGGCAACACTTGACCGGCGTTGCTGTTGCAAGTATACAGGGTGTTAGGAAAAGTACTAACTTTCTGTCAAGGGATGTTCCCAGCCCATGAAACTGAACAAGTTTCTCCAAGAAACATAGGTCGAAAATTTTTGACCACCCATACAAAATTACCAACCAACCATGTCAAGTTGTAGGGGAAGTTCAAAATTTTTTTTCATATTTTGACCTACCTATGTTCTTGAAAAAAGTTGTTTAGTTTCATGGGCTGGTTCACCTGTTAAAATATTTGCAGCTAATATTATTACACCTTATATAATTTACTAGCGGTCTGCCCCAGCGGCTGCGCCCGCTGGAACTCATTTTCCCGTGGGAATAAAGATTTTTTCCGAAAAGTATTATACATAAAAACCTTCCTCTTAAATCACTGTATCTGTATTTATAGAACCTGGATCAAAATCAGTTATATAGTTTTAAAGATTTAAGCAATCATATATACAGACGCGAAAAGCGACTTTACTTTATACTATGTAGTGATTTACCAGGAAAATTACCGCCTCCACCTGTTCCACACATTTACTTACTCCTTGAACAAGACACGGGAATGCACTAAGAAATTGTTTATTAAAGCGAGATACTCGCCGGCCGATGTGGCGCAGTAATGGTGTCTCTCTCTCTCTCTCTTTTCATGTGGAACACTGAGTCGTCCAACGACCCGATGAACCCTAGTGTCAGAATTTTTCAACCGCCTTCTGCAAGTAGCTGACTTCTGACATGGTTGTGTAAGGCAATATAATATGATCACTTGATCATAGACAGCAACCGGGACCTATGGCTTAACGTGCCATCCAAAACACGGAACCATCTTACTTACGAACAATCGAGTGGTTCAGCCCGCAATATCCTAACCAGGCTGGGAACAAATTCATAACCGATGACACTAGGTTTTGACACTAGATTTTGACACTAGGTTTCACTGGGTTGTTGGACGACTCGGTGTCCCACACGAAAAGAGAGAACTAGAAATGCCAATCAAATCTGAACTAGATCTGTCGACGCAGCGCTATCGCAGTGTAGTCCGTCGAGGGCGGCTTTAGTATGCGGAGTAACCTTTCTAATATGGATCTGACAGACCACTGCGATATTTTAGCGCTCCATCGTGCGTCAAGTGTGCGATTCGCCCTACATGTATGATAGTGTGAGAGCACTTAAACACCACTATTATTTCTCGAACTAAGTTAAATGATGCTAAAGCAGTAATTAAAGTAAACTGGAGTCAATAATTTAACACAGTCGTGCTTATAAATCTAATACGTAGCAATTAACTACGCCGTAGTAAGTTTGTAGCAGTTCGTAGACAATTTGCTACGAATTTGGTGACGCCGATCGACGTACTCTTCGAACTGGGAAACTTTCTTGGCAAACTTCTATGAGGAAGCTGTTATGAGGATGAGGAAGTCGAAGAAGAAGTAACAACCTTGAAATTAGAGGATGCGGATGGGAATGAGGATTTATTTTTGAGGAAGAGGAATGGTTGAGGAAGGAATAAAACGAAACGGAGAGACTAAAAGTTGATTTCAGATTGAAAGATGTTTTAAACTCAGCATATACATACATACATATATCACGCCTTTATCCCTTGCGGGGTGGGCAGAGCGTTAACGGCCGCAAAAATACGGTCGCTATCGCCACGTCTGACATTTTTGAGGATAGCTTGCCAAGGTAGTTTCAGAGAACATGTGTATCACTATAGTGACAGATTCTCAGCCTGTCGCCTAAAAATTGTAATACACTAATATTCTCAAGTCCTTTAGTCGCCTCTTACGACACCCGCGGAAAGATGTGGGGTGATGCTATTCTAAGCTGGCAGCACACGGCAATTATTGTGTACTACCTACATAGAAAGTGCTCTATTTTGCTTGCATTCGAGTTTGTCTATCATTCACAAAAATATCTCTCCGCCCAGGCCAATATCCGTGCGGGAAAACGCACCGCAGACTATTTCCATGCGGGACTGCTTCCGGAACTTAAATATGGTTTCCAGTAGAGGGGCATTGGGGCACTCCGGTTTTGGGGACACTTTCTTTCGAAACACTTTATACTGAATTTTGTTTAACAGATCATCATCAAATCGCATAAGCCTAAATAATTTGTTTCGACCTGTCTTTTACTATCAATCCCAATCCACTACACTCGCCCACCCACCAATAACACTGCTAGTGCAACTTTTATATGTGAAGATTACGCAGTCCACTGCTGGACATAGCTGAACGTCGGAGAAACGACTGTTCGTAGATTTGACTATCGGCTACATAGTTTCGGAATACCGTTGTAAGAATACCCCCCGAGCCCAGGGTACGCCACAATGAACGATCTCCCACCTTCGTCCTCCAGTCGCTACCAGCCGCTCTCTTTAGGTCATCTGTCTGCGATGACACAGGTGTCATGTGAATATTGCTTTTTTTAAAAAGGACTGGCGTCATTGTTTTGGTGAGATATGATTTTCCCAGCTATATTTGTGGAAAACATTTGTAAGAGAATTTACAATGAATTTAATTTTTCTTTTAAATGCTTCAAAAAATATACAGACCCGGCTAAAAAAATTGTTTAAGGAAATTATGTACCTGCCTACAAAACTACTAAATAAGTAAATTATAATTTAGTTTTTACCCTGAAATCATAAAGTACTCTACCTTTCAAAGACATCTCCCAATGGAGATTCGACGTAGTATTTCTTTCGAGCAAATGTCGTATGTCTAACGATATTCTACGAACCGTACAAAAGCGACCCCCGGGTGATTCGGCTGACGAACGACTGTGGTCGCGGTCATTACGCCCGCCACCAGAATGGAAGTGGGAAACAAGTCGTATTGTAAGATTAAAAGGGCAACGGTTCCCCTATATTTTACTACAATGTTGCAGACTAGTCATCTTCTTTGGTGTCAATAGATTTAACGCATAACGCTCCGCTAAAATAACACATCTGTAACGCAGCGGTCTGTCAGATCTCCCCCATCCCCATACTAAAACCGCTAAACCGCAGTTGACGCATCCGTAAAAATAACGCAGCTGTAATCGACAGCCATTGAGCGGTGTTAGTATAGGGACTGACGTTTCTAGTATGGATCTCAGACAGCTGCGTTACGGATGCGTTATTTTAGCGCTCCGTTGTGCGATCCGCCTGTACCTATGCTTGTATTTAAACATCATGCTTTATCTGCCGTAAGAGAATAAATTGTTCAATTTTAGTACACTCAAAATGTAGCCGAATAAAAAAAATCTCTATTTATTTGCTCCACTGCCGCCTAATATGATGTCTGCACGGGCAAATGATTTCTTTGAAGATTGGTGCTTTGAAATATGGAAATTCTTTTTCTTTCTTCCCGGTAATATGAGATTCAAAGATGGCGGATTATGTCAATAGCCTTGAATAAATATCATTACTCATTTTTTGTGCTACGTCTCCTGCCTGTACTGAAAATTCTTTTGTTTTGTTTTAATTGCTAAAAGTTTATTGTAATAATTGAAATACTTTTGAAATATCACCTGCAATATCCTAATAAATTTTTGCTAAGACGTTCTGTCGTATTTTGAGAGCATGTACAATTATAAATATCCTTGCATCGGTTACGGATGCGCTGACAAGGCGCAGTAACCGACGTCAAGTGTGGGAACCGCCTCAAAAGTTCAGTTATACGGGTCAGATCCTGCGTCAACCTTATGGCCTTTCCCACACTTCAAATAACGTTGCGTTAACGTTTGCGTCTGTCAGAATGAGGAGTGATGTTTCCAGATAGATTTGACCGACGTATACGTTAGCGCAGCGGTATTTTAGCGCTCCGTTGGGCGGCAAATGTGCGATCCGCATAAGAAGTAAAATTATTCGTATTTTAGTAAATCCCCAAGAGATTAACAAGAAAATACGTCTGGGAATGTCCATTCTTTTTTTCAACTCGTGCAAAATCAACTTCGATCGGCATTCGAAGTGTCGAAAAAAGGTTTGTTTTGTTAACAGATGCAAGCACTTAAAAAGGTTGAAAGGTCATAGGGTCAGTATTTTTTTTCGAGTACGTATGCTACGAGTATGTTTGTTTGTAGACAAGTTAACTGGCTATTCTCTCTTTTCGTGTGGAACACCGAGTCGTACAACGACCCAGTGAACCCTATTGTCAGAATTTTTCAACTGGCTAATTAATTTACAGGTCAAATGAGCTACTTTTTTTTAAGACGACCATAAATGATTTTTTAATGAAAACATTAATATGACGTCACGTTACACTATTTTGGTGGTTGTCTAGGTATTCATTCATACCTTTTTTGGGTTTCTATTGCTCTTTTCTTTTCGTGTGGGATACCAAGTCGTCCAACGACTCAATGTCAATTTCTATTGCTACTAAAATATGAAAGCCATATTGGTTGTTTTTCTAAGGCTTTGTAATTTTCCTTAGGAACCATTGTACCTAAATAAACGAAAAACTTAATTAGTTTGTGCCAGCCCTACTTCCAATTCCAAGCGAGACCCTATTCAGTTAATTAAAACCTTCAACATTTAGGTGGTCTCACACTTAACGCACGACGGAGCGCTAAAACATCGCATCGGTCTGTCAGATCTATACTAGAAATGTCAATCCCAATACTAAAACCGCTCAACCGCTGTCGACGCAGCGCTATCGCAGTGTCGTACGTCGGGTGCGTCTAATAGGGAGAGAAGTTTCTGGTATGGATCTGACAGACCACTGCGATATTTTAGCGCTCCGTCGTGCGTCAAGTGTGCGATCCGCCTTATTTACCCTGAAACAACTGTGTATTCAAAATCTAAGTTGATTTATCTAAACTTCCGATGGATAAAATAAACTGAAGATAAAAGTTCTTATAATAATATATTTGTTCGAACATAAACAATTACTAAACAATAAGAAAACAAGTCTATTTAGCTGTGTCGATGCTCCAAAGTACCTACTTATCTTATCTTATCTTATCTTAATTAGCTTGTATTGTCCCACTGTTGGGCAAAGGCCTCTCTCTTTTCTTTCCACTCCACTCTGCTTTGGGCTTCATATAATATAAGCGGTAAAAACATTAGCTGCAAATATTTTAAGGGGTGAATCAGCCCATGAAACTGAACAACTTTCCCCAAGAAACATATGTCAGAATATAATTTTTTTTTGTACCTCGCATAGAAATTTACTTGGGTCGGCAGTATTTGTATGGGAGGTACAAAACTTGCAGCAATTTTTTTTACAACCTACATATCTTTATTATGGGACAACGAGTCAGAAGCCGAATGAAACCGACTTAGAATCACCCCATTTCTTTACTACGGCTATCGTAAAAGACGCTACAAGATAAAAAAAAATGAGGTACGTTTGCTAATGCCGTGTGGTGCCGGCTTAGAATAGCATCACCATTTCATTCTCGTGGGTATCGTAAAAGACGACTAAGGGACTCGAGGGTTTCATGTGTATTGCAATTTAAGGCGACAGGCTGACAACCTGTCGCTATAGTGATACACAACCTATCTGAAACACCCTCAAACATTTGTCAGACGTGGCGATACCGACCGTAATTTTATGGTCGCTAACGCTCTGCCTACCCCGTCAGGGATATAGGCGTGATTTGTGTGTGATTATCTATTATTAATCTCGTTCCTTTTTTATTAAAAATTCAAAAATACCTACTTTATTTACGACCACTTCAATTTCTTACTTTGTTTCACAGAACATTTTGAAGGAATTCAAATTTCAGCAATAACCATTAGGAAGATATTTTCTCATTGCATAATTTTCACTTAGAACAGGGGTTTGTAGATTTAGAGGTCACATTAAGAAGCCCATTGCAGGGTCAAATTGAATACAGTAGAGATTTTTTAAGGAAAAGAATCCTTTTTAACCTATTTGCACAGGCAAGTTAACTCCTTTTTCAGGTATCTTCTTCTTCTCGTGTCGTCCAATGACCAGATGCAAACTAATGTCAGAATTTTTCAATCACTTTTAGCAGGCTTCTGACATGGTTGTGTAACGACTGCCGTCCAAGTAATCAACAATAGATAGCAACCCTATAGAAAGCCGGGACTTACGGCTTAACGTGGCATCCCAAACACGGAACCATCTTTCTGACAGACGATAGAATGGTTCAGCCCGCAATGCCCTAACCAGACTGGGAACACAAATTCACAAAGCGATAAATATCAACTTTGTGAGTTACCCACCGAAAATCGAACCCGGAACCTTCTGCGTCACAGGCAGTCGCACTACCACTGCGCCACATCCGTCGTTGTTTTTAGAGTATGTACAAAGTGTATATGAAAGCTTGAATACGATGGTATCTATCTATAAAACGTGTGCATCTGCGTAAGAAAGTATGTTTTTATGTGTTGGTACCAGAATTGGGAGTAAAGAAGTTTTCCTAGCATGTAGCATTTTATACATAAATACATTACATAAATCACGCCTTTATCCCTTACGGGGTAAGCAGAGCGTTAACGGCCGTAAAAATACGGTCGCTATCGCCACGTCTGACAAATATAGAGGGCCGTTTGAGATCATTTGTGTATTATCACTATAGTGATAGGTTGTCAGCCTGTCACTTAAAAGTTGCACCTGAAACCCGCAAGTCCCTCTGTCGCCTCTTACGACACCCTCCGGTACGAAATTGGGTGATGCTATTCTTCCTTTTACGCATTCTGAAATTCCCGGACTGGAAAATACGCAGATGAATTGTTTTTTTTTCTTTTAGCAATACGTTTTTAAACTTATTCACTTATTGATCTCAACTCAACGTACCCCAAATCACAGCATCTTTGAATCTGGGAATTTCGCAAACTTCCTAAATAAACGCACCTTATTGCCCTTCCAAACGAAATCCAAGTAAAATTTCGTCAAAAATGAGGCTCAAGCCGCGAGTTTTAGAATTTTGTACGAATATATTTACACTGCGCTTCTGAAAACGCCTGCTTATAATGTAAGTCTATTTTTACATACATACATACATATATCACGCCTTTATCCCTTGCGGGGTAGGCAGAGCGTTAACAGCCGTAAGAATACGGTCGCTATCGCCACGTCTGACATTTTTGAGTATTGTTTTCTAAGGTTGTTTCGGAAAACATGTGTATCACTATAGTGACAGGTTGTCAGCCTGTCGCCTAAAAATTGTGATACACCAATACTCTCGAGTCCCTTAGTCGCCTCTTACGACACCCACGGGAAGGATGTGGGGTGATGCTATTCTATTCTATTTTTGGGTTTGCTATTTTTAAAGCTCATCCCACCGACCATACTCGTAGTTACCCTAGTTACCCTAGTCTTACAATCGTGAGACCTGAGTTCGATCCCCGCCATGTACCAATGTGTTTTTGCTCACTTACATTTACCAACTGCTCTTACGGTGAAGGAAAAACATCGCGATCAAACCCACATTCAAATTAAATTTGAACTCAGACGATATTTGAATGTGACTTAACCTAGAATGCGGGCCAGGTCAGTCTTCGGGTTGCAGACGTCAGATGGCAGTCGCTCTGTTTAAAAACTTGATTCTACGTCAAATCCCCTAGATAAGGTAGCCGAACCCGATAGAGAGCGGGATAGGGCAAGGAGTACTGTACTTTAGGGTGCGTCTCCATTGAAGTGGGGCTGCGCTGAGCTAAGCTAAGCGCGGCATGAATTAACCAATTATGAGCCTCAAAATCCCCGTCCCGCTTCAGTGGAGACACTGACATTGGTCAATCCATGTCCCGCTCAGTTCAGCTTAGCGCAGCCCCGCTTTGTGGTGGGAATTAAGGCACTACCTCGGTACGGACCAAAGAAAAATTACCCAATTCTACTCCAGCGTCCAAAGCCGTCAATGTAAAAAATCCCAAACCTCAGTGAATCGATCCATGAATTTGGAAGTGAAATTCGTGAACTCCGTTTTCTTAATTACTCGAGCCCTCTAAACAGTTTCATGGTAATTATACCATACAATTTGCATAGCCGGTGGCTTTGGTGGTTCACACAATTAACGTCCGTATTTTCACCGCATCTGCAACGCATGCGTCGGTCAAATGCACGGAAATTTCAGATTCGCCTAACTGAAACGGACGTTGACGTGCAACGAATGAACTTGCACTGTTGTCGTTTGCGGTGTTTGTCAACCAACGCAAGCTTATGCGTTATCGTCCGTTTTAATAAATGGCGAATCCGATATCTCCTTGCATGTGTCGTTAGGCAGACGCATTGAACAACGCAAGCTCATGCGTTGCCCATGTGTCCACGTCCATTTTGTATAGGAATTCCGAAATTTTCTTGCATCTGACAGACGCATGCGTTACAAATGCGCAGCAATGGACGTCAAGTATGGTCGCCGTCTTAACCTTTTCTGGAAGCTACAGGTCCAAGTCTGCTTGCGTAATAAAGGAATTTTAATGGTTTTTATTTTTATTCAGAATCCTGAATTGCCTTTGTCTCAAAAGTTGTGGAGATAGATTAGAATGCTGTAAATGCCTCACTGTTCAAAAAGGAATAAATAAAATAAATTTCATAGTTACTTCTTATTTTTTCCTTCTCATTTGGGACAAAGAGTCGTCCAACGCCCGATGAACACTAGTGTCGGTTTTTCAACCGCCTACAAACTTAGCAGGCCTCTGACGTGGGTACGACCGCTGTCTAGTAATTATGGACAGCACAACCAACCGACAACTTAACGTGCCCTCTGAATCTGATGCATAGAACCATCTTTCTTACGGAAATTCAGACCCGCTTCTCTGTCGGGGTCGGCTTCCTAACCTAGGGGATTTGACGTAGTACCAAGTTTTTGCACAGAGCGACTGCCATCTGACGTCTGCAACCCGAAGGCTAACCTGGCCCGAATCCTAGGTTAAGTCACATTCAAATACTTATCATCTGACTGAATATTTTTTTTTTAATGTGGGCTTCATCACGATGTTTTTCCTTCACATATATACGTGAGTAAAACCACATTGTGGCGCGGATCGAACTCGGGTCTCACGATTGTAAGACCTAACCACTTGGCCACCGAAGCTCTTAGGTGGATCGCACACTTAACGCAAGACGGACCGCTAAAATATCGCAGGGTTCTGTCAGATCCATACTAGTAATGTCAATCCCCAAACTAACACCGCTCAACCGTTGTCAACGCAGCGTTATCGCGGCGTCGTCCGTCGGGTGCGGTCTTAGTATGAGGAGTGACGTTTCTTGTATGGATCTTACAGACCGCTGAAATATTTTAGCGGTCCGCGTTCGTTAAGTGTGCGATGCGTCTTAAGTTGAGCCCTTATATAATATCAAAAAATAAGATCCTATAAGATCCAAAAATATACTAACATTGACTTTCCATCCTATATTTTTCCATGTCAGTATTTTTCGTAGGTTATCTCGCCGTGCCACAGCGGAAGTACGAATAGGCAAGTACTGCTATATCCTATTTGCGAATGAGAATCAGATACGTCCCACGAGCCGGATAGAAATGCTTGATTGTGTTAGTGTTGCGGAGCAAGTGGACACTCAGGCATTTGTTAAAACTACTAGGATCTTGAATTTCTAGGATTAAATAACTAGGATTTTGAAATCTTGAAACTCGTACGTATATCACTACATCACAACATAGTATAAAGCATAGTCACTTTTCGCGTTTATCTGTATGTATGTTTGCTCAAATCTTCAAAACCACACAACTGATTTGATTCAGGTTTTTTTAATAGAGTGATTCAAGAGTAAGGTTTCTAAGTATAATACTTGCCGGGAAAATTTGTTGCAGCTGGGGCAGGCCGCTAGTTCTACATATAAGTGACTGTGTTAGCGCTGCGGGCCAAGTGAAAAGTCAAGACTTTGATACAAGAACTAGAATCTATCATGAAATCTTGAATACGTCTGTTTTCTTGATATGCGTGATTATGGCTGCGTATTAGTTCAAATTACTAGGATGATCCATCATCAAAGCTAGGGTATTGATCTCGATAAGCCTTTGACGCGTATTCTAAGCGTGAAACTGAACAAATTATTTTTATATGTAACACAAATTAATTTTAGTTCGAAGCCACGTTCTTCTAAGCAAAAGAATACTCTGTGGCTTTTATGTCAGATGTATTTATTTTATTTAAATTCGAATGACAATACGCAGGTCGTGGTAAATGCGACAATTAAAGTTATTTATAAATAGCATAATACAGCATGTAAAAAAAAAATTGCTGCAAATATTTTAAGAGATGAACTACCCCATGAAACTGAACAACTTTTCCCAGGGAACATAGTTCGAAATATGAAAGAAAATTTTTGCCCCCCATACAAATTGACTTGGTTGGCTGGTACATTTGGTATGGGAGGGGAGGTCCAATTTTTTTTTCATATTAACTAGTTCACCCCTTTAAATATTCGCAGCTAATATTTGTACACCTTATATACCTACTATCGAAAAACTCAAGGTGCACATGGATTGGATTCTCACGAAACAACATCTCAAACACAATATTTTCCTACTTGCACAACAACATGACAAATCTATGAGGAAAAATATACAAAATACAAGCCTTGGTAGGATATCTATCAGAGAGGGAGCTTGTACAACCAACTGATCAGAGGCCACTTGTTTTCCTGACCCACTTTTTTACCCTACAGCCTACACGAAAACCAGAAGAGACGAGACTTCGTCTAATGGAGGGTAATGTTCTTTAAAAGTACCTATGTTTACATATAATGTATAGCGGTATGACGGGTTGCACACTTGACGCACGGCGGAGCGCTAGAACATCGCAGCGGTCTGTCATATCCATACTAGAAATGTCAATCCTCATGCTAAAACTGTTCTACCGCTGGCGACGCAGCGCAATCGCACTGTCGTCCGTCGAGTGCGGTTTTAGTATGGGGAGTGACGTTTCTCGTATGGATCTGACAGACCGTCAGATCGATGCGATATTTTTGTGCTCCGTCGTACGTCAAGTGTGCGATCCACATAAGGGCATTGCCCATGTCGGTGGAATATCTGCTTTCCCTGTTCTCCGCTTTCTCCTTGACAGACCAAACAGCATCTTAAGCGTTTACAATCTTATATCTTTAGGATTTGTCCCGGCGGTGATCTCGACAACTTTTTCTATTAATTTGGAAAATTCCAATGCTTCAGTGGAATTATTCAAATAGACCCATTTCGAATATCAACCGCTCAGAGTAACGGACTTAATGGTAGACGTACTTAGTGCTGCAAATGAGCTGAAGCCTTATAAATGTTGGCTGAGGCAAATAGTTCCAGTAGCCCACACACAAAAAAGGCGAGGATAAGTGTGTGCAACACTCAGAATTATAATCACGGTTAGTGACAGCTAATACAGGGTGTAAAAAATTGCTGCGAATATTTCAAGGGGTAAATTAGCCCATGAAACTGAACAACTTTTCCCCAGAAACATAAGTCGAAATATTAAAAATTATTTTGTACTTTCCATACAAAATTACCAACCGACCAAGTCAATTTGTATGGGTGGTCAAAATTTTTTTTCATATTTCGACTTATGCTTCTTGGGGAAACTTGTTCAGTTTCATGGGCTGATTCACCTCTATGTTTCGTGGGGAATGTTGTTCAGTTTCATGGGCTGATTCACCTATTAAAATATTTTCAATTAATATTTTTACACCCTATATTTTAATAACAATGGTATCCACTTTTTGGATAAGATTCTATCTCTGTGAGACAGAGAAAAAATTCTGATGTCACCCTCAATCAACCCGATACTTGTTTATTGAAACAGACTCTGTCTGGTTTTCTTTGGTCTAAGATCAATCGCTTGGAGTCAATCTGACCCACATTGGGGCTAATTCTGAGTGGCCGCTAAATATAATTAGCTTTAGTTGACAGCCCCTAAACACCTTTGTTATTCTGAAATATCTGTCAAAATCAAATGACAGGACTAAATTGAATATGACGTTTCTAATTTTAAATTTTAAACTCAATTTAGACTTAGCGGCTCAAAAGCTATTCTAGGATGGCCATTTTAGGAAGAAAAAAGAACTGTCATCGCTAATTTTAGTCATAGGGTGGCCACTTTTTTGTTCTTTCGTCCATTCTGGACAGGCAAAAGTCTTAAGACCATACAGCCTCGTCTTTAGTGAGTACTTAATTCTTGAATATTTATAGAAGGATGGTCACTTTAGCATGAAATAAGAACTGTCATCGCTAATTTTAGCCGGGACCTCCAGACGTGCCGCTTAAAATTAAACTGTATGTAAATACGTCAATTTGAAATGGTTTGAAGTGCAATAACTTCTAAACCCATTTCATAAAACTTGCTTAATGGTGATCGTAATCGTGATGTATACGTTATTTATACCTTTCATTTGATACCCAACATATATACAGGGTGACTGGAAAATTGATGCATTCCTTTCAAGGGAATCAGCTCATGAAACTGAACAACTTTCCCCATGGAACATAGGTCGAAAAATGAAAAAAAAAATTGCCCCACCCATACAAAATTACCGACCGACGACGACTAAGTCAATTTGTATGGGAGGACCAAAATTTTTTTTCATATTTCGACCTATGTTCCTTGGGGAAAGTTGTTCAGTTTCATGAGCTGGTTCATCCCTTGAAAGGAATGCATCAATTTTCCAGTCACTCTGTATATAGAGGTATATTTCAAAGAAATATATTTTTCATCCCTGGTTTCACTCATATCTTTCAAACGGCAGGATCAATATTTTGGAAACATAGCTAACACTCTTCAGACAAACAAAAAACAGAATCGAAATCCGTTCATCCATTTAGGAGCTACGATGCCACAGACACACATCAACTTATAACTCCCCTCTTTTTGTGTCGGAGGTAACAAATAACATTTTGAGAATGTGATCTAATGAGCTGGGACAGCATAGCAGTTTTCTTGTCATTTGGTTCTATTATTATTAATAATAATAAGCGAAGAAGAAGTTTCATGTTTGAAGTATTTGTTTATTGCTTACATTAATTAGTATGTTATGTGGCAATCAGACAATAAAAACAATAAAATCATATCACATTCATAGGTACATTCAAATGGGGGAAAATGAGACTAGCGGGTAACTTAGGACATTGTTGACACCAGCATCTATGCACCAGCTATAAGCCAATTATGTTATAACTGGTTGATAAACGTAGAGTCCAAAGTTTTCAACCAGTTACAACGTCATGCTGTGACTACAACTATGTTTAAAAGTAGGGAGTAACAATATTCCTTACATAAATCAACATGTTATAATCTAATCAGACTATAGAAATAAAATAATCAACAATTATAAGAACTGAAACTATTGTTAGTTATAATTTCAAGTTTTAACAATACAATTTTGCTATGCTAAGCATAATCAAGACACATAGGAAACTAATAATCACAGAACACTACCTAATAATAATCATCACATTATACTTAATCTAATAATCACATGAAAAAATTATCAACCTGTGATAATCTAGTATACAGACATAAAAAAATCAATAGGTTATAATCTAAAATATTAGTTATGACACACATTTTAAATTAATGTAACAACATCATCGAAATTCTCCCCCAGATGCTCCTCAATTTTCACCCATACTGTTGTCAGTATTACTGCAATTGTTTGACCTGCATCCCGGATGGCAGCGGCCAAGGCGTCAGCAGCTTATGCCATTGTGGACCGGAACCATTCATTGTTTCTACTGGTCATTAGTCTAATGCTCGAGCTAACAAGTGAGCTGGTCGGATTCGCTGACGTCTTGTCTGGTTCTTTGAGGTGATTATGATGGGTATGTGACCTCGACTGCTGAATATCAGTACTAAGTCTAGTACTGGTACCTAACATTCGGAATGGACCTGGGTTGGAAGATTGAAGAGCATCTGCAAGCTGGACATCTGGTTGTTATGGCTCCGGAACTGGTGTATGCCGAATTGGGCCCTGCGTGGGTGCAGATAGAGGCTGGACCGATACAGGCAGTGCATCTGCAGCTGCATCTTCTGTGATAGGTGCAGAGGGAATCTAGAATGTAACAAATATATCGTAATCATTTCTGTAATACAAAATATTTATAACATAAATGCATTGATTAACAAAAAAATTTTAGACTTAATACAATATGAGATCTTTATCTTAGCGAGTGGACGGTAAAGTTGGTCAACCTCACAAGTCGTGGTGACAGTCTCGAAACTGCCTTAAAGCCTCCGACGTGATTTTTCATTAACCACTACCCGAAGGCAACCGGGACTAACAGCTTATGTGCCATCCAAAGCACGGTACCATCTTTATTTTTGTACAATAAGGCTATTCAGCCTGCAATGTCCTAACCAAACTGGGAAACACTCACAAAGTGAAACATCACTATGTTGTCTCATCGGGATTTGAACCCGTGACCTCGGTAATTTGAACAAACTGCTGCGCCCCTGCGCTACAGAGGCCGAAACATTATGAGATAATTGAATATCTACAAGATTGTAAGCTTACCAAAGGGGTTTCTAAGTTAGCAAAGCCATCAACTGATGGTCTGCCGGCCACCTCCAACACTTTTAGCTCTATATCAGTTAATGGCTTCACAGTAGCCGGACCCCCTCCAGTTCCTTGGCACTGGTCTCTGTACTTCCTGTACTTCGCCTTCACTTTTTGTACCCACTGTGTCCAAATCTGGAATTTGAAAAAGATAAATATGAAAAGCCATGAACAAATTTACTAATGTCTTGTTGTATGCTTAGATCTTAAAACTAACTATGACTATAGTTTACCGTGGGACCTGGGTGAAACTGCGGGGCAGTCAGCTAGTATATAACAAGTATTATTGATATAATAGAAACTTACGCTTTGCCACTCCACAACTGTCCTTCGACACCCTGAACAATTTAAATTACTTGCCACACCCGCCTAAAAAGCCGCAACTTCTGGGCTAGCGGTGTTTCCTGAAAGAACAGAAGAATTATATGTATAACATATAACCATGTTACAAATTAGGTAAAATTCAATTATATTACTGCTATAATTATAGTTTCAGTACGCAATCATACTTACCACGGGCTAATCCCATGTTGGCATGCATATACTCAGCAAGCATCGCCTGCTGCGCTTTGCTGCACCTCTTTCGAGGCGGTGCAAATGCGTCCATTGCGGCGCAAATTTACTTCTTTGACTTCTGTCTACCACACAAACAAAACAATACACAAACTATGGTGGACTCTAGCTGGAGTTCACGCCGCGAAAGAAGTCATGTCATGACAGCAATTTCCTGACCACTTTAAAAAAATTATAGCACAGATAGCAGTAAATTGTCAAATGCCGCGAAAATTATGTAAAATATGGAGGGAAACTTGATAATTACAATAAAATAAATATAAAAACGAGAGTAAGATCATCAAAAAGTATTAATTAATCATAAAAATTAATAAACTATGAAATTAAAATCGATATCATTTATTTATTCGGTAACCTGATTTTTAAAATGGTAACACATAATATATAACTTAGCACTTAGCCAACCATAGACAACTTAGCGAGTGTTAAAACGCTTTCTAAATTTAGTTTGATGAGTGTTTTGGAATAGCAAATGGTTTAGCTAAGATTAAAATCCGCGTAAAATTTAGGAATTAGTTTTAGCTTTAGCTTTAGACGGTGCGCGCCAGAATTGGCCCCATTGACTTGTTAATAACGCCAAGCCCCCTCGCTTATGCACCGTAAAAATATTTATACTGCGTCGATTAGAAAAAAAAATGAAGATATCACCAAAAAATTACAATCGACGCGCTCGATAAAATTGTTGATACGAGTACTTACTTTTATTTATTATCTAATTATATGGACTTCTATCCTATCTAGGGTAATTCTGCCAGTGTCAGTGAGAAAAGATTCAAGCGCAGCAGCTGCGCCGGACGGTGACTCCTGACTGTGACTTCAGATCCTATAGTGTCATCTACAGGATCTGAAGGGCTCCTCCTGATACCATCCGGATATGTAGCGAAAAATCTTCAACTTCAATTCTTCATTCAATGTTTGCAATACGGGCACTTCATGATTAAGTTACTATCGAAAATAAGCACTAAAGACTCCAGTAAATATAAAATAAAAATTTGCAAATTAAAATTACGTCTTTCATTGACGGATGAAACAAAAGAAGAGGAGTACTTACTTAATATAATATTTTTAATATCATACATACATACAAATTACGCCTATATCCCTGGCGGAGTAGGCAGAGCTTTAACTACAGTGAAATTACAGTCGTTATCGCCACGTCTGACAAATGTTAGAGGGTCGTTTCATATAAGTCGTGTATCACTATAGTGATAGGTTTTCAGCCTGTCGCCTTTTCAATACACATGAAACCCTCGACTTCCTTAGTTGGCTTCTACGACACCCACGGGAAATGATATGATGCTATTCTAAGCCAGCATCACATGGCACATAGATAAATGTCATATAAAACTTATACAACAATTTTGAGAAGTCAATTTTACAAATTTCACGCGACAGATAATAACCCAGTATTTCACGGATTAGAAAAATAATGCGCGGACACTCCTAAAGGCATTTTTGCTCTGAGCTGTATTTACTAGCATTTTTTTGTTAAAATCTGTAATCGTGACAGTCGAAGACAGTCGCAACATAATGTTTCGTCTCATGTCAAATTCAATGTCAATCTCTTTACGAAATGTTCGTGTTACCAATTAATCATTCGAGAACAGCGAAACACAAACACAAATCACGCCTTTATCCCTTCCGGGGTAGGCAGAGCGTTAACAATCGTAAAATTACGGTCGTTATTGCCACGTCTGACAAATATTAAGAGGCCTTTTCGGGGATACCTACATTTATCACTGCAGTAACGGGTTGTCAGCCTGTCGCCTAAAATTGTAATTCATATGAAACCCTCGATTCCCAGTTGCCTTATACAACACCCACGGGAAGAAATGGCGTGATGCTATTCTAAGCCGGCATAACACGGCGAAAAAATTGTGTAAAAGGTAAAAAGTGCATCGGTTTCTGCACTGTACGATTTACATTGCAGGTGGGTTTTAGAGAACTCGAAAATTTCGGAATTCCATTTCATTCGGACGTTTTTGAACGTCATTTGATTACCTATTTCACAAAATGGCCACCCAGAACGGTCAAATTGTATTGTAAACCGAAACTGGAAATCTGACATGAGAAAATGCCGGCTCGCACATTTGACGGCCGCCGCCGCTGCAACGCATGCGTCTGTCAGATGTAAGGAAATTTTGATTGAGGCCTTTTCAGGTTTCTTTAAGATAAATCTTGAGTTAGTTTATAATGTGACACGAGATGGTGTTGCGTTAGGTTGAGATATAATATTTAAGTTACTATATTGATACTCAACTAGACAAAATACAGTTACTTGGAAATAAACGTTTTTAGTATAGCACAGCGCCATCTACGTGCAGTTGAAAACGGGCTAGAAAACCCATCCCTCACACTAAAAATCAAACGTTGACTTAACCGTTGACATAACGAACTTTTCGTCCTTGGGAAAAGTTGTTCAGTTTAACGGGAAAACCGAGCGTTGTAAAGCACCCCATGCGTACAAACAAGTATCTTTCTATAGCAAGCATGAAATTTCTTTTGTAAAGCTCCAAAATCGAGTCTTTTTTAGCAAATACTTTACCTTTATTTCCCTTCTAATAAATCCTGACCTTACGCCTTTTTCATGCATAACTGACTTTATATTTCGTGTCATATGCCGAGGAAAAGGTATAAAGATTCGTGCTCATTTATATTTTAACTTCACATTTTATCACCTTTCCACCTCCGCCTCTCGTCTCGTTAACGTATGGAAACGCGTATAATAAGAGGGGCTTTACATTGTGCGACCGAAAATTGGACGATATTTTCTAAGACATTTTTTTTATATTCGTTGATATGTGAGCCGTGTGATGCCGGCTTAGAATAGCATTACCACACATCCTTCCCGCGGGTGTCGTAAGAGGCGACTAAGGAACTAGTGAGTATTGATGTATTAAAATTTTTAGGTGACAGCTACCTAACCTAGGGGATTTGACATGGAACCAAGTTTTTACACAGAGCGACTGCCATCTGACCATGAATTAGCTGGACGTTATAAAGAGGCGTCTACACTGTTCGCACAATACTCTACAATCGAGTCAATTACACCGGCGAAAGGCGCAGTACAGAACTCATTACATGGATATGTTCAGAACACAGGGCCGGAGCTAGGACACGACTTCAATAAAAAATAAAGATTTTGTCTTTTGCCGTGATATTCCGGCTTAGAATAGCATCACCCATTTCTTTCTCTCGTATCTCGTAAGAGGCGACTAAGTGAGTCGAAGGTTTCATGTGTACCTATTAAAATTTTCAGGGTCACTATACGAATTATTACTATACATTATTATCACGAATTATCCAAAATGACCTTAATCTAATACCTTTAAACGAGCAAGAATTGTATTTATATATTATTTCTTAGACGTGATGATAGCGACGATATTTTACGGCCGTCGATAATCTGCCTGTCCCGCAAGGCATACAGGCGCGGCATCACATCGGTAGATAATCTAAATGTAAGCCAGCATTATGATCGAAATGTTAGCTTGGTTCACTCTATCTCTAAGGTGTATCGCACACTTGCGCACGAAGGAGCGCAAAAATATCGCAGCGGTCTGTCTGATGCATACTAGAAACGACACCCCCCTAACTAAACTCGCACTCGTCGGACGACACTGCGATAGCGCTGCGTCGACAGCGGTTTTAGTATGGGGATTGACATTTGTAGTATGGATGTGACAGACCGCTGCGATATTATTGCGCTCCGTCGCGTGTCAAGTGTGCGATCTGCCTGAGTTTCAATTCAAATAAATGGTTAAAAATATCTTAATATTATTAATATATACACCTGAGCCTGAGTACATACCAGTTATGATAAAATTCAAGTCCCAACCCGGGCATATTTTTAAAAGGCCACACTTGACGTTTATTACATTTTTTATTTTGTGTAATTTAAAAATGTAATATAATAGAAACGGGACAGAAAAATTACGCAGTAGGTACAGTCGATCTGGCTGGGTTCGACATTTAATGTGGTTCTCACAGTGAACGCACAACGGAGCGCTATTTTAGCGCATCCGTCATCAATCAGATATGCGCCTACCAGAAAGTAATAAATACCACAATAATCTAGAAAGTGTAACAAATTATTACTGAGAGTTTCATGACCTAAAATTTCGATTTAGGAGCATTTTTTTGATGGCCTAATCTCCATAGGCGAACTGATTATCTCTTTTCCCATAGATACTAAAAACTGACGGTGATGCAGGTCCAACGCATGAACCAGCGTTAATGGATGCCTCTGTCACACAACGCACGTTCATCCATAGGTACTGCGTCAACGTCGGTTTTTAGTATACGGAATTTGAAATTTTCTTGCATCTACCGGACGCATGACGGATGCGCTAAAAATGCGCCGCGTTGCGCGTCAGATATGGGGACCTCTTAAATATTCTCATGAGATCCGGCCGCTGCCGCGCCGCGGTAATTCGGGGCCGTGGCCTTACTGCGCAGTCGCAATTAGGCGCGGCTCGTTAAGCTGAGACCGGCCTAATGAGACGAATGCGCTCCACTCTCCACCTAGATGGCGCTGTATACGTAAAATAATACATTCGAGGAAACATCAGATCTTAAAACTCGGTTTAAATCATCCAATACATCCCACAGAATCATTTTTTCGGAATAAAAACAGTGGGTTTACGCAAAAACAGTGCATTTATCAACTCAATTCGACTTTTGGAGTTGAAGTACCATCGACAACCACTGTGTATCACTGGTTCAGTGAGTATAATCGTGGACGGTCTATGCTCACAGACGAAAATAAAGAAGGTCGAACAAAACCGGCTGTCCCACAAAACATCGTTGCTGCGCTGGAACTAATAATGCGTTATCGTCATGTAACATATCGCGAGATAGAGGCGTCCTTGGGCATAAGTATGACGAGCATGCATAAGATATTACACGAACATTTGGGTGTAAAAAAAATTTGTTCGTGTTGGATTCCGCAAAATTTGACAATGGGTCAAAAATAGGCTCGGATCGATTGGAGCAAAAAAAATATTTAAAAAATGCAACCGTGGTGCAAAAAAAGCGGTTTATAACATCTACACAGGTCAGACGTCTTGGATCTATGCATATGACCCCGAAACTAAACAGCAGTCAACGGTATGGGTGTTCCAAGATGAGCCGAACCCGACAAAAGCTGCTCTTGCAAAAAGTACTTCGAATCAGATGGTCGCTTGATTTTTGGAATAAATGGTCATGTGACTACAATGCCACTAGAAAATCGTAGGTCGATAAATTCTGAATGGTATACGACTATTTGTTTACCAAAAGTCTTTGAAGAAATAAGAAATTATTACCGTCAACGCAGAATCATTTTCAAACATAAAAATCAAAAAAAAAAATTAAAATAACATTAAAAATCGTTATGCCACTGAAGAACAACTGAATCAGCTTAAAAACGAGATCAAAAACCTAAAACACGCATCGATCATAAATAATTTCGATTGTAATATCAATAAAAAGCGCGGCGGCGGTAGACAACTAGATAGCTTTTGTTACGGAAGTGGACCGATGGGGCTACCCCACATTTATAATGAAGACCCAACGGCTAGTAATGCGAGCACGCCAAACCACATCATTAGATCAACAGAGAGGAGTAGCGTGGCAGCATCTTTTGTACCTTTCTCTTCCACTCAAGAAATACATAAGTCTGTCTCAGTACCGTATGACAATCAGCTGAGCTTGGGAGGAGTGAAAGAGACGACAATAAGTTCAAATGATAAGGTGCGAAGCGGGACAGTGCAACAGAACACGTCTGACGGGAGTGACCTAGGTGAGCGGGGGTCCAAGTCAAAAGAGTTAGCGGAAAGCGGTGATCGTGATCAACATAACTTAGTTTTGACCAACACTGAAGAACATGATAAACAGAAACATGATCAACACGAACCGTGGAATCTTGTGCAAAATAAGAAAAAATCTGCAAATAGATTAACCGGGAGTAAAGGCAAGGCAGTGACGGCCCCGGGCGGTAAATTCAAAGCGGCTGAGTTCCAAATTCCGCTATTTATCAATAACGTAGATAAAATGACTAGTGAAAGCGACATTATTCAGTATATACGGCAGAAAACGAATGTTTCCATCCAGCTAAAGAAAATTCAAATGAAGAGACAAAAACGCTATGATGCCTACAAAATACTTGTACCACACACCAAACTATCACTGTTTTTAGATGACGGCCTGTGGCCGGAAGGTATTCAGTTCCGACGATTTGTTTACTTCAATAGAAGCGCGTATGAGAGGAATGAAGCTAAGCATGTAATTAATGACAAGAAAAATAAAAACAATTAATGATGGACACAAACGTGCATAAAAACACAAAACTCGTAAGTTTTAACTGCCGTTCAGTTAAACGTTCAGTAGATTGCTTAAGGAATTTATGTCGAACAGCTGATTTGTTGGCGGTGCAAGAGACTTGGTTGTTAGCACACGATATTAGTTTTCTAGGCACTATTGATCCTGACTTCGATTTCACCGGCAAGTCGGCCGTAGATACCGGCGCGGGAATACTTCGTGGAAGATCATACGGCGGTGTGGCGCTATTGTGGCGAAAACGTGTTTTTAATACAGTTTCGATAGTTCCGTGTAAAAGTGATAGGATAGCGGGAATAAAAATCGTACTTCCGGAGCAGGCGATATTAGTATTAACTGTGTACATGCCTACCGACGAAGCGGAGACTTTACCCGACTTTATCGAATGCCTTGGTGAACTTTCGGCTATTGTGGAGGAGTGTGACGTAGAATACGTGTTCATACTCGGGGATTTTAATGCTAGTCCTGGCAAACGGTTCGGTAATGAACTCAATGATTTTTGTAAAGAGCAAAAATGGGTATGTGCAGACATGGAATTCCTCGGCTTGTCAACGGCAGCTCACACGTATGTGAGTGACGTTCACGGTACTAGGAGCTGGTTAGACCATTGTTTAGTCTCGGAGGCGGCGTGGAAATCTGTTGTGGATATTAAAATTCTCTATGATGTATATTGGTCCGACCACTATCCGTTGGAAATCACATGTAATATGAATTTATTAAAATCTAAATCCATAGTTAATAATTACACTTGTAACTCAGTTGTTTGGGGGGAAAGAGATTTAGATCAGATACAAGTATATGAAGATTTTTGCAATGATAAATTAAAATTAATTAAATTACCAATTGAATTAGAATGTTGTGCTGACCAAATTTGTAGTAATGAAGAACATAGATTAATAATTAATAAAATATATTGTGAAACTGTTAGCATCTTAAGTGACGCCGCCACCCTCAGCTATGGTAGATTAAGTGTTAAGAAGAAAGGTCACCACATAGTAGGCTGGAACAGGCATGTTAAACAAGCTCACGGGGATGCTCGGATGGCTTTTCAATACTGGGTATCTTATGGGAAACCGAAAACTGGCCCAGTCTATGCTTCTATGCTAGATACCAAGAAACAGTTTAAAAGGAAACTTAAATGGTGCCAAGATAATGCACAACAAATAAAAATGGACATCATTGCATCACACCATTCGAAAAAAGATTTCCGGAATTTCTGGAAGCAGACTAATAAACTGAATCCCAAGCCGAGCATACCCGCGAGTGTTGAAGGTATTAGTGAGCCGAATAAAATTGCTGAAATGTTCAAAAATAATTTCAAAATTGATTCTTCTTTGGGCCCCTCCGAGGATACGGCACCAGTTCACCATTCTAATCCGCTCGTTAAAATTACAGCTGAAGAAATTGAAAGGGTAGTGAAGGGTATGAAGAAAGGAAAGTCCCCTGGACATGACTCGCTTAGCATTGAACACCTGCAACATGCGGGTGCTCAATTGCCCAGAATACTCGCCATGCTCTTCACACTCTGTATTAATCATAGCTATTTGCCAGAGGATTTGATGAGAACTGTTGTCGTGCCCATAATTAAAAACCGGACGGGAGATGCATCCGCCATGAGCAACTACAGGCCCATATCGTTGGCTACCATTATAGCTAAGGTTCTGGACAGTGTGCTTGACAAACATCTGGATAAACACCTTTCTCTGAACGACGCTCAATTCGGGTTCAGATCAGGACTTTCAACAGAGACAGCTGTTCTTTGTCTGAAGCACACTGTCCGGTACTATACGGATAGGAAGACACCAATCTATGCGTGTTTTCTAGACCTCTCCAAGGCCTTCGATTTGGTGTCTTACGATGTTCTATGGCGGAAGCTCAGAGAGGAATCAACGCTGCCTGGTGAGCTGGTGAACATATTTAAATACTGGTATGGTCACCAGCGCAACATGGTTGGATGGGCAGGTGCACTATCTGAGTCATATGGGCTGGAGTGCGGGGTGAGGCAGGGGGGGTTAACCTCGCCTCGACTCTTCAGCCTATATGTGAATCGACTGATAGAGGAGCTCAGCAACGCCATGGTAGGCTGTTCCATAGATGGTAAATTTATAAACAACATTAGCTACGCCGACGACATGGTGTTGCTGAGCCCATCTATTGCCGGCCTAAGGAAGCTACTCAAAATTTGTGAGCAGTATGCGGAGGCCCATGGCCTCAGGTATAATGAGAAAAAGAGTGAGTTGCTAGTGTTCAAGGCGGGTTCCAAATGCTACCAGAATATACCACCGGTCACTCTCAAAGGCACTCCTCTGAAAATGGTTAACGAGTTCAAATACCTGGGGCACTGGGTCACCGCATCAATGGGCGATGACATGGACATTGAGAGGGAACGCAGGGCGCTGGCAGTGCGGAGTAATATGTTGATCCGAAGATTTGCGAAATGCTCAGAGGGTGTAAAAGTAACACTCTTTAGGGCTTACTGCCAATCTTTTTACACCTGCAGCCTTTGGATCAACTATACTCAAAAAGCGCTGAGCGCCCTGCGTGTCCTGTATAATAACGCGTTTAGGTCGTTGTTGGGGCTGCCTCGCTACTGCAGCGCATCGGGGATGTTCGCGGAGCGGGGAGTAGATGGCTTCCACGCCATTATTCGCAAGCGAGTTGCCTCTCTGATGTCGCGGGTGCGGGGCAGCGCCAACAGCCACCTGCTTACCATAGCTGAGCGGACAGATGGGCCTATTTTGAGGCACTGGATCACGACGCATACAGTGCCGGGATCACGTGCCTCAAAATAGACTCCCCCATCGTTTTGGAGACAGGTGGCTTTTAATTATTATTATTATTATTTTTACTAACATATTATTTTATTTTAATTGCTACTAACAAATTATATGGATTATGAATCTGAAATAAATGATATATTATTATTATTATTATTTTATATCATGACAATGCTAGCGCTCACACGTCGGCCGAAACAATTCAGTTTTTGGAGGGTCAAAAGATTGAATTGACGGGTCATCCGCCGTACAGCCCTGATTTGGCACCCAACAATTTTTTTTTTATTTCCATACGTGAAGAGAGAGTTACGTGGTCAACGTTTTTCGAGCCGCGAAGAGGCTGTTGAGGCATTCAAAATGCACGTTTTGGATATACCGGTGTCAGCATGGAAAAAATGTTTTAAAAATTGGTGAAATGCAAAAGTGCGTCGATCATCACGGCCATTACTTTGAAAAATAATAAAACCATAATAGCTTCAGTATAGTTGTGTCTTTTTTTTATTCCGGATACATAAATAGCAGCCCTCGTAAGAGGCGACTAAGGGACTCGAGAGTATTGGTGTAGTGCAATTTTTAGGCGATAGGCTGACAACCTGTCACTATAGTGATACACATGTTTTCTGAAACAACCTTGGAAAACAAACAATCCTCAAAAATGACAGACGTGGCGATAGCGACCGTATTTTTACGGCCGTTAACGCTCTGCCTACTCCACAAGGAATTAAGGCGTGATATATATGTGTATGTATGTATGTGAAACTTTCATTTGTGCTAATTTCAGTTACATGTGTGCCAAATGTCATTAAAATCGGTTCAGCAGTTCAGTTTTGTGAGGAGAATGGGTATTTGTACTTAACTATAGCTAAAGTCTAGCTGCTAGACCATAAAAAAATGATAAAAAACGAGGGCGCCACTTTCTTTGCGATCTGTCAAATTTGACACATAACGCTTAACTATACCAACAATTTTTTAAACAAAATATTTAGTTCCTTTTATTTAATTTCTACTCTTTCTGGCCAAGCTATAAATATAGTCGCACACTTAACGCAGATCCAGATACTAGAAATGTCAATCCCCATACTAAAACCGCTCAACATAACATAACATAACAAAATTCTTTATTGGACAATTGAACAACATGTAGAAAACACAAACAAAGGAAACAGTACAACAAGGCGGCCTTAATGCTAGGTAAAATTCTCTAACAGGCAGCCTTAGGGTGAAAGAGAGAGTGCGAAAATGGAAGCGGGGTAGTGCAAATATTACCAACCACTGTCAACGCAGCGCTATCGCAGCGTCGTCCGTCGAGTGCGGTTTTAGTATGGGGATTGACGTTTCTAGTATAGATCTGACAGACTGCTGCGATATTTTAGCGATCCGTCGCGCGTTAAGTGTGCGATCCGCCTAATAGCTATGACTGACATTGTTTACTAAGGTAGTGAAAAGTTGTAAGTGTGTAACTAACACAAGTCAAGGTCCAATCTTTTAGGCACATCTTACGTTAGCCGCGGAAAGAAAACTGGGGTGGTGCTATTCTAAGCTGGCATCACACAGAGTTGTCAAATTCCAGTCAATATAAAAACGACATTTACTTGACCCAAGCAAAACTTTTTTTTACATTTCACAGCAGTGCCAAAAATAACCCTCATTTGGCCCGCTACGAAAGTTCTTTACTACTCAGTTTACCTCTACGAAAGTATTACGGTGCTTCTACGAAAGTACTACGGTTCTTCTACGAGAGTGCTACGAGAACGCTATACACTACGGTACGAACTCGCCATGGCTAAGTTACTTTGAGGGCTACAAGGGTCCACCGTGAAGGATAATTTTACCCTTGTACCGTTTTTAGTCTACTTTGGTGTAAGAGAGAAAAGGTTTTGTACTGTACTTTTAAAAAATACAATAAAATCTGAGTACTGAGAATTGTTTGCTTATTTTTAACACTTGATAAAATTATTCAACAATAATAAACATTAGGCGGATCGCGAACTTGACGCACGACGGAGCGCAAAAATATCGCAGCGGTCTGTCAGATCCATACTAGAAACGTCACTCCCCATACTAAAACCGCACTCGACCGACGTGGAACAGTGGTAGTCCGACTGCCTATGACGCAGAAGGTTTCCAGTTCGATTCTCTGTGGGTCACTCACAAAGTTGATAATTATCTCTTTGTGAATTTGTTCCCAGTCTGGTTAGGACATTGCGGGCTGAACCACCCAGTTATCCGTTAGAAAGATGTTACCGTGTTTCGGATGTCACGTTAAGCCGTAGGTCCTGGTTGTCTATGATTACTTAGACTGTGGTCGTTACACATCATGTCAGAAGCCTGCTACTTGTAGAAGGTGCTTGAAAAATTCAGACACTAGGGTACATTGGGTCGTTAGACGACTCGGTGTTCCACACAAAAAGAAAGAGAGCGTGGTCTGTGTGAAGAACGAGGTCGGTCGTGTCGTGATAGTACCTACCTACCTACCTACCGTCACGTCATCCATAAGCCAATAATCTCGGTCATTGTCATACATGGCGGCCTTAACCGTAAGCCACAGGCTGTGTGGTTTGACAATGCGGCCCAATAATTGGACAGGCTCATAATCGGATCGGAATACTCACCACGTAAAAACATATATACATACATACATATATCACGCCTTTATCCCTTCCGGGGTAGGCAGAGCGTTAACGGCCGCAAGAATACTGTCGCTATCGCCACGTCTGACATTTTTGATATTTGTTTTCCAAGGTTGTTTTTAGGAAACATGTGTATCATTCATTATAGTGACAGGTTGTCAGCCTGTCGCCTAAAAATTGTAATACACTAATACACTTGAATCCCTTAGTCGCCTCTTACGACACCCGCGCGAAGGATGTGGGGTGATGCTATTCTAAGCCGGCATCACATGGCACGTAAAAACACCTGCATATAATTCAGTAGAGAACAGAAGGGGAAATACGACACTTGATACGACACGACAGTTACCTGAAGAAGATTATAGAAGGAAAATGGGGAAGAGGATGACCTAGGAGAAACTACTTTCAACAGCTGGAAGAGTCGAAGAGAGAAGAATGTTGTGTCGTATCAGGAGGTGAAGTCACTGGCAGAGAAAAGAAGCGAATGATGGTTACTCCACCGACAAGAGCATGGCTCTTAAATAAAGAAGTTTCTATCTAAATATATGACATATGAGCGGGATGCCAATAATAATGTTGCCCTTTCGGGATCGTTTCTTAAAAAAAACAAGTTAGAGCCAAGTAATTTTTTTACGCCGGCTTAGAATAGCATCACCCCACATCCTTTCCGCGGGTGTCGTAAGAGGCGACTCATGGACTCGAGAGTATTGGTGTATTACAATTTTAGGCGACAGGCTAACAACCTGTCACTATAGGGATACACATGCTTTCTGAAACAACCTTGGAAATCAACCCTCAAAAATGTCAGACATGGCAATAGTGACCGTATTCTTACGGCCGTTAACGCTCTGCCTACCCCGCAAAGGATAAAGGCGTGATATGTGTAAGTGTAACCATAATTTATATACTATCGAAATCGGCGTGCATAGGGCGTACTATATGTATGTATGAAATATTTTTTTATCGCCTTTTTTTCGAGTTGTTTTTAACTAACAGCACCATCTGTTGAGGCGTAAAAAAAGCAAAAGCTGAGTAGCTAGCTATGATAGCGCGTAGTAAAAATCTCTTAACCTTCCCGTGGTCCTATTTTACCACATAGTCGTTAGGTGAGGTGTGCTCAGTATTTAGGGAACGTGTAGGAGACTTTTTTTTAGAAGTGCAAAGATTTACTCGTTTTGCCATAATTTTCCTTCCGAGTAAAACGAAATTGTCCAAAAAGTTCGGACATAAAAACCTAGGTAAAAATGTGACGTTGTGTGTAGGCAAAGTTGCTCGAAAGCACAGAGAAAAACTAATAATACTAACTCGAAAGTCATCTAGAACAGCACTTCAAAACTACTCATTTGAGGGAGAGCGGGGTAAACCTAGTGGACCAATCTCGTTCGCTTTTTTATTCTCTTTATATATTAGTTTTAGATACGCCATCTATTAATTTTAAAAAAAGCGTAAAAACTGGTCAAAAACTTTAAAAAAAAAACTATACGAAGACATATGAACCTATTCCAGTTTACAGTTCTTCTTTTCTTTTCGTGTGGGACACCGAGTCGTCAAACGACCCGATGAACCCTAGTGTCAGAATTGTTCAACCGCCTACTACAAGTAGCAGGCTTCTGACATGGTTGTATAACGACCGCCGTCTAAGTGATCATAGACAGCGACCGGGACCTACGGCTTAACGTGCTATCCGAAACACGGAACCATCTTACTTACGGACAATCGGGTGGTTCAGCCCGCAATGTCCTAACCAGACTGGGAACAAATTCACAAAGTGATAAATATCAACTTTGTGAGTGACCCACCGAGAATCGAACCCGGAACCTTCTGCGTCAAAGGCAGTCGCACTACCACTGCGCCACATCGGTCGTCTATAGTTTACAGTTGTACATAAATGCTAATAAATAAATATGAAATATAGAGATTGATTTATCGCTCCCTAAAAACCCATCGTAATGTTTTTCGAGGTCCTTAGATAAATCTCCGTGACTCTACTGCAAATTATGTAGGTAAGAACGACGAAAACTGAACTGATAAGATTTCTATAAATTTCTTTGCTAGACATTGTTGCTTGTCTCGACTTTCTTTCTCACCAAATATTATTCTTTGTTTTTTCGTATGGCACTAACAACATCGAAGGCCTTTCGCTAGATGCTTGGGTCATTAGTAAAATACAAAAGTAGTACGCTTGAAACTATTGCCCAAAAATACTACATATTCCATTTATAGTTTTTTGATATATTCAAAATTGGAATAAATAAACAGAAAAATAATATAAAAGCACAGAGAAAAACTAATATACTAAAGTACAACAGAGAGTCAATCTCAGTACTATGATCGTTGCCACGATAACTCGCGCAAGAGCAGCGCCGGTGGCGCGAGCTCGGTACTAATATGCATTCTCACTTGTTTTCTTAACAGCGCTATAGATGGCGCTTGATGTCATTTGTTTTCTTAATAGCGCAATAGATGGCGCTTGATAGACCAAGCGTATCGTCATAATTTGTATGAAAGTTTGTGGTCTTTGATGTGATTTGTTTCTAAATTTGTGATAAGACTAAGGACTTCAAAAAATAAATACGAATTTTCTAATCTTTAAACCACAAAAGGGGTATTATTTTTTTTAGTACATCCACTGGCTTTCTTAGGAAACCTCCTAAACCTCCTGATAAAAGTAAGTGTTTTGTTGACAGCCAAGCTAGATAGACATGACGTCTTCTCTTCGTATTTTCATACAAAATATCGTTTAAAAAATTAGCTCATTTGACCAACCAGTCATCATGCCCATTGCAAGCGGTTCCACGGTTTTATCGGGTCTTCCGTCTACTCGATGTCCATACATACATATATCACGCCTTTATCCCTTGCGGGGTAGGCAGAGCGCCAACGGCCGTAAGAGTACGGTCGCTATCGCCACTTTTGACATTTTTAAGGATTGGTTTCCAAGGTTGATTCAGAAAACATGTGTATCACTATTTATTTATTTAATCAAGTACATTTATATAGTTTAACAGGAAAGCTTATCCTAAGCACTATATAATCATTTGCTTAAAACTAATGAGATCAATCACTATTAGCCTAATAATATTACAATTAATCAACAAGTTAAACTCGTAAATTCTCACAAAACATGACACATTCTTTATTAATTTCTGTCCACTTATCTGCAAAGATATCTACATGTGGTGCAGATACGAGCAAATCTCTCCATAAACTTAATCCTCGCAGTAGAGGAGACTGGCGGTGAGCCACAGTACGTGAGGGAGGCAGCGCCAGAAGATGATGCCCTCGCCCACGCAAATATTTATCAGGGACGTATAATTGAAAAGCCTCAGAAAGCAAGTATGGGCAACCGTATTCCCCGCGAAGTATGCGACAGATAGTAATGAGTAGTTGTGTGTTTCTCCTGGTCTCCAGTGATTGGAAGCCCAGGGAACCCTGTAAGTACGCTGTGGGGTACATAAATGGATAATACCCATATCGTTTTTTGTAAAGCGTTCGGAGGAAAGCTTTTTGTACTTGTTCTAAAATAAGTGTATAGCTTGACTCGTGTGGTCCCCAGACTATTGATGCTGTCTCGATTTTACTCCGCACTAATGCCGAATATAGAAGTTTTACTGCCGTTATATCTTTAAAGTCATGTGAGTTTCGAGTGACAAAACCGAGCCTGCGAAAGCACTCAACTGCAAGAGAGCCTATGTGCTCATTAAATGTAAGTTTTTGATCAAATGTCACTCCGAGGTCCTTGACTGACTCTACACGGTTGATAGTATCTTCACCCAGATAGTAAGAGGAATGTAAAGGCTGGCTGGCGCGGGTAAAAGACATAGTAAAGCACTTGGAAGAATTGAAAAGCAGTTTATTACGCAAGCTCCACTGATGCACGGCATTTATATCGTCTTGAAGCTGTTGACAATCATCCAAATGCTGAACTACATGGATCAATTTTAAATCATCTGCATACAACAAGCAGGAAGCGTGGCTCAAAACATTGTCCAGATCATTGATCATCAAAATGAAAAGCAAAGGGCCTAATATAGATCCCTGGCTAACCCCGGAGCGCGTTTGACAAGATTTTGACAAAAAACAGCCATGGCGCACATATTGGTGACGATTCCGGAGATAGTCAGCAAAAAAAGTTAATAATGCAGGAGTAAAACCTAGACCGCAAAGTTTTTCTAAAAGCAGGTCGTTGTCTACTCTATCAAAGGCCTTCGAAAAATCAAAATAAACAACATCAACCTGCTTTTTATTGTCCATGCTACTTGATACAATATTAACCAGGGCGAGCAAATTTGAGTTAACAGAACGACCAGCCCTAAAACCATGTTGTGATTCACTTATATATGGATCTACCTGTTTTAAAATTTTGGTGTGTAGTATGGATTCAAAAACTTTGGCTATTGCTGACATAATAGCTATAGGTCGATAGTTTTCTACCTTAGATTTATCTTTACTTTTGGGTATTGGGGTAACTTGACTATAGAGACAGGTTGTGAGCCTGTCGCCTAAAAATTGTAATACACCAATACCCTCGAGTCCCTTAGTCGCCTCTTACGACACCCGCAGGAAGGATGTGGGGTGATGCTTTTCTAAGCCGGCATCACACAGCATCACTCGATGTCCAACACGAAATACCAACCAAAAATACCAACAAAAAGAAAAACATTACTCACGGCCATTTCTTTAATCCACGTCGTCGCAACTCCGCATGCCTGTCTTAACGAGTTTAAAATAAAAAATGGCGTCGTTAACCGCTGGTTTTATTTAAGTCTTTTAATTAAACCGGCCGACTAATCCGCTGTTTTCCCCAAATTAAAGGGAAAACCGACAAAAGTACAAATTAATAAAAATCACCTAATGACCTAACATTTCTCTTCACGGGCTGGCAGAAAAGTAAACTTAACAGTATAGAGGATGATTTGTAAAAGTTTGATAATATATAGGGTGTAAAAATATTAACTGCAAATATTTTAAGGGGTTAATCAGCCCATGAAACTTGTTTCATTTCAAAGTTGTTTCCCCAAGAATCCATAGGTCGAAATAAGAGAATTTTTTTTTTGGATATTCCATGCAAATTGACTTGACAGGTTGCTAATTTTGTATGGGAGGCCAAAAAAAATTTCTTATATATAATTTACAAGTATGACTCATTATGTTAAGAATTACAAGTCGGGTCCCGAGCCCTCAACCAAATTTAAAACAAGTAAGTTGTAGTTCTTCATATAAGTTAGTATAAAGCAAAGATTCCGCGTCTGTCCCTATGCCCGTATTTATATATACACAACGGATTTTGATGCAGTTTTTCATAGATAGAGTGTTTCAAGAGTGTTGATAAATACTTTTAATACACCCTTTACAGTCCTACCGCCTTAAGGAAATGGTGGACTCCATTCGTTGGAGGTTGACATTCATTCCATTTCAGCATTGGGCATTTTGTTACCCTTTTATGAAAATGTATTTATTCTTATATGCATTAGCACTTAGCTTAAGTAAACGTTTCTCCGCCATTTTCTTTTATGAGAAAAGAATGACTGCGCTGAGGTGTTCCCATACTGGAACTGAAACATAGATGTGTAATTTTGAAGTTGTGCCAAGCTCAAAAGTGTTTGCAGTTGAGTGTCGCTCTGACCTTCAGTGTAAGAGCTTCTTCCGTTATTTTTTCAATCGTAGGGATCCAATAACTAATGTTGCAGTTCGTAGTGCGTAATTAAGATATCTACTATACACACATGTTTGTACTACATACAGATTTCAAGAATTAGGTACCTATAAACTCCATTGCATTAGATAATGCCGTGGCCAGCGAAACTTGAACTCTTATTAGGCTGAGATTAAGTCAATGAAGTAGGTGTACCTGATGAAAAAAAATCGACATGCGTTGGCCAACACTTGTTGTCGATTGTTATCTGGAAGTCGACTTGCCGACTGGTTTTCTTGTGAAAAGTGCATTTTCTTAATTAATACGTCTATTTCACTGTAGTTTATTTGATTCAGATCAGAAGTAGGTTTCGGACCCATGCCCACAAAAGTGGAATGCGTAATGTAGATCAAATGGACGACCTACGAGGAACTAAACGGATTATTTTTTTATATTCACTGTACATCATGACAGTTTACTAAACGCGCAGGTGGCGAATCGCTGCAGTAGGCTAAACGCGCGAGTAGGCACAGAGCGAGCTGGCGAACCGCGCTGGTCGGCGAAAGGCGCAAGTTGGCTTACCGCGCATACTACGTTGGTATACTGGCTGACAACTTGTCACTATAGTGATACACATGTTTTCCGAAACAACCTTGGAAAACAATCCTTAAAAATGTCAGACGTGGCGATAGCGACCGTATTCTTACGGCCGTTAACGCTCTGCCTTCCCCGCAAGTGATAAAGACGTGATATATACATGTATGTATGTATGCGTATACTGGTTGGCTGATAGCCTTCAAAGGCATAAGGTCCCGTTCGTAAAACGTTCCTGCCGTTATTTAAAACCATTTATGGTGATAATGTTATAAATTACCGTTCGCAAACAATACCAATAGGTACCAAACCTTGTCTGACAATTACTAAGTATTCCTTTTTTCTCTTGATCCTTTATATACCTCTTGATATTTACTTATTATCAACACTTTTTTAACCTACGCAAAGTTTTCTAAGTAAAAATGATAATAAATAACGAGTTCTATGAATTGTGGAATCCACTTTAAATCACTGTCTGCCCCCAATAACCTTTGTCAATCCTTTGAAAGAAAACTTTGAATTATTATCGAGAATTCTGAACGTTGGTATTAAAAATCATAATCGATTCTAGCGCAAACTCTGAAGCGAATATTAAAATCTAAATTATTTCTATAGTATAATATACATCTTGGGCGTATCGCACACAGAGCGCACGATGGAGCGCTAAAATATCGCAGCGGTCTGTCAGATCCTTTATAGAAATGTCAATCCCTGTACAAAAGCCGCTCAACCGCTGTTGACGCAGCACTATCACAGTGTTATCCGTCGAGTTTCGGGAGTGGCGTTTCTAGAATAGATCTGACCGACCGCTGCAATATTTTAGAGCTCCGTTGTGCGTCAAATGTGCGATCCGCCAAATATATATTAAAGAGGTCGTTCGTTTATCGTTGTTTTCTTTTTTGTAAGATATACGTTTTTTAGTCCGAACAAGTCACACAAATTGTTTAAAAACTTATGTTATTGATACCAAAAATGCCAAAGCCATTTATAAAAATTTTGTTTCTCCATGATGCCTCTATGAGAAAACAAGACGCTGATCAAAACATTCATCTATCACCATATTCACCATAATATTATGTTGTTAAATCAATAAACAATTATATGCGACTGAACCTAGGATTCGGACCAGGTTAGCCTTCATGTTGCAGGAGTCAGATGGCAGTCGCCCTGTGTGAAAATTTGGTTCCATCCACGTCAAATCCCCTAGGTTAGGTAGCCGACCCCGACAGAGACGGGATAAGGCAAGGAGGATGATCGTACATATCTTTATTATATGCCAAACATCAAAATACATCGCTTACTTTTTGGCTGATGCATGCACTAACATACATACACACATATAGATTGACCAGTACTGCATTTTTGGAAAACTTGCATGTTTTTCACCGCAGGCCGGATTTGAACCAGCTACTTTCTTCGTATATACAGGCGACGCTTCTTTCGTCTGATTCTGTGCTACCGCGGCTCATTCACAGCCCTCGAAATAGGGCAGGCGTATCTTGCTAAACCAAGCTATCCATCCAAGCTACCAACCAACCAAACCCAACCCAATATACAGGGTGTAAGAGACGGTGTAACGAAAACTTTCCAGGCGTGATCAGATGATAAAACTGACCAGCTTTTTCTATGGGGGTTATGTTGGGAACCGAAAAAATTTTTCGACCTCCCACACAAAATTCCCGATCAGCTGACAAACTTTGGATGGAACTTAAAAAAAATATTTTTCGTTTCCCAACATAGCCCTCATATAAAAAGTTGTTCAGTTTTATGGTCTGAGCACGCCTGCATAGTTTTCGTTATACGGTCCCACATCCTGTATTACCACTCTCGGGATTAATGAAGGTCAATTTCTTTAGTCCAATAAATAGGTAGATACTCATTTTTAGAATATAGTAATATGGTTCGTTCACCTCAATGACCAACACGATAGTTAGAACTTAGGCGGAACAATGTGCTTTGTCCTCCTGATATTTTAGGGTCCATTGTCCACGGAACTAACAATAAGTACCTCGTTAAAATTTTCCTACCGCTACTAAGCGCTTGCTTGTACGATAATACATACATATATATATCACGCCTTTATCCCTTGCAGGGTAGGCAGAGCGTTAACGGCCGTACGAATACCGTCACTATAGCCACGTCTGACATTTTTGAGGATTTTTCCATTATTGTTTCAGGAAACATGTTTATCACTATAGTGACAGGTTGTCAGCCTGTCGCCTAAAATTGTAATACACCAATACTCTCGGGTCCCTTAGTTGCTTCTTACAACAACCGCGGGAAGAATTGTGGTCTTGCTATTCTATGCCGGCATCACACGGCATTATTAACGTTTTTAACAAGTGAAATTTTTCCAAAAGTATGCTAGTAGAACAGCCTAAATATCTCTCTATCAGATCAGATCACAATCACACCAGTCGCCGCTTATAAAGGCTCCGCGAGCGCGACTGTTAATTAATTTGTATTTCATAACCAAACGCCGATTGATGGATTACAGCAAGTTTTGTTGCGAGCGAGTGTGATGAATAGTTGTCGGCTTTGGGCGGGGGCGCGCCACAATAGATTATTGCGCGGAATAAAATGGCCGCCGAACGTGAAAACAAAAATGCGTCTGCTTGTGAAGTTAAACATTCAACTAGCTCTTAGTTTACGTATACAGACAAATGGGGTAAAATGAGACTAGCGGGTAACATGGGACATGGTCGACACCAGCATCTATGAACCAGCTATAAGGCGCCTCACACACTGGGAACGCGCCCCGACGCGTAGCGCGGAGCGGCAGATCCCGCGCGCGGCGACGGAGGAGCAGATCTGCTTCATCGCGCGGCTTGCTCCGCGTCTCCGCGCGGAGGGGCGTTGTACGACGGCCCCACGCCAGTCAAAGACTTCGCTCCGCTATCGATCGCCGTGGTTCGAGCGGCACTGCGGAGCTAGTGTGTTATACCCCACGGAGCGACCCGCGCCCCCGCGCAGACAAGCAGAATCTGCGCGCGCGACGGGCCTCCGCGCGGAGACGCTTTGTCGGTGTGTTGTGCTAGGCGGTTTTTCGATACGTACTTGCATACAACTTTAAAATCTGCGCTCCCGCGCTACGCGACGGAGTGCGGTGCAGTGGGAGAACCGCCTAAGCCTGTAACGTTATAACTGGTTGATAAATGTAGGGTCCAAAGTTTTGAACGTTACAGCTGGTTCATAGGTGCTGGTGTCTGCCATGTACCAAGTTACCCGTTAGTCTCATTTTCCCCCTAGTTTAATTTCTTGACAAACGTCCTATAGTTTGATGAAACCGGCTGCACGAACCAAAAAACATGACTCATGCGGCGTTACCTCACTCTAGGCGTTCCATCTCAGTCTTGAAGTGCAAGCCAGAGTGCGGAACGAACTACGAAGAGGCACCACCGGCCTCCACGTTCAGCAGCTGTCGACTTATATGCAATCATTCCATCAGTATTTTCTTATGATATTGTCAGTTTCATCTATCGTCAGTAAACCGCCTTTACAGACAACCGATTTTTCTCTCTTTTTTATACAGGGTGTAAGAGACGGTGTAACGAGTTCAAGTTCAAGTTTCATCTCTAACACTCTGTATTTTATTAGGGAACCAGGAAAGTTTCGAATTTCAGAAAGAAGCGCTAGTGCACTAGTGCTTGTGTATAAACGATTTGAGCTGTAATTTTATCAAATTGCAGGTACTTCTCATAAGTCCAATAAAAAAAATCTAGTAGACAGCTTCATCATGGTCTTTAAAAGTAGAACTTTAGAACTAAAGGTTATTTCTCGTAAAAACATGCTTCAAATTGCTCTCAACATAAATTATGCTTTAGGTTTTACTGGACTATGCTAATTTTACTATTGAGCACACCTGTAGATCTCAGAAAAGCAATTATTAAATCTAATCCTAAGTTTTAATGCTATGAAATAAATCAAAAGAATAAATTTAATTTTGCAGATATTAGGTTAGGTAGCAAAATAAAAGTAAGTACAAATGAAATGGTTATAGCATCACTCCATTTCTTTCCCGTGGGTGTCGTAAAAGCCGACTAAGAGACTCGAGGGTATTGCAATTTTTAGACGACAGGCTGAAAACCTGTCACTATAGTAATACACGACCTGTCTGAAACATTTGTCAGACGTGGCGATCACGACCTTAATATTACGGCCGTTAACGCTCTGCCTACCCCGCCAGGGATAAAGACGTGATTTATGTGTGTGTGTGTGTGTTGTTTTTCGAATAGAGTTAGTTCGTTACAAAGCAAAAATGCACACCATAGAAACACTATCAAACCCACAGACCAGAGAAGTCATGCGCGCGCCGAGCGAGCGGCGCAAATGTAATTCTTTCTCTGTGATCAAACCGTAGTATACTCATAGTATATTATAAGTCTATGGATCAAACCAAAGAATATCAAAACCAAATCAATCTTACTAAACAAATTTCGCAACAAAACAAAGGAATGTGCAAGACGTATTGAAATTTTATCAATCAGTCAACTTGACAAAGCGTTCGCTAATGATTGTTTTAGGGTCGGAACTCACTTGCGGGAAGATCAGTCGCGGAATTTAAATTCTTCTTTCACTCATCGCGCTTAGCGTCGAGGTCTGCTTTACGCTGTTCCTCAAACTCGCGGATTTTTCGGCCCTGTGCTGCCAGACCCTCCCATTGAGTGGCAGCGTATACTATCAAACAAATAAACTTAAAATTTTCTTTTGAAAAATCCAATGAAATACATCAGTGATTTCTTATGACGTTGTCACGTTCAACCATAACGTTCAACTATCGTCAGTAAACCGAATTTATTGACAATCGACTTTTTAAACGGTTTTATTTTGCTTAACTGCAAAATAAAACCAAATGTAAATGAAGACCAACGAGGAAGAACTCCAACTAGTAGGGGAACAAAGAACGCTACTCAATACAATAGAGAATAAGACGGGGGAAATGATAGGACATGACCAGTTATTTAAGACAATCGTTGAAGGCAAGATTGAAGGAAGAAGAGGAAGGGAAGACCGAGAAGGAGTTATTTGGATCAGATAAAGGAGAAAATAATGGTCACGTCGTACAGAGAAGTCAAAGAGAAGGGCAAGGAGACAGAGGAGTGAAAGCTGGCGGATACTCCCCCGACAAGGGCAATGCCCCTAAATAAATGATGAATGATTATTTTGCTTACCCCGTTTGTTTTTCCTGTTTTTGGGCACTAGTCTAACGTTTGACTTATTGTGAAATTTAGTCAGACCCTAGTCAACTTTAGTTTAGTTAGTTTGAAATCTGTACTTGTTATTTTCCTGATAATCCATCCATCAGTGCCATGAGCCATCAATCTTACGCAGACTATCACGTAGGGATTCAAAAACTCATCATGTGATTTTCATTGTTCAAGATGCGGGTAGAGTTAACAATAATATACACCGTGTCTTTGAGAAAATTCATACTTATACCGGACATGTTGTTAAGGCCTTTCTCACACGCAACGCACAACGCAGTAGAGATAAAAATCAGCAGTCTGTCAGATCCTTATTAGAAACGTCAATTCCCATACTGTCGCAGCTGCGTTAACAGCGATATTAACCAGGAATCCAATAGAAATAAGTTTTGGAACTCACCGGAACACACCGGAAACTACCAACCTAAGAAAATAGAAACACGAAAACCAATAAAACATGAAAAATAGTTTTCCATCCACCATACCACAGCAATGCGTGTAATGGAATATCTCACAATAGGAACGGCGCGAAAATGTTTCCCGCGCATAAATCAAGCTGTCAGTGTTGCCAGCGTTGGCGTTATAAATTCGCGGGCGCGCTGCCGCCGCCGCAGGTAACGCACCTGGCAACATTACCTTGATTGCGAACGCAAAATGCAGTCTCGTAGTTTTTGAGCAGATGTACCCACCAGATTATGTAGATCTGAGATATTCCAAGCGCAGCTTGGAGCTAGATAATAATTATTATTATTATTAGCCACTGTCGTCCCACTGCAGGGCAAAGGCCTCCCTCCCTTTCTTCCATTCTTCCCTATTTTGGGCCGTCTCCATCCAATTCCGGTCTTGCGCATGTATCTCGTCTTTCCATCTCTTTCGAGGTCTACCGCGCGCCCGCTTAGCGTTAGGAGGGACCCAAATTGTGCATGTTTTTGCCCAAAGTTCATTCGGCATCCTGGCGATGTGACCAGCCCAATCCCATTTTAAATATAGCTAGATAATATAACTCATTAATTTGCAGTGGGTACATATTCAAACCCGTGTAAGCTCCGTGTGATGCCGGCTTAAAATAGCATCACCCCATTTCTACTCATGGGTGTCGTACCATGAGATGAAGAGATCCAGAGAATGGCATCGTTCTCTGTGAATATGACACCTTGCAGTGATTCTGCGCGTGACTGTTCTAAGTTCAAATTAACCCGTCATGTCATGACATATTTTTGAAGCGCACTAGCGGGGCCTCAAGTCTGCTATTTTTAAGTCATTGTAACGCCATCGAAACTCAACTGTCATTCCCTTGCCCTTGTGATTGTTCTTTACTTTAAACTGTTAGCAGACTAGGAAATGACCGAAATCATCCAACTGAGATCCAATCGACATCCAACTGAAACGATTTTCATTTACTAGACTTAGGGCCCTGGACCAAAGTTGGGCTATTTTATAGTCAGAGGTCACGTTAAAGTGGTCATTGCCGAAACCATTCCTCAAGCAACTTTCTTGCTGAGGTTCTTTCCACGGTTTTCTTTGTTTCAGTTATAATGAGACTCCAGTTGTAGAAATTGTACTTAGTGAAATGTCTTGCACGAGAACAAGCTAAGGTTTAAAAAAAATTCTTGTAGATTTATTTTGTTTTTGCTTTTTTATTAAAATTTTAGAATTCATATATCGTATTATAAAGCAGTTCGCATCTGCTTTTCGCGTCTGCATGTATGTATTGTTCGCTTAATTTTTGATGCAGATGCAGGTTTTTTTTAATAAGACGCTTTTCTGCCTGTTCTAAAAAGTCGTTGAAAAATATCTAGATTTTAACAACCTTAACTAGTGGGTAGCCTGCTACTTGAAGAAGGCGGTTGAAAAATTCTGACACTAGGGTTCATCGGGTCGTTGGACGATTCGGTGTCCCACACGAAAAAGAAGAAGAAGTGGGTACCAATTTAAAGGGACTCGAAGGTTTTATTTTACACTTTAGACGACAGGCTGACAACCTGTCACTACAGTGATACACGAATCATCTGAAAGGGCCACCACTTTACGACCGTTAACTCTCTGCCTACTCCACAAGGGATAAAGTTGTGATTTGTGTATGTATGTATGTGTAGCTGGTGTGTCACGTGCGTGCCTTATGTCATAGATGAATAAATATAATTTGCTGGGATGGTCATACTAGAAATGACAAGTCCCATACTAAAACCGCTCAACCGCTGTCGATGCAGCGCTATCGCAGTGTCGTCCGTCGACTGCGGTTTTAGTATGGGGAGTGACGTTTTAGTATGGATCTGATAGACCGCTGCGATTTTTTGCGCTCCGTCGTGCGTCTAGTGTGCGATCCGCTAGACATAGCCTAAGCGAAGTTCTCAAGTTTGAGAGCGTATGTAGTTAGTCCACGGACCAAATTAATCTATATTGGCGACGGTGCACTACGGACATGCTAACCGATATTCTGAGTGTAACTCACAACAACAGGGGCAAATGTTTTACATCATCATTAACAGCCTATTGTAGTCCACTGCTGGACATAGGCCTCTCCTAAAGCACGCCACTGAACCCGGTCTTCGGCTTTACTTCTCCAGTCACTTCCCGCAGCTTTGCGTATGTCGTCGCTCCACCTTGCCACAGGGCGTCCTACGCTACGTTTGCCGATACGGGGTCTCCACTCAAGGACCAGCTTACCCCAGCGGTTATCGGTCCTTCGGCAGATATGACCAGCCCACTGCCACTTCAGCTTGCTAATACGTTGAGCTATGTCGGTCACTCTAGTTCTCTGTCGAATTACTTCATTTCGGATACGATCCCTTAGAGAAACCCCGAGCATAGCTCTCTCCATAGCTCGCTGAGCGACTTTCAGTTGGTGGACCAGTCGTACCGTGAGTGTCCACGTTTCGGCTCCGTATGTCATGACAGGTAGGACGCACTGGTTGAAGACTTTCGTCTTAAGGCATTGCGGTATTGGCGACGAAAAGACTCGACGGAGTTTTCCGAATGCTGCCTAACCCAGCTGTATTCTTTTCTGGACTTCCTTCTCAAGGTTGTTTCTACCTAGTTGGAGCGTTTGCCCTAGGTAGACATACTGTTGAACAACTTCGAGTTGGATTCCATTTACGGAAATCGGTTCCGGATCAACGTGTTCGTTGAACATGACTTTGGTTTTATCCAAATTCATCCGGAGACCGATGCGGCGAGAAGAATCAGCTAGGTCATCCACCATTCGTTGTAGGTCTTGCAGCGTTTCTGCCATAAAGACTATGTCGTCTGCAAATCGTAAGTGAGAGATGTACTTGCCGTTTATATTAATACCACGACCTTTCCAGTCCAGCGTCTTAAACATATCCTTCAGAGCGTTAGTGAACAGTTTCGGGGATATGACGTCCCCCTGTCTCACTCCTCGATGGAGATGGATAGGTTTAGTCCGCTGGTCCTGTACTTGTACGGTCATTGTGGCGGCTTCATACAGACATCTCATCACTTCGATGTATCGCCAGTCGACTTGGCAACGCTGCAAAGACTCCAGAACAGACCAGGTTTCGATGGAGTCGAAAGCTTTCTCATAGTCCACAAACGCTAAGCATAGGGGCCGATTGAACTCTTGAGACTTCTGTACAATCTGCCGTACCGTGTGAATGTGGTCTATGGTGCTATAACCCCTTCGAAACCCGGCCTGCTCGGGAGGCTGAAACTCATCGAGTCTTCGCGCAAGACGGTTCGTGATGACCCTGGAGAACAGTTTGTAAACATGGCTCAAAAGCGAAATCGGGCGGTAGTTCTTCAATAGGGTTTTGTCTCCTTTTTTGAAGAACAGTACCACTATGCTTCTGTGCCATGCCTGCGGAGTTCTCCCATGGAAGAGAACGGAGTTAAAGAGCTGTTGGAGCTGTTCCAATAAGGGAGTTCCTCCAGCTTTTAGGAGCTCTGTCGTGATCCCGTCCTCCCCTGGGGCTTTTCCATTTTTTAACTGTTTCAGGGCCATTTCGATCTCGTCTCGGCTGATCTCGGGCTGGTCCTCGGTGAAGTGGCGTGTGAGGGTGGCTCTGCAATTCTCAGTATCGGGTACGGACTTTGAAGCTTGCGAGGCGCAGAGCTTGCCATAGAAGTCTTCCACTTCCGACAGAACCTCCGGCTTGGATGCGACGACTTCCCCAGATTCAGTTGTCAGCTTCGTCAGGTGGCTCTTACCCAAAGGCCGTGCGAACACCTTTGGTCCCCGATTCTGCTCAATTGATTTTTCAATCAAGAGCGTGTGCACGAGCCTCTGGATGGTTTTGTTGCGCTCTTGACTTTTCGTCGAAGCTGACAATGGGTCTGTACGTCTCTCTTCCATTAAGCTGAGAGTTTACGTCGAAAGTTTGGACTTTTTGCTGTTACGTCTAATCTCGCAGAACTTCGTCCCTTCATCCCTGAGAATTTCCACCACCTCTTCGAGTTTCTGGTCAACGTCATCTGTGGTTTCCAAGGCAGCGAATCGATTTTCCAATTTTAATTGGAAAGTTTCGGACCCTACCACGGTTTGGAGTAGATTCGGTCGGAGCGTGGACTTCACCAGGCGGGCTCTTTCAGCTTTGTAGTTAATATCCAGAGTGCCCTGAACAAGTCGGTGGTCGCTTCCGGTATTAAACCTGGTGACCACTGTGACATCCCTGAATATGCGCCGTTTGTCCGCGATGATGAAGTCTATCTCATTTTCCGTCACAGTATCGGGGCTTTGCCACGTCCACTTCCTTTTGGGCTTCTTTTTGTAGAATGAATTCATCAAAAAGAGGCCCTCTTTTTCGAGGAAGTTGACGAGCATTTGCCCTCTGTGATTTCTACTTCCAAAACCGTAGTTGCCCATACTCGATTCGCCGCAAGTCTGTACTCCCACTTTAGCGAGGAGGCCAATAAGGGTGATGATGACTTTAAATATTTTCGCATATATTCACTTGACCTGACCCCTTATAGGTAGGTGCTATATCATACAAACGGCGAAAACATCAGGATTTTACCCGACTGTCTCAGAAGGGGGGGTTTGTTTCTCGATAGTATGTATCTGAAAACGTGTATGTGTGGACAAGTATTTTTTTTTCACGGCCTCGAGCTACGGAATCCTGAAGTACCGGGATCCCGCAGGTTTTTTGCGGGACTGATCCTGGTAGTTATATGGGCCGGATTTAAAGGTTGTAATTTTCTTTGTTGGCCTTCCACAAAAGTCTTTTCGCCTTGTTGACTAAAGTTACCTACCTACCTACAAACGTAAAAACCCGACCGCGCATTTTTTTCTGCTAGACATATAAACTTGCAAAGATGAAAGCCGTTTAATTATTAAAAGTTTAAAATTATTGCATTAAAATTTTTGTGTACGTTTTATAAGATAAATAAATAAATATCCCGGACAATTCACACAGCGCCATCTAGCCCCAAACTAAGCAAAGCTTGTACTATGGGAACTAGATAGCTGATAGTAATACTTATATACTTTTTTTTTGTAAATAAATACATATTATACATAGAAAACATCCAGACTAGACACAAATATTTGAAAATAGAGTTAACAAACATTTGTGTCCGATGGGGATCGAACCCACAACCCTCAGCGTAGAAGGCAGGGGTACTATCCACTGCGCCATCGGATCAGTCAATTATCAAAATTGTGTTTAATAATAACTTGCAAATTGTACTTATTCAAATATACTTACTTCTTAAAATGTTTTCTTCGCTTTTTATATTTTTTTACCGAAATCTTATAAACATGCGACCGGGATCCCGCGGGATTGAGAGTGCCCACTCCCGGTAATACCGGGACTGAAAAAAACTTGCGGGATTGCATTCCCTTCCCTACCTCCAGCCCAAACAGATGTGCGGATGTTGACAGGCGTCGTTGGATTGGTCTCAGGAGCGCAAGACACTGGCTCTATATACATTTTAAAAATTCAAAATGGCGGACTATAGTCGCAGAATATGGCTAAGATTTCCGCAGTCGGGTTTATATTTTTTAATAAATTATGCTTGTTTTGTGCAGATTCATCCACTGATAATTTTTATCTTCACCGCTATTTTTGGGTTTCTGGCGCTTGCTTGTATCATAAATATTTGTCATATTATCTTTAGGGTCAAGAAGGGGTCTTACTTTACGTCATAAACACACAAATAGTCGTTGCGGGGGACTCATTCTTATCCAACCAACAAGATAATTATTAAAAGTAGATCGTGTTTATATTTTTTACGCCGTCATAGTTCGAATCTAATATTCGGAGATCTAGCTACGGAAAAAGCTATAGTTTTTCACAAGGTGAAAGTGTTTCATTGACTGGGAACTAAACCTACGGTTTAGGTTGTTTGTAACTATGTAGGTATAAGTACATACCTATATGGTACATATGGATCGAGAATCGAGAAAAGTCTAAAAACTAATACCTGTCAAATGATAGGAATGGATACAACGACATGTTTTTGCCCAACTAAAACAATTTTACAACCTACTTGAACTTAAGTCCCACTGAATGCGAATGTTTGGCCCAATATTCGGTATAAGTTTGCCGAACCGAACATTCGGCCGAATTATTTGGAAAAAAGTAATATTCATATTAAACCTAAAGTAGTCTTTGGGTGGATATTTGAAAACGGTTCTTCAGGTCCCTTTCCTGGCAAATTTAAAATTTTAGTTTTATGGTTATTTTATCATTGTGTAATAATGAAGGCATATTGAAAAGGTTATTTACGAAAAAAACACTTAAATCCAACCACAGGTTTCGTCAAAATTCAATTTTGAAATTTGAGGTGCCAGTCAACGGGACATTTTGCGCCAGTCAAGGGACAAAGTAATTATTTTAACAAAATATTTGAATAAAAGCTGTTCATCTTTTGCTTTTAACTAAGTAGAATAGAAGTATAAGTTGCCGCAGCCTACCAGCCAGACGCCCTAAAGCCTCAGTCTGGTTAAGAAACGACGCACCTAGTCACAGACAATTTGCACGTGCTTAAAACACGACACAGCCAGCCTTACATACGAAATGAAACAGCCACAGTGTTCGACAATCACAGTTGACAGGCGGGCGTATGTGATCTGTCGACCTCCGGAAGAAGGCTGTTTGTAAACAGCCGAAACGTAGACCAAATTCTCCACCAACACAATAGTAACGTAAGTCGTTTAAACTTAGGCCATAATGAAAAAGCTCATGAGACAAGAAGAAACCACCGAAAAGATTATGTCCTGAGAATTAACTGCGTTGTACATTCTGCTACTCAACAGACGAAGATAACCTTAAAGATGACGCAATCAGCCTAAGACATGCATAGCTCAGATAGCCTTAGACATCACTGGGCAAGCAACCTAACACACGCCGCTGTATACATGAGACACGCAATCAGCTTAAGAGACATTGCCATCAGACAGAGAAAATAACGTAGCTAACCTGAGACACGACGCAGTCACCTTAGAGACGACGTAATCAGCCTGAGATACGATGTACTCAGCTAAAAAGACTTCGACATACAATGCAATCAGCTTAAAAGACGTCGCAACCAACCTGAGACATAACACAGCCATGCTGAGATACAACGCAGTCACCTTAAGAGACGTCGCAATGAGCCTGAGTGAGACATGACGCAGCCACCCTTAGATACTCGTACATCGCAGTCAGCTTCAGAGACGTCGCAGTCAGTTCAAAAGACGTCCAAATCAGTCTTGACGAGACATAACGCAGCCGCCCTGATATACAACGCAGTAGCTTAAGATACGTCGAAATTAACCTGAGACTTAACGCAGCCTTCCTGAGATACAACGCAGTAGCTTAAGAGACGTCTATCAATCAGCCTGAGATATTGCGCAGCTACCCCGAGGCCTAACGCAGCCACATCTAGAGACATAAAGCAAGTGTTTTTAAACTATGTATTATCTGCACGAAAAACAATGCTGTTCACCAACTGAAAACCCTTAATTTAACTTAAGGTACCCATGGGCAGACATGGGGTGGTGCTATACTACTCTGCAGGCACACCTTTACACAAAAAAATTGCAAAAACAATCATTAAAATTACATTAGTCACTTGACTGGCATAAAATGTCCCTTGACTGGGAAAAATGCCAGTCAAATGAAGCCAGTCAAGGGACAATTTTCTATGTTTTTAGTGATTTATTGGTAAACGTTTGAATGTAATCAAAATTTTTAAACGAATCTTAAATCTCGCTTTATTATGCGACATTATTTGTTCAGAACAAATCCTCTGTAATAACTCTTTCATAAAGAAAACATGCACAGGAAAGGGACCTGGCGCGGGTGCAAAAATAGGATCTAAAAATTTAACAACTCCTATTTTATTCTAGAAGTGCCAAGGAACTATATGCTCCCTCTCCAGGGATGAAGAAGTAATCCTGGCAGAAGGCAGAAACAAGACCCAGGTCATAGTTCTATTAGTTTCAGCGATTCAGTCGTTTTAGACCACGTATTCAAAAAACACAAAAACGTGTGACCAACACAAACTGTCATTTTTATCGGTATACGCAGTTAAATATTGTCCAATTAATAATTTTTCTATAAATCTACATGATATAAGGATTATTATGATGGGTGAAAAGTTATATGATGTCCAGCTAGATAAAACTCTATACGTGGGTGGATATTTGAAAACGGTTCTTCAGGTCCCTTTCCTGGCAAATTTAAAATTTTAGTTTTGTGGTTATTTTATCATTGCATAATAATGAAGGCCTATTGAAAAGGTTATTTACGAAAAAACACTTAAATCGCACCACAGGTTTCGTCAAAATTCAATTCTGAAATTTGAGGTGCCAGTCAACGGGACATTTTGCGCCAGTCAAGGGACAATGTAATTATTTTAACAAAATATATGAATAAAAGCTGTTCATCTTTTGCTTTTAACTAAGTAGAATAGAAGTAAAAGTGGCCACAGCCCACCAGACTGACGCCCTGAAGCCCCAGTCTGGTTTAGACACGACGCACCTAGTCACAGACAATTTTCCCGTGCTTAAAACACGACACAGCCAGCCCGACATACGAAATGAAACAGCCACAGTGTTCGACTATCACAGTTGACAGGCGGGCGTATGTGACCTGTCGACCTCCGGAAGAAAGCTGTTTGTACTCAGCCGAAACGTAGACCCAATTTTCCACCAAAACAATAGTAACGTAAGTCGTTTAAACTTAGGCCATAATGAAACAGCTAGCACGAGACAAGAAGAAACCACCGAAAAGATTATGACCTGAGAATTAACTGTGTTGTACATTCTGCTACTGAACAGACGAAGATAACCTTAAAGATGACGCAATCAGCCTAAGACATGCATGACTCAGATAGCCTTAGACACCACTAGGCAAGCAACCTAACACACGCCGCTGTATACATGAGACACGACGCAATCAGCTTAAGAGACATTGCCATCAGACAGAGAAATAACGTAACTAACCTGAGACACGACGCAGTCACCTTAGAGACGACGTAATCAGCCTGAGACACGATGTACTCAGCTAAAAAGACTCCGACATATAATGTAATCAGCTTAAGAGACGTCGCAACCAACCTGAGACATAACACAGCCATGCTGAGATACAATGCAGACAGCTGAAGAGACGTCGCAATCAACCTCAGACAACGCAGTAAGCTAAGAGACGTCGCAGTCAGCTTTAGAGATGTCGAAGTCACCCTTAGTGAGATATAACGCAGCCACCCTGAGATACAACGCAGTCTGCTTAAGAGACGTCAAAATCAGCCTGACATAGCGCAGCCACCCTGAGATACAACGCAGTTGCTTAAGAGACTTCGCGTAATGACTCTGAGTGAGATAAATCGCAGCTAACCTGAGATGCAACGCAGTAAGCTGAAAAGACGTCGCAATCATTCTGTGACATGACGCAGCCACCCTGAGATACAACGCAGTCAGCTTAAGAGACGTCACAATGAGTCTGAGTGAGACATAACGCAGCCACCCTTAGATGCATCGCAGTCAGCTTAAGAGACGTCACAATGAGCCTGAGTGAGACATGACGCAGCCACCCTTAGATAATCGTACATCGCAGTCAGCTTCAGAGACGTCGCAATCAGTTCAAAAGACGTCGAAATCAGTCTAAACGAGACATAACGCAGCCACCCTGACATACAACGCAGTAGCTTAAGAGACGTCCCAATCAGTCTGAGACATTACGCAACCACCCTGAGACACTACGCAGTCAGCTGAAGATCGTCGCAACTAACCTGAAACCTAACGCAGAGATCCTGAGATACAACGCAGTCAGCTTAAGATACGTCGCAATGTGCCTGAGTGAGACGTATCGCAGCCAACCTGAGATACAATGCACTCAGCTTAAGAGACGTCGCAGTCAGCCTAAGACATAACGCAACCACCCTGAAATACACCGCACCAGCTTAAGATACGTCGAAATTAACCTGAGACTTAACGCAGCCTCCCTGAGATACAACGCAGTAGCTTGAGAGACGTCTATCAATCAGCCTGAGACATCGCGCAGCTACCCCGAGGCCTAACGCAGCCACACCTAGAGACATAAAGCAAGTGTTTTTAAACTATGTTATCTGCACGAAAAATAATGCTGTTCACCAACTGGAAACCCTTAATCTAACTTACGGTACCCATGGGCAGACATGGGATGGTGCTATTCTACTCTGCAGGCACACCTTTACACAAAAAAAATGCAAAAACGATCATTGAAATAACATTAGTCACTTGACTGGCATAAAATGTCCCTTGGCTGGGAAAAATGCCAGTCAAATGAAGCCAGTCAAGGGACAATTTTCTATGTTTTTAGTGATTTATTGGTAAACGTTTGAATGTAATCAAAATTTTTAAACGAATCTTAAATCTCGCTTTATTATGCGACATTATTTGTTCAGAACAAATCCTCTGTAATAACTCTTTCATAAAGAAAACATGCACAGGAAAGGGACCTGGCGCGGGTGCAAAAATAGGATCTAAAAATTTAACAACTCCTATTTTATTCTAGAAGTGCCAAGGAACTATATGCTCCCTCTCCAGGGATGAAGAAGTAATCCTGGCAGAAGGCAGAAACAAGACCCAGGTCATAGTTCTATTAGTTTCAGCGATTCAGTCGTTTTAGACCACGTATTCAAAAAACACAAAAACGTGTGACCAACACAAACTGTCATTTTTATCGGTATACGCAGTTAAATATTGTCCAATTAATAATTTCCTTTAAATCTACATGATATAAGGATTATTATGATGGGTGAAAAGTTATATGATGTCCAGCTAGATAAAACATTATACGTGTTTGAATTTCGCAATAGCTGAGTGTGACACGCGAAGAACGCGTGCTTTGGCCCCGATTTCAGGTTTCAGATTAAGTTTTAGTTAAACATATTTCATAATTTGTGGATGGAGTTTTACTTTCCAAATAGTCAATTAAACATTCTTTCGTGTTAAGAATACTTAAAATCTGTAAGTGTTGTATACTTGAAGAAATTTACGTGTGACCGCAATTTTTAACTGCGCAAATTTTCACCCACGTGTTTGAATTTCGCAACAGCTGAGTGTGACACGCGAAGAACGCGTGTTTTGGCCCCGATTTCAGGTTTCAGATTAAGTTTTAGTTAAAAATATTTCATAATTTGTGGATGGAGTTTTGGTTTCTGAATAGTCAATTTAACATTATTTCGTGTGAAAGTTAGTAAAAACCTGTAAGTGTTATACTTTTGAAGAAATTAACGTGTGACCGCAATTTTTACCCTCTCCAGGAATCACCCCTTTGCATGTTTACGCAAAGCTAGATTAGCAGCAGACTTCTCTGCTTATAAAAACGTTGATAACGTCGAAATATATTCAGCTCAGTAACAATACTATTTTTTTGGTGTTTTTGCCGAATACTTGATCTTGATTGAATATTTGGTAAACATGGATCTTTAACGTGGCACTAGCTCTTTGGCTATGATAGAAAATATTATGTGAGAGCAAGAGGTCACAAAAACTAAAATAATCATGTAATCAAAACAAAAAGTTAGCTCGTCCCTACTTAATACGCACCAGGGGTTAAAAACGGACAAATATTTATCAAAACAATTACGCGGCAGGGTTTCTGTTAAAGATGGGTTATAATAATACCACTAGCGATATTATAAATAACCAGAATGATTGTCAATGGCTTATATTAGGGACTGAAAACTTAACTAAGGAAGTTTAGTGATATTGTAATTTTACTAGGCGGATGCCGTGCTCAGTTGCTAACGAAAATGATCCAATCCGCAATCGCTCTGATACTTAAAATATCAATATTATTTATTATTTAATAATATGGACTTCTATTTATTAAGGGTAATTCTGCCAGTGTCAGTAGGTAGGGATTCCAGCGCAGCTGCGCCGGGTGGTGGTTCCTGTAGAGGATGATAGTATCATCTACAGGATCCGAGGGCCTCCTCTTGATGCCATCCGTAAATGTGGAGAAAACTCTTCAACTTGAATTCTTAATTTAATATTTGCAATAAGGCCACTTCATTGAAAATACTATCCAAAATAATCACTGAGTGTTGAAATAAGTATTTAAAAAATCCAATTGGAGAGACGTCTATCATTGACGGATCAAACAAAAAAAGTCACTATTGACAATAATCCGGGTAGTTAATCGTAATATCACTAGTGTCATTATAATAACCCGACTTAGACAAAATCCTTGCGTCATATATAAAGGTTTTTGACACGATATTTCAGCAAGTGTCCATCACATTATCGAGTCATTCGCCAACTTTGTAACAATCAAAATGGTTGTGAAATATTTGATATTTTTAACACTTTTTTACGTCTTGGTAGCATCAGTACCACAAGGTGATGGGTTATTAAAAGTATGGCTTCCAAAAGAAGAGAACCGACCGGTACATCCAAAAATGCTATTCCCGTTTGGATCGCTAAGTAAGCCAAGATACGACAGCGGGTGTCTGAGTGGCTACTGCTGGATAAAATGCCAGTATAACTCCAACTCCTGGTGCTGGGCTTCAGACACGTATGCCCAGAGCTTTTCCTACAAACGATGCCGGGGTGATGCTGACTGTGGAGGCCGGTTACGTTGCGCCAGTCCCTGTACGCGGTTCCGTAGTGCTTCTGATTGTCACTTTCACGGGATTAACTGCTAACCTGGTAGAAGATGAGGAGGAACTTTTGGAAGTGTTGAGCGGCTGTTGGAAGCAGTTGCGGTATAGCTTCGACCTATAGCAGTTCACAGCTGAACATAAGCCTGGGTACGCCATAAAGCACGATCCGTTTTCGCCATCCAATCGCAATCGCCCTCTTTCCGTCATCGGTCCATCTGTCAGGAGAACTTCCATCGCTACGCTTGCCGAGGCGGGTAGAAATGAGGTGTATGAAGGCAATAATCATGTGTTTATTTATGGACAAATTCTTATAGAGATCGTATGATATGTGGTTAGCAAGTGGTTAGAGACGTGAGATAATTTCTCCTTATCGAAAAGATATGAATCTCTGTATAAGTACAAAGTATAATATAATTTGATGTAATATAAAATAAAACCTGTGTAAGTACCTGTGTATCTAGTAAAGTAAGTAATGTAAATTTTAATGAGGAGCCATTTTTTATTTTTTACTTAGAAACTTATATCTATTTAAGATATAGAGTTATTGTTGTTTTTGAGTTATTCTTAAGCGCATATTTGTATTGCATGTTGTGTATACTTTATTTAGTAACTTTTTTTTAATCTGCAGTAAGAATAAGAATAAGAATAAGAATAATTTTATTAATATGCTTAATGCTAGTATTTACATATAAAGTTTAATTACATAACAGTACTTACATATTACAATTTAGCCTGAACTAGGATTACCCTGTATCTCAGGCAAACAAGGTCATGATTAATTGTTACATTATACATCTATTTTTATAAACTATATAAAATATTCGCATGATTAAATTATTAATATTTACATTTTCATTATCTATGCAAACAAATTACAAAATTATTAACTAAGAGTTCACTTTTATAATTAATATTACACAACTATCGTTATACATCTAAAATATATTAGGTGAGAACCGTTAATAATTCCTCTGTTTCCTCATAGGACAACAACTGCAAAGCTCCTTGCAGTACCCTTTTACATTCATTGTAACATAAAGGGTATATCGACAAAGTTGCATTTAGTCGATTGTAGAGCCGGGGTCCCAAAAACACAAAAAATCTCGATGAGAAAGCGAAGTTTGTTTGTGTTTTATGTGTGCAGACAATATCTTTTCGTCTTTTGTTAGTTACAGCCGTGCTATATGATAGAGCCGCGTGTTGTTTTAGTACAGTGCTCAAAATAAATAATTGTCGAATTGTTAGCACTTTGCAGGACTTATACAATAGGTTAGTAGGGTACAAAAATGGACGAAAACTTGATACCTTCAGAACTGCTCTTTGTGCTCTTTCAAGTGTCAGAAGGACAGTTTTACATGAACCCCCCCATGATGAAATACAATATGTAAGAAGTGATTGACAAAGCGCAAGGTATATTTGTGTAATCAGCTTAGAGTCCGCAAATGAACGTAATTTTTTGAAAACAAAAATCAACTTACGGATTCTACTGCTTAAGGCTTCAATATGTGGTCTAAATGAAAGCAAGTCATCTATGATGATGCCTAAATATTTAATTTGGTGTGCGGCTGAAATCACAGGACAGTAACAAATAGTGTCCATTGGGGAATGACAGTGATGAGCATAAATACTGGGAATGGGATTTGCTGAAGGATAGCTCCTCTTTGAAAACTTTACATAACTTGTTTTATCGGCATTCAGGGTGAGTTGATGGTATCGCAGCCAATTGCTTACGATATTAAATCCACGCTGTGCATATTCGAAAACCTGTTTTTCAGTTTTGGCAGAAAAGATTAGGGCTGTATCATCAGCATAAGAAATAATCCTGCCGCAGTCCAATTCAAGGCTACAAAGTTCATTAATATAAATCAAAAATAGGGTTGGACCTAAAATACTACCCTGTGGGACCCCAAAGGATGTATTTGATCGAAAAGAGCTTATAACATTACCTATTTTGACGCATTGGCACCTGTTAGATAAATAACTTTCGAATAGTTTTAGTTGCGTACCTCTTATACCTATATTTTCAAGCTTACGTAAGAGGATTGGGGTGGAAACAGTGTCAAAAGCTTTAGCAAGATCAAGAAATATACCTATAGTTTTATTCCCTGTATCAAGTTCCTTCGTAATATGATCGGTTAGTTGATGGACTGCATCAGAGGTTGAAAGTTTGGCTCTAAATCCAAATTGCATAGCCGATAGAATAGAATTCTTTTCTAAATATTGTGTAAGTCTAGTATTTATAATTTTCTCCAAAACTTTAGATATTGATGTCAATAGGGATATAGGCCTGTAATTAGTAACAAGATTTTTAGGACCTGATTTGTGAATGGGTACTACGACTGCTTTTTTTAGACAATCAGGAAAAAGACCATCAACTAGACATTTTTGAAAGATGTGTGTTAGTGGTTGGACCAATAAGTGTTTAAATTTTTTCAATATTTTGGTAGAGATATTATCCCAACCTACTGCACAATCCTCTTTCAATCCTGTTATAATTCTATCAACCTCTTGTTCATCCGTGTCTAGCAATACAAAGGACTTTGACAACGTTTGTGTGTTAGTATATGGGAGGTGAGTGGTGGTGCTCTGAAGATTTTCGGCCAGTTTTTTGCCAACATTAACAAAGAAGTCGTTGGCATAATTAACAGATTCTGTTTCGGATCGATGCGAATTTAATAATTTTGATGAAGTTTCTTGTTGTTTTGACGTGTAAGTTAAGTTCTTAACATGCTTCCAGACTTCCTTATTATTCTTGCCAGCCTTAGCAAGTTCACTCCTATCATAACTGCTTTTTACTTTTTTTAATAAGTCGTTACAAAAATTGCGGTATCTTTTATAGGTGACTTGAAGAATTACATTTTCAGAGTTCTTTTTAGCCTTATTATGCAGTTTATCCCTGTTTTTCATACAACGAATCAGTCCCGGAGTGATCCATGGCTTAATATTAAATAATTTCCTACTTATTTTCACAGTCATAGTATTATCTAATATACCTTGTTGCACAGTTTTTATTAAGTGCAATAATGCAGTGTTAGCATCAGCAAAATTGTAGACTCGACTAAAGTCAGTCGTGCACAAATATTCTTCAAAGTAAAGTATTTTTGCCAATTCAGAAAAAAGTTTTCGTTACACTGTACAGTCTATATTGTCCTGAGATATTGTCGTTCTCACTTGCTTAGCATCGAACCACCTACATCATACGTGCCTATCAAGAGTACCTACAAATGCAATACGATCTTGATCAGTATCAACCTATATGACATGTCGTAATGCAATCACATTGCTATTACGGGCCGGACATTACTCTGGCTTAGCTAGCCTACTCAGGTACGCAAACCACATTACTTACATCACATACTAACACGTCGTGATAACTAACTGTTAGATTTCGTACCACGGAGACGAGTGAAACCACGGATTGCTGTTAGCACACTACTTTATTAAACTATGGAACGCTTACGCGGGCGCAGCCGCGCACACATACACAACACTCCTCCCTCATATTTAGGAACTAATCTTTTCTTTAAAGATTACCTACGCAAGAAAGGCTTATAATTAATATTGGGACGGGCGCGAAGGTTTCTCTTAGTCTCTTCAGACTCAACTGTCGAAGGCTCCGCCGATCTCGCTTCTGAGCTGGAGCTCGCCAACTCTGTAGACTCCGACGCAGGTGGAACAACGGCAGGAGTAGGGCTCGTAACCGATATCGAAGACGGCGACGATGACTGCATGACGTCACTATCAGTGGCAATAGACGAAGCAGGCGTTGAGTCGTTACTGGTAGCAGTTTCTTCTTCTGCATCGAGGAAGTCGCTGGTGTCCGAGCATGTAGCTGAACTCTCAACAGTCTTCTCCAAAGATTCAAGTAACTCCTGGTCTTCTACCAAGGTATCCTCATTTGATCTTTCGTCCTCCCCAACGACCTCGTCGTTATCAACATGGTCGTTTGACGACAAATTTGTATCCTCAATTAATTCATGTGCCGCGTCCCAATCAGATTGCCTAAACTCTTGATTACCTTTATACAAACATATCTGATTCTTATGTTTTTTTAAATAGTTTGAAGTTTCACAATCTCTTACTAAATATGTTACTTTACCCATTTTCTTAATGATAATTCCCTTACACCATACAAACTTGTTGTTTGTTAACATTTTTTTAAATAGTACTTTGTCATTTGCTACATAACATTGTTTATTTTTACCGCCACTGTATTTATCCTGTAAACACTGTTTAAACCGAACCCGGTCGGCAAGTTGAGTGGGCGTGGGCAACGATGACGATGTCTCACCGGCAGCGGCATGCGCAGGCGCCGGCGGCGTCGGAGTCAGCGCATCGAGGCGCGAGCGAAGCTTGTGCCCGAATACTAGTTGGGCAGGCGGAACCCCCGTAGTGGAATGAACTGAATTTCTATAGTCAAAAAGATATTTCATTAATTTATTTTTACTGTCCTTTTGATTTAGACTACTCATCAAACAAGATTTTATTCCCTTTTTAACTACTTTCACGTAGCTTTCCGCCTGACCATTGCTAGCAGGGTGATAGGCCGGTGACGTCACATGAGTAATGCCATTAAGCGCACAGAACTTTTCAAACTCTTGTGACGTAAAGTTTGTGCCGTTGTCGCTTACCAGTAACTGTGGTAACCCAAACCGCGAGAAAAACTCGTATAGCTTCTCAATAACTGCCGAGGTTGTAGTATTAGTTTTCATGTTAAAAACTTCGACCCACTTGGTGTACGCATCAATAATAACCAAATATGAACATCCGTTTAGAAGTAACATATCTATATGTATTCTATAGAACTTTTGCGGTGGATACTCCCACGTCGCGAGGGGTGCGCGCGCGGGCGAAGGTCGTAGCTGAATGCAAATATCGCAAGAGTTTATCATTCTTTCCAGAGCATCGTCGATTCCTGGAAACCAGAATCTCGAACGTGCCTCAGCTTTAGTTTTTACTATTCCCAGATGTGAATTATGCAACTCTGATAAAATTGCAGACCTTAAACTTTCAGGCAACACTATCTTATGTCCCCTCATTAAACATCCGTTTTCGAAAGATAGTTGTAGCCTGCAATTAAAATATGGCTTAATCTGCGCATCCGAGACCGTCTTAGGCCAGCCATTCATAACATAATTAGCTACCTTATTCAATACCTCATCTTTGGCGGTCTCGGTATGTAATTGTTTACGTGTGACCGGTAAGGAGCCTTCTACTATAAAGTTCAAATAGCAGGTACGATCAGCTGACGATACCGGCTGCGCACTGAGCTCGCGCTCCCTTCCACTCTCGGTAGGTAAGCTAGCGCGCGATAAGAAGTCCGCACTGTTGTTTACACTTGATATATACTCTATAACGTAGTTATAACCACCAAGGAATAGTGCGTACCGCTGCAACCGGTTAGCCGAAACCTCCGGCACGCCCCGCTGTGGACTGAAAATAGAGATAAGAGGCTTGTGATCTGTTCGGAGGACGAAAGGTACAGATCGACCATATAAATATTGGTGATACCTTCGAACTCCGAATATTATTGCTGTGGCCTCTTTCTGTATTTGGGAATATCTTTTTTCAGCTGCGCTAAGTGTGCGGGACGCAAACGAAATCGGACGTTCCGAACCGTCTTCTTCAACTTGCGACAATATAGCTCCTAACCCGGTCGGCGACGCATCCACTGTTAAAATTAACTTCAAAGCATCTGGGTTAAAGTGGGTTAAAACCTGTTCAGACGCTAAGCATTCCTTTATTTTCATAAATGCGTTACTGTGTTCAGCCGTCCAATTCCATTTCACCCCTTTCCTTAATAAATCGTATAAAGGGCTCAAAATGGATGAGGCGCCATTCACGAAATTTCTATAATAATTCACTAAACCTAGGAACGATTGTAACTGATTTACATTCGTAGGAACAGGTGCATTAACCATCGCCTTCACCTTTTCAGGGGACTTGCGTAAACCATAACGGTCGATAACATAACCTAAATAGTTTACCTCGTTTTTGAAAAATTCGCATTTCTCTCTTTGCAAGGTCAAACCGGCATCCTGCAATCTACTCAAGACGGCATGCAACCTCTCCATGTGTTCATTTTTGTCCCTGCCTGTTATCAAAATGTCATCAATTAGACAAAGAACCCCGTTCATACCGGCGAGTAAACAATCAATGGCGCGCTGAAAAATAGCGGGCGCGCTGGCCAAACCGAACACCAGTCGAGTGTAATTAAACAAACCGCGATGGGTGTTAATACAAGTTACATTTTGTGACTCCTCATTCAGCTCAAACTGTTGGTATGCCATGGATAAATCTAACTTAGTAAACTGTACGCCACCATGAAGTTTTGCAAACAACTCCTTTACGGTTGGTAACGGATATTTATCCACAATTAATTGTTTATTTATGCTCACTGAGTAGTCTGCACAGAGCCTTATAGATCCATTACTCTTTAGCACCGGGACTACGGGGGACGCATAGTCGGAATGTTCTACCGGCTTTAATATACCTAAACTTATCAAACGGTCTATTTCTTTGTCTAACTTGTCGCGTAACGCGAACGCTATCGGGCGCGCTTTGAAGAAAACCGGTTTCGCTTCGGGTTTGAGTTGTAAATTCACTTTAAATTTATTAAATAGACCTAGGTTATCGGAAAACACAGACGGATATTGCTGTTCCAACAGTTGTACCTCATCTTTGTGTGCCGAACAAAAGTTTATCTTTACCAGCTCCAATTTAAATGCCGATATAAAATCACGTCCTAAAATAGGTGGACCCCCGTTCCTAACCACAAAAACATCTAGATAATGTTGCTCATCTGAATATTGAATAGGCAGTTGACAAATACCTACGCATTTGATTATATCACCTGTGTAGGTAATTAACTTTCTCCTGGTTAGGGACAACGGCACATTAGAAAAATGTTGTTTATAGGTACTTTCCGACACCGCCGTCACGTCCGAGCCACTGTCGATTTCAAATTTTAGATTTACCCCCGAAACTAACACGGTCTCATACATAGGTTCCCTATTATTGGAACGAATATTAAAAAACGCAGACTCACCATCGTCGCCCTCGCTCACGTCACCTTCCATATTGGTCTGTAGGAAATTGACCTTTGTACAGGCCCTTGCAAGGTGCCCTTTCGAATTGCATCGCCTACAGACGTAGTTAGCGAAGACACACCTCTCGCTTTTATTTTTGTGAAACCGAGCACACACATGACACTTTTCACTAGTCGCGCGATTTTTGTTGCCGCCATCTTTGACAACTTTAAAAACTTGATCGACGTTGATATGCGTCTCCGCGGCGACGCCGGCTGCGGACGACCCCGCGGCCGCATCCAGCGCGCGCCTCGTGCTGCTGGCCAGCTCCACTGCCTTCGCCAGCGTCAGCTCCGGCAGGTCCTGTGAGAACAGCTTCACTCGCTCCGGTCCGGGCCGCATGCCCATAACGAAACGATCGCGTAGCACCTCGTCTAAACTGCCAAAATCACACGACGCCGACAGGCCACGCAGTCGCGCGGCCCACTGTGCATGTGATTCTCCTGGCTGTTGTACCGCTTCGAAAAACTTAGACCGCTCCCCAAAACCACACACTTTGGGAGTGAAGTGATTGTCCAGCAACGTCAGGATATCATCGTACGGTACTGCCGACAGTTCCTTAGGTTGAGCCAAATCCGAAGCCAACTTGAAAGTACCGTCGCTGAGTGTGCTTAGTAGTAACGCTCGTCTCTTTTCTTTCGTCGCATCTTTAGTATCATTTATGTCGTTTGCAACGAACCACTGCGAAATCCTTGTCTTAAACGTTTTCCACACTTGCAAGGTGTGATCAAACGTTGGCAAAACTCCAAAAATTGCCGACATTTTTCTGTTTTATAATATTTGCACACGCGGGTAGGCGCCTGTCGCCAGTGTTAGATTTCGTACCACGGAGACGAGTGAAACCACGGATTGCTGTTAGCACACTACTTTATTAAACTATGGAACGCTTACGCGGGCGCAGCCGCGCACACATACACAACACTAACATACATACTGACATTAGGCGAATCTAGTACTGTAAGTATAAATGATAGTATAATTTTGCACTTAGACAACCAACAGCTATCACAAATGGTCGTCTTTGTGTTCAAAAGTCGTAATAAAATAAAGTTAACGTCTATGGATGCATTTACAAAAAAATAAATCAATTTGAGTGCCTTATTTTTTGCATCACCGAAGAGACGCCCAATCTTTGTAGCATATGCGAACGGGATATAAAATGAAAATGGTCAAACAGAATGTAATGTATAACTCAAGAATAAATCTTGAACATGTTTTCAACTTTCTGACAGTTAAAAAAGAAAGACAGTATGTGTATTTGCTTTATCTGTCACACTGTAAACTTACGAAAGTAGGTTTTGAACAGACCACCGAAACGTACTTTTTGATGTTAAAATTCAAAAAAAATATCAAACGTTCTACAGACTACATACAGCGTCCGCAGACTGAATGTAGCAATTAAATTATACAATCTAGTTAAGTATTAATTTATATTTATTTATTTTATTGATTTTTATACCTAATATATGAACAAAAAAATTGCACGTTTTGCGAATCACCCATAATAAGGATTTTTTTGGCTGATAGCAACACTGGTACGAACTAGGTGGCGCTATACGGAATGAGGAGTTTGTCAAGTTCAGCGACCAATAAAAACTATTACCCCTATATAATGGAATTTTAATGCGTTAGTGCTTTATTATTCTCATAAATATTAATAAGATTTTATACAAATTCAATCACATGTTAAATTATTACCGCTATCTATGGGAAATTCACCCCGAGCGCCATCTATTAGGAACTAGACGAACAAAAAAAAAAGATTCACATTGATTGTACATTATTTTTCTTCAATATCCAGTACGTGTATATTTTAAATTCCATATAAGTACTGTTACTTATAACATTGTTTTTTACCCTGCTCAATAGGAGGAGGGGATATTAAATAACAGCGCTGACAAACTTTCGGTTTTGTCTGCATAAGCTGAGATGAGAATTATTTTTTATTTTTCTATGAAGTGTGTTTAAAAGGCAACAAAATGTTTGGTTAAGGGCTTGAAATATATTCTAACTGCTTAAATGTTTGGCTTGAAATATATTCTAACTTCTAACTAACCGTCTTTGACGATGCATTCCCAGAGTGATGATATTGGGACGTCGAATAAAACACCCTATAAAACACCCTACAAAAAAAACAACGATAAATCTCCGTAATGCTGAAACTTTTTGTTCCAAAATGAGACAGATCTACATCAAGATCAAATCTGTCAAAATGAGTTTACGCTGGCTGACAAAATTTGTGTTTTTAGAGTAGTTTTCTAAGAAATAATTTATAAAAATTGCTTTTAGTTTATCCGGAATGAAAAACATCGTCTAAAAATATGGTAAATATAGTTTTTAATATTTGCGATTGGTTAGTGTACAGTAGAGTACTTAGGTAATAGAGTGAACAAGACTTTACTGGCCAGTTCTTAGGTTTTCGGTGCTATTTAGCTGTTTTCTATCATTGCCTATGTGATTTTAGCAAGTTTTTTAGGTTCTCCGTCGACTCATCACTACATAGTATAAAGCAAAATCGCTTTTCGCGTCTGTGGGTATGTCTGATTAAATCTTTAAAGCTACACAACAGATTTTGATGCAGGTGCACTTTGCACCAGAACAGCTTCTACAACTCTATCAAGCTCAAGTTCGATCTTGCATGGAGTATTGCTGCCACCTTTGGGATGGATCTGCCAAATACCAACTGGCCGCCTTAGACTCCATTGAAAAACGCGCCAAGAAGCTCATAGCAGACGAAGCACTGGTTGAGACTAAGTTGCAGAGCCTTGAACACCGTCGTAAAGTAGCATGCATGTCGGTATTCTATAGGATACATTTCGGAGAGTGTGCTCAATCACTCCACGACCTGATACCCCCTTCCCCATTCCATCTCCGAGGATCGAGGCGCCGACTGGGGTTCCACCCTTATGTTGTAGATATACCTCTGATCCGCACTAAGCGTTTCGCTTCAACTTTTATCATGCGTACGGCTAAAGAGTGGAATTCCCTGCCGGCGGATCTTTTTCCGGAACAATATAACTTGGGCCTTTTTAAGGCAAGAGTGAATAGGCATTATCTATATATAGGCAAGCATGTACCATCTTCGTCTGCATCTCCACTTACCACCAGGTGAGATGGCAGACAAATGCGGGCCTATTAATAATAATAAAAAAAAAGGTTTTTTTAATAGAGAGAGTGATTCAAGAGGAAGATTTTTATGTATAAAACTTGCCGGGAAAACATCTCCTTCCCACGGGAAAATGAGTTGCAGCGGGCGCATCCGCTAGGCGGGCCGCTAGTTCTTTATCTTTCAGGCGTGCTAAGACCATGAAATTGAACAACTTTTACCATAGTAAAACTATAGGTACTGTTAGCCCCATAGGGCTATGTAGGAAAACGTGAAATTTTTCAAGACCTCCCATACAAAATTCCCGATCAGCCGACTGACTTTATATGGGACCTCGAAAACAAATTTTTCGTTTCCCACCATAGCCCCCATAGTACAAGGTGTTCAGTTTCATGGTCTGATCACGCCTGCAAAGTTTTCCACCGTCTCTTACATCCTGAAAGTCCTATGAGGGGCACAGTTGCCCAGGCCGATTCGGTCGAATCCGGCAGGATCCCAGAGTTCCTAGACGAAAAATTTTGATCACTTCACAGGATTCGGTTAGAGCGATGCTTTCCAATCTGCCCACTGCCTAGGAGTCATCCCCTCGTTAATTTTTACTTTTTTTAAACCTATTTTTAGAAATGTGGTGACAACGGTCAGTTGCTAAAAAAATTATACATACATACATCATGCCTTTCTCCCTTGCGAGGTAGGCTGAGCGTTAACGACGATAAAATCAGTCTTTAATCGCCACGTCTGACAAAATGTCTAAAAAAATATGTTTTCTATTTTTAAAGAGGTCGAAAGAGATGGAAAGATGAGATACATGCGCAAGACCGGAATTGGATGGAGACGGGCCAAAATAGGGAAGAATGGAAGAAGGGAGGGAGGCCTTTCCCCTGCAGTGGGACGACAGTGGCTAATAATAATAAATAAAATTTCTATTTTAGTTTCAGATTGAGAGCATGACATGGTGGCTTTATATTTCAATAGTTATACTTCTGTTCTTCGTGCTTCTGGTCGGCCACGTGATTGTCAGGAAAATAAATGGTATACTAAACTATCGTTTTTGCTTAGATTCGTTCATTTTTTTACCGTGTGATGCCGGCTTAGAATAGCATCACCCCATATCCTTCCCGGGTGTCGTATGAGGCGACTAAGGGACTCGAGAGTATTGGCGTATTACAATATTTAGGCGACAGGCTGACAACCTGTCACTATAGTGATACGGTGATACACATGCTTTCTGAAAGAACCTTGGAAAACAATCCTCAACAATGTCAGACGTGGCGATAGTGGCTGTATTTTTACGGCCGTTAACGCTCTGCCTACCCCGCAAGGGATAAAGGCGTGATATATGTATGTATGTATGTATGTATGTATGTATGTCGTTAATTTTTTTATGTTTTGACCGGACCGGCTTGGATGGAGGTTGACCTGGATACGTGTCCTTTTGGCTGTTTTACCAAACGATAAAATTAAACTCCAAAATCGATACGAGTGAACTTTAATAGTACATACACATACATACATATATCACGCCTTTATCCCTTGCGGGGTAGGCAGAGCGTCATCAAATATTGAGGGTCTATTAGATGATTCGGGTATTACTGTAGTGACAGGTTGTCAGCCTGTCGCCTAAAGTTGCAATACACATGAAACCCTCGACTCCCTTAGTAGCTTCTTACGGCACCCACGGGAAGAAATGGGGTGATGCTATTCTATGCCGACATCACACGGCAACTTTAATAGTGGCCAGTACTATGTATGTATGGCGACGCCCGCGTTTTATTGAGAGAAAGTAAGTAAATTGACATTTTGGGATGCCAATTTTTTTTGTAAATCTTAAATAGCGATGTGCCAGTACTGATAACTGTTGTTATCAAAATTGTATTTTTTTAATGTGTTCGTTTAATTCCTAGTAGATGGCGCTCGTGCAAATGATCATTTAAAAGCTCAACAATGATTTTCCATATATACGGGTAATCACTTGTTTTTACGCACTGAACTTGACAGAAAATTGGAACCTCACCTCACTATTGAAGATTTGCAAAAAATTTACAATACAAAATGTCAATTAACTCTCTTCTCTCTCAATAAAAAAAAACAGAGTTTAGAGAGTTTGGACTTTGGATCGTGCTTATGCTGCGCGTATAGATGGTACATTAGCGGTTTGAATATCTCACTGATCGTGACTGTACCTATACCAAAGATAACTGGGTTTTGTGTTTGGCAAAATTTGATGCTTTTGGAATAGGGACGGTCCCTGGTTAGAGTATTTTACAACCACAGCTACTGGAAGGCCTCCGACATGGTTCCGTAAGTGTACAAAGTAATCATAGACAGCAACTAGCTGGGTCCGGTGGCTACCGTCTTTTACTCCACGTCCACTTCTACTTCTGTCCACTTTATATATGTTTACGGTCATAAAATAAAGTTAATTTACCGTTTTCCACAGAGGTACGACTGAGACGACTACGACATCAATACGAACATCAACTTGAAACTACGTGGACACAAACTTCATTCGTCGTGGAAACAAAATATAAAAGCCTATCCAAAGATATACTACAAGACAAACGTACGTCCAAAAGTGTGTCTTTGGTGTTTAGTAACAACAATCCAGCTTATACAGATCTACGTGAGATTGTGACTGATGATGACAAACTAGACAAAATAATTTGTGATAATAGAAAATCAGATACATCTACAAAACTTGCAAAAGTAATAACTAGATATGCATCAGTTGAGCCTGCTACTCCGAAGCCTAAAGGTCAATCCCACACTCTAAAAGATCTCCCCAGCTCTAAGTCACTGTTGATTAAGAACGCTTCTCCATCTAAAAGAAATATTTTTGAAAAAAGTTATACTGTTACCACTACAGAAATATCAGCACCAGTTAAAGACAAGAAAAAAGAACTCAGCAAAACAGAACCAAAACGCTTTACCAAAGATACTCCACATGTATCATTAGAAACAGATAAAGCACTAAATAAAAACCTTCAAAAACCTTTTCAAAATAGTAAGTCTAATAACAATCCAACAACATCTGCAGAATCACCAAAGTATAAAAAAACAGTTGTAGTTACAAATCATCATCAATCATCGCCAAAAAAGAAAAAGCCATTGAAAGGCATTGAAATATTTACACCTAAAGGATCTTTTACTTCAAAACCACCATCAAAAACCACTTTAGTAAATGTACACGCAATTAATAGAAAAACAGTAACAATTAGTGATACCATATTACCAGCACAAAAAGATGAAAATGCGCATAGTAGTAATACTAAATTAATTATACCAAAAGAATCGTTAATTACAAAACCAACAATAAAACCTAATGACGATAAAATTAACGATGAATTTGTTAAGAGAAAGAGTCCATATAATGATATTCTATTTTCAATGAAAGATAATAAGTATTTTAACGAATTTGTGAAGGCCAAAGACTCCATCGCTAAAATGTTAAGATTTGATAAAAATTTCAATAAAAATGACGACTTTAATAATAGCAAGGATGATGCCAAAACCGTAACTCTAACCTCAGACACCGATGTAACTAAAGAACGTAATAATATTTGTACCAGCAACAACAATAAGGAGCCTTCTAGTTTATTTTTCGCTTCCTTAGCTCCATACAAGCCAAGCACTCCTAAAGAAATGTTTTCGGTTTATGAAAATGCACTTAAATCAGAAAAAACTGATTCTTATGGCAACAATACAAATCCAGAAACAGAATTTAAACATGATGTTAACATAAAAGCCTCCGCTTCCAAAGTAGGAAAACATCCAAAAATTCAAACTTCGTACGTTCAAATCAAAGACGATAGACTCGTTTCTAAATCTGGTACGAGCAATTCTGTCTCAAACTGCAATTTAAATGAAGCAAGCGCGACTAAATATAACCTACTAAAAAATATTTCTAAAGTAACTTTTGCTAAAAATGAAATTATTATTAAAGATAGCGATTCCCATTTAGATCACGTATGTGTGATAAATCCGGCTACAGTGGCACTTGATGAGCTGAAGGGAATATCCTCTAACGAGCCTGAAATCGACAGCGAGTGTAGTAAGTCGGAAGAGCCCTCAACAGCGAACTTAGACAAAACTGTAAAGGACGACTCACATAAAACTACCAAGGACAATAAAGCTTCGTTCAGATCTGATTTTATCAGTGAAATTGTAAATGTGACTAATATATTATTTGACAAATCGCATAGGAATACAGGCAGATTTAATGATGCTGTAGATGAATTGCAAACCTCTAACGGTTTACAATCTACAAAAAGAACTGAAAAAGATTTTCTTTCTCAAGTGGATATGTTTAAAGTAACTAACCAAAAATTAGCATCAAGATCACTTGACACTTTAAAAACCGTAGAAAGCGCATCTTTCAATACCATGCTACACTCTGAAGTTATAATAGTCGCTAGTAAAAGTGGTGCTGCTAATGGAAAAGTTGTTGCCAGCAAAGCACAGAAAGCAACCTCGGAGCCAATCGTTAAACACAATAAAGAAATTATTGAAATAAAGGAAAAAATTGCCTCGTTGTCGAAGTTTCTTAAATCAATGCAGGATAGTACAAAATTCGAACATAAGAAAAATGAAGACGATGATACAAATGCTGGAACTTAAAATATTGGTGGCTATGGAGATGGTCTAGAAGCATCACCAAAATTACTTATTTGGTATTCTCATAGTGGCAGCTATAACACCATAATGACAGATATACACAACATATATAATTGTGTTATGGTTATGGATGATATTATGATGTATTGTCATTATTATCGTTGAGTGATAGAACATTGAACAAATTGTAATTCTGAAATGTTAAAGAGGATCAAAGTAATATGAAGTATGTTGTTAATTTTTAGGGAGATATATTTTTTATGGATGTTGTAATATTATTTATTTTATTAGTTTTTGATTGTTATCATTCGTAACTTTTACCTAACAAATAAAGAAAAAGAGTTTTAATGTATTTGAAAACAATTTATTAAACTACTTAATCTATCGGAAATATATTTACAAAATTAATTAAACAATACTCAGTCGTAGGTAGGCATACATCAGAGTGCACAATTACACAATAGCAAACTGGTCATATAGAAGTTCTCTGACTTTATAGTACTCTTCTGACAAAACGCCTTCCAACGCTACTCGCCCGTTATCCAACTGCAAAAGAAATCACAAATTAACACAAAATTTGAGAAAATTTTAAACTAACACGGTTGTTTCCACTATTTATAGTTATGCCCTTATGCATAGAAACGAAACTAAAACGAAGAAGAATGAGTACCGGCAGATACTACAGTTTATTCGTGATCATGACGCTTGCAACAGCGTCGAAATCATTTCATCATTCTCCTTGCCTCATCCCGTTCTCTGTCGGGGTCGGAGCCCTACCTCCCTTCTAACCTAGGGGATTTGACGAACCAAGTTTTACACAGAGCGACTACCATCTGTCTGACCTCTGCAACCCCAACCACGGGAGCGCGCAACGGGCGGCGCACTCCATAGAAAAAACAAGCGCGCAAATTATGATACGGACAAACAATGTTGCCATTTAGGAAGCAATAATGTTGCCATTTAGGAAAAAAGGAATTTGTTTCCTTATCCGCAAAAGTTTACACGGGTGTCGTCTCCTTTGAAGCGGGGCTGCGCTAAGCTAAGTTAATCGCGGCATGAATTGACCAATCATGAGCCTCAAAATCCCCGAATCCCCGCTTCAGTGGAGACGCACCCTGATTGGTCAATGATTGATTGATCATGCCCCCTCAGCTCAGCTTAGCGCAGCCTCAGAGGAGACGCACCCTTATGCTGATTATCCGGACTTACCCGTCTAATCGCGAGCGTCCCGTTACAACATTCGAGAGCGCCCCCGCTGAACTCAGCGTTGAGGCCCATCTTGGCCAGGGCCGCTCTCAGTTCAGACAGCCGCACTTGATTGATGAAGGAGGCCGCGTGCGCGCTGCCCTGGGCCGGTTCTAGGGCCATCAGCACGTCCTGCGCGTCCTCTGAAATAGATGAAGTAAACAGTTTGTATCGTTTTCATTGTCAACCATCAAATTTTTTCGATCTCCTATACAAAGTTCCCAATCTATATCTAACTGACTTTGTATGGGCACTCGAAAAAATTGTTTCTTTTCCCACCATAGCCCCCATAGTAAAAGTTGTTCAGTTCCATGGTCTGATCACGCCTGCAAAGTTTTCGTTACACCGTCTCTTACACCCTGTATACGTACCACTAGTGAGGGTAGTTTCTCGTTGATGAGCCCGCGGCGCCACAACCGCAGACAACCACGCCAACTCGGCGTCACCGGCCGAGCGCCACGCGATACCGCACATCAGTGCGTCTGTCAGTTTCACCTGAAAGCAACATTGATCGTCGTTGTCATATCGCAAGACAAGAGTAAGTACATCAATAATTAATATTTACTTACAAAATCATAATTTTTAATTATTACGACTCCCCTTTTTCGAACTTTTATCAGGCGTTCAATTTTTGAAAAGTTTATTTTCGGTTCCGTGCACGAAAGCCCAAAACAGCTGGTCTAAGCACACTTTTTAAATTTCGTTTAGTTGATGTTTTTATGTGATTTTTTGCAGGTATGTGATAATATTTATCATCATCATCATTGGTTTCGTACGTCTGTGACAGACGATCTAATCAGTGTCACTCAGTGCCTTGGACCTGGGACGCAATTATGGTTGCTGCTGGGTTGCCCAGGACCTGCGCCACCCTCTCGGCCTCCCTGGCTGACTCCACAGGAACGAGGAGTCGATACGTGCGGAGCCAGGTCGGCTGCAGGAGTCTACCGCATGATAGACCTCTGTCACACGCGCCTGAAGGAGACCCCGTTCCGGGTTTTGTCCTTCACCAGGACCGGTTTTGGGTATGGTTACTCCCTCGGTCGCTTTTTACGATCCCTACAAGAAAAGAGTGGACTATTCTACTTCTTCTACCTGACAATATTACATAAATGATTACCTGATAAATATGAGATTCTGTGGTAGCATCAATCGTATCGCCCTTGCTTGGTATGTAGATCTTCTCTATGCCCTCAGCCTCACAGTGTTTTCTGAAAAAAAAACATACATACATTACTTATTCCAAGCAAATTTTAAGTCTTACCTGCCAAACGGGACCTTTTAAGTATAAAATTTCCATTCACACTTTTTAGTTTTTTAATCTGAGAAAAATAAAAAACAGTTTTTTGTGCCTCTTGTAAAATTTGGTTTTTGTTAGTTGGAAGTAGTCAGCACTTCCCCGTCGATTTAGTACATACCACCCCTTTATCCTTGGCAGAGCAGTAAAGGCCCTAAAATATGCTATCGCCACGTCTGACAAATATATGATCCTTTCAGATGACTCGTTATCACCATAGTGACAGGTTGTCAGGGTTTCGCCGAAAGCTGTAGTACACATGAAACACTGTAGCCCATGCCCTTAGTCGCCTCTTACAGTACCGACGGGAAAGAAATGGGGCGATGCTATTCTAAGCCGGCATCGCACGGCACGGAAAGAAAATGGTTTGACACAAAATAATAAAAGTAAAAATAATATTTTTTTATTTTATGAGTCGATCGAAATAACGAATGGCGGAAACTAGTAATGAGCGAAATAATGAATGGTCGAACGAATAAATAACCAAAACTATAAATGACAAATAAATATAGCCTAATGAATATTTCAGTCATACATTGTTTCGGTCGTTTATTAGTTCGGTCATGTTTAATATCAGTTCCTATAACATCAGTTATTCAATATCACAATTCATTGATCATAAATATCGGTCATTCTATATTTCGATTTATTACATTAGTCATAAAATATTTCGAGCAATCATTACGTCGGTTTTTCAATATTTCGTCCATTCGTTATTATATATGTAGTTACTTACTTGAGGGTCTCCAAAGCGTTGACATTGGCTCTCAAGCCCACGATGGCTCGGGGCTTGGCTTGCGCGACCAGCCTGAGCAGAGACTCCCCATCGCACCGCCCTTCTAGCTCGATGTACTGAATGTTGGCCTTTACGTGCACATTTCGAGTCGATGTCACGCATTTGCTTGGGATTTCTGTCATTTCCTCTGTTAACAAAGACAAGGATTTAGTATTTTTTTGTTTGGTATACTATATTCAAATAGATTCCATGGTTTCCACAGACTTTATAGTATGGGAATACATTTACAGTATTATTAGCAGTGAAGAATTTAGCAAGGCATCACGCTCTGATGTGAATGTCACAGCTTAGAGCAGAACAAGTGAATTTTAGAGCTAGCTATAATCATTAGTAAAATGAAAATGAACTTTATATACATATAAATTAAGTAGATATTGGTATGGTATTTGCACATGCCAGTTTATTTTATTTCCAGTTACATTACAAAGTAATTCTACCGATAACAGCTAGATGTCGCTAGATTCGCGTGTCCTTACCATCCGGTTCTTGTTTCTGCGGCGCGGCGGGCGGCGCGTCCCTGATCTCGCCGTCAGCGTCCACGATCTCTGCCAGTCTGTAGTCTTCAGGCTGCCAACAACAATACAAAACAGTCAAGTGATTCAACACTTAAATTACTAGTATTAACGGGATTATTACCACGATTATGTTTGTTTTTCCCTCGATATTTCGAAGCGGTTACACGCTCCATGGTTACGAGTAGACGAGTATTTAAGTGTTGTGAACAACCGCGAAAATCTAAAAACATATATAGTCAAGTGATTGTTTAAAAGATACATAGTTGAAATGGGTAGTCCATAGTTGACCGAGCTTAAATTTTTGTTGTGCAGTTTCTGTGAATTTTGGAAAATTATACTTACCTCGATTTATCGCTCCCGAAACGCCCTGCGTACCTATTCAGTAGGTCGTCATATTTCAATTCATTTTACTCAAAAACTTGACTACAGGTATCATACGAACAGTTCATACGATACCTGAAGTTATGACAATGTTTAAATCGTGCTCACAAAGGTAGGCCAAGTAGAAAAATAAAATCTTTAAACAACGTATGAAATGGTTAAGAATATTGTCATGCTTTTCTAGCTTTGGAGGCCAGTGATCCAGATTCAAGGAATCAGAGTTAACTTATAAGCTGCATTAATTTCAAATTATTCTTTTGTCTCTCATTTACCTTGATAATTTCCCCATAGTCATCAGCCTTATTTCTCTCCTCATGGAAGGGGTACATGGCATGGTGCCTCTTGTTGGTCTTGAAGCAGCCCCCAGCCCTGGTTTCATGCCTCACAGGTAGTGGGAGTTCAACTGCCTTTGACGCAGAAGGTTCCGGATTCGATTCTCGGTGGGTCACTCACAAAGTTGATATTTATCTTATCACTTTGTGAATTTGTTCCCAGTCTGATTAGGACATAGCGGGCTGAACCACCCGATTGTCCGTAAGAGAGATGGTTCCGTGTTTCGGATGGCACGTTAAGCCGTAGGTCCCGGTTGCTGTCTCTGATCACTTTGACGGCGGTCGTTACACAACCATGTCAGAAGCCTGCTACTCGTAGAAGGCGGTTGAAAAATTCTGACACTAGGGTGTATCGGGTCGTTGGACGTCTCAGACACGAAAAGAAGACTGTATTATCTTACCTTGATGATCTCCCCATAGTCATCTGCCCTATTTCTCTCCTCATGAAAGGGGTACATGGCATGGTGCCTCTTGTTGGTTTTGAAGCACCCTCCAGCCCTGGTTTCATGCCTCACTGGTATATCATGGCGTCCCGTCACGACCCACATTTCTAACTCTCCGTCGGAATCGGAGTCCGACGATATGCCGGCCGTTTCTTCCCTGTGAAAAGAAACCAACATTTTGTTGCACAGGCTAGTAAGATAAATGCTAGTTCGATTAATATTTCGATCATAAATTTATTTCGGTCAATAATAATTCGGCAATTCAATGTTTCGATCACATATCATTTCAGTCACTTAAAATTTCGCCGATTAGTTACGGTCATTCAGTACTTTCAAAGTTTTTATCAAACATTATGCCACTCATTAACATAACATAACATAACAAAATTCTTTATTGCACAAAAAACAACATGTAGAAAAAACAAACAAAGGAAACAGTACAACAAGGCGGCCTTAATGCTAGGTAGCATTCTCTACCAGGCAACCATAGGGTGAAAGAGAGAGTGCGATTATGGAAGCGGGATAGTGCAAATATTACCTACTAGTACATACTACATAAATAATAATAAAATACATATACAATTTTACATATCAATACACAAATAATTCTGTATACAAAACATAATATACTAATAAATACATTAATATAAACTAATACATATCTAAGCTATGGATGACAGGATAGTATGCATTACGAAGAAAGAAAGAATAACAGTTAATTAAGTACAGATATAATAGATAATACAATGTAGAGAAATAAAAACAAATATACAACAAATAAGAGAAAATTATTCAATTCCAGATAAGTAGTGCTTTTTAACCCATTCATTTCAAATCATTCAATATTTCGATCGTACATTATTTCGGTCATTCCATATTTCGGTCATTCCTTTAGTCGTTTTTTGTTCTTGGTCATTCTAATTTCAGTGATTCTTACGGACTTCCGAAAATTTATTATTTCAGTAATTCATTACTTTGTTCAGTTCTCTGTTTATTTTTTCAGCGTAAAGCGTTTCACTGACGAAAAAATTGTTTCAATCTCTTCTTCAAGATTTCTTGATTTGTCAGTCATCCGAATGGGGCCATTTAGATTTAGCCATATTATAATCTGCTTTTCTATCTCTTCTACAAGACTTTTTGGTTTGTCAGTCATCCGATTAGAACCAGTTACACTTGTCATATAACCTGAACGACGCTTTTATTGGAGTTTTCACTAAGTTACTATTCAATGATAATGCCCGCGTGATACAAACAAGATACAACATCAAAAGGCTAATACGGCACTCTTGTCTAAAAGTGTATTTGGCATGACATCTACTATATTGTATAATAAAATTCCAAGAGAAATAAGATTGTGTAATATAAATATGTTTAGGAATAAGTTAAGGGAATTATTACTTAGAAAATGTTATTATAATTTAAGGGAATTTTTAAATGATTCACTATATATATTTTTTTTAATATTATTATTATTAATTAATTAATTGTTACACTGACATATTATTGCTTGACATTGTTTAAATTTAGGACATACTGTAAATTGTAATTTGTATGCTGGAAGGCAAAACATGAAGAACTGTGATTTGACACCAACAACTGTATATTATTACTCATGTTTTAACAAATAAAATATCTTTATCTTTCTTTATCTTTATCTTTAAAAATAAATGTGAATTTACTCACTTCACCACCCTCTCTCGAGCCTCGATATATCGGTCATACAATATTTCATTCATTCATTCAATATTTTGGTCTTTCAATACTTTAATCATTCATAATTTCGCTTATATAACACTCGTAATTTCGATCATTTATTGTTTCAGTCATTAAATATTTCGGTCATACAAAATTTCGTCCATTCAATACTTTGATCATTCATAGTTTCGTTGAATTAAACATACATACATACATATATCACGCCTTTATCCCTTACGGGGTAGGCATACCGTTAACGGCCGTAAAATACGGCCGTTATCACCATATCTAACAAATATAGAGGACTCTTTCAGATGATGCGTGTATCACTCTAGTGACAGGTTGTCAGCCTGACGCCTAAAATTTGGATACACTTATACCCCCTTCGAGTCCCTTAGTCGCCTCTTACGACACCCACGGGAAAGAAATGGGGTGATGCTATTCTAAGCCGGCATCACACGGCATTAATTAAAACGGCGTGAATTTAAAAAACATCAATTTCCTCACTTGACGACATTGGTCTGCTTCATCTTCTGCTGCGCCATAAACTCCTCAAGCTCGGCTCCCTCCAGCCTCACTCGCCGCTTGACGGTGAGTTCAATGACCCTGTCTCCGCCATTTTCCAGTAAATCGCGGGCCAAAGTGCCGGGAGATGTTCTGGAAGTTATCGAAAAACTTATATTTTATTTTATTTATTCTGGATCTAAAAAAGAATTGCAAATATTTTAAGAAGTAAACCAGTTTACGAAACCTATAAAACATTTCCCAAGGAAAATGGATCGAAATATGGAGAGTTGCAGAATTTACCTTACATTGTGTGTCCAATAAATTTTTGAATCAATAAATAACATTTCTAGAAATATGTAGTATACTAAAACTGAGTGGGCTTTCCCACAATAGGATTGTGGACTGGCAGGTCAAATGACCTAGTTATTTAAAAGGTATTTGGTATGAAAATAGTGTATATTTATGTATGGTATGACGTCATTAATTGCTATTTTGGATGGCAAAACACTTATTTTGTGTAATTTTTCTGTTTATTAATTCAAACTTTGAATATTTTGAAAATTATGAATGCAGTCCGTAGTATTTTTAGACAATAGTTTTAAGCGTACATTTTTCATTTTTTATTAATGACCCAGTCCACAACCGAATTCACTGTTTAAAAGGAAAAACATATTTACCTGGCAGTCAAAACAATGGAGTTCTGCGGATGCGGCGCCCATTGCAGGAAGAGGTCCCTTGCGAACCCTGCTTCTAGATCAGGGAACGACGCTAGGACCACTTTAGGGCCAGGGGTCCTTGTCACTTCGGCCACAGAGTGACACAAATGTAGATGTCTCAGTGCGAAGGGGTTGGATCGAGCGCCTTCGAACGCGCGCGTCAGTTTGTCACTCATCCATTCTATCTGAAATATAAGAGTTTTAATTTGAAATAAGTTGAATTTTAAACTTTTTAAGTTAACCTTGAAGAGTTCACTTTTTGCGCAACTTTAAATGTTCCTGCTTTTGTAATTGTTGTACAATTCAAGTTTTTTATTTACTTACATTCTAGTTCATATAGTAGCTTACCTATTGTACTTGTCCTACTTATATTTCAATAGTGTTGCCTTGTCTCGATCAGTGCAAAAGCACGCATGGGTACCACAGAATACCAGCGCTGTAATACCTGCTTCGTATTATACCATATGCTGAGTGGGAGTCCTTTTTCAATGTACAACCTGTGCCTAGTATTTATGTTATTAATGTTGTATTGCTTCATGTACTTTGAAATAAAGATTTTTATTCTATTCTATTCTCTTCTACATATGAGCCAATACAGTCTGAGTTGGTCTAACATATGAGCGAACTCAAACATTACCTGTGACTTGGCGAACTCGCCTACATTGTAGCTGACATTAGACAGAAGCAGCAAGGAATATGCTACAAGGCCAGAATCCTTATTACTCCACAGTTGGTCTAACATATGAGCCAACTCGAATTAGTCTAACATAATTATGGGCTTACTTGAGTAAATTCAAGGTTGTTCTAACATATGGGCCAATTCGAGTTAGTCTAATTGTAGTTGGTCTAACATAATTATGGTCCTACTTGAGTAAGCTCAAGTTTGTGTAACATATGGGCCAACTATAGCACGCGTACCTGTGACTTGGCGAACTCGACGACATTGTAGCTGACATTCGAAAGAAGCAGCAAGGAATACGCTACGAGTCCAGAGTCCTTGTTTCTCCACAGTTGGTCTAACATGTGAGCCAGCTCGAGCACGCGCGCCGCGGTGTCGGTGCAGACGAGGCAGCTGCCGCCGCCGCGCAGGGTGCTGAGGATTGTTGCTGGAAGAAACATCCGGTATTAATTAAACACCAGTAACTACAGGCTACAATTCTACAGGTGAAATTTGACCCGCTACGCCGTGTGATGTCGGCTTAGAATAGCATCACCCCATTTCTTACCCGCGGATGTCGTAAGAGGCGACTGAGGGACTTGAGGGTTTCAGGTGTATTACAACTTTTAGGCGACAGGCTGACAACCTGTCACTGTAGTGATAAACATGTTTTCTGAAACCACCTTGGAAAACAATACTCAAAAATATAAGACGTGGCGATAGCGACCGTATTCTTACGGCTGTTAACGCTCTGCCTATCCCGCAAGGGATAACCTTACTGCAAAGCAAAAGTTAAACCAGCTTTTCAGATATTGTAAGGAATAACTCACTCATAAGTTTCTCATCTCGCATTCTCCTTCTCTGCTGCACATAGTCTGCATTCATGGCGCCGAGCAGCATCAGAGATGGCCGCATCAGCTTCTCAATCTCACACCCATTCAAATGCCGCTCCTGAAATTTAGTGAACAATTAGCTGGGTCTCCATTGAACGAGCAGCCTCAGATGCTCATACTCATTCTCGGGCGAAAAACCGTCCACACCGACCGCGCATTGCGCCGCATGCTGCGCGCGGCAGTGAGCATCTGAGGCTGCTAGTTCAATGGAGACCCAACTATTTAGTAACAGCGCTCCTGAAATTTAGTAAACAATACTGTGTTTTGGAAGTTCTGTGCATCCACATTTTAATCTATCGTGGTTGTTTACACTATTCATAGTTATACTCCAGATACTCCATAAAATAAAAATTGTCAGTATGAACCTGTAATAATTATGAATAGTTCTGTAAATACCGCTACATTAAAGGTTGTTACACATTATAATATATAGTAATAGTGTCCTCCTGTCCTGTAAATCCTCTCATTAGTGGCGAATATAGTGATGCTGTCTTAGAATAGCATAGCCCCAATTCAACCCATGGGTGTCGTAAAAAGCAACTAAGACATAATCATTAAAGGAATAAGAGCCTGACACGACACTGCCCGCCCGAACAGCCTCGAATGCTCACCGCTGCGCGTGGCGTGCGGCGAATGCTCGGGTGAGACAAATGCGGCCCTATCTGGACGTGTTTTTGACGCGCCTTTGAGCCACTGTTTGGCTCAGTCCGCGCGCGCTCGAGGCTGAGACTGCTTGGGCAGTGTCCACATACCTATTATATTGCATATTGAGTTCCCTGTGAATTCCAACCTTTAGTACTGCACTTTCCAATCCGACTGTCAAGTGTGGTGACTATGGCAATATCCTCAATATTGTAAATTCTAAAATCTGTTAGCCAGTAGTCCAGCTATAAGCCGACAGTTATTTATATATAATTTTTTTTTACCTTCTTGTGATTGATATCTGGTGCGTAAATAATGTCCTCCTCTTGCGGGGCAGCAATACGCCACACCGTACCTCCCAGAGAGTGGCCCGCTGGCAACGGTGTGATGCGCAGTCCTAGGCCTTTGCCTGGAATTACAATGTGATAAGATCTAAGACATACCACTAAATAGAAAAGTAAGTAAGTAAAAACACCTTATTGCACAATAAGAAATGACATAATAAACTAAGAAATGCGCAAAGGCGGCCTTATCACTGAGAGTGATATCTTACAGACAATATTTGAGAATTTGGTTTTTAAACCCTCTTTTATAAAATAAGTGAACAATTCTTTGGATGTCAATATTTAGACCTTCCTAACAAAGTTAGGTCAATTTCCTCAAAAAATATTTTTTTTGTTATATGTGTCTGTTTCTTGGCAGAAATTCAATTCACTTTCAAATAAAGAGATAAAACTCAGACCACTAGTAAAGCAAAATAGTAGTGATATGCAAATTGAAGTTAAAATTGGTTTTCAATTGAATTTAATTCAAGAAATACTTACCTTTCATATCCACACTCTGGTTATACTTCAACTGAGTAATCCTGTCGAATGCTGCATCAACATCATCCAATGTAAACAGATCAAACTCTTCTACGTTTTTGTGAGCCTGGTACAGGTCGTACATGAACATTTGGCCCATTTTGTACACTGGTAAAGTAGCATAGATAGGGCAGTTGAGCCCTAACTTGCCAACTGCGTAGGGCAGTGCGCCGAGATGATGGGGATCCGAGTGTGATAGAAGAACAGCATCTATTGTGTTTATATGCCTGAAAGAACAATATCTTAGTTGTTTCACCATCGACTTTTTTTCCGGTCGTATTACGCGTAGGCCCCAAAAGTATACTCTGACTAAGACGGGAACCTATATCTTGCTGAGGCTACTAAAGAAAATCTTAACAATAATCGAACGGAATATAACCTAAAAAACTGACCTCTTGAGTTCCTTTATAAAGTCCATATCGAACTTCTCATCCCATCCACAGTCAAGAAGGAACTTAAATTCATCTACTTGCAGGACATAGCAGGGCGGAGACTCGTCGCCTGCACCAGAAATACAGTGAACTTTGATAATCGATGTCATGATTCCGTTCTCCCGGTTTTTGTCGTTTTGTACGAAGTTTCCTTGGAGTACACCAATATAATTGCCAAGGACGATAGGTTTAAAACATCGCGTGATATTACGACACAGTTTCAGTTAATTTATCGTATAAAGAAGAAGATAAATAGCTAAGAAACAAAAGTTTACGCGGCAGACCACAGACTACTGACAAATAATCAAATCATTTCAAAAGATACGTTTGACGCTTAAAGGGCTGCCAGAAGCCAGCAAGTCACAGTCATCTGATTAGAAATCTTAAGTCACCCACCTCCTATCTAAAGTCACTCAAAGTCACCAAGATTACTTTATTTTGCTTGCAGTCGATTTTTCACAGATCCCGAGTAGGGATCTGAAGTATCCCAAATAGCCTGACTCTATAACATTTTGGGATGCCAAGTTCTGGGCTGCGACGGTGTAGTGTCTCCCATCGACACGCTAAGAAGAAGGGTAAATTAACGGTCAAGTGTGATAACCAGCCGCAGTATTACTTCCACTATTGAACATAGGCCTTAATTGACAACTATATAGATGTTTGTTGAATGCAATACAAACTTAAAAATGGTGGTTGATCCATCGCTAATGATAGCCAGCTCCAACTTTGTGATTGCCTCATCTTCCTCGCTAGAAGGTCTAGAGCAAGAAGTTCTAGGAGGGGTAGTGGATAAAATATGAATAGCCGAAAGCCAAGCAATTTTAGGCTGTGCCGAATGGTTCCACTCTAAGAAGCCTTAATCAGGTATCATCTCAAAAAACAACAGCATAATATCAACGGCAACGGCCATATCGTATTACGAAATCAATTTCCGAGAAGAGTTCGGCATGCCGTGACTACTACAACGGCCACAAAATTCCACTACTGGATATGGGCCTCCTTCTATTGGGGGTATTTGCCACATTCACCACGCTTGGCAGGCGGGTTGGCGAGCGCAACGAAAGGTGTTATACATATTCACAGGGAACGCTGTTTCCATTCCCATTCCCTGGATTCATCACCCCTTAGTTGCCTTTTACGACACCCACAGGCAGAAGTGGTGTGATGCTATTCTTAGCCGGCACCACACGGCAATGCCATGACTAGTAGGAGACAATCCACTAGTCGCCTAACAGAATTTCGAGATAGCTTAAAATAGCAACAGTTGGGTCGTTGGACTTCTCGGTGTCCCACAAGAAAAGAAAAGAATGAAAGCAACAGTTGCCTGCGACTAGTTACTACAACTAGAATAACTCACACCGGAGTTCATCGAGACGTTGAAGAACTTGGTGTCCCACTCGAAAAGAAGAAGAAGCAACAGATCGCTGATTGGGGCTAACTTGCCACTGTTCAAGGCTCGAGGCTCTCTAGTAGTAGTAATGGAGACTTTTCTATCTTACAGTTCTCAAATCTTTTTATTTTATAATAACGTACCAAATGGCGTAGTGTCAAACATGCTAGAAAAATTTCACTCTGATGACAATTCTATTAATCTGGCAACTCTAGGCGCTGACAGCTGTCATAAAATATTTTATTTTTATTAGATTTATTCATTTGGATAGGCTTACAGCTTATACCGCTTTATCCAAAACAAGTATTTGATATCGTAGAAACCTCATTAAAAAATAATATTAATATAACCATCGAATCGCTAGACAAATCTTGATCTTAAAATGCATAAATTTCTGAAATCGTAAACGGAAGTCCGCATCATAATTTTATGGTTTATCCTGTTTATTCGCCGGTCAACCTCAAGTTTTTACCCGACTACAGCAAAGCAAAAAGGAGGGTTATGATTTTGACCGGAATGTATGTATGTATGTATGTATGTATGTATGTATGTGGCAAAAATTCCTTTGTTCCCTCCTAGCTACGAATCTACTTATCAGAATTTGATAAATGAGGTGTCAATAGAAGCGTCTGAACAGTCCGATGGTTATAGGCTATGTCATGTCACAATAAAGTGAACATGGCGCCCTCTAGCGTGCATAAAGATACGAAGAAAAATTTTTTTTTCTTCAATTGGTATCGTATTGGGTATCAAACAAAAGGGCTTAAATAGCACATTTGAAAAATACATATAATATAGGTGAAAGTTTGAAACTTTCTTGCATTTACGCAATGTCAATTTAGTATGAAAATGGTACATCGGTTTTTCTCTTTCTCTCTTTTCGTGTAGGACGCCGAGCCGTCTAACGATTCCATTTCTTTTTTCGTGTGGGACACCGAGTCGTCTAACGACCCGATGAACCCTAGTGTCGGAATTTTTCAACCGCCTTCTGCAATTAGCAGGATTCTGACATGGTTGTGTAACGACCGCCGTCTAAAGTGATCATAGACAACAACCAGGACCAACGGCTTAACGTGCCATCCGAAACACGGAACCATCTTTCTTACGGACAATCGGGTGGTTCAGCCTGCAATGTCCTAACCAGACTGGGAACAAATTCACAAAGTGATAAATATCAACTTTGTGAGTGACCCACCGAGAATCGAACCCGCAACCTTCTGCGTCAAAGGCAGTCGCACTACCACTGCGCCACATTGGTCTTCAATGAGCCCTTATGTCAGAATTTTTCAACCACTTTCTACAAGCAGCAGGCTCGAAATATCCACCTACCTTGCCTCACTGTGATTCTTTGATGCCTGAGATCACAGTGCACAACAAAGAGGTCCGTAGAGCCCTTCGTAGTCTGGACGTGAACAAGGCCAGTGGTCCTGATGGCATACCAGCAAGATTGTTGAGGTATTGTGCGCCTGAGTTGTCTCCTGTACTGACGCGCCTGTACCGCCTCTCTCTCGTGTCAAAAATTGTACCAAAATCTTGGAAGCTTGCCAATGTGCAACCTGTGCCCAAGAAGGGTAGCCGTGCCGACCCTAGCAACTATCGACCGATCGCCATCACTTCCGTACTCTGTAAGGTTATGGAAAGAGTTCTGAACTGCAAACTGCTTTCGTACCTCGAAAACAATGATCTTCTCAGTGATTGTCAATATGGCTTCCGCCGAGGGCGTTCCACGGGGGATATTCTAGTGTACGTAACGCATTGCTGGGGCGAGGCCATTGAAAACCACGGCGAAGCAATAACAGTGTCGCTGGACATTTCAAAGGCCTTCGATAGGGTGTGGCATGCGAGTCTGTTGAGCAAGCTTCCAGCGTACGGCATCGCCACTGGCTTCTGTAGCTGGGTGGCTGACTTCCTGAGTGAACGGTCGATCCGAGTGGTCATAGACGGCTGCTCCTCTGACCTCAAGGCTATTGACGCCGGAGTTCTTCAGGGGTCTGTACTCTCCGCGACGCTTTTCCTGCTGCACATCAATGACCTTCTATCTTCAGGAATTGTTTGGTGCGCAGATGACAGTACTGTCACCGAGAGATATATATCCGGTGCAGGAGCCAGTGGTGATGAAATCTAAAGATTGAGAAAGGCTATGATTGAGCGTACGAGCCTGACGTTAAGTAACGTCTCCCAGTGGGGCGATGACAATCTCGTCAGCTTCAATGCTTCAAAAATGCAGGCGTGTCTTTTCTCCGCAAAAAGGAGTCCTTTCATCTTTTCTCCTACTTTTCGGGGTATATCTGTTCCAGTAACCGACACTCTTCAACTCTTTGGCATGGAGCTGTCCTCTGACCTCAACTTCGGCACCACCATCGAGTCCAAGGCTCAAATTGCAGCTAGAAAGTTGGGCGTCCTGAATAAAGTCAAACGGTACTTCACGCCTGAACAACTTTTAGCTCTTTATAAAGCTCAAGTGCGATCTTGCATGGAGTACTGCTGTCACCTTTGGGATGGCTCGGCGAAATACCAACTTGCTGTACTGGACTCGGTGGAACGCAGAGCCAAGAGATTAATAGGCGATAAAAAACTGGTGGCGACCAAGCTTCACAGCCTGGCTCACCGCCGTAAGGTTGCTTGCCTATCGGTCTTCTATAGATTGTACTTCGGAGAGTGTGCGCGTGAGCTGATACCACCGTCTCCTTTCTGCCATCGGACATCTAGACACACGGCCGGCTACCATCCGTTCTTAGTTGAAATACCCACATTACGCACTAAGCGCTTCAAATCATTTTTCATTATGCGCACGGCTAAAGAATGGAATTCCCTGCTTGCATCTGTATTTCCGAGTGCATATAACCTGAATCTCTTTAAGTCTAGAGTGAATAGGCATCTTCTGGGCAAGCTCGCTCCACCTTAGATCCCATCTCTGCTCTAGGGTAAGATTGGGGTCAAGAGTAAGCCCATCACAGATAAAAAAAAGAGGTACATTGGTATCGGTATCGGTGTGGTGTCGGTATGTGTCATACTCGTGGAGCTGATCTGATGATGAAAACGAAAGGCAGACAAGACGTGATAGCACTACATACGCTAAATATCTGTGTATAAGCTATGGTAAGAAATAACTGCTCCTTAGGCTCAGATCTGACATATTTTTCATCATATTTAATGGGATCGAAGTAGAAAAGTACCACGAAAATTATCACATTTAAATTAATTTAACGCGTAGATAGGTAGGTACATAAGAGATCCTACTAATCCTAATCCTAATTCCTTATATAATTTATAAAGGCGGATATGTGTTTGTTAGGACTTGGCGCTAAAACGGCTGAATAGATTCAAATGATACTTTGTACAAAGATGAAATAATGTCTAGAATAAAACATAGGCTGCCCTTTACTGCGGTTAAATTTCTTATTTTTAGGGGAACACGCACTTTCCAAAATTTTTGGAAAAGGTAGTGCTATTAAGCCAAATCGCGTTTTAGGAAAACTAACAGCGACATCTGTTGTCTGAGACTTTTGACTTACACAATTGAGTAGCTGCACCAAAATTGACGTTTAAGTCACAATACGTACTGCTACTGCATGTAAAATATGTTTGAATAAGGTTTATATCGTGTTGGGTATCAAACGAACTATCATATTTTTCATCTCATGTAATGGGATCCAAGTTGAAGGTACCGCGAATTATTACATTTAAATTAATTTAACGCGTACATACATAGGTAGGAAGAGCGAAAGCGGGATAAAGGAGTGATATGTGTTTATATGTATGTATGTAAAGATAGGTACATGTATGTATGTACATTAAAGATCCTACAACTAATATTCTAAAAGCAGATATTTGTGCATTTTTCTTAGAACTTGTCGTTATAACGCATCATATATTTATATTAAATTTTATACGTAGCTACAATAATAAATGAAAACATCTGTTTTGGTAACGAAACCAACAGCAAGCATCGACCCGGAGGGTTGAGGGGGGCTTTCCCCCTTCGCAGAAAAAGAAACGGAGACAACTTTTTTGGTGATGAAACCAACAGCAAGCATCGACCCGGAGGGTTGAGGGGGGCTTTCCCCCTTCGCAGAAAAAGAAACGGAGACAACTTTTTTGGTGATGAAACCAGCAGCAAGCATCGACACGGGGGGTTGAGGGGGGCTGGCCCCCCTCACAGAACAAAGAAAATGAAAAACCTGTTTTGGTAACAAACCAGCAGCATGCATTGACACGGGGGGTTGAGGGGGGCTTGCCCCCCTCACAGAATAAAGAAACTGAAACATTTGTTTTGGTAATGTAATCACACGGGGGGTTACTATCATATTTTATATACACCTAACAAAATCATAATACAGTTTAAACTCGAACCTACCTACATCTTCCAACAAACAATCGTGAAAATTTAAGTTTACAACCCCAAAATAATTAAAATAAAAAGAAGTCTAAAAACTAAAACCCGACTACTGAACTTTCGCGCTCTAAAAAGTAAGAAACAAGAAATCTGAAATAATAAATACTCACGATTGAATGTGTTTTTCGTCTCCAAAATTCATACAAAGTAAACAGCTATTATAATTTATTGTCATTGCAGTTTAATATAAAGTTCATAGTGGTTTTCACGTGATAGCTGTGGTCGTTTGCCACGTGTTCTAGTACTTACTATCTATTTTATAAAATAAATAAGGCAACGTGGCAAACGACCACAGCTATCACCTGAAAACCGCTATGAACTTTATATTAAACTGCAATGACAATAAATTATAATAGCTGTTTACTTTGTATGAATTTTGGAGACGAAAAACACATTCAATCGTGAGTATTTATTATTTCAGATTTCTTGTTTCTTACTTTTTAGAGCGCGAAAGTTCAGTAGTCGGGTTTTAGTTTTTAGACTTCTTTTTATTAAGAAAGTATTTCATTGCTTGTTTATTTACTTCTGTTTTGATCATCAAAATAGGTGAAGTTAAAAAGGGTTTGAGCTTTCTTTACTAGAGTCCGCGCCACGAAAGAAATCCCGCGAAAAAAGTTTACATGACCCTTATCACAGATAATATAATACTACTAAAGTAGTACAGATACATAACGTCATACAAGGGAGTTCGACTGCCCTAAGACGGCTATTTGGGTCGGCTATTTTGAGATGTCGACTCAGCGCGTGCGCTGTGAGCGACATCTAGGTTTATTATTGGATAATTCGTCGCCGACGACGTGGGCGACGTGCCTCACAGCTTTACTCGCTGTCACGATTGATGGCAGCACGGTCGCTGCACTGGTATTATCATCTGTGGTTGTAGGTAGCGCATGCGTCCGTGTGTGTAAGCACAATAATGCCAAAATAGAGAATTTTTGGCGCGAGCCAATATTTTATTTTGCGGAAATACCTAGTATCAATTGGATAAATTTGAAAATGTTTTCAATGATGCGCTCGCGTGAAATAAGTTTTGTTTCGATGGTCAAAAATGTGTCGGTGAACTTACTATGCGTTGTGCTATATAAATATCTGCCTATGCCACGTATCTAATCTGGGGGAACGGCAGTGCCCTCGCCAAGTCGAGCAAAAAACCAGCATAGCCGCCGTACCATCCTTTTTTCGAAGCGGTTCAGGCCATTTTCAAAGCAAAAGTTGTTCAAATGATGGGCCGCTTCTTTTTACATGGACATTAAGGAACCGGTGTAGCCAATGTAGACCATCAGATTTACCACAGAAGCCCGGCCAAATTATAAGAGATACAGTAAAGGTCCTAAAGCAAAAGTTGCTCAGTATGATAGGTCGCTTCTTTTCACATGGAAATCTGGGGATCCTGATGTAAGTTAACTAATTAGAGATACTTACATAAAAATGGTTTCAAAGAAATAGATGTTCAGTTACTCGGTACTGAGCTGTTCTACCATAAAAGGTGTGAAATCCATGTGAAACCAAGTCGGCTTTTGATTGATTATATTCTTATTTTGTTTTTTTTTACAAATTATTGTTTTGTAGGGATAAATACTTACGCACAAGGTAGTTCAGAACAGTCAATGCTTGTAGTCAACGTTTTGCATCGATCTGTGGCCTATGCAATGAAAGTAGGTACAAGTTATAAGTCCACAGGTAAAATTCGATGCACATTACGTAGCCAGTGGGTCATCAAAAGAGTAGGATCTTACTTCGCTACGCAATGTACTGAGAATTTCACTTGTAGAAATTGTAGCCTGTAGTTTCATACATAACATGGGGCACTGCCTGTAAATCAGCCTCCAAAATCATCTAGAATGAGCAGAAATCCCTCTATCTGAAGATTAAGTAGGTACCTTGTAGCGAAAAGTTTAGTCTAAAAACTATTTATAGGTAGGTAGGCAGCTGCATACTCCTACCAGATGCTTAATTTTAATAAGTACCTGAGTAGTAATTTGTCGATTTTAAATATTTTCATTCACTATCCAGCATCTAGGTACCCCACTTGTTGGCATATATATGAAATACTACATAAGTACTATGATAATGTGGCCCACAAAACTGTCCAAGTTTCTTCAAACATTGGTCGAAAAGGTAGGTACCTATTACCTACGTACCTACCTATTGATGGTGTAACAGTGATAATGATAAATGATAATGTTCTCATCAACACGATATGTTAATGAAACTAGAAAATAAATGCATAAACCTTTATTGTAATTCCATTTACGAAAAGAAATACTTAAAAAAATGATCACTCTTACTAAAATTTATCCTTAATGTTCTAGTAGTTTATTTTTAAACGAGAATTACATTTTTTTTAAATTGAGAATCTTACATAATAAGTAACATTCTAAATCAACCATTATACTCATTTCATCAAAACATACAGCACATGATCTGTTTTGAATCGATTTACCGGAAAATTTATTTTTAATATTATCAAATACATCATCATTTAATCCGGGTAGACAATTAGTTTCTTGAAGCCAACGTTGGATTGTTGATGGAGCGGCCAACACAAGTCCTGAATCATACATAAATTTATATGCCCTTGGTGAATTATAACATAATGACATGCAAAATTTTCTTTCCGTTTCTGTCCACTGTTTTTTTGATTTCGATTTCTTAAGCTGCATTTTAGTAACTAATTTACTTAATTTGCTTTTAAATTGATGTGTTTGTAAATTAACTAGTTTTTTATTGCCCAATTTCATTCTTAATATTTTATTTTTGATTCTCTCACGTTTGAGTTTTTTATTAGAATCAGCTAAAAGCGTTTTTAGTTTTTTACATTTTGGAGTGTCTTCATTCTTAGTTCGCCTCCTTTTTCTAGGCGTTGTCCATGCTTCTGCATCTTCCATTTTGCAGTCTTGATCTTCTTCATCCTTATGGTCAATTATTTTCTTATTCGTGTATACTTTCTTTGGCGTTAGCACTTTCAACTCTGGTGAAGGTAAAAGAGAAAATAAATTTAAATTTACATTTTACAAGTAAAATATTTAAAAAGACCTGACTTTAGTATTTTACAATTCATATTTTGCGTTTAATATTTGCCATTCTGATTAAATGAAATTTTAATGTAGCCAGTGGCACCCGCGCAGCTGATACAAACTAGCTTGTATGCCAATATTGTTCAGCTGTTTGGACTGTAGCCCGTGAAAAAGAATTTCTTGTCCACATACATACATACCTACATACAAACATACATACTTACATACATACATAATATATACATACTTTCGAAAAACATAGCCCTCCTTTTGAGGCAGTCGGGTTAAACAAAAATTACAACAAAGATTAAGCCATTTTGTTTTATTTGGAGCAAGTAAAGTGGAACGCAACCGGCGTTTAGGAGCAATAATTCGGTAAAGTTGCTTATACGTGTATAGAAAGTAATGTTGCAACTTTATCGCAGTCAGTTAAATACCTACCTGGTGAATGAGGTTCAGCCATAATCTCTGGAGATGGTTCGTGTGCAGGAGCTGGGTTCTCAGGTTGCTGGTATGGTACTGGTATAGCAGTTTTTCGCAGTCTTTTTCTCTGCCCAGCTAAGTTTCTTAAATACTTTTCATCAAAATGGTCAATGCATATGTACCGGCATCGTAATTTTTCTGGGGGCAGGTGAACAATAGTTGCATTCCCTAAAACATAAAATATATATACATATATAGGTTGCTAAGACTATTGTGAATGTAGGTACCTACCTACACCTGCGGTTGTTGACACTCTACCTTCCCCGAAAGGGATAAAGGCATGATATAGGTATATGTATGTATATCAATATCTCCTATTAACCAATTTGCAAAAAAATATTATATTCCTACTGAAAAATGTCTAATTAAATTTCTATAGAAGTACCTATAATTATTAAAAAACAATAACCCGACTTTGAAAGTTGCGTTTTACGAAATTTTAATATAGCCAGTATCACACGCACAGCTGAGATGAATCTAATAACACCGCGCATGCGAAAATCCGTCAAGCTGTTCGGGAAAAAGATTTTTTTGTCCGCATACATACATAATTACATACATACATACTCTCGAAAATCGTAACCCTCCTTCTGAGGCAGTCGCGCAAAAAATTTGCAAAACAGTAGTTTAAAGTATTGACTTCAACAAAGTATCCCGCACAAATAGAGAAAGAGTGTGTATTGAAATTTTAATTAATACCTACACAGTATAGGTATTAATTAAATTTTATAGGTAAAGGTTATACCTCAAAATTTTATACACTGCTGGTGGTCTAGGAATATTTTTTAAAAGGCCTGCATAAACTCAAATTCTATTGCCGGCTGGTGTATTCTATTACCTTAATATAATAATATTTTTATTTTCTGTTGTCAAGGTCAAGGATTACTTAGAAAGAAGATATCCTAAGAAATTTTTAAATACATAAACAACTTTTAATAGCTGGACTAATAAATAAGTTATCTAGTCATTTATCTTTGGCAACCAATGTGGCGCAGTGGTAGTGCGAATGCCTACAATTCAGAAGGTTCCGGGTTCAATCCCAGTCAGTCAGTTACAAAGTTGATATTTATCACTTTGTGAATTTGTTCCCAGTCTGGTTAGGACATTGCTGGCTTAGCTATCCGATTCTCCGTAAGAAAGATGGTTCCGTGTTTTGGATAGCACGTTAGGCCGTAGGTCCAGGTTGCTGTCTATAGATGGCGGTTGTTACACAACCATGTCAGAAGCCTGCTACTTGTAGAAGGCAGTTGGAAAATTCTGACACTAGGGTCCTTCGGGTCGCTGGCCGACTTGCAGAGAGACAGATTTATCTTTAATATCACTGTGTACTTTAGTTAATAGGAGAAATGTTATATAATGTGAGCACAGTTCAAAAGAAATATTTTAAGGGCATTGCACATTTCATTTTTTATTATAATAATATGATTGGTACAGTCAAATAGAAACAGTCAATTAAAACTTATTTTTTTAAATTAAATCTCAAAGCTAAGATAAAAGTGAATAGGCCAAATTCTATAAAAGCACCTAACCCCCAACTGCTGCTTTGAAAATTAAGTGTCAAGTCTTTAGTATCCTACCATGGTAACTGGAACAATCTGAGGGTGGAGGGAACCTAGAAATAGGCTGGCCATTCAGAACTAATAAGTTATATGGAGATACATCGACAGACCAAAAATGATGTAGGTCTTGGAAAACTGATTAAGAATAATAATATTCTTTATTGCACACAAAGTAATAACAACAAAGATTAGTATACTCTAGACTACCTATTCACTGATTTAATTATTCTATGGCTAAACTAAGCATAAAGGAACTGATTTTTTACTTTGTTGGTTTAGTTCTAACTTAGAACTCGGGCACAATTTATTTTTATCATTTGTTTTTTTTTAAACTAGGTACTCCACATTATTATGAAGAAGCATGTGATAGTTTTCTTTGTTGTACTTACCTAGTAGTGAATTAAATTATATTAATTTCAATTTCAATCGTTTATTGGAAAAGTAGTACATATTAGATTTGCAAGGCTAGACTACAGGTATATTGTAATTAATGGTACTTATTTACTCCTATGTGTGTAAATATATTTTTATTTTTTTATTTTATATTATAGGTATTTAGCACTTTTAGAAAAGTAAAAATAATATTGACTACATGTACTTACCACAATTATTGATCCACACATTTAATCTGTCTGTGTCCCTCCACGGAAACCGGAACATAGATTTACTGGCACAGGTGTTTTCACACATAAAGAAGGAACATTTTTGTGGTGCCATTTTCTTGGAACAAATCGCCGAAAGCGAAATCGGAAAGTCCGTGTTTAGCGCTAGGGTCAATCGTCGTGCAAACAAAACAAGTCCAAAAAATCAAGGTGCCAAGGTCAGTCGTGAGGGGAATCAGTAATCGAAGCCCAAAAAGCAAGCGAGGGTCAAAAGTAAAATTAATAAACAAACAACAACGCGCATCCAACTTGAGACTCAAACGAACAAACAAAAGTCGGCGAACGGCAAAAACAAACCAAACCTCACGATGTTTCTACAGGTTCAGAAATGCGTTTTGCTTTCATGTGTATAGTGTCCTCCTAAATGTCATTCCTAATCATAATATTATTGGTATAAATAAATAGAATGCTTTTATAGATAGGTAACGAAAAAAACATTAACATTCATTTTATATTAATTTTGTCACAGTTTTATTTTCCTTAAAATTTATAGTGACGTATTTTAATAAAACATAAAAGTGTTTAACAAAGTTCGAGATGCATAATTAAAACGCAAAAGCAGTCCATGATTAGCATGGACTGGAACTTTGAAACGATGAATTCTGAAATCATGCACGGAAATACATAACGTCTGGTCTATCTACTCGTATAACACTTTCTACTTGCTGATTTTTTAATGACAAATGTATATGTCTGTTTATTAGGGATTGTGTGAATGGATAAAATTAGTAAAACGTGTGATTGAATCAAACATCGTCAATAGTCGCGGAATTCCGTGCACGATTTTATTATACACCAATTCAGAAATTAGGCTTTACTCTTTTGCTATCTGTGTGCGCACCGCTGCGGCTGCGCGCGCGTGTTATTTATCAATATTGCTTATTTGCAATACAGCGACATCTATCAATTTGAGCTAGTAACTTTAAGTCAGGTCACATCCCTCGTTCACGTTAAAAATTGTGAACCTACAAAATGCGATGGTGACGTCATTTGTATTGAAAAATTTTGCAAAAATGAGAATAATTTCGGGTTTTTTTCGTCTCAAAACATCTTAATTAATGTATTTGTAATTTTACAATACTTTGTTTTTGTAAATTTGCCTTTATGTCCGACTCATAAGTTACATTCGCTACCCGTGTCGCCATCTATTGTTTTTTTTTTGGACTAATTTCCTTTAGTAGGGAATGAGACCCCATGCCCTTATGGACGTCTGATTAAGGGTCATTGAAGGTTTTTTCGTCGGACTTCTTTTGCGGCGCGGAATTTTCTATGTCAGGGAGCCAATTTCTGAAACGTTCGTTTTCGATATCGTGCCCGGAAGCCCGTAACGACTGATCTAACCACAGGTACCTATTAAAATTTTTATAACGGGTTTTTTATAGTCAATGGTAATGTATGAATTTACTAGGGTATGTGGAAATCGATAAGTAAATTATTTAACACACACACATAAATGACGCCTTTATCCCTTGCGGGGTAGGCAGAGCGTTAACGATCATAAAATTACGGTCGCTTTTCCCACTTCTGACAAGTATTGAGGGCCCTTTTAGATGACTAAATAAAAAATAGTCCGCATAGAGATCCGCATCTGGTAAAATAAACGCAGAGTTATCTTTTGAGTTAGGTAAAAAGATAACTACTGATATATTTAGCTACTTACTTATATTTTTGGTAACAGTTTCTGATAAAGTTAAAAAATCAAATTTTATAATTTAGATATTTCACATTTTGGACGGTGGTGGGCTTAAGTTTTCGTTGAGCCACTTTTTAGGCTGGTTTCAGAGCGACGCGTCTCGGCAGCGCTGCCCAGCCGCGCGCGCCTCGCATTACACTAGATTGTATGTAGCATTTCATAGTGACGCGTCTTGGGCCGCCTCTCGGCCGCGCCGCGGTCGGATCTCCTTCGATTGCCAGTAGCGTCGACTTGCAATCTTTTAAGACGTTGTTGCACTCTTTTCCATATAACGTATATACCTAATATAGTGATTACGTTTGCTGGCATAATGATTCTCTGCACTCGACCGTACACCACAACGAAGCGCGCGCGTCTGAATGTCGTTTCACAGCGAACGCGCTGCCCAGGCGCGCGCCCGAGCAGCGCGCGCCTGGGCAGCGCTGCTGAGACGCGCCGCTCTGAAACCAGCCTTACCCCCCACGAAGAAACCGGAGGGGTATTACAAGTTTCACGCGTTTGCGTCTGTAGGAGCGTAACTTCTAAACGGTTGGACCGATTTCTATGTGGTTTGAAACGACAAACCAGGGTAAAAAAACAAAATAGGTAATCAGGAATTATTTTGTTTTCGTTTTTTGGTAAAGGAAGTGAAATAAAAAGAAATATTATTTTCACCATTTTATAATTTATTTCACATTATATCCGGGACCAGGTCACAATATTTTAACATTGTAAAGGAAGGTACGCAATCACAAGACACAGGTATGGAGTCACTATTTGTACATAATTCTATTTGATCTGAGATTACCAAATTATAATAAACTATTCAACAATAAATAACCCAAACTTACAATTCTTTTTGTATCTTTGTCCCGCGCCTTGAAATATCATCGTTCTATCCTGCTCTTCGATCTAGGGTTTTAAGTAAATAACCAAAAGAGCAAGAGAGAACAATACCCTTCTCTCTCTACATACTTATACATTTGCGCGATTCCAATTCTTACCATTTTTACAAACTTATACGCCAATAATTTAGCCTAATTTTATAATTTTTCATAATTCTTAACTTCTTATACCCATACATTCTTTCGAACAGTAATCACAGATCAAATACGATGTTATAATTTAAAAACTTAACATTAAAAATAGGACATTGGTAGATTGTTCATTTTAATTCAGTGGGCAGTCTTGGTACGACAATTTTTTATTATTTAACTTGTTGTTATTTTTATGCACTCACAGTGCTATAATTATTCTCATGTATGAAATAAGAAATTGAAAAAATTGCAATGTCGAACGGGAATCAAACACGGGCACATGGGATGCCATCCCACTGCCGATCACTGGATCACCACTGGGTCTCTGCCACTGAGCTATCAGCGCACTGACCGACCGTCGTCAATTTTTTTTTCAATTCCTTTTTTATTACTTATTTAACTTGGCTTAAAATGGCTACTTGTTGACTGAATATACTGCAGTACTGTTTAAATGATAGATATTTTTGGTAAAAAATCATGTTTAACGTTAGTTAGTTTCTACCTAATGTCCTACATTGTACAATATCTGGCACATCTCACAATCAACTACGCCTACACCGCACGAGATTACAACTATAAAAATATAAACGTAATATTCTTAACATAAGAATAACTACAACAGTTTATATAACTCACTGGAATTAAAAATTAAGTTCTTCGGCGGTTGGTACCGTGTTCCAAAGATTTCATCAATTCGCGCCATTTTTTTCTTTTTTTATTTCTAGGCAAAGGCAATGGCCGCCATTGTGCCGTTTAGGGTTGCCAGTAGTCCAGGACTACGGTACCATAACAAAATAGTTTATTTTATACACGACACATTCAGTGATTGGTAACAGTTATTGAGGTATTTATTTTAATACTGTTCCAAAACATTTCTCAACTATTACATAGTTTTTTTACTGTCAAGTCACAGTTGGTAGGTACACTTATTCATGGGGTACTTACATGATTTGATTTTCTAACGATTTATAGTCAAAAGTGGAACAGTTCTACAAAATACGTAGATATAAGTATAAAATATGTTTTGATTATAAATAAACTCACTTTGAACTGAAGGTTGCACGTTTTCTGATAAGTATTAGAAATTATATACTCTTTTTTTAAATACTCAATTAATTAAATATCTTCTAAATATAATAAATCATTAGTAAGTAAGTGGTTGAATGTTGTTATTTTTCTGTACAAAAATTCCTAGAAAAAATATTTGACCAAATTGAGAACAAAATATGTGATTTAAGAAAGAACATGATTGTGTTATGATTTACAAACTCTGTTTGTAACATACAAAAATATACTTTCCGTATACAAATCCCATCGGGCCATCACATTTCGCTTACAAAATAAGATTGCATGTTACAAACTATGTATATACAATAGAAAACAAAACAGTTATAACTAAAAAGAGACAGTATAAATGCGCCGAATACGGCCCCGCATGTGCGAGAAAGAGACACAAGTATTGTACGGTCGGGAAACATTGCTTTTAAGTATACATTCTACAAAATTGCCAATTATTTGTACATAGGTACTCTAAGAAGGTTGCGATTTTAGGTACTTAGTATTTTAACAGGTAGGCTTAGACCAACCCTAATATAATTAGTAGGTTTTTTTTTCTCCCCGACCACACCTAATCTCGAAATCTTAACGCACAGTAAAACTAGATATATATATTTTTAATATTATACAAAAATAGTAACAAGTTTTGTACTAAATCCGTCCATTGTTTTGTACATTGCTGGCGCAGGGCCGCGACGTTTTTTACCGCCAAAAGTTACCTAATTGACCGTATTAAAATTTCCTCCAAACCTCAAGATTGCCTGCCATTTCACAGCCATAATTCCACAAACCGTAGTCTGAGAAAGCATAAATACTTTATACATTCACACTTCTAAAAATCACAATTTCAACAAATAACATTTTAGGAAAACAATTAAATGCAGACTAAAACGAGACAGATGGCAAACAAATTCATCACGTGATATGTTCTTTTTAAAAAATATTTTTTTTTTTTATATGAAAAAATGGTCGCGACCCAGCGCCGTGTAAACACACGTTTAAAAATAAAGTTCAACACTGACACCGTTATCGTCCGGAAATCACAAACTCTGAGCTCGCCTACCGCTCAGAATCGGCAAAGAAGGTATACAGTTAGAAGAAGCTTTTTACAAGTCCATCTTCGGTGCTACATTCTCCCTGAAGCCCCTTTCGGAGGAGCGTTCGTTTCATCATTTTGGAGCGTTCATTTCATCTTTTTTTTCTTTTTTTTTCTCTATCGCAGGCAGGCTTCGAGCATTTCCACGAAGAGTTTGTTCATGGGCGCGCGACGGTCGTGATGCACGCCCGACCAGAACCGGCGCACGGCCACGTCCGCGTGTCGCAGAGCTGGCAACACCAGCAGCAGCTGCTGCAGGGCCGCATTTGCGTTGTATGGTCTGCAATGAACACTATTACTTAGCATTTAACTCTTTAACGGGCAGAGCATGTAAATTTTTATCATTTGTTTTGAAATCTATTGCGGGTAGTTAAAGTTCAATTTTAGGTGGTAACATTATTCCCATGGCCTTATAAAGGATTAAGGTGAAACGATGAGTACCAAAATAACGAAGACGAAAGTTCCAGGTTGTTAAATCTTCATTTCCAATCAATAGGAAATTTTCAATCATTAGGATGTAGTCTCTGCCTACCCCTCCGGGAAGGAGGCGTGATTATGTGTATGTATGTAGGAAATTTTCATACAAGATTTGCATCCAAGAGTCTATTTAAGATGAATGATTACTTCAGTAAGAGAGATTTGTGTCTTTACTCTATTCTATCTGTACAGGACTGCTTGCTATTCACAATTTTAAATTAGTCACAAACATGAGTAACAAACTTTTCTTTCTTTTATCATGAAAGTGTATTTTAACACGACAAAAAGTACGAGTAGCTTCGGAATAACAAAACCGAAATTGTATCTTTTAGAGTAATAGACAAATGCTTCCTTTTTTGCAATGATGTTTGTACATACATACATTAATCACGCCTATGTCCCTGGCGGGGTAGGCAGAGCGTCAACAACCGTAAAATAACGCCACGTCTGGCAAATGTTTGAGGGTCGTTTCAGATAAGCCGTGCATAACTATAGTGACAGGTTGATGTTTTTGACAATGAATAATGTCTTTTTACATTAATTTTCTCACCTTAAAGCCGACACGGCGTCATTTAGAGCCGCCAGTATGGAGTCCCTGAAGCGGCGTAAGGCGGCGTGTTCATCTATACGCGCCTCGGAGTTGGCTAAAGCGAGAGCCTTCAATAAATAACACTCTTCGCGTAAAGCCGCGGCGCGCTCTAGGCGTTTTGCCACACCGGCAATCTGAAACAAAATAAAAACTGTAAATATTGGATGAATTTAGATGCTGAAGAAATAGTATTTATATTACACAAGATATTAAAAAGGGTACTGTTACAATTTGGTGGTACAATTGATGCCGTGCCGTGTATATAGTTGATGCCGTGACTATGGTATTAGAAGGGGTAGTGAGTTATAATTTGGTGCCGTGACCAGGGTATAAAATAAGGTAGTTAAAACTTGGTGCTATTATCAAGATGTTTAAGAGGGTAATGTAACAATTTGGTGCCGTGACCAGGATATAAAAGAGGGTAGTTAAAATTTGGTGCTATTATCAAGATGTTTAAGAGGGTAATGTAACAATTTGGTGCCATGACCGGGATACTAAACAGGGTGATGTAACACAATTAGTGCAGTAGCCAGGATTAAAAACTGGATTTATTACAATCTTGTGTCGTGACGTAAAAATCCGATTGTTACACTATAACCATGGCTGGGATACAAAGATTTTTAGATTCAAGATTAAATCGTTTATTTCCAAGTAGATTCACAATGAATGCTTTTAGAATGTCAGAGAGTACAACACAGTTACTGAATAAATGAATAAGTCATTGTAAACAATAACTTTTATGTTCCTAATAGAATCGCGGCACGAGTGGGATAAATTGATTAACACTTTCGGTCCTCTAAAATCAAGTCAAGCAGTCAGTCGCAGTAAGTAGGTTACCTGAGCGAACAAGTCTCCAGCGCCGATTTCCCTGGCTTGTTGTTCGTCCAGTGTCAAGTCTGTAGCGAACCGCAGTCGCACCGTGCCCCCCCCGCCGGACATGGAGCGGTAGGCGATCGTGAGGCTCAGCATTTCCGCCCATGTGCTTTGGAGAAGACGCATCTGTGGTCAAAGAGTAAATATTGCATTTATAATGAGCATAATGAATTAGGAGAATGAGTGATATCTAAATTAAAAGGTTTTATTGCCAAGTAGATTCCCAATGTATATTTTTATATATATAACTAGTGCTTCTGCATATGGATGACTAAGCAAAACAAGTAAATCGAGTAAGACTTGAAATCCAGATATTCTAACCCAGCAAGAAGGTATTTGCAAATAATTAAGTTTTTAAATTACGCGAATTTCTTGCTAAATTTCTAGCTAAATTTTGCCTAGTATACTTTATAAAGCTTTTGATTTTGAATCGTAGTTTTCAGTTATAGTTCGAAAGGATTTAATGACCAGTGCTTGTTTTCAGGCACTTTCTCAAATATATTAAGAATTAACGCACCCGTAATCACATGTAATCAATATAAAAACATCATCTATCTTTTCCGCGTTACCTTGAATTCGCTGGCAGCTCGCAACCGACATACACATGTAAACAGTAGTTCAAAGCTCTAAAACTCCAACGGTTTCGAATGCCAATTCAAATATTACTTTCTTCTTATTTTTAAAGTTTCGGCCAGCACTCAACACAAGCGGATCGTCAGAATCGGCCAGTTTCTTTGGCAGACTTACAGATTTTTTTATCGGCTTCGGGATAAGTGTAAGAAAAACAGGTTATTTATGACGAGATGCGCGGTGTAATGTGTTGATTCAATACCCGGAAAATTTAATATTGCTGGGGTGAATGTGCTTACTACATTAGGGTAATTTGGTGAAACATGAATTTAAAAACGTAAACATAATCTGACTTCAAATCAACCACTTTAGTAAAGAACCTTTTTTTCAAGTAATTGGTATCCTCAAGGTTTTAATTTTAAGTAGGAGTAAGTAGTAAGGTTTAAAATGACTGGGACACCACGCACACTACACGACTACGAGTAGATACGCCTTTATCCCTTGCGGGGTAGACAGAGCGTCAGCGATCGTAAAATAACGGTCGTTTGGCCTAGCTGATGACTCCGACCAACTATCTGTCGCGTTCGCAGTGAACGTTGCTGCCTAGACCCTTACTTGATCATTGAGTTGCAGTTCAGAGAATTCAGAAATCCCTCGACCCAGCCGATATCTCCGACCAACTCTCTGTCGCGTTCACAGGGAACGTTGCTGCCTAGACCTTTACCTGATCATTGAGTTGCAGTTCCGGGAAGCCAGGAATCTCTCGACTCGATAATTCCGACCAAATCTGTCGCGTTCACAGGGAGCGTCGCTGCCTAGACCTTTACCTGATCATTGAGTTGCAGTTCAGGGAAGCCAGGAATCTGTTTGGCCCACCCGATGACGCCGACCAGTTCCCTGTCGTACAAGTCTGCTAGTAGGGACAGGGTGCGGGCGGACGGCTCAGTCACGCCGGCGGGGGGCGCGCCGCAAGTCATCATTTCTGGCTCGTATGACGTTAGGGCTTCGAGCACCTGAAAGTACCAATTGTAAATTGTATTTAGGACATTTGTGTGTGTTTTTGGAGAAAGTTGAACATTGCCGTGTGATGCCAGCTTAGAATAGCATCACCCCATTTCCTACCGTCGTAAGAGGCGACTGAGGGACTTGAGGGTTTCAGGTGTATTACAACTTTTAGGCGACATGCTGACAACCTGTCACTATTATATATATATATATATATATATATACACAAATTATCCCAAACGGCCCTCTAATTTATCAGACGATAGCGATTGTATTTTTTACGGCCGTTAACGCTCTGCCTACCCTGTAAGGGATAAAGGAATGAATTATGTATGTATGTATGACGTATGTATGTATATCCAGGCGTTGCTCATGTTTGAGATCGATCGTGAGTGAAATTTTAAGATGTCATTAGACTCCATCCAGACTAACGCCCTCCCGAAGCATGCCTGTACGAAGCTCGCACACAGATGTCGCTGGTTACCTTGATATCATCTAGCTGCGGGCGCTGCACAGGCTGCGGCGCCTGGTCGGCCGCCCGCCGGTACTTCTGTCGGCCTCCACGCACGCGGTCCAGACGCACACCTTCACGAAGCATGCCTGTGCGAAGGCATTTGCGGAAGCGACACGCCTGGCATGCCTTGCGGCGGCGCTTGTTGATCTCGCATTCGTTGGCTGCTGGACACGTGTATTCTATGTTGCCCTGGTAGGAAAGATTTAGGTTTAATCCATACTTCCATACTAATATTATAAATTCGAAAGTAACTCTGTCTGTCTGCTACGCTTTCACGGCCAAACCACTAAACCGATCATCATGAAATTTCACACAGAGATTAGTAAGATACCGAGAACGGACATAGGCTACTTTTTTTCACCACTCGAGGGTCTGAAGTACCTTCAGTAGACCACCAGGTACACCACCAGGAGCCCGCCTAAACTATAGGAGATACAGACATGGCACCAAGCAAAAAATGTTTAACTTGATGGGTAGCTTCTGGTGGCATATAGACTTTGAAGGTTTGGAGTACCTGATGTAGACCACCAGGTGCACAACCAGGAGCCCACCTAAACTATACGAGATAAAGATATGGCACGAAAGCAAAAGTTGTTCTGCTTGATGGGTAGTTTCTGCTGGCATATAAACTTCGAAGGTTTGGTGTTCCTGACGTGGTCACAAGGAGCACTAATAGGGGCCCAGATTAGCATGTATAATTTAGGACGTTAGTGAAGGAAACAAGGTTATTTTATCATCCAAAATACTAAGTCAGCGAAACGAAGTCGCGGGTACCAGCTAGTATTAAATAAAATTAATACAAGTAAAAAATATCTTTGTTTATCGACAGAAAAAAAACATGCAAACTTGAGCTAAAGTAACATAAATAATATCTATATCATTATTCTTAGAGGCTACATCCCCACACACGAGGCACAAACGCCGCGGCGACCGCGGCGTGTCATTGTCTCTCGCTCCCCTAGTGCTGTTTTAACTGTTAGAAACAGATATGTCCAGTGATTTAATAGTTACCTGTATAGTCCGTTTGAAGAACGCCTTGCAAGCTTCACAGCTGGCCACGCCGTAGTGGAACCCAGAGGCCACGTCTCCACACACGAGGCACAAACGCCGCGGCGTATCATCGCCCCCACTACCTAGTACTACTTTAGCTGTTAATATGTTCAGTAATTTATTAGTTACCTGTATAGTCCGCTTGAAGAACGCCTTGCAAGCTTCGCAGCTGGCCACGCCGTAGTGGAACCCAGAGGCCACGTCCCCACACACGAGGCACAAACGCCGCGGCGTATCATCGCCCCCACTACCTAGTACTACTTTAGCTGTTAATATGTTCAGTAATTTATTAGTTACCTGTATAGTCCGTTTGAAGAACGCCTTGCAAGCTTCGCAGCTGGCCACGCCGTAGTGGAACCCAGAGGCCACGTCTCCACACACGAGGCACAAACGCCGCGGCGTATCGTCGTCTCTCGCTCCGCTTGCCGCGGCGGCTGTAGTAGACGAGCAGTGTTGCTGGTCCGGGCTTGTGTTACCGACGATGGTTTCGCCGGGGGAAACGCAGAAGTTTATCTCCTCCTTTGGCTCGATAGGCTGAAAAAGAAACGTGGTTGGAAAAAACTTTTTGAAAAAAAACAATTTCAAGTTGTTTTTTATAACTAAGAACTTATTCATAGTTATGAATAATATACGGGTTCTTACCGACGAATTTATTTTGTTTTCAGTTCCCGATATTTCGACGCTGTGAAACAGATTCCCTTCAAAATCATAATTACGAACAGTGTAAACAACCGCGATAGTCTAAAATTTGTGTAACAAACAACTAACATACAAATCAGCAGGCTAAGAATTTAGTACAAAACTAATTAAATTAGACACGATTGTTGTTCGATTCTAAACAGTCAAGTGTACCTAATTGGATTATTTTTAATACTCGTAAAGACTGATTGTCTACAGAATAAAATTGAAATTGTTACTACTCTGGCTACGCCACGCTATCTACGTCGTAGTACATGCCTACGAAGGGCTACTACGCCTCTACGTTCACTCGTAGGGCTACTACGGAAAAAAGCTTTGCACGATTAGAGTATGCCGGAAAATTGAACAACACATGAAGTAGATTCAGAACGAATGCTTTTAGAAAGTCAGTAAGTTACAAAACTGTCAAAAAAAAAGAGAGACCAGATTACTATAACATTTTTTTTTGCCGTGTGGCGCCAGTTTACAATACAATACAATACAATACAAATGCTTTATTTGTACAAAACACAAAACAAAGAAAAGTACAATAAAAGAAAATTCGGTACAATTAGGCGGCCTTATTGCTGAGGTAGCAATTTCTACCAGGCAACCTTTTATTGGCAGGAAAAGTACGCAGGGTCAAGCGGGATAATGCATATGTACGAACTATACCTTCATATACTAATAAACTATTTAGAACTATTTAGAACTAACAGTTTAGAATAGCAGACCTCCCTTTCCGCCCGTGGGTGTCGTAAAAGGCAACAAAGGGATGAATCCAGGGAACGGGCAGCAGCGTTCGCGGTGAATATATACAATATCTTACACTACGCTCGGCAATCCGCCTGCGAAGCGTGGTGAGGATGGCAATACACCTGTTGGGGGAGGCCCATGTCCAGAAGTGGGCTGTTGAGGCTGCATGGACCGCTGGAGCGGCTGCGTGTGCTCTGTGGGCGAGTACTGTGGCGGGGGCTCCGCTTCTAGCTTCACTCTGCTATAGAGAACATACCTCGGGCTGCATCACTTGCATGGACCGCTGGAGCGGCTGCGTGTGCTCCGTGGGCGAGTACTGTAGCGGGGGCTCCGCTCCTAGCTTCACTCTGCTATAGAGGACATACCTCGGGCTGCATCACTTGCATGGACCGCTGGAGCGGCTGCGTGTGCTCCGTGGGCGAGTACTGTGGCGGGGGCTCCGCTCCTAGCTTCACTCTGCTATAGAGGACATACCTCGGGCTGCATCATTTGCATGGACCGCTGGAGCGGCTGCGTGTGCTCCGTGGGCGAGTACTGTGGCGGGGGCTCCGCTCCTAGCTTCACTCTGCTATAGAGGACATACCTCGGGCTGCATCACTTGCATGGACCGCTGGAGCGGCTGCGTGTGCTCCGTGGGCAAGTACTGTGGCGGGGGCTCCGCTCCTAGCTTCACTTTGCTATAGAGGACATACCTCGGGCTGCATAACTTGCATCGACCACTGGAGCGGCTGCGTGTGCTCCATGGGCGAGTACTGTGGCGGGGGCTCCGCTCCGAGCTTCACTCTGCTATAGAGGACATACCTCGGGCTGCATCACTTGCATGGACCGCTGGAGCGGCTGCGTGTGCTCCGTGGGCGAGTACTGTGGCGGGGGCTCCGCTTCTAGCTTCACTCTGCGCAGCATCGGCGGCGCCTCGCCGTTCACTACTGACATCATTTGGGCCTGCAACAAACATTTACGATTGTAAATTACCTTTGCCACCAATGGGAACTCTCTAGCCCATTTTTAAGTGCACTTAGATGGCGCTGAGCTAAACTGAAAAAAAAATTCTGAAAAGAAAATGTAAATTGGTTATAACTCAAACGTCAAATTTCAGCCTAACGCAACGACATCTGGTATGAAATTACAAACTAGCTCGAGATGTGTCAGATACGGACAGATAGAAAAGTCATATATTGTCACCCACCATTGGATATCCTATGGTGGGTGACATATAACTTCTATCCTGGTGCTACCAGCTTATGACATCGTCTGCCTGCCATTCTAAACAAAAAATTAATGAATACCTACCTATCTTAAAATTGATTTTTGTTTTACTTTTCCTATAACTCCAATTTTTGTAAATACTGCGTAAAAAGGGGTCAAGCATGGGTCAAGAGTCAAAATGGTCACGAAGGTTATTTCCACTATGATATTTCTCGAAAAACAAACATAGATAAATTTTACTGAAAGTGCCTTGCTGAGAGTAGAAGATCAAGAATATGTGTCAAAAATGGAACAAAACAAAAGCTTATAATAAACGTTTTTCTTAGTCAAAATCTAAAACTCGTATAAGTTTCATGAAAATTTAAAACGGTAAAAACAGACCACAGGTACCTAAAAAACCTAAATTCGGCACATATTTAATTTGTCACGAAAATAAAAAACATATTTCTATTAACCAGTCTGATGTTAACTGATAAAACACAGATTCGGCAAAAACTGTCGCCATAATGCGTAACACATCCATGACCTACCTACACAAGCAATTCTAAAACTCTGTAGCGAATCATGCCGGCAACGTGAGCGCTCGAAAACATCCAGACATTCGCGATATTAATACACCAGCTAGCGAAAAAAACAACTTATCTATCTGCGATAATAAAAGTTTCAAGGATGCGAACACTAGAGTTCAATGTACCGATGACTTTGCCAGTGCACTAATGATAAAGCATGCATGACACAACCTATGTAAGCCGGTTGATACAAAAGTATTTACCAATTATACATTATGTAGTCTTGTGTGACGTCATTTAGCACATGGCGACAGAGAATGTCAGTAATTTTGTAATAAACGATCTGCAAATAGAAAGCCTTTCAAAAACTACATTTTGTTTATCGAACCCGTGACTATAGGTAGGTACGACGAGGAAAAAGAAATACAAATATCCGGCACGAAGGATCAATTGGATAATAAACGTGTTTTGTATAAATGATTACTGTAACAAAAGGAAGACGAAAGATACAAATGTATGAATATTCTTGTTAGCAATGAGGTTAGTGGGTAATAAATTAATCATTTTTCTGATAAAGGCGTGAGTTTTAGCGCCTTAGAGCCGTTTTTTTACATAAACACTTGTAAAAACTCTAGCTGAATAAAATACGTCAATGGTCATGAAGCGTACGAAAAAATTCCACTGGCTCTTGCCAAAACAGATTCCGACGACTCATAGCGCTATGGGACAACGAGGCCTATATTGGATAGGTCATGATCAAGTTAGGCGGGCACTGGGGCACGCAGAAATCACCAACAAGTTTTTTTTCAAGTTCGCTACTTTGTCGCATTATACTTGTTATTCATTTGTATCAATAAATCGAACAATGCCACGTAATTACACATCTGGATTTAAATAATCATTATTATGCGGGTTACGTTAGATACGCCGCCATTTTGGATGGTAACCAAAAACGTAAACAACTGCTTGTTTGATTTTAAGGAAAATGTCCAGAATTATATTTCCGTTAAAAAGTTACAATTGTAAAATTATTCAGCAATGCTTGGTCGGCTTTACGGAGATTTTCATTAACAGATTCTTCTAATTAGAGCGAAAAGCCTCAACAATGTCCAAAAATTCTTCCTTTTACAAAAGCGGCGTCTCTCTACAATTCAATAATGTCGCCGTATTATTATCCAAAATCAATAGGAGACTAAGAAGATTTGCGAGCGATAGAAAACCCGAAATCCCACTGCGCCAATAGGTGTTCGCTGTATACGCACGCTGGGTTCATGACCGGGCGTCTTTCGTCTCACCTTCATAGATAAACGTCAATTCGGCTAGCGGTCGACGCTCGCTCGCAACTATAGCACACTTGGGGTAGGCTCCGCCTAAACATTTATACGTCAGTTCACCATTTATGTAGGCCATTTTTTGCCAGCTGGAAAACATGACATTAATATGGACGAAAAGATGTCTGGCTGTCTCAGAAAATCGTCATTTTATATAGGTTTAGGAAAGGTTTTCAACATTTTAGGAGTAGTTAGTATTTGTCTTTTGCAAATGTTTACGTTACTTGTTACACATGTTTGATTAATTTATAAATCATATGAATATTTTTTTTCCTAGCATGAATCTAGATAATGGACTAGAAAATGACGTTTAGTATAACTTTTTGCATAAGTTTTAATATACAAGTGAAAGTTTGAAGCTAGAATCCACAAAGGTCGTAATAAAACATACATTGATGATGTGCGTACTTGGAAACCCAGTTTTTCAGGCGTGAAGTAATTGTTCACCTACAAAAATAGCATGTTAAATTTGAAATGACCTCGACATTATCTGCCATACGATGGCAAAAACCGCATTACCATATGCAACAAAAGTTAGACTGTCTGGAAGCGACAACAGTTTTAGGTTATACCAATACCACCTGGTCTGTAAAAAGGTCTGAATAAGTGAAATATCATTATTTAAATTCTGCGTCTGAGTCTATGTCTATGCTTACGATGACGTAAGATCATGAATCGCAAGCAGATTGAAATATGGCAAAAAGTGTTAACACCGACACGTATCATTGTTTGTCCCCGACCTACCTCAACGTCTCAACATTAGGCCGTAGGCTGTGTTTACCACAATGTCGATACGTTTTTTCATATCACATTTTGCGCAATCTTATCCTTATCACGGCTTTCTAAGTGTGATATTGTTACGTCCAGCGGTTGCATCCGCCATCATCTACGAAAAAAATTGAACCGTCCACTTGAATTATCCAACTTATTAAAACTCGTTGCGTGGTTAAGGATTTGGTAGTGTCCATGACAAACAGACAGACAGAGAAACGCAATAAGTAACTTATGTATATTGATATTGCTGTGTGGGGATATGACATGTCGTATCTTTGAAAAGTTTGTACAAGTGTGTAGCATTTATACAATTTCATGCGATTGTTATGCACCTAGCTTTTAATTGCTGTAATGATCTGAACATCTTTAATATTTTAGGTAAATTTAAGACCACGAAAGGCCAAATATAACTAGACTTTATTTATTCATTTGAATATACCTCAGGCATTAGATCTGTCTGGAGTATATGTCTAGCTCGTCTAATACATATTTTAATGTGACCGTGAACACATCCAGTCCTATCAATTGGCTGATCTCAATATGAATATCGTTTGAAACAAACTTCCGATCTGACAGTCTAGGTTATTTGTTGTTTGCAGCGATTATACTGCATCTTAACCCTTTTTATTTATCATGCAAATTTATTAGTTATTCTTTTGAGAATAGAAGTAGCCAAAGTGTAAGCCAAGGCCACTGCATTAGATATTCGCCAGTCGCAAGCGGACGTGTGACGTAAGCTCGCGATTTTGCGAGCCGCCTTTCAAGATCAAGGTCTCTGACACACACACACAGACATATCGACGTGCAAGGCAGATTTATTTTTTCACCCAAAAAACAAATAGGCCTTCCGTCTTTCAGTCAGACTGTGTACGAGAGACAACATTTTCTGCCTATACAGGCTTAATTTTTGGTCAGTACACAAACTTTGTAAGCTGTTTCTGCTTATGATTCTGAACAACTAATTGGGTGTTCCGAAAAATTTATAGATATGAACTTTTCTATGGAACAAAAAAATATTTTTTTGTGATCTCGCAGGTGGCAGTTGTTCAGAATCATGAGTAGAAACACCCTACAAAGTTTGTGTACTGACTAAAAAATAACCCAGTAGATTTGACACGAAAAGCTGTACAGTGTACGTATGTACATATACCGATTGTACACTACACATAAACATACATTTCATGTCTATATCTCCCCTTTCAGGGAACACAGAGCGATAACTAGTGTAAAAATCATCGACAAATAATTGAGGTTTGACAAACAATTGCTTATGTACCTATCGAACGTCGAAAATTGTCCCTCAGGCACCTCTTATGATACTAATATCCACAAAAAAGAAAGTGGATGACGCGATTCGAAACCGACGTCACTGGGCAAAAACAACAGAGAACAGTTGGACCAATAGTTGTTGTTAGGTATAGCTCTGTGAAACTTCCCGAACCTAGGCCACTAATAAACCATGTCATCCATATAATCTGTGACGTACTACGATAAGATAATACCGTTGCCAAACTTGCTTTGCTATCAACATTTTCACATTATCCTCGCAATAGAAAGTATAATCATAATTTCACTTTTAAGTGAGATAGGTAATTCACTACTAATAATATTAATCAACTATATATAGATTTTAATTTTAGAATGCTCTAATACTGTGAGGAACTTCTTGAATTATACATATGTCGATATTTTGAAAATATTTCATCTAATGGATAGAATCAGGATAAAATAGTGTGTCTTGTCCTAATCAAAATATTGTACCTATTCATGAGACTTAATGACAGCTTATCGCCTAACGACATAAGCGTTGTAATGATAATGACATGGTGTATGTAATCCAAAACGGCAGGTAAGAGCAAACATGTCGCGCCGTCTAGCCATACGCACCGCTAATGTAGAGGTAGGTCAGGTTTGTAATTATAGGTACTGGAGGCTCAAGCTCTGCCCAGGCAAATTCGGTGGAGGTAAAAATAGGTTGGGGGGTGTAAGAAGCGTCGGCGCGTTGGGCGGGGTGTTGCGGGGTGAGGGTGGTTTGCGGGGGCGCGGGGTGCGTCTAGACGGCGGCCTTGACCGCGCTGGTTTCCGTGCGAGCGAGGTCGCCTCGCCCTCAGCCCACAGACCGACTGAGGAGCGGAGGACCCAACGGTATTCCGTACCCGTTTGGGTTCCAAGGGCTTATTATGTCACAATGGCTGAGGCTGTCACGTGCGCTGAAAATTGCTGTTTAACCACCGTTACTTTCATTTATAGAAATTATTGCACAATGAAAAATTATGTGCCAAATTTTTGTTAACTCTTTTAACTACCCAAAGCATTTTCAAACTTATTTAACTAGGTACTTTATTTCAAATCACTGCATGTTTAATATTAGTCTCAACAATGCTAAGACACACAAAGAGTAGGCAGCAATAATACCGACCTACGTCTATAAAATTCGGTGGAACAACATTCGTCGCGTAGAGCCGGCGCGGCCCGGTCTGTGAACTCGCCGCGCGGTTCGACATTGCGTCGACATTGAGGCCGAGCTAAATAATGCAGATAGCGAGAGGTTATTGACCGACATCGCCCAATATCACCCACGCGGACGAACAGCACCTGCCTGCCGCGCGTGGCGTTATATAACCGCACCACTCAACCAGCGAGGCCCGCCGACCTACCCCAACAGCACGGAACTTGCCCGGGATTCGCAACTTAGCATACGCTCCACCTCTGCCATGAATATGGTGATGAAGCGTGCGACACGAAATCACACGAAAACCATCTTCAATATGCCAACCACCTAAATTATCCAGGCACGCCACAAATCTGTCTAGACCTACGGTAACTTATTTTCGGGAATCCAATTTGAGTAAAGCTTCGATCTAATCATCTAGTCGTCTAAATCATAAGCAGATCTAAGATGCCGCAGAAATTCTGTTCGGAAATGTTTGGTGAGGCGGTAGATCCACGCAGACGGGGCGGGCGGAGAGCGGACAAAGAGGGGAGCGGGGCGAAGAGGCCGAATCTGCGCGGGGTGACATTGGTCGGACGTCGAACCTGCGCCCGACCTACGCCACCTCGCCACCGGCACCGGCGCGACCGCCGCCTCCGCCCCCCGCGCGGAAAACAGCGCCTCATCCGCGCCGCACTTCTTGCCTAAGCCTTCGGGCTCTTTACGAAGATCTTTCTAGATCTAGGACTAACCCAGATACAATTATACTTTATCCTAAATCAGAACATTCACAAGCATTTAAAAGGGACTGAGAACTGTCACAAAACAAATCTCATTATTAATTCAGTGCACCACTTCGTATTACATGCTGTGACACAACATGTCGTATGTTATCTTGTTACACAAATCTGTCAACAGTAAAAAATGGAGTTTTCGGCACGTACGCACGCATAATGGCCACAATGAAGGCAAGTTATGCAATTTTCTTGGTCGTGTCATGAGATGTAACTCATGTTATTTAGAGCAAGGGCCAACACCAGTTTGATGTACCGAATCATGACTCAAAAAATATTTTTGTGGAATTCGAACTGAATAGTAGACGTCTGACGCTAGGGTTCATTGGGTCGTTGGACAACTTGGTGTCCCACACAAAAAGAGAAGAGAGTAGACGTCTAGCAATATTTCAATAGAAATACATTGCTCAGTATGGAAACCTTTGTTCCTCATACCATATCGTCTACTTACTAAATTCAGCTAGGAAACTAAAATTGCTTAATGGGTCAGTAATGAAAATGTGTGTCGACCTTCTTGAACAATTCGCTTTTCCAAGGTTGCGAGGCCGTTGCATCAGTGACGATGCACAACCATACCCAATGCAAATTGCACAAAAAATAGACAAAAGTCTAAAATGCAGTTCATTGACACTTTACTCGTATGACATTGAAAAGTCTGGTGCGAGGAAAAAGACAAACACTGCACACCTATATTTACTATTCTGCTGATGGGTTTAGTAACAAAAACGATACAAATGACTGTAGGTGATTATGGTGAAACCTACAAATAAAAGAATTTGCATAAAATCATGGACTGCAAGGTTATAGATGTATTTCATAAGATTTTAAAGAAATCAAAAACGTGTCACTAATGCTTGTTTTAGACGTGGTGTGTGCATATAACGCCAATTTCCAACCAAACAGTGACGATTAGGAAAATATGAAGGTATGACGTCGTATGTTGCTATTTTTTATGGCGTCAGAACACTTAGTTTTATATAATTTTTCTGTTTATTAATTAAAATTTTGAATACTTATTTCGAAATATTACTAATTAAGTCCACAGTATTTTAGGACAATAATTTTAAGCGTAGGTACTACTTTTATATTTTAATAATGACCCAGTCCACTAGCGAGTTGCGTCGAAAGTAGTTAGCAGTAGTAGAACTATTTTAGACCTCCCATACAAAATTCCCGACCAGCTACATCCCCATACAAATATTTTCGTTTCCCACCATAGCCCCCATTGTAAAAGTTGTTCAGTTTCATGGTCTGATCACGCTTGAAAAGATTTCGTTACACTGTCCCTTACACCCTGTATATTATAATACTAATAGTCTAATTCCAGATTTTGCATTATAAAGCGAGTTTAATCGCAGATTTTTGTTTACAATGTAATACACATTTCTAGCGCCATTATTGATATAATTAAATATTTATATTAGCTTATGTAAATAAACTGCTTATTATCACTTCACGTGGCACCTTTGTTCCTAATAGAGATTACGATTGACGCGCTTGACTTCATCAGTTCATCAAATGCTATCGTAGTTTACTGGCGTATCTATTTCAGTTAATAGTTTAAATGTTTCCACGAATAAGACAGCTGATTTATGTTAGTTAGAAATCTGATTATTTTATTAATTTGGAATAATAATAACAAATGTTTTGTAGTGTCAGTCTATGACTCAATCTAGGTTATTAAAAATGCATAGATTTTTCGCAACGTTTTACCACAAAATCAATTCACAAAAAACAGAAAATAATGAGTTTAGTTAGGAGGGTTGTTTAATTGACGAAGTAGGTTTTATGGATTGCATGTTTTAGGTTAAGGTTTTGACATGTTTTAAATAAATAAATATTTCATCTATTGAAAAAAAAAGGAAGACCCTAAACTCTATCTACCCTTTACAAAATGGTAAAACAAACTACTTTACTGCGGCTGCTACGAAGGCTACGGCGTAGTACATCGTAGAACCCTTCCTAGCAAAATAGAAAAGAAATCCAAGGTAGTTTTAATTTTTTGGCGTACCATTATAAATGTGTTTTTGGTGCGCCATCAATTGTTAACTGTTTTATTAAAATATAATGACTGTTCATATGATTATGATACTTTTAGACAATTTCCAAATCTAATTTGAATACATTCTGTTGTGTACAGCCATACCTATCCATTCAATTATATTCCAATTAGCAAATATTAAAAATAACTTTATTTTTAAAAGAGAACCAAAAGAACGAAATTTCAAAGAACGTGTAAAAGCGCAAACCTCTAATTGTTGTCGGTTATTATGCCTAAAACCTTCTAAATCCGACAAACACTTTGCTGAGAACTGCATAAAAATCGGTACAGCCAAACGCGAGATAATCGCGGACAAACATACATGCAGGTCAAATTGAGAACCTCATTTTTTTGAAGTCGGTTAATAAAACATTACCGAAATTTCGAATGAGTAATGTTTACAAACGTTTTTTAAATATACCTGTCGAAACTGATTGATCTTGTCAAATAAACACGAAATCGTTGTCATCAGGCAGGTATTTGTTTGGACTTTACGAACGTAAACTTAAACTCAGACCAAACAATTTATGTTTCATATCATAGCGCTACCACAAGCGTCGGTGGCAAAGTGGTTAGGACACCGGTCTTACAATCGTGAGACCCGAGTTCGATCCCCGCCATGTACCTACCAATGTGTTTTACTCGCGTACATTTACCGACTGCTCTTATGGTAAAGGAAAAACATCGTGATGAAACCCACATTCAAATAAAATTGAATTCAGATGATATTTGAATGTGACTTAACCTAGGATTCGGGCCAGGTTAGCCTTCAGGTTGCAGAGGTTAGATGACAATTACTCTGTGTAAGAATTTGGTTACACGTCAAATTCCCAAGGCAAGGAGAATGATGTCATAGCCCTACCGATTTCAAGTTCCTTAGTTTACCTGCAAATAAACTCGGCTGCATGAGAATCCTTAATGGGATAAGTCAGCTCTTGTTCCCTTGTTATTACTATTTTTAAGTTACTGTTAATATAAAGTCATCAATGTAGCAGTTAAACAGGAAGTGATCTCATACAACGGTTGTACGAAAAAATATGTGGAACTTAATATATATGTTATACATTTTTGTTTTTTTTTTGGTACCGCTAGTCTATACTGCTAAAATGTAATCAATTTGAACCTATAAGATAGAGTTGCTGCCGAACGGTATCTGGTTTAGCGTTAGACATAATAGATTTAACCTTCGAAACACGGAAACCGTTCTAGTTACCAAATGATCTAGGTTAGAAGAATAACATAAATAATTTACTTACATTATTGTGATCAATTTCTGTCTCTATCATATCCAATGTACTGACGAAATGAGAGAAAAGCCAAGTGTCCTGAACATCACACATTTTAATATCAAACTATCCAAAGAAACCACAGCACTCAATTAGATAACGTATTATAATGTTAGATTATATTTTCATACGGTTATAGTCAGAAGCTGTTTACATTTGAAACGATAAGGAACCAATCTCGATTAGACACATCGTCGTTGAACGTGTCAATAAACGGAAGATTCCCTTTGCGCCGGTTGGGCCGTCGTACACGCACTGGCGTTCACGCATTGCGTACGCGCAGGCCTGCCCCCCAGCCCCCTCCTACGGCATGACACACGCATGCACCGCCCCACTCATACCACGTGCTCATCGCAATTCAGATTGGTTGTGCATCGTCCCTTCGAGTTCAAATGCAGCGAATGAAGACTCACGTATATTCGCCTGAAGTCATGCCAAGGGCCGGGCGGCGCCCATTGGCTGAACAAGCAATCGTATACATACTTCTTGATTATACTGGCTGATAAATAAGGTGTTCTTCCGAATATCATATATTGTGTCTTGAATAATTTAAGTTTGTAAGATGCTCATGTAATACAAAGTAATATATGTAAGATTAAAGCTAGAGCTTAAATGTCAAGGAAAAATGTACATTACACTTCCGCTGGTCTTGTATGTAGCTTAACAAAACATCCATAATAATAGTTACGACCTATTATATAGCGCATAATAGTACTTAGTGACTGCACTTGCCTTGATTCAATTGCAGGCTAGGGTAGGAAGGAATAATAGGGTGCGGGTCGTGTGATTTTTAGCGTGTTACAGCTATGGCACTCAGTGGAGCCATGTTTTATCATTTAGCTAAGAATACCAAAAAGATACCGAAAAATTCGGCTGTCTGTAAAGTCGGTTTACTGCGATAATTGAACGTGGCCACGTCATAAAAAAATACTGATGGAATGGTTGCATTTCTAAATATATTTTATTTGTTTGATAGATATACGCTGCTGAACGCAAAGGCCTCTTTGTCGCTCGTTCCGCGCTTGCTTACACTTCAAGCCTTCAATAGAACGCCTCAGAGCAAAGTAAAGCCACATGAGTCATGATGTTTTTTGGTGCTTGCAGCCGGCTCCATATGACGTTGAGAAGAAATACTGAGAATGAGAAATGCATATTGCAGGAAAGAATGTATACCGTTAAGGAAAAATATTGAGAATGAGAAATGCATATTGCAGGTAAAAAATGTATGCCGTCAAGGAAAAATATTGAGAATGAGAAATGCGTATTGCAGAAATGTAATGGTTTCATAGACAATGATTCTTACATTAATTAGTTAAAAGTAGAAATAATCATTATCTATATTGCTCTCTAAAAATAAAACTATAATTTATCAAATCACTACCAAAACCAAAACAGAACTTGGCTAATTGCGGTGCATAAAAAACGAGGCTAAAAGAAGAATTACCCAGAACCCACGTGATAAATTACACTACAGACCTGAATAAAATCGTGCAAATGTGGGAAAATAATTAAAACCGAAATAAAATGGAGAGTTGTTGAATAACAAAATCAGTAAATATATAGTTTGTAAATTTTAGCTTGATACCTGTGACGTTTGTGACCTTGGAGCAAATGCTATGACGTAAGGTTCATTTTCCTTTGTTTACTAGGAAAATGGACCTTATGTATCAAGCTAAAATTTACTAACTATAGTGATATGTGTAACATTTGTGTCATTTTAACTGCGTTGCTCCGAAAACGCATAGATTCGTTCAGTAACTTTTAAGACCCTATATTTTGTAACATAAGATCCGCTATGTTACATATATACTTAAAACAAATTAATTGGAAAAATTATCAAGGTTATTTACATTGCATATAACTGTCAATCAATCTATTCATGCCCGAACCAGACAAGTATCATACCCGTGCAAGTGATTTCGATAAACTAATAATATCTATCTTAATTTAAAGATGTCTCTAAAGAGCACGGAAGAATCAAGGCTAATCGACATACTTACAAATATATTATGCGAAATATCAAAGGTTATCGTATGTTTACAAATTACCGAAAAATAGCAATAATAAAAAGTTGATATGTTAGTAGAGAAATTATTATCTACTATATCCATTCTGTATTACATTGTCGAGTGTTACAAGTATACTACGTATTATAATAGGTTCTTTTCGAGAATTAAAAAAAACTAGTATTCAAAGAACTCTGTAGATGGCGTTGAACTGACTATTCTACTAGATCCCAAAGCCAAAAGACTAAAAAGGGAAACATTTCGGCACTGACTGACAGTCTGGCATGCACTTGCACTTTCATTCCAAATGAGTGCAAGTTCAAGTTCCTAAAAAAACACATGTAACGTTCCGTGGTTTGCGGTAACGTGCCAAGCACAGCGCCATCTATCCAGCGACTAGAAAAAGTAATAATAAAATTCTCTATTGCAAAATTTTGAGATAGATATGTATGTAGGTACCTACTATACCTACGTACATATAGGAAGGAAGGTACTACTACATATTATATAGAGTAATTGCCATACTCACCACGCTAACAATAATAAAGACATTTATTCAATTTTAACTTAAGCCTAATTTACTTTTTTTAATGTCTTGTAAAGAAAATATTTTATAAGGTGAAATTGGTTTGTGTGGTGGCACTAAACAAAACAAAAGTAAAACGAGTTCTTTGTATGCAGCCATAAAAATTCTAATCATTTTGCTTAACTACCTATTAAAATGCACCTATCAAAACTACAACATTATTTTGACAATGTATACATATAACAACAAACCTATAATTAGTGGCCAGACATGATCCTTGACTCACTCGGCTCAAGGTCTGATAGTTGCTATCGAGATTCGGGCCAAACATATTTAGTACCTATACTAAACAACATAGTCTTCTATAAAGTTCCTACAATTTACGTACATTCTAGGTACCTAAATTTCGGACTTCACGAATATTTTCTCCGTAAAACTCAAATTAAAAATGCGTCGGGTTTTTATACAAACGTAATCCCCTGTTTTCTTCTTGAGTAATGCTTTTAGAGCTATAATTATTTTTTATTAAAATTTTGCCGTGTGATGCCGGCTTAGAATAGCATCACCCCACATCCTTCCCGCGGGTGTCGTAAGAGGCGACTAAGGGACTCGAGAGTATTAGTGTATTACAATTTTTAGGCGACAGGCTGACAACCTGTCACTATAGTAATACACATGTTTTCTGAAACTACCTTGGAAAACAATCCTCAAAAATGTCAGACGTGGCGATAGTGGCTGTATGCTTACGGCCGCTATCGCTCTGCCTACCCCGCAAGGGATAAAGGCGTAATATATGTATGTATGTATTAAAATAAGGCATACTAAATGCAAGCCCCTATTACTTTCTTTTTCTAAAAATAATTATGAAGTGGAATAAATTAAATTTTTCGTTTTGTATGAAAAAATAAAATTATTTTCTACCCATAAGTATTAGTATCAGCTATTTAGTTCCCATAGTACAAGCTTTGCTTAGTTTGGGCCTAGATGCTGCTGTGTGAATTGTCCAGGATATTTATTTATTATTTATAATTATTTTTCGAAAAAAGAAAATAATAGAGGCATGGCTTCTATAGGCCTTAATGTAATAAAAAAAGAATTATAACTCTAGAGGCATTACTCAGGAAGAGAACTGGGGAATACGTTTTTATCAAAAAACCCGCCGCCAGGGATAGCGCCGAATCCTTTGAAATTCATTAATAAAAATGTACATAGGCAGGAAACATTAATTAAGTAATAAATAACACTAACTTATTTTGACAATAGTGCCTAATCGAACAAAGGAAACGCATAAATCCAGGTTTAGTTCACCTCAGGCCTAGGCTATCTAGCGGATGATGTCATAGGCAGCAAAGGTAGACAGACAAAAACAACGACCATGTCTAGAATACGAATGCACTACCAAATATCTAAGGTACTTTTTGTAACCATGAAGGTCCTAACTATGACGGTGGAGGAAGTAGTGGAGCACTAAGATTATTTTGTATAGGTAAGGAACATAAGTACAAAGATAATCCCTGCTGAATCTTCATCTACAGGGTAATAATATGAAGGAAAATTTTGGACCTCCCATACAAAATTAAATTACCAATCGACCAAGTCTCTTTGTATGGGAGGTCCGAAAATTTTCCTAATAATTCGACCTATGTTTCTTAGGGAAAGTTCTTCGGTTTCATTAGCTGATTTACCCCTTAAAATATATGCAGCTAATATTTTTACACCTTATATAACAGCCTCAACAATCCACTACAGATACGCCTACCTAACAAAGTTATTCGACTCATGGAAATTCTTCTTGGATTCTTCATGGAAAGCGATCTCTTTCAGACGATACAATCAAGTGGCTAACAAAGTTAGTACAAAATTACATGTCATTTATATCAAGGAATAAATTAATCCCTAGAAGGCTTTAATTTGGAATAAGCAGCCTTGAGCAACGGTGGCCGGGCGGGAGGTGGCATTGTGGAAACATCCAGGCTGGAGCCCTAGGCTGCCTATCTATAGCTTGCGTCAGGGCAGGCACGCGGCCCGGCGTCGGCGCGTCGGCTGTTCAGCCTTTGTTAACTTTTTTGGCTATAGGGCTGCCATAGAGAATAAACTATGTGTGTCAAATAATATCATCGATCTTTGCAATTAATATGATCAACAAGTTAAACATGCGCTCTTTAGCGAACACGTGAGGCTTTTGTAGAGGGATGATCGGTTGATGAGTTTTGGGAGGATCGATTTATTTATTCCCCTTGAGTATTTTATGACAGCCCTAAAAATAATTGTGTGGGAGGGGGCATTCGTGGAATAACTCCTGGCTAGGTGTGTGCGTGAGTTTCAAATACGAGGGACGGACTTGTGTGAGTGCCGCCGGTTCATTGTCAAGGCCACCAGCCAAATCTCCAGCTCAGGCCCCCTCACTCCCACAGCGCCACCCGTCCTCAATTATTGCTAACTGACGAAAACATCGACTCGTTTCGAATATATTGCTTGCTATAAACACGAAAAAAATTCGAGACTCCGACTGCATGCGGCAATACGTACCGTAATGTATTACGACTGAAATCGTTGCATCATCGGTGCTGTTTTAGGTAATGCTTTGGTAAGAGGATCATGATAATCAAGTATTTTCAACGTTTTGTGCACCTATAGCATTCCGAAACTTTATACGGAGCGGATGCACTTAGGTGTTGACAAAAAATACTTTTAACTTGATGCGTCTACTATATTATGTAGATTATTAATTAAAAAGCAATAAAAGGATTTACTGAGTTACATAATCTCTTTTGAAGTCAGAAAAGAAAAAAAAGAAAAGAATATCTAAGGACAATCTCTAACGGCAAAAATAATACTATCTCTAGAGCATAATCTTGTTACGGAAATGTAATATAATCAGCTAATTAAAACATTATCAGTGGACATAGTTTTCGACCATGACCATCGTGGTCTGTAACCCAAGAGTGCAGCCGCAAATAAGATAAAGAAACCGAGCATCAGTAGAACTTGATAAACACATGCAAACATGTGACATAACATAATACAGGAATTGACATGTTACATTAATATTTCATAAACCTATCTATAAATCTATATAAAATGTAATATGACCAAAATTTTGTCTATAAAAATTATAGTAAGTTTTATATTTATTTATTATTTACGGGAAGAACATGGTTAAAAAAACTTGGAAAGAAATGGAAGAAGGTTATGAACGTATTACATCAAGAAATTTCCATCTCATTTCGTCGTCTCTCAAGTTATTGATTTCCAATACGCTGTTTATTGAAGAAGCCTCAGAATTTATGTCCCATTTCATTTCTATTTTCTGGGAGACTTTTTATAAGTAAACAGTTTCAAAGTTTATATTCCGTTACTAGGCCAGACTTGATTATCGTTTTATCGTAAAGGATCAGATGCATTGTGCATCCTGCTAATCATGAAGTAAAAATATCTTATCTATCACTTATGCGACAACAACGATGACGTCTCGTGTACTTTTCCTTTCTGGCCAGTATGTTTTTCTTTTCATCACATTGTGTATTTAAACATTTAGGTCATTTAAAAAATACTTGTAAAGTTCAGTATAGAAAATAGTCATACATAGATGATATTATCTAAATTTAGAAATCTAGTCAAATACATTCAAGTAAAACTGTTCAGCCAGAGTTTATTTTATAGGATCATTCGTCTATTGGAAAGACGGATTCACATGACAGAAAGTGAGAAATATTCCAAAAGAAAGCCAGTGTCATTATGTAAACACACGGAATATGTGTCAGTAAATTATACTGATTACAGATAAAACGTTTCAAGGTTGCAAGGTTGGCTGATATTTAATACAATGCATGAAACATGAGATTAGATACGGAGAGCCCAAACTTTTCAGCATATTAGCTGCATTTTCTCTCATTTCCGTAAGCAAAATGGAACTTAACTCTTCTACAGAGTTCAAAAAATATTAACTTTTAATGAAACTTATACATACATCATGCCTGTATCCCTAGTAGGCAAGGCAGACCATAAACGGCTATAAAAACAGCCATGTAACAGAAGACTGTGTATCATTATAGTGACAGTCAGCCTGTCGCCTAAAATTGCAATACACATAAAGCCTCAAATCCCTTACGACACCCACGGGAAAGATATGGTGTGATGCTATTCTAAGCCGGCATCACACGGCACATTTATACTGCCCCCAAATAAGAGAAGGGCCTGCCAAGAATATAATGATCTCGGCTTAGACAAAAATAAAAGCATATCCGAATTCTAGAACAAAGGAACGACCAGTTCTAATAGGAACAAAGAGCATGATCATCTATATTAGCTTAACATGCATAGGTATATGAACCAGTCGTATCAAAGGAACGCTTATGCGCCTTCTGATAAAAAAACTTCTGCGCTAAAAATTTCGTCTGGTCTGGTTATTATTCTTCAAGGACGCGAGTCTTATTAAAGGAAGTAAAAAAAAATAGGTCCTGATGTTCTCTCTTTCGAGGCTGAAACCCCAGCTTTGATATTTTCAATATTCTAGTGGCAGCAATAGACTTCTACAAATAGGTACAACCTCTCTAAAGAAAGAGATAACTTGTATCTTTTATTGTTCAACAACTGAAACGAAGTACCTAATTTCTTTTCTCATGATCAGAAAGTGTAATAATGTAGAGCAATAAAATATTTACTTTTAAAAGTTTGTAATGCCTTATCCTTAAAACAAGGTGAAGGGTCGTAAGTTTTAGACGCATTCCTTTACATATCGATATTTCTTGCTGCAAACTTGATCCGAAAAATCTCTGCAGCAGGCATAGTAAGAAACGGAGAAAATAAATCTGCCGTTGAAATACAGACAGAAAAAAGTGCGCAAGATCGTAATGTATTTTAAACAGTCACGTCGACTGGCGAGAAATATAGAATCGGTGAGTACCGTTAGGCTAGGCCCGGCCGGCTGAATCTGGCAAACGTTACGGTAGGCGCGATCGATCGCGTTGGGGCAGGTCGGGGTTCTAAGCCGCACGTGGGGGCGTGGGGCTCCGGCGGCGGCTCTGTAAGCGCGAAAGACGACAGTACGAGAGTACTGGTTTGAAGAAGAGATTCTTGTTCGTACAGTACAGACAAAGTTAATTTCTCGTGTTTCAGCGATGTATGACACATAGTTGTGTAAGGTGTAGAGTTTAAAGATTTCTTACGTAGATGATTTCATGATTCAATTGTGTTGTACAATTTTGAGAAAAAATGTTCCGACGAAATATGACGTGAAGACATTAGAAAGAAGGTTAGAGATAAAGGATTACATGTAAAGTTCCCAATTGCAATAATTTGAAAAAAAAATATATTTAAAGTTTTAATTTTACTACACCTAATCCTACATTTAAAGAATGTAAAAATATAAATTTACGACTATAAAGAAAACAACGGTTATACTTAGTAGAAGAAGGTAACGTGCATAATTTTCCGGAAAAAATGTGCACTAGAACTGCGGAAATAAGTTTCACTAATTATTTTCGTATTGCTACAATTTACAATACCTGTAGAGCACGTCAGTATTTTGTGTTTTAGCAAAATATGCAATTATTGATAACGAAATATATATTGCAAAAAATATAACAAACATCAGAGTTATTGCGCCCGTTTTCCCGCAAACATCATCGGATAAAATATTTAACTTTTTATTAATGAGCAGTGTTATAATTTAAGGAAACACTATAAAATCATTAATATTTGTGATATCATACGAAATTCGGCACCGGCCGGCGCGCCGCAGTTGATAAAAATGTTAGGATAGGTCAAGGCAAAATGATTCGGAAAAAACTGCACATGCTAAAATAATTTCCTAGAAAACAATTTGAATTAGAAATAAAAAGGAAAATGTACGCACCATGTCCATTCCCAAGTCCATCCACTCCATGTTGGCTTGTTTATTTTATAGTTAGGTCAGGTTATAAGTCTGGGTCTAGGCTAGTCGTCGAGAGTACCGCGCGTCGCGACGTTCGTTCAACGAGTGCAGCGTGGTGTTGTGTGTTGCACCGAAAATTCGTTCCCGCGCCGCGACCCCCTACCCCGCACCTCACCCCCGCTCGCAAAATTTTCAAACTTCGAATCGCGCAACGCCATCTAGGGGCGATCGGTTTCCCTCCCCTGTGCGTAGCCTTGAACTTGACTCACGTCGCGAGCGACCCACTTTTGCTTTGCCGCGCTCCCCCCCGCGCACCGCGGCGCCGCGTGTCGCGTCGCGCGCATTGTCAAGGCAAAGCCAGCTGAATGGAGCTAAGCGCAGTTTTAGCGCAGCATAAGGCACGTTTTCGCGCTACCACTCCTGCGAATCACTCTCATTTTCATTGCGAATATTACGTCATACGCGCACGTTTTGTAACATTATTGAGCTGATATGTAAGCAATTCAATGGTGTAAAGCATTGTCAGCTATAAAATTATTTTAATGTGCATTATATTTAAAGAATAAATTACTTAAAAATCAGACGTGGCGATAGCGACCGTATTCTTACGGCTGTTAACGCTCTGCCTACCCCGCAAGGGATAAAGGCGTGATATATGTATGTATGTATAAGTTACTTAATATTATTTTTCTTCGATCACATATACACAGGAGAGCGATGAATTTGGGTCATGTGAAAAATAGCAAATATCTCGGAAACTAAGAATGCTACCTTAATAAAATAAATTGCATTAAGTAGACAATTTAATGCTCCTCAATTGCCGGTAAAAAAAAATCTTAGTTAATGTAAGGATATGCCATAAAACAATAAACACTGGAAAAGGGAGACATTCGGGGATGTTATGAGACTACTCCATTCGTTAAGGCCAGGATTCAGTGCTCAAACCACGATTTCAGGGGGTGAGGTGGGGGGGGCCGCCCGCGCTCCCCGCGCTCTGACACATCATCTGGCGCTCGTACACTACGCACCCGTACGTCGTGTGTTTTATAAACATGACCGCAGTCCGTCCACCTTTTAAGTATATTTGAGCTTTATCCCGGCCGTGGAATTTTTACTTCTACTCGTGAATTATAATTTTTTGTGAAAATGCGACGAAACGAATATGAATGTGGGTGATGGATGGACGCAGAAGAGGAGGAAGGCCTTAAAAGACCGTAATGTCTAGTTAAAACACACACATTTAATTACAAAGAATTTGCATAAGTTCTAAGTTCCTTTTATGAACCTGTCTGTGCGGAATCGCACTTTTTTCTATGATCTGTTGTATTTTTTATTACTTTTTATTTTGGACAGGATATTTTGACTCAGTGTCATTATAGTCGTGCTAGTGAAAGTTGGTTGTTTTATACCACCAAAAATCAGGCTCCAGCTGATAAAGCAGCCAGCGGGCCATATCGGCTCCGCCACAGTGTCCTTGAAACTGAACAACTTTCCCCAAGGAACATAGGTCGAAATATGAAAAAAAATCTAGCCGACCCGACTTACATTCTATAAAGTTAAAAAAAGTACGAATAGATTACACGATTATACGATTTTTCAAAAGATGATTATGAATCAAAAAGGTGTAAACAAATATTTTAATGTTGATAGAAAATGGTCCAAAAATTTGAGTACCGAAATTCAGTTATATTTGCTCTACGATGTACTGTTCTCAAGATATATGCACTTTTAGTTTCCATTCGTTTTTAATATTTATATATTTTACTAAAATGTTAAATAGCGTTTTTCATTGGAGTCCTCTGTCACGCTTGCAACTTGCTATAGGTAGAAACGTCATTGATTTTGTTTTGTTTATGCTGCCGGCTCAAGTGCCAACATCCGTCGACTTGGAATGTAGACCGTGAAATACTAGAATTTACGTCATGTATGTGGGATGATTTGTATGATGAGACGAACAACTGTAAGATGAAACAAATGGACAATTGAACGATAATTTTTGAACGTAAGACAAATGTTATATGAATTTCTGAACTATGATTCTAGAACGGGAAAGCAATATAGGTGAGTAAATGAGTGTGAAAGAGAGAGTGAACACTTTTCAAATAGTATCTTGGGCGAAAAAAACCCGGGGTTATCTGTGTAAAATCCGAAAATTTAGTTATTCCTTCTTCTCCACAGCCACAGGGACCAGGACATGGGTCTATGTTATTACAGCGAATATAAAACTGAAAAGCTTACAAAAGATTTTAGTTAAGCGCCCCATCCCATATAAAACTTATGTTTAACATCCCATAAAAAAGGGTTATCCCTTTTTCCAAGCCGGTCGGATAAAAAATAAATAAAAGCAATAAAGGATAGAAAAAAGTACGCGTGATAGACAATTGAAACGCAAACGCCATGAAACATTTCAGAAAAAATACTTTTTTGAAAGTTAAAAAAGAATGCAAACTTAAAGTGAAAATACCGCAAAAACGGTGCAAAGTAGAGCAAAAGTAACTCAGTTTCGGTACTCATATTTTAGAACTTGTTTGATAATCTGTAAATTAAAATCGGGCCTCTATTTAGCCCACAATTTGTCCTAGGCCTAGCCTCACTCATATGCGCATTATTGAAGGCCTACTTTTCTAGTTATTTATTTCACTACCTCATCTGTTCCAATTTCTCATTTAGTCTACTTTTACATTTGGTCAACTTCCTCATTTATTCTATTCCCTCTTTTAATCCAATTTCTCGGTTAGTCCAAGTTTTATTTGGTCCACTTTCTCATTTGGTCATTTTCCTCATTTATTGAAAGTACGAGGGGAGGTCAAAAAGTTCGCGGAATGACAAGGAAGAAGGGTGAAATTAAACATGAAATTATTTTTCCTTTTCAATATATTCTCCCTTAACTCGAATAGATTTATGGGATCTATCAAATAACTTATTAATACCGTCTAAAAAAAATTGTTTATCTTGTGCGTCAAAATAAGCCGAAATCGCTGACTTAACCTCATCATCGTCGTTAAATTTTCTTCCACGCAGCTCTTTTTTCATCTTTGGAAATAAATAATAGTCGCTGGGGGCCAGGTCTGGACTGTAGGGTGGATGGCGCAGTAGTTCAAAACCACATCGGTGAATGGCAGCGGTCGCAACACGACTGGTGTGCACGGGCGCGTTGTCATGCAAAAGCAGCACTCCTTTGGTCAGTTTTCCTCTCCTTTTTTCTTTAATCGCTTCCTTCAATCGATCTAACAAGGAAGCGTAGTACTCTCCCGTTATGGAAAGGCCACGATCTTTATAATCCACCAGAAGAATGCCTTCAGAATCCCAAAATATTGTCGCCATGATCTTTCCGGCCGATTGAGACACCTTAAACTTCTTAGGAGGGGGAGTGCCCTTTTTCTGCCATTGCATTGACTCTTGCTTTGACTCAGGTTCATAATGATGAACCCAAGTTTCATCCCCAGTCACAATACGGGACATAATTTCTTCCTTTTGATCTCCACAGCGGTCCAAAAACTCGCGGCAACAGTCGACGCGCTCTCGCTTTTGAAACGGCGTGAGCATTCTCGGGACCCATCTTGCGCAGACTTTACTCATACCAAGATGTTGATGAAGGATATTCAAAATGGTAGTTTCTGATACACCAACTAATGCTGCAAGCTGTTTCTTCTTCAAACGGCCATCCTCCAATACAAGTTTCTCAACTTTATCGATGATTTCCGGCGTGGTGGCCTCGATCGGCCGCCCAGAACGGGGATCGTCTTCAATTGACTCCCTTCCTTGCTTGAAAAGATTATGCCACTTGTAAATCATAGTTTTTCCAGGAGCAGAGTCCCCGTAAACAGATAACATATCTTGAAAAACAGTTTGCGGCGTTTTTCCCTGTTTGGTGAGGAACTTTATGACGGCGCGATGTTCAATTTTTTCCATACTGCCAACTTTCTTCCCGATTCACTTGTTTAATCGTTGATAACTCAAAGACTAGTGACCCAATTAGGCTAAAACTTGGTATTTATAGTAATAATGAGTTACTCAATTAGCGAGTACCTGGACAAGCATCCCTACCCCCGCCAACCCCTCCATTCCGCGAACTTTTTGACCTCCCCTCGTATAAAAATATCTCGTCAAGCCCACTATTAGGGACTTTCTAGGGCCACAGGCCACTTTTTTATTTTGTGCTGAAGAATATGTTAAGTGCCACGTTATTTTAAGGAAATATAGATGGTGCGCAACGGGATACTGGGTATTACTATAATGTTATCTCTTTGATGAAAGCGTCAGTATGAACATAAAAGTTCATACCTAGCTCCTGAACCGCGCCATCTAATTTCACTGTTATACTACTCTTACATAGAAAGTGCCATATTACCCTAAAAAACTTATAGTCTGGCGTGCATAGTTTTCGAGATAAATCCGGTGTTAGTTTGACAGCTGTCACCTTAAATCAAGAATTCGTCAAAACATACAACTATACCAAAGAAAGCAAAACTACTTTATTTCCGAAACTAAGATTGACTAAGAAATGACATCTCTGGTCTGTGGTTGAATGACCACCAACTAGGTCTAATTTCGCACCGCTGTGTCGGTTTCTGTAATAAGTTCTTGGGGGAAAATTGTTCAGATGACCTCTCAAGCAAAGAGTTATCTTTTTTTTTTATTAGAAATTACTTGGTACCTACTGTAGAAACGTTACTCATGTTCAGAATGCACCCTGTTAATATTAAGAGTGAATTACTACTTATGTATCACTCCTTTCTTATTATAAGTAAAAAGACTAGTTAGACTTTTACTTTTGATTATCATAAAGATAAAATATCGTTTATCGTCAAGGCTAGCTGAAGCGACAGCTATGATAAATTTGTTGCTCGTCTCGCCAAAAGACGTAACCGACGCAATAGTAAGCGCATACTTAAACTACGCCTTCTGGTGTCAGCAATAAAGTATTTTATCAATCAATCTGTCCATGTCACTAACGTCATGAGTAAAATGAGCGGCGTAATAATTACGAAATAATATTTGTAAATTTTGTGGGAAATTTTGACACAGTACCGGCGCTGGCAAGAGCCATTCGGGTACTGGCGGGGTAGCGGGCGGTGCGGGATGTCATTGGGAGGTTGGTTTGTCGGCAAGAACCGTTCTAATTTTTGGAAAAAAATGATTTGTTGAATTAAAATCTATTAATCCACTAAAACCTGATAGTGTTATTTCTAGGGCATTAAAAGAGGAATATTCTACATCAAGAAACTATATCAAAATAGTAGTCCAAGTTACGATAAAATTGGTTTGAAAATATTTTTAATGCTCTTTTGGAGATTTTTTTTATTAAAATATATCAAACCAATCGAGTCATACGATAGTGTTACTACTAGAAAATATCTTTGAGTATGTCATATATTTTTTTGAGGTCTTGTTAGCATCAATAACAGGCTTAAAAACTGGATCGAAAGTAACGCTTTTCATCGGTCTTACTTCAGCAGAGCGCCTTAATGCTTTTCTTTCTAATCTGTCTGTTGTTTCGAGTGAGTATGCAAACCATGTTAATAATGTTAAAATATTTCCTATTCAAGCTGTATGAATGACATTAACACCCGGATATTTCGGCAAGTATTATACATAAAAACCTTCCTCTTGAATCACTCTATCTATTAAAAAAACCTGCATCAAAATCCGTTGTGCAGTTTTAAAGATTTAAGCAAACTTACATACGGACAAACGCGAAAAACGACTATGCTTTATACTATCTAAAGATATCGTTGTGTCCTCGTCCTCGTGTCTTCAATCGACGACTTTCTAGAAGTTTCTGGAATTTCCAAACATTTATTTACCACATTTCTTACATCATCTTAGTAATATCATATAAGAGTATCAAATTAGACTAAAAAACGTAACTTTGTTTCACTACGCCATCTGTTGATACTTCTTCAAAAGCTGGTTTAGGGACGAATAAATAAAGATTTTACCGAGTATCTTTGAAAGATAATAAAATCCAAAAGGTGTATTTGGTTGTTTGACTAATCAGTTACATACAGTTTCTGCGACATTTTTTTTTTTCACTATTTCTGCACTTCATCATTACTAGCGCCATCTACGTTGATTCGAAACTTTCGAAGTTCGCTGTTTAATTTAGGATTGATTCTCCTCTAGTGTTTTTCTCCATAGTTATAAATTACATCATCATTCTCCTTGTTTTATCCCGTTCTCTGTTGGGGTCGGCTACTTAAACTAGGGGATTTGACGTGGAACCAAGTTTCTAATGTTCAAATTCGTGCCACCAGTTCATATCTCTAGCTAGGGGTTTGAAGGACCAATGTGCGACGGGCGGTCGTATGTGAGCTGTCGACCTACTACTGATGAAGACTGTCAGCTGAAACTTATCGGGGCCCGAACCCTGATCCAAATTTGTACCAAGTTAGTCGTTTTTGTTTACATAAGGACCAATGTGGTTTAAAAATTCTGAATAACTCAGGGTCACACATAAAATCAGTCAGTCTTGTGTTCACGCGCTAGTGAGTGGACGCATTTTCGATTTTTACGCGCTCAGCGTGGATAGAATTGAGTAACGATGTCAACTACGCTTAAATGTTCATCGTGTAACATAGTGATATGTGAACTTCTTGCTTTCATTCAAAACAAGCAAGATGTTATGGACGAAAAATCATTAGTGACCCTGTGTTTATCTAGTTTCACCGAGGAGGATATTGATACCGCCAAACATCTTTTGTTCTCCGCAATATCGCAACGGAATACACGGAGAAGAAAGAAGAAATCTTTCAAAGATTTACATGACGTTATAGCCGTTTTTAAGGAGACAAATCCTGACGAGTTGCCTGTTTATGTGGCCAAAGAACTGCAAAAATTGCCTCCTTTAACGTTTGACCATATTGACGCATCGAGGTTGCTCAAAGATATCATTGTGCTAAAAAATGATTTACAACTAATTAAAGACACATATGCGACGCAAAATGAACTACAGGAGATAAAAGCGGACCTGTTAAGTGCTAAAAATGCATCAATTATTGATACACCAAACCAATTTGTTAACTTTAAAAGAGGCGGTGGATTACAAAGTAGCTATTGTTTAGATAGTGGGCCGTTTGGCCTACCGCATATATCTATACCGGCGGTTACGCAAAATCGGACAGCTGATAATGACGTCGGTGACAACCACTGTTCTCGAACTCTCTCGCACTCAGGCGGGGTAGTACAGTCCGCTCCGATCCTGTCGTCGTCGTACTCTCCGCGCATGACGCAGACGAATGTTGACGTCGGCGACCAACGCTTGCCGATTCCCTCGCACTCAGGTGAAGCAGAGCACCCAGCCCCGCGCATGCCACCCTCTCCACCTGTGCCGTTACCGGTTACTGCGCCGCCGACTAATAAAGACGAGACTCTGAAGTTATCGCAAGAGAAGACCTTAAGCACAGATAATAAAGTACATTTCAACACGACCGCAAACAATAAATCATTTGTAGAAATTATGACGAATGAAAAACTAGGTCAACAGACGAAAAATAAGTCACAGAGTCGATCAGCTGACAGAGAATTTATAGAGGTTTCTTACCATAAAAGATATAGAAATCGGTTTACTACAATCCAGGGTAAAGCTTCCACAAATCCTCACGAGAAGTTTAAGGCTGCAGATATTAAAATTCCTTTATTTATAAATAATGTGGACACGAATACAGAGGAACAAGACATCATAAATTACATAAGTAGTAAAACGCAAGTTAGCGTAAGTTTGAAGAAGGTCAAGTCCAAAGGTCAGAAACAATACACTGCCTACATAGTTTATGTACCAAAGAACAAGTTATCACTGTTCTTATCAGACGATCTGTGGCCGGAGGGTGTTTCATTCAGACGGTTTGTAGACTTTAATAGACAGAAACTTGAAAATAATAAATCCAATGGATAAACACAACCAAGTAAAGTTTGTCACATTTAACTGTAGATCGTTTTCAAGTTCTATTGACTGTATTAGAAGTTTGTGTCGGTCGTCTCATTTAATTGCACTACAAGAAACGTGTCTTCTGCCACACGACATCCCACTGCTGGGCACCGTGGATAGTGACTTCGAGTACACGGGAAAGTCAGCTGTTGATACATCAGCGGGAGTTTTACGCGGGCGGCCCTTCGGTGGTGTCGCTATTCTATGGCGGAAAAACGTATTTAGTGCGGTATCTGTGGTGCCCTGTGCTAGTGATCGCATAATCGCGGTTAAGATTTCGATCGCGGAGCGTACTTTCTTGGTGTTTTCTGTTTACATGCCTACAGATGAGATGGACAATTTAGTGGAGTTCACACACTGTTTGAGCGAGATAAGTGCCGTTATCGATAGCTGTGGTACAGAATATGTTTATATACTAGGTGATTATAATGCCAGCCCGGGTAAACGCTTTGGTATCGAGCTAATGAGTTTTTGTGCTGACCAGCAATGGAGTTGTGTGGATGTTGAGTTAATGGGTGTGGACTCGGGATCCTACACCTACTTGAGTGACAGTCACGGGACATGTAGTTGGTTGGATCACTGTGTGGTTACTCCAGCGGCTAGGTCTACTGTTGGTAGCGTTACAATCAATCATGGTGTGTTTTGGTCTGACCATTTTCCCCTAGAAATACACTGCAACCTACAGTTACTTAAGCCGAAAACAATCAGGTGTAATAATAATAACATAAATCATATTCTATGGGGAGAACGGGATACCAGTGAGATTGTAGAATATACTAAATATTGTAATGATAAGCTGAAATGTATAGATTTCCCAACTAAGTTATCACATTGTGCAGATAGGATGTGTAACGACCCTAATCATCGTATTATATTGAAAGATATGTATGACCGCATAATAACTGTGCTTCAGGAAGGTGCAGTGCATAGTTCTAAACAGAAAAAACATAATTGTAATAGGAAATATATCTGTGGTTGGAATAAACATGTGAAGGCCGCACATAGTGAAGCTAGGACTTGGTTTAGTTATTGGGTTTTATATGGTAAACCGCGTGAGGGTTATATTTATGACAAAATGTGTGTTTCTAGAAACTTGTTTAAATCCAAACTAAAATGGTGCCAGAATAATGAGAAACAGATTAAGATGGATATCTTAGGCACAAAACATGCAAATAAAGAGTTCACGAGTTTCTGGAAGCACACAAAAAGGTTAGGTTAGGTTACCAGTAAGTGTGGACGGAATAAAAGATTCTTCCCAGATAGCTGAAATGTTTAAAGAACATTTTAGAGTTCAGCCATCCTCTCACGTGGACCCAGCTGGGGGGGTGTCGGGGGGTGATGATGATAGTGTGTGTATGGGCAAAAGGTCAGTTGTGATAAAGGCAAAGGATATAAGATCTGTTTTGAGTAAAATGAGTAGAGGTAAGTCACCCGGACATGACCACTTAAGTGTTGAGCATTTACAATATGCAGGTGTTCACCTACCGCGGGTTCTGGCCATGTTTTTCTCACTTTGCCTAAGTCACAGCTACCTACCTGAAAACATGCTTAAAACTATTGTAGTGCCTATCATTAAAAATAAAACTGGCGATGCTGGTGACAGGTCCAACTACAGGCCAATATCTCTGGCAACAATTGTGGCCAAGATACTAGACAGACTGCTAGACCAGGAACTAAGTGTCAATGTCAAACTCCATGATGCGCAGTTTGGATTTAGGCCTGGTCTCTCTACAGAAGCTGCTGTCTTGTGTCTAAAGGAGACTGTTAGATATTACACTGCCAGGGATACACCCGTGTATGCTGTTTTCTTGGACCTGTCAAAAGCATTTGATCTAGTTCAGTACGACCTGTTGTGGAGAAAGCTTTCTGAGGATACTGATCTGCCTCCAGAATGGGTTAGTATTTTAAAGTACTGGTACTGTCACCAACAAAATTGTGTCAAATGGTCAGGACAGTTATCTAGCATGTACACTTTGGAAAGTGGCGTAAGACAGGGGGGGATAAGCTCTCCGACACTTTTCAATCTGTACATGAACAAACTTATCATTGAGCTCAGCAGCGCAGGTGTTGGGTGTTCTATGGACGGCACATTTGTCAACAACATCAGTTACGCCGACGACATGGTGCTGCTGTGCCCATCGATAAGTTCATTAAATAAACTAGTTGGCATCTGTGAGCGATATGCGGTGGCCCACGGTCTTAGATATAACACTGTCAAGAGTGAGCTGCTAGTTTTTAAAGCTAAAAACCGATCATATAAGGTTCCGCCAGTTAAGCTAAATGGCACTCCTCTCCAACAAGTAGAGACGTTTAAATATCTGGGACATTGGGTCGCCGACTCGCTCAAAGATGACCTCGATTTGGAACGAGAGCGCAGGGCATTGTGTGTTAGGGCTAACATGCTTGCTCGCAGGTTTGCACGCTGTACTAAACAAGTAAAAGTCACACTTTTCAGAGCCTATTGTTCCACCTTATACACGTGCAGCTTGTGGACGAATTATACCCATAAAGCGTACAAGACCCTGCGCACTCAATATAATAATGCATTCAGGATGCTGATGGGGCTGCGACGGCACTGCAGTGCCTCGGGGATGCTGGCGGAAGCCGAGGTTGATAGTTTTACGGCTATTATAAGGAAACGCACAGCATCCTTGATTAATCGCGTACGGAACAGCACCAACAGCCTCCTGAAGGTTGTCGCGGCGAGGCTGGACGTTGACAGCGCTGTTATGCAGCACTGGACGCGTGTACACCTCGCCAAAGACACAAAAATTACGTATTTTAATTTTTGATGTTTATTTATAATTCTATTTCTAATTTTAATACTAATTTCAATTTAATAATTTAATAATTTTAAATATGGATTCTTTGTCCGAAATAAATGATTTTTATTTTATTTTTTATTTATTTTAAAATTTGGTTTAAAAATTATGATTAACACAGGGGTCAAGATTTATATTGGTTCAAAAACTGTGATTATCCAGGGTCAATCTGATTAAACACAGGACTAAAAAATAATACGGCACTAAACATTACCACGATAGTGGCCGTATTTTTACGGCCGTTAACGCTCTGCCTACCCCGCAGGGGATAAAGGCGTAATATAAGTATGTATGTATGTAAAATAACCACAAAAAATATCAATGAATATCGCTCTTAACACATACTACTACAACAGAGATACCAATAGTACATTGGACACGCGGTAAGAAAAGAACCGATTGCTAATAAGGTTGTAGTTCGAGTTTGCAATGGAATTTTCTTCCGAGTGATACATAGTATAGTAGTATAGTAGATAATACACCTGCAAGAATAAAGAAAGAGAAATACTAAGAACATGAACCGAATACTAAAAAATTCACGCGGTATTTATTTTTAAAATAATATCGTACAAAGCAAAAGCAATAAATTCAGCCAAGTCTTCCATTTTGCCTGCAAAAATATATTAGATGTACGTTCTGTTTTACGTAAAACACAGTGTGTGACAGTTGCATCTTTTCTTCCCTGGGGAGGAAAGTGATTTTAATGGATTTTTCCCTCCCGCTAATTTGAAACGTGAACAATGACTCACGTTCGTCTCTAATAGGGCATTTTCTATGTAGGTGTAGTATAAAAAAAAACTGTGTCCTATAACGTAAAACAGTTTTGTATGGAGTGTTCGCCTCTGTTTTCAATTCTCGACGGAACGGAGATGGTATAAATGGTTTGAATGTGTTTGTGCAAAACTATGTTAGCGCCTATATCCAAAACCCCTGATCCGTTTTCGATGCGGTTTTCACACTGATCTGTATCATCTACGCACCTAGTTTTGTGTGTAAAATTTGAAGCGCCATCTACGTTAGTTCCACGTATTGTCTTATTTGCTTTCCCTGCCTGCCAGCGCGCCCAAATGATGATTCTCAATTAATCAAAAATTTTGTAGCTGTATGTGCCACGCCAGCGCGTTGATAATATAACTCTCTAGGGGCGCTGCAGTCAGCATTTGTTTGTGCAAATCAAAAGACCAGCGTTACATGCAGCTCACCACTGCTTGTAACTTATGCTGAGTGGTGACCCTTTTTAGTTAGGTGCATAAGTAGGCATATATAAACTATATATTTTAATTTAGAAACTTTCTGAAATTTTAAAATTTTTTTTTGGCTTCACATTTTTTATTTGAGACTTATTTTGCCAATGACCGTAGTTAACTTGGCTTTAACACGCGAGAAGATTGTTTGGACTGAAACAGACAGGATAGATAAGTAGGTGTTACAATGTCAATTCACCAGGGGGCGCTGCAGTAAACATTGTATGAAACAACTTCTATTCGATCGATTTGTGGTTGACTAGCTTTATTACAGAACAGCTACCGGTTCTTTTTGAAAATGTTTGACACTAAAAACAAATACACAAATCTTTAAGATTTTGGAGGTAGATAGTAAATGCAATTGAAAAGGGATAACATACATATATCACGCCTTTATCCCTTGCGGGGCAGGCAGAGCATTAACGGCCGTAATAACACGGTCGCTATCTTGACAAAAGAGGGACAAAATTATTTTAAAACATTGATTTAAATAAAACAGATTTAAAATATGCCTATAATAGCATGAATATTGTAAAAGTCAGTAGGATAGAATAGAAACCCGATGGACTCTTCAATGCAAGTCTGCGGGGCATCGATCTCACGAGTCACTTGCTTGACGCTTTCACGACTCAAGTCTCTTGTGAGTTTCGTCCTCTACAATAAAAGCATCCAATTACCCATATTAGGGTAAACCTTTATTACTTAGTCAGCATTTAAGATAAAACGATGAGTACCGAATGATGATTCGAAATTTAAGATGAAACAACCTGGACATTTAATCTTTGGTATTTCAGTACTCTTCGCCGCAGCTTAAATGCTCATAAGAGTGATAAGTAATTTTAGTCAGTAGTTATTGTGAGATTGAAAGATTTTTGACGTGCTAACAGCTTATAATTGGATGCAGCCGGCTGAACGCACCAAAAAACATGACTCATGCGACGTTACCTCGCCCTGAGGCGTTCCATTTAAGGCTTGAAAGGCAAGCAAGAGTGCAGAACTAGCGACAAAGAGGCACAATCGGCCTCCGCGTTCGGCAGCGTATATCTACTTATCCATCAAACAAATCAAATGTCTTCGAGACAAACCTTTACGAGGTTTAACGAAGGCATTGACTAATTATTGTGTTTATGTATACTATAAAAAAAAAACTTTTGAAAATGCAACCATTCCACCAGTATTTCCTTATGACATTGTCACATTCAACTATTGTCAGTAAACTGATTTTTTTATCATTTCCTTACATAATCTTGCTTTGCTGGAAACGTGTCACAGCATTATTAGATTATTACAGATTACATACTGACCTTAATGTACTGTTGTTTGACCAAACAGTGGTTGAATGCCACATATCCTCAAAACGTAAACAAGACCATGGGAAGAAATGTTGATATGCCTGAATTTCAACCTGGAATCAAAAGAATAAGAAATTTTATATATATATTTTTAAATACATAGTTGTTTAGGACTGTTATACTATCATCATATTTTCATCAGTTTTCAAGCCATGATTGATCTTATCGATTTCATTCATTTGTAAGGAATTGATTGAGAAAAGTAAATATTGGAGTACTCCATGAAAATGTTGCACACATATTCCTAATATTTCAGTGTAAGATACCAAGATTTCATAAATACAGAGTTAATATGAACATTATTGTCTCGAACGGTCCTCTATATTTATCAGATGTGGCAATGGTGACCGTATTTTTACTGCCGTTAACGCTCTGCCTACCCTGTAAGGGATAGAGGCGTGTGTGTATATATTAATGCCGTAGGTTCTACTGTACACAATTTCTCTGATGAGAAGTACAGATGTCTAACAATGTTCATTAACTAAAGTAAATACTAAATATAAAGAAAATTAGTGCAATAAAAACTATAATCTACAATACATTATTTATACGCCATATTTCAGAGCATTCAATTAGACACACTTTTACTCAGGGCCAATACTAAAAAATTAAAATTCTGCCTTACAAACTTCAGGATCAGCGGGCCGACAACTTTGTATAGAATATTGTCTTTTTCAATTTTTTTGCAGCGGCCCCATAGGGAAGATTGTTGAGTAGGCCACCAGAAACGATGTGTCCTATACATAATGAATGCATTTCCTTCGAAACACTGTGTATATTTATATTATAAGCTACCACATTCTATTCTATTCCGATTATAAAAATGATAAATGAAAATTAAGTAAAGACTAAAAATAGACTAATAATAAGCATTTAAGGATATACCTAGTATAGTGTAAGTAGTATCTAGGTAGGTACACTTTACAATGTTTGTGACTGTTCCTCTGAACAGGCACTGTATAAATTAATATTCTAAAATAAAATGCAGAGTATTTGAAACTATCGAGATAATATTTCCGAAAAATATACAATTATGATTGACATCACATTTTTACACCCAAGACGCAAGTGACACGACTCTAAGTCAATTCAAACTTTACTTGATGTCCCTTCTCTATCTCTAGCCAGTGACATGACAACAAATGAGATTACAACTCAAGTCTTTGCTCTAACACTCCTCCTTAATCTCATTATTGCACTCTACTGGCCATTCATCACTCTGCTCTACACCCTACACACTCACAACACCCATGCTCTGCACACACCACTCATGCTTCCCTTTCAGCAGTCCTTTTGTCAGTACATCTGCAACCATTCTCAATGTCTCCACATATTCAAGTTCCACATGTCCATCTTCAACTGCCTCTCTCACAAAGTGGTGACGCACATCTATATGTTTTGTGCGCTGGTGGTGAACTGGGTTCTGCGCTATGGCTATAGCAGACTGGCTGTCGCTACGAATTTTAATTGTAGCCTCAACCTCGCTGGTGACCTCTGCCACAAATCTTCTGAGGAATATTGCCTCTCTTGCTGCCTCTGACATAGCTATATATTCCGCTTCTGCAGTCGAAAGAGCAATCGTTCTTTGCTTCTTGCTCTCCCAGCAAATGGCTCCTCCTTTCCATAGGAAGACAAAGCCCGAATATGACCTTCTGTCATAAGAAGATGCATGACTTGCATCTGCAAAACCCTGTATACTCGTCTCTTTAGAGTCCTTAGTATACCTTAGCCCTAAAGTCTTTGTACTCTTAAGGTATCTTAAAATTCGTTTAGCAGCTGCCCAATGTTCCTCCGTATAGCAACTGTTAAACTGGCTCAACGCATTCACCGTGTATGCTATGTCTGGCCTCGTGCAGACCGCTAGATACATCAGTGAGCCGATCAAATTCTGGTAGGGAATGGACGGATCCGGCTTGTGTTCTGGTCCTGGTTTTTCTAACTTTTGGCCTACGACTGAAGGAGTTGATGTAGGTTTGCAATCCTCCATGCCAAATGTCTTCAAGATCTTGTCCACATACTTTTCCTGATCTACAGTTATCGTAGCGTCGTTCTGTTTGATCCGCATCCCCAGAATAATATCCGCTTGTCCAAGATCCTTCATCTCGAACTTCGTCATGAGATCCTTTTTTACTCTTTTCATTTCCTCTGCGTCGTTCCAAAATATGAGCATGTCATCTACATATACGGCCAGTATGATGACAGCTTTCTCATGTGATCTCATGTACACGCAAGGTTCATTTTTAGATCTCCTGAACTTCAGATCAATCAAAGCGTCGTTTAACTTCTTATTCCACGCTCGTGGTGCTTGCTTCAAGCCGTATAGAGAGCGTTTTAGGAGGCAGACGTAGTCTTCTCCCTTCTCATCAAAACCTTCTGGTTGCTTCATATAAACCGTCTCCTTGAGTTCTCCGTTCAAGAACGCAGTTTTAACGTCCATCTGGTCTACATTAAGGTTACACTTAGCCGCTAATGCTAGCAGTAGTCGGAGCGAGCTGTGCCTTACTACCGGCGAATAAGTTTCATCGTAGTCTTCACCGTATCTTTGACTAAAGCCCCTTGCAACTAATCGTGCCTTGTATCTCTTCTTATTTCCCCCCTCTTCTTTGATTCGAAATAACCATTTCGAATCAACGACGTTGCACGATTGCGGTCGCTTTGTCAGAATCCACGTTTTATTCTTTCTGAGTGCACTAAGCTCCTCCTCAATGGCTACTTTCCATTTCGCACTATCTGGTCTCGATAGAGCCTCCTCCACAGTTAAGGGATCTCCTGTGGCATTGTGTGTCGCTTTATAGGTCACACAATCTGGAAACGTTCTCAACTTTCTATCTCTTAGTGGGTATCTCCTTCCACTGTCAGCTGTTTCGTTTTCTTCTGTTCCTTGGGTCTCTGTAACAGGTCCTACCTCCGGGCATTCCCACTCATCGTCATTAGGAGCTACCTCTCTGGTTCCAGAAACACTAGCTTCGCTCTCTTCAGGGGTACTTCCTCTCTCTTGGTCGCTGGCGTTCATGGCTCCATCATCACGGCTCATTCCTCTTGAGTCCTCAAATGGAAACACGGGATCTGTTAGAGAAACAGCTTGCTCTGTGGGTGCTTCTTCTTTGCTCCCATAAAACTGATTTTCGAAAAACACGACATCTCTGCCCTTATGCAGTTCTCCAGATGTTGGATCTAGCAAGCGGTATCCTTTTGTTTCCTCGCAATATCCAACATGGATGAGCTGTTTGCTCTTTGGATCAAGTTTCTTGCGTTTTGCATCAGGAACGTGAAGGTAGGCCTTGCATCCGAATACTCTTAGGAAGCTCAGGTCTATCTTCCTTCCAGTCCACGCCTCTTCCGGCGTCACCTCTTTTACCGCTATCGTGGGCGATCTGTTTTTCAAAAATACTGCAGTGTTGACTGCTTCGGCCCATGCCCTTCTGGTAAGGCCTGCTTCTTCAAGCATAGTTCTGGCTTTTTCCGTAATGGTTCTGTTAGCGCGCTCCGCTACACCATTCTGTTCAGGGGTGTACTCTACGGTCAGTTGATGACGTATCCCTCTTGCTTTGCAGAACTCATCCATCCGCTTGTTGACATACTCCTTGCCATTATCGGATCGGATTATTTTCAGCTTTTTCCCTGTTTGGCGCTCCGTAAGTTTCACAAATTCGGCAAATTTCTCAAAGACTTCTCCTTTGCTTCTCAGGAAGTACACGAAGGTTTTTCGTGTGAAGTCATCTATAAAAGTGAGATAGTATCGATAACCTCCGTACGATTTCTGACTCATAGGTCCACACACGTCACTGTGGACCAACTCCAAGATACCCTTTGCCCTCGTAGCACCGGTTTTCTTGAAGGGTTGTTTGCTTTGCTTACCCATAACACATGCTTCGCACTCTAGACTAGAAGTAGTGTTAATAAAACTTACCCCTTTCGCCATCTTATTCTTAAGTAATGTAAGGTTTCTAACCCCAAGGTGACCCAAACGTCTATGCCACAGTATTAATTGGTCAGCATTCGAAGCGGTTGTTGCTAATGCCACCTCCTGTAAACAGTATTGAATTTTGTAAACACCATTCTCCACAGGACCTTCATGCGTGACGTCACCACTGACCTTACATCCTTCCGCTCTCAAAATCTTAAAGCCTACTTTATCAAATACGAGCACGCGTCCTCTGCTTGCGATCGTACTTACACTCAGCAGATTTGCTGCTAACTCAGGTACATACATCACATCTCTAAATGTAATACCTGTATCTCCATTAACTACATTACCCACTCCTACTCCATGCACTCTATCTCCATTTGCACAAGCTATCTCAATATTCTCATTCAGCTTTTTGTAGTCCGTAAGCCACTCTCTCTTGTTTGTCATATGGCTTGATGCTCCGGAATCGAGGTGCCATTCTCCTGGTCCTTGTTTTCCTATAGCACCCAATGCTGATGACATCATAGCTTCCTTCTGAAGTGTGGCGTTTCTCGGACAATCTCTTGCTTTGTGAGGGCCATTGCATATGAAGCATTTTATAACACGAGAAGTTTTTCTCTGCGGCTTCTTCTTACTGTATCTTACTGTATTAGCTTGCAGTGCATTTGTTGGAAATGTAGTACTCGAACCCGCTTGATAAGTATCTTCCATTTGAAAGAGCTTCTGAGTAACATAGTCGGTTGTTAACGTATCTTTGCTATTCTCAATAGCTAGCCTCATGGGTTGGAAAGTCTCCGTCAACCCTTGTAGCATCAAGGTTGCTAACAGCTCGTCATCCACTTCTTTTCCAAGGTCACGGAGCTGTTGTGCGACTGTCTTGACTGTTGTGACGTAATCTCTCAGACTTGCGAACTGTTCCAGCTTCAGGCTTACCAGTTTCGACAGTAACCTGCAGCGATTGTTCAGACCTTTATCCTCAAAAGCCGCCTGTAGAGCATCCCATGCCTCTTTGGCATTTTTCGCTTGTCGTACATGGACCAGGCAATGCGGTTTCACCATTAGGCAGATCTTTGCCCGTGCCTTTTCGTCTCTCTTTGTACCTATTACGTCACTAGTACTTGGCGTAGTACTTGTATATTCCCATAACTCTTCATGGATAAGGTAGAGTTCCATGAGGAATTTCCACGTGCTGTAGTCTGCACTACCATCAAGTTTCTCCATTGACGGCAGACTACCCGAAGAGCTTCCACTACTATATCCACTCGTGCTGACAGGTCTAGCAGCTTCTGAAGGGTTTGGCATCTTGAAAATTTATCTCTACATAGATTTCTGCTGGTCTACATAACCTGTGACTGTTCCTCTGAACAGGCACTGTATAAATTAATATTCTAAAATAAAATGCAGAGTATTTGAAACTATCGAGATAATATTTCCGAAAAATATACAATTATGATTGACATCACATTTTTACACCCAAGACGCAAGTGACACGACTCTAAGTCAATTCAAACTTTACTTGATGTCCCTTCTCTATCTCTAGCCAGTGACATGACAACAAATGAGATTACAACTCAAGTCTTTGCTCTAACAATGTTGCATCAAATTGCATAGTAGCAGCTTACAATAGTTAGGTTTTCAAGCACATAACAAACTAATAATTATCAGGGTGCTATAAATCCCCCGGTATTTACATAAACACAAATTTCAAGCGTAAAATCAAGTAAAGTAAGATTCTAGGTAAAAATACAAGGTAGCTATTATGTAAACAATTTCTGATTTAGCAAGTACTTGTAACTTACATGAGATAAACTTCACATGAAATTCGAAGAAAATTTTACACAATGGACGTAGAAAACCCGATAATAATCAATTAGCTGGTATGGAAAAGCTAAATATTCTCGAATGAAATATAGCTGTCAAACTTTGCCAAGGCTAAATTCAGATTACACAAACTTATATTCTTCTATGGTAACTAAAAATTCAGAATAAGCATTTACTGGGGTATTTTTACCACATTATACGACGAAAAATGTTTAATCACAAAGATATAATGCGAAATATCAAGAATTAGGTTAGAATATTTTTGTTTGCACTTTCAAAATTAGTGTTGCGCCATTCTCTAATCCAAACAACATTAAATCGATTTTTTGTTTTTCTTGAAAACTTGATAATGGTACCAAAAGCTTACAAACTGTTAATTGAAAATTTCAAAGCAAAATTTACTAGAAAAAACACGATAAAAGAAGGCGGGTTGCCTTATAAACATTTTTTGAATCGAGATATATTTATGAAAATCTATCGATTAGTAAACATTCCCATTAAATGAGTGCAGTACTAGTGGCGCTTGTGTGATAATTACATTGCGCCATCAGCAAGATAAAGTAGCTCAACTGATTTCGATTGCTAAATAAATTTTTATGTATTATCTTTGTCAGGCACTATGGTTTTATCCTAAATTACGTTACAAAAACAGCCTCTCCTCTTCACGTTCCTAAGTACGCAGCTTTTTTTTAATGCATACAGATTTGTTTGTACTACGGATGGAAAACTAAGAAGCGAACTATTAATTTTTTACTTGAAATATATTTCATTATAAAATATCTTTTGAACTTTTCAAGTAATTACACTGGTACAAAAAGAAATAAATTTAAAAATTAATCACAAAAAAATTGCGTAAAACGCCGACACGACGTATCTTTTTTTGACGGGCCAACTCATCGGAATTTTTTTTAGACACCGAGTTTGTTTTCTGTTCTAAATGTGAGGATATTTACACAATTTCTTGCATTATAGCTACTAGAAGAACAACGGCACTATGGAGGCGTACTATCTCGTGTTCCTGTTGAGTGTGTTCTGGCACGGGACTGAGGGTATCATGTGGAGTCTGGCTCCTAACACTCAGAAATGTCTGAAGGAGGAGCTCCACGCAAATGTGCTGGTAGCAGGAGAGTACGAGGTCACAGAAGCCGCAGGGCAACGGATTGACTACATTGTAAGCCAACTAAAACAATGCCTTTCATAAATTCCATGCTTGCTGCTAGGCAATTGAAACATCTGTTAGACCGTGTGAACTGGTCTGGATTTCTTATAAAAAAAACTGGGTTGGAGTTAAGCGCTCAGGCTGCTATGGGTTACTTTACAGGTTACTTTAAAATATGCAATGAATTTTTTTTTTCGGGAGTCTATTTTTATATTTTTGTTGTTTAGAGGGGCCTTATACAAACACTTTTGCCGAGATATAGGTCCTTGGAAGTTTTTGGTCTAGCAAGGCTTTCGATATTTATGTGAGCATCCCAAAAATGTCCCAATTTTTATGTCCCAAAATTTTTATGTCTTGACGTTTCATAGGGCCCCAAAGCATATACTCCTACTTCTCTTTCCCGAAAAGTATACTCTGAACGCACTGTCTAACAATTTGGTGCTATGAGGTTTATAAAAAAAATTAAACCAACATTACTTTGTTTTGTTTCTGATTGCCAGTCTAGGAGAATATAAGAACCAATTTACTCCTATTATGGATAATGATAAACTTTTCGTAACTCGGTGAATGATCATAACCTTTTGAATTATGGCATTTAAATACTACCAACAGACTTTACATTCTAGCCTCACTTCATGTCAGAAAAAAACAAAATTCTTATAAAATAAGAATGTATCTTTCAACCTGCCTCTTTCCAAGCATATGAGTTGACTAACTAAAATCCTCACTTTTGTTTCAGATCCGTGATTCCAAAAACCACATTCTATCACAAAAAGAAAGCATCAGCAAAGGGAAATTTACATTTGTCACCGAAACCTATGACATGTTCGAAGTTTGCTTCATATCTAAGGTGCCTCCAGGTGAGAAATAAAATTTTACAAATAAGAATCACAAAAAATAACAGACTCTCAATTTGTAGTATATTTTATTCTAGTGTCCCAGAATTATCACAAAAAATAACAGAGATTGAATTTGTAGTATATTGTATAGAATGTGTCCCAGAACTCAAAACAAGCCAAAATGGGATGACAGGATTGTTTTAACCATAACAGTAGGGTATCCCACCATACAAAAACCTTCACCAAGCTGTTTAATGAATGAAATATATTTTTTTACTAAAAAATATGCCAATAAATATACTGCATATGGGTTGCCTAAGTTTCAGTCTAGAATATGATTAACGAAAAAAAATAATTATGTAAGCTGCAAATGTTTTAAGGGGTGGATCAGCCCATGAAATTGAGGAACGTTCCCCAAGAAACATAGGTCGAAATATGAGAAATTTTACTTGGTCGGTTGGGAATTTTGTATGGGAGGTCTAAAATAATTTTTTATTTTGACCTATGCTCCTTGAGGAAAGTTACTCAGTTTCATGGGCTGATTCACCCCTTAAAATATTTGCAGCTAATATTTTTACACATTGTATATGTATTTTTATTTTTCTTGCTGGGTCATAGTTGTCAGACTTAGCTAATAGGATCCTGACATAACACAGGTTGGAGTTATAATATTTCACATTATCAATCATCAAATACTTACCCATTAAAACTTGATCCTATAGACAGTATCATAATCACGTTTTATTTATTTATTGTTACCAGAACGCCGTGGTGTAGCACAAGATGTAACACTGGATATCAAAGTTGGAATTGAAGCTAAGAACTATGAAGGTGTAAGTGTATTAAAATTATTCTTAATATTCAACAGATCTGAAGCACTTTAGTATTTTAGTTGAAGAATAATAATAAGAATGATAGTTGAATTATGTCATGAAAATCTGCTTTCCAAGATTTTTATGCTTTTTTAAGAGTATCCACTGCATTATGCAAGCTTGTAGCAAGGGATGGTGCAGCTTATATTGGTTTCAAATAAAAAAACTCATGGCTGTTTAGATAGTTGATCATAAACCAGTTTAATTTGAGCCATTGCCTATCAAGGGAGGGCCCTTATCAATCATTTTGATTTAGAATACAACTACTTACTCATTTTATTTCTTATAAGCCAAGAAAATACATGCTTTTTAAATTGCTTACAATTATTGTACACTACTTATTTCTTATCGGTGGGCCCTACTGTGCTCTACATCTGCAGAACTCTTGGGTAATAAATTAGTGTTTCTGACTAATGTGTGCTGAACAACTCACGATTTAGATTTAAAATGCATGAATAACTGTTTTAACATAGGTGCAGTCTACAGCATGTGGTGATGGTCTGAAACAAGATGCATGTATTCCACACTTTAAATTGTGTATCATACGGGGTGTAAAAAAATTTGTTGCAAATATTTTAAGTGGTGAACCAGCCTATGAAACTTTCCCCAAGAAACATAGGTCGAAATATGATAAAAATTTTGGACCTCCCATACAAAATTATCAACCAATCAAGTCAATGTGTATTGGTGGTCCAAATTTTTTCTCATATTTCGAACTATGTTTCTTGGGGAAAGTTGTTCAGTTTCATGGGCTGATTCACCACTTAAAATATTTGCAGCCAATATTTTTACACCTTATATAATAGTTTTTATAAATTTTGGGCACATAAAATCTAAATTTGCCATTGACATGAAACGAAAAAGACTGTATACAGTTTGTTCTTTAAACCTGACATACCTACTGCATTTTTTGTGGAAATGGTTGCTAACCCTAGCCTTGCCACTCTACTGGCAATGGACAATCTGGCATTTGGCTTTCACATTTCCCTGATCCTTTTTTTATAACATTTGGAGCAGTCCATTGCTGAACATGGGCCTCCCCCCCTGAGCCTTACTTTACACTCATCATACCTTCCAGATTGGTGAAGCTGCTAAGCTGAAGCCCATGGAACTGGAACTGAAGCGGCTGGAAGACTTATCAGAAGCTATCGTGCAGGACTTCACCCTGATGCGCAAGAGAGAAGAGGAGATGCGGGATACTAATGGTAATGTGACATTAATTTAGTTAATATAAGTAGATAGGGTTTTTAAAATTTGTCAAGTAGCATATTAACAGAATTGGAAATTTTCTACCCGATATTCAAGTGGTGGGCCATTGCGGATTGCGAGGCGCTGAGCTAAACTGAAAATGTTGATGCCCAGCCAATGAAACTTTCCCCAAGAATCTAGGTTGAAATATGAAAAAAAACTTTGGACCTCCCATAGAAAATTACCAACCGGTCAAGGTTCAAATTTTTTTTTCATAATTTGACCTATGTTTCTTGGGGAAAGTTGTTTAGTTTCATGAGCCTGATTCACCCTTAATATATTTGCAGCTAATATTTTTACAACCTATATAAAAGGTACTTCGTGGTGATTACCGAGCGCCCGTCACCGTAGGTGGCGCTGCAGTCGCCGCAGAAGGTGGCTCTTGCGGTGGCGGATGTATGTATAATATGTATTTTGTAATTTTGTTTCAGAATCAACAAACAACCGAGTTCTATTCTTCAGCGTATTCTCGATGGTGTGTCTGCTTGGACTCGCCACGTGGCAAGTGCTGTATCTGCGCCGGTACTTCAAGGCTAAGAAGCTTATTGAATAACATTCTTATTTAATACCACCGCGGACTGAGTCGCAGGGTAGGCCATCGATCACATTTTCAATACATTCATTGCTCACGCGGAAACAAAGGCACCGATTATTAACGAGGGTGTAGTTTGAGGCCCGAAGCGCAGCTGAGGACATCAATACACACGAGATTGCAATCAAACTTTCTTCCGAGTGATACATAGTGCTTTATACTACAACTGCAAAGAGGAATACTAATAGAAGAACAGTTTAATAAACCTAAAAAAATCATGAAAATCCAAAGCAAATTCACTTGTTTGTTTTTTATAGTATCGTGCAAAGCATAAGCAATGAGTCCATTCAGCCAAGTCTTCCATATTTTCCTGAAAAAATATTAATTTACATTTGTATCTCACGTTCCTCTCTACGTTTCGTAAAGTGGTAGGGCATTTTCTATGTAGACGTAGTATCTTTGTATGTTTTCAAACAAGTAACTTTGTTGTTTGAAGTTGAGGCTAATGTAGTATGTAGGTAGGTACACCTTCACCAGTTACAAGTTTAGTTTGAAAACATACAAAATTAGTTTTCCTTGTTCGTTTCATAATTTCATACATATCCTTCATTCGCTTAGATAGTGTCACGACCAGTGTAACTGTCAGTATGTGCCCGTACATGCATGTATCAAGCATGAAGGTCAAGTTACGCTGGTGGCGACACTAAGCTGTAGTTTACAAATAAAACCACTCGATATGACAAAATGTATTATTGTAACTATTAATTCATAGCATTAATTCCCTCCATACCCATTTTCTTCTAATTATTTTATTACTATGAACAAATATGTTCTGCTCTATCTTTCATTATTATCGTTTTCATAAATACATCTTTCCTGCGACTCAGTCCACGATATTAGATCTATTTAGTACCTCCAGGTACTTAATAATAAATTTTTCAATACCTAGTGATAATTTAAATATTGTTTGTAAATGTTTGAGTTCCATGTCTGTGTAAGAAATGAATTAAATATGATTTGTAAAATAAACGATTCAGTTTTATTTTGTACTAGCGGTTGCACTCGTTGCAAATATTTTTCCCGTGGGAATAAGACATTATAACCTTGACAAAACTGAACTTCGACAAGGCTACTCCGACATTAATCTACTTCGACATAACTTAAGTGCGAAATTAGTATAAGTATTGTATTGCGACGCCATTTTACTCCGATATCTCTACTCCGACACTACTCTATTTCGAGTCGAAATTTTCGACGTTGCTTTAGTCTGAAATCAATGTACTCCGATACCATTTTACTCCGACATTGTTTTATTTCCACGTTACTTCATTTCGGCAGTAGGTAGCTTGCCAAATTGCTCTTTCCGCCAACAAGCGCGATGCACGAACTTACTCTACGCCTACTTGCGAGTTTTGTAGAACCAACTTCAGCGATTCGTCACCTGCGCGGTTAGCATCAGCGCGCAACCTCCCTCTTGTGATGATGATCTCTCCGACCGATTTCGGCCATGGCGACCACTTCGACACATGTATAATCAGATCGGCGCTGATGCGCCCGGAGATGGCTATTGTAGCCAATTTTGCCAGTAAACTCCCATGCACAGTGTGGACATGTAAAGGATCATGACAACTTTTGTTTGGACGTTCGTCCTGTTTTTCATCAGTCTTGCGTCACACTTGCAGGAATCGCATCAAAGCCAAAGCTATATAATAATAGAGATTAAATATTGCTTATCATTTTAGCATAGGGAATTTTTATGCAACATACTAGTTCTGGAGTTATTGAGTGTCAAAGTCGGGCATCGAAAGAGACAAAAGTGGTGATGTTTGGCGCTCTTTAGTGTATTTAGTTCTAAATACGTTATGTTCGGTAAACAGTGTAGAAAAGGTTTACGCCTACGCCTCAGTGTTTTTTTTTTTGTGAAATAGGTAAACGTAGATTTTCCATTTTATTTTTATTAATTTTCCGGGGTTTGTGCAAGAATTTAAGTTGCTATTTTGCATTAAAATTGGCGATATTATATATTGCATTCATTTGTTTTGTTACGCAAGACACATGGTTAGCCCATGCATGGGCATTCTCCTTTGCCATTTACATAATAGTTAATGGCGACGGCGAATTTAAGTCATGGCGCTTAGCGTCAAGTTCTGCTTTACGCTGTTCGTACTTATTAAAAGCTCAATAGAATCAGTTTCGTGGTTTAGGAAACCCATGACAGATGAACAGAGAAACACAGTTTCATTATTTACCTACCTACTGCCTAAAAATATGGTGAAATTTTCCTGTACTAATAATAAGAGACAGTCTACGTCACTCGGGGATAGATACAGTAGCTTTTTTTTCAAGGAAAGTACTTCTTCAATGTGAATGTATTTTTGTTTCATTCGTTAGAAGACGTGGGTTCGAATCCCATTTTTCCACTTTTCTTGTTTGTATTCACTTAGTAACAAAAAGTTACTCCTCCAATGTGATATAAATAAAATTACATTTCATTTTAATTATAATTTATTACAACATGATTTTATAATACAAAGTTTTACAGTGTGACCTATAAAATGTGGGTTTTTTTATGAAAATAAGTACTATGAACATAATACAGGATGTAGCTGTAGTGTTTGGAAAATAACTGAAAATCCCGCAGTCCATTAAATTAAACAAAAAAAGAGTGATTTTGAGGAGTACATTAAAAACCTACCTACATAAAAAATGGGATTCCAATTTTTTTAAAATATTATACTTAAACAAAAAGCCCACGAGATGTTCCATGTTATTTTACTAACACCTTGTACATATACCCTAATGGTGAACTTATGTCAAGTCTCAAACTTGATAGATCAATCAATCTAATAGGGAATTAATTATGTTTTCTTTCAATTATTATTCTAGTCGATAGATAGATGGCGCTGTGCTTGGTATGTTACCGCAAAAGACAGAGCGTAATATTATTTTTTTGTTTTTTTGAAACTTGGACTCGGACTCATTCGGAACGAAAGTGTCAGTGCATGCCAGACTGTCAGTGAGTGCAGCAATCTTTTTTTCAAATGTTTTGGCTTTGGAATCTACACTGGAATCTAGTAACTTAGTCAGTTCAACACCATCTATCGAGTTCTTGGAATACTAGTTCTTTTTTAATCTCAAAATGTCCAATCATGTTAAAGTTCAAATTCAGCAAATTTCATGAAACTACACAACTGTTCCCATATAAGGATAACTTTTAGGAATTGTGACATTGTTGGTATCGGACATATTGAAAGCGATGTTACCTAAATAACAAATCCAAAGCTTCCTTTTTTCGGAATCCTTCGAATTTTCTATCTTTTCGTGAATTAAACATTCAATATAATCACATTTTCATTTCACAGATAAATAAAATCTCAGCAATACAAAAACAATTCATTCTAGCATGTCTGATTACCCATATACTTAAAAAAGGCAATATTATCAGATGTAGGTAATTCAATATTTTCAATAAGTAAATTAGGCAGATCAGAGGTCACTGTTATGTTATACATACATACCAATAGAGTGTACAAATATTAGCTGCAAACATTTTAAGGGGTGAATCAGCCCATGAATCTGAATAACTTTCCCCAAGAAACATAGGTCGAAATATGAGAAAATTTTTTGAACCTCCATACAAATTGATTGGTTGGTACGTGGTTGGTAGGTAATTTTGTATGGTAGGTCCAATTTTTAAAAATATATTTCTACTTATGTTCCATGAGAAAAGTTATCCAGTTTCATGGGCTGATTCATCCCTTATAATATTTGCAGCTAATATTTTTACACCCTGTATACATATATGGGTAAGCCAAGATTCTGTTCATAATATAAAACAGTTTGATAGTTATAAAACTTATGAAATTCACTTGATTTACTAGAAGCCGTGCGATTAAAGAAATGATCTGTTAATGGCGGCAGTTACAAGAGTGACGGAGAAAGCATGAACGTCTAGTACATGTAGAGCCTTAGTGGGAGGGAAAAGCATGACAATCGGGCGCCATTTACAGGTATTTTCTTTAATTGCACGCACGGCTTCTATATTGTGACTCAATATTTAATTCGGCAGCGACATCTTCATGCTATTGAATAAAGATCGGCTCTGCCTAGTAAGAAGAAAAAACAATGACAACGAAATTCATCGTAAAATTCACGTCTATTTAAAAAAGAATGGAAAAAAAGTAACTCTTACACTCATACTCATAAATGGGTAATTTTCTATCCAACAGAAGAAATAACAGTTCTCGCCCCATTTTATGATTTCTGATATTTGACAACTAGATAAAATACATTTCCTGGGAAAGAAGCTTTTTTTGTTTAGCTCAGCGCCTCGCAATCCGCAATGGCCGACCGCTTGAATATCGGGTAGAAGATTTCCAATTCTGTTAATATGCTACTTGACAGATTTTAAAAACCCTATCTACTTATATTAACTAAATTATTTTATAGAAAGTCTAATGTGTTTGAACGCGACTGCAAACACGAAAAGTACAAAAAAGAATTCAGAGGACCTAACTTAATGCAATAACTGCCTATAGGAAGAATAATATGGAATGTGAGAGAGACGCAAAAATAATACTCATATTTTTATAATCATTTATCAGGCTTTGCCGTGGCGAAATGAGGTCGAGGTTTAAAAGACAGAATAATAAAATAAATAGACGGTAAAAAATAAAAAGTAAAAGATGAGTAAGAAGGTAAATGCTCAGAAAAATAGATGGCGCCAGTAGCTACTGCTAATGAGTTTTTCTTGCACTATGTAAAACTAAAACTAGAAGCACATTTTTTATTGCGCATCCAATCCAAATAAATATAATGTCGCACAAGAAATAATCATAACATAACGATATAACAAATATTCCTAGAATAATATAAGAAGGCACAGTTAGTCGTGAAAAACAAAATCAAATCTTACAAAAGTTCAGTTTCTGCGATAGTTACGTGTTAAGACAAAATCAATTTATTACCTTCACGATTACCTTTTTTACACTTTGTTGCTAACGGTTATAAAATTATGGCAACTGTACCCATAAGGCCGTGCGCTACGTCACGCGGACAGTTTGTGTGCGTGGTCACAGATAATATAATACTACTAGAGTAGTACAGATATCTAACGTCTAACGTCATAGAGGGAGTTTGATTGCCCTAAGATGGCTATTGGCAGGCTATTTGATATGTCGACTCGCGCGAGCGTTGCTAGCGACATCTAGGTTATTTATTGGATACTTCGTATTCACGTCATTTGGATTGAAAAATATTGCCAAAAATTGAATAATTTCGCGTGTTTTCCATCTCAAAACATCAAAACAAATAATGTATTTATAATTTTCCAATACTTTGTTTTTGTAAATTTGCCTTTATTTCAGATTCTTAAGTAATATTCGCTACCCGTATTGCCAGCTATTGATTTTTTTTTGCTTATTTCCTTTAGTAAGGAATGAGACCCCATGGCGTGGTTCACTTTTCTTCAAGTGGTGCAGATGATGTGAGTGAACTTCGCACGTATCCTCGCATTGCGGTCCGCGCGAACTACCTGCGCAACGCAGCGAACGACCTAAGAAAACTATATTTGTCTTGTGGACTGGCGTAGCATAACAAATAAAACTAAAGAGCACTATGTAGAGAAAATTAAAAACAAAATTGTGAAAAAAATATAAAATATGTATAAAATTAAAAATAATAATTCACATAAATTCATTTCATAGCGTTGTTTCTAGACTTCTAAAATTTTAAGGAAACTAATAGTTATCATTCATCAACATTTCATTTTGGTAATTAAACAGAAGCGGCTAAAAAAATTGTAATCAATCCTATGGATAGGGTATTAGAAGTTATTCACAAAAGTGGGATTTATAATGGTAAAAAAGTTGGTAACAAATAAAGATTATACCATCTCCGTTCTTGCACTAATTAGAAAACAAAATGCACATCATAATTCTGATAAATTAGTTTACCATACATGTTTTTTAAAATATAAATTGAAGGCGTTGCATTAGTTACAGTATTTAAACAATAAAGAATACGTTTAGGTGTCCCAATTTACAAAGTGATACGTGATTTGCCACCTTTGATATTTAGCTATTCGAAGACTCACTTGTAAAATGGAAGTTGAGGATGGTCGATCTTAGATTTAATATTCACTTTAGAAGCACATTTTACTACTAAGTAGCCCACGTATAAAAGAAACAAGTACTCAAGTACTTATTACTGAAGAAATTGCGAACGAAGGAAGCCAATTTAAAACCTAAATTCATCTATTTTTACATTAAATCGTCTGTACATTTGTGATAGCGCCCTCTATCAAAGAGGGGAGTAATCTAATTGGACTGTCAGGTGTTTCACACCCGCTTCTCTAAATATTCTCGCCGCTTGTTCCGTGACGTACCTCGGGTCGACTTCCCTCGCCACCTCCAGCTTGAGAGCGCCGACGTGGACGTCGCTACACAGCGTCCAGAAGTGCGGCTCTTGAACCGCGTGGACGCCAGCCAACCCTACTACCCTAGTGAAGAGATTGGGCAACGCCCGCTCTAAAGTTTCAGGAGTCCGTTGCATGAGCACACCCGCGGAATCGCGCACTAACGGTATCACACTTGCGGCGATGAGCAACGCTATCGCCATCGAGCAGATCGGGTCTGCTCGCATCCAACCAAACGCCCGCATCAGCAAGGCTGAAATTATCACTCCTACGGAACCTAAAGTATCTGCTAAAACGTGCAGGAAAACGCCTCTCATTATGGCGGACCCGGCTCCCGTAGGCGCTTCGATGTCGTCGTGAGAGTGGTTATGGTTGTTATGGGAATGCCCGTGGCCGCCATGGGAATGTCCGTGGCCACCGTGGCCGTGGCCGTGGCCATGGTGGAACGCGTAGATGCCCACCATGTTCACTAGGAACCCGAGAATCGAGACGAGCAAGAGACGCTCGTGCTTCACCTGAAATGAAGAAGAGAAGCATTGAAATTACCTACTTCATTTTCTTTGAAATAACTTTAAGGCGGACTGCCTCAGAAGGAGGGTTATGTTTTATGTTTTTTTAGGTTTTATGGGATTACCTGTTTAGTTCAGTGCTAAAACAGTGCTTTACTATTCTCTAATATAAATAAAAATTTGTTTTTTTCGCTGTCATCATTTTCATTAGATGCCTAACCTATTTTATTAATAAGGGAAATTGCACCATGTAATTTGCTCAGAGCACCATCTACTACGAACTAAACAAATTATTGCTATTCAGTCGTCGTGTTTTATTTTTTAAGCTATAATACAAAGGTACGTAACGGACCGTATTTTGACGAAACCTCGCGCTTATTATAAGTACAAAGCGTGGACTAAAAAGCAGAAAACGAAACACGTAGCCAAGCGACACTTTGGCAATACAGTTTCGACACTAGTACAAAAGATATTTTCATTGAAAGGTATTTCTCGACCCCAGTACAAACGATATGTTCGTTGAACATATTTTTAGGAGTTGCAAACACGTCTACCTATGTCGTAGGGTAGACAGGGCGTCAGCGGCGAAGCAGTATAGGTAGTACTACTAATAATGTTATTTTAATAATATTATGTTATTAATGATGAAAGTTAGGTATGTTATAGTATAATCCAGGGAATGGAGCGTTCCCTGTTAATATCTACAACACCTTGCACTGCGCTCACCAAGCTTAGTGAGTGTAGCAAATACCCCCAATAGGAAGAGGCGCATGTCCAGCCGTGGACGTTTCTGGCTGTTGTAGAGTCTTCGCCGTGAAAGAAGTCCCGCGAAAAAAGTTTAAATGACCCTTATGGACGGCAGATTAAGGGTCATTGGAACGTTTTTCGCGGGATTTCTTTCGCGGCGCAAATTCTAGTTGAAATAACTATAGGCTGTAAAACATAGAATGATCTCTGTGACGTTTGTGACCTTGAAGCAAATGCTATGACATAAGGTCCATTTTCATTTGTTTACTAGTAAAAATCGCAGGGTTCATCCTATATTTTCCAGACTATAATTTATACGAATTAGACGCAAAATACAATCGTTATCAGTATCACCTTCAAGCTAATTTTTCGCCTCTGAATTGGCAAATAATTCTCTGCGTAAAATAATCAATTTTTGCGGCTCTCTGTCTGTCATGGACACCGCTAGCTTCTACCACTGAACGAACATTGATCCGGTTCTAATAGATAGAGTGATTCAATAGGAGGGTAAGTATAATACATAGGTACGTCACCTAGTGTAAAAATATTTAAGATAAATTGGTGCTATAAGTAGACTAAGAATAATGATAACATTTTCTTATGGTGTGAATATTTTTAGATCTATCTAAAATCTTTTCAAAAACAGACAGTGCACACCTATTGTTAGAAGACGCGATCTCTTTTCAGCTTCCTTTACTGATATAGTTGAAATACCTGGTTGACCGAGCCTTGCTCGGATTTATCGCCTCCAAAACGCCTTTTTTTCTTACACTATCTCATATCTGCATGTTTACCTAGTTATTATTCCGCGCGTAAACCCGATATATCCATAATTGCCGGTAAATGCGAAAACTACTAACTCGGACCATGTCTTATTCCGTCTGTCCATTGATGCGAAGATAACTACGAACGGACCGCGTTTATTAGGATATTTTTGCTGTTTAAATGATTTTTGTGAAAGAAACTGATCGAAGAATGTGATTTTTATGACATTTATATTTGCCCATTGACCTATGAATTTATTCTACTACTATAACAGCTACAACAGTCTACTGCGGGTCTTGAGCTTCTCAGTTTTAAGAGGGTATTTGCCATACACAGCATTCTTGGCAGGCGAATTGGAAAGCAGTGCATACATACATACACATACACAAATCACGCCTTTATCCCTTGTGGGGTAGGCAGAGCGTTAACGATCGCAAAATTACGGTCGTTATCGCCACGATTCGTGTATCACTGTAGGTAACAGGTTGTCAGCCTGTCGCCTAAAATTCTAATACACATGGAACCCTCGAGTCCCTTAGTTGCCTTTTACAACACCCACAGGCAGAAATGGGGTAATGCTACTCTAAGCCGGTATCACACGGCATACAAGAAGTGCAAGATACCATTTTCACAAAGAGTGCTGCTGACCATTCCCTGGGCCCCAAGTCTGCTATTTTTTTGTCATTGTAACGCCATAGAATCTCAACTGATATTCCATGGCCATTAAGATTTTCTATACTACAAACTGTTAGCAGACTATAAAGACTTCAAATATTTAACAGAGATTCAATCGACAACTGAAACAATATTGCATTTAGCAGACTTAGGGCCCAGGATTAATTTTATGTTGATTTTTACGGCACCCCAGACCCCAGGGTTGATCTGGGGTGATGCTATTCTGAACCGGCACCACACTTTGTGAATTGCTTATACTATGAATGATGTAACTCTTATAAGATAATGTAAGAATATTGTGAGAACGAAATGTTACACAAATTAAGCATGATGTACAGATAAAAAGTAATAGAATAGAACATGAATTAATATGTGTCTTATCTTGCTATAAAAGTTTAGATATCATATTGGTCATTATGAGAATTCTTTCGAAAGTTATGAAAACTGTTTGATTCTGATATGATAAGCATTTTTGCACATATGGTAGGGGAAGTACTTAGAAATGATTCTATTAATAAAAAACCAGTAATGGTAAAAAAAAATAAAGTGACGGAATAAACTAATTATTTAATCCACATATAAAATTTATTGAGTGATTAATTGTAACAGTTTCCATTGCTAACTGAACTTAAGTTTTGTATGAATTGTGTTGAAAATGGTAGAAGTTATTAATAATATTCAATTTCCCATCCTACTAATATTATAAAAATGTGGAATATATTTTCTTTAAATATGTGGAAGCTTGTAATTGGAATTTGTTTATACATTAAGTTAAAAATGTTTTTTAAGGCTGTAAGCTACCCAAATAAAATAAAATAAATAAATGTGAAAGTTTTTATGTTTCTTTGTTTGTTACTCCTTCATTCTAAAACTATTTCATGAAATTTGGCACACAGGGTAACTTGGATTAACATACAGGGTGTAGAAATATTAGCTGCAGATATTTTAAGGGGTGAATCAGCCCATGAAATTGAACAACTTTCCCCATAGAACATAGATCAAAATATGAAAAAAAAAAATTGGACCTCCCATACAAAACTACCGATCAAACAAACCAAATTCTGTGGGATGCTATGGGATGGGAGCGCCGACTAGTTTAAAATAAGTTTATTCTTATAACTTAAATAAATTATTACACATACATCATGCCTGTATCCCTTGCGGTTTAGGCAAAGCATACATAAATTAATTAGTATAGTTTTGTGATTCATATTATTATTAACAATAGAGTTTTAGGGTAGATGGCACAAATCTAGCAATTTATTCAAGTCTAGTTAATCAGATAAAGGTTTCAAAAATATATTTACCTCTGGAGGCTCAATAGCTCTCTCCACGGCTTCACTCATGATGAAAAATGCAATGAACAGCAGGAACAGACCATTCACAAAGCCAGCTAGCACTTCTGCTCTCGCATATCCATATGAAAATCTCTCATTCGCTCTCCACTTGGACACCAGGGAGGCTGCCAGACCCGCCACCAGCCCCGTGCAGTCAAAGAACATGTGGAATGCATCGGAAATTAAACCTGCAATAAATTAGAAACGTTGTACTTACCAATCGTACCATATTGTAAGCGAAAAAGGTATGCAAACTGAAAACTTCAAACACTGATTTAAAAAATAAAACAAAAACAATACACACCTAAACTATTTGTCCAAACACCGTAAAACAACTCCACAAACGCGAAGGACAAGTTCAATATAAGGAAAAGGAATAGATTCCTAGAATTTTTATCAGAATAAATTAGCCTAAACCAATTCTGTAACTTCTCTCTGATTCCACCGATGGCGCCTCGCGGGAGCCGAGTGTCTTTCTGTGTGAGCGGCAACATTGTGACTCTCTCCCCTGCAAGGGCTCTCACGTCATTGCAGGCCCAATCACTCAGAAAACACCAAAACTTAGCACCAGAAACACTGCATACGTGTACTTGACAAGCGGTTCCTAACCTTAACAGATAAGGTGTTTTTACCAGCACAAGAAAAGAAGTGCTTATGAAAAATTGAAAGAATTTAGACGCTAGAAGCGTAATCTTTTCGAAATATGCATGCTTCAATAGATCTTTAAGTAATTTATCAACATAAAACTATTCAGTCCCTAACTTGACTTTAATGACAGATAGTTTGCCATAAATCTGTGACGTCACGAAATGTGTTTTTTATGCAGACTAAGGAGTAAAGCTTATAAGATACACAAACACTCAGCGCATACAAGTGCAAAATAAAATTTACAGTAGAAAGAGGCGCTGTAGGCAAATCTCAAATCAAAATACTCTATGGAGATGAACTCTGGTCTATGGTACTGCTCTAATACTTAGCAAATGTTGATTGGTCATTTCCCTCGATCACTTTAATTTTAACCAATCACATTCGCGAAATTTCTGTAATCAATGACAAGGAAAACCTACTAATGATGAGTCATTGACACTCGTTTCCGGTAAGTTTAGGATTCTCTATGAAAACAGTTTATATTGGCTATGATATTGATAAGAACCAAGTTTATTTTACAAAAAAATATGCTAATAATCTAAATTTTCTTAATTTTTTCGTCATTTTGTACTATAAAAACAATTTTCCGTAATTTTCTTCTATTAGTTATTTTCTTTTTTTCCATTTTCATTTTTGCCGCCAACTTTTCAAATGTATTCCACCGGAAATTCGTCTATAGATGCGTTTGTTTCCGAAAGTGAACGTTTTCACGAGTCAACAGCAACGTCTTTCGAGAAGTCTTTCGCTGTTTGCGACATTTTTCTTTCTTTTATTGGTCATCTAATGTTTTATGTGATGAAATAACACGTCGATTACGAGTATTTTCATTATTAGTGTTCATAGTCGTAATTAAGTAAACGCTAGATTACGATATAAGCTAATATGGGCGACGAAAGCCACCCCAAAACTCTCTACGTCGGTAATTTGGACGCGAGTGTCACAGAAGATTTTCTATGCGCGTTGTTCGGTCAAATAGGCGAAGTAAAAGGGTGTAAGATAATTCGTGAACCTGGCAACGACCCGTATGCCTTCCTCGAGTTTACAAATCATACGGCAGCGGCTACGGCCCTGGCCGCCATGAACAAGCGAGTGTTCCTCGACAAGGAAATGAAGGTTAACTGGGCTACGAGTCCCGGGAACCAGCCCAAGACGGACACCAGCAACCACCACCACATATTCGTCGGGGACCTGTCGCCAGAGATCGAGACACACATATTGCGCGATGCGTTTGCACCGTTTGGTGAGATTTCTAACTGTCGGATAGTCCGCGACCCACAAACGCTCAAATCCAAAGGGTACGCATTCGTATCTTTTGTCAAGAAGGCTGATGCAGAAGCTGCTATTCAAGCAATGAATGGTCAATGGCTTGGATCGAGATCCATACGGACCAACTGGTCGACACGTAAGCCGCCCGCCAACAGGCCCAACGAGGGTGCGCCTAGCAGCAAACGAGCGAAGCAGCCGACGTTCGACGAGGTGTATAACCAGAGTTCGCCCACAAACACCACTGTTTACTGTGGAGGTTTCACAAGCAATGTTATTACTGAGGAGCTAATGCAGAATACATTCTCACAGTTTGGCCAGATACAAGATATTAGAGTGTTCAGGGATAAAGGATATGCATTCATTAGGTTCACAACTAAAGAAGCGGCAGCCCATGCAATTGAGGCTGTTCACAACACAGAAATTAGTGGACATACAGTAAAATGTTTCTGGGGTAAAGAAAATGGAGGAGGCGGTGACAACCAGGTGTGTATTCTTCTTTTTCAGGTTCTACACTGCTTCAGAATTTATCAAATCATCAATTACCGAATTTCCATAAGCTTGGGGTTTGAAAATATGAATACAGAATGACTATGCATCCCGACCACCCAAGCAGCCTCAGGTGCTCACTGCTTCATGTGGTGTGCGATGCATTGTGTGACTTTTTCGCCCAAGGCAGCACATGCTCTTGCTCGGGCGGTGTGTATGCAGCTAATAGATATAAGATTCTATACAGGATGTTAGGGACAGCGTCCCTAAGCAAGCAAGCTACAAGCAGACTATCAAACTGAACAACTTCCCAACAACCAATCAGTATTCAGGATGCTGTCCCTTACACCCCATATGGTTACATTATGTACACACATACATACATAGATACACAAATCACGCCTTTATCCCTTGCGGGGTAGGCAGAGCGTTAACGATCGCAAAATTATGGTCGTTATCGCCACGTCTGACATGTATTGAGGGCCCTTTCAGATGATTTGGTTACATTACAGCTGGTATTATCTTTACATTCGCAAGCATATACATCTGTTCTTAACCTAGATTGTCTGTTACTAAACATACTTTTGCTTGTACTTTGTTGTTTAAGTATAAAAATGCTTATCCAACAACCATTCACATGAGCATTTTGAGTAATTTGTCAAATCAGAGCAGCAAATATTATAACTTCTTAATACTAACAGGGTGGGTGTGCACGACCATAAATGTGAACAACTTTCCTCTCGGAACTCATAACAGGAAATGACCAAAAAATTTACCTACCATGTAAAATTATGATTAGCTGACTGTGTTTACCCAGTATAAATGTTTCTTGCAATATGTTCCTAGGGTAAAATTCAGTTCTTTAGGCTAATGTTTCCTATCAGTATTTAGAGTGTTCTTACCCTCTGTGAATATAGCACAATTATGTACTTTTCAAGCCCATCATGTTATAAAGATAAAGATATTATATTCACAAGCATTAAGTATTTATAAATTATGTTTAGGTAACAACACTTGAACATCCATGTGCCGGTCTCTAATTCCAGTCTCTAGTCACAGATGTATGAGGCCAATGATGATTCACAATTCATCATCATATCAGCATACATCTACCTACCCACTGCTGAGTATAGGCCTCTTCTTTTTCGCACCATTAAAAGTCACTAGATTGCCCATCAAAAGTTGACAAAATTTTATCATATTCTTTGCTAAATATGAATATTCATGATCCCAAAGGAATGGAGATGATTAACCAAAAACAGCATTAAATTAAATCATTTGGTGAATATTAGCTGATGTTAATTGATGCTAATACAGCTTTCTACTTTCTTTCTAATCTAATTTGAAGTCCGTTTATATGTTAATTTGCAGTTGAGTTTATGACTGTTCTTGGAATTACATCACAAATCTCTGTCTGTACCAAGATTCTTTGAGTTGTTAAACAACTTGACACACAAAATAAATGACACATACATACATATATCACGCCTTTATTCCTTGCGGGGTAGGCAGAGCGTTAACGGCCGTAAGAATACGGTTGCTATTGCCACGTCCGACATTTTTGAGGATTGTTTTTCAAGGCTGTTCCAGAAAACATGTGTATTACTATAGTGACAGGTTGTCAGCCTGTCGCCCAAAAATTGTAATACACCAATACCCTCGAGTCCCTTAGTCGCCTCTTACGACACCCGCGGGAAGGATGTGGGGTGATGCTATTCTAAGCCGGCATCACACGGCATAATAAATGACAGTAGTATATTAATATCCATTATTATACTAGCTCTTTCTTGAGTGATTACAGGATCTGATTTTCTTGTGGTCAATGAACCCAGGTGTCAGAAAAAAAAGGCAGCCTTGTCCACAATTTCATAAGGCTTCAGTAACAGTTTATACCAGCTTATACAGGATGTTAGGAAAAGTACTGACTTCCTTTCAAGGGGTGAACCAGCCCATTAAACTTGAACAACTTTCCCCAAGGAACATTAAGTCGAAATATGAAAAAGAAATTGTTTTGGACCTCACATAAAAGTTGACTCAGCCGGCTCATACATTTAGTACGGAAGGTCTAAAAATATTTTTCATAGACATATTTCTTTGTTGCTTGGGGGAAGTTGTTCAGTTTCATGGGCTGGTTCACCCCTTGAATGGAAGTTAGTACTTTTCCTTACACCCTATACACCAGTTTGCATCAGTTGCAAAATTTTTATGACATGAAATTAATTTCCTTTTTTTTGCACAGCATTGTGAACATTTCCATTATTTTTATTATGGCCTCACAAACTACTATTACCTAGTTTTATGTTTGTCTTGATTCTACATCATTAATAAGCTAATTAAGAGGTTCACTGACCCTCAATAACGTACCATCTTACAATGTAGTAACAGTGACTAAAGTCCACTACTGGACATGGGCCTTCCTTGTATGGTGTATTGTCAACACACATCACAATGCTTGGGAAGTGGGTTGGCAAGCGCATTACAAGGTGTTGCATTCACAGTGAATGCTACAGCCCATTCCTTGGATGAAATTATCCCAGTCCTTGTTACAACACCAATAGATGGAACTGGTGTGATGCTTTTCAAAGGCGGCATCACATGGTCTTTGACAAGTACTTAAAAGGTTACATTAAATTAAGTATATACATATACAGGGTGATTGGAAAATTGATGCATTCCTTTCAAGGGATGAACCAGCTCATGAAACTGAACAACTTTCCCCATGGAACATAGGTCGAAAAAAATGAAAAAAAAATTTGGTCCTCCCATACAAATTGACTTAGTCAGTCGGTAATTTTGTATGGGTGGGCCAAATCTTTTTTTTCATTTTTCGACCCATGTTCCTTGGGGAAAGTTGTTCAGTTTCATGAGCTGGTTCATCCCATTTTCCAATCACCCTGTATATTTATTAAGGTTGTGTTCTACTAAAAAAACTGAACAACTTTTAAGAGAAACATAAAAAATATTCGTTGCAAATATTTTAAGGGGTGACCAAGCCCATGAAACTGAACAACTTTCTTTGATTTTTTTTGGATCTCCCATACATATTGACTCAGTTGGTGAGTAATTTTGTATGACGGGTCAAATTTTTTTTTCATATTTCGACCTATGTTCCTTGGGGAAAGTTGTTCAGTTTCATCATTACACCCCTTAAAATATTTGCAGCTAATCAGCTAGTCAGTTCCATGAGTAGAACTATTTAAAAAGGATTTATAGATGATAAATGTTTAATATTATATGCCCATCAATGTGACAGTGTAGGCTAAATTAATAATAATAAAAATGATCATGTTTTCCAGAGTACGAATAACACGCCTGCGCCCGCGCCGCCGGCCGGCCAGATGGGGCAGCAGACGCAATACCCGTATCCGTACCAGCAAGGTGGGATGGGCTACTGGTATGCCCAGGTAAATATAAACACAATTTATGACTGATGTGGCGCAATGGTGGTGCGACTTCCTTTGACGCAGAGAAAGTTCCGGGTTCGATTCGCGGTGGGTTACTCATAAAGTTGATATTTCTGTGAATTTGTTCCCAGTCTGGTTAGGACATTGCGGGCTGAACCACCCGATAGTCCCGGTTGCTGTCTATGATCACTTAGACGGCGGTCGTTACACAACCATGTCAGATGCTTACCACTTGTAGAAGGTGGTTGAAAAATTCTGACACTAGGGTCCATCGGGTCGTTGGACGACTCGGTGTTCCACACGAAAAGAGACGAATATAAATATGTGGATATTCTCAAACGATTGACAATTAAGTTGTCGTATCTTAGCTTTAATGCAATATAATTTTAATGTGGTTATACAATTGTCAAAATGTGCACAATGAATTGCACTTTACATACATAATATCAGGCCATTACTCGCGGGGTAGGCAGGGTGTTAGCGGCCGAGAGAATGCGGTCGCTATCGCTACGTCTGACAAATGTTGAGGGCCGTTTCAGTATTCGTATATCACTATAGTGACAGTTTGTCAGCCTCTACTGGCACTTATTCATTTAGAGATGTATGTCATTATATCACGCCATCCCTCGCGGGGTAGGCATAGCGTTAACGGCTGAGAGAATACGGTCTCTATCGCTACGTCTGACAAATGTTGAGGGCTGTTTTAGTAATTCGTATATCACTATAGTGACAGTTTGTCAGCCTGTCGCCTAGGGGCACTTGTTCATTTAGAGATGTATGTCTAGAAATATTGTCTATAGACAAAAGTTTCCCAACAATTGTTTCCACTGAAATGTCTCAGGGATATGATTGAAACCGTCTGCACTAGTCTCTCAGGCAAATATTGCCGCAGGACACGCGTGAAGTTGTTGATACTTGATATACAATACAGTGTCTCAGTGAATATGCACCTCAATAAGTGCGTACACACCGGCAGAATGGCCTCAGGCGCTCACCGCCTCGCAGTCTGACGTGCGTGCGGAACGAGCCAAACGGTATCGGCAAAGCGACTGACAGTCGCCTCAAAAACGTCTATATTATAGATGGAGACGAATTTGCCTCACTGGAGCATTTGCCGCATACCGCGCGAGCTTGGTGAGCACCTGAGGCTGCTCGGGGGGTGTGTACGGCGTGTAATCAGGGGAAAGGCCTGGAATTACTTTAAAAATATAATTTATTAAGTGAACCCGACAGAGTTACGGCTTATAATATTCAACAAATAATCTTAATTACTACTTTATGTACTAATTAGTAATTACGTCAAACCAATATTAAATGCTGAGGTGTTAAGATGCAATGTCTAGTCAGCTGATGCCCGCTTGCTTACGAATGAGATATTGGTAGGTGCATCGAACTTAACTCGCGACATCGATCATCGACATTGTTGTTTTTGGTGCTGTGGAACATAAATGTGTACTAGATTGTATAGATACCTACTGGACTATTGGCCAACTTTTTAACCTACTAATTAACTTGCTGATAAGGGAACGTGCATTGCTGCGGTTTCTGTTGATAATGAACAACCATAAATAATTTCCGTATTTAAATAGTACTTTTATACAAGCAATAATTGTACATTGGAAATGGCTGCAACGATTTTTATGAAAATTCGTATAAAGGGGGATTCGGGGGAGAAATCGATTTAGTTAGTATTATTTTAATTTCCAAAAATCACTCTGAATGGTCAACCAGGTACTTTTAATTTAAATATTAAATCAACAATACAGACATGCAGACATATATACAGACGCGAAAAGCGACTTTGCTTTATACCATGTAGTGATATTATAATAACTTTCGGATCGCAAGTTCAAGTTATACTATGTAGTGATATTGATATAGAGAATTCATATAAACTAAACAAGTGAATCACAATTACGCCGCCTGAATAGAGCTAACCGTGGTGTAGCGGTTAGCACGGTTGACCCGGCAAGTCAAAATACGTGGGTTCGAGTCCCATCGGTGGCGTGAATTTATTCCGTTTGTTTGTTAAAAAGTTAATAATATGCTGAGGTTAGTCAGGCAGAAAGCTAGCCACCGCCTACCAACAATAAAAGCATGATTGAATTACTCATCCTCTTAATTACTGATATTGCGTTTCGTTCGTTAGCCATTTCAAAGGTTAGTAGCACATTTCGTCTACATCTGTGGCCTACATACACCTAAGTATTAATTTAAAAAAACTTTTTTGAACTCTTTGAAATGTAAGGCTAGTTTAGAATTAGTTACATCACCCAACGTTTCTGACACGTAATCTTTAAGGCAAAGGCCATGAAGTTGAGTTTATTTTTTATTAAAATGTAAGTAATAAATTTTCTCTTTTTCTTTTGCTTATTTATGAAAGAGACAAATCATTCCAGAAGCAAATGCTACGCACGCAAATCACAGCTATATCCCTGGCAGGGTAGGCAGAGCGTTAACGACCGTAAAATTACGGTCGTTATCAACACGCCTGACAAATGTTAGAGGTTCGTTGCAGATAAGTCGTAAATCACTATAGGGACAGGTTGTCAGCCTGTCGCATATAATTGCAATACACATGAAACCCTCGAGTTCCTTAATCGGCTTCTACGACACCTATGGGAAAGGTATGGGGTGATGCTATTCTAAGCCGGCATCACACGGCAAATAATTCCCAAAATTAAGATTTCATAGATCATACAATGGACCTTTCTGTATCAACAAAAACAATAGATTGTAGAACAAACGGGCGATAGTTAGCTTATCAGCTACTAATAGAGAGTTTCATGTACTAATTCAACATAAAAAATGCCGATTAGCTTGAATCATATTATTATCAGGCCTCGCTGGGTAAGCATGCAACTGTTACCTACATTTCTACTTCCTTGTAAATACCAATCTCACTGTTCCCATCTCTTTTTGTAATATATTAAATTCAGGGTTCTTTTTGTAAGTAAATAATCATCACAACCACGCCTGCATTTGTACTCCCGACAACCTCGAATAGAGATTTGTAGCCACGCTGCTATACAAGGTGTAAGAGACGGTGTAACGAAAACTACAGGCATGATCAGATCATGAAACTGAACAACTTTTACTGTGGGGGCTATGGTGGGAAACGAAAACAATTTTTCGAGTTCCCATACAAAGTCAGTCAGCTGATCGGGAATTTTGTATGGAAGGACGAAAAATATTTCGTTTTCGAAATAAAAAAAAGTTTCGAAAAAAACGTTACCCAACATAGCCCCCATAGAAAAAATTGTTCAGTTTCATGGTCTGATCACGCCTGCAAAGTTTTCGTTTTCCCTGTATGTTAAGCATTTTATTATGACCCAGTCATCTAGCGAATCCGTACACGTTTGTAATACGATTACTTTCCGTTCGTCAGCAGGGGTACCCGGCGGCGATACAGGGCTACATGCCGCCAGGGTACTACCAGCAGTACGCCGCCGCCTACAGCAACCCCCAAGCTGCCGCCGCAGGTAACTACATACATATATTATATAATAATTTTTATTTTTTTATTTTCTTTTATTTATTTAGGAAAACCAAGAGCTATCATTACATAATACATAATAATTATAGAAACAAAAAGCTAATTATAGGTTTTCACTGTTAAAAAATAGGGTTAATTGAAAAAAGCATTCATAACAAACACAAACACCATAATAATAAATATCCCGGACAATTCACACAGCGCCATCTAGCCCCAAACTAAGCAAAGGTTGTACTATGGGAACTAGATAGCTGATACTAATACATACATGCCTTTTTTTGTAAATAAATACATATTATACATAGAAAACAGTAAACACCCAGACTAAACACAAATATTTGAAAAGAATTAACAAATATTTGTGTCCGGTGGGGATCGAACCCACGACCCTCGGCGTAGAAGGCGGGAATACTATCCGCTACGCCATTGGGACAGTCAACTCGCAGGAATATAGCACCTGCCGAATTCGTAGGGTCAATAGCCGGAATCTGGAAAAATCGTAGTTTTGATTGAGTACAGTTGTACGCTTTTGTGCATAGGTAGTGGACTGTAATCTTCTGGTGTGTGGAATAGTGATGATTAGTCTTGAAATGGTGAACACTTTGCAGTCATTTATTCAATCCAATTCAACAGTTCTTGTACTTGTCTTGTATTTTAAACAATCGCGATTGTTGACACTATTCATAGTTATAATTTTAACGGGTTCTTAATGACGAATTCATTTTGAGTTCCCCATATTTGGATACTGTTGCAAACGTCATGATCACGAATAAACTGGAACATCTGCGGGTGGCTGCCATGGACAAACATACCTGTCTACCTGTCATACCTGTCTACCTGTCATGTCATTCTATAGCCATCTGCAGAAATGTCTGTTTTTGAAGATAAGTTTTCTAGGTGGCACTTTCTAAATAATACATTTCAACCATACACCACGAAACAATAGTTTAATTATGCACGCACGCACGGTTTCAAACCACACCACATTTTGCACGTGAATATCATGTAGAATACACGTGTCTTTCGTTTTTATAATTTCATAAATCATGGAACCTATATTATTTTGAATTTGGGACATTTTCATTAAGGGGCTGAGTAGAGCTAAAAACCGGTCCCTTTCTGACAAATGTCAAACTGCGCGCGTGCGAACGGGACGGAATCTTGCCGATTCAATGATATTTTCGTATTTTCGATGATAACTCGGTTAAAAATAAGTAATTTGAAAATCAAAAACAATATGTCGATAGAGTATTGTAAGCCGCTCATTCTGATATTAAACACTTAATTATTGCGTGGATTTTGTTCATACAGTTAGCGATATAATAGATTTTTAGAGGTAACTTTACGATGTTTTTCTATCAAGCTAAATTACTAATATCATGTTTTGGAAACAATAACACTACAGCAAATATCCTGAAGATTATTACCTTTTTTTTTCGTTAGTTTTTCTGCATTTTATCTAGGGTAAAAATCACTTATAAAAGTAGCTTTTAGCTCTACTCAGCCCCTTAAGATTCATAAACCTCATTTTACTTACTATTTACACGAACCAGATATCAGACATTTATTTATTTCTAAATAAACACACTTTTTAAATAATATGATTCGTACTAAACATGAACTTGCAAGGTGTCCCGGGCTTTTTATGGAAAGTATATTAAAAACGACTGCATCAAGATCCGTTGCGTGGTTTAGGGGAAGTTGACATAAAATCTAGATTGACTTCATGTGTTGCAGATCGTATACCTATTTCACACTTGATAAAAGCAATATCAGGTCTTACTGTATGCATAGAAGAAGTTGTTTAGTTTTATGGTCTGATCACGCCTGCAAAGTTTTCGTTACACCGTCTCTTACACCCTGTATATTGATGTTATAATCTTTTACTTGCAGGTTCTGATCGTAAGTTGCGTATCATCAATTTTCTAGCATAACAATATTGACGCTCCTACTAAAAAAATTCGCTGTGATTGCCATATCATTCCCGCCATTTCAAAAGAGTGTATGAATACAGAATGTAAACAAATCAACCGCAAATATTTTAATAGGTTAACCTGTCTATGCCACTGAACAACTTTCCTTAAGGAATACGTCGAAATATATTTAAAAAATTGGACCCCACATACAAACTGACTCAGTCGGTTGGTACATTTTGTATGGAAGGTCCAAATGGAAAAAAAAACTCGAAGTGGCAAGATTGTTGCTCATACATATCGAAAACTTTTCAGGCAAGTTGTCTGACCAGCTGATCACTGGGTCGTTTGACGACTCGGTGTCCCACTCGACAAGAGAGAGAGGAGTGAAATATATCAAATAAATCTAATAATCCCGTTTCCCTTGTTCCAGCAGGCTACCGCATGTCGGTGCCGGGCGGGGCGGGCGGCTGGGCGGGCGGCGCCCCCCAACCGCTCATGTACTCCGCGGCCGCCATGCCCTCCGCGCAGTACCCCTCGCAGTAACACGTGACCCCCCGCCCCCGCCACCACCGTCCGACCCCCCACGCATGAGTTGCGACTACGCCAGTCAGATAAGGAAACATTTAGTTCTGTCTTATTCTTAGGTCCGTTGGTTTGTCAATATTGTTTGGATCCTACACATTGATTTTTTAGGTCCTTTAGATTTCGTAGTTTGGTTAGAATATACATTGATTTTTTGGGGCTGTTGGATTGTGAAAGTTTTAAATTTAGCCTTGATCACACGTAACGAGGTTTATTCTGTTGTATTGGGTCGACAAATGACTCTATAAACCAAGGATATTAACCAGTACTAGTAGACTTCTCACATGGGAGACAGCGAGTTAGTTTATTTGGTGCTTGTATGAAACTTTTGATAATTCGCTAGATATTATTCAGCATTCAAAAAATACTTAAGTTTTACGCTTACACCTATTGTCCAAAGATACCATAGACTCCATTTGTAGTTTTTTGAATTATTCAAAGTTTTAATTAATAAACAGAAAAATAGTATAAACACGTTTTGACTCCGAAAATAGCGCAATTATGACGTCATCATTCAGTATTTTCAAACAAAACATCGTTTAAAAAGTAGCTCGCTCACGCACCACTGCCACTGCCTCTTTACGTGTAATCAGGACAATAGGATGTAAAGGATAAATAGAAAATATTTAGGGGTGGACCAAAATAAATGATGCAAAAGAAACTGTAAACTTTCCCTTTAAAAATCTTGAGTAAAGAAAAATTGCGTCTCATACAAAATTACGAAGTTGTGAAACATAATTTATCATGTCTTGTAAAACGGCCTTTATCTGTAGGTTTACCCCTTAGAATATTTTCTATAATTTTTTTACATACCTTAGTCTACAGAGCAATAATTAAAAGTCAAAAACTTCCATAGATTTTATAATAACTTTGCGACCTTATTTTGATGTCTATAGCATTATTAAGCTTGTGATTCTGAAATGGTGCTAAAGGATAGGTGCGGAAGAAAATAATCATTCGAACTTGGTAACTCTTTAGCAAAGTCTAAAGAATTCACATTTTCTAACGTGTTGAAAGAAAAAAACTTGTCGGTAACGTCGGTTTACTGATTGAACATGAAAATATTGATAGAATGGTTGCATTTATGTCGAAAAAAAAATGCCTCGTCTGTCGTTCTTTAGTTATCGTCAAGCGAAACTTGATACTGTCAAAATCATAATGAAAACGTCATAAAAAAAGAAAATGAACGCTGCCGAACACGGAGGCCGATTGTGGTTATTTGTCGCTCGTTCCGCGCTCTCGCTTGCACTTCAAGCCTTAAATGGAACGCCTCAGAGCAAGGTAACGCCGCATGAGTCATGTTTTTTGGTGCGTGCAGCCGGCTCCATCGAATTATAAGACGTTGTCACGTAAAAACTCTTTTTTAGATAAAGTTTGGCTAATGAAAACGATCACAGGTTTTAATATTGCTATTCACTTATTTTGACTATGGCTGCAGTAAATAAGAACTATTGCAGGACAATAATGTTACCTAAAAATATCATTAAATCCAAATTTTTGTATCTTTTGCGTTGGTTTTTAATAATCTTTTCCATAATCTTGGCTGATACCAACAAGAGTTGTGCCTAAATGCTTCCTACCTCCAATATTTCACATCGAAGCGCTATTCTTTTAGATAGAAGCGCCTAGATTTAGCGGATAGCGCTAAGATGTGACCAAATATATTCAAGGTACTTTTAAATTTAGTGGAAATTGTCCAGGATGAGTTCCGCTCGTGAAACATATAGATTCAGGGAAAAACATTTTTGGACTCCCATACAAAGTGACACAATTTTTTTTTTCATATTTAGACCTATGTCCTTTGGGGAAAGTTATTCAGTTTCTCGAGTAAAACACGCTCTAAAAATATTTGCACTGAATTTAAAATGACCTTAATTCCATGTAAACGTCTCGATGGCACAAATTTTCTATTTTTTCTATGATAAACTCCCATGAACCTCCCGCCTACAAATGTCGTAAAAAAAGGGCCTTACTGCAAAAAAAGTTATAACGCGCGTCGAACGCGTGATTTAAAAATGTCTGCATAAAATAAAAACCGCTCGACGCAATTAGCAACCTTTTGTTACGACCTAAAATGTTAACTTCTTTATGCCAATATGGTAGTCTGATACCATATCAAGTTTGTATGAAGTTTTAAAAACCTAAGTAGATCTGACTGGCGCAAAGTCGTCGACGTACACTAGAATCAACAACTCATGCTTAGGGTGGTACAGTACAGGGGCAAACGAAGCAAGATTCGGTACCCAAAATTATGCAATCTGTAACTTTTGCCAGGATATTTTGCGCACGGAAGAAAGAGAGTAAATTATGTGCCACGATAAAACATCATAACTTGATACAATTAAAAATTACCTAGAGAAAATCCGAGAAAACTATTTCAAATCGGTTATTTAAGTTATTTGACATTCTAAATTCGTTTCATTTTACTAGAAGCAAACACATTTTTTACTTCTTGCTGATTGTGGCAGTTTATTCTGGCATAAAAATTTGCTAATTATGTAATTCGCTCGTTTGCCACTGCGGGCGTTGTGTTGTCAAAATTGTAGTGTAAGCTGGTGAATCACTTGACCTGCAACTGTCAGGGTTCATCGGGTCGTGCGGCGACCCGATGCCCCACACGATATGAACGACTGTCAAAGATCCCAGCTCTCCTCGCGACCCCTACACTAGCAGCGTCAAATGACGGCCAGGCGACGTCTTAAGTAAAGGTAATCTCGTCTTTTTGTCGGATCCGTGATTTTTAGGCCCAAAACATACCACGTTGCAGCGACTAAAGACTGGAAGAATGTCCATAAGAATTCCGATTTCACTTCTCTATGTATTTCAACGACTATTTCCGCACAGTTTTGTTTTGGCCCTAACTGATTCTTCGAGACTGAAAAGATAATGGTTGGAACTGATAAAAAGACGTATGTAGCTTTATTTTGATGACTTCTTACAGCACTAGAATACCCCGTTTCGTGAACTAAGCGCAATAAAACACGTGATTCAATGTCCATTGGACCACAGTATGCACCGGTAGAATACCTACATAGATAGGACATAACGAAATACATAAATTATAAATTTTTAATAAAAGTTATAAAAAATATATATAGGGGGAGTAGTCGCGAGTGGAGTCGTGTACATACATTGATATATTTATTTGCGCGCTGCGCTCGGTCTGCACCCGCCGCCGCGCCGCGCCTCGCCGAAAAACGTATTTATAAGAACGTATTAAGTTCGGCACATGTTGTTTTGTTTCAACTGAATTGTTATGATTTATTGTATGAACCTGGAGAGTGAATAAAGCAGTGGGGTCTGGGACAAGGCTGTTTAATTTATCGTCAAGTTGAGCGTGAGCCGCGCGGGAAAGGCTAGTAAGGATGGTCGACTTAAAAAAAGCATAACAACGGCCGCGGTTACTTGCGACTCTAATCTAACTTATCCGACTTTTAAGATCCTAAAATTATTGTAAAGAATGTATAAACTCGTGTAGCTCAACACATTTCTCCAAGGGGCATTGTCAAAGTATGAAAAAGGTTTTTAAATCTCCCATACGAAATTTGAACAACTATTGTTTTCATATTTTCGACCTACTTCAGAAGAAAGCTGTTCAGCTGTTAGCTGCATCATGTGCTGGTTCACTCATTAATACATTTTCACCTGGAGAACTTACAAAATTTTCCACTGCAGGCAGGATTTGAAGTTTTCTAAGAAGTTTATACTTAACACGGGAAGAAGTTTAAAACTTGGTATTCACATTTTTACCTCTTATACATTTGTGTGTAGTCGACCAGCCTAACCTGATCTCGCCCGCGCCTACCATTGCTCACGCCCTAGAGGCGAAAACTTCACATTCAAAACCGTGATCCACACAGTTTATAGTTTTATACATTTTCGATGTCCTATACCTTTTCATTCCGTGGTTATCCATTTGAATGTGCAGTATTCGCCATTTGTCCCACTGTAAACCTCAATATTTCAGTCTTAGTTTAAAGCAATCCAGAGGAAAGATCTGACTATGTACGTGCGTACTCTGTATAGCTCTATCTCTTTCTACGCTATTATGTATTTGTATTAATACTCTTTACGAGTGACAAGGATGCACGATTCAGATCCTTCCTCCACTGGAAACAGATATATTCAATAACAACTTCAATGTGCATTATGTTTATTTCTGGGTCCAAAATTATATAAAGTCGGCCTTTTCGAAGCCCGCGTATACATTCGGTTGACGAAAAAATTATTGTAAAAACTTAAAATTAGAGAGGTCATTTTGTAAAAGGAAAATAAATAGTTTAAGTTGACTATTACTTTTTGTATTGTTGTTTATTTCGTCAGTCAAAAATCCCTTTGGAAAATAGGTACACTTCCGATTAAGCCGTAGACATTGCTACGTCTAGCAAGCCACGATTTGGCCTACACTGAGGTACTACACTACTACGGTTGGCTGCTCTTCACATCCTCGCCAGCTCTCCATTCGTTTAATAAGGGTGAAATTGAAATATTTCGTCTGAGGGACGGATCCCATAAAAAAGTAGACATACTGCAACTATGACGTTTTCTATTGTAACCGCTTGACATTTTGCGTAAAAATAGAGTAATTAGTCAGTTTTTACGACTTTAGGTCAAGACTATTGGCAGCTTCGAATGATTTAAATAGAGCCCTAATTATCTACATAATAAAAGAATAGCAAATTAAACAGTAGTGTGAGTGAAGGAAGCTCAGAAGCGCCGACAGATATCCACATCCGAGTAACTTTGACCTAGAATGTTCCCGTTCTATTTTCTTTGAACATTCATCCTAACGATGTGGGACTCAATAACGTAAGCATGATTCAACACGAGACTGAAATACCATAACAGATAACTTTCACACACGCCTACGTGTTCTTGGTCAATCAACAAATGCAACAACATTACAAGCAAGTTTCGCTTACCTACAGTGAATCAGAAGAAAATAACGAAAAGGCCAATTAAAATTAAGCACACAAACAAGAGCTATTTCCGTCCAGCCCTTGGTCTCCAGCTGCATTCCACATGATTATCCTTCACCCATTTGTGACATCACAAGCATTATTTTATAAAGTTCGGAGGAAAAGCCAAGGGAGTGACGTGAAAATTGCAATGACAGTGATCTAAAAATACGCACGGCGTCGGTGCGCCTTGCGCGCCGTCCGCAGTCGAGAACCAACCGTCGCGAGTGACAGTCGAACGAAAGAAATAATAAATAGCAAAAATGGTGTACGAGAGTGACTTCTACACGACCCGCCGCCCGTACAGGCCGGCGTCCAGCTACAGCGTCTCGGTGAGTACCACACCTCGCTCCATCCCCGGGAGCCGGCCCCTCGCACCAGCTCGACCCTCGATTCTTCTACTTTCCAGTACATAACAGTTCTCCAGTTAGATACAGTAGTTTGTTCACAGTCTTCTCGATTGAACAGTGACAACATCCAGGCAGCGTCGCTTGACACATCATTGCTTTGTAAGTTTAGGTCTACGTCGATAGATTAGGTGCAAATAGTTTGTCGATAAGCGATACTTAGATTCCCGCAAGTGGGTCATTCAGTCCGAGAAACGGAGAGACGGAAAGCGGAGCCGGCGGGCGCAGCCAAATATAGCCGCGGCTGGAGCGCGCCGCGCGACTAACGGCGATTATCCGCTTGCAGCAGCGCCGCCAGCTCGGCGACTGGGAGAAGGTGCCGTTCGTGCCGCGGCCGAGCCTCGTGCCCGACCCCGTGACGGCCTTCGGGAGGCGCGAGCGGCCCGGCGTGCGCGGCTCCATCCTCGATCCCGTCGTGCGCCAGAACATCCCGCCCGCGCCGGAGTCCAAGCTGGCGCCCATCGCGCCGTACGTGTCCCCGCGCGACCAGACGCGCAACCGCGTGCTGGCCGCCGTCGGCGTGCGCGAGCGCACGTACGAGGCGGACCCGCTGGGCACGCCGCGCGACCATATGGACGTGGTGCTGGCGGCGGCGCACGGCCGGCCGGAGCACACGCCGCGCCATCGCCACGTCTACTACAGCAACTACGCGACCTACTGATCGAGGAGGTCGCGTCTCGTGTGTCGCTTTCGCTAGTCGGCTAGGTCGGAGGTCGGGCTGGTGCGAGGGAGGGCGGAGGCGCGGTGGTGGCGGGTGCTAAGGGCGCGGTTGTTGCAGACGCCGAGACACTACGTCGTCGTCGACCGGGACCCCGTGCGCCGGGCTGACGAGCAGTACTCTTACTCATACTCGTCGACGTCGGAGCGGTCGGGCACTGGCAGCGGGCTCCCGCAGCGCAGCACGTACACTAGCAGTACGGAGCGGCGCACGGGCAGCGGCCCCGGCGGCTACTCGTACACCAGTGAGAGGACCAGCAACCTGGGCGGCCCTGGAGGCTACTCGTACTCGTCGACCACGAGCGGCCGCCTGCCCTACGGCACAAACTACCGCCACTACTCGTACCGCGTCTAGCGCCGGCTCCCGAGCCCTTCCCGTCCCTCCCTCTCCCTCTAACCCCCATCCCCTGCTTGTCTCTATCACTATTTAATCAGTATTCGCTATCGCATTGTGATCGCTCTACTTCGATGCTTAGAAGTGGAAATAGATCTTGTTAGAGTTTTCGATGTTTTTATATGTATAATTTTATTTGATCGAAAAATGTTAGACTGATTTTTTAACAAAATAAAGCTTGCGTTTTTTAATATCTCTCTATTTTTCTTTGTGTTTAACGTTTACCTACTTGGACGAAATAACCACTGGACGCGAAACGTATCGAATTTGTTTGAAAACTCATTCAACCACTATTGGGGGGGAGGGAGGAAAGGACAAATATTATTCTTCCAAATTGAAATGTACACGTATTACATCATCATCTCTTTACTTCTGACAGTTTTGATTTTTTCCGGTTTATGAAGTAAGTCAAAGACAGTGCTGTACCATGGTCGATAATCGACAACGAATGAATGATTGAATGAAGTTTTTGATCAACTTATTCCTAAAAAAACATATAACAGGTAAGTACATGTACAACGTTAAGTGTTAAAAAAATGGACCTTTAATACTGTGATGTCAGTTTAAAATAGAAACACTTTCATGCCGGATAAAATAGTACGTTATACATAAATAGACAAAAATGGATCAATTTCTGGTCGAGTAATATTGGAAGGATGAGACGAAGTCAAGGCCTTCCCAAGTTTCTTTCTTTCTTCGTGTGGGTCACCGAGTCGTCCAACGACCCAATGAACCTTAGTGTCAGAATTTTTCAACCGCCTTTTACAAGTAGCAGGCTTCAGACATGGTTGTGTAACGACCGCCATTTATAGATAGCAGCCGGGACCTGCGGCCTAACCTAACGTGATATACGAAATACATAACCATATTTCTTGCGGACAATCAGGTGGTTCAGTCCGCAATGTCCTAACCAGACTGGGAATAAATTTAGAAAGTGACAAATATCAACTTTGTGAGTGACCTACCGGGAATCGAACCCGGAACCTGCTGCGTTGCAGGCAGTCGCACTACCACTGTGCTACGTCGTTGTTCCGTTCCCATGTGGACGGAAAGAGACCAGAAATTGCAATTTTGGCTAAGGCTGTATAAGTAATGCTTTTCTTCCATTTGCGAGAAAACATTATAAATCCACATTTTAATTGTAATAAATTTTGAAATACGCTAGCTAGCGAGAGAACGCGTCGATGATGATAAGCTATATATATATTTTTTTTTATTATGAACACCCATAAGAAAGCGAAATGTGTACCTACATACTTGCAACACAGTTATAACGTGAAGTTTCAATTAAATAAGGCAAAATCTATCGACGAGGTTATAGCAAATGGTTTGTTTACATTTTAGGTCACTTTTAAATAAAATAGACTTTACTATCATTTTTATCGATATCCTTCATCGAAAGTTGAATAGCACTAGACTGAATGTAATTGTTGAACGAATGAAAAAATGACTGATAATAACCGACTAATTAGAGTACGATCAAATATTGGTTGAAATGTTCTATAAAATATGACCTTTTTTATTGTGTCGTATTATACGATCGAGTCTTGCATATTTTATTAATTTTCTACGTAAATAACACAAAATACAGGACAAAAATATACTTACGAGTGAAAAGAAATATTGCTTGTACGATGGCTATAGTTTTTACAAAGCAATACAGCACATTTCACCATTTTTAAAGCGATGTTTTCTCTCGTAGCACTGAAGCGACACTGACGGTTGCGGTTAGATAACTTTGGCTAAATTTCAGGGTTTGTGGCTAGAGGGGTAAAGGGTGAAATGACATCGTTTCGCGTCCAGTGGTTATTTCGTCCAAGTTTACCTATGAACGATCGATACAGACTCGGTCTTTGTTTACTAACAAGAGTTGTGTACCCTACATTTAAACCTAAGTTCTATTAAATGTACTTTATCTTTATTATTATCATCAAATCTGCTATGTCAGCAAGATCTTAAATACAGATAACAACTCTTGAAGAACACAACTATTCTGCAGAGAAAAACAAGGAACTTTAAATTACTTACCTCATCAACGTTCTTGTAAAGTGTAAACAATATCTGGAAATAGCTTCTGTTTACATTCAGTTAGGTACTCATGGGTAGAGTAATTTTAAATTATTATTTTAGACACACATTTACACACAGTAGAGTACGTAGACTTTTTTAATTTTCTCAAACTATTTAAAAAGGAAACAATTTATTGAAATTCGTTAGTCTGTTTAGAACATCAAGAAATCTTACAAGTATAAGGCTTTTCGCTGGACCACAAGATTGTTTAAATGATTGTAGAGCTAATAAATTTATTTGGTGCAGCCGTGGACGTCAGTGTACTATCTGACTAACTATCTGCCATATGTGTACCCAGCATCCCTTCTGCAATATATGTACCCGCACACCTATGGCATGGTACCATCCGTTACCTATACCCCTAAGCTGTCACAGGTGAGAAAATATCATCCACATACGCATCGGCTGTATTATCACTGCTCACGGCTGTAAAAATAGTTCTAGCTTGTAAACACTCAGAATAATTATTAAAATAAGTTTGTATGACTGGTACTCATAATAGTGAATGTAAGTATTTTAGCACAAAACAATAAGCTTAAAAGCACGTGGCACTGCAATGCACTAGCTGCTGTAAGATATAGCCGTAAATCATACAAAGTCAGTTTTTGATCTTGCAAAACACATGGAAGTGAGACATTACCTACAAGAAACGCCTTCAAAACAAGTGATAGAGTTTAGTTTGTCATAAGTACTTACTGATTTTCATAATACTTCCCTACCTTCTATTAATTCTAGTACTCTACACTACAACGTATACATAGAAAGTGAAATCCATAATTCAATTGCAGAATTCAGTAGATAAATTCAATCTTTAGTTTAGAATGGAGATTAACCAAACAATCATCAGTAATGGTACGCACGAACTTCACATTTAGAACACCTCGACCCAATTCCTCTCAATGCAAGAGTAAAATATGAGATAAGCTGAAAATATTGGTAAATCAAAATTATTCACGACATAAAAAAATTAAACACAAAAATACGTAGGGTATAGTAAGTACCTAAGGTACCTACTACATAGGTACACATAGCAAACTACCGGGTATAAGGGACGGTATACCAACCGAAAACGTTGCAGTTGATCAGTCTTGACTATGAAACTGAACAACTTTTACTATGAAGCCTTTTTTCCTTACCATCATACTTACTAGTTCGTCCCCACAGAAAAAGCTGTTCAGTGCTTGGTCGGTCTGATCGTAACAGCAAAGTTGTCGTTACACCATACCAACAGGGTGGAAACGTTTAAGCTGCAAATATTTTAAGGGGTGAACCAGCCCATGAAACTGAACAACTTTCCCTTAGGAACATAGGTCGAAATATGAATGAAAATTTGGACCTCTCATACAAAATGTACCGGCTGACCAAGTCATTTTTATAGGGGTAATTTGCAAGTATTTTTTTTTCATATTTCGACCTATCTCCCTTGGGGACAGTTGTTCAGTTTCACGGGCTGATTGATCCCATAAACTATTTGCAGCTAATATTTTTACACCTTATATACTATAAAAGAAGATATTGTGACTGGTATAGAGAAACGAATGCTAAGATGGTTTGGTCACGTTGAGAGGATGAATGAAAGAAGATTAACTAAACAAGTTTATATGGCGCGTGTGAATGGAAACGTTGTAAGGGGAAGACCTAGACGAACGTACCTAGATCAAATCGGGGATGTTCTAAAGAAAGGTCAGGTAAAGAGCACCCTAAACCGGCGAGCTTGTATGAAAAGACTGATGAATGTTGAGGAAGCGAAAGAGGTGTGTCAGGATCGTAGCAAGTGGAAGGATGTAGTCTCTGCCTACCCCTCCGGGAAAGAGGCGTGATTATATGTATGTATGTATGTATGTATATGTTATATACTATGATACTACTACACTACACCTTATTACGCCATTCTTTACGGGGAGTAAGGGACGGTGTAACGAAAACTTTGCAGGCGCGATCAGACCATGAAATTGAACAACTTTTTATGTGCCGGCTATGTTGGGAAACGAAAATATTTTTCCGAGTTCCCATACAAAGTCACTCAGCTGATCGAGAACTTTGTATGTTCAGTTTCATGGTCTGAGCACGCCTGCAAAGTTTTCGTTACACCGTCCCTTACACCTGTATATTTATTTACAACCCGTATTGCGCCAACCCGCAATGGACGCAGACCACCCATCAGTTTTAGACATCCGGAGGTTAGGCCAAACAGTGGGTACAGTCAAATGGGGGAAAACGAGACTAGCGGGTAACTTGGACATGGTCGACACCAGCATCTATGAACCAGCTATAAGCCTATAACGTTATATGTAGAGTCCAAAGTTTTCAAACAGTTACAATGTTATAGCTGGTTCATAGAAGCTGGTGTCGACGATGTCCCAAGTTACCCGCTAGTCTCATTCTCCATTTGACGTTATCATTATCATACTGGTTGTTTTCGAAATATAGAAAGTAATTTGTGCGCTATCACCACTGACCTGCCGATTGATTTGTCTTTAGGACTACCACAAATTGGTGAACAGCTTCCTCTTCCCCCGATCAAAGACCTACCAAAGTATACGGACTAAGGCAAGAAACCACCCGAAACATAATTTTGAATGTTTATATCGCGTGACGTTTGTATGACTCCTACCGATTTTTGTACCTACCCACGTTTGTATGTACCTAAGACAACCGTTCATATAGTCCCTTCATTTTCGCCTTGTATAGTACTTCCTATTTCACTACAAGGAGCGAAGGGAGAGTAACCAAAGATATTATAAGCTAAGGTAGAGATTAAGTATGAGTTACGATCAGCAATATGCCTCAAGAGTCCAGTCTGCTCACGGCTGACTAGTCAAGACTTCAGGAGATTGAAGGGATTTTTTACGTTTCATCCAGGATTGTAACGTCAGAAATTCATTTCTTTGTTTCATACCACAACAAGGCTGATCACCAGATTCTGAAAATCCACGATATCAAAAGGCTATTCTACAACTCGCTTACCGACATGCGCGTAAAAATAAAGGCAAGGCAGTATTTAGGTGTTACTAAAAAATCATTTACAGTGCCAATTGTAATAACACCCTTAGCGTGGACCATGACATGACGTGAGAATTCGTTCATTCATGATGATGCACGATATGATTATCATTTGGCATCGCATTGGCGTTCAACACCTGAAAATATCATAATAGCTACATGTCTGGTCTAGTACGCGAGCCAAACGTTTTATTCAGTCAGTTAGTATCTGCTTATTTATTGTGTGTAGGATTATACTCGTAGTAGGCTGAGGCAGTTCGGAAATATTTGAATTTCTTACTCAACTGTCTCGGAGGGGAGTATGTACACTATGTGTAAGTATGTAAAAATATAAATTAATTTTCACGGGCTACATACAGCCCATACGGCTAGGCGGATGTTGACATGAGGTGTCGTTTGATTTGCCTGAGTAGCGTGAGTGAAACCGGACTAACTACTTATATAAAAAATTCAAAATGGCGCATTTTACTCCTCAAATACAAAATGTTTAAATTGCTGCAGTGGGTTTCCTTTTATAAAAAAAAGTATTAATTCGATACCTAATGGGTGATAAAACTCTACCCTTACTGGAGATCATTTTTCTAGGACACTAAACTTTGAAGGTCGAACAGTAAGGCATTTCATAGCCAGAGCCTTCAGAGACGGGAAGACCGTGTTGCTCGAAGACCAGAGCTTTAAACTAGAGTCCGCGCCGCGAAAGAAGTCTCGCAAAAAAAAATTTTATGACCCTTATGTAATGTCAAATTAAGGGTTATTGAAACGTTTTTCGCGAGACTTCTTTCGCGGCGCGAACTCTATGTAATTCCATGTTTCCTTCTGGCATAGGCACGTACCAATTTATACTCGTATTATGTATATTCGTAGACACTAACCGTGGCACTTACAACTTGCGCTCTCAAAATGTCGGGTTTTAATTGTTAGTGCGATTCTGGCGGCGCGCCAAAAGTTTCGTGAGATTCTTATCGTCATGTAAATAGCGGAATGACATGCGGATTATTCGTATGCTTAGTATAGTAACTAAGCAAAATGGTAGATAACATTAATATTCTAGGATTCGTCGTTAGGGCAAGGCAGGGTCGCTGAGAAAACTCAAAACTTGATTAATCATCATTCTCCTTGCCTTATCCCGTTTCGCTGTCGGGGTCAGCTATCTATCCTACGGGATTTGACGTGAACCAAGTTTTTAAACAGAGCGACTGCCATCAGACCACTGTAACCCGAAGGCTAACCTGACCTGAATCTTAGGCTAAGTCACATTCAAATATCATCAAATAAAACGGATAAAGAACAATTACTTAAAATAGTAGAAGACAATTTGAAACAACAAGTTTGACAAAATTGTAGGTAACTAACTACCCGCATCCTGATGAATCAATCTCATTGCGATGCAGAATTTCGGACTAAAAATGTGTACCCCAAATGAAAGTTGCAATCAGGATAAATCTGAACATGAATGATTGCTGGAGCGCGTGCAAAACTGCGCACAAGATATTTTTAAACATGTTTTTCATGGAGACTTGTTGATGTTTACATTTTGTATGTTACGTTAAATTAGAGTTTTAAATGTAAACAATCTGGGCATAGGGGTATTTGTTGATTTTACTCTGAACTGTGCAAGAACCATAGTTTTAAAATACTCAATATTCTTTACCAAAACACAATTCAATATTTAAAGATTAGGTTCAAGACTGAATCCAAATTAAGGGATAAGTAAGGGAGATATTCGTTTAGTTTCTAACCGAATCATGGAAGCAAAATCCTTAGCAAAGGCGTCTGGTAATTTATAGCCGAACGTAATATTTACGTAAACAACCCTTAGATCTTCCAGCTCAAGTCGACCTTCAAACTTTTTTTACCAAGCGGACGTGGTAAGAAAACAATGAACGAAGACGGATCCGCCTCCTAGAGTCTTGGCAACGGAACAAAACTAACAAGGTCGACTAAAACACGAAAACAAAGTAGATTTCTAAAGCACACATCCATTGCGTGCTGTGCTAAAGAATCTAGAAATGAAATCAGCGAGAGTGTTGTATGTATTGCAAATGGGGATTAGAAACAAGAAAGTTCATGGCGAAATTCGATACGATTGTAAGCTAAATTAAGACCGCGAACGGCGGAGTTTCACGATCATTCCAAAGTTTATTGGTGATAAAATTTAGGATAACAGTAATCAAGATACGTAAAGCGATGTTGTTAGTAGGTAAGAAGGCAAAGGACAAATCAGAAGAGGGATAGTTACGAGAAAACACAGACAGAACAACAAATCATTTCAAGAGGATTATGTATCTGGCATTCATCATGCCAATTTAAACCGCAAAAAGTTCGTCGACCCCACCACGCAATCAATTCATGTCTCTTGAGAAGTCTGGCACAAGAAATTCGCTATCGAATGGCAAATGAAATTCAAAGAAAACCGCCCTAATAATAAATCGCGATGGCTGGAACGCGCGCGCAGTAGATTCGTCTATTTTCGCGCGTTGGATGACTCATGCTCGCTACTGATACGTGCAATCATGGCCTCGAATAGCCCCATGACATTTCATAAACACAGTGGAAAAATGTGATAAAATTAGAAAATAAATGCTGCAAATACTAATAGAAAGTAGAGGTAGAAATGTGATGGGCAAAATCTTCAATTGATAAGAACTTTTATTAGGAACTACTAGAGAACCTTATCACTGGAAAGTTAGAGTACCTACCGTTAAAATGGCCAAAATAAAGACGGTAAAGACCTAAAATTTTAAATGAGGCTGATTGTATAGGTAACCAGATATAGGTACAAGCTACGGTACTAGTAGAGTTTAGTGGTTCTTAACTGAATCCTAATAGTTGGGCAATCTCAAAGGACATAAAAAGTAGACATTTTTCAAAGCATAAAAGTAGATCATAAACAATGGATTCGTCACTATAAATACACTCATTATATGACTCTTTCTCAGAAAACTCATGATCAGAACATCACTCATCAACATTTTCCCATCTCTACGGAACGTATGTATTCATTCTCCTCTTTTGGCATGCTCTACAAAACATGGCGTTGTAAAGTTTCATGAAGTTGAGTAAATTTTATGAACGTTTGTATTGTACTTCTCAATTTTATGATCTTTCTCATTTAAGTGTCATAATCATGAAAAACCATGACATTCATGACCATTATTCTCTACTCTACATTCTGATTCTTCCATTATCTCTCAGTGTAAGTGTGAATATCATGAAAATCCATGACATTTCATGACCATACTGTAGAATTAGTCGCATCTTCGCATGCTCACAACTTAGCTTAAGCTTTTCTTACTGCTAACGAGCTTCAAGAGTTCATCTAATTGGCACTAAAATGCTTTGTACAAATTGGCTGATTCAAATTTCTTTGATTCTGTGAAGCTCGGGCGGATAGACCAAGTGTCTGATGCTCTGACGCGCCTGCAGGCCGAGCTGATCTACCGGCCGTCCGCTCGCACGGTGACCCGACTCGCCACCTACCCGGAGCCGCCGCACCATGTGGTCAGGGTGCGCGTGCGCCCCTCCGTCGTCTTGCGCGAGCTCGACAGGATCTCTCACAGACCTCGCACCAGCTACGCCTTGAATGCCGTTGATGACTTCTACCGCTCCGAGGCTACCAGGGTTAGTACTTTGCACACAGTATTATTCAAAATCATCATTTGTGAGCACAACTGTGATATGGGATGTATCAACGAGAGTCCTTTCTTCTTATGACGAAGTAATTTTCTTAAGACTTGCTTCCAAGTTCCTCCGTTGTAAACTCTATTCGTAAAAATGATTAACTGAATTTAAAAATGTAATAATGTGCAATCTCCTTCCATTTCCAGCAATTCGAGGATGAGACCCGTCGTATCCGCGCTGATACCGCCTCCGCGCTACAAAGGGCACGTTCTGTTGTGCCTCGCGCTAAGTCGGTCATGCCCCTCGACTCCATCTACACGTAAGTATCCTTCCTCTTTTTGACGCAAGTGTCCTTCATCCTTATGCAGCAATATGGGACAGCCTCCAGATTTGAGAGAACCAAACGGGTGTGCAAATTGCGACAAGAACTTTCTTCAATATTTGGATCACTTCTGGAGATCTGGATTTTTTAGACACTTTTTCCTTATTTGCGCCGTGTGGTGCCGGCTGCGCCGTGTCATGCCGGCTTAGAATAGCATCACCCCACATCCTTCCCGCGGGTGTCGTAAGAGGCAACTAAGGGGCTCGAGGGTATTGGTGTATTACAATTTTTAGGCGACAGGCTGACAACCTGTCACTATAGTAATACACATGTTTTCTGAAACAACCTTGGAAAACAATCCTCAAAAATGTCAGACGTGGCGATAGTGTCTGTATTCTTACAGCCACTATCGCTCTGGCTACCCCGCAAGGGATAAAGGCGTGATATACGTATGTATGTTTTCCTTAATAAAAACGAATAAGCTTTTTAATCCCTTATGCAGGATTTCCACAGCTTTTATATCGCCTTTAGAAGTGCTTCAATATAGCGCCGCGTTTACACTAGGTTCATAAAATTGTTATTGTTAAAATTGTTAATTTCTCACCATCAAAAAGATAAATGTAAAATTTACTACTTTGAATAAATAGTTTGAGTTTGAGTTTTTGAATTACTGATTATACATCCTAGAGTATTGCTAAATTGAATTTAATTTCACCGAAACTGACAGAAATTCAAAGCTTTACCAGAAAATTGGACTCGGCCTAAAGTTGCTGCTCAGGAAAAGCAGAATCGGCATGAATCGGCTACGAAAATAAATATGACATTACAAAATGAAAAACTAATTGAATATTGAAATTTCTTTGAAGTTGAAAACAGTGTCTTCAAATAAAATATTAAAGAATGGGAGCGAGCTCTGGCAATCACCTTTGAAGACAGAGAAGTTATTGGTTTTGAAAACATTAAAATCGCGGGCACTCTACCAACTTGTCACTTCGTTCAACACTTTACATGTGTTCTAGAAGAAAGGCTAAATCTTTTGTTTAATCGAATGTCTTTTGTTTAGCAAGAGGAAGGCTAGGTATAGAGGGTTATTTTCGGCAACGACAAATGATATTAATTTCGCGTTTCATAATTTTGTAGGTTCTGAGTAGGCTAAAAGTTCCCCGATATTTTACCTCCGTTTCCGAATGTCCAGCCGCCCAGATCAGATAGCCTTAGATGCAAAGCCGTCTCGAATCTGGCAAACATCTTTTAACCCGGAATAAAACACCTTCAGACAGCAACATTGAAAGCGACAATTGGCCCTGTAGTGTAGGTGCTAGGTCAAGTTTTTCTCAGGTTGATGTAACCAAAATAAAAATAGCCCATTGATGAGTCTATCACGGCTTGGCACTGACATTGAAGGCGTAATCGGCCGTGCATCATTTGGCAATCATCTGCGACATCCTCGTTTTTCGGAAGCCAATTTTTGCTAGACGAAGATTTGGGCGCGCTGAAAATTGTGGGGGCGAAACTGTCTGTTGTCTTTCGATCTTGGAGATATCGTATGCCACTGTATACAAACAGTCTGAAATATGAACTGTAATTTTGTATACACCTACGAATCTGTGAGGGTGGTGTGGTGGATGGGTTCCTTATCTAAATATCTTTTATTCTATCTTTGTAAAAAACTCCGTAAAATTATCAACAACAAATTTTATGCCTGGTTTCAAAGATAATAATTTGTCTATTTTATTTGCTGTGATTTCAAGAAAATTTGTGGAAATATTCACCGCGTAGGAGTCCGTTGCTCAGCCAAACAAAATCCGTACACTTCTCTGACGTATCCAACGTCCGATATAATTATAGCCCAGTTAAATGCCAGCTAATGTTTGCAGTAGTGTTCCAATAAAATTGTTTTATGTTTATTTTCATATAGAACACAGATAGATGATGTGTTTGTTCACAGCGTAAAAATGGCTACGCCATTCTTCATCCGTAAAATTTGACATTGAAATGGCTTCTCAGTTTACACGTTGTTTTCCAGGATTCGGAGTAGTTTCGAAAATCGTCTAGCTCAAGGCAACTTCAAGGCCAAGATTGACGCTGTGTTGAGGCATATCTGGAGAGCTAGATTAAGTGCTCAAAGTTCGTGAGTGCAGACCATCTTGGATAAAAACGGCATCTTTTTACATAGTGTCCAGTTTTTGCACAATTGTTACACATTTTGAATAAACCGTTTGATCGGTTGTTTTGTTATTGTCCTTTGTTTTATTTAAGACATCAGTTCTTGTCTCATTAAATGTGGTTTGAGCATGTTCCATGTGGATAGGAAAGTTCTTCGTCATTGTGAAAAGTCAGAAATCATTGTGTTTTAGCACTTTCGTGGGGACGGGAGAAACTCTCATATAGTATCGTACGTTAATTTTCATGATAATATTCTATGTTTGTTGAAATGAAGGCAACAGGTGGGAGGTATATTTTGACATTCATTCACCTAAAAGTCCACTTCGATTTTATAAACTCCTTCAAATTCCACGGCATGGCCCAAGCCAAATGTGTTCTCCAGTTGAACTGTCTGTCGCCCCTGTGTCCTTTCTCACCGTTTGACCTCAACTTGCATCCATCCATATGCCACGAGCCAGCCAAGTTTCTGGCAGTCTGTCCGAGACAACATCTGATTTAATTTTCAAAATTTCCAGCTACCACTACGGCGAGCCTATGCCGTACCGTTTCAGCAGCGACGCTTATGCGACCAAGCTGATTCTGCCTCTGCGCAACGTGCACGAGACTGTGCGTGACGCCATCAAGCACATTTCCTACTGGCAGGAGCCCGCTAGAAGATTCACTGGTAAGAAAAATCTGATTAGAGAAAGAGTAGAAAAACTCAATAGACACGGGAAAGCGGGAAGACACGGGAAAGAATTACGACTACACAGTATGATGAAACTGACCTATTTATTGACTCTAGGAGGCCTTTCAGAAGGCCATAAAGTATTAGAATATGATTGAAGGATGAGAAATAACGCAAAGAATTCCTTTCGGATTGTCGCTGTGTTTGTTCAGTTAGAATCGAATTCCCACAAAAAAATATGTAGATGACTTACAAAAAGACACAATACCAAACACATTAACCAGTGTTGTTTTACAGCCGGAGACAGTGTTCCTGTTAACTTGTTTCCTTCTAATGTGATGTTCCTACTGTTGTTGTGTCCCTGAGTGAACACCAACTAACAGTTAACGTGTTTCGTCACAGAAAGATGACGTTGTTACTACTACCACATCAAAGAATCAGTAGTGATCGACCTTATAACAAGAATGTTTAGAAATTTGCTCTTTATGTTGACGACGCATTGGGTAGCGTTATGAGTTCAAGTCTACTCATGGTCTTTCTAGTGGTAACAGCCTTGTTTTTCTCGTGACGTGTGGTGTAACCGAGGTGTTGTCGCCAGGACGCGGGCACCTCGCGTGCGTGCACTACTCCGGTAACAAAGCGTTCTCCAACCGTCGCCCGCTTCACAAGGAGCTCAGCATCCGCGACGACGTCAACCTTCTCTCGTTTTACGCCAAGAACCGGCTCGCGGCCGCTGGCCTAGGCACCGAACAGGTCACAGGTATCTAATCATAAGCATCGCTAGCTCGATAATTACGCCGCCGCTTAATTTCTTAAAAATGGACAGTAAAATGAGAGTAGATTAGCTCTGGACGCAGAGTGATAAATTGAGTTATAAAGTCCGTGTCTAACACTGTGTGTGGTGTCTCTTGCAGCGGGCAACGCGCCTGAACAGCCGTCGGCGGCGTAGCGCGCGCGGCCGTCCCTCGCAGGCGCGGCGCGGGCGACCTGGTCCTGTCTCGACCACCCCTGTGTGGTCCAGCTGGGCCACCGCCCGCGCCGCGTCCGCCCTTCGCACACTATGATCTCGGTATAACTCCCGAACTAACCCAGATCATCTATTTTTGTATTCATTTTTAATATTGTTATTTAAACATTAAACGACACAACGAACGAAATATTTTATATTTTTTATTATTCTAGTCATTTTCGATGTGATATTCGACTGCCGAAGTTGTCGGTGACCGAGACGTCTCGTTTTCACTATAACAGAACTGATTTTTACTTAACAATAAATAAACGATTTTTACTGAACTTTAGTTGTTTTAATGTGCATGTTAGTTACCCTAAACCTTCATGCTTCAAATCCAGGCTTCGATTAATGCTTCGCTTACTTGACTAAAATTGGATTAACATAACATGCTTATTAATTGAAAGACAAATAAACACGATGTCTTTAAGAAACCAAAGCTTTTTTGGGAATATAAGTGATGTTGAATAGGAAGATCATGATATTGAATTTGGTGAGGCAATCATATCGTCCAAATAAGTGAACATTTTGTACGGAATCACATCATCGCATTTCGCATGAAGCAGCAGCACATCACACCATTGGATGAATCACCAGCTCAGCCTGCTAGATCAAGAGCTTGGAGCGTTTAACAGCTTGTGGAGGTGTGCTGCTACTGTGCAGCTTCTCATGTGATCGTTGGGGCAAACCATTTTCAGAAATGAGTTGTTGAATCTCTATCAATTGCGCAAACTATGCAGTACCTACACGATCACATCAACACTACACATTCATGGAGACTATCATGCTTGATCTGTACAGAGCCAACCAGATATTGAGTCAAGATCGGTCATGAAACGTCTGTCAACTCACCAAATTTAAAATTGATAACACACTTTACTATCCCACACAATTATCTCAAAAGTAGATGTAGAACTCAAGAGATTCAGCTCTTCATTTCCCCAACGATCTTGCAATGCTTGGTTTTAAAACGGGCCTGGTGCAGTTAAACTGCTGCCATGGAGGCCGAGCCGCAAGTTCCAGGCTCCCGTGATGATGGAGGACCCAGCCCTGGAGCTGAAGGCCCAGAAGGCGGAACGCGAGGCCAGGTTCAGGGCATCGACCGCTGAACCCACCCTGACTCCATCCGTCGACCTGGCTGAGATCAAGAGGAAAAGGCAAGAGGAAGCTCACGCTGCTGAAGAGAAGTGAGTATTCATACACAATGAAGAAAATTTCAGAACTCTGCAAAACAAAAAGTAATAGAACGTGAATTAGGTTTGATTGTCTGACGATCATCGTCTTTTGTTACAGGGCTCTAAAGGAAGAAGCCAAGCGCGAAGCTGAACGCAAGGCGCAGGTTAGTCTTGAATGAAAAAAAAAACTACGGTTCTGTAAGACACAAAATGAATAGCAATTTTTCCCCAGCAGGCTGAACGCGAAGCCGCTGACAAGAAGAAGGCAGAAGAAGAAGCCCGTAAAGCCGAAGAATCAAAACGTAAGGCCGAAGAAGAAGCCAGAAAGGCTGAGGAAGAGGCCGCGCGTAAAGCAGCTGAAGAGGCAGCTGCGGTTAAAGCCGCAGAAGAAGCAAAGAAGGCTGAAGAGGCTCGTCTGGCAGAAGAAGCTCGTCTGGCAGAAGAGGCCCGTCTGGCTGAAGAAGCTCGTCTGGCTGAAGAAGCTCGTCTGGCCGAAGAAGCTAAGAAAGCCGAAGAGGAAGCTAAAGCCAAAGCCGAAGAGGAGGCCAGGTTAGCAGAAGAAGCGAGATTAGCAGAAGAAGAACAAAGAAGACAAGAGGAACTTGCTCGATTGGCAGAACTAGAGAAGCAGGCGGAGGAAGATAAGGAAGCTGAACTTGCGCGACAGGTTAGTTAAAAAAATTATATCCTGTCTGGTACTGTTACAGGAAAGTGACAACAGATTCACCTCCATTATATTGCAATCAAACAAAACAAAGATCGCAAACAAAGAATTAAAAAATAATAATAATAAAAAGGAGTTTCTTAAGGAAGTGACTTTAGACCTATGCTTTTCATTATGTATAACAGCAAGCCATAATGATGTCCTGACATAACGACGTTACAGTTAGCTTACTAGCGATATTTATTAGAGAAATATTGTATTTCAGGCCGCAGAACTCGCTGAAATTGCGAGACAAGAATCAGAACTAGCCGCACAGCGTCTTGAAGAAATCGCACAGAGCGCAGACGCCGCCGAATCCCCCGCTGAGGCTGAAGCCAGGTAACGATATTAACAACTTTTCTAATAGAACACGTTGGAAAATATTGCGATAATGGGCATGATGACTGGCATGGCAGGTCAACTGATTTTAAAACGATATTTTGTATGAAAATACTAATAGATAGCGTCATGTCTCTCTAGTTTCAATGGTATCAAAACACTTTATTTAACACTTACTTTTACTTACTTAACAATTAAACACTTTTATAATATTTTCTGTTCGTCAATTCAAACTTTTAATATTTCGAAAAACTATAAATGGAGTATGTAGTATTTTAGGACAATAATTTTAAGCATACAATTTTTGTGTTTTGCCCAGTCATCTAGTGAGTCTAAACTCGATTTGCCCCCATAGGCTAATTATGAAAAACTTGTGAAGCTGTATTAATTTCGTGATCTATTTTTTACAGCGAAGAACCCGCGGTAGAAGAGGCGGCACCTGAACCCGAGCCAGCGGAACCTGAACCAATTGTTGAGGAGCCCCAATCCCCTGAAGCACCTGTAGAATCCACGCCCGACGAGCCCGCGGAAGCCAGCGAAGACGAACACGCAGAACAGGAAGTTACGGATGAGGAATAAACTAACGATAAGACAGGAATAGTTTTCTAGTTCTAATGCATTTTTTCTTCTAAGGGCTAGGAGGTATACAGAAATATGGATAATAAGGAGGTGAAGCATAAAATTGTGAAGAAAAGTTGAAACATCAAAGACCATAATATCCATTGATTGAGTTTCAAAATTACATGTTACATAGAAATGGTAAAAGAGTTTAATTATGGCAGTTGGCAGAAATGAACACATAAAATATTTTTTCTCAAAGTTGAAGAAGACTTTCAGACAAAAATTGCTGAATTGTTAAATAATAATACATCATTAAAAGACAGTTTAACAGAAAAATATATATCTGTATATTTTCTCGCCATTTGCATTAAAATTAAGCTAATCTTGATTCATGTATAGTTGTTAGTTAGACATGAATAAAGTTTTAGCAAAGTGGTTACTTTAAAATGCCTCTATCCATAACTTTCCATCGCATAATAAAATTATGTGGTAAAGAAAGGTTGCTGGCAAAACCATTATCATACAATACTCAAGAATTGTCTACCACCGTTAACTAAAAATCTCTTATAAACTAAAAAAAATAATGTTTTAGGTTAAGTGTTTAATAATGTTATATTTTGTTAAAATTTAACAATAAAAGACAACTTTAAATTATTTGTTTTATTGAATTTTGTTTTGTATGTTTAAATAGATGTTTTTTATAATGGACATATATTATTAGCCGTAAGAAAAAGTTTCGATTGAAATTAGATTGCCATTGATAATTTACGTAACAAACCCATGTAACCAGATTAAAAACAAACTTTAAGAAACTTAATTAAAAAATAAAGTATAGATACCTATTTAATTATTACTATAAGTCCATCTTCACGATTTCATCTGCAGCTTTGGAAACGTCTTCTTTTGAGACATTTTTCTTATCTTTTTTCTTAGGTGGTACAACAGCTGCATTTTTTGGTTTACTAGGAGTAGGATTCTTCTTTATTTCTACAAATTCTTTGTCCATTTCTTGAACCTTCTGGTTTATCTGAAATATATCAATCAAATACTTTATTCGTAAATGTAGGTATTATATACAGAGGACCTTAAAAGTAGTTGGTATCACTACAGTTTGCCTGTTGGCATACGAAATTCAGGCCAAGTTTATGTTAGTACAATGGTCAGAGTCTAGGGTTTATCGGGTTGGTGGACGACTCGTTGTCCCATACGAAAAGAGAGAGTACAATGGTATCTATGAATGTATGTACCAGTTAATTATTCCTTACACTTAATAACTAACTAAATTATTCTACTTAAATTGCAATATCTTGAGATACATCTTAAGAGGTATCATTGACTCGAATAGAAGAAGAAGTATTTGTGTGATATTCCTGTACATTACAGTTTTAAAACACATAATATGTGTAGGGAATGGGGGAGTTGGAGCCCTTTGGTGCCCTACATTTTTATTATAAGTTATGCCCAGGTTTATCGAAGATCTATTAGTAAAATAGCGTTAGATCAGCATAGCTGCATCAAAGCACAAATTTGCTAACGATAAAACGAGTTTGGTGTTTGTATTAAGTTCCTCTGCATTATAATTATTATTATAAATACTATTTATGAAAAAAAGAAAATAAATGCGCCCCGAAGGGTGAACTATAACTCGCAGACGGGGACAACTTAGCCAGCTTGTGTAGACTTAGGAACCTAATTATTGTGCAAATTATAGTAACAAAACAGAAAAACTTACATCCTTCAAACCCAAATTCACAGATTTAGCTTTAGTTTTCTTCAAACTTTTGGCACCTGCTACTTTGAATACATTGGCTTTTACTCCTCCTTTCTTTTTGTTCTTCCCCATTATTGGTAATTAACAGGAAGAAATAAAATGAAAAGTAAAATATATTTTCAAAATACACAACACGTGCAAATGCGTACTTTAAAGTGTTGCAAAGTACAAACAAAACAAATGGAAGCAAAGTAACTATTTAAATATTAATAATTAATAATAATAATCAGTCCGATCAGTTCTTCCCAGAACAACTCCTAAGCCCAGTCTCGCCCCAAGGGCGTGATTGGGCTGGTTGTTTGAACAACCAATAAAATATTTCCGGGTGAGCACGTGCTCCCCACCAAGCAGACAGGCGTAGTTTTGATGGCCCCGGGGCCGTAAACGTATAGTCCAACAAAAAAAAAAAAAAATAAAAATAAAAAAAAAAATTAATAATTAAAAAAATGTTTAACCAATGTGAGAGAAAATGACAACTAGCAAGGCAATGTCCCTAACTGCTGGAGATGAACTATGTCTTGTCCAGATGTGACAGTATTAAAAGGTAGCTAGCAGAAGTTGCCTTAGTGCCATGGCAGAAAACGTGTGAACAAAATATTTGCGAACAAGAATCACATTGTCTTCTTCATTGTTACGTTCAGTCATACGCGTTATTTAAGCGTATGTTTTGAGTTCAGTATTGTAAAGTGATAAATTATTGAAATAGGAATTAATTGTGTCCAATTCAGTTGGAGTTTGCAGCGCTGCTTGTATATGTCAAATTGACAGAAACCTTGTTTGGATACGTAGGACTGATTTTTGTCTGCTCGTTATTAATAAGAGCGGAATAAAATAAGAAACTTCAAGACTTTTACGAAAATTTATATAATTAAATAGCTCAATATTTTATTACCGCATGGAAATCTGAGCAACAAAAGACACAATTTTTCGATAAAATAACAACTGTCAGCTGATTGACATGTATCCGAACTGACCTTTAATTGATAAAAAATCCACTGATAAGATTTCGCTGATTATTATAATATTTATAGTTTTATCTCAATTAAGTTGACTAAAAACTATACATATTTGTAAAGAAAAGGTAGCCACATACCGCCAAAATTATTTACTATTCGAAATACAACGGTAACCACTCCGTAATGGCTAAGGTAAGTAAAGTTGACGCCTGTTTACGTTCGGCTCCAAATTATTATCATAATATTGCATATCTTATCTAATATTTGCATACTGGTCTGGTCTATCTCGTTTTGTGTTACTTGTTAAAGCCAGTTCCAATTCCTCCTTCCTCTTCGCTGGTCACTTGTGAACACGGCAGTAAAAAATTAAAATAGATACATTTTACTTCACAACTTCTAAAATGTCTGTAAAAGGTGATATTGTTGAAGAAAAGGTAAGAAAATATTTTTAACTAAAAGCTGTTGCAATTTTCTGTTAAAAAGTACCTATAGTCAGTTTTTATCAGCAGTAGTAGGTATGTAAATTGAATAGGTACCTATGTATTTAGCTAGAATATATTTCTACTTACAGTGGTTTTAAATGCCTGATTGACTCCCTAAGTTATTGTTAAGTTTATTTTATGTTTTCCACATCTGCTTTTGCTATTTCATTTATTCTGCTATCATTTTAACTAAAATAAAATTCCAGCCAGCAAATGAACCTCTTTGATAAGCTTATAACTTATAAAATAAAACTTCCAAATCTAAGTTCGAAATGTAAAACTTAAATATTTATACTGGCTGAAGTAGCTTCCTATCAAAAATTGTCTAAAAACTTCTTTGATTCAATATTCTACTTTAAAAAGTTGTTTTTTGCTTTCCAGCCAGTTTTATACTCATACTGGCGCAGCTCATGTTCCTGGCGCGTCCGTATAGCGCTAAACCTGAAAGAGATACCATATGACATTAAGGCAGTCAGCCTGATCAAGGGTGGCGGGGAACAACACTGTAACGAGTACAGAGAAGTCAACCCGATGGAACAAGTGCCTTCGCTTATTATTGGTAAGATCATATTTAAAATCTTACTAACATCTATTCCAAATTACCTTCTAGCCGTGTGCCAAATCTCATTAAAATTGATTTTGTACTCAAACAAACAAGCATACTAACTTTCGCATTTATAAGATTAGTAGCATTAGCAGGATTAAAAAAAATCGTTTCTTTAATTTATTTAACATTACCAGTTATGGACAAGACCATTTATATGTCCTATTAACACATTTTTTTTATATCCTACTGTCAGTAGAAACTTCGACATGCCTCTTAAAACTGGTTTTATCACAAGCGAATATTATATAGTTTAAAACATGTAAGGTAGGTAGGTACAACAGTTTGTATCTCGCCAAACGAGCTACCCAGAGCGCCCGGCACTACCTAGCTTTTCTCGATTATATAGTTTCATACATACATATATCACGCCTTTATCCCTTGCGGGGTAGGCAGAGCGTTAACGGCCGTAAGAATACGGTCGCTATCGTCACGTCTGTTCATTCTTAAGGATTTTTGAGGATTGTTTTCTAAGGTTGTTTCAGAAAACATGTGTATCACTATAGTGAGAGCCTGTCGTCTAAAAATAGTATTAAACCAATACTCCTTTAAGGTGGTTTTCCACCGGCAGAGCGAGACGAGACGCGGCGTGGCGTGAATTGAAATCGTACAGGCCCTTTTCCACTAAAAATTGGCATTAATTGCAAGCGCGATCACGCGCGAGCTCGCGATTGACATTAATGTCAATCACGAGCTCGCTGTTGTGCATTTGTAGGAATGCAAGTGAACATTCCATATACGCGGATATTTTTTTACACTTTCAATAAATTTCTCGGTGTCTTCCATGTCCATTATTTTACTTTGTTGTAAAAAGTACTGGCTCCGCGTAAAAATAAAATATCAAAAAGTGGGTACTTGAAAATAAAAGTGCCGTGCAACCATCTACGTCACGAACCACCTACATACTTTGTGTTGACAGTGACCTCTAGTAGAAATAAATAAATAAATAAATAAATAAAAATAATAGCTTGTATCATCTCATTCGCTGTTGAGAAGCATGTTTCTGTTGCAGAGTTAATTTATACTCTATGACGGAAGCAATACGGTTCATTTTTACACAAACTAATATTTAAATTCTAGTCTCGCACATCCTCGTCAATCCTTACCTTTTCCACCGAAGATGCGCTAGGATTGAATTGAAAATTTCCCATACAAATTTCAATTCAATCCTCGTCACGCCTCGTCTCGCTCTGCCGGTGGAAAACCACCTTCAGTCCCTTAGTCGCTTCTTACGACACCCGCGGGGTGATGCTATACTAAGCCGGCATCACATGGTATTTTATAGTTTCTGATGATAATACATACACATATCACGCCTTAATCCCTTACGGGGTAGGCAGAGCGATAACGATCGCAAAATTACGGTCGTTATCGCCACGTCTGACAATACTTGATGGTCGTTGCAGATAATTCGTGTATCACTATAGTGACAGGTTGTCAGCCTGTCGCCTAAAATTACAATACACTTAAAACCCTCGAGTCCCTCAGTCGCCTCTTACGACTCCCACGGGAAAGAAATGGGGTGATGCTATTCTAAGCCGGCATCACACGGCAGATATATGATATATGATTATATGATAATAATGTTGTCTATTACAGATGGGCACACATTTGTAGAATCTCTTAGCATCATGCACTATTTGGAGGAAACCAGGCCACAAAGACCACTCATGCCTCAAGACTGTTACAAAAGGGCCAAAGTGCGCGAAATTTGTGAGGTAAGCAACCGTATTATAACGGTGCGTCTCCATTGAAGCGGGGCTTGCGCTAAGCTAAGCGCGGCATGAATTGACCAATCATGTGCCTCAAAAACCTCGAATCCACGCCCCGCTTCAGTGGAGACGCACACTGATTGGTCAATTCATGCCCTGCTCAGCTCAGGGTAGCGCAGCCCCGCTTCAGTGGAGACGCACCCCAAGTCTATGTAAGCAACATAATAGCTGTATAAAAATCATGTTCAAATCATCTCTTATCTTTAAATTAAGTAATTTATAAACTTATTTTTATTGAAACACTTGTGAAGCAAGTACTATAAGTAAACATGGAGTTCCAACAAGTGCCGGCAATCACAGGTATTAACATACATACACAAATCACATCAGCCTTGCGGGGTAGGCAGAGCGTTAACGATTGTAAAATTACGGTCGTTATCGCCACGTCTGACAAGTATTTAAGGTATTAAAATTCAATTTAATCATCTTCAAACTATAGTCGATTCAGTCCACTGCTGAACAAGGATTCCCCAATTGAGTGGGGTTAGGTAGAGGGTACCTATATACCTTTTTTTTTGTATACTTACCATTACCGCGTTGACAAGCGCGTGTTCCGGGTTCGATTCTCGGTGGGTCACTCACAAAGTTGATATTTATCACTTTGTGAATTTGTTCCCAGTCTGGAACATTGCGGGCTGAACCACCCGATTGTCCGTAAGTAAGATGGTTCTGTGTTTCGGATGGCACGTTAAGCCGTACATCCCGGTTGCTGTCTATGCCCAATTAGACGGCGGTCGTTACACAACGATGTCAGAAGCCTGCTACTTGTAGAAGACGGTTGAAAAATTCTGACACTAGGGCTCATCGGGTCGTTGGACGACCGAGTCGTCCCACACGGGTAGAGAGAGAGAGCGCGTGTGGCGCTATTCTAATCCAGCCTCACACCTCGTATCTATATCTATGACTAGAGTGAAAAACCTTTTAAATGCCAGAAATATCCACGTAAAATATACAATTCCAGGTGATCTCCTCCGGCATCCAGCCGCTCCAGAACCTCGTGGTCCTCATCTACGTGGGAGAAGAGAAGAAGAAGGAGTGGGCGCAGCACTGGATCATGCGAGGGTTCAGAGCAGTAGAGAAACTTCTGTCTACTTCAGCTGGAAAATACTGTGTGGGGGATGAAATAACCTTGGCAGACTGCTGTTTGGTACCGCAGGTGTTTAATGCTAGAAGGTAAGAGATAGAAGAAAGAATTACAAGATCATACGTGGGTTCAGAGCCGTGGAGAAACTTCTGGCCACTTCAGCTGGGAAATACTGTGTGGGGGATGATATAACCTTGGCAGGCTGCTGTTTAGTGCCGCATAGGGAATGATCTCAGGGTTCGAGATTGACCATCTCGAGATCTGGTTAGACTATTGATCGAGAATTCGAGATCTCGAACCGAGATCGAGATCTCGATGATTGGTCCACCTTTTCACAGAAGAATCTATGTTAACTTGGAGTATTGAATTGCCTTCAATAGTTATGTTATGCCGGCTTAGAATAGCTTCACCCCACATCCTTCCCGCGGGTGGCGTAAGAGGCGACTAAGGGACTCGAGGGTATTGGTGTATTACAATTTTTAGGCGACAGGCTGACAACCTGTCACTATAGTGATACACATGTTTTCCGAAACAACCTTGGAAAACAATCCTCAAAAATGCAGACGCGGCGATAGCGACCGTATTCTTATGGCTGTTAACGGTTTGCTTACTTCGCAAGGGATAAAGGCGTGATATATGTATGTTATGTTACTTTTTATTTACCACGGGAGAGAGCTTTGCTCAATAGGTTAGATAACAGAGCACCCTTAGATTAGTATTTTAGTATATAGTATTTATTGAAGGTGATTGCGTAAGAAACAGATGATTGATAGGTTTTTTTCACAAATATTTCATCGAAGATAGTAAGTACTTATTTTTATTTAGGCTTATTTCGTCACGTTTCATTTCTTAGTGCCGTGTGATGCCGGCTCAGAATAGCATCACTCTATTTCTCTCCCGTGGGTGTCATAGAAGGCGACTAAGGGACTCGAGGGTGTCATATGTATTGCAATTTCAGGCGACAGGCTGACAACCTGTCACTATAGTGATACATGACTTATCTAAAACGACCCTCATATGTTGTCAGACGTGGCGATAACGACCGTAATTTTAACGGTCGTTAACGCTCTGCCTACCCCGCAAGGGATAAAGGCGTGATATATGTATGTATTGATTTCTTATATTACGATTGTTCCGATTCGCAGGTTCCACGTGGACCTGCGCCCGTTCCCGATTATCCTCCGCATTGACCGAGAGCTGGAACACCACCCCGCCTTCCGCGCCGCTCACCCGTCTGCCCAGCCCGACTGCCCGCCAGAGGTACGTTGTTTATCAGTTAGCTTATAAAAGACCTACCATGAATCCAGCCAGGCCGTGTGGTGCCGGCTTAGAATAGCATAAGCTTGTAGCAGAGTAAAAACTCTGCGTCGGTATCCTTTCCAAATCACCTGAATCAAAATAGAAGTTTAGAAGAGTCAACCTGTCTTTTAAGACTCTTGACTATTCAAGGACTTTTTTCAATAATATAGGATTAAGAACCCTAAAACAATAAAACTAGGTTAGCATGGATGAGTAAGGGATGAATATGAATAAGCTAGGACAGATAAGTAAGTCCCTCCATGAGGGTTTCCTTAATATTTTTATGACCGAAGACGGTGATGATTTTCACTTCACTATTTATACGATTTACACTTGTGATCTTATTCCACAATCTTATTTACGATAGTATTATATTACGTTATTTACTGTCTGACGACATTTCAATTTCGTAGTTTGAAATGATTCGAGAAAGGAGAGGTGACTTGGAAAGGATGCCGACACAGAGTTTTTACTCTGCTGCAGTCCTTTTATCAGTTAGCATATAAAAGACCTGCCATGAATCCAGCCAGTGTGATGCCGGCTTAGAATAGCATCACCCCATTTCTTTCCCGTGGGTGTTGTAGAAACCAACTAACTCGGACTCGAGGATTTCAGGCGTTTTGCAATTTTAAGCGACAGGCTGACAACCTGTCACTATAGTAATCTTATCTGAAACGACCCTCAAACATTTGTCAGACGTGGAGATAACGACCGTTATTTTGCGGTTGTTGACGCTCTGCCTACCCCGCCAGGGATATAGGCGTGATATGTGTATGTATGTGTATGTACCCGTGGGTGCCGTAAAGGCGACTAAGAGATGTATCCAAGGAACGGGCAGCAGCGTTCTCTGAATTTGAATCTTGGCAAAACCCCCAATTGGGGGAGGCACATGTCCAGCAGTGGACTGTTGTGGCTGTAGAAGCAGATTAATCAATCAATCAAAACACAACCGACCTTGTAATGCAGTAATACTAATGGTCAAGTAATTTGCTTTCCGACGACGACCGATGTAGCGCAGTGGTAGTGCGACTGCCTGTGACGAAGAAGGTTCCGAGTTCGATCCTCGTTGGGTCACTCACAAAGTTAATATTTATCATTTTGTGATTTTTTCCCAGTCTGGTTAGCACATTGCGGGCTGAATCACCCGATTGTCCGTGAGTAAGATGGTTCCGTGTTTCGGATGGCACGTTAAGGCGTAGGTCCCGGTTGCTGTCTATGATCACTTAGACGGCGGTCGTTACACAACCATGTCAGAAGCCTGCTACTTGTAGAAGGCGGTTGAAAAATTCTGTCACTAGGGTTCATCAGGTCGTTGGACGACTCGGTGTTCCACACGAAGAGAGAGAGAGTGCCCTGGTCTTCACCCAATTTTTTTTATGTTTCCAGGTGGCGAAGTGAGCCGAGCCTTGGTTCGCGCGCTGGCCGCAACCCACGCTGATTTAAACCGGGGCCGGCTGCCACGCGGGTTTTAGTACGCGCCAGATAAATAGTACATACATACATGTACCACGCCTTTATCCTTTGCGGGGTAGGCAGAACGTTAACAGCCGTAAGAATACGGTCGCTATCGCCACGTCTGACATAATATTTGAGGATTGTTTTCCAAGGTTGTTTTAGAAAACATGTGTATCACTATAGTGACAGGTTGTCAGCCTGTCGCCTAAAAATTGTAATACACCAATACTCTCGAGTCCCTTAGTCGCCTCTTACGACACCCGCGGGAAGGATGTGGGGTGATGCTATTCTAAACCTCCATCACACGGCAAAATAAACAGTAATAGTCATTTATTTCAGCCAATAAACCCATATTACAAAATACAAAAGAAAATATACAATAAATAGTGCAGAAATACATTGGAGCAGTAACAAAAGTTACTGCTCAATGTTAGTCAGATGAGGCTTGTTTCCTGACAGGTCAAATGAGCTACTTTTTAAAACGATGAAGTATGACGTCACGCCGTAAGTATTTGGATGGCGTCAAAACACTTACTTTTATATTATTTTTCTGTTTATTAAATCAAACTTTGAATATTTCTAAAAATGATGAATGAAGTCCGTAGTATTTTTGGACAATAGTTATAAGCGTACAACTGTTATATTTTTTTAACGACCCAGGAAACTAGCAAATAGTAAGTAGTTGCAGAGTTTCCAACTTTTATAGATGAAGAACTCTTAAATTATCTGTACATTTTTGGAAAGTTGCTGGAAAATTGCCCTTTTCATGCAAACATATGGAAATAAAAAAGCAATATTCCGAATGTACAAGATAAAATAAATATCTATGGTCATTTTTAATTCAGTTCAAATATTTTACTGGTGAAAGTGATAATTTTCCTCCTAGGAACATCGTCCGAGGCCGAAATATGAAAAAAAATGGACCTCCTATACAAAGCAATATACCTTTTCAACGTTTTGTATTGGAGGTCAATATACAGAGTGTAAAAAAATTGCCGCAAATATTTTAAGGGGTGAACCGGCCTCACGAAAGTGAACAATTTCTTCCAAAGAATATAGATCAAAAAATGAAAAAAATTTTAGACCTCCCACACAAAATTACCAACCGACCAAGTCAAGTTGTATGGGAGATAAAAAAAAATCACATATTTCGACCTATGTTTCTTGGGGAAAGTTGTTGAGTTTCATGGGCTGATTCACCCCTTAAAATATTTGCAGCTAATATTTTTACACCTTATATTACAACACTGTAAAATTGTCCCTATTTCAATTTTCTCATCTATTTATGTCCTACTAACGTACTAAAACCCAAGCGCGCGAACATAGGTTATACGATTTTACATTTTTATACAATCATGCTCTACATTCCTTAAATATAAGCTTAAATAACTGTAAGTGTCTTCGATTCTAGTCTTATTGACGAATTTAGCATGGTTTCTTCTTGTCTTCTGTAAGGTGAAATTTGACTATTGACTGATACTAAAACTTAGGAGATTTTTGAATCTTGCACTTTTTTACCGCTGGTAATATTTGAACCTGCGACTTCAACTTCAACCATTTATCAGCTATTTTGTATAGAAAGACGGAATATTTTCTGATTTAGATTTATTTTTAATGAAATTTGTTCTTTAGCCCATCCTTAGTGTTTAGCATCACTAGTAAAATTTCACGCAATATATTATTTATAATGTAGGTATATATTTCAGGGTGTTAGAAAAACTACTGCGTTCCTATAATCTGGGTTGAAACATGTAATTAAAAATAATCAGAGAAATATTTTAAGTACTTTCTTATTTTTAGCTTGCAATTTTTTATACGTTATATATCGCGGAGTTTAAGGAATTCTGCATTTTTCCTAACACCCTATAGGTATGACTTCTTCTTAATAATGTTAACGTTTTTATCAAATAATTCTTTGTGCCATTTTAAATGATATTTCCATGTAGGTATTTTAAAGTATATATAAGTACTTACCTGACTTTAAGTTTACAATTTAGTGTTATATTATATCTGATATAAACCTTGTACAAAAATGTTTATTTAGTGCTTTATTTCGCAATAAAGTGTATTTGTTTTGAAAGAGTTTTTTTTTTGTAGGAAATCCCTATCTTTAGTAGAATAAGTTGATGACGGTGCTAATAATGAGGTGAGGACTGGGCGTAAAGACATTGAGATAAAGTTATCTACGATACTATTAGATGATATCGTACTGGTACTCACGAACTAGCTTCTAAAAATCCCAAAATGCTTAGCCCAGTTTCTTGCTTCTTAGCCTAGTTGATTGTGAATTAATTAAGGAAGTAAGGGTACTATATTATAGACGTCGACTCAGCAATTTAGAATATGTACCTATTTCGTATATTTTTATTTGACTTTACGATATCGTCGTCCCAGAAAAAATGCGATTAATTTTTTTCAAATGAACGTATCAAGAACGCATCCAAAAAGCGACCTCTGGTGGTGACATTTGGAACCATTTTCAAATCCAGTTACCACAGTAATAAATTTTCCCATATTTGACGGAAATCCTAACAAAAATCTAAATGTAGTGAAATTTCATTGTTGTAGTGAAATAACCAATAATAGAATTTACTTTTATATGATCTTATACAAAATAAAATGATATTAGAAAGATTTGACAAAGTGACTCGGTCGGTTAGTATATTTTATATTGAAGACAGATACAATTTATTTTTAATATTTCGAAAAAAATATCCTAACTAAAGTTGCTGTGTAAAAAAATAAAGTGGCTATCTAAAGAAAATGTGCTAACAAAATTAGGGCAAACTCCACGCGTAAGTGCAGGCGACATTTTTGACACGCGAGATTGATCTGACTGCAAGACACTCGCACTTCTATCTCTTTCCGGTGATAGTGAAAGGGAATTCCAACCGTCGTGTGACAATAAACGTCGTCTGTACCCGCATTGACTAGCTCATGAACATTATAAGAATTTAATTCATAACTGATACAGGCTACTGAGGGCAACTTTTGGGCATATATTTATATTCAAGCTGGAGTCAGTTATTCTCATTTGTAATTGTAAGGTGTTTTGTAAGTATGTAGGTATTTAATTTTAATTAAGAAAAATAAGACGTGTAAATAGGTGTAGTGTGAATATGAAAAAGTCTTTTAAATCGGCTTTATTTTTGTAATGCTATGATAGACATACACTTATTATCATAAAATAAAAATTACATGTACTCATGAAATAAAATGTGATAAAAGTGCATTTCCTCATTTTGCGTGTCAAGTAGAATTGGGGTAAAAGTGTAAGAAAAATATGGCAACACCTTGCAGCTGTCTGTCAAACGTATCGAACGCCTTGTTGTCGATGCTCGGCCGCACCGTGTCTCGAAAGTTTATCGAGTATTGTTGTGTTCGCGTCGTAGTCGGCCGCTTATCATAACGTGCCACTCAAGATGAATGCAGTGCCCGGTTTAGTGATCAAATAATTATGCCACAAGCCAACAGTTAAGTGCAGTGCAGTGAATTGTGTGTGTCGCTACGATGACCGAGAAAAACAAATCGGATAAGATGACTAATTCATCGAAACCTGTTCCTATGAAACTTTTTGCGGCCTGGGAAGTGGATAGGACGCCTTCGAACTGCATTCCCAGGTACTGTAAACTGTGTTTTATGTGTATTCCATATAGGTTTCAGTTAGGATTTGGCGGATTGGTTGGAAGTGCGTCTTGTAGGTGTTTATTGTTATATCTGTGTGATGTCGTGCAGGCGATGTCGCTGGCTCGCGGCGCGGCTCCTGGCTGCCAATTGTTGGTGTATAGCGCCGGCTTATCGGCTCACCACATACACACCAAATATCATACATAATATACGCTTATCGAGCTATTTTCGGCCCGAGCCTTTGTTTACGTTGCGTTTTATTCGTGAATGGAGTGTATGAGTACCTAGAATTATCAAATTGTTTTATTCTTTGTGATTCATGTAGGTATATTATCAGTGCATAATCATGATACCTAGCAGAAGTACTGAATGTGAAATTATTCAAACAATAAATCTTGTGGGTTTCATTGATATAGGTAGTTAGAATGCATAACTTCAGTCTTATCAGTCAAAACTCGAAATAATTTACTCATATCTTTTGTATTTACTTTGTTTAGGTGAAGTTCATAGAAATGTATGCATGCACTACATTTATAGGGTCCAGTATTTGGGTATTGAGTTAACACTAGTTTTGAAATCTAGATTAGCCCCTCTGTCATAATGACTACAAAGATCAACATATTTCATAATTTACAAGGAGAGAGAGAGAGATATTTGACTTTACACATATCTCAGAGTCTAAGCTATCTAACTATCATCATCATCACATCAGCCATAGGACATCCATTGCTGAACATAGGCCTCCCCTACAGATTTCCACCTTGTCCAATTAGAAGTGGCCTGAATGAATCCACCATTTCCCCGCATGGGTGGGGAATGATAGTGGTATCATACTGACTACAAAAAGCAACACTTTATTTAACACTTTTTTAAAGACATCAAAATATGTGACTCTAAAATCTCAAACACACAAAAATGCACACATCTTGGAACTAAATTCCAACATCTAACTAAACCCTATATTCACGGAAGTCCACAAATAGTTAAATACATAACCTTGCCTACTCACTTCCATATCTGTTACCCATTGTTTCAACCAATAATTATTCCATTAGATATTTATTCTAAGTCTATTATTATATTATCATGCAGACTATAATCAAATAAAATTATTTGATATAACCGACATCATTTACAGCTTATAAATATTGTAACTTGCAATGACAATATGATTATGTAATAAATCTCTAAAACAACTAGATGCATTAATATTAAACTTTTTATAGTGTATGCTACTAAGCCAACTTAACATATAGATATAGAATACTTTTTCCCAGTAAAATTGCTCATAGATGATAATTTAGATATACAATTTAGTTTTTGTGTTCAAAATTCAAATTCAAAATCGTTAGGGCAATCTTATCCCCTTAATCACTATCATTCCACAATAAAATACATCTTCAGTTGACACTTTTTTTTCTGTGTACAGGATAATTTTAAACACTTTTTTATTGTAAAAGTCACAATTTTAAGAGCACAATCAACTCATATGAAAGTCATTGTGTACAATACCAATAAGCTGCTTAATTAATGATTCACTTTGTAATGCTATATTTGTTCTGAATGCAAAATTACTTCATTAGTAATGAACATTTTATTATTATCAAACACAAGGAACAATTGAAACTGTAATGTTTATTTTTAGCCTTTTATGACCAGTGGACTTAATGAAACAATCTAGCATAATGGCATATGTTTTACTTTAATAGCCATAACATAATGATCTTGTTCTAATCTTACATAATGGTTGGATGTATAGGTATGGTAATGCTTTTTCAGGGTATATTGACAAGAAAATAAGTACTAAACTAAAACTCATAAGTATTTTGTTTTTACACTAGACCTCTACGCAAATAGATAACTCAAAATGCATTTAATGCCAAAGTTTAAAAACTCATGAACCTGGCATATGGGTGTCAGTACTGATGGTGAAAATGAGTAGTTCGAATTTTGTAGAATTTTGAAATATACGTACATGTTATGTTTTCTACATTCAAATACATTTTAGTTCGCGCAAATAAGCGCAAAGTACGAGCCATAATCAGAACATTGCACTTGGGCTTGTCATTCTCCTTGCCTTATCCCGTTCTCTGTCGGGGTCGGCTACCTAACTTAGGGGATTTGACGTGGAACCAAGTTTTTACACAGAGCTACTGCCCAATGGCCTCTGCCACCCGAAGGCTAACCTGGCTCGAATCACATTTGAATCCAAATTTTATTTGAATGTGGGTTTCATCATAATGTTTTTTCTTCACCGTAAGAGCAATCGGCAAATGTGCGTGAGTAAAAACTTATTCTTCTTCTTCGTCGTGTCAATGGATCATTATATTTTTGATTGCCAGTATTTGGCGACCGAAAATTTATTGGGTCTCGTGATTGTAAGACCGGTGTCCTAACCATTTGGCCACTGACGCACCGATTGCACATGATGGGCTTGTCACTTCCTACATATTTATATAAATAGCTCGAGATAGATCCCTGTAATAGTAAACACATTAAACTAAACAAGCGTAATAGTAGGAACATTCCCCAGCTGTGATTGGCAAGTGGGTGGAAACTTGTCAGGATGTTGCTGATTTACAACAAGACAACAACAACTTTGAACATTATAGATAAGTAGCGGCTTGCCCCAGCGGCTGCGCCCGCGGCAACTTTTTTCCCGTGGGAATAATATGTTTTCCCGGCAAGTATTATATATAAAAACCTTCCTCTTGAATCACTCTATCTAATAAAAAACCTGCATCGAAATCCGTTGTGTAGTTTTAAAGATTTAAGCAAACATACAGACAGACGCGAAAAGCGACTTTGCTTTATACTATGTAGTGATAAAGCGACGAATTGTTCAATTGAGCTATAAGTAGAGTAGTTTTGGAGTAAGGGACTTTTCGTAGGTCTTGCGAGGAAGTCAGTCTAAAGTGCTATTATTCAATAACGCGTGAGGGAATTGAACCTACGTACACATGGCTAGAGTCCATTGGTGCCTTGTTAGCTATCCCAATTCGACATACCGTCTTCTTCGTCGAGTCAATGGTAACAGGATCACAGTAACTTGGACCAATAATGTGTTGCTACGGCGATAGCCTTGTCGTTTGCCACTTGAAGATCCTTCAGTGTACTTCAGGGGTTAGTTGGACAGCACAGTAAATGCGACATTATCTGTAAACCGCCACTATCACACCGAAAACCCACTTGATATAGAGCCATTAATTTGAATCTAGATAATGTTAAAATATCAGATATCTGTCTGATGCTAATCAGCGGGGGTTCAATCTCTTGAGAGCCTTGACAACTCGTCTATATAAGAGTATCGTCCACTACGATAAGTTGCTTGTATCCCAGCGGGGCAATCGCAAATTTTTGCATTTGCCTGATAAGGATTTTCCGACATCTTATGTGTAATTTTCCGCGTAGCCGTTTCGGCTGTAGATAGCCCATGAAAAATTGTATGCCTACATAGTTATTAGGTACTCCCGAATAATATAACCCTCCTATGGCTTAACATGCTATCCAAAAAACGGAACCATCTTTCTTACGGACAATCAGGTCGTCCAGTCCACAATGTCCTAACCAGACTCGGAACAAATTCACAATGTGATAAATATCAACTTTGTTAGTGACCCTACCGGGAATCGAACCTGGAATATTCTGCGTCAAAGACAGGCGCACTATCACTGCGCCACATCGGTCGTCAATAGACTGACATAGCGCTCTAATTGTTAAGCAAATCCCTGCTAATCAGTATAAAAAAAACTGCAATGCCGCATTTCCTGCGTACCGGCTTTCTTTAACCCCATAATCGGTTCAGTTTACGTGCGTTATAACTAGTTTTCACATGCCTATTACTGGCGATAAAGACTTGTTTACACGATTATTATAAACATAAACCAACCAGTTTATGCTTCCTTATGAAATGCTCGCTACCTGTTATAGTAATTCTGCGGCGAATGCAAATTTATGTGCATTATGTATGTATAACATAAACGAATAGGATATTTTTCCTGCATCTATATACATACATACACAATACACATACATACCTTTATGTCAAATATGTAGGTATGGCTTATTTATTGGAACGTCGATACTAGGGAATACCGGGACACCGAGTTCCCGAATATTTTTTACGGGACTGATCCTGCTTGTTTTGAGCGGAATCCCGCGCGGGATTAGCTGAATTTGAAAGTTGAGATTGTCTTTAAATCTGTATGTACTTCCAATTTGTCTTAACTAAAGTATCTATTAGCGTAAAAGCGGGATGCGCATTTTCAGCTACTGCACATATAATTTGTAAAGTTAATAGTAGTTTTAAGACGAGGGACTAAAGTGATATATATATTTAAAGCGAGGGCGTTATTTTGAATCCTGAGTAAAGCGAGGGATTCAATGTACATTGCCCGACTATAAATTACTTTAGAAACAAAGAAAGAAAGAAAATACGTTTAGGCCTGAGTCATACATACTACTTGTGTCACATCTTACGTCTCTCGTGAGGAGATAGCGCCTTCGGTGAGTAAATAAAAGACGCTACCGAATGTGCAACAACCTTTACCGCGGCGCATGCGTGAGTCAGAGCACCGGTTATGCAAAAGCGTTGCGCTTGCGCACCCGGGCGGACGCGGACGCCAAATTGTATAGCATTCGCTTACATAGTGTCACGACCAGCGTAACTGCCAGTACGAGCCCATACGTGCGTATATCGAACATTGAGGTCAAGTTACGTTGGCGCGACTAAGTGAATGAGCTATACTGTTTTGGTTTTGCTTTACGGCGCAAGCTATGAGATTATAGCGGTGCGGATATAACTCTTTGTTTAATAAAACTGGCTAGGAATACACCAGTTCTACACCTAGGAATAAATTCATATAGGGAATGGGCAACAGCGTTCTCTATAAATGCCACAGCTTGCGATGCGCTTGCCAGTACGCTGACAAGTGTAATGACAATGACTATGTCAATTACCTTCCCAAAGAAGGAGGCCCATATCCAGCTGTGATTGTTGTGGCTGATGATGATGTACACACAGGCTTGTCTGTTCTCGACTAAACGGAGTCCCTTCACACTTACTCCGACTTTCCGAGATGTATCCATACCGATTTCTGACCACCTTGATCTTCTTGGCATGACTCTTACGTCAGACCTGAACTTTGGACGCTACATAGAATCTTTGGCCACGACTGCAGCAAAAAAGCTTGGTATCCTCTCAAAGGTTAGGCGCTACTTTGCACCTGAACAGCTTCTACAACTCTATCAAGCTCAAGTTCGATCTTGCATGGAGTATTGCTGCCACCTTTGGGATGGATCTGCCAAATACCAACTGGCCGCCTTAGACTCCATTGAAAAACGCGCCAAGAAGCTCATAGCAGACGAAGCACTGGTTGAGACTAAGTTGCAGAGCCTTGAACACCGTCGTAAAGTAGCATGCATGTCGGTATTCTATAGGATACATTTCGGAGAGTGTGCTCAATCACTCCACGACCTGATACCCCCTTCCCCGTTCCATCTCCGAGGATCGAGGCGCCGACTGGGGTTCCACCCTTATGTTGTAGATATACCTCTGATCCGTACTAAGCGTTTCGCTTCAACTTTTATCATGCGTACGGCTAAAGAGTGGAATTCCCTGCCGGCGGATCTTTTTCCGGAACAATATAACTTGGGCCTTTTTAAGGCAAGAGTGAATAGGCATTATCTAGGCAAGCATGTACCATCTTCGTCTGCATCTCCACTTACCACCAGGTGAGATGGCGGACAAATGCGGGCCTATTAAATATAAAAAAAAAAAAAAAAAAAAAAAAAAAATGTACAAGAATGAAGAAGGTAATAATACCTACTTCCTTGACGATCGGGTCAGAAGGATCTAGAGTATATTGGACCGATCGATTATCTTGAAGGCGGCAGTCGGACGCAGTTGGCCTAACTTGTTAAATGTTTTAAAATTTGTTAAATAAATTAAAAAAAAAAAAAAAAAAAAAAAAAACTCGGCATATCAAAACCATTGAGGGATGCCTGCCTATGTCCAATAGTAGACGAGTCTTGCCGACGATTTAGAGATGAGTCGAAAAGACTGAAAAGAAATAGGCTAGGTTTTGTAAACTACAGTAAAATACAGAATAAAATAAAATTGCGAAGTTTCCAGATTCCAATATGGTCGTCATATTTACGTGTGTATCTTTTTTGTTTCTTTTCTCTAAATCTTTCTCAACTCATTCCTTGTACACTGCCTCGACGGCTCAGTGGGTAATTGAAGAAGGCAGGGAGACCGCAAGGTCGCAGAGTCTCGTGTGGGGTGACACACGGCTGATTGACTCATTGCAGCCGGTACCATAGGGGGAAACCGGACAATGATTCGTCAACCAACTTCACACCAAAGCGCAGAGCACACCGGCTTGTGTATGTAGCTCGTATGCGTGTACACGCGTGTACCAATTGTAATGTATGGGAGACGGCACACCGCTTGCGTTGCGTAATGCGCTGCGTAGGCCACGCAAGCGGTGTGCCGTCTCCTCAATCCCATTGATAAAAATTGGTACGCGCGTGTAAACGTGCATGCATACGAACTGCATACAGAGGCGGTGTTATCTGCTAACTTGATAAGTCAAAAATATTGAATCTTACAAAGAAACGAGAAGCATATCCTTATTTGAAAGTCATGTTCTGAGTTTCGAATAAAAAATTAAGAAAGATGCTTGCATATCTACATTTCACTTATCTAGAAGACATAATGACATTTATTTATTTATTAAAACATTAAAAAAAAAACTTTACTTAATGTCAATAAAAAACTTCCTATAAAATAATAAAAGAGCGGCGCACCGAGGTAAAGTACCTAAAATGCTGGCAACATTCCCTCTCTGGATGGCCAAACTGATTCTCTGGGCAAAGTAACTGCCAGCCCTTGGGTCACCAAAAGCCTCGATAAGCCGCCCCGAAATGAAATGAAGACATAATTGAAATAAGAACCACGGAATCCGATTCCTGGTTACGTCATCGTATATATCAGTTTCGCGGAAACCAATATCTAATACCGTGATCGATTTCCTATATTTATGCATGATTTGCCATAATATTCCGTATGAATGAATATGTTCGCGGTTTGTGGCCACAGAGAAATTTCTAAAGGTAGATATAATATAGTATATTTTCATTACGGCCAATGTGGCGCAGTGGTAGTGCGACTGCCTGCGGCACAAACGTATGGCAGAGGTTTCGGGTTTGATTCCCAAATCTGCTTAGGACATACAAGCGAAAGCTCCTGAGTTCGTTAAAGTATCAGTCCCAGTTTGCTGTCTAGGTACATATATGATGTCACGTCAGTCATTATGCAACCGTGTCAAAGGCCTACGAATAGTAGCAGGCGGTTGAAACACTCTGACACCAGGGTCGACTCGATAGAAAAAAGAAATCATCATTGGACATTTCGGCTAAATTCGATTACAGATACTCAGTCCAATCACATTTCTACCGTCTCCATCCCATTGTGGGTAAAAAAACTTGGTAAAAACGAAAGGCAAAAGAAAATGCATAAAACTTCATTCCGTCGGTCACTCGACTTTCTTCAAATTCGCTGTCAAAAATGACTGGCATAGTTTTCAGTAGCAAATTGGCAGCGCGAGTGAATTCCAATCTGCTGGTCCAAATCGCCACATTCCTAGCTGCCAGTTCAGAATTCTTCATAGTGCGATAGGAAGTGCCAAGAATCCGGCGATTTTTAAAGTAGGCACCTAATCAAACTAGGTCATTAGTATATACGGTTTCTATGTATTTAGTAGTAGATAATTATGCTTTCACACCTGAGTCCACACGTATCTTTTCCTGTTTATCCTGTGATTGGCTGGTAGATTATGCTCTGTGTCATTAGGCTCGACTTTTCTATTATGTGCAGTCAAGAATAAAAAAAAGAATACATCAGTAGTGTTATCAAGCTGCAACTGAAAAAAAACAGTATTTTTTTGTCGTGTGGGACACTGAGTCGAGAAAAGCGGCGTAAACAATCTTTTTAAAATAAATAGAAATACAGATGTCCATTCAAGTGAGCACCAAAATGGAAACACAACATTCAGCATTTTACAAATTATAGTAGTACCTATTAGCTATTAGTGATCACAAAAAATACACACCATACAGCATTGATAAACACAGCCGCATTAGTGATCGAAAAATTAGAAACACAACATACAGCGTTCACAAACACATTAGCATTCCTTATATTCCTTTGTTGTTTAGACTCCTATTCAATGGTACCATAATGCTCCTATTACGGAAACCGTACATTGTTTAAACCCCTTAGATATCTGTTTAGAACATGGAGGCAATTTCCAAGCCATTGTTACTAGACGGATTAACAAAGACCCTTTGAATACCTTTACAAGGCATAATTAATTAAATTCAGGATAATTCTGGAAGGCAGCACATGTAGTCCATAAATTGGTGATATATTAGAATCGTTTTATGGCTCACTCAATATATTACGACACGATGGCAGAAAAAAGGCAAAGAAAACCTCTGATACAAAACTTCTAAAGCTCTAAAATATTTTGTACTGAAGGTTCAAATTATACTGCAGTTTCCGAAGGCATCACAACATCAAAATACAGCCCTCTTTCTAAAACAGTGGAGTAACAGATCTATATGCATACACACGTCTCGCCTTTATCCCTAGCGGTGTAGGCAGACCGTAAAAATACGCTCGTTATCTCCATGTCTGTCAAATATTCGAGGGCCGTTTCAAGCTATGTTTTATTGTAGAGACAGGTTCTTAGACTTGTCGATACGAAAATCACACTTCAAAATTCAAACTCTAATATACAAATTAAATCTAAAAGCTTGGACTAACCATGTTCGGACTGGTGGATCCTGTGTATCCAATTTAGAGGGATTTTCCCGTTGGCTACACATTCGCAAAAACCCTCACGTACAGCTAATATAGGGATTTGCTGTATCCCCTGATCCCTATACCCTTTACGTGTCTGATTGGCTTAATTAAATCATCCTGGGTTTATCCGAACTTACTAGAAACTAGCAAAGTTTGGTTCTTTTGTCTTATTTACTTGGAGGGTCTATATTCGTGTCTTATACTTATGTACCCTGGTACATAAGTTGAAATTTTGAGGGATTTCTATACTGTAGTCTAGTCTCTGGCTAAGGGATAAAGGCGTGATATATGTATGTATGTATGTATCTGGCTCTGATATATTTTGCATGGGACACCTTAGGGAAGTTTCAGATGCGTATGATACGCATTCACGCAGCAATTGCCGTAATGATTTTGTTACCCGACTGTCTCACAAGAGGAGTTATGTTTTTTCGAGAGAATGTATGTATTTATGTACTTGGACATGTAATTTTTTTTTTCACGAGCTACAGGTCAAATGGCTAAGCGGTTGTTGACATAATAAAGTATCGTTAGGCCCAATTCAGCACCGCAATTGACACTGGCTCAGGGGCGGATCTACCTATGGGCTTTATGGGCTTCAGCCCAGGGCCCCGTGATACAGGAGGGTCCCAGCCCCTGTTACAAAATAATAAGATATAAATCTTAAGTAAGGCGTTATGTGTAAGGAAAAAAAAGCAGTCGCAAGGTTGGCGACCCAAATCTATCAACCCGTGTGCTGTCAAATTTGTAGCAGGCGTGTGTATTTCGTATGGGGATTCGGCGAGTTTTTCTGCTAAGTATTAGTATAAGTAACTCATACACAACATCACCATAGAGGAAAGTCAAGTAAGCCCCTCTCGCTGTATTAGAATTTCCCAAATTCAAAATGGCGGATTTTAATCGCAAAATATAACTTTGCAACCGCTCAGTACTTTGTTATTTAATAATTATGCTTCAATACCTACTGTTTCGACTGATATTGCTGTACCGAAGAAGGCCAAGCCAGTCCCTTACAAGGTGCGCCAGTTGACCTCATTGTAAGTTAATTTCGATAAAGTAGCTTCAATGGTGATGCCACTGAGTTGCCGATGTGTATTCTCAGCCTTCATGCGGAAGACATGCGGATATCCTGTAAAGATAGTCTCGTGTTGAATAAAGCATCTATGTATACATTTCCTTTGTTGTTTTTATATATCCATTATTTTTTTACTGGAATCGAACTGCATAGCGTAAGTAAAGATTATGAAAATCACATAAAATATTTTCGTTTATAAATATTTTCGAGTCTCGTAAATTTTTTCTGTTCTAAAATAAAAGATCAATGGATTAACCCTAAGAATCGGGGTATCCTTGACGGGTTCAGTTTTCTGGTCTGAACCCTAAGAATCGGGGTATCCTTGACGGGTTCAGTTTTCTGGTCTGAACCCTAAGAATCGGGGTATCCTTGACGGGTTCAGTTTTCTGGTCTGAACCCTAAGAATCGGGGTATCCTTGACGGGTTCAGTTTTCTGGTCTGAACCCTAAGAATCGGGGTATCCTTGACGGGTTCAGTTTTCTGGTCTGAACCCTAAGAATCGGGGTATCCTTGACGGGTTCAGTTTTCTGGTCTGAACCCTAAGAATCGGGGTATCCTTGACGGGTTCAGTTTTCTGGTCTGAACCCTAAGAATCGGGGTATCCTTGACGGGTTCAGTTTTCTGGTCTGAACCCTAAGAATCGGGGTATCCTTGACGGGTTCAGTTTTCTGGTCTGAACCCTAAGAATCGGGGTATCCTTGACGGGTTCAGTTTTCTGGTCTGAACCCTAAGAATCGGGGTATCCTTGACGGGTTCAGTTTTCTGGTCTGAACCCTAAGAATCGGGGTATCCTTGACGGGTTCAGTTTTCTGGTCTGAACCCTAAGAATCGGGGTATCCTTGACGGGTTCAGTTTTCTGGTCTGAACCCTAAGAATCGGGGTATCCTTGACGGGTTCAGTTTTCTGGTCTGAATATGAGTCGAAATAATGCTCTATCCAAGTTTTACAATAGAACATCGAACCAATAACGTCGTTTTTATATTTTGACAGTTGCTGAAAAAAGCCTGGTTCAAACCTTATAATATTTTCGGCCACAGAGCAAAAATGGTATTAATGACGTTCGGGCTGCGCGCGCATGACATCTCTGGCTTGCTATTGCAATTATTTTTACTCATAAAGTGACCCTCCTTACTTGGCTATTTTAAATTGGAATAGTGATTTCAACGCTGCATCGAACTAAACCGAATGATCTATTTTCGGACGTGGATGTTCTCTGCCACGGTCACGGCGAAATTTCAGTCTTTGCGTGTTAATGCTCAAAGTTAATGTTGCGGTGCAAGTGGATTCCTTATTTCCTTGCTATTCGCACGTACAGTCTTTTATCGACAGAAGATTCTGGGATTGAAAAGGGAATGCTAAAGTGGTTTGGTCATGTTGAGAGAATGAAGAAATTAACGAATGAATGGAGATTAACGAAAGAGGCGAGTGTTAGAGGAAATGTTGGAAGGGGAAGGCCGCGAAGAACCTACCTGGATCAAATCGGGAACGTTTAAAAAAAAGGTCAGGTCAGAAGTACCGGAAATCGTCGAGCGTGTATGAAAAGACTGATGTATGTAGAAGAAACGAAAGAAGTATGCCAGAATCGTAGCAAGAAAATAGTCGGAAGGAAATAGTCTCAGCCTACCCCAAAGAGGCGTGATTTATGTATGTATGTATGTCTTATATCGGCTTTATCTACTTCGGGCTTATATTAATAGGTGTATTTGATAAATTATTCTATATTTTTGTTATTGATAAAATCTACTGCAGCCAGAGAAGTCAACCAAGTGATCTTCCACGTCCTCGCTTCGTCGTTGGCAAGTTTAGGGCAAGCTTGACCATCTGTGCCGTGTGATGCCTGCTTAGAATAGCATCAGCCCACACCCTTCCCACGGGTGTCGTAAGAGGCAACTAAGGGACTCGAGAGTATTGGTCTATTACAATTTTTAGGCGACAGGCTGACAACCTGTCACTATAGTGATACACATGTTTTCTGAAACAACCTTGGAAAACATTCCTTTAAAATGTCAGACGCGGTGATAGCGACCGTAATCTTACGGCCGCTGGCGCTCTGCCTACCCCGCAAGGGATAAGGGCGTGATATATGTATGTATGTTGACCATCTGGTCCTCAGGGTATCTTCGATCGTGCTCATACCAACTGAGGCGTTTTTCTTTGAGTTTTCAGTGTCGGTGGCAATTTAAAGTTGTCTAGAATCAGTAGTTATACATGAATCATCTGAAAGGGCCCTCAATGTTTGTCAGAAGTGGCGATAGCGACCGTATATTTACGACCGTTAATGCTCTGCCTACCCCGCCCGCACGGGATAAAGACGTGATATGTGTGTGTTGAACTAGTAGTCTAAGAAATTGCGCTACATACTAATTCTACTAATTATGTATACCGAAGTATGATATGTTTTTGCCCCTTCGTCTATTGCTGCTATAGATAGACAAAGCGCCAACGGCCTAATAAAAGCAGTCGTGATTTGAAAATCCGGGGCGTCCTGTTATTTCTGAAAATAGTACACGCCATTCGGCTCCAATGCAAATCTCTCTTTTCGTGTGGGACACCGAGTCGTCCAACGACCCAATGTACCCTAGTGTCAGATTTTTTCTACCGCCTTCTACAAGTAGCAGGTTTCTGACATGGTTGTGTAACGACCACCGTCTAAGCAATCCTAGGAACCATCTTTCTTACGGACAATTGGGTTGTTCAGCTCGCAATGTCCTAACCAGACTGGGAACAAATTCACTGACAAAGACAAAGTGATAAATGTAAACTTTGTGAGTGGCTCACCGAGAATCGAACTCGGATCCTTCTGCGTCACGTAGGCAGTCGCACTACCACTGCGCCACATCAGTCGTCGTCGGAAAGCAAATTACTTGACCTTTAGTATTGCTGCATTACAAGGTCGGTTGTGTTTTGATAACAGGTGCATTGCCACGCCCATCACACAAGGCTGCAATTAACTAGTTTTCGTGCTAGGTAGTTCACATGCCGTGTGTTTTTTTTATATGTAATAGGCCCGCATTTGTCTGCCATCTCACCTGGTGTTGCCGGAAATAGCATCACCCCGCGAATTTCTTTCCCGCGAGTGTCGTAAAATGCTACTAAGGGAATCGAAGTTTGTATGTGTACTACGATTTTAGGCGACAGGTTGACAACCAATCACTATTGTGACAGGTCGACGAGTTTGCTGAAACAGATCTTAAATATTTGTCGAACGAGGCGATAGCGATACCTACCCCGCCCGCAAGGGATAAACGCGTGATTTGTGTATGTATGTGTTAAAGTCAGTACCAGTATTGATACAAAATGTGCCGTGTGATGCCGGCTTAGAATAGCACAACCCTATTTCTGTCCTGCGGGTATCATAAGAGGCGACTACAGGGGCTTGGGGGTTTTATGTGTACACGCAGGCGACAGGCTGACAACCTGTCACAAATTGACTTTAACGGCTCTCAATATTTGTCAGACGTGGCGTTAACGACCGTATTTTTGCGCCCGTTGTCGCTCTGCCTACCTGATAAAGATAAAGACGTGATATATGTGTGACGTGTGTATGTTGATACAAAATTATTCATATCCCTTTATATTCTGTTCATGTAAATTCTTAAAGGTTCAACGTATTTTGTTATTTTAATATTCTATACACGTCTCTCCCAATCTTTTTCGATAACTTATAAAAACTGTCAAAGTTTCATATTAGTTTAGTTTTTACAAGTTCGTAGACAAGAACATCTGGTGCTAGTTATTTTTTTAGAAGACAAAATAAATAATCTGTCACCAAATAAATTAGTTTTCGGAGCCGTCGTGTTGTTCGTCACTTCGGTTTCTGACAGTCATCACCAGGGACGTATCCAGATGCGATAAGCTCTATTTTACTTTATTACATCTTTAGACGACCGATGTGGCGCAGAGGTAGTGCGACTGCCTTTGACGCAGAAGGTTCCGATTTGGATTCTCGGTGGGTCACTCACAAAGTTGATAATTATCACTTTGTGAATTTGTTCCCAGTCTGGTTAGGACATTGCGGGCCGAACCACCCGATCCGTAAGTACGATGGTTCCGTGTTTCGGATGGCACGTTAAGCCGTAGTTCCCGGTTGCTGTCTATGATAACTTAGACGGCGGTCGTTACAAAACCATGTTAGAAGGTTACTACTGGTAGAAGGTGATTGAAAAATTCTGACACTAAGGTTTATCGGGTCGTTGGATGACTCGGGGTCCCACACAAAACGAGAGAGAGAGACATCTGCCTGCCTACCGATTGTCTAACTTTCATGGTCATTATGATCGGCCATTGACTTTGAATGGTCGTAGACAAGAGTTTTGAATGGGCGCGACGGTCAGTAAGGATAATGACTGAGGGTGTCGGTCAATAAGCTTATCGACGTTGACGTTCTGCCTACCCCGCCAAGGATACAGGCGTGATTTGTGTGTGTGTATAAGCTTATTGACTGGTTAAAGGTTTTGATTGTAACACATACATACATTACAGACATAGGATCAGAAGCGGTTAACTTTGTTTTATACTATGCAGTTTTACAGTATGCATGCAGTCTCGATCTATTCTAAATACGTCCCTGGCTATCGAAATACCCCACTGAACCGCGACGGTGCGTCATCTCGCCACTATCACTCATTCCGTCCCTGCCTCAAACCTCCTTGCATTCTTCAGCGTTGAGTTACCAATGAGTCGTAAGTAAAAAAAAACTGATATAGTAAGAATTTTTTTAGCAAGTTATCACTACATAGTATAAAGTAAAGACGCTTCTAGCGTGTGCTTACATCTTTAAAATTACACAGCGGATTTTAATGCAGTTTTATTACTAGATAGAGTGATTCAAGATGATATTGTTTATTTGTGTGATACATTCCGGGAAAATGTCTTATTCCTACTGGAGGGTATTACGGATTTAACTTTTTTTTTGTGGGGCAATGAGCTTCATCTTATATGTTCCTTGAGTAATTCTAAGCATTCCTAGTCCGGGAGACAATAAAAAAGTTTAGTCTGGTCGGGGAGGGGGGGGTACAAAGATGGCCGCCACCCGTCATCTTTTAAAAAAATCGTATATCCCACGGTAAAACGATTAAGAGCCGTTAATTTACCAACGGGTCCTATACCACCAAAATATGTATTAGTTACGACAAAAGTATATGTGAAAATTCTGTTTTTCTTGTGTTTCTGTTTTTTGAAGGATTCGGGGGTTTCATGTCACTACAGTGTTTTACGAATCATCTGAAAGGGCCCTGATTACTTGTCAGACGTGGTGATGGCGGCTGCATTTTTGCGGCCATTGACGCTCTGCATATTCCGCAGGGAAAAGGCGTGATATATGTATGTGTTTTCTGAAAACTTGCAAATATTTTTTCTTGAAATCTATTTTTTTCTGTTTTAAAACGCGGTTAATTTCATATCATTGATATCGATCTTAAGTTAAATTACGGTAGCCATTTATATCTTTATTGCCCGCAATGATAATGGGTAGATCGTCGACCAATTATGTAGCTGTGTGAGAATTAATGGTATTGAACATACAACATACCAAGGTGTAAAAATATTATGGTCTGTAAGTTTAGGTACTTATCTTTTTGTAAACACACTTAGTATGAAAGTGACACTTCAGAACTGTCAGTTTAATACAAAGTTTGTTTACAAAAAGATAAGTACCTAAACTTACAGACTATAGCTGCAAATATTTTAAGGGGTGAACCAGCCCATGAAACTGAATAACTTCACCAAAGAACATATCATTCTCCTTGCCTTATCCCGTTCTCTGTCGGGGTCGGCTACCTAACCTAGGGGATTTGACGTGGAACCAAGTTTTTACACAGAGCGACTGCCATCTGACCTCTGCAACCCGAAGGCTAACCTGGCCCGAATCCTAGGTTAAGTCACATTCAAATATCATTTTATTTGAATGTGGGTTTCATCACGATGTTTTTCCTTCACCGTAAGAGCAGTCAGTAAATGTACGTGAGTAAAAACACATTGGTACATGGCGGGGATCGAACTCGGGTCTCACGATTGTAAGACCGGTGTCCTATCCACTTGGCCACCGACGCTCAACTTCACCAAAGAACATAGGTCGAAATATGAAAATTGGACCTCCCATTCAAATTGACTTGGTCGGTCGGTAGTTTTGTATGGGAGGTCCAAATTTTTTTTTCATATTTCGACCTATGTTCCTTGGGGAAAGTTGTTTAGTTTCATGGGCTGGTTCACCCCTTAAAATATTTGCAGCTATTTCAGTTACATCCTGTATATCAAACCTTCATCCCTTATGGGGTAGGCAGAGCGTTAACGGCTGTAAAAATACGGTCGCTTTCGCCACGTCTGACAAATAATAATGAATGGTACTAAAATGATTAAGTAACTAACTTCTGTGGCTAATTTTGGAATTAACTAGAATTTCTATTGCATATTGCGCTTTGATAGAGGCTCTTATTTTCTTCTTCTTACTATGTTATTTTCTTATACTGTCACTTCATTTATAATTTTATGAAAGTTGTGAGCGTCCGAGTCTAGAAAACATTAAACGTTGCTCATCTTGGACTCGAAGGCGTGAAGTGAAAAATTCGCTATGCTTATGAAAAAAGACTTTATGTCTATCCTATGCGCGTATTTATAAATCGCACTCTCTTTCCATGTGGGACACCGAGTCGTCCAACGACCTAATGAACCCTAGTGTCAGAATTTTTCAACCGCCTTTTGTTAGCCTGTCACCTATAGTTGTAATACGTGGTAATATACATGAAACCCTCGAGTCCCTTAGTTGCCTCTTACAACACCCGCGGGAAGAATTGTGGTGATGCTATTCTATGCCGGCATCACACGGCTCATCATTACGTGCTATGTATTTAATAACTAAGCTAGTTATAGCCACCAGACGAGGTGATTTAGCAGCAGCCATGTACCGTTAGTTGCAATGAGTGTGAACCGAGATCGAACCACTTTTTGTCACGGGTCAATGCCCCGTGATGTACACATACACATCCTACCTAGCATACGTTTTCTATATTCAGTATCATGTAGTTTCATATGCATATATACAGGGTGTAAATAAAAATTGCTGCAAATACTTTAAGGGGTGAATCAGCCCATGAAACTGAACCACTATCCCTAAAGAACATAGGTCGAAATATTAAAAAAAAATTTGGGCCTCCTATGCCTCCCATACAAAATTAACAACCGACAAAATCAATTTGTATGGGAGGAAAAAAAATTCTCATATATCGACCTACGTTTTTTTGGGAAAGTTGTTCAGTTTCATAGGCTGGTTCAGTCCCTTAAAATATTTGCAGCTAATATTTTTACACCTTATATTCAGTATCATGTAGTTTCATATGCACATTATGTACTTTATCTTTTTTTTTTAACGATCTACCGACCGATTTAGATGCATAATTATGCAAGAGGAAAGTTTTTATATATTATATACTTATACTTGCCGGGAAAACATCTTATTCCCACTAAAAAATGAGTTGCAGAGGCAGGCCGCTACCAAATTAATAAGGCAAGGAGTCGAATGATGATGAATGATGGTCCTGGACAATTCACCCAACATCAGTCAACATTGTCAGCATATTCTATATATTGAGACTAACTCAATGTCAAGGCAAAGCATCACAGACGTGTCAACAATTCATCACTGCAGATAAGACACGTTACACAGGATGTTAGCGAAATAAATATCTACACTACATACATAAATCACGCCTTTATCCCTTACGGGGTAGGCAGAGCGTTAACGACCGCATAATCACGGTCGCTATCGCCACGTCGGAATCGATTAGATAAGTTTAGTATCACTATAGTGACAGATTGTCAGCCTGTCGCCTAAAATTGCAATACACTTGAAACCCTCGAGTCCCCCAGTCGCCTTTTATGAAAACGGGAAAGAAATGGGTTGATGCTAGTCTAAGCCGGCATCACATGACCGTTACCACGGGCAAATACAGAGGGTCAAAAAGGGGAGAACAAGCCTATGAAACTAAACAACTTTCCCCAAGGAACATAGGTCAAAATATAAAAACAATTTTGGACCTTCCAATCTTCCATACAAAATTACCAACCGGCCAAGTCAATTTGTATGGGATCATATTTCGACCTATGTTCTATGGAGAAAGTTGTTCAGTTTCATTGGTTGATTCATCTCTTAAAATATTTGCAGCTAATATTTTTACAACTTACATATCCACGGAAAAACGATTAGCAGCGGGTGAAACCGTAATGTAATTCACTAGGCCCGCCCAGCGGTTGCGTTCGTGCGGTTTCTGGTATGTATCACTACATTGTATAAAGCAAAGTCGCTTTGCTCGTCTGTATATATGTATTTTTGCATAAATCTTTAAAACTACACAACGGATTTTGATGCAGTTTTTTTGATAGATAGAATGATTCAAGAGGAAGGTTTTAATGCATAATACTTGCGGGAAATCATCTCATTCCCACGGGAAAATGAGTTGCAGCGCAGCCGCTGGCCGGGCGCGCTGGTTATAAATATGTATAAACCTTTCTGTTGAATGACTACTCTATCTATAAAAAAATACATTTAAATCCGTTGAGCAGTTTAGAAGGATTTAGCGGTGTCCATAACAGAAAAAGCCGCTTCATTTTATAATATGAATTGAATATCATCGCTCAAACACAATAAGTATTTAAGATGTCAGAAGCCTGCTACCTGTAGAGGCGGTTAAAAAATACTGAAACTAGGGTTCATTGGGTCGTTGGACGATTCAGTGTTCCACACGAAAAAAGAGTATACAAGGTGTAAGAATTTCGCTGCAAATATTTTAAGAGGTGAATCAGCCCATGAAACTGAACAACTTTTCGCAAGAAACATAGGTCGATATGTGAGAAAATTTTTGGGACCTCCTATAAATCGACCTATATAAATCGACTCCAAATTGAGGTCCAAAAGTTTCTCTCATATTATTTCGACCTGTGTTCCTTCGGGAAAGTTTTTAGTTTCATGGGCTGGTTCACCTCTTAAAATATTTGCTGCAAATTTTCTTGTAGTTTGCTTCACTATGTAATTAATTTATATGTAAGTATTCAATTTGCCAAGTTACTTTTCTGATATGATTCAGTTACTGCCCAGACAAAGGTCAAGTGAATAAGTGAGTTGGAATGTTATCTCGTTATTACGAATTATTTAGAAAATCTGGCATTACTGTTCATTATTGACAAGTACTCGTATACTTCGACCAGATTTCCACTATAACTTTTTTTATTTCGACTTAATATGTTCCTCGGGGAAAGAAAGGTTAATTTTCCTTGTCATCAGCCCGTCCTAAGGTTTCGATGCCTGTTACGAGCTAAAGTTATTATTTATTGCTAGTAGGTAAGATTACACTCTGTACCTATATGTAGTTAATTTTATTAGTTGTATATACTAAAAATAAAACTGAAATTAAACTCTGTATTGATTATTTATACTTAACCATTTTATTTGTTACAGGTAAATGCTGTCGCTATCTTTATACTATCGTCTTTTTTATCAGTAAGTTGGCATTGGCCATTTCGATTTCAATTTATTTATTTCATATCAAAATGTATTGAAATCGAGTATGCACAGAGAATAGTCTATTCGATCATTTATTAATAATTAATCATGCACACATTTCCAAAAGAAACCATAAAATGAATATGTTCTAATAAGTGATATGATATTCTGGGTGACCTGGTTCTATCATCAAAACTATCTTAGTTAGGTTAGGATAACTAACAATCCAATATCGTGAACCTAGTAAATAGGAAAAAAATGACGTATTTCAAAAACAAGATTAATAAACAAATTCGCTCATAAATAGCAGTACGGAATCTATAGAGTCGCCATAATTTCTCGTAATACAGAGTTGATGAGTCAGATCATTTGGAGCCGTACTTCTGAATCATTCGCCTTGGATTCAAAGATGCGCTTGTGAAAATAGCTTTGCCAGCAGGTTTTTTGGTGGTTTTCCTGTTCAGGGGGTCCGGCTGATTAACATGTCACGGGTAAATATTTTTTAAATATTCATTTTAATTGGTTGACTTCATACATTGACGGTGGCGGCGTAAGTTACATGCTGTGTGGTCAGCCTGTCCGGCCCCGAGGCAGTGCCTTTATTTTTTTATCCCACTCGTGTCGCCTTTCGACTAGGAACATAAAATTATTATTAAAAAGAGAAAATTGTGTCTGACAATTTTCTCTTGTTTACAATGACATTTTTTTTTTATTTTGTGGCACTATTGTATTGTAAATTTCTGACTTTCTGAAAGTATTCGTTGTGAATCTACTTGGAAATAAACAATTGTGTCTGAAAATTGTGTCTGACAATTTTCTCTTGTTTACAATAACTATTTTTTTTATTTTGTGGCAGTATTATATTGTAAATTCCTGACTTTCTGAAAGTATTCGTTGTGAATCTATTTGGAAATAAAAAATTGAAAAAATTTTTTTTTGAGCGTTGCTTCTTCTTCTTTCGAGTCAATGGCAACTATCCCCGCGGACTACAGTCTTCGAGGCCAGAAAGTGGCTACGTCAATAGCCTTTTGATTAGTACTATAGAGGTCCTCCTGTCTGCAAGCGGCAGGAGAGATTGGGCATAACATTGAATGTGACAGATTATAGTGCGCCACACTAGTATGTGTGTGTCATCACTCATCATCATTCTCCTTGCCTTGACCCGTTTCTCTGTCAGGGTCGACTACTTAACCTAGGGGATTTGACGTGGAACCAAGTTTTTACAGAGCGACTGCCATCGACCTCTGAAAATCAGAAGTAAATCCACCTCTTTCTGAGCTCCTTACATCTGCCGACACCCGACCGAAGTCTATTAAGCGCCCTCCAAATCGACCATGAAAGAATGTGGTCTGGTGAATTGAAAGCCACTGAATCAAAAATTCGTCTCCTGATCATCTCCACGCTTGATTGCTCTGTGCTGTCGACTGTTCGATGACTCACTACAATTTACCTTATAACTGTTTAGTTAGTCATGTTTTTTTATGGCTATCGGCTGATGAACTCTAGTTTGCCGGAAACTGTACTTCGTAAAAAATCTGTTCGGATCTTGAGTATATTATAAGAGTGCGTCTTACTAGCTATGAACGAGTAGCACGGGTATGAACACAGCCTATGAGCATCAGTAGCAAAATGACAGTGCCAACACTATTGGACCTCTTCTATACTTCTATAGGTAGTTGACCTAAGTATCTACAGGGTGTTCGGCAGAACGTTGGACATACAAAAATGGTGAATGGGTGGGCCCATCTACTACTCACTCATCCCAAAATATTTGACCTTGGCCCCATTTTTATTTTTTATTTTATAGATATTTTCTAGGATTTTATCAGATGCTCATTGAATGTCGTCAGATGCTCATCAAATGATTGCTTCATGCGGATGAGCCCTATATAATAGAACCATGTTTAGTCCTAAGTTTCAGGACTCATGATCATATTCACAAGCAGATAAGCCCACAAATCCACCATTTTCGTATGTCCAACGTTTTGACGAACATCCTTTTGTTTTTCATTCGCAGGCCACAACGGTCCATTTTTTTTTATTTGACCCCGGGGTCATCAAAACTACGCCCGGCGGCTTGGTGAGGAGCAAGGGCTAACCCTAAAAGGGGTAATAATTGGGGCGAGACTGGGCTTAGGAGTTGTTCTGGAAAGAACGGATCAGACTGAACGGTCCAGAGCACTACAGGCACGCTATAGCTTGCTTTTGTCTAAAGTTCAGAATGGTAGACAACAAAACAGACCTCCTACTTTGACCCCTTAATTACGCCGTGTGGTGCCGGCTTAGAATAAGATCACCCAATTTCTACCCGTGTTTCTCGTAAAAGGTGACTAATGGATGACTCTAGAGAATGAATAGCAGCGTTCCCTGTGAATACTACAAAACCTTACACTTCGCTCGGCAATCCGCTTGCTAAGCGTGGTAAGTATGGCTAATACCTCCCCCCAGGTTGAGGAAAGTCATGTCAACAGTGGACTGTTCATGATTTTTGATAAAAATTCTATCACACTTTTTCTCCTGATACATAATGGCTCGAGCAATCTTTCACTCGTAATGGAATATCAATTACAACTGAGACTGTCGTCGCCGGCCGTGGCGAGTAGATTGGCGATTGGCTGGACGATTAAACCACGATGTTAATTGGCGGCACGGAACACGCCACTCCGGGTTTGATGTCCAGCTAATATCTCGTCGTCTCAGCCGATAGACGTCCACTGCAGGACATAGGCCTCCCCCAAGGATCTCCACGATGATCGGTCCAGCGCCACCCGCATCCAGCGGCTTCCCGCGACCTTCACCAGATCGTCGGTCCACCTTGTGGGAGGCCTACCTACGCTGCGTCTACCGGTCCGTGGCCGCCACTCGAGAACTTTCCGGCCCCAGCGGCCATCGGTCCTACGAGCAATATGCCCCGCCCACTGCCAGTAGATACTATTCGCCGGTTCTAGACCACCCGAACACCCCCTTTAGGGTGGTTCTGTCGGTGTCCGCAAAAAGCTCGTCACATATGCTTTTCATTCGCGGTTTTATATCAAATTAATCCGCGGTTTTATATCAACTTAATCCGCGTATGTAATTAAATTAATCCGCGGTCGATATCAAATTAATCCGCGGTTGGTATCAAATTAATCCGCGGTTGGTATCAAATTTATTCGCGGTTCCGCGGTTTGATTTCTAATTATTTCGTGCTTCATATAAAATTAAGTCGCGGTCAATTCGCGTTCTTGTTGGTTTGTCATATTAGAATTCTTGTTGGAATTCATGGTTCGTTGTATGAAATCCCTTTTTACTTCTCCAATTTTGGAGTTCATTATATCAATGATACTTTAATTCGTGGCTGAATTTGATATACGTCGCGGCTCATATAATCTTTTCATTTCATACATGCATTTTGTCAATTCATGGTACCAATAGATACTTCTTAGGCAGTAAAGCGTAAGTAAATCAATACGTATGATTATTCATAATATTTTTATATCACCATCAATTTAACTTATACCTACCATTTATAAAGTTCATACCTACCACTGTTGTGTTTCTGTACACCAGCAAGCAAGTTTCGACACGTTGAGCCTACTGTATTGTGAACAATGGTTCAGCCGTAAATACAAATCTTTGCCTTGCCGACTTTTTCAATATTTGTATTGTTCGCTAATAGTAAAACCCACCATGTAATAAAATTAAGTTGTAAAGACCCTTGTTTCCTTTTGACGATGCCGCCTGCTGTGTATTTATAATATTTAGAGATAAATTTTGAAATGTGCTTATTGTCTTGTGATTGTAAAGACTAACTTTTTTATAACGGTGTCTTCCGCCCCAACATTTATCTAACAAAGCGAACTTTCTCAAAAATTAAACTCGTCGAGACAAGTATCCACGGTGGGTGGTGGTTAACGATATTGAAAAAAAATACCCCTGTTTGTCGTGGTTTCGTTATAAAAGCGGAACAAGCTTGTCTGTACTCCACAACTTGATTTGGAGTGCGTGATATAGTATTAAAAATCAAATCTAGTGTTCGTGTTCGTTGTGAAAGTTTAACCTAACCTAACCTAACATCATGTCTCGGTCTACAGCTAGCTGCATAGGAAAAATGGAGGTAAGAATCGTTATATTTATTTCTCTCATTTTTGTTCAACACTGTTTGTATTTATCTGACATGTATGTTACGAAAATTACGAGGCCTACGTTCGTCAAAGGACTGGTACATGTGTATGTGATACTTACTTACATACTCTCGGGAGAAATACTTTGTATTTATGCCGTATAAATTGCATTGTGTGTATTGATAAGTAATATATTCGATTGAGGACTAGTACATGTTGATGTGATGTGTATGAAGTAATATTTTTGATTGTTATTTAAGTAAATTTTATTACAGCATAGTTCCCGTTAATAACGCATAATATATATGTCTGTTTTGTTTTAGGGTTCGGGAATAAACGTTGATGACCTACCAAACACATTCAAGAATTATTATTTCGCTGCATCAAGTGATGATGAAACTGCATTTACTATTGTCGAATCCGATCAAAAATCACTAAAACGGGCGGGCAGCGATAATGCTATCGATCAATTTTTCGACACACCCAAAATCAAAAAGCAAAAGAAAACGCAATCTTCAACAGTTGGGATGGCTCGAAACGGCGGTGTATCCTACATATCGTCGAATACCGATGACGCAGCAAACGCCACACATCTAATTAAAGTAGAAGTCTACGATCTCAAGAAATTAGCCAAGGTGTCGTCAAACAACCAGTGGAAAATAGCCGATTTTCGTGCTAAATACTACACAAAGGTCACGGACAATATTTACGACCGCAGCAAGGAATTAATATACGATATCACGAAGAACGTCTCGCAATCACAAGACTGTAAAAAATACTTTTTCGATAACTAATTTCATAATTCTCAGTCATCTAAAACAGAAAAAACAGTACCTAAATACCACGCCACTCAACAACACAGCAACTTCCCTTTCTACCTCAAAAACATCCTAACAATGAAAATCTATGGATGGACAGGACAATAGGGGCGACTTCACTATTCAAGCGAGTGATGTTAAGTTTCGTAAATCAGTCAGCACCAAGCTTGCATTCGTGCCACAAGCTCGTTATTCACTAAAAATGTATCTTTCTAAAAAAGTTATCGCGACCATCTCAAAACAAACTATCCTTACAGAATATTCAAGATATATTCGATTCTGGTATATTAATAACGAATTACCTGAGTGTTTAATTCAAGATGACGACGTAAAGCCATTTTTCACCCCCTGCGAGGGGCACTACTCTTCTTCAAAAGACTGTGAATCACTGGATACAGTTGATGGTGTATTGCCAATGAAGGCATATTGTGCGAATTGTCAAGACCCTCCCAAGACTCAAGAACCTTATTCGGACCCTCTGACGCAGTCTATAGAGATTGTCAATCCACTATCAGTTGATTGGAGTCGAGAAGAAGACGAAGAAGTCGAAGAAATTATAAATTCCATACAGGATAACTATATTTTATCCTCCACAGCATACTCGCCTACTCTTTAATTGGATAAATATGATTGATTTGTTTACTAATTATTTCTGTGTTTTTCTGTTTTAGTTGGCTTTGTTATTTTTAACATTGTAATGTCTATGTCGGTTTAAATTCAATGTAAAATAATAAAATAACATTAAAATAACGTTTGTTTCTTTTTTCCTTTTAATAACAGTACCTTATTCTTGTAATGGAAATAAAATTAAAACACCTGTATTAAAATGTATACACCATTTATTTCATAAAACACATATGACATAACCGTTCTTTAAATCTAAACACATTTTAATCATTTTAGCTTAAGTATAAGGGTAACTTCTTATATACACATTCAAATATTACTTAAAGAAAGTTATAAAGAAATCATTTAATAAGAAATCATTGTTCAATGAATCCTTAGTAAATAGGTTATTGAAATCTTCAAGACTTAGACCTCTGTACTTTAAATACAAATACACTAAACAATATTCTCCACACAGAGACGAAAAAATGTTTTGAATAGCTTTATGGTTGTATTTCCATGTTCGTGAATTCCTTTTTAAATAATTTAAATGATGACCTTCAGGTTTACGACCAAAACTGTCAAAATATTCACCAACACCATTTGAATGAATAACAATTGCTACCCAGTGAGACCCTGGTTTTGTGTCTGAGTCTAAATTACTTATCAAATACACAGGTGCTGTCATAAAAATTGGTAGACGATTAGCGGGAAATACATTATCAGCTAAGGAGTTATGAATTGATCTCAAATATTTTTTTATCTCGAAAGTGTTCATACTTATTAAGGTCTAATTTACACAAAAATAAAAATGCATCTGAGAGATAATCAAAGTCCGTTATCTTATATAATTATTACTTAACTACTAAAGTCGACGTTTACATTTCTATTCTTATCTATTTCAATTAAATTATCAAATTCAGCATAAACAATACAATTAATTGTTTCAGTTAGGGCATTTTCAAACCGTGCTTCCAATCTAACACTGCCATGTTTAATCAAGTTCCAGTGTGAAGTTGAATTTGCACATAAATCAGGAGTTAAGTCAAAAGCCATCAAACAGTAACCTTTCGGATATCTACTCAGATTTATACCATTTCCTTCATTTAAAAAATGAATACCAGTTCCGGAAAAAAGCGTATGATACATAATAGTATGCAACCCACTGCTGAATTGTGGCTGTAATGCTTTAGAAGGAATTTGAATCCCATCAATATACAAACTAAACGTATTTAAACCATAGTTATCGAAATCATACGGATTTTTGGTAAAACTTCCGTTAAAAGCTGTATTATTCACAAATCCTATAATACAACGTTTTGGTATCTGACCTAGAAAAACATTATCTAGTGTTTTACCTTGAATACCGGATGGAATGGTCAAAACTTTTACTTCAGCTCGCGTGATTGGATATTTCGCAGTTGTAGTAGCTAATACTTTTTGATGAGCGAGTAGTACACTTGGATTTATTCGAGCTTTACGCACCATTAATGTTGCTTCAGTGATAGCCACTTTGACTTTGATATCATTTGATGAAGACATCAAGTTAAATGATTCCCTTGAACGTATAAGTTTGATGCACATGTCAACTCCATTAATTAAAAACTTTTCTTGGTTAAATATATCTCCATGTAAGTGTCCTATCATTTCGACCTCTTTGCTGTCTTTTGTATATTTTAGTCTTGAAGTGTATCCTTTATTTGAATCATCTGTGTTATTCATTTTTCCTGCAGTGTCTTCATACCACATTGAGCATGTAAGATGGGACTCTTTTGCTGCAGGTGCATAATTCAATAATGTTTCAATGTATGCACGATATCCATATGTGTTATTTGGTGGAGAAACAAGCTTTTGATTTAAGTATACATCTAATTGACTGAATAGCGAATGAAGCCAGTTATTTACTGGAGCTACTGATGTTTTTTCAGAGTCAATATTAGACAAATCTTGGTTCAATATTTTGGCTTTCACATGAAGCAATGTGTGTGTTAAGTCAATATAATCATCCCCGGAACCGGGTATTTGAAATTCTATAGGGCCATCGTCACTAAGAGATGAAATAGGTTTGTAATAAATCCATTGTCCGCTTTCTATACTTGTTTGCGTCGATGGTAAAGCAAATATATCTAATTCTGACTTTGCACATTCACAAGAATGATTATGTAAAAATGACATTTTAAATTATTTTAAGAGAAGATATCATTAATTGTTGAAAATTTACTTTTCCTCGCCTTTTTCACTGTTCTTGCTTTCAAATTCTCCGAGTGAATGAGGGTTTTATGGTTTCGTTTTCTATTTTTATACCCCGACCCACTCATAGCTCTTATAATTTTGTCATCAGCTTTTCTTTTTAAATTAGAAGTAGCTTCTTTAAAACGATTTGTGACAGATTCTTCTAAAGGCCTAGCACTTACTATATCTGATAAAAGACCTACCCCCGCACTCAGAGCTTCTTTACCAATAACTTTAGCTCCATTTGATAAAAGTGGTAGAACAGACCTAAACAAACCCCCTAAAAAGCTTCCTATACCATGACCGCGTTGATGTGACACTCCTTTATAGACTACTCCGATTCCAGTTCCTGCTTGATGAGAATAATAATGATGATATGGACAGATTAAATTATTGTCTCTTGTGTACATTTTGTTTTTATCTTTTTATAAAATGTAGTTTAACACAGCTCGTTCCAAATTGGAATGGAACTTTTCCTCCTGTGTTTGATCTTATATCTATTTCAATTGTATCAAACTCTCTACGCATGACTGGTACATAATGTGGCGGTGAAAAAATATGCATTTTGTTTGATCCATACACATATTTAACTGGATCTAATGATGTTATTCTTAATAAAGGACACATGACGTCTCCAACCATCTGAGGTTCTACAATATCACAATATATGTATAACTGTGATGGTAATCCGAGGTATAAATTAGCTGGAAACTTTCCAGTTGTTTTTGTAGCAATGTTTGTATTAGGGTCAAATCCAAGCTGAAGACTTAAGATAGGGGAAAACCTTAAAGCTATAAGGTTATTCATATCACCTGTGAGTGAAACCAATTTTGTTAATTTATCATGTCTTAATTTGAAGCTTTCTCTCGAATTCAGTGCTGTTATAACATCGTTAATGTTTTCATAACTAGACGTAGGTATGTGACTCTTGTATGTTACTGTACTGAGTTCTTCTTGGTCGGGAACTTTCATGCGTTTGGTGATATACATTATATTATTATTATCCTGAACAGTAAACATAGTGCAAGGATACTGAAATTCAACTAATCCTACCGACCATTCTCCATCCAACTTTATTGATTTTGGTAATTTTGTGGAGAAGTTGGTGGTTTTGTTATTTGGAAAATATGAGAACGAGCTATTACTGGGTAAAGTTAAGTAAAAGTTTTCGCCTTTCATGATTTTTCTAAATCTGATACTAAAACCCAACTATTGAATTTATCAGGATAACCTTTCCACTTCACTAATAGTTCTTTTCTGCGACCTGAATAGCGGGCGCGCAGTATTTTATCTATTTTATACAAAGCAGTGGGGTCGTATGTCACTTTCTGTAGTTCTTTTTCATAAAAAGTCCCAGTAACAATTTCTCCCTGTAAATCTTTTATTGTGTAAACAACAAAGGGTGATCTGTCTATAATCGATGTTATTAAAAATATTTCATCACTCCAATTGGTTTCATAACCTTTTTGAAAAATATGTTTGTACTTAGTTATTCTTACATGATCTCCAACTTTAAACTTAGGTTTGGCTTTAATTTTCGTAGCATCTTCATTTTTTCTCTCATACAAGTTGCGCCAAACTGTCATAATGTTATCAAAGTTTACGTCGCAAGGGCGCATTTTAATACTTCTGTGAAAGCTATTATTGTAGGAATTAAGTAAATCTTGCAAAATATCTATATATCGATACGTATTATTATGAGTAAAATATTTCCACATTTTCATTTTAAGTGTACGTTGGAATCTTTCAACTATGCTTGCTTTGATATCAGGATTATTGGTGGTGTAATAGTTTATACCGTTACATTTAAGAAAAGATTGGACGTCTTTTGCTATAAATTCAGTACCTTTATCGGATTGTAAATGTCTCGGAGTGGCTTTAGCTTCCGAGAATATATCTTTAAAATTTTCTTTTATAGTGGCAGAGTCTTTCTTTTTTATAGGTCTAGCAAAAGCATACTTACTAAAAACATCAATTACGCATAAAATATACTTGAAACCATCGTTATATTCACTGTAACTCCGCATATCACTTAAATCGGCTTGCCAAAGTTCATTAAAATTTGATAGAATGTACTTGTTTCTCGGGAACCGACGACGAACTGGTTTATGTAGGGTGTACGTTTCTTGAGATTCCAACCATTTCTTTGTTTCTTCTTTAGTCATTTTATTTTTCATAGCTGCAGTCAATTTACTGAGACTGCTGTATCCAGCTGGGTGGGATACATCGTAGTAAATATTACGAATTTCTAGTAAGGGGTCCATTTTTCCCAATTAATTCTTTTAGCGGGTTGTGCTTTATTTTGACTGCGACTACTGCCAGCTAATGTTGGTGTGCTGAAATTATCAGGAGTACTGTTTGCTTTCTCTCTTGTTGTTCCAGCACTAGCTGGACTCTGGGACAAAACTCTTATGTATGTGGCTCTTTTAGGATTGCCAATATAAGTTAAGGGGACTGATAGATCTTTGAGTACATAAGCAAAATCTGCCCAACCGCTCGGTGAACTGTTTTTTAGAGGTCTTAAGATATCATTCAATAAGTCGACGATATTACTTCTATGCACTTCTTTATTGCGAACGAACACAGTGCCTTTTTCATTCCAGAAAATTTTATCTTTGTTCTTCAAAAGTATATCTATCAAAAGTTCACCTTTCAATTTGTATGTCTTTGGAATAAAAGCAAGCAACTCTGATTTTGTATAACCATTATAGGTTGCTTCAGTAGATGTCTCTTTGTCATCTGGAGCTTTTTCTGACTTAACTGTTTCTTTTATTTCATTTTCCTTTTCATCAAAAGGTATTATAGGTATTTGTAATGGTTTTCGGTCTTCTCCAATGAAATGTAGATATCTCTGCAATGTTTGCAAATATAGTGCCCACTTTTCCCTGTCATCTATTTTAGTTTTTATTACTTTATGCATTTCCTCATCTAAACGTGACAAATTTTTAGTGCCTGCATTATCTAATTTTAGTCTATCTATGACCTCAGGCTCAATAAGTATCATTTTTTTTGTGTTTTCCATCTTTATTTTATAATTGAACCTAGCAATGCGCTAAGAACAGACCCTAGAATAATAGGTAAAAACGCTCCACCTCTTTGTACTAAAATTTGTTTCCTTGTTTTGTTTGTCCCTTTCGAAACAATTTTCCTCAAAAGATCTTTATGTTTTCTTAATTTACGTGTAGATTTTTTATCCAAGTGCACTTTTCCTTTTAACACATTGAAAATACACTCGGTTATACAGTGGATTTCATCATCTCCACAATTTTTTAACAATGCTTCTCTATACTTTGGTTTTAATGTCAATAATGCTTTTAATAAATCTTTATGAGACGTTATTCTTTTAATCATTTTTTAAACACTAAAACTTCACTTTATATTCTATTTATAATATTAACTAAACAGCATCAGTAGAAACAAAGCAGTTGAATTTGCATATGTTAAATACAGATTCGCTATTTTCTTTTATGGGAATCTTTCCTTTAAAAACGTTTATTATACACTCGCATATTTGCCTTATTTCATCATCATTACAACATTCTAACAAGGCTTCACGATATTGTTCTTTTAATATACTTAAAGCTCTTAAAATATTATTCGTATTAGACGTTTCTACTTCAGACATTATTTGAAACTGACAGAAATTATTTGTTGTGCATCATATTTATACCCCTTTTTTGGTACATAAATTGTACAATGCCCATCGAATGGAAAAACTTTACTTTTAAAGCGACATATTTCATTTGTATTTTGTTTAAGATCAATGAAAAGATATCCATGAGCATTTTTTGTTGCATCCTTGTAAGCTTCTTCAACAAATTTGCTATTTTCCGGAAAAACCTGACGAGCTAAATGTCTTATCTGTGTTCTATCTCGCGGGTTTTTAAAATAAATGATGTAACTTGAATTCAAAGAAATATCTCTTTGCCCTTTCCCTTGGTGAAATATATTTTGTGTTATGTAAAATACACTGAGATTCCTGTGATGGCTTCCTTTTGTAAAAATATCAACTATTCTACCATCTGACTCTCTCATAAGATCATCAATTATGAGTAGTCTTGGAAATTTTCCATCGAACATACTCAAATCAGGAATACCTTGATTGTAATTCACATTGTTTAAATTATATAATGGTTGCATTTCATCATAGCACCATATAATTTCATAAAAATCTTCACTGCATATTTCATTACAATGATTTAAAAAACTTGTTACAAATTTTGATTTTCCGCAGCTGCTTGGACCTGCCACTATTGCAGTAAACGGGTGGATGAAATGAATCATAATGACGTGTAATTGTCGTGTGACAGTGTTAAGGAATGGAGAATAAAAAATAAGTTCATCGTTATATAGTTAGAGCATTTTATTCTTGGTAAATTAAACAGTAGATAATTAAAAATGAATATAACTTTAAACTAATGTAAACACATTAAACTTAAAAGGTACAAATTTATACACACTTAAATACAAATTATTCTTGTTTATTCTATATAATATTATTTCTTAAACTATAATGACCCCAAGCTAAAGTGTCTGTTGAATTCGCTGATATGTACCGTTTTGTATCATTATACGACAGACTAACTTTATTTATTTTTTGTGTGAATATTACATGTTTTATCGATCGAAACCGATACATTTCAGCCAATTGTGTTTTTTTATCAAATAGACATGATCTGTAATTATCCATTTTCAACTTTTTGGTAACATTTTTATTTATTCCTTTTGCTTTTGCTATGATTGTATTTTCTACCTGCATGGCGTACATTTTTGAACGCAACCCAACAAATTCCGTAAATATTTTGCCATTGTGTTCGTCTTTGAAACACCCAATTTTCTTCTTATTTACTTGTGGAAAATAAAATCGGTTATCAACAGGATAGTCAGATGTATCAAAATATTTTTCTAGATCCGGTTTAATATCGGAATAAAAGTCTTCTGTAAAAATTTGATAAATCAAACTATCTGTGTCCGTATACAACAGTTTTATTTTATCGTTATACTTCTTTTTCATGTAATCATAATGAAAATCAAACATCAAAGTTTTTGATATATCAAGTATACACAAACCTAAATAAATAGGTTTGTTGTACAGTAATTTGGTTTTGTTTAATTGTACAGCTACTAAATTATCAGAAAAAATTGATAAGCTATGAAATTCAGGACGAGCTATCAGACTTTGAGCCCCTTGTACCTTACCATTATTTTCCCAATGAGTGACTAACTTAACGTTCACTCTTTTTTCAATGTTTTCCATAGTCTTACCAAATATTGAGTTATTCATTAGTTTGTAAAAATCCTTCTCAAAATCGGATTTAGCTTGTTTTCGTAATTGAGTATTTAAATCAATGTAGTTTGCTAACCACGGACTCTGCTGGAATTGAAGTACTCGGTGAACTTTAACGAGCTTCATCCCCTTTTCTAAACATTGAATTAGGTTTCTATAATGTAGAACATATTTTCTTTTATTATTTAAATTCGGTACTAATTTTGATGAATTGCTATTATTAGTTTTAATATTTTCTGGACAAAAGGGGAGATCGGAATGCATATCATGCAAATGATCTGGATAGTCCAAGTCTACTTCTAATATATATCCTATGTCTGAAGTAGGAGAAACATTATAATTTATGTTTTTGTCGACCCACTTAAAATCACCATATGGTAGGTACTGAGACATAGCCCAACCATATAAATTGTTAGCGTCTAAATAAAGCAAATAAGATATTTCAGTTTTGTCGTTAAAGTTTTGCATGTATTTATTGTTGGCTTTAGCATAGCGATTACTACACACTGAGACACCTCCTCTTATACCCGATTTTATAAACGCCACCATATCAAAATCGGTTAAAAGATCTAATTCAATTTTGGTACATTTTAACATTGCATCCCAACTAAGACCAGGGGCTGTATAATAATGTGCAGGATCTAAACCATACGTTTTCATGCACACATCTCGAAAGTTTTCAAAAACATCAGCTAAAAGTAATACATCAGTTTTTAAATATAAATTCGCATAATCTAACATATTTTTACATTGAAAATAGTTCCACACATCTTGAGCTCTACTATAATCTTCATCGGTAACATTGCAATCATTTAAAGAACTATAAAATTCAGACTGTTTGGGTAAGGATGTTACTTTCAGTGAATCATATGATGACATAAATTCATATGGAAATATGCCTTTTTGAATCAATCGCCCAAAGCTTTCTTCGTTAGGTACTTGTTTTCGTAACTCCCTTAGCTGTTCCTTTTTTAAATTCTTAGATAAACTATCTAAACTACATGGCATGAACTTATACGAATCCAAAAACCGTAAATGAACCTCATGTCCATTCACTTTTAACTTTTTTGTAAAAGAAATGTATTTTTCTTTATTTTGTGGTATAATATCAATATCTCCTTCTTTTATATTCAACGCATGCACTATAAAGTGAGCATCATAGTTGCTCAAGTTGTGTAGTAAAACCGGAACAAATTTAGGAGCTCTAAATTTTGAACTGCATAAGGAATGTGCCACTCCTCTAAATAAACCCGTATGCCAATCAAAATATTTTATTGAATCTGCATTTAAGTCTTTTGCACAAATGTAACAAGTTTTTGTTTGAATAATGTCTGCCTCTTGCCAATCTTTAAGCGGCAATGGTTTCTTTTGAAAACTATTTCTTTTATGAATCTCACACACGTCTTTGTACATATTATTCATTAAACTTTCAGCACAGTCAGGACCTGTATATGTCTTATATGTTGATAAACTGTCATCATAAGAACACTTGATATAATAACCATAGCTAAACATTTCATGTTCTTGCATGTTTCGTGTAAAAGACTTTGAACTGTCTGGATCGCAAGCAGCAATGGGTTTAAGAAAAGCTTCCGTATCTGCATATATTACAAATGGTACTTTCATTTGTCTTTGGTATTTGTCAAAACATATTTTATTTGTAGATTCATCTTTTCCAAACCAATTTTTTTTAGTTTGCAACGGACTAGGTAATGTTGTGCAAACATGTCTGCAGTCAAATTTTTGGTGGTTATCCAGTCTCTCTCTAGATGTAAAATGTAATAAACACCCGTCGCAAATGAAAACCGCATGAGCTTTACTCGATAACTGATTGCTAACTAAGCGAGACAAATTTTTTATGAAACAATAATGACCATTACTACCATTTGATATGTATAATAAGTTGATATGTTTTTCTTGTTTATTTTTACTAAAATAAAGTGGGCCCACTACTGAATTCCTTTTTGATATTTCATCGTACTCTAATCCAAAAACATTTATACTAATGTGATTGTTTTCCTCAACCTTGACCATGTCCTTTATCTTAACTGGAAATGGAACATTATCGAAATTGAGCTTGTTTTGATATTTGTAATACGATGAAACCCTATCTTTGTGATCCTCCACTGGGTATAAGGCCGAAAGTAAAGCCCACTTTAAACATTCATGGTCATTATTCTTTACATTAATGACTGCTTTTTTGTTTCGGATGTCTTTCGGTAATACAATATAAGTGGAACCTTGAAGAGGATTAAATTTATTCACATTCATTTCTAAATGTTTCACTAATTTAAAGGACCACCCGCTGTCTTTTTTTTCAAATTCACCCATTTTAGTAGAAATTGTTTCACACAATATTTTGAAATATGGCTCTAAATCATCACCCATGCATATGTTAAAATTTGAGGTTTGAAAATCAAACGTATTGAGCAAATTTTTTGTTTCCTGAACAAATTCAGCATGAATGATATAATTTATTTTTATGGATGTTAGTTCTTTCAGGTTTTCATTTATTAATGTGGAAATTGTATCTTTGACTGACTCGAAAAATTGAATAGGTGTTTGTAAAGTTTCATGGGTTTCATTTGGTAAAGGTGAAGTAATTTGATACGTTATTACTCTACAACCAAATGCAGTATTGATTACAGTCACATTATCATGTCTACTTAATTTTAAAACCTTACTTTTATGAGATGAGCTTCGAGTGTGGTTGGAAAAGTATCTTCGACTCACCATTACTTCACAAATGTCACATTTTATCATATGATTAGCGGAGTATTCCGTTTTTGATGATGATGGTCCAGGACCAGCTTCCATATGAGATTTGCCAATTGTGTCATCATCATCTGGTGATTTCCTCTTCTGCCCTCTTCCAGTTTGCACTGCGTTCCTACATAATAAAGAAAATTTTAGAACAACCATACGTTATTATACAAAATCATGTTTTTTTAAGATACAGTTTTAAAACAACTTACAATAGCTGCTGTTCCATGTTGGATGCAATTTCACATAACTCAGCGTCATTTTCAGATGATAAATTATTGATTGGTATGTTTAACGCGTTCTCATAATTTTTGTTCAACACATCAAATTGTTCTAACACTTCACTGTTAAAGAAATCACAAAACTCAAAGTCATGTTCACTATTTTGCGACTCCATAATGTCGTTGTAGCGAATGCCGAACCGATCGAATAACTGAACCGAGCTCAGCCCTATTGCTGACTGCCTGACGAAGCTTGACATCACTCGCTTATGTATTGAAGTCGCCACGCCACTATTGTTGTATCCATCCCTAGTTTAACCCATTGTTAGCGGTGCGTAATACAGTAATAAAAATAAAATCTAGTGTTCGTGAACGTTGTAAATATGGGTCAGGTAGAAAGGGAAGTTGCTGTGTTGTTGAGTGGCGTGGTATTTAGGTACTGTTTTTTCTGTTTTAGATGACTGAGAATTATGAAATTAGTTATCGAAAAAGTATTTTTTACAGTCTTGTGATTGCGAGACGTTCTTCGTGATATCGTATATTAATTCCTTGCTGCGGTCGTAAATATTGTCCGTGACCTTTGTGTAGTATTTAGCACGAAAATCGGCTATTTTCCACTGGTTGTTTGACGACACCTTGGCTAATTTCTTGAGATCGTAGACTTCTACTTTAATTAGATGTGTGGCGTTTGCTGCGTCATCGGTATTCGACGATATGTAGGATACACCGCCGTTTCGAGCCATCCCAACTGTTGAAGATTGCGTTTTCTTTTGCTTTTTGATTTTGGGTGTGTCGAAAAATTGATCGATAGCATTATCGCTGCCCGCCCGTTTTAGTGATTTTTGATCGGATTCGACAATAGTAAATGCAGTTTCATCATCACTTGATGCAGCGAAATAATAATTCTTGAATGTGTTTGGTAGGTCATCAACGTTTATTCCCGAACCCTAAAACAAAACAGACATATATATTATGCGTTATTAACGGGAACTATGCTGTAATAAAATTTACTTAAATAACAATCAAAAATATTACTTCATACACATCACATCAACATGTACTAGTCCTCAATCGAATATATTACTTATCAATACACACAATGCAATTTATACGGCATAAATACAAAGTATTTCTCCCGAGAGTATGTAAGTAAGTATCACATACACATGTACCAGTCCTTTGACGAACGTAGGCCTCGTAATTTTCGTAACATACATGTCAGATAAATACAAACAGTGTTGAACAAAAATGAGAGAAATAAATATAACGATTCTTACCTCCATTTTTCCTATGCAGCTAGCTGTAGACCGAGACATGATGTTAGGTTAGGTTAGGTTAAACTTTCACAACGAACACGAACACTAGATTTGATTTTTAATACTATATCACGCACTCCAAATCAAGTTGTGGAGTACAGACAAGCTTGTTCCGCTTTTATAACGAAACCACGACAAACAGGGGTATTTTTTTTCAATATCGTTAACCACCACCCACCGTGGATACTTGTCTCGACGAGTTTAATTTTTGAGAAAGTTCGCTTTGTTAGATAAATGTTGGGGCGGAAGACACCGTTATAAAAAAGTTAGTCTTTACAATCACAAGACAATAAGCACATTTCAAAATTTATCTCTAAATATTATAAATACACAGCAGGCGGCATCGTCAAAAGGAAACAAGGGTCTTTACAACTTAATTTTATTACATGGTGGGTTTTACTATTAGCGAACAATACAAATATTGAAAAAGTCGGCAAGGCAAAGATTTGTATTTACGGCTGAACCATTGTTCACAATACAGTAGGCTCAACGTGTCGAAACTTGCTTGCTGGTGTACAGAAACACAACAGTGGTAGGTATGAACTTTATAAATGGTAGGTATAAGTTAAATTGATGGTGATATAAAAATATTATGAATAATCATACGTATTGATTTACTTACGCTTTACTGCCTAAGAAGTATCTATTGGTACCATGAATTGACAAAATGCATGTATGAAATGAAAAGATTATATGAGCCGCGACGTATATCAAATTCAGCCACGAATTAAAGTATCATTGATATAATGAACTCCAAAATTGGAGAAGTAAAAAGGGATTTCATACAACGAACCATGAATTCCAACAAGAATTCTAATATGACAAACCAACAAGAACGCGAATTGACCGCGACTTAATTTTATATGAAGCACGAAATAATTAGAAATCAAACCGCGGAACCGCGAATAAATTTGATACCAACCGCGGATTAATTTGATACCAACCGCGGATTAATTTGATATCGACCGCGGATTAATTTAATTACATACGCGGATTAAGTTGATATAAAACCGCGGATTAATTTGATATAAAACCGCGAATGAAAAGCATATGTGACGAGCTTTTTGCGGACACCGACAGAACCACCCTAAAGGGGGTGTTCGGGTGGTCTAGAACCGGCGAATAGTATCTACTACTGCCACTTAAGTTGCGCAATCCTTCGAGCTATGTCGGTGGCTTTGGTTCTTCTCCGGATTTCCTCATTTCTGATTCGATCGCGGAGAGAAACTCTTAGCTCTTTCCATTGCCCTTTGAGTGACCTTAAGCCTTCTTATGAGGCCCATTGTTAGCGGCCACGTCTCAACTCCGTAAGTCATCACTGGCAACACGCACTGATCCCAGACTTTTGTCTTGAGGCACTGCGGTAGTTGTTGAGAACAGAAGATGTTACGTAGCTTCCCGAACGCTGCCCAGCCGAGTTGGATTCGACGATTGACCTCTTTCTGAAAGTTGGACCTACCCAGCTGGACTATTTGTCCCAGGTAGACATACTCGTCGACAACTTCCAGAGTAGAGCCCCCAACTGTCAGAGTAATGGGTGCAACAAGAGAGTTTGACATGACCTTGGTCTTGTCCATGTTCATTTTTAGACCCACTTGTTGGGAGGCTCTATTGAGGTCATCGAGCATTGTACCGAGGTCCTCCAGGGTTTCCGCCATGACCACGATATCGTCGGCAAAACGAAGGTGAGTCAGATACTCGCCGTTGATGTTGATGCCAAGTCCTCTCCAGTCCAAAAGCTTGAAGACGTCTTCCAGTGCTGCTGTGAACAGTTTCGGTGATATTACATCTCCCTGTCTCACTCCTCGCTGCAACTGGATAGGTTTCGAGTCCTGGTCCTGAATTCGAACTGACATGGTGGCGCTTTCGTACAAGGACTTCAACACTTCGATATACCGATAGTCAGCTTGGCACCGCTGAAGAGACTGAAGTACGGCCCATGTTTCGATCGAATCGAAGGCTTTTTCGTAGTCCACAAACGCGAGGCAGAGTGGTTGGTTATACTCTTCAGTCTTCTGTATAACTTGCCTCAGCGTATGAATGTGATCCACGGTGCTAAAGCCTTTTCGGAAGCCGGCTTGTTCGGGAGGCTGGAAGTCGTCGAGCCTGCGTGCGAGACGATTCGTTATGACTCTTGAGAACAGCTTGTAGACATGGCTCAGAAGCGTGATGGGTCTGTAGTTCTTCAGCAAAGACTTATCGCCCTTTTTGAAGAACAGCATCACCACGCCTCTGTGCCATGCCTGTGGCGTTTTGCCCTCGAGTATGACAGAGTTAAACAATTTCTGCAGTGCTTTAAGTATCGGTTTACCACCGGCTTTCAGAAGCTCTGCCGTAACTCCATCATCACCCGGCGCCTTGCTGTTTTTTAGCTGTTTCAGAGCCATACTAATCTCGTACAAGCTGACGTCCGGGATGTCTTCTGTGTAGTGCCGGGTTAATCGAGCTCTTGGATCTGCGACTCGATTATTGACAGGTGTGCATGTTGTCGCGTATAACTGTCCGTAGAACTTCTCGACCTCTTCCAATAGCTCGGGCTTGGACGATACGATTCTGCCATCGTCGGTCTTTAGCTTCGCTAGTTGGCTCTGGCCTATCGACAGATCCCTAGCAAACACCTTGGAGCCTTTGTTGCGCTCAATTGCCTCTTTAATACGGTCAGTATTAAATTGGCGTATGTCGCGGGTCAAAGACTTAGAGATCTGCCTATTGAGCTGCCGATATTGGGAAGTATCCTCCGACGACTGCAGAATCATCTCGCGTCGTTCCTCCATGAGCCTCGAAGTATGGTCTGAGATTTTTTTGGTTCTGTTCGTACGATTGGGTTTGAAGAACTTAGAGCCAACCGTAAGGACAGTTTCCACGACCCTGTCGTTATAGTCGTCCACGTCGATACACTCACCCAGGCAATCGAAGCGGTTTTGCAGGTGGAGCTGAAAGCTCTCAGGGTTTTGGATTTGGGCAGGTGCTGGTCGGAGCGTAGACTTCATCAGACGTGATCTCTCGGCTTTTACATTAAGATTCAACGTGCCTCTTACCATTCGGTGATCGCTACCCGTTTTGAACGAATTGATCACAGAGACATCGTTGAATATCCGTTTTTTGTCTGTCATGATGAAGTCTATCTCATTTTTGGTAACACCGTCGGGGCTCTTCCAGGTCCATTTTCGATGCGGCCGTTTCCTGAAGAACGAGTTCATCATAAAGAGTCCCTCCTTCTCCATGAAGTCGACCAGCATTTGACCTCGGCTGTTCCTCACTCCAATACCAAATGGCCCAACTCTCAGTTCGTCACCGCAACGATTGCCCAGCTTAGCGTTGAAATCCCCCATGACCACCGTGTAATGAGTCCTGGAGGTATGTATGGCTTTGGATATGTCCTCATACATTGCCTCCACGTCCTCGTCGGGGTACTTCGAAGTTGGGGCGTATGCCTGTATGACCTTCAGCGAATAACGTTTAGTTATTCTGAGTATAAGGAATGCCACCCTATTTGAAATACTCCCGACATGTACTACGTTGTTCACGAGGGACTTGTGGACGATGAACCCGACACCACCTTGGGACAGATGGTCGCCCTCCCGGAAGTAGAGCAGGTTACCTGACTTCAGGGCTATCGTGTCCTCCCCCTCTCTTCGGACTTCGGACAGTCCCACTATGTCCCACCGTAACCTGCTCAGTTCTTCCTCGAGTTCCAGTAACTTCTCTTCCGTCCGCAGTGTGCACGCGTTATATGTTGCCAGGGCCAAGGTCGTTCGGCGAGGGATCCACGCCGCCCGGGGATTCCTAGCACCCCTGGTCTCGGAGCCGGGTCGATTTTCGCCAGAATCTGCCCGGCCACCGGGGCCGCCGGGCACTTGGGGCCGATTTCTATTTGTAAAATCCATAAGGGGGGGTACGGGCCGTCACCCACCACGCTGGCCCAGTGCGGGTTGGTGGGGATTTGGTTGCCAGAGCCTCGTTAGTAGTCCAGCAGGGTGCACCGCGAGCAGGAGAGGTTGGCTTGGGGCCCGAGAGATGTAATTTGGGCCCCCTTACACCCCTAGCTAATATCTGTTGCACATAAAATAGTAATATGGATGTAAAAAAAATGCTAAAAAATCTACTGCAAATATTTTATTGGTGGACTAATTCATAAAACTGAACAAATTTCCTAAAGGGGCATAGGCATAGGTCGCAAAATGACATAATTTTACAAATGTACCACCGGACCGAGTCAATTTGCATGGTCCAAAATTTTTTAACACCTTTTAGTTTGCCTCCTACTATTTTTTAATAATTAAAATTGAGCTCTGTTTTCGCGTTGATATGACGATAAATTACTCCAATGTTCTAAACTAGTAAGCTAACTAAAAATTAACTATGAAGTTGAACCATTCTACTATTTTTCTACAGGACATGTGCTTCCCCCAAAAGGGGGATATTACCGTACTCACCACTGTTGGAGGTGGCGGAACGGCGGGCGCAGTGCAAGATATTGTAAATATTAACAGAGACTGCAGCTGCCCTTCATCCCCTAGTCGCCTTTTACGATACCCACAGGTAGAAATGGGGGGATGCTATTCTAAGCCGGCACCACACGGCACTTCTACTATACCAGTATTCATTTAAATCCAAGCTAACAGCTAGTTACATAAACTTAAGAAAACATAGCGTAAGAAGCAAAACAGAGGACGGGTCTCGGAAACAGATACGCGCATCCATTTCCTTCCTCATAATGTAAATTGTATTCAAGATTCAACTTACAATGTTGCCAACAGAAAGAAAATTGACAAGGACAGTTTAATGTAATGGAAACCGACATCACAATGAAGAAAAATTTAGGGAAAAACTGTCATCTTTCATTTTTTAAATCGAACCACTTAGTAGTGTAGGATATAGTTTGGTAGTATGTCAGCCTGCTACTTGTAGAAGGTGGTTGAAAAATTCTGACACTAGGTTCATCGGGTCGTTGGACGACTCGGTGTACCACAGGAAAAGAGAGAAGAGAGTTTGGTAGACAGGACATATTACAAACGTACTTACACGTTTAAATTAATTGCATCCAATATGTTTTAGTTTAGGATCCATCAGGGACCAAAATAAATTTTCTGTTTAATTTTTAGAAATATTACATACCTATACATATAGGGCTCGAATTGAGAACCTCCTTTTCTGAGGTCGGTCAAATATGCATCTTCAAATGCAATCGCAGAATCGCACGAGATGCGTGCGCGCTTGCGTTGTCATCACTCAGACTTACTTTCGCCAAAGAAACTCGTTCTACATATTGAATCTAATTTGTTGGTAGGTGCTTCTAGAATAGTCTAAAATTAGTTATAGGGTGGCGTAGTGGCTCTACAGTACAGTATCTTACTTACTTCGCCGTGTGATGTCGGCATAGAATATCATCACCCCAATTCTTCCCGCGGGTATTGTAAGAGGCAACTAAGGGACTCGAGGGTTTCATGTGTATTACCACATATTACAACTTTAGGCGGACAAGGCTGACAACCTGTCACTACAGTGATACATGAATCATCTGAAGTGCGATAACGACCGTAATTTTACGATCTTTAACGCTCTGCCTACCCCGCAAGGGTAAGGCGGGATTTGTGTGTTCGCCGGCTCGACGACCCAAAGTGAGTCTTGGCCTCCGATCAGTACAGTATCTAATTAGTTTTTTTATACACAGGCACTTTATTGAATCATTTAGATAAGAAAATAAGAAACGGTGATAATATCATAGCTTTAGAAATAACTTCTGCAGAATGGACCGTACTATACATTGAATGTATTTTTTGGTAATTCTGATTAGTGGTAATTTATATTATACTTACTTTTAAATTTATATTGTTTGATGGATGCATCATTTTCTTTTGAATTTATAATGAATTCAAATTATGCCAATGATGTTATTAATATTGTTGACTTATTTATTTTTACTTATATTACTTTTTTACATGGTTGTAAAACTGTATTAATTTGCAAATAAAGAATCTGTATCTGTACGGAAAATTTTGTAATATAAGGACTAATCATGAAGATAAGGCTCGAATACTACACCAATGCACCACTTACACCAATATTGAATTTTTTTTTTTTTTTTTTTTTTTTTGTTGGACTATACGTTTACGGCCCCGGGGCCATCAAAACTACGCCTGTCGGCTTGGTGGGGAGCACGTGCTCACCCGGAAATATTTTATTGGTTGTTCAAACAACCAGCCCAATCACGCCCTTGGGGCGAGACTGGGCTTAGGAGTTGTTCTGGGAAGAACTGATCGGACTGAATCTACCCGGTACATGCCGGTAATTGCCAAAGTGAGGCGTAAATGAGGGACCTCCGCGACCCCGCCGGCGGGGACGTCGGTTGCTTGAAGAGCTTGTGGAGTGTGATCTACTCGTAATGGCTGCAGTGGCGGCTTGGGTGATTTTGTCACTGCAGTGGCGGCTTGGGTGATTTTGTCCGGCGGCTTGGGTGATTTTGTCGGCGGCTTGGGTGATTTTGTCTGGCGGCTTGGGTGATTTTGTCTGCTTGGGTGATTTTGTCACTTGGGTGATTTTGTCGCTTGATTGATTGAAATTGAAACTTTGTAATTGAAATTGAGATTGAAACTTTGTAATGCAACCGGCTTGATGTTTATACACATCTATGCCAAGCTACTACTACTATAGGAAGTTTTGAAATAGATTGTCTTGTCATGACAACACTGGGCCGGTAGTTTTTACTATGTTGACTTATACATACATACATAAATCACGCCTTTATCCCTCGCGGGGTAGGCACAGCGATAACATTCGCAAAATTACGGTCGTTATTGCTACGTCTGACAAATACAGGGTGTAAAAAAATTTGCTGCATACACTTTAAGGGGTGAACCAGCCTATGAAACTGAACTACTTTCCCCAAGGAACATAGGTCGAAATATGAATAAAAAATTTGGACCTCCCATACATAATAACGAACTGACCAAGTCAACTTGTATGGGAATCCAATTTTTTTTCATAATTCGAATTATGTTTCTTGGGGAAAGTTGTTTAGTTTTATGGGTTGATATACCCCTTAAAATATTTGCAGCAATTTTTTTTACACCTTATAGAACAATACTGTGATACAATGATGCAGAAATATTTATTGCAGTTCAAGTGTGATTTATCATCATTAACAGCGACAACAGTTTGCTGCACATAGGCCTTCTCTGAATAGCGGAACGGGATATTTTGATATGATAGTCATATTAATCATAGTGCAAAATGTTGTTTTTACCGCTGACTAGTTCATTCCCTGGATGAGTTTTATTACGATCTCAATCTGAATGTAATGGGTTCAATTCTTAGGATGCTCTGGTTTTCATTATTTCGAGTTGAAATGGGTTAGGTACTAAAGTAAAACGACACATCATATCAGCTTACAGCAGTCAACTGCTGGAAATAGCCTCCCCCAGGGTACGCCTCAAGGTACGATCTACCGTTTTTGTCAGCCGCTCTCTTTAAGTTATCGGTCTCAATTTGGTCGGAAGATTTCCAAGTGTCGTTATTTTCAAGTGTAATGGAAAGCGAAATGACCTATTTCTGAACAAGGCTAATAACAATACCCCGCCGCCATTTTGGAAAATTCTTCCGCTATAAATGTATAGTTTGCGCTATTTGCTTTCACTACAAGCCGTTAATTGCTTTTGCTCGTTCAATACCCAATAGCGTGCCACAAAACGCTATTTCTGAACCCGATATTGCAGTTCCAGAGAAAAACAATCCGATTAATTCCCGTCTCGATTCCAGACGGAATCAATCCCATTTGTGCATTCTCTCTCTAGTCGGTGCATGCTGGCAGAAAATTGAGAATACATACATACAACATCACGCCTTTATCCCTTTTGGGGTAGGCAGCGCGACAAACATTTGAGGGTCGTGTCAGAAAATCCTAGGACTATGCGCCTGTTATTGTAATACGAATGATATCCTCGAATCCCTTAGTCGCCTAAATAGAAACGAAAGAAATGGGGTGATGCTATTCTATATCTTTCTAACTGGGATTTTATGCCTAATTGTTTCATTTGAATACAAAAAAATACATGAGTACGGCTAGATCCCGAGATCCCGATGGCTAGATAAGATAAGATAAGATATGAGTATGAGTGTTCTTCCCAGTGCAAGGAGTATGATGTTATCAAGTGACTCTCTTATTCACGAGAAATAACAAATTATTATTAATGGCACTAAATCATGGCATTTAGCTTTATCTGCATCAACGTGCCTTCCGAAACAAACCATATTTCATATCCTTTAAACCTTAATTCCTTTTTTAAACTGTGTATTATTTCGTCACGCACCCACGAAACGTGCACTTAGAAACCCGCAAAACTATGGCATTCTGTGGCACTTTTCACAAGCTTCCGTCGTGTAGTTGAGTCACGCGCGGCACTCGCATTGTCAAGATAATTGCATACTTCTGCCATAGTTCACAAATGTCACAATAGAAGGTATTATTTGAATCCACAGAGTAGAGTTTTTAAGATGGATTTTCGAAAAATCGAAACAAAGTCGTGAAAAACTCCTTGTAATCTGTCTTCGCGCGCTACATTTGAAGTCCGCATGTTGTAGGATGACCGTGTTTTTGTATATACTTACCTACCTCTAATATACTTCATGAATTTCACAATAGAATGTATTATTTAAATCCGCAAAGTAGAATTTGAAGATAGATTTTCGAACAACCAGAATGAAGTCATGAAATCGTAATCTATCTAACCTCGTAATCTATTTATTTATATACAGTTTAATGCACTCATTAAAATTAAAGAAAAGAAAATAAATAGGGCACAACAGGTACAGCTAATAATCATACTTATAGAAATTTCTTCCAGCCAACAGACGGAAGATAGACATTACAATGAAAGGCAGAGAAAACACTAACTATTTCCGCACGCTACATTTGATATTCACATGTTATAGAATAATCGTGTTTTTGTAGGATCATTTTGTAGTTGTGTCGTTTGATTACGACATGTTGTGCTGTTCGTAGGTATGACACTGCATTCAAAATTTTCACCGCTACAATATTCACATTCAGTTTTCGGTCTTGTAATGAACAGTCTTGAAATATCGGCAGCTTCGAAAAATTTTATTTGGCGCTAAGTTTCCCCTATGAGTAGGTAGGATTATTTCTAGAATATTTCCTTGTTCTGAGCTCAAACGTAGTAATTTGGACATGCCACCCGAATGTTCCTCAGTGAAACAGGCCTGTTGAATTGCGAATAAATGTAGCTATTTCAGTGTCGTTGTGTGAATTACACGTGTGTTTTTGATTGTTGCTTGAACTTTAGTACGAACTCCAGTATGAAGAGTTACTTATTTCTTATTTACCTTGTGAGAAAACGAGTCGACAAATAACCTGCTGTAGTCAACATACCTGTTGGCCTCTTAGAACACTCCAAAAGTTTTAAACCGCCTAGGTACCTAGGTACCGTAGTAATTTAATCTATTTATAATCTGTGACATGTAATTATCTTATTATTAATAAATGATCTGTATCTGTACTACTGATATTGGTATTGATACTGATATTGTGGGATGAATTACCTATATATAAATATAAAGTGCTGGGACTGACACTTTAAAGTACCCTCAGAAACATAGTTTTTACCGAACTAGAAACAATGAAAAGGAGCGATAAAAAATGTAGTTATTTTCTATGGTAATTTAATTAAATTCTATTCAAGAGTCTCAGGCTGAAATAAAAAACGCCAGGAGGCAGTCTCTGTGAAAGGAAGTTGATTAAGATTGGATCTTCCACCTGGCCAAACAAACAGCTTCATTATCGGGCATCTCGGGTTTCCTCTAGAGATTTACAGGAAGTGATTTCTTACTCCAATCAACTCTTTATTGGATATTAATTGCGAGTTTCTCTGGAAGTCGTTATGATCATATTGTAATGAAAAGGATGTAATAAAATCCCTAAATACAATTAATTTGTGAATCAGCCTATGAAATAATCAACTGATACAGAGATAGAGGTAAGGTATTTAAAAAACTATTTAATCTATTTCAAATCTATAGAATCTAAAGGTAAGGTATAAATATTTGAAGAGCCCATGAAACTGAACAACATTTCCCAATGAACCTGGGTCGTAATATGAAAAATAGACGTTCGATACAAATTTACTCGGACTGCTTTCGTATTATGGGAGGCACCAAACCAAATATTATTATTTATTATTTTTATTTACTTAGACGTCGGTCGTTACACAACCATGTCAGAAGCCTGCTACTTGTAGAAGGTGGTTGAAAAATTCTGACACTAGGATTCATTGGGTCGTTGGACGACTCGGTGTCCCACAAGAAAGGAGAGATTCTAATCCTGAATTAAACAGGTTTTTTTCTCAAAAGCATCTAAAATCCAATAAAAGATACCTGAATCGCTCAAAGGACTTAAAAACTTGTCAGTCAATAAGTTAACTTGACAAAAGGTATCCCTTAGGTTCAGTCAGCTGTCACTTAAGTTAACCTTCATCAGTTCCATAAAAGCTTATTCTGATTGGAAAAGGATAGGAACCTGAAGTTTTGTTAACATTTAGGGTCAACCGCCCCGCTGCCCGCAAAATTCGAGTACGGGGCCATACTTTAGATGCGCGCTTACCCTCAGATTTGAGTACCAAGTTACGTATAAACCGATAGGGACCAAATAAGAAGCTGACATATCGTCTGGGATAAGGGGTCGATAAACAACCCAGTGAACCAATGTTTATAAGTATCGACAACGTCATAAATGTCGATATAAAACGGAAACAAAAGACTTATAATTAAACATGAGAAAGAATGATAATGAACCGATAATTACTGTAATAAAAAAATAATTGTTAATTAATTAATTGTTTAAGCTGTTATAAAAACTTTTGTTTTATGTATACATGGGTTCGTATGACTCACTTAATTAAAACAATAAAAAGTGTAGCAATAGTGTCGATTCGAATTAATATTTCTTATAATTGGTTTACAGAAGAATAGTATACATATATCATAGACTATACTATAGCTTATTCGCTAAGATAGTGTCGCCACCAGCGTAACTTGACCTCAATGCTCCATACACGCACGTAGGGGTGCGTACTGACAGTAACGTTGGTCGTGACGCTATGTAAGCGAATGAAGTATATTTCACGTCGTTGCAAATTTTTGCAGATAACTCGTGAAGTACGCAAAATCATAGTCAATTTTATCTGTGATCATATCCTACCCTGGACTGAAAGTGATTTATTAATATTAAGTAAATAATTTCTCAAATTTTGACCCCTTTACCATAAGTTAGTTAAGTGCACTCGTTTTGAGGACTCTGTTTACCCTACGGTTGGCCAATAGAGAATGCTGCGCAGCATTAGCCCGCCATTTTTACTTTTCTGCAATAAAGTTTTATAAAATAAACTAGTGGGCCGCCCAGCAGCTGCGCCCGCTGCAACTAATTTTTCCGTGGGAATACGATGTTTTCCCGGCAAGTATTATACATAAACCAACCAACCTTCCTCTTGAATCACTATACCTATTAAAAAACCTGCATCAAAATCTGTTGTGTAGATTTAAAGATTTAAGCAAACATACATACAGGCTGGCGCGAAAAGCTACTTTGCTTTATATGTATCATGTAGTGAAGTGGCAGCATTTTCAGTTAAGAAAATTATTGAATCGGCACCGAAGTCTATAGCAGTGAGGAAAAAGAACTACTATAGACAATAGAGTCACTTGTGTTTTACGCGGAAAACGAAGAGCCTATAGTATTAGCTCAAACAATAGTACGCACTTGGTTCATGTATTTCTACTAGCGGCTGCGCCCGCTGTAACTCATTTTCCCGTGCGAATAAGTTGTTTCCCGGCAAGTATTATACATATGAACCATCCTCTTGAATTACTCTATCTAATAAAAAAAACTGCATGGAAATCTGTTGTGAGTTTTAAAGAAAGCATAGGTACATACATACAGACACGCGAAAGGCAACTTTGCTTTATACTATGGAGTGATGACCATAAAAGAATCATCTTTACACACTAGTACCGTATGTTGTTATGTATGTTCTAATTGGTTGTAGCGTGACTCATATAACACAATATGTACCTACCTACGTATGTTATGTAGGCATAGTATGTATAATTTGCGGTGTAGAATGTTACGTAACGTTGAATATTAGTGCGATATACTAGTTAAATAAAATTGGGTTGTCTCTCATCGATTTGATGAGAAAAAGCAATAGCATAGCATTCTACCCCTAGAAGGTATCATATTAACCTTTTGCACGCCAGAGTTTTTTTACGTCGGCACACCCCCGACGCCAAGCATAGAAAAATATGAAGATGGTAAAAACTTATCGGCAAGCAGCCCGGTGTCTTAAACAAGACAGAATTTAAGTTATAAAAATAGGTAAATTTGGACTACTTTAGTCGTCAGTGGCGTCGTATGTACGCGAGCGTTTAGCAACTATAGTGGTCATTGGCGTTCAAAAGGTTAAACTGGTAAGACAAACTTAAAAAAAATACCAGTATAACTTGATACTTTTAAATAATAAGTTTTATCCTAGGACAAAGACCAAAATCTTCCAATAAACTATAGTAAAGTTAAGCTCTGGCTGAAAAGTTTGGACCGAAGGTTCTTATGCCATGCCGAGTGGTGCTGGTTTAAAATAGCAACACTCCATTTCTGCCCGTGGGTGTCATAAGAGGCGACTAAGGGATGAAACCAGGGAATGGGCAGCAGCGTTTCCTGTGAATATTATCTATAATATCTTGCACTGCGCTCGCCAATCCGCCCGCTAAGCGTGGTGAGTATAGCAGTACCTCCCAATCTGGGGGAGACCTATGTCTAGCTGTGGACTGTTGTGCTTGCAAAAGTAGTCGTTTCGAGTGTCTAGCGCTAGCCAGGTCTTGTCTATACCTGACTGTTCAGCTGTTATACAAAAACACTACTTCCTGTCATAAATCATTACCTCTCTTCGCATGTTTTTACCGACATTGTCATCAGTAATGATCTGTCGAGCTGGAGTCATGTTTACGCGAAATATACAGGGTGTTACAAAAAGTACTAACTTCCTTTCAAGGGACGAACCAGCTTATGAAACTGAACAACATTGGCCAAGATAAATTTTCGAAATATAGGAGCTCCCATACAAAATGTACCAACCGACTGACTGCCATCTGACCTCTACAACCCGAAGGCTAACCTGGCCCAAGGCCTACGTATAGGTTAAGTCGCATTCAAATATCATCTGAAATCGAAATTTTATTTCAATGTGGGTTTTATCACGATGTTTTTCCTTCACCGTAAGAGCAGTCGGTAAATGTACATGAGTAAAAACACATTGGTCATGGCGGGGATCGAACTCGAGTCTCACGATTGTAAGACTGGTGTCCTAACCAGCCACAGACACGACGCTCTTTGAACTAAGAAGATAAACTAGAAACGTAAAAGGACAGGATGCACATAACTTCGACTTTTACTACCAACTTTCGCTCTCGGAGTGGTAAACATTACACAGCATACTATTACGCAACCGGACAAACAGATAAATAGTAGAAATGAGTGATATTAGTTGTCATTCTCATTCATAAATAGTGGTTACGAATATTTGAGTGAAATATCTAATTCTAGAGTCATGAATTCTGATTGAAAAAAAAAATCGTATGCTAAATGCTCATCATTCTCCTCGCCTTATCCCGTTCTCTGTCGGTGTCGACTACCTAACCTAGGGGATTTGACGTGGAACCAAGTTTTGACACAGCGACTGCCATCTGACTTCTGCAACCCGAAGGCTAACCTGGTCCGAATCCTAGGTTAAGTCACATTCAAATATCATCTGAATTCAAATCTTATTTGAATGTGTGGGTTTCATCACGGATGATTTTCCTTCACCATAAGAGCAGTCTGTAAATGTACTTAAGTAAAAACAGATTGGTACATGGCGGCCGGCGGGGATCGAACTCAGGTCTCACGATGGTTAGACCACTCCTAACCACTTGGCCACAGATGCTCGTAATGCTAAATGCTATCTATATCTTCTCTTCATTTTCAGATATTAAGTCTTCGGCAGAGTAACGCCTAATGCTATTAGTTTCTTATGTGGGTAATTGTATGGCGGATAGTACAATTATAACTCAATGACAAAAAATATAAACAATGTATGTTGATCTTTTGCCACCTACTATTTAGCATTTAACACATGCCCTGTGTTGTAGAAAAAATATTACCTATATATTGTTTGTCGAGAACGTAAACATTGTACACTTTTATTTGCTTGTATTTTCAACTTCACTTTGTGAATATGTTTATACACTAATATGGTAAAGTCGTTTCAGGCTGAGCCACCTGATTGACCGTGTGGGGTACCTGACTGCTGGTGATGGCGGTGGTCGTACAATCAAAGTTCTGTCAGGTGATTTTATACACATATATTTTATCGTATGGATGTACAAAGAATGAGCATTTATGACGAACGCAACTGAAGGAATTGTGAAATTATTTTATGTACGATCGACAAGATGATTTTTCGCAGCTGTGTCACACCTGTGTCAAGTGACGTGACTTTTGCTTGTGACGTCACATGTGGCCATAGTGAGCGGACTAAGGAGGTCGCTCCACAACCGTAAAAAAGTTAGTTCCAGGCTTTAGAGGGCACGTTTAGCCGTCGCTCCCAGTTGCTGTGTATGATTACTAGATATCTTCTTCTTCTTCTTTGCGTGTTGAGGCGAATAAAACCTTATCTGACCAATAATTTGCCACACTAATGGCATTTGGAATGGCTGCCCAAAGGTCTTCTAGCGTGCAGGTGTCGGGGCACGACGCTGGGCAATTTAACAGATGCGACATTATTGACTAATATAATTGACTAGTATTAGAAGGCGGTCGGCGTTATTAGTAGGTAGGCGGTTGAAAAACTCGCGGAGTTTATCGGGTCGTTGAACGACTCGGTGTGCCACACGAAAATAAAAAAATAATTGTCTTCAGGCTTTCGTTCTGTACGTACGGGGACAAGTAGGGGATCTGTCATAATTCTAGTACTATTGAGTAGTAGCAATTCTGGTCAGTTAGGAGCATTTATCATTTTTTTTGCAAATGGCATCTAGGTCATTGTCCCATTACTTTGAGAACAATTAACAAATTTTTTCAAAGTGTTACGCTGGTTTTTATGCGTTCTAAGTCATGTTTACAAATAAATTTCTCATAAAAAAAATTATAAAAGCGTTTTAATCAGACCATTCTGTTAACTCAATAATATAAACACCCAAAAATTCAAATGTATGAAAAGCCCTGTGTCCCATGTCATCTTTGTCCTATTTGAAGCTAAATTTTTCCATAAAGTTGTAAGAAACATAACGCACATTTCTATTTTAACCCTTACTCCATTTTAATATTGTCCATATTTCACTGGCGTATCAGTTGCGCTAGGACGTTTAATACATTTAAATTAATAAAACCACTTGTCCCAAGAAAAGTTCCAAAAAAGGAGTTCCGTTTTTGTGACCGTATTTAAGCCTGTGAAATTTCTAAATCTACCAATATTAACAAATCTGGTTAAAATAGCAACACTTAAATGCCATTTGCAGTCGCCATATTGACATGAACTGTCTTCTGCTTGGGTCAGCTGTGCCGAGAATGCGCGTCTTCAGTGCTGAACACATTTTGCATTCTTAATTTGTGACTGTTTTAAGGTGAGTTGACAATAGTTATTTACTTGTCTTTATATTTGGCAAATAGATTATAACTTGGACTACAATAAGATGTGAATTTATTAGATTTAACATCAATTTAGCCGCGGAAATGAAATTTTTTCACTCGTGAATCACGTATTCGTTACTTCCTTTTTTGTTACTTTTCCATAGTAACTTATAATGGGAAATGCTAGTAACAAAAAAGGAAATTATAAGGCCACGTCTATATAACATATTTGGTACTATTTAGCTTATAATATTTTTCGTAAGTACGTTTTTTACTTTACAACCAATTTATTTCAATTCTTAACATTTCATCTACCTACACTACACTATGCAATTTTTATGAATTTGTCCCCTAAGTTTACTTTCTCAGGAACGCGTTCATCTACATACATACACAAATCGCGCCTATATCCCTTGCGGGGTAGGCAGAGCGTAAACGGCCGTATAAAACGACCGTCATCGCCACGTCTGACATAATGTTAGTAGGTATGCATAATTATTAAAAGTAATGATTGCACATAATATGTCCTTCTTTTTCTTTTATTATAATAATAATTAAATTAATATAATAAAATATTCCTCTTCTTTATATCAGAAAAACAATTAGCAATTTCTTGAAAACTGACATATTTTTCAATCCTGTGAACTCCACCTTAGAGTTTTTATTTTGTTACCAATGACTCCTTTTTTGTTACTGTCCCATAGTATTTTTTCTTGAATTTCAATTTTCTGGTATATTTTTAAATTTATTATAACTACTGTTTCACATTTAATAATAAGTTAAAAAGGAAGTAAACTATGATATAACTTCAAGCAACTTATATTGTTTATTTTTCATTTGTATGAAACTATTATGTTAGTTTCAGGGACATGGTAACAAAAAAAAAAGACTTAATTTTCCAGAAACATTCTGGTTATTTTTGTCCATTTTCTGCGGAAACATAATCATTCGATCTTAAAGATAAAGAAATTCAATTTCAAACGTGGGATTATAAGTCAACTTTCCAGGTTTTTTGTGAAATAAATAGTAACAAAGTAGGAACGTTTAGTTTGTCTTCCCTCAATTTTTGTTATTTTTTCTCTATAAATCCTGCTTTTAGTTAAATTCTATTTAAATAAAACAAATCTAAATTAAACAGGCTATCAATTTTATAAACAAAACATCAATTACAATGACTTTTTTTATTTTTGATGGTTTTCAAAACAGTTGCAAAAAAAATAAGAAATGCTCTTAGAAGAAAACTCAAAATTATTTTTGAGTTCAGCTGGCTTTTGTACATGTTCTTACTGTTTTTTTTTTCCTGTAACATTTATTTATTTAACACTAGCGGCCTGCCCCAGGGGCTGCGCCCGCTGCAACTCATTTTCCCGTGTGAATAAGATGTTTTCCCGGCAAGTATTAAACATAAAAACCTTCCTCTTGAATCAGTCTATCTATTAAAAAAAACTTGGTTCAAAAAACATCATAATCCGTTGAACAGTTGTAAAGATTTAAGCGAACATACATACAGACAAACGCGAAAACCGACTGTAGTGATTATAATTTATTATTGAATTTTTATCAATAGAGAGCTTACATAAGCAAGCTATAAAGTGCCTACATCTAAAATATTACTAATTATGGCCCAATTACACATTTTTAAATAATATTCTCACAGATAAACAGTTACCGGTAAACCGGAAATGTCACATCGCGAAATCGGAAGATCTAATCGCGGTCGACACAGTTACGTGATGTAATAACCGGTTTTGAAAACCGGTTTATGACCTAACCACTAGTCTCTCGTATTTTGAATAATACTTAAGCATTAATAGGTCGGTATAGTGATGGATATCCTAATGTAATATTTGGCTATAGTATTTATGCCGTGTGATGCCGGCTTAGAATAGCATCACCCCACATCCTTCCCGTGGGTGTCGTAAGAGGCGACTAAGGGAATTGAGAGTATGGGTGTATTACAATTTTTAGGCGACAAGCTGACAACCTGTCACTATAGTGATACACATGTTTTCTGAAACGACCTTGGAAAACGATCCTCAAAAATGTCAGACGTGGCGATAGCGACCGTATTCTTACGGCAGTTTACGCTCTGCCTATCCCGCAAGGGATAAAGGCGTGATTTATGTATATATGTATTTTTGTCAGTGTTACCTATCATTGTTATACATGGAGCCTCCCGCGGGTAAAAATATGGTGATGAATATATATTATATCGAAAGTAAGTATGTAAAAATTCGTGCGTTTGAATGTGGAATTCATTGATCGATTGAACGGTCGGACCGCTGGATAGGTTCATTCATTCGTTAAATTGGATTACTGAATGTTTGAACTAGTACTAATTAGAAACATACATACGGGGTGTAAGGGACAGCAGCGTCCCGAATAGTGATAGGGTGCAAGCAGACCATGAAACTTAACAACTTTCCCCTAGGAACATATGTCAGGAAACGTGAAAAAAATTTTGCCTTCCCATAGTAAATGGAGTCAGCTGGCCGCGATTTTGTCGGGGAGGTCGAATTTTTTTTTGTCGTTTCCTGATATAGGTTCCTAGGGGAAAGTTGTTCAGTTTCATGGTCTGCTTGCACCCTATCAGTATTCGGGATGCTGTCCCTAACACCCTGCATATCAAGCCTTTATCCCTTCCGGAGCAGGCAGAGCGCCAACGACCGTAAAATTACGGTCGTTATCGCCATGCCTAACAGATGTTTGAAGATCGTTTCAGATAAGTCATGTATCACTTTAGTGACAGGTTGTCAGCCTTTCGCCTACAACTGCACTTAAAACCCTCTAGTCCCTGAGTCGCCTCTTACGACACCCATAGGAAAGAAATGGGCAGGAGCTGCCTACACCGCGAGGGATAAAGGCGGGATTTGTGTATGTGTATACATAGATGTCCTAAGAAAACCCCTTACGCGCGAACATGCTCGTTTTGATGACGTCACACTTGGTCATAACCTCAAACACGCGACGCAACTACACACGCGTGTGAAATACGTCGTCTGTGTTTATTTGTTTTTTCCCTTAGAATGTCTAGTGACGTCAACAGCATTAAGTACCTACTTAGATAATTAGGTAGGTACACAGGTGTTAGGAAAAGTACTAACTTCCTTTCAAGGGGTGAACCGGCCTATGAAACTGAACAACTTGCCCCAAAGAACATAGGTCGAAATATGAAAAAATATTCTGACCTTCCATACAAAATTTACCAACTGACTCAGTCAGTATGTCAATCGGGTAAATCCCTAATTTTTTTTATATTTCGATCGATGTAGCTTGGGGAAAGTTGTTCAGTTTCACGGGCTGGTTCATCCCTTGAAAGTAAGTTAGTACTGTTTCTAACACCCTTTATAATTGTGGCTTTGATACAGCCTTAAGAGGAAACTTGTGATAAGATAAAAGAGACGAAAAAGTAAGTTCAATAACCTATGATTAATTACTACATAGTATAAATGGAAGTCGCGTCTGTGTGTATGTATGCTTAAATCCATTAAACAAAGGATTTTGATGCAGTTTTTTTTAAATAGATACCTAGAGTAGTTCTAGAAGAAGGTTTATATAATGTGTAAAAATATTAGCTGCAAATATTTTAAAGGGTGAATGAGCCCATGAAACTGAACAAATTTCCCCTAGAAACATAGAAAATGAGAATTTTTTTGGACCTCCCATAAAATTGACTTGGTCAGCTGGTCATTTAGAATGGGTGGTCCAAATTTTTTTTTTCAAATTTCGACCTATGTTCCTTAGGAAAATTTATTCAGTTTTATGACTGGTCTACCCCTTAAAATATTTGCAGCAATTTTTTTTACATCCTGTATGTACAGTACTTGCCATAAAAACATCTTATTCCCCAGGGAAAACGATTAGCAGCGTGTAGATCGCTAGTTCTTGCATAATTAACCTTTCACTCGCGTGCCATGGCGTTATTTTACTTCACATTCACCATGGACCGTCTGCTGACGCTACGTGGACGTGCGTGTGGCCAATGACCGTGGAGTAACTGGAGTAAGGTTAACTTATGGCTCAGCTTTGTTCTTTGTTGCTTCCATTATGTTGAATAGTATCTTGAGTATTTCTGCGGTCACGTGGAGTTTTTTGTGTGACCACTATGCCATCATAGAACTAGAAAAGAAGAAGAAGGTAGAACTAGAAGTATGACGTCACGCCATAAGTATTTGGATGGCGTCAAAACACTTACTTTTATATTATTTTTTCTGTTTATTAATTCAAACTTTGAATATTTCGAAAAATTATGAATTAAGTCCTTAGTATTTTTTGACAATAGTTTTAAGCGTACAACTGTTATATTTTATAATGACCCAGGAATCTAGCGAATTATATTAATATGTAGTTAAAACACAGAATAAAATAATAGTACGTTAAACTAATATTAGTAACATACAAGGAAAATATGTTACAAATATTTCAATTAGTGATCTAGGCCATTGAACTATACAGGTTTCATTAGGACGTCTCTCCGCCCGAGGCTAGACAAAATATGCTCTAGTCTAAGAGCATCTTAAAGAACGTACTCGTAGGTAGAAATAAGAGAAAAATCTCTCTATAATTTTATTTCAGAAAATGTAACCTGGCTCACATCTTATTCCTCTTCCTCAATATTTCTCGTCGAATTATTTTAATTTTATAACTTTTTAAATTACGTTTCTTTTTCTTCATAAAATTCCCATCTTATTCTGTATCCACGAAAAGAATCCCCTTAGCCGTCGAAATTAAAACTGTTTTCGGAAAATCGTTTGCGTCCTTTCGTAAAAAAGCTTTGTGTAATGATTGGATTGGTAAATTGTTAAGAAAAATTTGATTGAAACAAAAGCGGTAGGCAAAGACAAAGGAATGAAGAAAACAATTTTGGGGTAATTTTTTTGTTTTTTGTAATTGTTTTGTAGAAAAACATAAGCCGGACCGGTTATATCAAAGCAATATTTTGTGTTTAAAATCCGCTATTTTGATTTGGACACTGGTATTGAAATCTGTAAAGTTCTAAATAGCGGGGCCCTAAGTCTGCTAATGAAAATCGTTTGAATCGGATGTCGATTGGATTTCAGTTGGATGATTTCGGTCATTTCGTAGTCTGCTAAGTTCTGCAGTTAGAAGTATAGAAAAATCACAATTGCAATGGAATGACAGTTGAGTTTCAATGGCGTTACAATGACAAAAAAATAGCAGACTTGGGGGCCGGATTTAGAACGTTTTGTGTTCTCTAATCCTCTTTTATTGTGAGATACTCAGTCAACCCGTTGAAACTTGATGTCAGTTTGTTTTTTAATATTGTTTCGGAAGTGTACGCCCCGTCATGAGTTTCACCTCGCCGCTCGGTCGCTCTATCGGGCACCGGGCGACACTTTCTCTGCGCGTGCGACGAACCGCGTCTAAGGCCGGACTTCTAGCGTCACTTGACGCAAGCTGCTTTTAGTACTTCGAGCAACATGCCGTGTGATACCGGTTTAGAATAGCATCGCCCCATATCCTTACCGCGGGTGTCGTAAGAGGCGACTAAGGGACTCGAAAGTATTGGTGTATTACAATTTTTAGGCGACAGGCTGACACCCTGTCACTATAGTGATACACATGTGATACAACCTTGGAAAACAATCCTCAAAAATGTCAGACGTGGCGATAGCGACGGTATCGTTACGGTCGTTAACGCCCTGCCTACCCCGCAAGGGAAAAAGGCGTGATATATGTATGACATACATATGTAGGAGGCGGTGAACAATTCTGAAACTAGAGTTCATTGGGTCTTCACCCGAAAAGAGAGAATCGCAATTAACTTGATTTGGCGCCGGACGACACTTTCACCTGCGCGTGCGACGGACGCGATATCCGATATCAATAGGTTGGCGCCGCACCGGAAGAATACCTTGGAAATTGATAGAAACACACGCCAAATCTAATACCTTTAAACGATCAAGAATTGTATACATTCATTATAATTATTAATATTTATCTTACTATATTTGGGAAGCTTACAGCAACTTTATTTTATGTACTACTAGCTGCCTACCCAGCGGCTGCGCCCGCTGCAACTCATTTTCCCGTGGGAATAAGATGTTTTATACCGCAGCTAGTGGATCTCGCTTGTTTTACGCCCCAATAGATGGCGTTCTTAGTTGTAAATTAATGTGATCTTAACCTAGATGTCCGAAGCACGTACCTAGCTAATAGCTATATCGGATCCATCCAGCTGTCACTTTTTCGTTATCAGCGAATGTCACAAAGTGGTCGGTCTGGGTCGTACCAAGGCACCGTAACGCCTTTTGTTCTATGACTTGCCCTTAATTTTGACTTGGACCAGAAAATAGGAACTCTATTGGAAAATAAATGGCGATATTTTTTGTCCAAACGACCATTTTGAAGTCTGTATTTCAAGGACCAATATGAAGTAGTCGTTTATACTGTGACCTATTTACAAATAACCAGGAATACGTAACCTTAAATAAAGATATCTAGTAAGCACTCCTCAAACAGTAGGTACCTTACGCCACAGCATATTTTCAATTACTGTCAGGTAGGATAAGTTTACCTACGTTCCGGATAAAATATTTATTTAATCATTCTTTACGAAAATCCTATGGTCTGTGGGACGCCCAAGGTACCGCTGGAGGGACGTGGTAGAGGATGACCTGCGCGATCTTTGTGTCAGCAATTGGCAGGAGATCGCGCAGGACAGAGATCAGTGGAGAGAGCTCGTTTCGGAGGCCAAGATCCTCACTGGGTCGCTGAGTCAGCAGAGTTAGTAAAATCCTAAACTCCCAACTTTATCTTGTGTATCAAAAAGAAATTCAGCACAAACATTTTTCGTTTGAACTAAACTTTTCTTTCTGTAATCAAAGCATTTTCTTGTTTTTCGTTTCCAAACTTACGCTGAAGTTTATCTCTATTTGCCAAGTCTTATATAAATAAACAAAAACACGAAAACGCAATTATGTCTGATTTACCATTGCTAACATTTTGACTAGTCTTGTTTGTGAAAGAGTTTCGAGTACCAGAATTATTCACTTACCTAGGGTTCCACCTTTCTATTGAAAATATTTTTTTGTCAGACGTGGCGATAGCGATCATATTTTTACGGCCGTTAACGCTCTGCCTACCCCGCAAGGGATAACGGCGTGGTAAGTATGGCGTGGTATGTATGTATGTACTAATTATTTACCTTTTTGTTCACAGGTAAGAAATATTTAGGTAACACCGCTCGCATGCAGTTTGTTTTGGTAAGATTTTTCTTCGCCGCTTTAAAAGAAGATGTGTGCTTGGTCACAAACAACTTGATTCTGTACACTATTTCAATAATCCTTTGAGAGCACGAAATCACTAGATTATTTCTGTTAGTTTATCCCCAATTCTGTATTCTTATACGATGTCAGTGTATACAGGGTGCCCTGTTTAAGTGATCCAAAGAAATAATCTAGATCCTGGATACCCTTAAGTAGCTACCAGTTTGGAATATTATTTTCCAACATTTAAAATAAATATTTGGCATTACACTCCACAAAAAAATATCTATCAGTCAGTCAGCTTTACTAGTACGTTAGGTAATTTTTTTTAAAGCAATGTTCCAAGTTTGATAGCTAAGGATGCCCAGGATCTAGCTTTCCTTTGGACCACTTAAATAGGGGCACCCTACACAGGAAATCAGGAAAAGTACTAAGTTTGTTTCAATGGATAAACCAGCCCATGAAACTGAACAACTTTTCCCAAGGAACATAGTTTGAAACATGAAAAATAATTTTAGACCTCCCATACAAAATGTACCATCCGATTGTGTCAGGTCAGATTGAATGTGAGGTGTAAATAGTTTTTACATATCTCATGCCCTGAAAGTAGATCATTACTGACAAAAAACACGATCTGTAAGTTGAACTTACAGGCGAGGTTTTAAAACTAAGCCTGTAAGTAATTTTAAATATGGAACTAGAAAAAGAACCAATAGAATCGCGGCAATTAAAAAGTTAAAATCAATTTCTTTTTTTTTAATAGGAATTGCATCAATTAGTTGTAAACGATTTTAATTTTCGAACTGGCCGCTACGAATTGTGTTGCTTGAACGCAGGAATTATATTTTTAATCTGTATTTTTATAACGTCAATAAATGAGTTTGTCGAATTACTACTCAATATTACAATAACAAAATTAAAAATGGCTAATATCTCTACGATCAAAAAAATGTCTACTTTATGTTAGGATACTTTTCTTTCATATTAATTCAATATTTTTCAATCATAGAAAAAAAAGTTTCGTGGTGCAATTTGAATACCAGACGATACAATCATCATTTATGGATCGTTTTCTTGTATTTATCGCTTTATTTTACTCACTTTTCACTCGATATGTAAAGCAGTATACGTACCACGGATGTAACATCAATAACAACCTCGGAAAGGTACCGCTCTCGCTCCGCTCGGGCGTTAAAAAACCTCGGTTGTTATTGATAGGTTACATGCCTAAGTACGTAATCTACTATTTCATATTACGACGTATGTTTCTTGGGGAAAGTAGTTCAGTTTCATCGGCTGCTTCATCCATTGAAAAGAAGTTTGTACTTTTCCTTGTATACATACTTATGCAGTTGATAATTCATTTCATTAGATTACGATGTAAATTCCTTACAACAATGGGCTTCCCGTAACGGACTATTACAATAATGTGTGGCTTATCGAATACCGTGGGAACACAGCCGTGATTACGTAGAAGAATGCATCAGACTCTACTGTTCACATTCTTGGTATTAACACTTCCTTGCTTCATCATTTCTCAACGTAAAAAAAATGCAAGAAATACAATATTGACACTTAAGTCCGCATTATAAACCGCACTCAAATCTGAGGTCCATGTCAAGACCGATTTTGACAAACGTCAGTCAACACTAACAGCATCTCAAAGTATCACCAAGATCGATCTTAGAGTCCTTAGTAGCCTGTATCGTTTTAACTATTCTATTCTGGGAAATATGGCGTCCATATCTACATCTAAAGACGTATTTTGCCCATTTCTTAGTATATAAGGTGTAAAATTATTAGTTGCTAATATTTTAAGGGGTGAATCAGTCCATGAAACTGAACAACTTTCCCCAGGACACAGGTCGAAATATGAGAAAAAAAAACCTCACATACATGACTTGGTCGGTCGGTAATTTTGTATGGGAGATCCAATTTTTTTTTTCATATTTCGACCTATGTTCCTTAAGGAAAGTTGTCCAGTTTCATGGGCCTGTTCACCCCTTAAAATATTTGCAACTAATATTTTTACACCCTGTATATTGCCTCGTAGAAGTTTTCCCAAGTGGCAGATCAGCCTTGCATACTTTATGAATATACTTTTAGAACTGAACTCTTTGCCATAATAATATAAAGTAGTAGTTATCTTGTACATAATTAAACAATATCTTGTCAGTTCTACTACGAACTATGTAGTTTACAACCAATAAAAGTTTAATGACCTCTCGTGATTATGTTCTAATTTTAGACGGCAGTATCGCACATAATACAATGAGTAGCACATGGCGAGGACGTAAATTAGGTCGGCGATAATTTTGCGCTTTATAGCAAGAGCGTATTTTTTGCCGTGTGATGCCGGCTTAGAATAGCATCACCTCACATCCTACCCGTGGGTGTCGTAAGAGGCGACTAAGGGACTCGAGAGTATTGGTGTATTACAATTTTTAGGCGACAGGCTGACAACCTGTCACTATAGTGATACACATGTTTTCTGAAACAATCCTCAAAACTGTCAGACGTGGCGATAGTGACCGTATTCTTACGGCTGTTAACGCTCTGCCTACCCCGCAAGGGATAAAGGCGTAATACATGCATGTATATATGTATGTATTTTTTAAATGTTTTGTTGTCTCATACTGTACTAGCGCCCAGCGCCCGCTGGAAATCATTTTCCCGTGGGAATAATATGTTTTCCCGGCAAGTATTATACCTAAAAACCTTCCTCTTGAATTATTCTAACTATTGAAAAAACGCACATCAGGATCCGTTGTGTAGTTTTAAAGATTTACGCAAACATTAGCAAACATATATGCATACAGACTCGAAAAGGGACTTTGCTTTATACTATGTAGTGATTCAGATTCGGTACCCAACGGGTCAATACCAATAGATACAACTAAAAAGAAATGAACGTATCTTTAATTTACGCTTCTTCTTTTCGTGTGGGACACCGAGTCGTCCAATAAATAGCCCGAAGAACCCTGATACACACCCCTAAAGGAACGGCCGTATTGTTGCGGCCTTGACGCTCTGCCTACCCCGAAAGGCATGAAGGCGTCATATATGTGTATGTATGTATTTGTCAACTCAGTGCCCCACACGAAAGTTAAGAAGAACCTATTTTAAATTCATTTAAACCTTTTTTAACGTAAAACAATCCGAATTCATGATTCAATCTTTTGCGGATCCGCCGGCTTGATGAGAATTTTTACTATAAAAGTACAGTTTTTTTTCAGTCGATCTTATCACTTGCATTGTGCTGTCCTGTTATTCATTATAATGAATCATGCTGTATAATATTACCGTGGATGTAAAAATGTACTTAACTGTCGGAATATCGATATCGATACATATCGAGTTCAGTTGATACCGATATATCGATATCTTATCTTAGTTAGCCTGTGTCGTCCCACTGTTGGGCAAAGGCCTCTTCTCTATCCACTCTGTTCTGTTCTGGGCATCTAAGTGCTTGGGAGCATCTAAGTGGGCATCTTTGCTTTATTGTTTTTATGTAAAACAAATCATGACAATTATTTGAAATATACAGGGTGTAAGAGACGGTGTAACGAAAACTTTGCAGGCGTGACCAGACCATGAAACTGAACAACTTTTCTATGGTGGCTATGTCGGTAAACTTAAAAATCAATTTCGGCCTCCCATACAAAATTCCCGATCAGCTGACTGATTTTGTATGGAAACTCGAAAAAAAAAATTCTTTTCCCGACATAGCCCCCATATTCAAAGTCATCAGTCAATGCCATAATTTTACCCACCTTTCTACAATTGATGGGCTTTTCAATTCGTTATAATATGGAGATTGACTATGGCTTCCATGAGTCGATATTTTTGAGCTTCGATATATCGATAGTTATCCAATTTTATATTGCATTGCATCCCTAGTGGTGTACTGTTATCCGGTGACCTGGGTAGGTCTTTAGTATTCATTGTTTCTTCAGTCGACTCTTTATATCCTACAGTTTTAAATTTTAAATCCGCTGAATAATATTTTCTGTTCAGTGTAGTTGTTGGTATATAAGGTGTAAAAATATTAGCTGCATTTATTTTAAGGGGTGAAACAACCCATGAAACTGAACAACTTTCCGCAAGAAACATAGATCGAAATTTGAGATTTTTTTTTGAGTTTAGTATATAGCTTGACGACCGGTGGACAAAAGCGGCAACGGAGTGGTGGGCAAGGGGAGCGGAAAGGTCTGTAGGCGGACCACCTGGGTCCTAAGTAAACTAAATGGAAATCGTTTCAGTTGGATGTCGATTGGATCTCAATTGGATGATTTTAGTACTTTAATAGGAAAATCTAAATGGCAATGGAATGACAGTTGAGTTTCGATGGCGTTATAATGACAATAAAATTGCAGACTTGGGGCCCTGCTCGATGGTCCGACGATGTCGTCAAGTTTACAGGACCTCAATGGATGCGGCTGGCGCAGGACCGTGAGGATTTCCGCTGTAGAAAAGAGGCCTATACCCTGCAGTGGGTGGATGTGGGCTGAGAATGATGATGACCATGATGATAACAGCTTAGGAAATGGGGTCATAAATAAAAAATCGTACCTACAATTTTTCTGGCAGCAAAATACCTCTAAAATACACTCTTTGAAGATCTTTTTGTTCTTACTGACGATTTACAAACCTTGATTTTTCAATGAATGTTCCTTTTCTCTTTCATCTTTGCGAATCCCATCCAAATAATCGTGATTGTACCGTTCTATAGATATGTAAAAACTTACATCAAAGTCGAATGTATGTAAACCAGACCCCGTATTTCTTTCTGCCATTCCTCAATGGTAGACTATTAGAGGAACCGAACATTTTGTAAACAGTTTACCTACTTCACTACATAATATAGTCGCTTCCCGCGTCTGTCTCTCGTGACTGACTATGTGTGTATACTTACATTTGTATAATTAGAAAACGAATTTTAGTGCAGTTTTTGACGTTATAATTCGATGGAGCCGGTTGCATGCACTAAAAAAAATTTACATTACCGTTGAAGCGTTACCTTGAAGTGTAAGCGAGAGCGCGAAATGAGCGACAAAGATGCACAATCGGCCTCCGCGTTCAGCAGCAGTATTATGGAAATTAAATTATTATTTTTTCAAAATTACAACCTATCCATCTGTATTTTCTTATGACCTTGCCATGTTCGTCAATAAACTGACTTTACAGACAACGGCTTTTTTTTCATAGATAGAGTGATTCAGGAGGATGGTTTATTTGTACCTACTTATATTACCTACTTGCCGGGAAAATATCTTATTCCCAGGGGAAAAAAATTGCAGCGAGTGCAACCTCTGGGCAGGCCGCTAGTCATTCGTATTTCCGACTGAATGATGCCAGTCAATTACTTCGAGATTGTTTATAGCAGATTTTATGTTCGGAAAAGTGCACAGCATTTATTTGACCGCCATTTTTATTGATTCGCGTTTTCGAAGTGATTGCGGTTGGTTTATAGTTAGATTTATGTAAGATGTAAATGTATAAACCAAACGGAAGCTTCAATTTGCTGTTTTCTGCGATAGAATCTTTCATTAGTTTGTTCTTGTAATATTCCAATTAATGTGTATTCAGGCGATTCAGCTATTATAAAATCGGCCACGTAAAGCGGATACGTCAGAGATACCCTTATTCAATTAGTTAATGAGAGCCTCACGTTTCGCGAGTGGGCGGTATTGTGACACGATACCGGTAGATTCATTGTTTAGTAATTTTTTTTGTTACCTATAAGGTGTAAAAATATTAGCTGCTAATATTTTATGAGGTGATTCAGCCCAAGAAACTGAACAACTTTCCTCAAAAAACATAGGTCCACAAATGAGAAAATGTTTTGGTTCCATACAAATTGAATTGGTCGGCTGGTAATTTAGTATGGGAATATTCTATTTATTTAAATAAATACAAATTTAGTAGTCCAATTTTATTTTTTCATATATCGACCTATGTTCCTTAGGAAAAGTTGTTCAGTTTCATGTACTGGTTTACCCCTTAAAATATTTTCAGCTAATTTTTTTACACCCTGTATATCAGGCAGCTTAAGTATGTATGTGGATAATTCTTTTTCACGGGCTACTGCCTAAACGGCTAGGCGGATGTTGACATAATATGAAATGTTGTTGGATTCGTTTCAGCAGCGGGAGTATTGACACTAACTCTATTAAAATTTCAAATGTCTTTTCACATTATAAACATTGATAACATGCTAAAAAAACTGCTTCACTTATTGTTTTACCTTTTTATTCGGTCAAACATTCGGCAAATTTCACCGAATATTCAGTATACCTGCTGAACATGCCGAATTCCTCACATAAACCGAATATTCGGCCCATCTTTAAACCAAATATTCGAACCATCTCTGTTTGAAATGCCATTTGAAACGAAAGAAGCAAAGGTTTGAAACCCCCCCAAGTCTCCAACTTCACAAATAAATTGCTGTTTGAAACTTTACTTCTCCTGGAATTCCACACCTTGAGGGTATTGGCTTTTAGTTGTCGACTTAATTCTACATTTGGAGCTCTTTGAAGTTGCCGCGTGATGCCGGCTTAGAATAGCATCACCCTATTTCTTCCCGTGGGTGTTGTAAGAGGCAACTGAGGGACTATAGTCTGTAAGTTTAGGTACTTATATTTTTGTAAACAAACTTTGTACGAAAGTGACACTTCTGAACTGTCAGTTTCATACAAAGCTTGTTTACGAAAAGATAAGTACCTAAAATTACAGTCTATAGAGGGTTTCAGGTGTATTACAACTTTTAGGCGACAGGCGACTTTTAGGCGACAAAAGTATAAGATAAAGATAGTTTATTTCGAAATAAAATAGTGCTGACAAATAGTAAATTAACAGATATAAAAGTTAATTATAGTGCGCATATATTTATCAACTACACCTAAACTAGTGTGGTCCCGGCAGAGTAGAATAGCAACACAGAATAAATACTGGCTTGCGCCGTACAGAAGGCAACCTTCACACATACGCCCCCAACTCAGAAACACATCTACCTACACCTTGCCGTTTGCGAGCGAAATGAGAACGAATCGAAACATAAAGTAGTCGGATGTCAACAGGGGTACAACGCGGGTGCGCGTGCCAGTATTTATTTTCTTGCTGACCATATAATTCTTGCTGTAAAGAATTTACTTACAAATATTTTATATTTGTTGTATTTGCTACACATAATCACAAACATGTTTAAAAATTAAGTAGATAGCTGAAATATCAACTCTTCAATAGTTTACCCCAAACTGGGTATAGATCTGGCGAGCTAGAAAGCGGCACAGCCGTACCATCCTTTTCTCGAAGCGGTTCGGGCCATTTTCAACACCTTATAACTTTCTTGTGGATAAAACAAAAGACTTGAAACTTCAGGAATCAATCAAAAGCCCTGTAGATACGGTATAATTCAATTTATTGTAAACATTAAAATACATTGAAAATATTGATATGGTCACTATAAAATAATGCTTATTAACTAATTACGTAATTAATTAAGATAGATCTCTTAAGTGGGAAATGAACAAATCGATAGCCGACTTGGTTTCAAATGGATCTCATACCTTTTTACGGTTGAACAGCTCAGTAGCGAGACTTGGATTTTTTTATATATTGATGTTTTTGAGGGGATATAATAATAACACGACATTGGTATTGTTTCTATTCTATTTAAAACAATAAACGTAACTAGTACTAAGCATGGGTAGGTAAGTAACAGCCAAAATAGACGAGCAAGCCAGTACCAAAACTTCCCCGCCTGCATTTGTCTCAGGCGGGCCCCGCGTTTGTCTTGATAGGTACATATCTATCGTTCACCGCACTCAATAGAAAAATCGCAAATAGAGAGAATCGAGGTAAAAAATCAGCTGGTATGCCACTACTCATCGCCGTAAAAAGCAGCAACCCTAGCGAGTAGGTATAAATTTTAGAAAAGGAGGCGAGCTGTCCTTCTTTAAATTCTCTATTTTGCGATAGCAAGCACCATCTCCTGTGGGGGTCGTAACGACTAGAGATGGGTAGAGGGTAAAAACCCATTCATTCCACCCGGGTGAAAATCGGGTGATTTGGGTTAAAACCCGATTTTTACCCATTACCTTACATTTTGATGGGTGAAAATAATTTATACTAAAAATCTCTTAAAAGAGCTAGTGTTTTTTGAGAAACTCGATAATATAATGAATAATTAATCATTTCCACCATCCAATTGTGTTATGAATCATAGTTAAAAAAAAAACAAAAGTCGTTAAAAGTATACCGTATAGTTACAAAAAAGAAAGACTCGTGTTTATCTAATGTTTAAAAGATTTTTTTAGAGAATTTTTTAAATTAAAAAGAAAACGGATTTTTAAATTAAATTTAAAAATATATTCCTATAAAGAATGTTAGGGCAAAGAAAATAAAACTAAAAATTAAATCAGTATTATTACAATAATTAACATGTGCATGGTGCATAGTATATTCATCTTTTTACAAAAAAATCAATATCAGTATTTTACAACAATAGTAATGTTCTTCAGAAATAAAATAACTAGAAATTTTAATCAACATTTAGCATCATGTCATATTATGAAATAGCACAATAATTAACACGTTTCATTATAATCTTTATCATTTTATAATAAAATCAACATCAGTAATATAAAATAATTAACTTAAAAGCAGGAAATCACTACATAGTATAAAATAAAGTCACTTCACGCGTCTGTAAGTATGCTTTAATCTTCAAAACCACCCAACGGATCTGGATAGGTTTTTTTTTTAAAGATAGAGTGATTCAAGAGGAAGGTTTTTAAGTATAATAACATGCTAAATACGTATATATTACGTGTAGGTAAGTAGCAGCGGGTGAAACCGCCGGGCGGGCCGCTAGTAAAGTTTAAAATTAAAATCAACATTTGGCATCATGCTACATGATAAAATAGAATAATAATTAACATTGTACTTTTTAAAAAAAACTAAAAATTAAAATAAACAACTTGCATTACAAAATAATACTTACATAAATTGAAAAGTCTTGAAATAATCTATGACTTAAATCAATTAACTTTGGCATTAACAATTATCATAGAATTTTTTTCATTTTAAATATCACGATTAAAATTAGTCCTCATCGCTAGAAACAGGTAAGTTGTCGCAGTCAAGAAATTCGTATTCAGGAACATTGGAGTTGCTACATGATGGTAGTGAATTAAGAGAATCAGAAGGCCGCGGTGGGGTGTCTAAAAGAGTATCGTCTAAGTCACATGCACAATCTTCTTCTGGTTCATAATTTTTCTGGGTTTTGTTCAGCAATGTCCAATTGTAAGAAATAAAAGTAATTTTAGCTGCCCTGTCAGTAGTAAGCCTGTTTCGTTTTTTGTTGTGGATATTGCTGTGAGCACTAAATGACCGCTCTGCTGCAGCAGAAGTGCACGGTGCTGATAAAATCCGAATGGCAACTTTGCTTAGGGAGGTGGATGTACAAATACCACTCCACCATTGTACTGGGCTTATTTCATTAAGGTTTTCCCACAAAAACCTTCGGCTCCAATAATTTTTTTGAGTTCTGTATGATGCTAAGTCAGGCACAGCATTAACACCAACATTTCGCCCTGTTTCATAGATGTATTCAATGGCATCTAATTCGTGACTTTGTTCGAGTTCGACCCCCTGACATGATGGGTCCAACATATATGCCGCGAAATGAATTGGCTTTAAACACATGTTGACTCTTTCTTCAACATTAAAAATAATTTCATCTTTTGTGATACTTTCTAGCATTGTCACTTCTGGAAATGCAAATCTAAGCGAAGATTTCATATTCTTAAGCGTGATGTAGACTTTATGAATATTTTGCTCATTTGCTTCTAATTTAAAGATTGCATCTGAAATTGGTTGTAGAATATGAATACATTGATTTGTCATATTCCAAAATGATTCGTCTAATAAAGCTGATTTTTCTTCTGTTGGTAATAGTGTTGCTCTTTCGTGTACAGCTAGCGTCTGCAAGGCAGTTTTGGTATTCTCCAGGCTTTTAAAGCTTGTGCAATAGCTTCCCCATCTAGTATCGCAAGGTAGCTTTAAGCTTTCGCCAGCGCCCTTTTCATGGACAATTTTGGTCAGGAGAGATGTCAGAATTTGGCTTTTCTTAATAGCTTTGATTACATGTACTGCAATATCTTTGAAACTTTTTATGACTGGGATTCTGACTATGTCTTTACAAAGCAAATGAAGAGTGTGTGCAGTGCAATTCAACAATGTTACATGTGGGTGAATTTCTTTCACCAGACGAAAAGCGCGTTGTATATTAGCTGCATTATCTCCAATCAACGTAGCGAATTTTTCTGCTCCATACTCTGACAGCGTTACTAAGATTTGTTCAGAAACATATTCACCTGCGTGCCGATTATCTTCTGTCGCTACACTTTTTATAAAAACAGGTTCTGGTTTCGAGATGAGGATATTAATAATACCCTCATTTCTGCAGTTAGACCATCCATCTAACTGCAAGTGCAAACATTTAAGGGAGATCAATTCTTGTTTCAGCTCTCGATGCATGTCTTTGTAAGTCTTCTCTAATAAACTAGTTGATAAAGTTTTTCTCGTCGGCAGTTTATACAAAGGTTGAAGCTGGTCAACAAAATTTATCCAGAGTGGATGCTCTACGATCGACAGTGGTGTACCCGATACATATATAGCTTTAGCTAGAACAGAGTGCAGGTTTTGTTTCTCTCCTTCTGACACGCTGCGTATTGTCGGTGTTGAACTGCTTTCGATTGCTGATGAGTTCATATCTTCAGGGCTCATGTTTTCATCCCTATTAAAACTAAGCGATGGCTGTGAACTTGTACCTGCAGACGTAGATGGCCTTCGCAAGTCTTCTTTGTAAGTTTGAGGGCAGTTGATGCACTGAAGCAGGTGTCTAATCATTTTTTGCAAGTTTGCCACCTTGTAATGCTTTTCACAATATCTGCATGTCGCGGATTTGTTTGCGGTTTCCCGAAAATGCGCCCATATTCTTTGATTTTTTTGTCTCCCCATCTTGATCTAAAATAAAAATAATAGATCAGTGAACTTGTTAGAATTATAAATTCAAAATAAAGTAAATTTTAAAACCACCCCTTTACAGAGTTTCACATAGGTACCCTGAACTAAATGAGTTTTGAAACCGGATTCTTAGATATTTTTGCTACTAGGTTTGGAGTATAAGTAATCTTGATAAAAAACAAGTATTTGCGACATAAAAATAGTCTATAAAGCTTAGCACTTCACATTAAAGAAGAAGTTAAAGATATTTTGTCATATCGCAAAAGGAAGTTCGCCGTGAGTGTATTAAACTTTGTGGGTTAATAATAAAGTATTTTTACTTACGAAGACACAAAACGCTGAATCTGCGAACGGTGTTTCTCAATCCATATGATTTAAAGCCAAGGTCGTCGTTTTATGAAGATCCGTAGTCCAGGGTACACAAGCCAAAGTCAAATAAGAAGTAACAAACACGATCAGATCACAACCACTAAAACAAGCGCACTCTGCGAGCGAAAGCAAGAGAATGGTAATTTTATATTTTTTAAGCATAATGTGTTAAAAGTAACACAAAGGACTTACTCTTTCACAATACAAAAGAAAATTACCTGGAAGGGTTGAATCGGCGCGGCAAGTTTCCTTAAAAACTTACATTTCAAAGAATTGAACAAATTACCGTTGAATAGCGTCAATAAAACCATTATCTATCCACCATTCAATAATTATTAACTATGATAGTACAAAGAAAGGATCTGTAAGTAGCGACCGTTGATCATGCTTTCTCGCTTGCACTGAGGCTGGAAACCGCTGGGCGGGCTGCTAGTATAATTATAGAATACATACAATCACTAAATATTAACAAATAAACATGAAAACTAACTCCTAAAAATAATAATGTAAACAATACATTCAAAATATTATTTATGAATTTCCACCCGCAAACGGGTGGTTTGGGTGGAATGAAATGGGTGAATATTGGGTTTTTACCCGAGTTCGGGTTTTTACCCGGATGATTACCCATCTCTAGTAACGACCGAGGGAGACACCCGACCCTGGACAACTCCACATTTAAACCCGGAACGGGGTCTCTATCAGGCGCATGTGTAGACTCCTGCAACCAACCTGGCTCCGCACGTATCGACTCGTCGTTCCTGTAAAGGGAGGCGCAGGTCCTGGATATGGGCAAACCTGCGTTTTCCAATATTGCGTCCCAGGTAACGCAGTGTTTGTGGAGAAGAAGCTTTACCCGCGCCATGCGGTTTCAAGAGATCGTAATGTCTCGAAAAATCACACATAAAATCGTAACCATCTCTAACATTTCACAATATTCCGACAGATCATGATGTAGCTGGATACATTATAATGTATCGTTGTTTGCGATTTTACGGTGACATATATACCAATAGTACCGCTGCCATAAAACAAGAAACCACAGGTCCATCGTTTAAAATTAGTAAAGGTGTCAAACAAGGCGACCCTCTATCTCCAAAACCGTTCACTAACGCGCTAGAGCAGGTTATCCAAACGCTTGCAGATACCTGGGAAGGGCGAGGTGTTGCCATTGGCGGAAGGAGGTAACGAATCCTCGTTTCGCCGATGACATCATCTTATTTTCAACAACAGCGTCAGAACTACAGCTTATGCTGCAAGACTTGAGCACTGCGAGTCTTGGGGCAGGACTAATGATGAATATGTCAAAGACCAAGATTATGACAAGTAGCACAAAATACAGGGTTATAGTGGATGCCGGGAAAATGGAATATGTCGATGAGTCTTTATGCCTGGGCCAAATAGCCTCTTTCCAAACACGTCTAAGATAAAAAAGTTGTTCTACGCACCGAAAATCCCTGGAAGAGCTATTGGTCCATGAAAGAACACATGAAGAGTGACCTGCCAATTTTGCTCAAACGAAGGCTCATGGACGTATGCATTCTCCCAATCCTCACCTACGGTGCTCAGACTTTGCCTATGACGGAAGCTTTTGAACATCTTTTAGGTCCAGCCTACAGATTTGCCAGCGAGCCATGGAGCGCAGTATGTTAGGCCTCAAGCTGGCAGACCGTGTTAAGAATCATATACTGCGTTCAAGGAAAAAATTTTCTGACGCTGCCTATACTGCAGCCAAGCTTAAACTTGACTAGGCCTGTCACGTTTGTCGTATGCCAGAAGATCTGTGGGCAAAAGTATCAGCTTTGTGGCAACCGCCCACATCGAGACGACGCCGTGGAAGACCCCGTCGCAGGTGGCGTGACAAGCTAGAGGCCTTTAGCAAAGACTGGCACTTTGAAGCCCAAAGCAGAGTGGGGTGGAATGAGAAGAGGAAGGCCTTTGCTCAACAGTGGGACGATGCAGGCTAATTAAGATAAGAAGTTAAAATTTGCCCTGCAGTGGAACATTACAGGCTAGTAACAATAATTACACGTACCGTCTTTATTTATTTATTTATTTTGTATCTGTCTTCTGCAAAGAACAGTAATTTTAAATACATGCCACACGAGTCGATACAAGCATAGCCAGGTCGGGTGCAAGAGTCTGCCTCACGATTGACCTCTATCACACGCGCCTGACGGAGACCCTGTTCCGGTTTTGGTGTGGAATTGTCCTTCTTCAGGACCGGTCTTGTGTCTGGTTAATCTCTCAGTCACCTTACAACCCCCACGGGAAGACAGAGTGTGGTGTTATTCTACTCTGCTGAGAGCACATGACAATAAATTACGCCATCACAAAAACTACTTACAAACTAAGCTAGTTATACGTGGAAAAGTTGTCAAAGTAGAATTTCCTTCGGTTTGTCTTGTCTCTCTCTTTTGTATTCCATTGCCTTTGCCCTTAATTTAGGCTTACATTTCTGTTCACTTGACATCACACTATTTATCCATGCTGCATAAGGACTTAGAGCAGTATATATACTGCCAGTTACACCGACGTTTTTTTTATAGCTTTGTGACCACGAGTAATCATACCTTGATAGGGGCTGTGTTGCAGGCGCGTAGAAAGCTGCAATACCCACAATTTTGTCTTTGTACAAAAGCGGTCCACCTCCGTCGCCTTTAATTAGACCCTGATTGAATTTCGAGCATTTGGAGTGCACGCAAATTCCTGCTAGTATCGATTCGAATGGGGGGGTCTTTCGATCACAGTGGACAACCACACCGTCTGCAATTTGAAGATCCTCTAATTGATCCGTCTTTATCGTCTCTGCGAAAAGATGTGTTTCACCCCTGAAAAACTCTGAAAAGGAGTACGTCCCACCAGCGCCTACAATCTTTACGGGATAGCCGATGAGAGCTTTGTAGTCTACCGCTGATATTTTGCCTACTGGTAGGTCATTTATGGGGTCTATCAGCAAAAGAGCGATATTGTCTTTAGCAAAAGTAGGCAAAAATTGTATATAAATATCATTAGATGTGAAGCCGAAATGCGGGAACATTTTTATTATACTCCTTTGTTTTGAAGTCGTGTTGGCTTGGAGAGATAAGTCGCCGTAGACTATTTTAAATGCGTTCATCCCATATTTGTACACAACCTTTAAGCAATGCGCCGCAGTCAAAACCCATTCAGGTTTTATCAGATTACATGTACATATTCTTAAAGAACGGATCTGATTTTTTTTGAGTGGTTTTATACGTTCCATCCAGGTTAATACCATGATGAATGGATAATCATAACGGGACACGTCAGCTCCTTGATACACTCTGAGTTTAGGTTTTTGTTTGAGGACACTACTGCTTCTTCTATGCGAATAGATCCGGCGGTTTTCTATGTTACCAGCGTTGAGCAAAGGCGATAGCAATAAAATGCATAACAATGTTACTGAAACAAAACAAAAAAACAAGCATAATTATTAAACAACGAAACCGGACTGCGGTAGTTTGAAAGTTATGTTTTTAAAGATAAAATTCGTCATTTCGAATTTATGAAATTTTAATATATTCAGTGCCACTAGCATTGTTTAGATGACTCTTACGAGACCTCTATGTCAACATCCACTCAGGTGTTTGGGCTTTATGTAGCCCCTAAAAATAATATACTTGTCAACATACCAACATACACACTCTCGAAAAATAAATTTCTCCTTCTGCGGCAGTCAGGGAGGTATAAACATCAGTTATTTGGCGAACATGTTACCGAGATTTCTTTGTTCAGGTTTTTTAGGCAATTATGATTAGTAAATTAAGGTACCCAAGTAGTAGAAACTGAACATTTGATCAAACGTACCCAATCTTATGAAATTTTTACTTTGAAAAGTCATATTCCAACATAAATAAAAAAGTATTTTGGTAGTCAAACGGCTGGCCTTACTCAACAACAGAATATGCTTAGTTAATATGTGTTGTGCTATAAATGTGTGTTGCAAAACAAAATTAAGTCGCAAATAAAATATAGTGTTTACGATCTCTAAAAATATATGTTTTTTTTTTATATTAAACTAAACTAAATCCTGAAATGAACATTATTGCGCGAGCGGAGCGAGCACGAAATTTTTTATTTTTTTATGTTAAATTAAGTGAGGTGTAGGTAACGTTAAGAAAGCGAGAGGGACTGTATCTGCATCATGCCAAAAGAACAAGTTCTTCTTCTGCATCGAGTTGACGGTATTAAACAGTTTAAATAATCTTTCTCCAGTGCCTAGCCACGGAGATACCTCGAGCCTTGCTATTTTTAAGAGTATATCCCTGTTTTCTTCCTGAACCATTCCTCTAGACTGGACTCTGGAGGCTAGACTTTAGCTATAGCTGGTATTACTCAGAAAATAATTACAACTCTTAGAGTCTTCTCTTAAAAAAAAAATATGTCTGCTAAAGGCATGCCCCAAAAAACAATTATGAAATGGAAGAACAGCATTTTTAGTTTTCTCCAGTAAAAGAATTGTTGCAGACTCTTTTCTTCCGCTTCTATCTACTGGCCGGTTGGTGGACCTTGACAGACGGACGAGACAGACGTGTACTTGACTGAGAGATGACTAGATGAAAGACAGATTTTTTACCTATTTTTTACGTGATTTTATTGATTATATTTATAACGTTAAACTATACTGAGACTTTAACAAGAATATTGCTTATATTTTCTTCTCTTAATTATTCTCGAAAAAAGAAAATAATAGAAGCATGTGCTTAGTAGGCCTTAATATATTAAAAAAGAATTATGGCTCTAGAGGCAACTTCGGAAAGAAAACAGGGTTCAAGCGCGCATGAGTTTGGGCAATTAGGGCAGGATAGTAAATGCTCCAGTTAGAAACCCCACTTGACTCTGTTTTCGTAGCACCTTCCTTCACCATTCCGGAGTCTATTGAGCGACTTCCAAACTGCTTAGGGAAAGTCACCACCAAGGGGAAGTTTCTCGGCAGGTGGCAGGTGGGACGCATCAGGTGGAAACAACTTTGCCCAGTGCTTTAGTCATATTTTTAAGGCTTCATCTTCCTGTGGATATAAATGCCTCATAATTCTATTACGACTCTCAGACTAGATTGTACGTGATTGTGCAATGGATGTGTGCTGTCGTTTAGTAGCTTGGTTTTTTCCATTGAGCAGACAGCATGTCGGCGTCTACTTGGAGGGGCTATCCTGGCTAGCGAGTACATGTGGGTAAGTGGCGTCGGCTTGAATGTACATTCAGTACCCGTGAGAATGCGACGTGACTCATTTAGACCGATATCAACCTGTCTGGCATGTGCTGACCGTGCCTATGCCCATTCTGAGTTCGCGTACTCACCAGCCGAGAAGCACATAGCTCTAGGCTAGGTCCAGTTAGGCCGCAGATTTTTTTTTCTCTAAGTAGCTCGTAAAGCTCGTCAGTCTTTGGCCTGACTTATGAGCGCGAGATCGTCTGCGTATATGAATCGATTAGTAGCAGGATGATGCGGTTGGACATTAACAATAGAACACGTATTTCGAACGAAGCGAGCTTGAGATTTCACGTTAAACTGAGGGGAGCAAGTAACATAACATAAAACAGGTGTGCTGTTACTGAACCAGGTCTACAAAACACGTATTGGGAGCGAAGGGACCTCTATATTTTTCGCTTAATTAAGAGACGTGCCAGTAAACAAGCTGGAAGGGAATTGCAACACTTAAATAAACGTGTTGCGAGCGAAGCGAGCTCTATATTTTACAATAAAAGAAGTATTATAAATACATTCTGTATTTAACAAATTCTTGGGTATTATTGGCTACCTCCTCCTGCTTGATAATTTTTGCTCCGGATAGATATAAGTATATTATTATTCCTCTTTACGGATAAATTTCTTCAAATTTCATACTTTGATCTATGTTTCATGGGGAAAATTGTTTAGTTTTATGGGCTGATTCACACCTTAAAATATTTGCAGGTAACATTTTTGTACACTTTATATATTTATATTGTTTATTACAATTATTTTTAGTAATATATTTATTTGATTTGCGTTTTAATAAGATATCATTATAATAAACTGGTAATATTGTGCACGTTTAATCCGTTTACCCTCAATCAACCCACATTTCTTTAGGTATGCTGGAATAAATTTCTTTGGAAATACCCAGTTCCTGTTGTATGTACCATTTTTCCTAATGATCTGTGTTGTCTTTGTTTATAATAAATTGTTAAATAAAAGATCAGGAGGGACGCTATACTGCTGCACTACACTAATAGAACACATTGGGAGCGAAGGAAGTTGTTTTTTTGTTAATATGGAAGAAACCTCCCCCCACCCTCCTATGTCCGCGCCTGCCAAAACAGTGGACAACAAAGGAAACAGTAAAAAATACTGGACACCATTAAACGCATGGCCAAACCTTTGTCTATTAAATTAAAGACATTGCAGGCTGAACCACCTAAGAGTGCGTCTCCACTGAAGCGGGGCTGCGCTAAGCTGAGCTGAGCGAGGCATGAATTGACCAATCCAGTGTCTCCACTGAAGCGGGGCGGGGATTTTGAGGCTCATGATTGGTCAATTCATGCCGCGCTAAGCTAAGCGCAGCCCCGCTTCAATGGAGGCGCACCCTAACAGTCCGTCAGAAAGATCGGTCATGGTCGCTGTCTGATACTTGATAACTTAGACGAAACGGCGGTCGTTATCGTTACACAACCATGTCAAAGGCCAGCTACTAGTTGTAGGCGGTTGAAATACTCTGACATCAGTGTTCATGGGTCGTTGAACGACTCGGTGCCCCACACGTTTAAACCTTAGTCGCTACTGATTAAACCTTTCTTTTTTCGAGTTGTCCAACCACCCGATGAATTCTGGTGTCAGAGTATTTCAACCGCCTACTACCAACAGCTTGGTTATGTAAAGACCGATACAGTCGTAGTTATTATAGACAGCAACCGTGACTGACCTTTCTTTCGACAATCCGATGGTTTAGCTCGCTATGTCCTATATTTCAATGAATAAAAGTATAAAAAAATATTGTTTATTCGGATTTAACCATAGATTTTTGATACTTCGTTCGTATTCCTATGCTTTACTTACATTATTCGGAATTATCACAGGATTTGATGGTTTCTTTAAGTTCATTCGACTCGATACAATTTTACAATGACCCCTCGAATGGTTTTTCAAAATCTGACTCTTTCAAATATTTGTCGGGTAAGGCCTATACTGCCAAGAAGTTTCCATTACTTAGCGTTCTTCGCTGACAAAAATATTATTTAAAAATAATTTTTATCTGAAAGAGTGTTTCAATAAAAACTAGTTTTATGTGATTTATAGAGTTTGATTTATTAAAAATGTAAATTAATTAAAATTAAGACATCGTAAAAACTACTTACAAACTATATTATCAATAAATAGGAAAGTTGTCAAAGTTCAATATCTTTCGGTTTGTCTTGTCTGGTTCTTTTGTACTCTATTGGCCTTCCCTTTTTTTTAGGCTTACATTTATCTTCAAATGACATCACCATATACATCCATTCTATATAAGGACTTACAGCAGTGTATATACTGCCAGTTACACCGACGTTTTTTTTATAGCTTTGTGACCACGAGTAATCATACCTTGATAGGGGCTGTGTTGCAGGCGCGTAGAAAGCTGCAATACCTACAATTTTGCCTTTGTACAAAAGCGGTCCACCTCCGTCGCCTTTAATTAGACCTTGATGGAATTTCGAGCATTTGGAGTGCACGCAAATTCCTGCTAGTATCGATTCGAATGGAGGGGTCTTTCGATCACATTTGACAGCCACACCTTCCGCAATTTGAAGATCCTCTAATTGATCCGTCTTTATCGTCTCTGCGAAAAGATGTGTTTCACCCCTGAAAAACTCTGAAAAGGAGTACGTCCCACCAGCACCTACAAGCTTTACCGGATAGCCGATGAGAGCTTTGTAGTCTATCGCTGATACTTGGCCTTCTTGTAGCTCGTTGACCGGGTCTATCAGGATAAGAGCGATGTTGTCTTTAGCAACAGTAGGCAAAAGTTCTACGTAAATGTTATTCTCTTTGAAGCCAAAATGCGGGAACATTTTTCTTATACTCTTTTGTTTTGAAGTCGTGTTGGCTTGGAGAGATAAGTCGCCGTAGACTATTTTAAATGCGTTCATCCCATATTTGTACACAACCTTTAAGCAATGCGCCGCAGTCAAAACCCATTCAGGTTTTATCAGATTACATGTACATATTCTTAAAGAACGGATCTGATTTTTTTTTAGTGGAGTTATACGTTCCATCCAGGTTAATACCATGATGAATGGGTAATCATAACGGGACACGCCAGCTCCTTGATACACTCTGAGACTAGGTTCTCGTATGGGGACACTACCGCTTCTTCTATCCGAATGGATCCGGCGGTTTTTTATTTTAGCAGCGCTGAACAAAGGCGAGAGGAATAAAATGCATAACAATGTTACTGAAACCAAAAAATTCCAGTATAATTATTAAATAATGAAACCAGACTGCAGTAGTTTTAAAGTTATGTTTTTCGATTAAAATTCGTCTTTGTAACTTTTAAATTTTATATATGGTGATAGGAATAGTACTAACTTCACTGCAAGGGGTGAACCATCCCATGAACCTGAACAACTTTCCCCAAGGAACATAGATCGAAATATGAAAAAAAAAAAATTAGACAAAATGCCGACTGAGTCAGGTTGTATGTGAGGACCCAAACTTTTTTCATATTTCGATTTATGTTCCTAGAAAGTTAGTACTTTTCCTAAAATCTTAAATACTCATTGTCTGTTTTGCTGAGATGAATCTAAAGAGACCTATATATCAACATCCGCTCAGTCGTTTAGAATGTAGCCCGTCTTGTCAACATACCTACCTTACATACTCTCAAAAGCACATTCCTCCTTCTGAGGCAGTCAGATAAAACATCATTTGGTGAACGTGTTGGTGAAAATAATTTTTTCAGGTTTTTTTTAAGCATTAATAATATCCAAATAGAAGCTGAATCATTTAATCAAACGTACCTAATCTTATGAAATTTTTACTTTCAAAAGTCATCTCGTCTTCCCTAATATAACAAAAAAATATTTTGATAGTTAAACGGCATGCCTTACTAAACAACACAAAAATATGATAATTTTGTTTCAAAACTAAATTTAGTTGCATATAAAATACATTTTTACGATCTCTAAAAATATAATGGTAATCTTTAATATAAAAATAATTCAAATCCTTAAGTTGATATTATTATGCAAGCAAAGCGAGCACGACATTTTACTTTAAATCAAGTGAGGTGCAAGTAACATTAAGAAAGCGAGAAGGATACTGTTACTGCTACACGCCCAAAGAACATGTCTTCTTGTTCATCGAGTCGACGGTAACAAACAGTTTAAATATTCTATTTCTAGTCTCTGGCCACGGAGATGCCTATGGGGTTTGCTTCCTGGAGGTCTTGAAGCGTGCATGAGTTTGGGCAGTTAGGGCAGGAAAGTAAATTCACCATAGTTTGAACAGCACCGCAATTTCAACTGCCATCTACCGAAAAACCCCACTTGGGCACCTTCCTATTCCTACACAAGCCCGGAGTCTATTCAGTGTCTTTTCAGACTGCTCAGGGAAAGTTTCTCGGCAGACGGCAGGTGGGACGCATCAAGTGAGAACAACTTTGCACAGTGCTCTAATCGTATTTTTGCGATTTCATCTTTCTTCGGGTATGAATTCCTTATGAAGCTATTACGATTCTTCAGCCCAGATTGTTGCAGTTCGTGGTAGTGCAATGGATGTGTGCTGTCTTTTAGTAGCTTAGTTTTTTCCATTGAGCAGACAGCATATCGGCGGCTACATGGAGGGCTACCCCGGCTAGCGAGTACGGGTGGGAAAGTGGCGTCGGCTTGAGTGTGCCGATGAGAATGCGACGCGACTCATCAAGAGCGACGTCAACCTGACTGTTATGTGCTTATATTCGCCAGCCGAGAATGTGTTTCTCTCTGAGCTCTTGATTACTGGTGTAAGACAAGAGGAATTCGTCCCATGTAGTGGTGGTTAGTCTTCGCAGGAGGTTATTTCTAGCACTTACTTTGAACTTTAACTTGACGCAATTGTGAATGAAAGTCAGACTTCGGTCCAAAGATCCTCTCGGTTGCAAAGATGAAAAGCACAGGCTTTTGTCTGCTACGGGTTAGGTTTTAGGATAATTCGCGGTTGTATGTACACTAAACTCAGTCTGCATACCAAATTACAGCTTTAGCACTTCAGGAAATGCCCAAACATTATAATGATCATCAGTGAGTGAGTGAATCCGTGTGTCAGTGACGAAATCGGCGTATTTTAGACATTAATAAAATCAAAAGTGTCAAAGCAATAAAATTTAAACTTTGCATGTTTATCCAGATCACTATGGACAACATATCCCCAGAATTTGATCAGTCTAGAACATTGGAAATCAATGTCACGAGTGTCCAAAAACGAGGAAGCACTTGAAAAAAGGTACCTAGTTCCCTCGCGCTTCGCGTGACTCGTCTTGGCGGGGACACTGCCGTGCCCCCAGACTCCCAGATACCCAAGTAGCTGCTGAACATTTGATCAAACGTACCCAATCTTATGAAATTTTTACTTCGAAAAGTCATCTCGTCCTCTCCAATATAAATAAATAAGTATTTTGGTGACCAAACGGCAGGGCTTTCGATACAACAAATATTAAAATTGTTTTGCAAATCCAAATTTTCTAGCAAATAAAATATATTTTTATGAGCTCTAAAAATATATGGAAATCCTTAACATTAAAATAAATTTCGCAGTTTGCATCTTTCTTTAGTCTCGCAAAGTATCCAGCCAGTACGTATTCTTTTTTATTAAAATTTAAACAATTCTATATAAACAGCCAAGATACAGCATGTAGTTTTTTTTTATTTTTTAGTTTTAAGTTGACATGCTGTTTTTATACTTATTATATTTTTATCTCGTTCAATTTATTTTCAATCTAGTCTCTCCTTACTACACCCACCGGTAGAGAGGGGTCGATGCTATTCTTCTTGTTGTTCATCGAGTCGACGGTAACAGGTTAAACAATCTTTGAACAGTGCTTGGCCTCGAATATGCCTCTAGGGTTTGCCTTCTGAAGGTATTGAAGCGTGCATGAGTTTGGACACAACTGCCCAAACTGTACTGTGTGATGCCGGCTTAGAATAGCATAACCCCATTTCCTACCCGTGGGTGTCGTAAGAGCGACTGAGGAACTTGAGGGTTTCAGGTGTATTACAACTTTTAGGCGACAGGCTGACAACCTGTCACTACAGTGATACACATGTTTTCTGGACCTTGGAAATCAATCCTCAAAAATGACAGACGTGGCGATAGCGACCGTATTCTTACGGCAGTTAACGTTCTGCCTAACCCGCAAGGGATAAAGGCGTGACATAATGTATGTATGTATATCCAAACTCAGGGCAGGATAGCAAATGTCCCATAGTTAGGACAGCACGGCAATCGTAACTGTCATCCCCCGAGAAACCCCACTTGAATCGGTTTTTTGGTTCCAACACCAGCGCGGAGTCTATCGCGCGCTGACCCTGCCCCGAATCCGCCCTCCAGGTCACTGCCCCCTCTGTTTGGTCGGTGAAGGGGATTTGTTTTACTTATCGCGCTCTCTACGCGTTTCCTAAGTCTTTCTTCGCCTAAAGCTGGAATTATAAACAAACTTATATTTATAACCCGACTGCCTCAGAATGGTTGTTTTCCGAGAGTATGTAAGTATGGACGTATGTGGACAAATTATTATTCGCAGACTACTACATTTTACTATTTTGAACAAATAAAAGTAAAAGTCAACGTCGTCTCGTATCAATATAGTACAAAGACACTAGCGGAGAACAGAACTGAATGGCGTATGCTCCACCAAATACAGCCAAGCTCTTAAATATAGTAGAAGAACTACAACTCAACGGTTACGCGGATGCTGACATAATATGAAGTGTCGTTAGATTAATTTCAGTAGTGCAAGTGACAGATAGCCAGACCTACCTATATAAAAATTTAAGGTTTAATTTAAAGTTCAATTAACCGCGGTTTCTCAAATCAAAAAGTAAAGTCGCTTCCCGCGTCTGCCTGCATTTACGTACGCAATACATTTTGACACCTATTTTTTTTTCAATACATAGAGTGATTCAAGAGAAAGGTTTTTAATAAATTAATTTAATTAACAGCGGGTGCAACCGCTACTGAAATATAATAAAAGTTTAAAATTACCGCAGTCAGGTTTTTGATTTTTAGTAATAACGCTGGTTTTCTTTACTTTTCAGGTTAGTTCAACGGAACGAGGAAGATAATTCAAACATAGGTTTGTTGTATTTGAAGAGTTTATTTATATATCGAGGCCGTATTTGGTAAGTTTACACTACATGTCGTTGGCATATCTCAATTTTGTAAGTTGGTTTGGAGATTATGTAGAAATATTTTTATATGAGTACTAGCGGCCTGCCCCAGCGGCTGCGCCCGCTACAACTCATTTATCCGTCGGAATAAGGATTTTTCCGGGTAAGTATTATGCATGAAAACCTTCCTTTTGAATCACTCTATCTATGAAAAAAAACCTGCATCAAAATCCGTTGTGTAGTTTTAAAGATTTAAGTAAATATACATACAGTCAGACGCGAAAAGCGACTTTGCTTTATACTATTTAGTGATACTCGGAGCTCAGGCTCAGGACTAGCCAATCTACGTGTACTAGGTTTAATGGTTGATATCACTGAATTCCACGATGGTGACAATAAAAAAAAATGGTATAAATTGTCACCATCGCTACACCATCTGTTATGACATCATAAACTAGTTATCGATCTGCCAGGTACAGACAGATAGAAAAGTCACCATTAAAATGAACTTCCGCAAAGTACCGCCTGAGACTAGTCACTACTGTTTCTACTACTTGACCTTTTAACTTGCGGAAGTGCTGGTCATGAAAGCTGACATTGATCCGAATATCCAGATCGAAATAATCAACCTTGACATTAGAGAACAAAGAGTGCTCTTTGTCTGGGATTAGTAGGTATACAAACTAGTTATCCTACTTTACTACATAGTATAAAGTAAAGTCGCTTTTCTCGTCTGTCTGTATTATGTTTGCTCAAACCTTTAAAACTACACAATGGATTTTATTGCAGGTTTGTTAATAGATAGAGTGATTCAAGAGGAAGGTTTTTATGCATAATACTTGCCGGAAAAAATCTTTATACCCACGGGAAAATGAGTTGCAGCGGGCGCAGCCGCTGGAGCACGCCGCTAGTAATATTATAAATGCGAAAGTTTGTATTTTCGTTTGGTACTCCTTGACGCAAAAAATCATAAACCGATTTTCATGAAATTTGGCACACAGGTAGGGATAACTTGGATCAACACATCCTGAAAAAATATTTTGGTTGAATGCTACGTACGGGATTAAAATTGACAACAACGCGGGCGGAGCCACGGACGCCGACTAGTATTATAAATGCGAAAGTTCGTATGTTTGTTTATTACATGCGAAATTTGGTAGTAGTGGTTTATTTAAAAAAATATATATATCAACCGGAACTGAAAATACAGGGAGTAAAAAAATTTGCTGCAAATATTTTAAGGTGTGAACCAGCCCATGAAACTGAACAACTTTCCCCAAGCAACAGGTTGAAATACGAAAAAAAAATTTTGGACCTCCAGTACAAACTGTACCAGCCGAACAAGTCAATTTGTATGGGGGCTTCAAAATTTTTTTTGTTCAGTATCAGATTTTTTCAACCGCCTTCTACAAGTAGCAGGCTTCTGACGTGGTTGTGTAACGACCGCCGTCTAAGTGATCATAGAAAGCAACCGGGACCTACGGCTTAACGTGCCATCCAAAACACTGAACCATCTTACTTACGGACAATCGGGTGGATCAGCCCGCAATGTCCTAACCAGACTGGGAACAAATTCACAAAGTGATAAATATCAACTTTGTGAGTGACCCACCGAGAATCGAACCCGGAACCTTCTGCGTCAAAGGCAGTCGCACTACCACTGCGCCACATCGGTCGTCGAAAGCACCCTTAACTCCATAGACCCGTATAATTTCCTCTGCGTCGCCAAGTTATCACTAAGCGTAATGAGTTTAAAATTGACCTCTACGCGCTGTCAGCATATTAATGACCCTAACGATCTAAGTTCTGTCAGTAACTCTAGCACTTCTAAGTCTGATTTTGCTAAAAGATTTTTAGATTTAGGCCCCCATTCGAAAAGGACGCACTAGTTTCTGATCGGGAATTGTGTATTGGGAAGGTAGAAATTTTTTTTCGATTCCCAACATAGCCCCCATATAAAAAGTTGTTCAGTTTCATGGTCTGCAAGGATTTCATTACACTGTCCCTTACACTTTGTATGTACCACACGAACAAGAAACAGCGACAAAGTTAGTTTTGGCACAATATTAGAAGCTATTTCGCAGAATGGCATAGCCCTGGAAGCTTAGTTATTTACCATTGCTTTTAGAAGTCTACGTTTGATGTTAATTAGCTTTTCGTTAGACAGATCCAAATATTTGTGTCTAGAACTACAAGTCATGCCAAAGTTGGTGCGGAGTCGCAGAAGTCGTCGACATCGCCTAATTGCGAAACGTGGCACGTTTTTGATATACAGAGTGTAAATTTTTTAACAGTATTTCTGAAAGTTCATTTTCTACACGTGTCATTTATAACAACAACAAAGCTTGCAACAAACCAACGCCATAACAGAAGCTTTTTTTTAAACTGATATATGAAAACGACTAAGACGGTCTCATATAAAGGCTATATAGCTGCCTTCTTAAAATTCAGCATCTAGCCTTCGAGAGTGCCTAAAGGCAAAAATATGAAGTCGAAAATTTTTGATTGCGGAAGAGACCCCGTGTCATTACGGTTTTAAAGCTCCACTAACTAAGTCACCAGATATCGGTTTCGCGAGTGTTTGTCATGTTAAAACAACGTGCGTAAAGAAAGGTCTGTTTCAAACAAGGTATTTAGAAAAGTCGTGTGATGCCGGCTTAGAATAGCATCACCGTACATTCTTCCCGTGGGTGTCGTAAAGGCGACTAAGGGACTCGAGGATATTGGTGTATTACAATTTTTAGGCGACAGGCTGACAACCTGCCACTAAAGTGATACACATGTTTTCTGAAACAACCTTGGAAAACAATTTCTTTAAAATGACAGACGTGGCGATAGCGGCCGTATTCTTACGGTCGTTAACGCTCTGCCTACCCCGCAAGGGATAAAGGCGTGATATATGTATGTATGTATTTAGAAAAGCGTCACCATACTTTTCCAAACACCCTGTAAGAAGACCAGCAACAAGTGACGGATTTCACTTTCGCGTTACACAGGTCCTTACCCTCCTGCAAATTTATTTGCGGTTCAAAACCCTGAACGGAAACTTATTACAAGAGGTGTAGGGTGGAATTTTCCACAAATTTCACAGATGGGGTGTCAAGGAAGTTGGTGGCGCTCGACTAATCTTTTCGATTGATCTCTCCCTACTTAGGATTAAGTGTGTTTGGCTCTGTTGTTTGATTTCGGTGTTCCCTAAGGCATTTTCTTTCAGGAAACGTTTTGGAGAGAATTGCTTTGAACGTAAGCTCTGGTCTCTCGCTCGTGAAACAAAGGCTTTAGCGGAAGTTAAATAAAAATAAATAAATAAATATCGTTGACAATTCACACATTGCCATCTATCCCCAAACTAAGCAAAGCTTGTATTGAACTAGATAGATGATAGCTGTTTGTGTTTTGAATGTGCAATAAAGTGTTTTTACTTTTCTTACTAATATAATACTTACATACTCAGACACCATACCTTACCTACATTAAGAAGATCCCGTCGCAGTTGGCGAGACGAGCTGGATGCATTTAGTAAGGACTGGTACCTGGAGGCCCAGAGCAGAACAGGATGGAAAGAGAAGAAAAGTCTTTGCCCAGTAGTGGGACGATGTAGGCTTAGTAACAAAAAAGTATAAGCAAAACAAGTGGATCACAATAACGCGGCCTAGGATAGAGCCAACCGTGGTGTAGCGGTTAACACGTTTGACCCGGCACGTCAAAAGACGTGGGTTCAAACCCCATCGGTGGTGTGATTTTTTCCGTCTGTTTCGTTTAATATTAAATTTGTAACAAAAAGTTAATATTAAGCCTAAGATAACTTAATGACTCGGTATGTTCAGTGCGAAGTTTGTCTTGATATAAGACTGCTCCTAATATCATCAAATTGTGTAACAGATTAAGGGTAGGCGTTTGCCCCTCCCTGGTTTGAGGGTGCGTCGAATCAATAAAGCTTTCAGAGCTAATAGCTGAACAGTCCGCGAGTCGTCAAGTTAGGTCTGAATGTGAGGTAGCTTGTGCTAGTAGTCGGTTTAGAATAGCAACGCCCCATATCTACCAACTGCTGTGTAGAAATCAACTGAGGGATGAAGCCAGGGCATTGACAGCAACGTTCTCTGTGAATACAACTTGCATTCTGCTCGCCAATCCATCTACCAAGCGTGGTGAGTATAATGAATACCTCTTTAAGCTGATATGGGGAGACCTTTGTTCCGTAGACGACTCTCTCTCTTTTCGTGTGGGACACCGGGTCGCCCAACGACTCGATGAACCCGAGTGTCAGAATTTTTCAAACGCCTTCTACAAGTAGCAGTCTTCTGACATGGTTGTGTCACGACCACCGTCTAAGTAATCATAGACAGCAACCAGGACCTACGGCTTAACGTGCAATCCGAAACACGGAACCATCTTACTTACGGACAATCGGGTGGTTCACTGTGATTGCGAAGCATCTGTCAAGTAACTTTCGTCCTTTACGATAAGCCGCTTTTACTCATAACTGGGTAATCCTCATTCACATAGTCAACATTTTAGCAGAAGCCATGATAACCGTAGTACTGAAAAGGAAAATTTCAGGTTGTTTCACCTTTGGATCAGACTACCTTTTTGGATTGGTTCTTTCTTTTCGTGTGGGACACCGAGTCGTCCAACGACCCGATGGACCCTAGTGTCAGAACTTTTCAACCGCCTTCTACAAGTAGCAGTCTTCTGACATGGTAGTGTAACGACCGCCGTTTAAATAATCATAGACAGCAACTGGGACCTACGGCTTAACGTGCAATCCGAAACACGGAACCATCTTACTTACGGACAATGGGGTGGTTTAGCCCGCAATGTCTAATCAGACTGGGAACAAATCATATACATACATACATACATACATACATATATCACGCCTTTATCCCTTGCGGGGTAGGCAGAGCGATAACAGCCGTAAGAATACGGTCGCTATCTCCACGTCTGACATTTTTGAGTATTGTTTTCTAAGGTTGTTTCGGAAAACATGTGTATCACTATAGTCTCTCTCTTTTCGTGTGGGACACCGAGTCGTCCAACGACCCGATGAACCCTAGTGTCAGAATTTTTCAACCGCCTTCTACAAGTAGCAGGCTTCTGACATGGTTGTGTAACGACCGCCGTCTAAGTGATCATAGACAGCAACCGGGACCTACGGCTTAACGTGCTATCCGAAACACGGAACCATCTTACTTACGGACAATCGGGTGGTTCAGCCCGCAATGCCCTAACCAGACTGGGAACAAATTCACAAAGTGTTAAATATCAACTTTGTGAGTGACCCACCGAGAATCGAACCCGGGACCTTCTGCGTCAAAGGCAGTCGCACTACCATTGCGCCACATCGGTCGTCCGTAGAGGACTGTTCTGGCTATTAAAGTAGTAGTAGTCAGGTAGAATCGAGCAAAGTTTTTACCTTATTAACTTACTAGCAGCCCGCCCAGCGGTTTGCATCCGCTGCTAATCGTTTTGCTTATCGTACATGTATTACTAGCGGCGAGCCCAGCAGTTGTGCCCGCTGCAACTCATTTTCCCGTGGGAATAAAATAGTTCCCGGCAAGTATAACGCATAAAAATTTTCCTTTAAATCACTGTCTATTATAATAAAAACTGCATCAAAATCCGTTGTGAAGGTTTAAAGATTTAAGCATTCATACAGACGCGAAAAGCGACTTTGCTTTATACTATGTAGTCATAAGATTTAACTACAATATGGATTTAGGAATGTCTTTATTTATACTATGTAGTGATAAGATAAGCATTCACTACAATATGGATTTAGGAATGTCTTTATTGATGAGTTTTCAAGCCTCATCTATAACCTACGCACTCTAGGTTAATCTGAGATGTTTGACTGGCCAAATAAATCACATAGAGGGATAATGTACCCACACGTCTAAATGTTGACATTCACCTCTTAATCTAGAGGGTCAGTGGCCTAGGGCAAATAAATCATGTCTGGTACGAAGAACCTCAGTTTGATTTCACGTACGATTTCGTAGATTGTGGGATAAAGATCTTATCATAATTGTTTAAACGTACCTATATATCATGGATAATACTCTACGTTAATAGAAATCTTTTAACGTTGCCGTGTGATGCCGGCTTAGAATAGCATCACCCCATTTCTGTAAGGGACTCGAGAGTATTGGTGTATTTCAATTTTTAGGCGACAGGCTGACAACCTGTCACTACAGTGATACACATGTTTTCTGAAACAAGCTTAGAAAACAATCCTCAATAAATGTCAGGCGTGGCAGTAGCGGCCGTATTTTTCTTTGCGGCCGTTGAAGCTCTGCCTACCCCGCAAGGGAAAAAGGCGTGATATATGTATGTATAGAAATCTTCAACAGTAAGCAACTAAATAAGATGGTGCGTTCCCGCTGTCTCCAAATTCCGTGTCCCCGAACAGAGTGGGGCAAGGTTTGGCAGGGTGGGCAAGGTGTGCCAAGGCAGGGCAGGTGGAGCAGGTGGGGTAAGTTGTGGCAGAGGGTTGACCAATGTCTTACCATACTACACCTTGCCCCACTTTTTTTCAGGGACACGGATTTTGGGGACAACGGGAAAACACCGATATAAACGAGCACAATAAAATCGCTATCTTAGGAAATCTGTCTTTTCGTTGAATATGCTTAGAAAAGGATAGCAGGATCAGCTGGCTTTAATGGCTAAAATAGTCCACAATACCAGACACAAACTGGAATTTGTCATAAGAGTTGATTAAAAAGGTAGGATGTACGATTGGTCTAAAGTGTCAATGAAATAAGCGCTAACATGAGGGTCGTCGGTTGGTTTATTCAGTGACCCACACAATTGTAGAAGAACTCAACCTTGTGTGGGGATTGAACCTACAACCTTAAGATGCGAAGCCTACCTCTCGAACTACTAAACAGGCCCGTATTTATAAACCACATTCAACTATGAGAACGATCTTGAGTGCGATTTTGAGATGTCATTAGTACTGCCTGACATTTCTCAATATTGCTTTTGTTGTCGATCTCAGAGTTGAGTGCGGTTTATTAATACGGGCCTAAGTCAGTTCAAACTCCTACCATAGCTCTACCACCCACAGAGTTCCCTAGCACTGTTTATCCAAAATATTTTGACAGGTTGTAAATCACTGGGCGGGAACTCAAACGTCAAATATTGACATTTGACCTTTTGTTATCATGACTGAGATTGATTCGAGGGTTCCTTGCGTGGATAAGTTGAGTGATTTCATGTACCATCAACAAAAGTTATTTGAAAAAAGCTGCATCATTTTGTATTTAATGTAAGAACGGAAAATTAAGCGAAATTTACGTTTTTTTTTCAAACCAAATGCGGTGTTGTACCTATACTATAGGTTTTTACATTATGTTATGTTGACACACGATCGTCCCCTTCACACTCTGCTCCTCTTGAAAAATGACCCGTTTTTCAGTTGCTCAATTATAATTAACGAAGCAGTTTCCATCAATCGACCTGGTTCAATAATAAAAATCACAAAACATGTAAAACCATTCTACAAATTGCTGCAAATATTTTAAGGGGTGAATCATCCCATGAAACTGAACAACTTTCCCCAAGAAACATAGCTAGAAATAATAAAAAAAATTCGGACCTCCCATGCAGGTTGACTCGCTCGGCTGCTACATTTTGTATGGCAGGTCCAAAAATATTTTCATATTTCGATCTATGTTTCCTAGGAAAAGTTGTTCAGTTTCATGGACTGGTTCACGTTCATATTTGCAGCTTATATTTTTACACCTTATATAACTGTAACAACCGAGCTAGGAAACATGAGTAACTAACTAGCTCCGCTGGCTCAGCGATCTAAAGAGGATCTTGGCCTCCGAAACGAGCTCTCTCCACAGAGATCAGCCTGACTAACATGCGTGCCACGAGATATTTTGTCGTTTCATATGCGCACAATGTCACTACGGAAGAATGCGTAACTTATTCGCAGTGAAGTTAGTCGCAGAAGACATATTGCGGTGACAAAATTTTATCGTGGCACGCATGTTAGCCATGCAGGAAAGATGACTGGTCATCGCAAAATAGTCACTATTGTTTACATCTTCGCATACAACCTTTATGTTTTGACAACAATAAATATATTTTGCATTCACGTTTATTTATAGCCCTCAATAAACACTACAGAATATTACATAACAGCAACGTTTCAATCAAAACTTGCACGCACGTACATACAAGCTAGTAGTAAACAAACTGCCGTGCCAGTTTCCGTGCGAGTTGAATTGGACATATACCAGTAACTGGAGCAGTGTTGCCAGATTCTGTTCTGTGGTTTTTTTTCTTTGTGATGGACTCCGCAATTTTGGCCCCGGGGCCATCAAATCTACGCTTGTCGGCTTGGGGAGCACGAGCATAATTGATTGGTTGTTCAAACAACCAGCCCAATCACGCCCTTGAGGCGAGACTGGGATTAGGAGTTATTCTGATCGAATGACCCGATGGACCCTAGTGTCAGAATTTTTCAACCGCCTTCTACGAGTAGCAGGCTTCTGACATGGTTGTGTAACTACCGCCGTCCAAGTGATTATAGACAGCAACCGGGATCTAGGGCTTAACGTGGCATCCGAAACACGGAACCATCTTACTTACGGACAATCGGGTGGTTCAGCCCGCAATGTCCTAACCAGACTGGAAGCAAATTCACAAAGTGATATATATCAACTTTGTGAGTGACCTACCGAGAATCCCAAACCTTCTGCGTCAAAGGCAGTCGCACTACCACTACCACTGCGCCACATCGGTCGTCGGTCGCTTGGATTGGTGTAATCCAGATTACCGTGGTACTAGTAGTTGTTGTTGGCAACTACAATCGGGTGGTTCAGCCCGCAATGCCCTAACCAGACTGAGAACAAATTCACAAAGTGATAATTATAAACTTTGTAAGTGACCCACCGAGAATCGAACCCGGAACCTTCTGCGTCAAAGGCAGTCGTCGGTCGCTTGGATTGGTGTAATCCAGATTACCGTGGTACTAGTAGTTGTTGTTGGCAACTGTCGCAATTGTCACCTGAGTTCCGTGCCGTGGTTTTCCGAGCGTGCCGAGCTCACTATCGTGTCGCGGTCATCATGCGCCACACACATACATCCGACTACAGTTTTTTGTTTAGCGTAACTTTTACACGTGTACGTAACTACTCGTGGGTGTCATAGAGTAAGGGATGGGCTGGAGTGAAAATGGACCGTCGGAGGCTGAGTGGTTAGGACACCGGTCTTATAATCGTGAGATCCAAGTTCCATCACAGCCATGCGCCAATAAGTTTTGCTCACGTATATTTTACCGACTGCTCTTACGGTGAAGGAAGAACAACAAGATGAAACCCACATTCAAATAAAATTTGAATTCGGATGATATTTTAAATGTGACTTAACCTAGGATTCGGGCCAGGTTAGCCTTCGGGTTGCAGAGGTCAGATGGCAGTCGCTTTGTGTAAAATCTTGGTTTCACGTCAAATCTCCTAGTTTAGGTAGCCGACCCCGACAAAGAACGGAATAAGACAAGGAGACTGATGACAAGGAAATGGGGTACAAAACCACCTAAAGCCCAATCATTCGTGAAATTATTCTTCCTTCGTGTTACATCTACGGCGTCGAACGACCTGAACAACTGGCAGTCTTTCAACCGCCTACTACTAATAATAGGCCTATGACTGACTAACAGTAGCTGAGACATAGCCCGGAGGCTAGACAATAGCTCATTCGCTTGGATAGTGTCATGACCAACGTTATTTGACCTGCACATTCGATACGCGCACCAAAGCCACATAGTGATAGTTAGGCTGGTCGCGACACTGAGCGGATGAAGTGTACTTCACGCGGTCCTTGACCCGCCGACCCGGTCACCAGGTCACTCGCCAAATCCAATCGCGGAACCGTTGTACTTGTGTACACAATTAAGACTCCCACAAATAGGTGCCGTCCACAATAAGGACGTAGCTATACAGGGTGTAAAAAAAATAACTGTAACTGTTCTAAGGGGTGAACCAGCCCATGAAACTGAACTTTTCCCAAGGAACATAGGTCGAAATATGAAAACAAAAATTTACCTCCCATACAAATTGACTTGGTTGGTTGGTAATTTTGTATGGAAGGACCAACTTTTTTTCATATTACAACCTATATTCCCTTGGGAAAGTTGTTCTATTTCATGGGCTGATTCACCCCTTAAAATATTTGCAGCTAATATTTTTACACCCTATAGAAGTATATATGCCGTGTAATGCTGGCTTAGAATAGCATCACCCCACTTCCTTCCCGCGGGTGTCGTAAGAGGCGACTAAGGGACTCGAGAGTATTAGTGTATTACAATTTTTAGGCGACAGGCTGACAACCTGTCACTATAGTGATACACATGTTTTCTGAAACAACCTTGGAAAACAATCCTCAAAAATGTCAAACGTGGCGATAGTGGCCGTATTTTTACGGCCGTTAACGCTCTGCCTACCCCGCAAGGGATAAAGGCGTGATATATGTATGTATGTATAGAAGCCGTTTTATTATCATTACATAGTATAAAGAAACCGACGGGGTAGACCTCGCAAAAGATGGCGAGACGATCTGGATGCTTACGATAAAAACTGGTGGGAGGTTGGTAGGGATCGAGATAAGTGGAAGAAGTGTGGGGAGGCCTTTGCCCAGCAGTGCGACAGTGTAGGCTGAAAAAAAAGCATAAAGAAAAGTCGCTTTACGCGTCTGTCTGTATGTATGCTTAAATCTTTAAAACTATAGAACGTATTTTGATGCAGGTTTCTTTAATAGATAGAGTTATTCAAGAGGAAAGGATTTATGTGTAACACTTGCCGGGTAAACATCTTATTCCCACGGGGAAATGATATGCAGCGGGCGCAGCCGCTAGTTATGCATATGTCGTAGGCCGATCGTTAGTTTAGCAACAGTTAAAACTTAGGCAGATCTACGACACAATGGCGCGAGCCAGTATTTATTTTGTGTCTACGAGAACAACGTGTTTGTCGATATTCCTAACTACATGGCGGATCGCGAAATAGTTGCATTTCGCGCCATTGGTGGCGCTGTTTTCGTGCGCTCCGTTTTTTTTTATAAAAAGGGTTTAAATTTTTGTATGTAACTTTATAATATTAACTTTCCTTTTACTTATTACGTGTATTAGATTTAGAAAAAGAACATGATCTGTTATTTTCATGTAGGCCATGACTTGAAATTTCAATAATGTTGTTGATTGATTCTCATATTATCATCTATATATAAGCCAATATTACTCTACTGCTCGACATTGGTCAATTCGTTATTTGCAACACAAGTCAAATCTCTCTCTCTTAGACACCGAGTCGTCCAACTACCCGATGAACCCTAGTGTCAGAATTCTTCAACCGCCTTCTACAAGTAGCAGACTTCTGACATGGTTGTGTAACGACCACCGTCTAAGCAATCATAGACAACAACCGGGACCTACGGCTTAACGTGCTTTGTGAGGGACCCACCGAGAATCGAACTCGGAACCTTCGGCGTCAAAGGCAGTCGCACTACCACTGCGCCACATCCATCGTCAAAATGATCAAATGACACACCCAGAAATTATGTTTCAAGCCCAAATGCTTTTAATGAATCCGTAACCTTATTTCAGGTTGTTTTACTTCGAGTGTCTTTGCCGCTCGTTTCACTGCCTACTCTCTTTCACCTTTGACCTAGACTACGAGATAGTAATAAATTTAAACTTTCTATAATTTATGACTTTTTCGCACCTTTCATTATAGTTCTACAGAGTGAAAAAAAAAATTGCTGCAAATATTTTAAGGGGTGATTTAGCCTATGAAACTGAACAACTTTCCCCAAGAAACATAGGTCGAAATATGATTTTTTTTTGTATGGGAACAAATTGACTTGGTTGGTCGGTAATTTTGTATGAGAGGTCCAAATTTTTTTTTCATGTTTCAACCTATGTTCCTTGGGAAAAGTTGTTCAGTTCCATGGTCTGGTTTACCCCTTAAAATATTTGAAACTTTTTTTTTTACACCCTGTAAATGATTGATTGTTCCCAAGTTCCCGCACTGATTTACCTATAGTTTAAAAAAGGTAACCTTAGGGGGAGTGATCAGGGAGACTTCGAATCACACTTGATCGATTTTAATAAGCTCGATCTTCTTAATTTAATACACTATAATGTATCAATTTGTTTACAAATAAAATTACTATTTACTTACCTGATCGATCAAGTCTGCTTTCGTCTCTTAAATTATACATACATACATACATATATCACGCCTTTATCCCTTGCGGGGTAGGCAGAGCGTTAACGGCCTTTTAAATTATATTACCTTTTAATTAAGAACTTGCGATCCGAAAGTTGTTATAATATTACTACATGGTATAAAGCAAAGTTGCTTTTCGCGTCTGTATGTATGTATGTTTGCTTAAATCTCTAGAACTACACAACGGATTTTGATGTATTTTATTAGAGTGATTCAAGGTTTATATAATTGCCGGGATAACCACTAATTCCTACGGGATTATATTATTTATAATTAGTTATAGCGGGTGGAGCCGCTGGGCGGGCCGCTAGTTTATCTACATATAATGTTGTTTTCATTTTATGCATTACCTTTATCAAATTCTTTACCGATTATAAAGATGTTGACCTTATCACCTAGATTCATCAAAACTGGTTAGAATGCGTCATGAACTTGCGTTTATTGATAAATCTTTGTTTACTTTTCTAGCTCAACGACCTTACGGCCTTCGACATAAATGACCTACTAGATTTATTATTTACGTAGAACTGGGTAGGGAGGTCCTTAGGTTAGTTGTTGATATTATTTTTATGACTTACTAGTGGGCGTCCGCGGCTCCGCCTACGTAGAAGTCGGTTTTAATCCCGTAGCATCCGACAGGAACGTTTTTTCGGGATAACACATACATACATACATACATACATACATATATCACGCCTTTATCCCTTGCGGGGTAGGCAGAGCGTTAACAGCCGTAAGAATACGGTCGCTATCGCCACGTCTGACATTTTTGAGTATTGCTTTCTAAGGTTGTTTCGGAAAACATATGAAAAGTATCTCGGCTTACATCTAGACCACCAACTAAATTGGCATGGACACATAGACCACATAAAAAATAAATTATCGTCTTTAATAGGTTCACTTCGGGGTATCGTACGATGCATTCCTCGTGTAATACGATTCAACATTTACAACTCCTTAGTTAAATCGCATTTGAACTACTTAATCGAAGTATGGGGTAGTGCGTCCAGAACAAAAATAGCAGAGCTTCAACGAGCTCAAAATAAGATAATTAAACTACTCTTTCATTATCCTTACCTCACACCAACCACTAAAATTTATAAAGACACTAACCTCATGAATATATCGCGCCTTTACATTTACAACACATGCATACTTGTAAAGAAAGTATTAAACAAATCCATACGCACAACAATCTCACTCACACAAACAAAACATGTAACTACTCGCGCAACCCGTCGGGCGAGCTATATTATCTTACCTAAGATTCGCACTAACTTTGGTAAACGAATGTTTACGTTTGAGGGAGCTCAGCTGTACAACCGCCTACCTTCAAATATAAAAAGTATCAAGTCCCTACCTTTGTTCAAATCTGCACTTGCTCAGCATGTTCTTAAAACCAATTATGATAATTAGTGTTTGTACTTAATTTCTATCTTACTTATGATTAGCAGTGAACATATTTTAATTGCAAATATTTGTAACTTTTTCTCGTGTAAGTGACTGTATGTCTTAATGAGAAATAAATATTCTTTAAACCGAAACATGTGTATCACTATAGTGACAGGTTGTCAGCCTGTCGCCTAAAAATTGTAATACACCAATACTCTCGAGTCCCTTAGTCGCCTCTTACGACACCCACGGGAAGGATATGGGGTGATGCTATTCTAAGCCGGCATCACACGGCAAATTCTAAGCCGGCATCACACAGCAATATTCGGGATAACAACTATCCTATGTGTTAATCCAAGGTACTCTCTAACTGTGTGCCTTTCAAATTCGGTTCAGTAGTTTTAGCGCGAAGGAGTTACAAACAAACAAACATAAAATCAATATTAGTACGATTATAAATGTAAGTTTCGTTACGTAGACGGAACTGGACGGACAAACGCCTAATAGCAATTGGTGGACTAAACGCCTTTGTTCGCCTAGTTCACTCGCCAACATACATACACAAATCACGCCTATAGCCTATAGCCCTGGCGGGGTAGGCAGAGCGCTGACGACCGTAAAATTACGGTCATTATCGCCACGTTACAGATGTTTGAGGGTCGTTTCAGTTGCAGAGATTTATAGATTTTACGTCTTCAGTAAGGTTTATTCCAAAAACTGTGACAATCCAACCAGTCGTTAGCTCATCAGTCGTTGGCTGTCATGGCACTCCCAGTCCCAGCTGTCAGGCCCCAAATTAATGTTATTCATTCCACGGGCGAAATGAGAATGGACCCAATTATGAAATTGCGCCTGACATGACAGCAGCTACGTCATGGCTTACGTCATCATCATTGCTTTTGACAGTTCATTAGCATAGTTAATTAGTTTTGAAACTGCCTTTCTATTGTTGCTAAAGAGCTTTTACAGATAGCTGTATTGTGCTGTCTGCCACAGACAAAAATACAAACATTGGGTGCTGTTTCGAAAGAGCCTTTACATGGGTTGGTTGAGATACATACATACATATATCACGTCTTTATCCCTTGCGGGGTAGGCAGAGCGTTAGCGGCCGTAAGAATACGGTCGCTATCGCCACATCTGACATTATTGACGATTGTTTTCCAAGGTTGTTCCAGAAAACGTGTGTATCACTATAGTGACAAGTTGTCAGCCTGCCGCCTAAAATTTGTAATACACTCATACCCTCGAGTCCCTAAGCCGCCTCTTACGACACCCGCGGGAAGGATGCGGGGTGATGCTATTCTAAGCCGGCATCATCAGATGCTTCAACCAAACTATTTAAAGGCTCTATCTGAGTATGTACGCGTTCATCATTTACAGCGTATGGCACATTATATCTTTATATCTTTCGGGGTAGACAGGCCCTTAACGGTCGCAAAAATGCGGTCGCTATCGCCACGTCAGCCTGTTGCCTAAAATTGTAATACACATGAAACTCTAGTGGGACATAATATATATGTAATTCAATGAGTGGGCCCTGGGACACGCTACTCATAAAAACCTAAGCATGGTGTAACGTGCCCTCCGAAGCCTAATTGAAATACAAACTAAATAAACTCCAATACCTTGTATAGTCCAACTGTAAAACATTCGTAAATCAACTCAAAAGTCAATATTGACGCTGGGCTGAACTAAAAAGGATATATCTCAACTGGTTCCTCATAATAAATGTATTGAGAACCACTGTATGTTGAACTCTTGAATTTCAGCTTTGTGTTGGTAGTTCAATAACAATTTGAAAGTTAGATTTAGTTTGGAAGTCAAAGTTACAGATGAGATGGAATATTCAGCAGCACGTGTCGGGAACTGGTTGAATGCCGCGTTTAGAAGCCAGTGGGATTAGCCGATGGGTATTTTTCTTCAATTTGCTATTATTACAAAAAAAAAGAATACATTAATATGAATACAATAAAAGGAATCATTTAAGTCGTCAGGTTTGTAGACGCCATGCAAACACAACAATAATGAAAATTTATACTCATTTTTGGCCCAAAAAGGTTCTTAAACTTCACACATTATGTTTGAAGTTTAAAAGCTGAATCTGATTTTGCATTAAAAAAAATTGAATGTTGCTAACTCTAACGCATGCTGCTTGCGTTTTTTATGATTTATCTCGACTAAAATGCGGAATTTTGATGTTTCCTCGCAAATGGAAGAAAAGCATTATACTAGCCTCAGCCAAAATGCCAGTTTCTGGTCTTGTTTACTTGGGAAGGCCTCGACTTCGTCTCATCGTTCTAATACTAGTCGACTAGAAATTGGTCTATTTTTGTCTACTGCCTTAATACACTATAATTGCTAAGTTTATTGTATGCCGTGTGATGCCGGCTTAGAATAGCATCTCCCCATTTCTTTGCGGGTGTTGTAAAAGGCGACTAACAGATGCGAGGGTTTTATGTACTACCTATATTACATTTTTAGGCGACAGGCTGACCACCTGTCACTACAGTGATACGCAAATCATCTGAAAGGGCCATACCTGTCAAACGCGGCGATAACGACCGTAATTTTACAATCGTTAACGCTATGCCTACCTCTCAAGCGATAAAGGCGTGATTTCTGTGTGTGTGTGTGTGTGTGTGTGTGTGTGTGTGTGTGTGTGTGTGTGTGTTATTGTACTTCTTCCTATCGGACATAATACGGAGCTAAAATATAATTCGGATCACTTGGACATGGGTTTTCGCCAGCCGAGAGAGAATCTGATTTAATTTGCTTGGCGGCAATTTGTTACAGCTTTTTCCTCGAAATTATTGCAATTTTACCTGAAAATAAAATTGTTATTAAGTGTACTTACCTTGTTCTGAGCCTAATTAATTGAGTAGCGAACCTTTGTTTCCGCTTCCGGTGCGACGTTTTAGCCCCTCTCCACAGCCCTTGGCGGCCAGACCGGCGTGAATACAGCTACAGATGGAGGGGATGAGGGCTGCGCGCGGGCCTCAATCCTCCCTCTCCTCATTGGCACTCAATTAATAATCACAATAATGTACATAATATGTACAGCAGCAGAAATTTACTTAGGCTCAGAACAAGGTAAGTACACTTAATAACAATTTTATTTTCAGGTAAAATTGCAATATTAAGTTACCTGTACCTTGTTCTGAGCCTAATTAATTGAGTGGTGTTTGTTATCGCTGCTGTATTAAAACGCCAATGTGAGATATTTAATTAAATGATTAATAGGTATTTAATTAAATTCAAAATTAAAAGAGATATGTATTAAATAGATTAATCAAATCGTTTGAAAATGAGATAATAATTGGTTTCTCATAGGGATTGAAGAATTAACTTCTCTTCTATAAAATTGATGGAAAGTTGTGGCTGATTGTGAGTTACCACGAGTAAGGATCTCATCCACAGGGGTGTTATCAAGCCAGCTAGCTGAGGCGACCGCGGCGCGCACACTGCCTGCACTGGCATGTACACCTGCATCACGAAGTGCACCTCGTACCCAGCCGCCAATAATGGTACGGGTCGCCGGTTTAACTGCCCCACAAGTGTTGATGAACAGAGACTTGATATCGCCTCTGCGTTCTCTGGAACATTCAATTAAGGTTTTGATCCAGTAAACTGGATCTATATTGCGGTTTGACGAACACTGTAAGAGTCGCCAACCAGACTGGCGGTAAGACGCTGTATCCGTCTTGGAACCGAACTCTGGCCAGAAAACTATTGAGTTCTGTTCAAAAATACAGCTGGATGGATCTATCTTCAGTAGAGTTAGGTCATGTACCCGTCGCCCAGAGCACAATAACAGAATAATAGCGGTTCTTTTTGACACTTCATATAGACTTTCTTTAATGGGAGCATTTTCTGATAAGAAATTGGTCAGAATGTTCAAGTTCCAAATCGGAGATTTATGTTTCCGAGGATTCTGCAAAGCTATACCTTTCAAAGTTTGCTTTACTATAATATGAGAACTCAAGGGATTACCCGAAGTAGGTTTACAAAAAGTGGATACCACGGATTTGTGCAAGCAGATGGAACTATATGACAATTTATGATTTAAATGTAAATCAGTCAAAAACCGAGCAAGATCAGCTGGGGACGGATTATGAGTTTCAACCCTATTTTCACTGCACCATTTGGTCCATCTCGACCAAGCGGGCTTGTAAGTTGATAATGTGGTTTTTCTCCAGCTTTTATCAAGAATATCTATTTGCGCCGCATTCCAAGAATCTAACAGAGTTGACCACCCTGTATTCGCCACACTTCCAAGCGCATCTGACTTACTTGTGGAGGGGCGCGCCGAGTCTGCGTGTCTATTAGAACCTGATCCAGGTTTATTACCGGCATTGGAGTTTCCAGAGCCCTGGCCTGGAGATCTGGGCGCCAAAAGACTTTCTCCCAAACTGGAACGACCATCAAATAAATACCTGTCGCTTGATTCAGATGCGTTAGGACTCTGGGTACCAAGCATGGTGGTGGAAACACCCACGCTAGGTGGTAGTGCCATGGGCGAGAGAATGCGTTGCAAAATTCGGCTTCCTGGTCGTTTTGGTCGAGTGATACATACCTCTGAACTACATGAGCTTTGTTTGAGGCAAATAGGTCTATTTCTGGGATGCCCCAAACTTCGAATACTTGCCAAGTGAAATGGCGAATGAGGTGCCATTCTGTCGAGGCTTTGGCCCGTGACAAACGATCTGCGACGTAGTTGAAACGGCCTGGAATGTGGAACACTGTCAACGAAATTTGGTAACGATCTAGAGCGTTTAAGACCTGGTGCGTCAAGGTCTGCATGATTTCCGATCGAGTTCCACCTTCGTTGCGTAGGTATGCTACCACCGTCCGATTGTCGCTTTGGATTAAAAGACTCGAGTTGTTCATTACGTACCCTTGCAGCTCTATCACCTTCAAAACAGCCAGCATTTCTAGGCAGTTGCTGTGAAGAGTTTTCTCGTGAGGTGCCCAGCTGCCGGACAAATTCAAAGTGTTGAGCTGCGCGCCCCAACCGAAACCAGATGAGTCGGTCGTTAGGAAATACCTTGGAGGTGGAAAATGCAGGTAAGACGGGTCCATAAGGTGTTGACTCCACCACTGGAGATTTGCTGTGACACTCTGCGGGAGTAAGAGCAATTTGGGTACCTGAGATTTCAGCAAACTGTTGCTTAGCGTTAGAATAGCACGGCAGTTCAGGCGGCCTCTTGGTACTACAAAACTTGCGAAGTTTAAAAGACCCAGTAGACTTTGAATATCTTTCAGAGACCAATTTTGTGCATTCAAAGTTCGAGAGATTTTCATTTTTATAGACTGCAATTTGTTGGTTGGCAGTCGCTTCTCGTTTGACCAAGGGTCCCATATGATGCCAAGGTATTCGATTGACCGTTGTGGTACCAAAATCGATTTCTCGAAATTCACAACCCATCCTAGAGTCTGAAGGGTCCGGACCACGAGATCCGTGTGCTCCATCAACAGATTTCTTGATTGGGATGCTATCAAAAAATCGTCGAGGTATACGATCAGTCGGACACCTTGCGCCCTCAGGATCTGCGCGATCCAGTTGGTCAGACTGGCAAACACCTTTGGTGCAGTTGCCAGACCAAATGGAAGGCAAGTCATTTGCCATATAGTTCCTGCATAGCAAATGCGAAGGAACCGCCGATGAGCGGGGTTTACTGGTAAATGAAAATAGGCGTTTGATAGGTCCACTTTCGTTAACCAGTCTCGAGGTTGGAGGAAATCTGGTATTTTGTACATATTTATTAATCGAAACTTTTCTACAATTACGTAATTGTTCAGCAATTTTAAATTGAAAATGGGGCGATAAGACGGTTTTCCAATTCCTTTCTTCTGGGTTAAAAATATTGTTGAAATAAAACTTGGACTTGAGGGTAGTTTTACTTCTTCTATGACATTTTGATCTAAAAGCTTTTTCATCTGAATGTTCATGATTTTGGAAGTTTTGGTACGAAAACGCGTAGAAATTCTGTCCGGGAGAACTAGTGGGGGTTTCACAAAGAAAGGAATTCGATAACCGCGTTTTAGCATGCGTATGATATAATTGGGTGCTCCCAGATTCCTCCAAGCACTTACCCTGTGTTTGATCCTCCCCGCTCGAAAATGTTGGTGATAGTCAATCGTCTCTGCGATTACCTCGCGCAGGCGGGCGGCGCTGGCGCTTGTTATTACGTGGTCCTCGAAATGTCTCATCGACTGCGCGTCTTTTACGGCCCTGCGCGGACGCAGACTTCTGCAGGCCGGAGCCATTGCGCATGGTCTCCGGTAATTTCGAGGTTCCAGGTTCAACTCTTTGCGCAAGAGGTTGTTTACTCGACCCACCCTGCGCGGGTTGTCGGTTTGACGTAGTCATCATGAATACTTTGGAAATACCTCCGTGCTTTGTAATAAAATCTGAAAAATTCGGTTCATTAAAAAGATGCTCCGAAGACGGAGGGATTTTTCGCAGACTTTCTTTGAGATATTTGTCTCTGACATAATTTAGAATCAAGTCACGGCGTTGTTGAACTAAATCTGCACGACGCCCGCAAACCATTTGTAACAAATCGACATTAATTTTATTGTACTCAGAGTCAAATAATTCATTTATTTTTTCACAAACTTGTTGACCTGATACAGGGGAGTTTTCGTCATGCTGGGTTAACCAATTTACCAGAGAACTGAGGCCTTTTTGCATGGCTTCATGTTGCATGATCAATGCGTGAGATATAGATGCAAGTGAACGTTCAGAGACTGCCAAGGAGCGACTCCTATCCAAATGTTTTACTAGATCATTACTTTCTAGTTCTACAAAACCAGGAACTGAACTATAACCTTTTTGGGCATCTGAATATCTGACTTGAGACCAATCCGGCGTGTTGAAATGTTGAAGTTTGTTCAAAACTTCGACATGACCCTCAGAAGATTTTAAGAATTTATTTTTAACGGTCGTTTCCAATTTTTTAAATTCAACATCTTTCTCAGGATTAGAAAATTCTCTTTCTAAGTCACTATCCGGGTGTAAAGACAGTACTGAATTTACAGGACTAACCTCTCGAGAAAGTAAAGAACAGTCTTTAGAACGTTCACTTCGTATCTTTAAAACGGATTTACTAATAGAATCGACTTTGGCTGATAAGTTTGAAATATGTTTTTCAAGTCTACTCATCCGATTGGAATCCTTGTCCTGTTGCTGCCCACTGGATCTGCGACGACGACGGCTCCTTCTTTTTCGAGTTCTTTCCACAGAACTCGGGGCCGTGGAGCTGCTATCATATCCATATTCATCGGAACTCGGAGAACAGCGCGGGGCTTTCACTTTTTTACTCCGTTTTCTCGATAACGGATTCATACTTTTAAACTTTTTACGGAAAAATAAAAAAAAATGAACTTTGAAAAAGTTATCCTTAAATCAAAAAACACGTCCGCACGGCGCGGGAAACAAATCGCCAATGAGGAGAGGGAGGATTGAGGCCCGCGCGCAGCCCTCATCCCCTCCATCTGTAGCTGTATTCACGCCGGTCTGGCCGCCAAGGGCTGTGGAGAGGGGCTAAAACGTCGCACCGGAAGCGGAAACAAAGGTTCGCTACTCAATTAATTAGGCTCAGAACAAGGTACAGGTAACTTAATATTTACTTTGGGAATTTTCCTTGAGAAATTTCTGATTACATTTTGTAGAGCGAGTATTTTTTAACGAGAAAATTGTTACTTTAGTATTTCAATTAAGGAGGCTGTATTTTTTTTGGATATTTTACAAGATGTGAAATTCTGCAGATTTGTGGTATTAAAATATTCTAATATTCATCACGCATATATCCCTTGCGGAGTAGGCAGAGCATAAATAGCATTTGAGAGGGAATCTTTTGAAACCTGGGAACATTTTCAGAATGGGACATTAAAAAACAGTCAATTACGCCACTATCACTTTTGACAAACGGTGACGATATTGTAGCTCTATTTTACCAGTATAACGATTTTTTATCAGCAAATATTTTAAGAGGTGAATCAACCCATAAAACTGAACAACTATCCCCAAGAAACATAGGTCGAAATAAAAAAAAAAATTGTACATACATATATCGCGCCTTTCTCCCTTGCGGGGTAGGCAGAGCATTAACGGCCGTAAAAATACGGTCGCTATCGCGACGTCCGACAAATATTGAAGGTTTTTCAGATGAATCGTCTATTACTGTAGTGACTAGTTGTCAGCCTGTCGCCAAACTTTATAATATACCTGTACCCTCTAGTCCTAGGCATGGGGTCTCATTCCTTACTAAAGGAAAATAGTCCAAAAAGAAATCAATAGATGGCGATACGGGTAGCGAATGCAACTTCTGAAATAAAGGCAAATTTACAAAAACGAAGTATTGAAAAAGTTTTGAGCTGGAAAACACGCGAGATTATTCTCATTTTTGTAATATTTGTCAATACAAATCACGTCGATACGAAGTATCTAATAAATAACCTAGATGTCGCTAGCAACGCACGCGCTGAGTAAACATATCAAACAGCCTGCCAATAGCCGTCTTAGGGCAATCGAACTCCCTCTATGACGTTGAGTATCTGTACTACTCTAGTAGTATTATATTATCTGTGTCCTAGGTAATAATAACAATAGTACTTATCCAATTTTCCGATAGTGCACACATTTCACCTGAATCACTCCGAGTCCATCGTTCGTGTCGTAACCAGTTGACCCGTTTAACGAGATCGATGGTACCAAGACAGTAAAATATACATACATACATATATCACGCCTTTATCCCTTGCGGGGTAGGCAGAGCGTTAACAGCCGTAAGGATACGGTTGCTGTCGCCACGTCGTGACATTTTTGAGGATTGTTTTCCAAGGTTGTTTCAGAAAACATGTGTATCTTTATAGTGACAGGTTGTCAGCCTGTCGCCTAAAAACTGTAATACACCAATGCCCTCGAGTCCCTTAGTCGCCTCTTACGACACCCGCGGGAACGATGTGGGGTGATGCTATTCTAAGCTGGCATCACACGGCTCTAAAACTATATTGATACTTATTACCTCACACACGATAAAAACACATATTTACTTACACGGTTATAATCTAAAGCTATTCGCAAATATTGGAGCAGATGTAACTAAGTACATACGTACGTAGATATTCTAGAATATTATTATTATAAAAAGCCACGGAGTTTAGTATTCTGAGCCTTTTGGACACAAATATTTTACAGTGAAAAAAATATCCTAAAAAGTATTCAGGATGTTTCTTGTCTAATTATCTGAGGCAGGAGCTTTTATAAACTTTTGGCCTGGTACAAACAAAAAAATATTAATTGTATATTTTTTATTAAATCTATTTTAAAATTTTTATTATTATTTTTTACTAGCGGATCGCCCAGCGGCTGCGCCCGCTGCAACTTCCCATGGGATAAAGATTTTTTCCCGGCAAGTCCATTCCTCTTGAATCCCTCTATCTATAAAAAATAACCTGCATCAAAATCCGTTGTGTAGTTTTAAAGATTTAAGCAAACATGCATACATACAGACGCAAAAAGCGACTTTGCTTTATTCTATGTAGTTATTTATTTGTAGTACTCAAAAATGTTTGTTTGCTAGAATAAAATTGTGCAACTTTTTTGAATATTGTGTTTCTTACAGAAGATTTTGAGATCCATGGTCTTGTTGAACCTTGAAAAATATAAGCAATAGTTTTATACTTCGTTTATTTACGAACCCATACAAACTTTGTAATCAAAAGCATTTAATTTATTCGCAAATATTGCACCAGATGAACTGAAAATGAACTGAAAATGATGAAAATATTGAACCAGATTTTGAATAAACATTCTTTCGCCTATAGAGGCACGTTCATAAAATAAGTACCATACCTAATGTATTGGCACAGCTGGGCTCGAGTTGATTGCACAAATGTTTTCAATAAGCGAAATGCTAAACGAAGTACTTCGTAAACTGTTAATCATTAATATGTATTTGACACCCACGATACAGGCCCTGCCTAGTGTGGTTGTTGAAGTAAACTAATGATGCACATAATTGTAAATGTTTAATAAAGAATTTTCATTTTTTTTTCATTTTTTTTTTTTTTTTTTCAATGGGCTTCAGACATACACAGAGATGTACGATCAGTAGCAACCTGTGTGAAATATAATAGATCAACTTATATTGGTTATAATTAGTAACTGTATGGATAACCAGTATACATAGATCCCTTTTGTACGTACGGTGATTAAAATTTATTGAAAAGTGTTGGAAATGTTTCTTTTTTAATAAAGCTCGTCTCTAAGAAGGAAATTCGTCACCTTGGATTTGGATCTAACTTCCTTAGGATCAAAATGAAAATGATTTATGGGCAGATACACTTTATGCATAGTGTCGAGATGAAAATGCGTTCCATTAGAGACGTTGTTTACTGATTTTATTACAATATATATTCAAGGAAACAAGTATTTTTTAACCTTTCCTACAAAGTCAGTCAGCTGATCGTAAACTTTGTATCGGAGGTCGAAATTATTTTCTCGTTTTTCAGCATTGGTCCTGTAGTGAAAATTGTTGAGTACGATACCTACTAAACAACGTGTTAAATTCGCTAGATGACTGGGTCATTAATAAAATACAAAAGTTGTACGCTTGAAACTATTGTTTAAAAATACTACATACTCTGTTTATAGTTTTTCGAAATATTCAAAGATTGAATTATTAAACAGAAAAATAATATAAAAGTAAGTGTTTTGACGCCATGGAAACTAGAGAGGCATGACGTCATCTCTTCGTTTTTTCATACAAAACATGGTTTTAAAAAGAAGCTCATATAGCCTGCCAGTCATTATGGCAATTCAATGAATTTTCTTCGACAAACTGTGTAAAGAACATCTGCTATCGACGTAAGCTATTGTGAAACGTTGCAACTATAATTTCTGCTGCAGCATGCATTTGGCAGACAGCTTGGCTGTGGTTGGCGGTTGGCAGCTTGGCAACTTGGCACTTTGGCAGTTGCAGAATGACGTCATTGTTGCGGTCACCAATAACCTACGCACTAATTAGTTATGTTATTCTTGACTTACTGCTTTGAGAAATGTGACCGCAAGTCGATGAACGACCTGATGAACCCTGTGAAACTGTCTTAGTTAGTGGGAAGTTATTTTCGCTGTTTCGTATGTATTCCGCTTTTTGAGACCAAGGTGTTCTTTTTTTTGTGTTGGTCTTTACAATTTTAGCCCCGGGGCTATCAAACCTACGCCTGTCGGTTTGGTGGGCAGCACGTGCTCACCCGGAAATATTTGATTGGTTGTGAGACTGGGCTTAGGAGTTGTTCTGGGAAGAACGGATCGGACTGAAACTACTCGGTGTGCCGGTAATTGCCAAAATGGAGGCCAAGGTGTGTCATATCAAGACTATGCCATACGTGTACAATTTTCCGAACAATTAAGAGACTACACCTATTTGACATAGTTTTCGATCGCCTCCTATTTTAATATTAAATTAAATTATTCAAAGGAGTCACCCAGAACTTTGTTATTGCCGAGTGATGCCGGATTAGAGTAGCATCACCCCACATCCTTCCCGCGGGCGTCGTAAGAGGCGACTAAGGGACTCGAGAGTGTTGGTGTATTAAAATTTTTTGGCCGCTGCCTGACAACCTGTCACTATAGTAATATACATGTTTTCTGAAACAACTTTGGAAAACAATCCTCAAAAATGTCAGAGATGGCGATAGCGACCGTATTCTTACGGCCGTTAACCCTCTGCCTACCCCGCAAGGGATAAAGGCGTGATATATGTACGTATGTATTGTTATTATACGGAGATTGTACCCACTACCTTTAGCGAGTAGTCAGGGGTGCCAATGTAAGCTGCTGTGGAGTATTTGCCGGTTACAGATTTAAAATCCCTAATAAATGTACAAATTAACGTAGACGTATTAACATGAAAATTAAATCACCGCTTACCGTCCTAACAACCCTAGAGGCATAATCTGTTTGCAATTTCCATCTGTTTGCTCCCAAAGGGTGAACGTAACTGAAATAGGCTTATGCCTATTTAATTTAATTTGTACTGAAATACTTATTAACATACGTACATACATAAGTCACGCCTCTTTCCCGTTTGGGTAGGCAGAGACTATTACCTTCCACTTGCTACGATCCTGTAGGAATAGTCTCTGCATACTTCTTTCGCTTCTTCTACATTCATTAGTCTTTTCATGCACGCTCGTCGGTTTAGGGTACTTCTGACCTGACCTTTCTTTAAAACGTCCCCGATTTGATCCAGGTTGGTTCTTCGCGGCTTTTCCGTTCCAACATACTGTACATATTTATTACGATACAGTTTATTCCAACTTGCTGCTGGAAACGAAAGCTCAAGATAGAGAAATATATGGTGATATTCAAACACAATCGTGGTGATAATCCCGTTAATACTAATAATTTAAGTGATAGAGAAATGTTTTAATAAAGTCGGTTGGTAGTAATTTGATGACAAAAACCAGAGATCCTGCCTTACTTTACTGCGTAGTACGTTAGGGGAAAGCCTACGTCCAGCAGAAGGGGACTGATATAGGCTGTTGTGATGTGACTGGCACACCGAAACGTACATCACTTCGAAAGGTGACTAAAGTCAGGTACCTTCATCACGAACAACAAACATTCATTTTCGTTTTATTAATATTTACTGCCAATGGCGACAGTCGTGAAGAATAACCTGCAGCCGGCAGCATTATATGAAAAATTCACGTGACTTTTACTGAAAATATATTCTTATCACCTTATATATTCTTATCCATTTTATCAATTTTGGCACACATTTTTCTTGACTGCCATTTCTTTTGCAAATATGATTTATTTACAGCATTCATAGCATCGATATCGTTTATATCTCCTTTATCTTATCTTGTCAAAAGATAGGTATATTTTATGACTGAGTAATAACTTGCTTGCTGCGATATCATAAATTATGTTTTAAGATTTTACGATATTGGAAATCGCTGACGAAGTTTATAGTAATTTTTATCGTTTTAGTGATGCACAATTTTCTAATATTGCTTTTTGCGAAGCTAGCAATATTGTTTGATTTTGTTGTATACTCTACATCTCAGCTCTATAATGTAGAAAAGCATAAAATACGCGTAAGTTTCTAAACTCATGCAAGGACTTGTTACCTTTGTCTATTTTTAATTTTTCGGGTGACATTACTATTTATGTTTATGTATTATGTATTATATTGTTATTTATTTAGTATGTACTATTTGGTAATATTTGCACTATCCCGCTTCCATAATCGCACTCTCTTTTTCACCCTAAGGTTGCCTGGTAGAGAATGCTACCTAGCATTAAGGCCGCCTTATTGTACTGTTTCCTTTATTTGTGTTTTCTACATGTTGTTACTTTTTTTGTGCAATAAAGAATTTTGTTATGCTATGTTACTGTCTATTTCGAAGAGCAAGGCTTTCCCATCACAAGTGTCTTCTGACTACTTTCTGGGAAGCCCCGGGAAAAAGATTATACACGGTGTAACGAAAATTTTGCAGGCGTGATACTTACATATATCACGCCTTTATCCCTTGCAGGCGTGATCAGACCATGAAACTTAACAACTTTTAGTATGAGGGCTATGTTGGGAAACGTAAAATTTTTTTCGGCTTTCCATACAAAGTCAGTCAGCTGATTGGGAATTTTGTATGGAAACGCTAATATTTTTACACCTTATAGATACTTAGCAGCGGCCTTTAGAATCTAAAATCAATCTTCAACAAAACCATCAACTACAAAATGAATGCGCATAGTTTGCAACGTGCTCGATGTATCTAGTTCACACATTTACATGTTTAAATCCCTTTGTGCGGTGCCCTTGTGCTGTCGAACGCAACTTTGCGTACCAGACCGAGACCGGGGTATGGTAATTTGACATTACACGTGTTAATATCCTGTCAGCGTCGGTGGCTAAGTGGTTAGGACATCGGTTTTACAATCGTGAGACCCGAGATCGGTCCCCGCCATGTACCAATGTGTTTTTACTCGCGTACATTGACCGACTACTCTTTCGATGGAAAGTACGAACTGTTCGAAGAAAAAAGCGCAGAGCACACCGGCTTGTGTACCGTATGAAGGTCAAGTTACGCAGGTCGTGACACTATCTGAGCAAATGATGTATACAATCAAATATTTACTCATCAAATAAAATTAAAATAGTCACATCCAGTATATCTCATAACCACATCGTTTACATGCTAAATGGCTCGATTTGCCCTTGTACCGATCGCAAAATAATGCGTCGAAGCCCTGTATGCGTTTATATATGCTAATTTGACATTACCTATGCAATACCTACAGACACAGAATAGATTACACTCGATGTGGTGCAGTGGTAGTGCGACTGCCTTTGACGCAGAAGGTTCCGGGTTCGACTCTCGGTGGGTCACCCACAAAGTTTATATTTATCACTTTGTGAATTTGTTCCCAGTCTGGTTAGGACATTGCAGGCTGAACCACCCGATTGTCCGTAAGTAAGATGGTTCCGTGTTTCGGATGGCACACGTTAAGCCGGAGGTCCGGTTGCTGTCTATGATTACTAAGACGGCGGCCGTTACACGACCATGTCAGAAGCCTGCTACTTGTAGAAGGCGGTTGAAAATTTCGACCCAAGAGTTCATCGGGTCGTTGGACAACTCGGTGCCCCTCACGAAAAGACGAAAAAAAATAGAGATTATAGTCCTTTGTCTAGATAGGTTACATCCAATCATGCGTTATATTACCCACACTCACTAGAAGGGAGGACCTAATTGCCTGTAGGGCTGAGTGACGGCCATATAATTGATTTAGGCCCTAAATTCGCTACGCAGACACTAAGATTAATTAAACACGATTCCCTTAAATACAGGATGTAAAAAAAATTGCTGCAAATATTTTAAGGGGTGAACCAGCCCATGAAACTGAACCACTTTCCCTAAGGAAGTTGGTCGAAATATGAAACAACATTTGGACCTCCCATAGCCTCCCATACAAAATTAGCAACCGACCAAATCAATTTGTATGGGAGGTCCAAAATTTTTCTCATATTTCGATCTATGTTCCTTTGGGAAAGTTGTTTAGTTTCATGTAAAATATTTGCAGCTAACATTTTTACACCTTATATTGAGCAGGTACTTCTTCAATCGTAGAAGACGGTCCAAGATACAGGTGTCCAAGAGACTTTAGGTGGTCCAAAGGAAAAGTCTAGATTTTGGAATTAGTCTGGAATAGAAGTACTAATAATGCTCGCTGTTAAAGCATTTTGTATGGCTTCCAGCATCCATTATCTTTCTTCAAGTAATGAATATTTTTTTCGCTAGATTGATAGCTACTGGTGTTCAGAATCTAGGACCCACTTAAAGAGAGACATCTTATGTCTGATCTAATAATTTCAAGAGCATACCATATGTACGTAAATTCCTCTCTGATTACTCATCAAAGTGTTTGAACACTAGTATAGTACATTAGTATGTATTATATTTGTCCTATTCATTAAAAAAATACGTGGTTGTACTTAAGAGTACGATGATTTAGAAGGAAAATTATTGCTAAACATATAAATCATGACACACATACGATATGATGCCAATATATCAATGGGTCAGAAATATTATTTATGAGGAATTATACAGACCAAACTAAAATAAACGAATAATTAAATGTTACATGTTACAGGTCCCAATTGCAAAGGTTACGGGAAGGTTCGTCATGAAACTATCAAGTCGAACGTAATAATAAATCTAAAAATAATAATCCCGATTGACACTAATAAACTAACTAACTTCTCTGGCTCAGTGACTCAAACCGGATCTTGGCTCTTATGATAAAAAATACACTGTTCTAACTAATTCATGCCTACAGTATTTCAAAACAGAAAAAAAAAAGTTTTTAAAGTTTGATTTATAGACCAAATTGCAATCATTGCCTTGTAATTTATTGTTCTCAAATTTTGAGTGGGACTTCTTTCTTTTCGTGTGGGACACCGAATCGTCCAACGACCCGATGAACCCTAGTGTCAGAATTTTTCAACCGCCTTCTACAAGTAGCAGGCTTCTGACATGGTTGTGTAACGACCGCCGTCTAAGTGATCATAGACAGCAACCGGGACCTACGGCTTAACGTGCCATCCGAAACACGGAACCATCTTACTTACGGACAATCGGGTGGTTCAGCCCGCAATGTCCTAACCAGACTGGGAACAAATTCACAAAGAGACAAATATCAACTCTGTGAGTGACCCACCGAGAATCGAACCCGGGACCTTCTGCGTCAAAGGCAGTCGCACTACCACTGCGCCACATCGGTCGTCAGTGAGTGAGTGGGACTTAATTTTGACCACGTCTCCGGCTACTCGGGGCGCTTTTATCAGTATGTTATCAGTCTGCTATCAGCTACTGGTTGTTCAAATTAACCTCTTATATATCCATTTAACTTTTCTAAATTGTTAAGTTGGCCCTCACAATTCAGTAAATTTTAAATTATCGCGGTTGTTTACACTATATAACCCCCTAGCCTACTTTTTGTTTGCCCGTAGCAGCCACCCGTGTTCCAATTTCGCAGAGATCATGTTTGTTATATTATTTTTGTTTTGTGTGCAATAAAGAATATTATTATTATTATGTCGGTATCACGGGTCGGTATGTTATAGAATCTTGGGCCTAATCTTATTATTATTATTATCATTGTCATGCAACAAACAGCGTCGAAATATAGGCAACTCAAAACAAAATAAACTCGTCGGTAAGAACCCCTCATAATTAATTTCCTTTCTACTCATACGCACACGCCTTACGCTATCATTCTTCAAATAGCTGACATGAATCACACTGTACTACATACTACTGATACTGACTACTACTATTGTAGTACTTATTGACTGATTGGCTTTGAATACGTTATAAGGTAAGGTCAGTGAACCCTGAAAGGGCCAGCAATTGGTGTCAACTGTCAATTGGTAATGCATGTGGACTTTATTGGTGTAAGAGGAAATGTGGAACGATGGATTCCATACTGTGATTGGATCAGTTTAGTAAAGGTCAAATGAGCTACTTTTTAAAACAATCTGAAACGGTATTTTGTATGAAAATAGGAACTTATTACGACATTATGTTCCTATTTTGTATGGCGTTAGAACACTTACTTTTATAGAATTTTTCTGTTTATTAATTTAAACTTACAATATTTCGAGAAATTATGAATGAAGTCCGTAATAAGTTTTAAGCGCACAAATTTTATATTTTATTAATGACTCAGTCCACTAGCGAATTGCATTCACCTGTAAGAGTGAAATTTTACTAGTAGTTTTTTGATGTCAAAATAAATTTATTTTAATAGCCAGAATTTATTTTATATTGCGACCTATGTTCCTTGGCGAAATTTATTCAGTTTCATGCACTGGTTCATCCTTTGAATTATTTGCAAGTTTTTCCTCCCGACGCATAATGTCCTATACGCATATGACCTAAACGCATAGTGTCCTAAACTGAACTGTTTTAGACATAAGATAGGCTCATAAAAAATTCGTACGTTTGATTTTTTTTTACTTTATTAGTCATTAACTCATTACCTATCAATTTTGATAATGTTATGATAACAGTCACTGTTTAATTATAATTTATTATCACATTATCTCTGTCGTTATCAGTACATGCATGGTGACATGTGTCTGTCCGAACACTGTGCATTTTTAAGTACTTTCAGATAAACGTGAGTGTCGTAATTTCGTTATCAAACTCGTGAAAATTTTATCGTTTTCGTGAATTTTTATATCAATCGTTATCTCCTTCTGCTTACATAAAAATAAGATTAGTACTGGTATACTTCTTTTTCAGCTTATACTGCTATCAGTCACAAATACTCTTTACGGCCGTTTTTTAAAAGGATTTTCAATCTGTGAACAGCTTTTAAATGTCTATTAAACTTCATAATATTTGAAACAGAAACAAGTAACAATTGGATTTATAATAAAGTGCATTTATTTTGTTTCAGGTAAAAATCTCACTGAATGAAAGAAATATTTTTTAGTATGTATATTAAGCCGTGCAATGATGGTTTAGAATAGCATCACCCCAATTTTACCCGTAGGTGTCATTAAAAGCATTTATGGGTAAAAATCACCCAGGGAATGGACAATAGCATTCTCTGATTGCAACATCTTATAAATTGAAATTCTCACACTGCGCTCACCAATTCACTTGCCAAGCGCAGTGAGTATAGATGGAAATATCCCTTAATTGGGGGAGGTCCATGTCCATTCAGCAGTAGACATAAACATATGTAAAGCTCAAGTATAAAGTAAGTACTTTTTTTTTACTCAGTCTTGTTTGAAACGTCGTATTGTTAAGTGATCAACTGTGACTGGATTTCCATTCAGTCACTAAGCATGACCAGTATATGCTGATCCCTGGGGAATTCTGGGTAAATGGGATAGTGATCTAAGAGACCATTTGCACTAAAATACAGGGTGTTAGGGACAGCCCTACGAATACTGATGGGGTGCATTCAGTCCATGAAACTGAACAACTTTCCCCTAGGAAAAAATGTCAGGAAACGTCAAAAGATTTCATTGACGTCGATTTTGTGTGGAAGGTCGTAATTTTTTTGTCGTTTCCTGACATACGCTCTTAGGAGAAAGTTTTTCAGTTTTATGGTCTGCATGCACCCTATCAGTATTCGGAAAGCTGTCCCTTACACCCGGTATAGCACAGTAATTTCAACTATAGCCGTAAAAAATTATAAGAATTTAACATTAAGACAACCTCAACTTTAATTCAATTCAAACTTAATTTATTTCTTTCCGCAGACACATTTGAGATTACAAAAGACTTTAACGTTCCACATTTAAATAAAAGTGCGTTTAATAAATGTTATCGTATACGATTCTATGGGCTGCAATAATTCCTTTACTATAGTAAGAACCTTAGATCTGATTCCGCCTAAAAGGAGTTACTATGTATAAGGGGTAAAAATATTAGCTTCAAATATTTAAATGGGTGAACCAGTTCATAAAACTGAACAAGGAACATAGGTCGAAATATGAAACAAATATTTGGACCTCCCATACAAATTGACTTGATCGGTCGGTAATTTTGTAGGTCCAAAAATTTTTCTCATATTTCGACCTATGCTTCTTGGGAAAAGTTGTTCAGTTTCATGGGCTGCTTCACTTCTTAAAATATTTGCTGCTAATGTTTTTGCCGTGTGATGTCGGCTTAGAATAGCATCACCCCATATCTTACCTGTGGGTGTCGTAAGAGGCGACTAAGGGATTTGAGGGTTGATTTGTATTGCAATATTAGGCGACAGGCTGACAACCTGTCACTATGGTAGTACACACATAGTCTTCTGAAATTACCCTCGAACATTTGTCAGACGTGGCGTAAATGACGGTTTTTTCAACTGTTTACGCTCTGCCTACCCCTCAAGGGATATATGCGTGATTTATGTATGTATGTATGTTTTTACACCTTATATTATGTCAAAAATAATTGAGGAGCCTCAGTTTCCGCAATTCGGAACGCAATTCAGACTGCGCCCTAACGGAACCCTGAAATTCGCAATTATTTTTCTATACCACCTTTCCACCTGTGGGCCGAGTAGATTGATGCCGACGATTACATCCACTTTCGGCCAAAATGGTAGAATTAATCTTGGCACGCTAGCTCGTTGAAATTGGGGAATAAATCTCGCCAAATGTTAGTCTTCGCGCGTGGGATATTAGGTCTATGAACGGCCTGATGAACCCTGAAGTTTTAAACTTCTACTACTACTTCTTTCTTTCTTTTTCGTGTGGGACACCGAGTCAACCAACGACCCGATGAACCCCGCCTTCTACAAGTAGCAGGTTTCTAACATGGTTGTGCAACGACTGCCGTCTACTAGTAAACCCCTGATATGGTTGAAAACCGTCATCTAAGTAAATCTGTAACGGATATCGGAACTGACGGCTTAATTAAGGTATCTTACAAAGCATAGAACCATTCTTACGCACAATCAGTTGGTCCAGTCTGTATTCTAACTAAACTGGAAAATCGTACATGCCGTACATACGAAGTGACAAAGTGGCTTATACCTTTTTGTGTTTCCGCCGAGATTCGAACCAGGGGCTACACGATCCTCAAACCCTGCCAGACCAGAGCGGTTAACTGCTGGCTGGAATAGGGGCATATATCTCGGTAAGTGGTTATTTCGCCAATCCACTGGACTATCTGTTACACGAAACTAATACACGAAACTAATCTTATAGGCGGATTACTCGCATTTTTGGGGTAAAAACGTTGGGTTTGGTTGATAGAGAGACTAGTTACTGGTAGTGATATCAAATGCTTGTAAGTTTAGTTAAGTTAAAGATTTTATGTTATCTGTGTTTAGTTTCGGAAATTCGGTCGGATATTAATTTGGAAATTTAACATTTTCTCTTCTCTTCTCTTTCTTCTCTTTCCGTGTGTCTAAGCCGGCATCACACGGCAAACAGGACATACAAAGTGATTGACCAATATGAAAATACTCCCGCCGCACCATGCGGATTCATGCCTCAGACACTGATTAAATCGTCTGTGAGTCTGTCACACAAGTATGAGGCCAATGATGAGGACCTACTGTGGTCTTTATGACCAAAGGTTAGGTTTGGGTTGAATTCCTAAGCTGTAGAATTTCAAAATTCAAAGTTAAATGTTAAATTAACCATGTCAGAAGCCTGCTACATGTAGAAGGCGGTTGAAAAATTCTGACACTAAGGTTCATCGGGTCGTTGGACGACTCGACGTTGACTCGATATAGACTGCTAACTGAAGAACTGACTGCAATGCTCGCTACTTATGTCAGTCTATGTCAGTTCTATCGCACCCGACGCCATTATAAAATCCAATGGAGAAATCCATTTCCCAACCACATTTCTATTCTAAATTCAATCTGTTCGAATAATAACCTATCCCGATGGAATATTCCAGACGTTTCCAGAATTCCTGGCGTTTCTAGGAGCCCTGCAATTCTCGGATTGCCGCCGAATCCATTTGCGCATTTTAAATCTGCACGGATGGCATTCAAACGAATCGTTTATTTTTACAGCTTGTAATAGTTCGAAATGTCTGTTCGAATTTTTTATTCAATACCAATTACATTTATGCTTATTATAAAGAAAACGAGCTATAATAATGTGTGTAAATGGATCTTTGTGGAATAAAAAGAAAGCTGCCTGTAAAGTCAGTTTACTGACGTTAGTTGAACTGACAACGTCATAAGAAAATACTGATGGATGATTAAATTTTTCAAAAGAATATTTTATTTTAAATTTGATTTGAATTGGAGGCCCATTGCGTCTCTTTGTCGCTCGTTCCGCGCTCTCGGTTGCACTTCAAGCCTTAAATAGAACGCTTCAGATCGAGGTAACGCCTCAGGCCTCCGAGCGAGGTAACACCGCGAAAGTCATGTTTTTGGTGCGTGCAGCCGGCAAAGAGTATACAAACAAAACTAGCGTTTTTTAGTAGCCGGCTCCATCGAATTATAAGACGTTGTCACGGATTTTAAACGTAAATAACGAATGAAGCATAAAATAAAAAGAGCTACTAAAATATAAGGTGTGAAAATATTAGCTGCAAATAAAAAATTTTTGGACCTCCCAGTCATAATGACCTACCGACCAAGTCAATTTGTATGGGAGAACCAAAATTTTTTTTCATATTTCGACCTATGTTTCTTGGGGAAAGTTGTCCAGTTTCATGGGCTGATTCACCTCTTAAAATATTTGAAGCTAATATTTTTACACCTTATATTTAAATTTCAAAATACCACTCACCAACGTAAATTTCATGCATAATTTATTTATTTACAGTCAATATTAATGTTATATCTGATCTGACACACCTTTGATAACTCAGTGAAAATTCTGAACCATGCCTTAAACAACGTGTCCAAGTTAATGTGTTTCCTCCAAACAATGCTTATAAACGCATGCATACCTTTTCTGTAGCATAAACAGTGTAGGAACGTTTCTAAGTTTGATATTTAAATTTCAAAGAAACATTTCCAAATGAATATCTTTTTATTTCCAGTCTAACATCAAAGAGAAGCAAATACGCCGACCGATTGTATTTGAAATTCAAAGCGTGTCTTATTAAAATCGCTTTAATCTTTGAGTTTCTTATACAAAAAATATATATTCGCATATATTAGAGGAGGCTTATGTTCAACAGTGGACTTTAGTGGCTATTATAGTTGTAGTGGTATCCGAAAAAATTAATGAAGCTAGAGATGGTACTCTGTAGAAACTCCTTGGCAGTATGGCGGCCATACTACCTTTGCCTTTCTCGTACGGAAAACAAATGAAAGTTCGATTTGTAAGAACTGTCAAACTAGTCGCGTCTTGGTGAATTGGGTCGAATCGAATATGTGAGGAAATCATGAAATAATGTGATATACTGTAACAAATATGAAAAGACAATACAAGAAGATAGTTGAACAATTCTATCGTTTTCCTAACAAAATCCCCGCAAAATACGGCGAATCCTGACTGAACGCCTACATATATTATTTTTACATTTTGCCAATAGGAAAATATCTTATTCCCACGGGAGAACGGGTAGCAGCAACCGCTGGACTGGGCTTTAGTTGATAATAAAGCAACGAACGAGCGTGTTGCATTGTTTGTTCTGATTTAAAGCGCTTGATAGCTATTATCATTACTTGCACGCAACATTCCGTACATTTGTACTGTAGTGTCAAGTGGTATGTACAATCAGCGATCACCGTCACTAACAGCATGGTGTGCCTCTTAGATGTTCACGCGTGTTCGTCTTCTTTTTTTGTGATGGACACTACGTTTACGGCCCCAGGGTCCATCAAAACTACGCCTGTCGGCTTGGTGGGGAGCTCGAGCTCACTGCCGTGCCCCCAGATTGGTTGTTCAAACAACCAGCCCAATCACGCCCTTGGGGCGAGACTGGGCTTAGGAGTTGTTCTGGGAAGAACGTATCGAAGACGACGCGTGTTCGTCTGTCGTGCGGGACGCCGAAGGGCCCAATAAACCTCAGAGTTTAGGACAGTGCCAGAGGTTTTAAGCCGTCTACTACTTTTAGCAGGCCCCTGAAACGCCTGGCCCTGGTAAGGATCGGATGCAGTTGAAATAAATGGAGGCGCCTGGAGAAAGCCTATGGCCGTAATGCATTTAACAGCACATGGCGGATGTTGACTATAAATTATTAGGTACCTAAGAAAACACTAATTTAGACTAGAAAGAACAAAGAGCATAAGCAAAGACAAATGGCCATAAAAGCATATAAAAGCCAGGGTCGTTTATGGTCGGAATCAAAGTCGTGGCCTTTATAAAGGCATGTATGACTGCATCGTCCTTGTCGTGTCAACCCCGCAGCTGCAGTAGAAGACTGAGGTCAAGGATGGCATACCTGCCAATATTACTGCATGGTAACGGCTTCATGACACTAACCATGGGCTCCAACCAATCTATTATAACTCGTTCAGATAGTGTCGAGACCAGCGTAATTTTGTCGCAATCCTTCACGGACGCGTACTGAAAGTTGCGTTGGTTATGTAAGCGAATTGAGTATAAAGTGGCGCCGCTGGAATAAACCAATTTTGGCAGCTGTCAAACCCACACTAGAAGACCAAAATATATAAAAGAAAAGTGTGACGTTACTTTATACTACGAGTATCACGTTACGCAATGTTAAAAGCGCCAACTTATTATTTTGCCGGTGGCGTTCGTTGTTTGTCTTGTGATATCTCTGATTTAGTAGTAGTTGATATTATATTGAGTTATCTTAAAAGCCTTAGCTCGGGGAGATATTTTGTCTATTAGGAAGAAAGCTTCTCAATGAGAAAAGGCCCAAGTTATTGAGTTTCCTTGCATGTATGAAGAAGAAAACAAATGCATCTGTAATTCAGCCCTAACAAAGTCCAACTAAATTGCAACTCTATGAATAAATAAATGAACCAGCATCGCGCGCCAACAGCTAATAAAGCCCAGGGTTCAATATTAAGGACAGGCTCAAAGCTATAACCTTTCAACGTCCTTGCATTTCCAACACCGTACTTGCAATGGACCGTCGGTGGCCAGTTGGTTAGGACACCGGTCTTACAATCGTGAGACCTCAGTTTGATCCCCGCCATGTACCAAAGTGTTTTTACTCACGTACATTTACCGACTGCTCTTACGATGATGAGATAAAATATCGTAATGAAACCCATACAAATTGTCTAGGTTGGTTGGTCATTTTGTATGGGAGGACTAATTTTTTTTTTCAGATTTCGACCTGTGTTCCTTGCGGAAAGTTGTTCAGTTTCATGGGCTGATTCGCCCCTCAAAATATTTGCAGCTAATATTTTTACACCCTGTATAGTAAAACGTCCTCAGCTGTCCACCCCCTTACTTGCATTGCTTCCTATTGTAAGTAATTGCAAGGTTAGGTTGTAGTGGCAAAGGCCTTCCATTATCTTAGTAAATAAATATTTTTTTAGCTGTTGGTTTCCATACCGGGTGTAAGAGACGGTATAACGAAAACTTTGCAGGCGTGATCAGACCATGAACCTGAACAACTTCTTCTATAGGGGCTATGTTGGGAAACGAAAAAATTTTTTCGACCTTCCATACAAAATTCCCGTTCAGCTGAGTGACTTTGTATGGGAACTTACTGTATAGGGCTAAGTTTGTTACTATACAGGCTGTTAGCAAAAGTACTATCTTCCTTACAAGACCAGCATGTAAACTGAACAACTTTCCAAAAGGAACATAGGTCGAAATGTAGAAAATACAAAATGTTTGTATGTGAGGTCAACAAATCTTTTTCATTTTTGTTTCGATCTATGTTCTTTGAGGAAAGACAAATAAATAAACAATACATACTTCTATTATATCTTTTCAAATACACATCCCAAAACACTTAGCGTTGGTAAAGAACAATAACTAAGTAAAGGAAAGCTTCGTAAGTAGTTTAGAACTTCGCAAAACAAAAGTTCAGGAAAGTAAGATGGAAGTCTGAAAAGAGTAATTTTCCGCATAGTGTTTGTAATGTCCGAAAAAACACGGGAATACATTTATGCGAAATAAATTATACCGCGTATCTGAAATTGATTTCCTATAGGTAGGTAATGATGAGAATGTATAGATTAGTGATGTAACGAATGTTCAATTCTAAAAATATCTGAGAATGTTTAGTTCTCTGATTTAGCGCCGTATATCTGTGGCTAAAATGTGGTCACTGATTTGCCGCGCGAGCCGAATGTTGTTGTTTGTTATTATGCAATCGCATTTGATTGCAGAGATAATACGAACAAACACTTACGGTTGTAAACGGGTTGTTTTAGGAAAAAAAGATCGGTTATATACGCTCACAGGTGGTAAACAAAAATCTACGAACCTGATTTTATTGGACTTTCACATTCGCAAAATATTCGCAAGGATTTTGCGAATATGAATGCGAACGTTCAACAACATGCGAATAATCGCGAATGCGAATGCGACTATTCGTTACATCACTAATATAGATAGAAAAGGGGTCCCTACCGCCATACATGACTCATGTAACGGAACCGTAAAACAAAACTATGTACCGATATCGGCTTATTCTTAAAAAAGAATTCCGATTAAAATTGTGACTGTGAAATTATCCTAGGGGTACCTATTTAGTCCCTCAGTAATCACTACATAGTATAAAGCAAAGTCGCTTTTCGCGTCTGTCTGTCTGTATGTATATTTGCTTAAATCGTTAAAACTACGCAACGGATTTTGATGTAGGTCTTTTTAATAGAATGATTCAAGAGGAAGGTTTTTATGTATAATACTTGCCGGGAAAAATCCTTATTCCCACGGGAAAATGAGTTTCAGCGGGCGCAGCCGCTGAGGCAGGCCGCTAGTAAATAATATGACTATCGTCCAAGGTAAATAATACGGAGATAAAACGTAAATACCAATGTTCTCGCCTCACTGCACTTGACCGAGTAATTGCGCTGCCATCTCGCCGCGATGACAGTGAATAAAGATAAACTGTCAATAAATTACGTTTTTATGGCCTGCCTGACAAACCAGGAGCCCGCTATCGTACATCATTTCCAACAAGCTGTTATTTTGTATGCGTTTGCCTACCACAGTTAACTTAGAACTGACTTTTGGGTGCTATGGGGTTGGCAATTTGCTTGCAACGATTCGCCATGATGTCTGTATCGATCCTAATCTAACCATAAGAAGATTGTACGCGTGTTACTGCTACTACTACAGCCACAAATTCCCCTTATTGGGGGTATTTTCAATACTCACCACGCTTGGCAGGCGGATAGGCGAATTAGACTCGAGTTACATGCAAAATAAAGCATTTACATAGATTACTGATGAAATCGGTGAAAATGAAATCGTGAATAGTGCTATTCATAACACGACGAAGTTCAGTGGACTAAGGTATGATGGACAGCGAGGCATTTTAATGAATGAAACTAAACGAGCGCGCTCCATGCCGATGCGCTGACATACATACGTACATATTGTTTAATAGCTATTGTTATGTCATACAGACTCATCATTTCTGGTCTAGTTAGTAAGAAAATTTGTTTAATGGCTTGTCGTGTTGATGAGATGCACGCTTGTTTATATGATTTATGCTGGTTCATACGAGAAAGATGTAATTTTTGATATATTTTTTTAACTAGTTAATATTCTCTTTAAGAAAAACGTTTTTGTTTCTGTCATAATAATTCTCTTCTAAGAACTTTGATTTCCGAACGATTTCAAAGTATTGAATGCACATATTTGCAACTTTTCTATTTCTTTTGTTGACCCAATTAACGAAATTCGATTGAACTTTTTGGAAGTAAAATGTTCCGGTTGACCATCTTTACTTTGTTTTAATATTTAAAAATCGGGATCTCGGAAACGGCTCCAACGATTTTCATAAACTATTGTGTGTACGTGGTTTCGGGGACTATAAATAGATTTAGCTAGGTGAAATTTTCTGAAAATCTCTTTTACCCGACTAAAAAGCCGAGCAATATGTGGTCAGCCAGGGACTAAACTTTGTTTACAATCCACCAGTCAGTGTCAAATCGACTGCCTTGATTCAAAGAGCTGGTTGACCCAATTTCCAGTACGACTAGCAGGACTGTATTTATTCAGTGACTGCAAACTCAAACTAGTGTTGATGAGAATTCCTCTCCCGTTTCCTAAAACGCGGAAGTTCCGCAATTTTTGTGGTTCCTCATCCGCTACTGCTTCCACATAAAAAAATGGAAAATTCCTCTTCCGCTTCCGCATCCTCAAAGATTGAGAGGAAGCTAAGAGGAAGCCATTTTCAGTCACACAAGTCACATTATGAAACAGAATATGCGGAGTGTTAACAACTTTAGTCTGAAATAATCGTTCAGAGTCTCCGTTTCGTTTTTTGTCATTTTCGACGGCTTCCTCTTCCTCATCCGGATCATAATTAAATCCTCATTCCCATCCCCATACACCAACTTCGAGCTTGTTACTTGCTCTTCCTCTTAACAATAAAGACTTTGAACTTCCTCTTCCTCTTACCAGTTTCCTCAGCAACCCTACTGCAACTGCAAACATAGGACAGAACTAGTTACTTGCCGACCTATGTGGATATACATAGAAGTTGCATTCAGCTTGAGACTCCAGTAGATAGGTAAATACTAGTACTCGGTATAGCGACAAAGAGTTACATAGGCGTGACGTCACGTACGATTTCAACTGTCTATAGCTTCCTAGTATAGTAAAACTCGATCGTCGTAGTATTCAACTCGATACTTAGATGCATTTGACCCGAATGTGGTACCATTACTGCCATTACCGTGTCCCTGATTTGATATCATTTGTGTCAAGTATCAAACGGTGCCGAGAGATATACTGACACGATTTTAGCTCGATCTCTACTTAAATGGACATGAATTAATTACTTTGAACGGCTTTTTGTAAACGTCATCATTTTGTGCTATCACTGGACTGATGAGCTATTCGGAGTGTTTGGTAAAGTAATAACTTTCAAGTAGATACTGCCCGTCAGAGTAAAGAAAAACCATTTGACATAAGGCCGCAATTTGATTGAAATGTAAAGTTTATAAAAGGTCGAGCATGTAGAATCAGAAGCTTGGCTATGCTTGACATTTGATATCGTATAGGATTAAACGATACCTATGATCCGTCGTGGCAAGATTTGATTCATCATTGTATGATGATTTGCTTTGCATGAATCACACTTAGTATGGAGTGTAGAATAGAATAGAATAAATGTTTATTTGGTTCTACAGTCGTAAACACATAATTAATTGTTGTTACATAAAAGTAGGTACTATAAACTATGAGAACAAAATGGGGACGCAGCTCCGACACCAAGTATGTATGTATGCTGCAGCAGCGCAAAAAGGCTATAATCTCAGCGTCATATTTTGCTATAAAGCAAATGTTGTGCCCTTACATACAAACCGCCCAAGAATTTTGTATATCTCAAATTGTTTATTTATTCAAATGCGTTTCAACTCGACGAAGATCTGCAGCTGCAAATACAAACAGCGTGGCTGTGGCAGATATCTTCACGAGCATTCAAACAACACTCTGTGCCATAAGGCATTCGATAAGCAGAGACCACCCACGACAAAACCACTCTTGTTTTGTAAAAATAGGAATAAAGCTCGTCCTTATCCTCAGCCAGTGAGTACAAGCCATCTGAGGAGTATTTTAATAGATACCTACATAGGACGTGTGATGCCGACTTAGAATAGCATAGCCCCATATTCTTCCCGCGGGTGTAAGAGGTGACCAAGGGAATCGAGGGTTTTCTGTGTATTACGATTTTAGACAACCTTTCACGATAGTGATACATCATTTTTCATAAATGGCCTTCATATATTTGTCAGACGTGGCGATAGCGATCGTATCTTTACGGCCGTTAACGCTCTGTCTACCATGCAAGAGATAAAGCTGTGATACATGTATGTAGGTACAGGCTTTAGGCTTTCCCCAGACCACTGCTTTTTGGAACGTTTAGATCCAACGGATCTCCTCAAAGCCTTACAAGATTCGGAGAACGTTCGTCTGCGTTTTCTGATGCGTGCCTGCCAAGAACCAGATTTTTCATCATTGCTTCCTTAGTGCCCAATATCTTACAACCACAAGGTCGTCAATATCACATGATCACTTTCGTTAGCATATTTTATTTCCACTAATATGTTTTAGTATAACATGTTTCGCATAATTCTTTTCCCATATTATATCTTTGTCATAAACATTTTTTCGCATAATATTTATCTTGGCATAATACAGTTTATTTATGTCTAACAATTTTTTTGCAATTTCAATGGCAGTAAATGTAAGTCAGTTTGGTATTTTTATAGACATTAGGTCAGGTTAGGTTACTAAATTATGCCTACTATTTTTATGCGTAAGTATCATTAGTTCAATGTACATTGTGCCAACCTATGTTATGCCTAATATTTTATGCAAATAGATAGGGAACCCAATATCGCAACTTTGCAAAAACCTCTTCAGCTAGGCATACAAAGCCGTAACAGTGAACTTGAGAAGGTCGCCGTGAGGTCTGGTCTGCGTTTACGAGGGTACGGCACGCCACTCTGCAGATGCCGCAATGCCAGACAATTGGGTCTCGACTGCCAAGTAACCTGGTTACCCGGATTCAAGGAATTCTTTTAAACCTACCTAAAATTATCACTACCTAAAATGATTAAACATACTCGTATGACATGGTTTTTCCTCATCCAGTCGCATATTTTGACAAAAATATTTAATTTATAATTTTTAAACCGGCATCACACGGCCATCTAGGCAGGCATCACACTAGAATGAATTACATATGCAGGCAAATATTAAAATTATAATTTCCAATCAATTTGTTTTTACGTACTCAAAGTATCACATAATGGCTTGCTAGGAACACATCACGTCCGTATCTTTTCGGGGTACGCTTGATCTTACATACATACATATATCACGCCTTTATCCCTTGAGTTGAGGGGTAGGCAGAGCGGTAACGGCCGTAAGAATACGGTCGCTATCGCCATGTCTGACATTTTTTGAGGATTTTTTTCCAAGGTTGTTTCAGAAAACCTGTGTATCATTATAGTGACAAGTTGTCAGCCTGCCGCCTAAAACTTGTAATACACCAATACTCTCGAGTCCCTTAGTCGCCTCTTACTACACCCGCGGGAAGGATGTTTGATTTTCTATGTCAAAATTATTGCTAATCCCAGTTTGAATGAGAGTTTAGTTACGATTGATAGTTATTATGGTAAAATTATTGCTAGTTCCAAGCTGAATGAGTGTTTAGATACTGCACTAACATTTTTCTGTCCTTGACATTCACATGGGAATCCATATTTTAATGTGCATGCAAATATAGGCGCGTTGTCGCATAAAAGCACGGAACGATGTCATTATACGACCGAACTGCCATGCGATGCCGCATTGCATTTATATCACCAATTTGTGGGCATAATTTTTCAAGTTTGCTATCACAAAAGCCGCGTGATGCCGGCTTAGAATAACTTCACCCCATTTCCTACCCGTGGGTGTCGTAAGAGGCGCCTGAGAGACTGGAGGGTTTCAGACAGGCTGAGAACCTGTCACTATAGTGATACACAAATTTCCTCAAACGGCCCTGTATATTTGTCAGACGAGGCGATAGCGACCGTATTTTTACGGCCGTTAACGCCCTGCCTACCCCGTAAGGGATAAAGGCGTGACATATGTATGTATGTATGTATTTTTCAAGCTATGAAGACATTAGAGACTCGCTAATCATAACCAAAAACTGAAGAGTTGTGATCAGAAGGAATAGCTCTTGCAAGTGTTTAAGTTTTAATGACTTGATAGCTCTATAATCTATAAGGTCTAAGTCAGGTTAGTCAAGATTGATTATGAATGAAAAACTGCGAAGCATCGGTCTCACGAGTGTCTTGCGACAACAATTGTTTTGTCCTTGAGGATTAGCAGCTTTTATCCATTTCCCGTAAATATCCTTTCACTTAGTCAGCATCTAAGCTGAGGCGATGAATGCCGAAGTACCGAAGACGAAAGGTCCAGTTTTTTGCACCTTAAATTCGGCTCATCAAGTTTTGGTCGAGTTGAAGGTGGAACTTAGAAAGTTAAGCCCGGAGGACCCCACTTACGTCACAGACTAATATCATTATAATGCCAAATCCATTTATTTATTCAAGCAAATAATAGAAATTAAAATAATAGCATTCTTATATCAAGACGTTACTCAACACTATTATATTTTATTGAAATTGAAAGTCACTTCATGACTTGCAACTTGTAAAAGCTTTTAAACGATTATAATATGTCAGAGAAAGCCGGTTACTTAAGTAAAATATAGCTTGTAAGGCTAGAGCACACCGCCTGCGTATGCAGCTCGTATGCGAACACGTGATTTGGTATGGGCGTACCCGTTGTAATCTTTATGAGGCCGTCTGAGAGACCCTCATACAGCCCAATACATTACAACCGGTATGCCCGTGATCACGTGCACGCGTACGAGCTGCATACGCAGGCAGTGTGCTCTGACCTTAAATATTATGTACCTTTGTAAATTTCTTGTTTGAATAAGTTGGAGGCATTTTTATAGTGATTGATAAATAATTTTATAGTTACGGGTAATTTTATAGCTTTTTTATGGCCGGTAAATTATGGAAAAGTACTAATATTATGGTATTGCGGCACTTTTAATGCTTCTTTCGTAATGAAATCGATTTCACGTGTCGTACGTACTTATAATAAATCTTTATAATTATTTGAAGTGCCTTATCTATCCAAAGGTTGTCTGGCACGGATCGCTTTCAGCGATAGGCCGTATTTCCGTATTTTGAGTTCTCGTGTTGTGTTTGTTTTTAGAATCATCAAATGGTCAAACAGAAGTCACGTTTTGCGTTTCTTTGTTTGTCTGTCTGTCATTGACACCGCTAACGCAGTATAAATTATGCAACAAATATTATTTTTTACATTATATACATATATCACGCCCTTATCCCGTGCGGGGTAGGCAGAGCCATAAAAATACGGTTATTATCGCTACGTCTGACAAATATTGAGGGCCGTTTCAGATAATAAGTGTATTACCTTTAGTGTCTGGTCAGCCTGTCGCCTAAAATCTGTAATACATTTAAAACCCTCAAGTTCCTTTGTTGACTCTTACGACACCCGCGGGAAAGAAATGGGGTGATGCTATTCTAAGCCGGCATAATTTTTAAATAGAAATTGCCATGGACTCCAAAAGAAGAAGAAAAGAAAAAATTAAACTTTCGGCCCTTAATGCTTTGCCTTCCCCGCAAGTAATATATTGTTGCTAATTTCAATAATCGCTTGTTTGTATTGTATCGGTAGTGCTGCTAATAGTAATCGGAGGCGACTGAGGGACTCGAGGGTTTTAAGTGTATTGCAATTTTAGGCGACAGGCTGACAACCTGTCACTATAGTGATACACGACTTATCTGCAACGACCCTCAAATATTGTCAGACGTGGTGATGACGACCTTAATTTTGCGATCGTTATCGCTCTGCCTACCCCGCAAGGGATAAAGGCGTGATATGTGTGTGTGCGTGTGCTAATAGTACCAAGTGTTTGTTAATTTTTCCCATTTCACTTTAATATCTGCGCCGAGAGCGATTATCTTTCAATTCATTGCAAACTAATGTTTATCTTCAAACACGTCTTGCGGTTGAGATAAAGTTTCCCCACAGTCGGGCTGATATTACTTAATAGTTCATACTGAGTATTTTATGCCTAGCTAATAAATGTAATGCCGCCGTGTGATGCCGGCTTGGAATAGTTTCACCCCATTTCTTTCCCGAGGGTGTCGTAAGAGGCGACTAAGAGACTCGAGAGTATTGGTGTATTACAATTTTTTGGCGACAGGCTGAAAACCTGTCACTACTATCCTCAAAAATGTCAGACGTGGCAACAGCGGCCGTATTCTTATGGCCGTTAACGCTCTGCATACCCTGCAAGGCATAAATCACGTCTTAAACAAATTAAGACCCAGTATAAAATTGAAACCTCGATCGTTTAAACTTGCATTTACTAAGCGCAGTTTCTCTATGCTTACAAGTTTGCGTCGGCGCTGCACTTTGCTGAACTAATAAGTTTGCAACAAGCAGCCAACTTGCAACTACCTACATAATTACTGTGAGAAATTGCATTCTAAGTGCAGAGGGCTTGTAGAAATTATACTAGCAATTTGAATTGAATTTTCTAAAATAAAACAAAGCTATATGATTCCGGCTTAGAATAGCATCCCCCATTTCGTACCCGTGGGTGTCGTAACAGGCGACTGAGGGACTTGAGGGTTTCAGGTGTATTACAACTTTTAGGCGACTGGCTGACAACCTGTTATTATTTCTTATTTTCGTGTGAGGTTTGCAATTGGGGTGTGGGGTGTCCGAGTCCATGAATGACCCGATAAACCAACAAGAGTTTGAACGTCATACCTACATCATTAACGGCAAGTTTCGTATTAAATTCCAAATTAATTCCCGCATGAATACATGGTCCAATTACTGTCAGAACCGCATTTGCAGTTCAATAATTGATTTGGGATTAATTAATCTCGAATTCAAGTATACATATACGATATAATATGCTACGTGTATTGGTGGGCATGTAGACTATTGATTTAATAGGTAAGTACCATATTATGTAGGTAGGTGGATATAATTGTAGTTAATACCTACGTAGTTAATGGTGTTTGAAGTTTATCGAGTGTTTGTGGGTATAAATTACCAATTAATATTTTTTATTTCAAAAAGAGAATAGGCGGCGAGAATTGTAAATACCGCCACCATGTTCCTGTTAAATATAACCTAATTTATTATCTCTGCCTAGCCTAGGCTTTATGAGTCTTCCGTTGATTTTCTCTACACAATTACAAAAAAGAGACGAAACGAGAGATAGAAAGAGAAAGAGAGAGACAGGCTTACATTGCAGCTATTTTATCTTTAAAATAATGAAGTTAACAAAAGTTACAGAAAATTGATATTGAAGCGCTTTTGTTGGCTTTGAGCCAAGATTCTTGGACAGCTTGCCCCAAGAGGTGACATTGTTCTTTAACTAGTTCAGTCTTGAGAATTTGTGTTGCAAGCTAAAACAGTTATGTACCTAACTAAAGTTTCATAATGGCATCATCATCCTACCGGCTGCGCCATGTGCAAAATTGTAGAGACAGGTAGAGTATCAAAATTTTAAACTATTTACAGATAGTCGCAGGCATTACTTTGAAAACTAAATGAAAATGATTGCTGAAAATATTGTAAGGAGTAAAAACGACATATGAAACTGAAAAAACTTCCCCAAAAAACATAGTTCTTAATTCGTCCTATGCTTCTTATGTAAACTTGTTCTATTTCATAGACTAGTGCAGCCTTTAAAACTAAAGTATTAAAAAAAAATTAAACAAATTTACGAACATTACAATGAATAAGTAACGGACGTACGACCATTCCCCAAACGAAAGTCCATATTTATATAGCACTCAACTCTGAGATCGATTTCAAGAGCGTTTTTGACAAATGTCTGTCAATACTTACAGCATCTCAAAGTCGCACTTAAAATGGATCTCAAAGAATGCGAACCGAAGAATTGAATGAAAATTCCTACTTTTATACAAAAGTTGTTTTTCATTTGAAGAAATACAATAAGTACTTAGTAACCTTCTTAATACCAATGTTTTTTTTACTCGTCTTGAAACAATAGCTTCAGAAAAATCTTGCCATTTACTAATTTTTAAGATAAGAAGCCTTTTGTTAGATACTACATCTCTATCTTCTCCCTTTCGAGGGAATGTATTACAGTCCCATTTGTAGAAGGATTCATTTTGTACTTAGGTAGTTCCATTAGTCTAACTAATGGTTTCCTTTTTCAGAGTCATGGTTTTCTACTTCAAATTCTCCTGATTTTCCTATTGTGTAGGTTTTTTTTTTTAATTCAGTCACGGTGACTGGCTTTCCTCGCTGTTATGATTTTTTTTGCTGGCCAAGGCTATTGAAGAATTGTAAATTGTACCGTGTAGTGCCTGCTCAGAATAGCGTCTCCCTATTTCTGTCCATGTTATATTTCCTGTGACTACACCAATCACCAATCCATCTTCCAAGCGTTATAATATGTTTTTCAAATAACCCCTAATAGGGAGTGGTGCATATCCAACACTGACATCGAAACTAAAATTTAAAAAAATTCTAGTCTCCAACACGTTATCTTTCATTTATTCAAATGTAAGCAGTAAAAGCGGTGTTTACCAAACAAAATCCTCACTTCAAACAAAGTCCAACCTACCACAAATCAAATCAGGCCCGTCCCGGAATGGGATCCCGGGATCCCGGAATCCGTTACTCGCAATTAAATCTAAAAGCGCGCGTTGGTTCAACAAATTCCCGGCGAGTGTTTACGTTTACGTTGTTAAAATTGTTTACGGCTCATTAATACAGGGTTAGGTAACCATATTGAGGGGCATGTGAGATTTTTTCAAAAAGATGCACCAGCAATGAGACATTACTATAACTATACAAAATAGGAAATTTTCTGGCCCGTTTTCAAGTGTAGATAGTATAGACGGAGCTCAGATAAACTGAAAAAAAAAATCTTTTCAAGGAAATGTATTTTGTCCAGTTGAGTATCTACGTATATATACGAGTAACTCATCAAAGTTTCAATCTAACGCATTGCCATCTAGTATGACTTCATAAACTAGAGAATTCACGCAATATTTTTGTTTATACGCGTTTCTGCGACGTTTTCGAATCAGGCTATGCTTTGTGTGTGAATGAATCCGTTTTTTTGTAAAATTGAAACCCGCAAATTTTCCTCAGTGCAGTTGGTGTTTTCCAGTGATAAAAGTACATCTAGATCAGAAAATACTTGTTTCCTGATAGGTCAAATGAGCTACTTTTTAAAACTATCTAAAACGGTATTTTGTTAGAAGTACTAGAAGTATGACGTGACGCCGTAAGTATTTGGATGGTGTCAAAACATTTACTTTTATATTATTTTTCTGATTATTAATTCAAACTTTGAATATTTCGAAAAATTATGAATGAAGTCCGTAGTATCTTTGGCCAATAGTTTTACAACAACTGTTATATTTTTTTAATGACCCAGGAAACCAGCGAATTGCTTTAGGATAATACATCAACACAAATCAAATCCCGTCCCGGAATCATCCACTCACAATTAAATTTAACCTACCAGCGCATGTGGGTTCCAACAAATTTCAGGCGTGTGTTTGTTTATTTTCACGGTTCTGTGCGGTTCAGATATTCTGGTTAACCATAATTCAGGGTTAAGCCTTTTTGCTGTTTTAGGATAAAATTGAATAATATATGAATGAGGTTCCACATGGTGTAAAGGACAGCCCGAATACTGAAAGGGTTCATTCAGACCATGACATATTTTTTCCCCTAGGCACATAAATGTCAGGAAATAACAAAAAAAATTTTTCAGCTGATTGCATTTACTGGGCTGAATGCACCCCATAAGTATTCGGCTGTACCTAACACCCTGTATTTTAATCATGGTTATCCATTGCAACAGGAACGTATACATTTCATTTGAAAGAAACGTGTTCTACATAATTTTTATTTTTTGTTTCAGGTATGCCTTGGATTAAGGCCGGTGGGTCTTTCGGCTCTCATGATCATAAAATTACATACATAAACCTCTATCGCCTTTATCCCTTGCAGGGTAGGCAGAGCGTTATCGGCCGTAAGAATACGGTCGCTATCGCCACGTCTGACATTTTTTAGGATTTTTTTCTAAGGTACTTTCAGAAAACGTGTGTATCACTATAGTGACAGGTTGTCAGCCTGTCGCCTAAAATTGTAATACATCAATACTCTCGAGTCCCTTAGTCGCGTCTTACGACACCCGCGGGAAGGATGGGGGTGATGCTATTCTATGCCGGCATCACGCTTTTCGTGCGGCCGTGTCACCGCGTGGTTTCACTGTCGCGTTTCTCTCAAGAAACAAATAAAAATGGCAATCAGACCAGTGTACAGGCCCACTATCGTCAAAAAGAGGACCAAGAGGTTCATAAGACATCAATCCGACCGATGACGACCGATGTGGCGCAGTGGTAGTGCGACTGCCTTTGACGCAGTAGGTCCCGGGTTCGATTCTCGGTGGGTCACTCACAAAGTTGATATTTATCACTTTGTGAATTTGTTCCCAGTCTGGTTAGGACATTGCGGGCTGAACCACCCGATTGTCCGTAAGTAAGAAGGTTCCGTGTTTCGGATGGCACGTTAAGCCGTAGGTCCCGGTTGCTGTCTATGATCACTTAGACGGCGGTCGTTACACAACCATGTCAGAAGCCTGCTACTGTAGACGGCGGTTGAAAAATTCTGACACTAGGGTTCATCGGGTCGTTGGACGACTCGGTGTCCCACACGAAAAGAAAGATCACGCGGCATTCATTGTAAAATTTTCTTGTACATACCATTTCTCCTTGAATCTGACCCTCCATAGTGAAAAAGGCATTAAAAATAAAAAAAATCTTCACGCTCCATTAATGAAATAAGTTCTTTCTGCGTTACCAATGGAGCATACTAAATTCACTTTAGTCACACATGCGGAAAGACAAAGTGGCCGCGGTTCCGGTTCGATTCCCATGCGGGCCCTTCTCAAGGCCGCATACCAACACGTGAACATACAAGTGGTTGATTGTTATGATTCTTAATGTGCAAATATTTCTTTTTCACTCTATACAATCAGAGTCAATGAACGAACTACTTGACCAACCCTGGAGCTCAATTTCTGGGTGTAATTTTGCCGTGTGATGGGGGCATAGAATAGCATCACCCCATTTCTTCCCGCGGGTGTTGTAAGAGGCAAATAAGGGACTCGAGGGTTTCATGTGTGTTACCATGTATTAGAACTTTAGGCGACAGGCTGACAACATGTCACTACAGTGATACACGAATCATCTGAAGGGGCCCTCAATACTTATCAGACGTGGCGTTGACGACCGTAATTTTATGATCGTTAACGCTCTGCCTATCCCGCAAGGGATAAGGGCGTGATTTGTGTATGTAGTACAGCAACAGCTGGGAGTCAATTTCTGAAACGTTCGTTTATGTTTGATGCGAAAGTCTGCTACTTATTGTGCCCTAACCACTCGTTTTTATATTTCTATTACTCGATAATTTTATAGCTAGGGTATGTGTGAATTTACTAGGGTATGTGGGAATCGTTAAGGAAAGTAGAACGTGAGATACAAGCATAACAAGTAGCAGATTTTCGAATGAAACAAAAACGAACTTTTCTTAAGTTAATCTCCTGGTCTAACCACACGTATCATACCTTCTACAACTTAAATTCCGTAATATTTCGGTTTTTTGGAAAGTTTTGTGTGAATGAATTTGTGTAGCCGAACGTGTGATACAGATGCTAACCAAGCAAAGAAAATTATGGTTCTATGACACCTTCTTTTTATAAATAACCTGTGGAGTAAGCGGGTTGTCGAGTGGAGACTGCCTCGGCAAGCGTACCGATGGACGCCCTCCGACCAGATGGACCGATGACTTAAAGAGAGCGGCTGTTAGTGTCAAGTGGGAGATCGTTCATTGTGGCGTACCCTGGGAGAGGCCTATGTCCAGCAGAAGACTGCTATAGGCTGATATGATGATGATGATGCTAAATAACCTTCTGTTCCCCACATGAAAATAGATCCTACGACCTGCTGATCTTAACTGATCTAGAGCTCAATGGTAAAACCACTAGACCACAAAGTCAGGCCCTACTCAAGGCCACATTCCGTAGAGCACGTGAACTGGAACCACAAGTGGTCGGTTGTTTGAGATTCTTTAAGCGTATGTTTTAATAAGGCTGCATATTAATTAATTATTGTCTGTCGGTTCTTTGTTCATGAGGCTACTGTGTAAGGAGGTTAGTAGCATCGTTATTAGGGTTCCGTACCCAAAGCGTCAAAACAAGACTCTCTTCGTGAGACCGCTCTGTCTGTCATTAGGCTGTTTAACCGTGTCAGTTATGAGAAAAAGCACAAAATTATTTTTTGGCAAATATCGCATAAAAATAAGTACCTCCCTTTATACACTGTTGATGCCAAATCAAAATATAAAGTTAATTGAAATTCGTACATACAAAATACCCGTTTATTTTCTTCATTTTATATCTACAGGATGCAAGGAACAGCCCTCCGAATACTGATGGGGTGCAATTAACCTAAAAAAAGCAGGAAACGTCCTTAAATGTTTTGTTTCCCATAGTAAATGCAGTCAGCTGATCGGGTTTTTGTATAAGAGATCGATTTTTTTTGTCGTTTTAAACATATCCTTGGGGAAAGTTGTTCAGTTTCATAGTCTGCATGCACCCTATCAGTATTTGAAGGGCTGTCCTTTACACCCCGAATAGTCATTCGAAGGCTGTCGGTACCTACTTATCAACATAATTTTCAACATTTAACTTGTAAAAGGGAATTTTCATCAATACGTAGTACAAAATAAATGACTCTTCTTATCTCTCGCTGTAGTAAGTTGTCTGAGGCAGCTGGAAACACAGTGTTACTATAACATTGGGTTTTGCTTCCAGACACCAGACTTTCATTGTCTGGATGTCAACTCAACTGTTCAAACAGTTTAAATGAAAGAGATAAATTGTGTAGTTCGGAATGAGCTGTTTGTGCAGTCTGAAGTAGACAGTTTTGTTATCAGATGTAAGGATAAAACCCCCTAAAAACGTACCTCGACAGCGAATTCGTGTACTCGGTGCAGCGGTTTTTGTCTATGATCACTTAGACGGCGGTCGTTGCACAACCATGTCAGAAGCCTGCTACATGTAGAAGGTGGTTAAAAAATTCTGACACTAGGGTTCATCGGGTCGTTGGACGACTCGGTGTCCTACATGTAACGAGAGAAATATGAATTACGTTTATATATAATACTAGGTGGTGTTGGTAGTAGTAAAGATCATCCATTAGTATTATCGTCAAGTTGTCATGCTAATCTCGCCACCTTATTGAGTTAACTACGCATTAGCGCTGCGTCGCAGATTAATATGTATTATTTATACGTGAGTTAACTTAATCACCATTAGTGTACCTAAAGTTGATGACGTGTTCAACAAGTACAAATATTTGAACTTTTAAGGGTGTGTTCCACTCACAAAACTGTGTCGTTCGAAAGATTTTTTCGAAATACGAAAAAAATATTGGACCTCACATACAAAATGTACCAGCCATTTTGTACGCGAAATTAAATTTCCTTTTTCATTTCAGATGAAAGTTGTTCTGTTTTATAAGTAGCACAAACACTGAAAATAATTGTACTTAATTGAATGGAACCTTATATACTAAGCATATTTTGTTTTACTAATTATGAGAAGACTGCAGCCTGCCGGCCTAGCAGCTGTTTTACTCGCTGCTAATCGCTTTCTCATGATTTCCCATTTAAACATATAAACATTCTTCTTGAATCTCTGTCTATTATAAAAACTGCATCGAAATCTGATGCAGCCTTTTTTAAAATAGATAAAGTGATTTAAGAGGACTGAAGGTTTATATTATGTAACTAGCGACTCGTCTAGGATTGCACTGTCAGCTAATCGTTTTCCTGTGCGAATAAGACCTTTCCCCCTGAATTATTCTACCTGTTGAGAGAAACTGCATCAAAATACGTTGAGTATTTTTAAAGATATGGTTGTGTAACGACCGCCGTCTAAGTAATCATAGACAGCAACCTGGACCTGCGGCATAACGTGCCATCCAAATTACGGACAATCGGCTGGTTCAGCCCGCAATGTCCTAACCAGACTGGGAACAAATTCGCAAAGTGATAAATATCAACTTTGTGAGTGACCCACCGACAATCGAACCCGGAACTTTCTGCGTTAAAGGCAGTCGCACTACCACTGCGTCACATCGGTCGTCGAACCAATAATGTAGTTATTTATATCGGTCATTTTGGGAAGGAATTTTGTTAGCTGCTTGAAAACCCATATAGATGGATTGTTTATTGTTAGTGATCGATATAATTGACCACATAATGGTATTAACAAGGTAAATATAGCACAAAAACAAGCTGATACGAGTAATTAATCGATACGATAAAAATACATGTGGCTGTTTTGTATGGAACAGACGTGTTTTTTTAATAACATGAAGTCATATTTTTACGTACGAATACACTATAGGAAACGGTACATTAAGAACAAACTTTTTGGAACCCCATTTTAGGTTAGGTTATTGTTTAAAAACCCTTGAAAAACAGTGTATTGGCAATTAATACAGAGAAGTTGTTCTAAGTGTTCTTAAACAAAATAATATTTAGTATCCTGAGTATTCACTGGAACAATTTCCGCATGCGAAATTCTGTTAGGTACCATTTTATTACACAAATCCATTCTGACATACCCCATCACTTTCAGCACATCCTTGACATTAACAAAATCGTGTAGTAGAAAGTTTAAAACGGGTGGTTAGAGCTCTCACTCTGGACTTCCGTGCACGTTTTTATTATGCAGGGTGTAAGGGATGGTGTAACGTACACTTTACAGGCGTGATCTGACCATGAAACTAAATTACATTTTCTATGGGGGCTATGGGAAAGGAAAAATTTTTTTCGAGTTCCCATACAAAGTCAGTCAGCTGATCGGGAAATTATGTTTGGGAGGCCAAAAAAAATTTTACTATTCCCAACATAGCCCCGATAGAAAAAGTTGTTCAAATTCATGGTCTGATCACGCCTGCAAGGTTTTCGTTACATGTTGTATAATACACCCTGTATAATAAAAACGTGCACGCAAACCTGCAAAGTTATCGTTACACCGTCCGTTACATCCTGTATATACTTTCAGAAAGCTCTTCGAAACAATTTCTCGAAAGCTACGAACTCAGAATCAAACCCTTGAATAAAACACCTTCAAGTTTCCGGGTTATATTCGGTTGCCATTAATTATTTACACCCGGCAATTGTGACGCGTGTAACGGCGTGTCGTGTGAGATATTGAAACTGTTAATAAGTAGGCAGTAAGGTGTTAAAAATGCTACGACGCAATAAGAAAGTGCCTGTAGGTAAGACGTAATTTGAATATCACTCGAATATCAAGGTTTATTTGTTATATAAATATTGTATAATTATAGAGCGTCGGTGGCAAAGTGGTTAGTGCACCGGTCTTACAATCGTGAGACCCGGGTTCCAATGTGTTTTTTTACATTTGCTGCTCTTACGGTGAAGGAAAAACATCGTGATGAAACTCACATTCAAATAAAATTTGAATTCAGATAATATTTGAATGTGACTTAACCTAGGATTCGGGCCCGTTTAGCCTTCGGGTTGCAGAGGTCAGATGGCAGTCGCTCTGTGTAAAAACTTGGTTCCGCGTCAAATCTCCTAGGTTAGGTAGCCGACCCCGACAGAGAACGGGATAAGGCAAGGAGGATGTGATTATATCAATACTATAATTTTAATGGATATAAAGGGCAGTCTTCCGAATACTGATAACATGCATTTAGACCATACAAACTCATACATATGACGCTTCTTTCCCTTACGGGGTAGGCAGAGCATCGACGGCCGCTTAAATTCGGTCGCTATCGCTATTTAAACCATGAAAATGAACAACTAAGGAATACATACATTTAAGGAAACGTAATTTTTTTAGTAAAGGTAGCTGATCGCTATTTTGTATGGAAGGCCGTTTTTGTCGTTTCCTGATATGTTCCGAGTGTAAAGTGGCTCAGTTTCATGGTCTGCATACACCCTATCAGTATTTGGAGGTCTGTCCCCTACACCATGTTCATTATCAACGCTATAATTTTCGTAACAGGTTATTTGGAATCTCGTAGCACGATTGCTACGTTGTTTACGGTGCGTCTTCGTAGCATTTTGGCGTCGGAGTCTATTGATTTCGGACTTAAGTAATGTCGAAGTTCAGTTTCCTCGACAGGCTTTATATCATAGTATAGAAAATATTTGGTTGTTTCTAGCGATTTAGATGGTCTCGTGACTTGTGGTGCCGGTCTTTTAATAGCTTCACTTCATTTCAATCCCTGGGTGTCTAAAGAAATAGTGACTAAAACTAAGAAATCGTCCAGATAATGGAGAGCAATGCTTCTTGCGGTCTTTCACTGCGCTTGCCCAGCTGCCGCCATGAATCATGAGAGTGGCAAACATTCCCCAATTTGGGAGGCTAATGATCAACAGCCGTGTGATGCCGGCTTAGAATATAGGGTTTCCTGTGTATTGCAATTATAGGCGACGGGCTTTCAACTGGTTACTATAGTGATACACAACTTATCTAAAACGACCCTCAAACATTTGTCAGAAGTCTCTGCCTACATCGCCAGGGATACAGTCGTGATTTGTATGTGTATTTCCAGCAGTTTACTTTATGATGTATCAGGGCCCTAAGACTGCTAAATGAAAATTGTTTCAGTTCGATGTCGATCGGATCACAGCTGGATGATTTTAGTAGTTTCGTAGTCTGAAGTATAACAGTTTGAAGTATAGAACATCACAATGGCAATAGAATGACAGTTTAATTTCGATGGCGTTACAACGACAAAAAATAGCAAAATTGGGGCCCAGATTAAAAGCTATTAATCTTTATAATTTTTCATCTTCGGAAGTATTCAGGGAGTACTTGTAGCCCCCTTTTCGCGGTAAAGGCACGTTAATCCCACTTAGAGGCCCTTCACGCCGCAAGGGTCCTTATGAAAAGGTTGTTTGGGTTCCACCTGACGGAAAATGAGATTGGCTTCATAGGATACTCTTGCTGCTTTCTGAGCTTCTTTTTATACGGCGTAAAATTAAAAAGGAAAAATACCGCGTTACTAAGATAAACAGTATATTACAGTCATGATCGACACGTCTGACAAATGTTTCAGGGTCGTTTCAAATAAGTCGTGTATCACTATAGTGACAGGACCTCAGCTTGTCGCCTAAAATTATGAAATATATGAAATCGTTAAACCCCTTAAACTGTTTTTACGACACCCACGGGAAAGAACTGGGGTGATGCTATTCTCAGCTAGCATAACACTGCATTCACGGGAAACCCGTCTAAAAATCAAACTCTTTGTAGATAGAAATTCGACCGATATATTTCTGACTCCAACTCTTGAGAGTACCGCAACGGATCAGTGGCAACCGTCGTAAGGCTAATCTGGGATTATGTCGACGGGAAAATGTCTTGTTATTTCCAAAGGATTATCTACTTATTTCTCGATATTCCATTTTTCATAGATTGCGGGCCGAGGCATGGATGTTATTATGATGGATGGTGTTGCCGTGTGATGCCGGCTTAGAATAGCATCACCCCATTTCTTCCCGCGGGTGTTGTAAAAGGCAACTAAGGGACTCGTTAGTTTCATGTGTATTACAATTTTAGGCGACAGGCTGACAACCTGTCACTACACTACAGTGATACATGAATCATCTGAAAAGGCCCATACTTGTCAGACGTGACGATAAAGACCGCAATTTTGCGATCGTGAACGCTCTGTCTACCCCGCAAGGGATACAGGCGTGATATGTGTATTTATGTGTTGCCGAGAAAAAGCAAAAATAAAGGTATCAGCACATCTGATGAGCCTTTAGGAGTCTAATGCTGGACGTAGTCAGCTACAGGCTACACCGCACTTTCTCCCGTTTTTGCCATCCAGTCACTACCAGCCGCTCTCTTTAGGACATTGGTCCATATTGCCTGAGGGCGTATAACGCTACGCTTGCTGAGGTAGATAATACCTCAATAGGTTGGGATGAAAGAAAAATCTTTAATTCAATTCGACTGACTTTCAGTGTGAAATATAACTTTGAAATAACCGTCGGGTATTTATATATTTTTTAATAATTGTGCTCGTTTAATCTCTCATAAAAATATAATAAAATCTTTATTTCAGACTTTTACATCCATGTTTTCTTAAGCAAGAATTATAATAGCAAATGTCTATAAATGAACCCTATTTACAGGTATGGGTTAGTAAGGCCCACTTCACTACATAGTATAAAGCAAAGTCGCTTTTCGCGTCTGTCTGAATGTATCTTTGCCTAAATCTTTTAAAGTACACAACGGATTTTTAATAGATAGAGTGATTCAAGAGGAAGGTTTTTATCTATAATACTTGCCGGGAAAGCATCTTATTACCATGAGAAAAAGAGTTGCAGCGGGCGCAGCCTCTGAGTCAGGGCGCTAGTTAATGATAAAAGCTAGCGCAACGCGTGTAACGCCAAGCTGCAGTTCCTTTAAAGGCGAAATCTTTTCAGGCTTAAGTCTCCAGACCTTGGCTCCAGACCTTTTACTGTCAGATTTACTCTTACCGGGCACATTTTCCACTTGGTTCTTTAAAAGCAAAAAATTTCAGTTGTCTGTAAAGTCGGTTTACTGACGATAGTTAAACGTGACAACGTCATAAGAAATTACTGATGGAATGGTTGCATTTTTGAAAATGAAATTTTAATTTTATTTGTTGATACATACGCTGCCAAACGGGGAGGCTGATTGTGCCTGTTTGTTGCTCGTTCCGCACTCTCGTTTGCACTTCAACTTTTATATGAAACGCCTCAGATCGAGATAATGCATGTGGACTGTTAAGGTTATTATTTTTAGCCGAAACACGATTCTTTTTTAAAATTTTCGTTTATCCTTTAGTGGCGAGTTTGTTTGCAACGAGCAAACAATTCTTGTTAGAACAACCAACAAAGACTTAAATGGGTAAACATCACGTTTCCATGAAAATGGCTAATAACAGCAAGTGGAACAAATATACTTTTATTCATGTAAACAGTTTAATTTGTTAATGACCTGTCCTATATTTCTTATTTTCTTCTGCTTTTCCTTCAAGCTTTGCCGTGTGATGCTGGCTTAGAATAGCATCACCCCATTTCTTCCCGCGGGTGTTGTAAAAGGCAACTAAGGGACTTGAGGGTTTCATGTGTATCACAATTTTAGGCGACAGGCTGACAAACTGTCACTACAGTGATACACGAATCAACTAAAAAGGCCCTCAATACATGTCAGACGTGGCGATAACGACCGTAATTTTGCGATCGTTAACGCTCTGCCTACCCCGCTAGGGATAAAGGCGTGATTTGTGTATGTTTCCTTCAAGCGATTCCTCATTATCACATCATCTCCTCACTTGGTTTCTGGTTATGGCCAATATCCGGCACCGTGTTTCTCCAAACATGATCTTTTGTATGTATCATATATACTGAAGGTGCCTAAGCCCAAACCTGAAATTAAGTTCGTGCGCAGCTTTAAACGGGTTAATGTTGATCAGTTGCGGAGTGATGCGTCAAGCATTGACTGGAGCTGCTTAACAAGTGCGACAACAGTTGACGACAAAGTAAATTTTTTTAATGAAAACGTTCTGGGTCTCTATGATAAGCACGCTCCAATTCGTCGTGTGAGGATCAAAAGACCGAGCGCCCCATGGATGACTGATGGAATCCGCATGGCTATGAGACGCAGAGACAGAATGTTCCGAATATATAAGAAACATCGCACTGGCGAGAATTGGGATAGTTTCAAGCGTGCGCGAAACCGCTGTAATATGTGGGTTCGGGCCGCCAAACGGAAACATATACACGACAACATCGCCTTATCTTCGCCTGCAAATGTTTGGAAGTTTTTAGGAACCCTGGGCATAGGTAAAGTGCACGGAAGTGTCAACATCCCTAGTACTTTCAATCCCAATGATGTTAACAGGCACTTTTCGTCGGTCTCAACTCTGGATACTGTTATCAAGGACAATACTCTGAAACACATTGCCGGTCTTAACCTTCCCAAAATTGATACTTTCCATTTTAAGGATATTACCGAGGCAGAGGTGCGTAAGGTGATAGTTGGTATCAAGTCCCATGCCACTGGATGTGACCAAATTAGTCGGCACATGATTGTCTCTGTGATCGATTTCATACTCGAGCCGCTTACTCATATCATAAATTTTTCTTTACGTTCAGGTCACTTTCCCACACTCTGGCGTCAAGCATATGTTCGACCTCTTCCCAAAATCTCTGAGCCATCGCATCTTAAACATCTACGGCCAATCTCCATATTACCGTTCCTGTCTAAAGTTTTGGAGGCATGTGTGCACAAGCAACTTGCTGGTCATGTCTTTTCGAACAATCTGCTGAGCCCTTACCAGTCAGGTTTTCGTCGTGGGCATAGCACTACGTCTGCCCTGTTAAAAATAACTGAAGACATTAGAGCTGGGATGGATTCCACTAAGGTGTCAGTTTTGGGTTTGGTGGATTTTTCAAATGCATTTAACGCAGTTGATCACGACATACTGATAGCCATTCTCAATAATCTTAAAGTTTGCCCGACCGGCTTAAGTTGGCTTTCGTCCTATCTGCGTGGCCGGCGTCAGGCTGTGCGGATTGGAGACATGTTGTCGGACTGGTGTGATGTGAGTGCCGGGGTTCCGCAGGGTGGGATACTCTCTCCCTTGCTTTTCTCTATTTTTATCAATCTTATCACTGCGGATCTTCGGTGTTCCTATCATCTCTATGCTGACGATCTTCAAATTTATGCGCAGTCTGATGTCGGCAACGTTGATACGGCCATCGAAAGGGTCAATACGGACCTCGAGGCAATCAAGGTCTGGTCAGAGAGATTCGGCATTGAGGTTAATCCCTTAAAGTGTCAGGCGATTCTGGTAGGAAGCTCTCGACTCCTGGCGCGTATTATACAAACTGACTTGCCTGATATTATTTATGATGACAAAATCGTGCCTCTGAGTCCGAGTGTTCGAAATCTAGGACTTATCATGGATTCCTCTTTTAGCTGGATTCCACACATGGCAAGCGTTAGCCAACGTGTCACATGGTCGCTGCGTTCGTTGTCTAGACTTAAAAACTTCTTACCAAGTAGCACTAAATTATTACTGGTCCAGTCACTTGTTATTCCAATAATAGACTATGCCGATGTATGTTATGCGGACTTAAATGCGGATCTTCTGAACAAATTGGATAGACTGATGAATTGGTGTATTAGGTATGTGTTTGGTCTGCGCAAATTTGACCATGTTTCGGAGTACCGTAACAAGCTGAAGTGGCTCCCAATACGGCAGCGGCGGAATGTCCGGCTTCTCTGTGTTCTCTACACGATACTCAATGATCCCCATGCGCCACCGTATTTGAAGGAGTTTTTCCAGTATCTTTGTGACACTCACGAACGCCAAACCCGCTCATCGCATAATCTCTTGTTAGCGCCCAAAATACACGGAACTGGTTTTCTAGGTGACTCCTTCTCGTCTCAGGCGGTTTCTTTATGGAACGAAATCCCTGTCGAATTAAGGAAGGCCCCTAGTCGACAGGTATTTAAGACCAAGTTGCGAGAGCATTACTTGCGGTCGTTACAGTTACCTTGGCAAAATAGATAGAACACCCATAATATTTGTCACATGTCACTATTATTTATTTCAAAATGTGAAGGTAGATCTGTAGTTTATTCGTTTAACATTTTCATAGTGCCGTATATATATATATATATATATATATATATATATATATATACTTATATACTTAAATAATACATAAATATTACTATAATATATAGAATATATATATATATATATATTCTATTCTAATATATAGAATAGAATATATATATATATTCTATATATTATATTTAGTATAAGTAATATTTATGTTTATTATTTCATTAATTAAATTAAGTAATTTTGATTTTTGCACCTGCCGTACATTTCCACATGCCCTAAGGTAGACTGGTAGATAATGCCATTGGCATTAAATCCGCCCATGTACACATTTAGTGCATAAAGTTTAATAAATAAAAATAAATAAATAAATAAAATAATCGTCTTTAGAAACCTTGAAGAAAACAGTCGTGGTAGACCTAGAAGAAACTATTTTCAATAGCTAAACGCAACGCTTTTGCGCAGTTTTTGATCTAACTTATTGTTATTGTTATTTTTATTTTTTGAATTTGACATGACAGTTTGTATTTTATATGAATAAATAATTTAATAGATATACGAGTGGCTAAAAGAGAAAATGAATATTGTGTCGTCCCAAGAGGTGACACCGCTGTTCCTCCACCGACAAAAGCTTAAACAAGATGGCGCTCGATCTCGTAGGCATTAAACTATGTGCCCAGCCTGGCTAACATGCGTGCCACGGTATATTTTGTAGTTTAATATGCGTACAATGTCACTACGGAAGAATGCGTAACTCATTCTCACTGAAGTTAGCCGCAGAAGACATATTGCGGTGACAAAATTTTATCGTGGCACGTATGCTAGCCATACTGATCTAGATATGTATGTATCGATACACCGAGCGTCGAGATAGTATTGTGTTTCCGCCTATCTGAGCGGAAATCGCTTTTTCTTATTCAATAAACAATCCCACGATTGTGTTTGGTTTATCGTTATTTCGTTATGCGATATCGATAAGTACCAGATAACCTCAAGTAGGTACCCTACTTTACGTTATTTATAACAACTAGATTTTTAAAGGATCTGTAAATAGAGCTGACAACCTGTCACAACAGTTATACATGGATCATGAGTCCGCGAGTTTGAGGAACAGCGTAAAGCAGACCTCAACGCTAAGCGCGATGAGTTAAAGGCCCGTCCACCCGTCGCCATTAACTATAATTATGTAAATGGCAAAAATTGGCTACAATAGCCATCTCCGGGTGCACCAGCGCCGATTTGATTAGGGTTCGAAGTGATCGCCATGGCCGAAATTGGTCGGAGAGATCATCACATGAATCATCTGAAACAGCTCTCAATATTTGTCTGACGGGGCGATGGCGACCATAATATTACGGCGGTTAACGCTCTGCCTACCCCGTGAGGGTTAAAGGCGTGATATGTGTATGTGAATGTATGTAAATGGGGGTATGCGAGGGCATGGGGCGTGAAGCTGAGTCTCTAGCTTTGTAGGTCTATAGGTCATAAAAAACAATCAACCAAGAGTCTTATTACGACATAAGGACAAACACAAAGTGTAGAGGATATGGCTGAGTTGTTATTATGTTTCCTAGAGCTTTTTGCTATTATAAACCTAATACAAGGCATTTCCTTTTGTGTGGGACAGTGAGTCATCCGACAACCGCAAGCACGGTTTTTAAATGTAACTAACCTTAAATCGAATTTTCACCTCGCAAACTTCGTCGTGGGCACCAGCTAGTTTGTAAAATAAACAGAATACACAGACTAGACACAATTATTAAAAATTGACTTAACAAATATTTGTGTCAGGTGGCGATCGAACCCATGACCCTCGGCGTAGGAGCCAGGTACTATATCCACTACGCCATATCGGTCAGTCTTCTTTGCTCCTATCTAATTCAAAAGAAATTAACGTATTCTATCACTTTCTGAAGCTTAATAATTTTCTTTTTCGACAGCTACAATTCGTTCTCGCTGTCTTATTACATACATACATACATATATCACGCCTTTATCCCTTGCGGGGTAGGCAGAGCGTTAACGACCGTAAGAATACGGTCGCTATCGCCACGTCTGACATTCGTGAGGATTGTTTTCCAAGGTTGTTTCAGAAAACATGTGTATCACCATAGTGACAGGTTGTCAGCCTGTCGCCTAAAAATTGTAATACACCAATACCCTCGAGTCCCTTAGTCGCCTCTTACGACACCCGCGGGTAGGATATGGGGTGATGCTATTCTAAGCCGGCATCACACGGCACTCAAGCACGCTGTCTTATTAATTAATCATATTCCGATGAAGTTATTTAATATTCTTTTCGTTACTTTCAGGTATGATATTTCAGAGTTATCAGAACGATGAATAAGTAATTACACGTTTCTTCGGTAAGATAAACGTATTTCTTTTAGTTTCTTTCGTTTGCAATTGTGTACAGGAAAACGCTAGTTGAATTCATGATAAGAAAGTTTTCTTAAATATTTTATTTTCAAATATGTGGTTGTGTCGCACTCAAATTCGCATTATTTCGAGTTAAGTAACTCCGAATGGAGTCGTCCATCAATGATCTAATGATAGTAAATTATGGTTATCTCACTATATAAGGTGTAAAAATATTAGCTGCATATATTTTAAGGGGGAAACTGAACAACTTCCTTCAAAGAACGTAGGTCGAATTATGAGAAATTTTTTGGACCTCCCATACAAATTGACTTGGTCGGTCGTCGGTAGTTTTGTATGGGAAGTCCAAAATTTTTAGTGATGCTGTAGTAAAGTAGTATGCTTCACAATTTTTTATAAACGTATGATTCTCATCTACGTGCGTTGTGTTGGAGTGCCTCATTTCCCTGTCACCCCGTAGATACGTGACTCGCATATTATTTCTGTCTACGTGTCTATGTATCTCTTCGAGCAAAGGCGATGTGGTGGCAGATATTCCAATAGAACAGATCGAACGACAAATGCATTTACAATGAGATGATGAATGATTTCATCAGAGAAAAAATAAAAGCACAGAACAGTATAGGTAGTAACAGTCACTGAAATATAAAAAAAGGAGTATTTTAGTAGCAGATTGTATTTGAAGATTCGGGCTTATAGGTTGCAAAAGTATTTTTTAAAGTTTAACCTAGTCTTGAAGCAATGACTGTAATTTTCTACTTCTTAATTTATTTAAATATTAGACTAATAGTACTACTTTCACGCTGTTTTAAGACGATCAGCCAGTCCGCTGTTGGACGTAGGCCTCTCCAAGAATACGCCACTCCTGTTTTAGCTATCTAGTGTTGTTTATTCGTGTAATTTATATTTTTAAACAGTTTAACAGCTAGTCCATATTTTCACATAAAGCTTCAATATTACAAAATGAAGCGATTTTCTCTGAAATATATTGCTCCTATTTCATGTGGAACGTGCTTCATGCCGTATCTCAAACTGAAAACGGCTTCTTTGGAAATATCGCAAACTGCAGAAATATTAAATTTTCTAGAGAAAGATTGCGATATTATCGTTTAACGTTAGGTATATATCACTAGTGACTTAGGATGTATGGAATAACTTTCAGAAAAATATCAATATTTTACTCCATCTTGTTTTTTACCTACGTTAGGAACCCATACGGCGTCGTACTTATATTATACCGTTACAAAGAATATAATTTAAATCGAAATCAAGGTGAATGTTAAGTGTTTTGTGAAAATGTCCACAAGATAGTAATTTCGAATACTTGGTGTTCTTAATATCAGAACTAGATGTTGATATTAACTTTTTGTTCCAAATCTAATACAAACGAAACAAGATAGAAAAAAATCACGCCACCAATAGGATTCGAACCTGCGTCTTTTGACTTGCCGGGTCAAACGTGTTCACCGCTATACCGCGGTTGATTCTGTTCCAGCTGGCGAAATTGTGATCCACTTGCTTTTTTCATATATTTTTGTTACTTGAGGTACTAATAAATCTTATCTTCTCTTTTTGTGTAGGACACCGAGTCGTCCAACGACCCGATGAACCCTAGTGTCAGAATTTTTCAACCGCCTTCTACAAGTAGCAGGCTTCTGACATGGTCGTGTAACGACCGCCGTCTAAGTGATCAAAGACAGCAACCGGGACCTACGGCTTAACCTGCCATCCGAAACACGGAACCACCTTACCTACGGACAATCTTGTGGTTCAGGCAGCAATGTCCTAACCAGACTGGGAACAAATGCACAACGTGATAAATATCAACTTTGTGTGTGATCCATCGAGAATCGAACCCGGAACCTTCTGCGTCAAAGGCAGTCGCACTACACTGCGCCACATCGGTCGTCAACTAATAAATGAAGGTCTATTCTAAATGCACACTCCTGCAATAGCTATTCTATTATGTTTGCGCTCCCGTCAGCTGGCTAGCGGAGCGGGAGTATGGCGGTCCATGCCAAACTGGCTCTCGGAGCTTAGCAATAAAAATCTGGACGCCTTCCAACATTGATGCTACCCTGGTATCTGGCTACTATCTACCACTGAGTGGTTTGTTTTTATTGACGTAGAATGAATTAAACAGTAGGAGAAGCTAGATGAGATTTTAGTTGTAGGTTGGCCCATTTCCTACATGAATTTATCGACCAATCGCTTTTAAACACCCACGCGTAGTATTGAGTTGATGCTTTTCTAAGCCGGCATTTTTTCTGTAAACAAACATTACTTATCTTTCGCTTCAGCTGTTGCTTCATGTAACATTCTGTTGCCAAAACGGCATCGCGTTCTGCTACGTAGATAATTGGCTTATTTCCCCTCATCTCATCAGCCGAGCATCGCCTCGGCGACAGTGGCTATTTCTGACACACTCGCTCTAGGACTGCGCTAGTGTTTGACAGATTATTTCATCGATTATCGATACGACAGCAGGACAGACGCGTTCGTAATCTACTACTTACAAAAATTTGCAATTGTCTACTGCTGGATATGAGTCTCCGCCTTTTGTGGGTTTTTTTTCCATATTCTATACTCACCACGCTTGTCGAGTGCATTGGCGTAACAGTGTAATTTGTCGTAGATATCACAGGGAACATTGCTGCACCTTCCCTGTATTTATCCTTAAACTAAATATTCACACCAAAACGTCGTTGATGCAATTATCACATGGCAATTTCATAATCAATGTCATGCTATCTTTCTCGTGATCTTTGCTAATCTTGTGGAGGTGATGTAGTGGTGTCCTGATATCTAGCGTCAATCCATGTGAAGGTTCGTTCCTATGTACCTAGTTCGTTCTTAAAGATTTTTGAAACCATCGATACTAAAAATATCGATGCTTTGATAGCACTACGCTGCACTATTTCAGGAGAAGGTCACTGCTTATGGGAGACACGATCTTGGCCCTGTACTATAGGAATAAGGTCTAGGTGAGAGTCAGGGTAAGGTCGGGCGTTATGGGGAAAGATGGGCTTGGCAATGAAGTGACGGCAGCTGGAATTACGGTGGTTCCACCTTTAAAGGTCAAAGAGGGAAACGAAATGTTGAATTAATTTGGATGTTTCCAGAATTCAATTGTACAGCTGATATAATGAAATACGACGTCCGCTCGTCAAACAATGGAATGAAACAGTTCAAATTCCGAAAAGTTTAATTTCTGTTTCTGTTCAAACTTTGTTGTTTTCATTTGTATCACAAAACTTTGAATTACTTCGTATTATAAGAAAAATTTATGATTTGTCATTCCTAGAAGTATCAAGATATGAAATAACTTTTTTAAGAAGGGAACTGCCTTCAAAGAACGTTTAAAATTGTGAACCTGCATTTTTTGACGGTTAATCTGAGAAATACTTTGCTAAAAACCGCATCAAAATGGGTTTCGCCAAACGCGAGATCAGAAAAGTGCTGATATTTTGTTTTCATTTGGCATTTGGAGAGCGTCGGTGGCCAAGTGGTCAGGTCACCGGTCTTACAATCGGGAGACCCGAGTTCGATCCCCGCCATGTACCCAGGAGCGTGCCGTCCATAAAGGCACAAATGCACTGCCTACCCCGTTAATTTTATCCAACAAACACGTAACAAAAACATACAAAATTAATAAATTCAAATAAATCAGTATTGTCAACAGATACCCATTGTCCCATTCGTGAAATGGAACGTAATAATACGTACTCAAACTTTTTCGCGCCACTACCATATTCGAAGTATTCGAACTCATCATTGTCAATCGCAATTTCCGACTCGGAACAGGTCGACTTGCATGGCTGCCTGCTGGCATTCTTTGAAATTTCATTTAATACATACATAAAATCTCCAGGTAGCGCTAGTAGCGCTAGCAAAGCCCTAACAAGCGGTGAATGACACCAAAAGCAGAGCCTACTGGTGGTTTTTTTACTTCAAGGCAAAGAATTCGCACGCTGTGGTCTTTACAATCGTGCCTCTCACTCTCTTTCATGCGGGAGAAAGAGACCGCCGACTGTCACGACATTAAAATCGCGCCAAAAATCGTGTAAACAAACCCGAAAATAAAAAAAAGAAATAACCGCGGTGCCGCGGATTGAGGTGCGGGGGAGGAGCGTGCCGATCGCACGTATAATCCGGCTAATTATTGACACCTTTTTTTCAAACATTTTGCATACTAATGGGGTGCATTATTGATTGACAGTATTTTAATTTAGATTTATGTGAAATTAGAAATTGCAAAGTAGCCTCCAATTGTTGTTTTATCTTGATGTGTAGCGTCACGGCGTTTAATAAATTCACATTCTTTTTATGACGAAGTCATACAAAATTTTTGTACTTGAGAAAAGATAGGCGCGTAGATTTAATTTACAAGTGAGTGGAGTAGTGTAGACTAGTGCAACAATATAACTCTTTCGTCGCATTTTATTTGTCTTTGAGTGTGAAAGTGCTTGCATCAAGTAAATTAACGTCCAAGGCCTTTTAAGGCCGCTTTGGGTATTTTCTAAGTGACTTGTTAATAAAATACATCAATCACTTAGTTGAATACTTGAGGTGGTCAAACTCTAACCAACCGCACGCAGCATGTGAACTAACCCAATCCTTGTCTGAGTCCTGTCCCTGTCCTGCTAGCAAATTTGGTTCCTGGTGAGTTTAAACTATTTTATTTTTTTCTTTTCATGTTTTTTGTGTGTGTATGATCATATTTTTATAAACAATCTTGCTGACTAACAACAAAAAATCTTTTCATGGGGCAAAAATGGGTCATATTTTTTTTGCTCATACTGCCTACCCTGTCCTCAAATCCTGTGCACGCCACTGCATATACCAATGTGTTTTTACTCACGTACATTTACCGCCTGCTCTTACGGTGAAGGAAAACATCGTGATGAAACCCACATTCAAATAAAATTTGAATTCAGATGATATTTGAATGTGACTTAACCTTATTCGGGCCAGGTTAGCCTTCGGGTTGCAGAGGTCAGATGGCAATCGCTCTGTGTAAAAACTTGGTTCCGCGTCAAAACCCCTAGGTTAGGTAGCCGACCCCGACAGAGAACGGGATAAGGCAAGGAGAATGTTTTTATTTGGATTTCATTTATTTCCTATGTAATTTTTACATAATTTTCTTTACTTTTTTCTTTCTTTCTTTAGTTTCATCTCCTTTTATTTTATTTCTTAATTATTATTTTGTTCTGTTATGTGTTTGTGTTGATAAGCTATCATTATGTTCTTATCTATTAATGTGTAAGATTTTCTATCTCTACGTTGTCATTGTAAATTTTGGAATCTCGCCCAAACTACAACTAAATCACTCATAATTTATGGCGTTGGCTTTCGATCCGGAACGATCCGGATACCGAAATAACCGTTATTTTAAACGTTGCTAAAAAGCTGTTTTCAAATCTATTTGCTTGTTGATATGTTTCAGCGTTTGTTTGAATTAAAGTAGAACGCAGATATTGAATTTTTTTATCCATAAATGTGATGATTTCAGATATATCTACTTATTTCTTTTGACTTCCCTTGCGATATTCGTTTATTTGTAAACGTCTGAATTGAAATGTATTGCGTTACACCTGCATTGGCTATCTCCCTAGTGAGGTCGAAAATATAAATTTTACTTCTTTTTACCCGAGTGCCTCAGAAGAAAGATTGTTGTTCGAGAGTGTGTTGTATGTGGGAAATTCAATTCTTCTTACGAGATTACAGCCGATGCGCCGTTAGATTCGTCTTAGCAGCGCGAGTCACACTAGCTAAATTCAAAATGTCAGTTTTTATATGATTATGTTTGTTATTTTAAGTTGCCTCTTAATAGTAGTTCGATTTCAAATTACATGCCTATCATTGTATGTATTTACTAAGTTTGTATTCCTCTTCGTAGCATTGTGCTACACTTACTACGTCGTAGGCAATATAAGCAGTATTTTGGGCCCAAAACGTGTAAGGTCCCTGTACTTCAAGTAAACAAATCAGCCACTTCAACCTGTGATTGGTGCAGTTTAAACATCAGCTCGAATATTGTGGTTTTTTAACACACAAACTGATAAGGAATAACTAATGTTGGTAGCGATACTTGAGCTATAACGATGGTAGAAATTGTGTATTTCTTTGAAAAAAAGTTCCTCGAATTTGTTACGGGCGACCTTTTCTAGGTTCATAGGTGTTTCGCGTTACATAAATTGAAGTATATAACGCGATATATACTACAACAATAGCTCTAAGGTACCTCGGTAATTTTATAAAACATAACATCGCTTATTATATTTACCGTGTGAAGCCGGCTTAGAATAGCATAACCCCATTTCTTTCCCGACCGACTAACAGACTCGAGGGTTTTATGTGTATTTCAATTTTAAACGACAGGCAGACAAATTTTCACTGTAGTGATACATGAGTTATCTAAAACGACCCTTTAACATTTGTCAGACGTGACGATAACGACCGTACTTTTAGGTCGTTTACGCTGTGCCTACCTCGCCAGGAATACATGCGTGATGCGTGTATGTGTACCTATGTATGTGTATTTACCGGGACTCGTCTGAAGAATTAATTATAACGTGTCCTAATTAAACAGCGCTTAACTTTGCTCATATCAAGCGCTAATGAATTCCAGTTACTTGGTTTGGTAAACTATTTGTTTGGTACATTATTAATATACGTTTATATCCTTCACCGTGATGCCGGTTTAGAATAGCATCACCCCACATCCTTCCCGCGGGTGTCGTAAGAGGCGACTAAGGGACTCGAGAGTATTGGTATATTAAAATTTTTAGGCGACAGGCTGACGACCTGTCACTATGATGCACATGTTTTCTGAAACAACCTTTGAAAACAATCCTCAAAAATGTCAGACGTGGCGATAGCGACCGTATTCTTACGGTCGTTAACGCTCTGCCTACCCCGCAAGGGATAAACGCGTGATATAATATGTATGTGCGTATGTATGTATAGTATATATATCCGTCGCGGGGTACGCAGGCAGTCAGCGGGGAATAGTCAAACCTCACCATATCAAGAGGGAAGGGGAAGGTGAGGCATAAATTGATGGTGGTGACGTAAGTTACATGCTGTGTGGTCAGCCTGGCCAGCCCCGAGGCAGTGCCTTTATTTTATATTTTCTTATCCCACTCGTGCCGCGATTCTACTAGGAACATAAAATTGCTATTGTTTACAACGACTAATTCATTTATTCAGTGACATTATTGTATTGTATGTAACTCTCTGACATTCTAAAAGCATTCATTGTGCATCTACTTGGTAATAAGCGATTGAATCTCAAAATTTTGAGGGGTGGTAACAAAAAGCAAAAAATAAACACACTTGATTAATGGACGGCCCCTATCATGTAAAAGATCTGTTTTGATCGAAGCTGATGTAAACTACTTTAGGTCACGGTCGCACCTGGTCGCAGACGGACGTTAGACTGAGTTACGATGCGTGTGCGCACATGAGTCATCTATCATCAGGTGTGACGATCTACGTTTTTAATGAGGCACAATGCTTCATCGTACGATACAGTACATGTTCGTTACGTTACTTCGCTCTGAGGCGGTCCATTTAAGGCTTGAAGTGCAAGCGAGAGCGCGGAACGAGCGACAAAGAGGCATAATCGGCCCCCCGTTCGGCAGCATAGGTAGGTATACCTATTAAACAAATAAAATCGTTTCTTTTGAAAAATGCAACAATTATATTTTCTTATGACGTTGTCACGTTCAGCTATTATCAGTAAACCGACTTTACAGAAAACCGTTTTTTTTTATTTATATTATTTTATATTAGTTTGAGTGCGATATTTTATAGTGCCTTGGACTCGTCTGAGTCGGTAGATCCCGATATTACCTTCGGGTAACATACCAACCACATCGCCATCTATCCAGCGAATAGAATATAATTAAAAAAATAAAATAAAAGAAAATTCCCTATTGGGGAAGTCCGTGTAAACTGTTGACTGCTGAGGTTGAATTTGAAAGTGAAACCGGGGTGACTTCAATGGTGTAAGAGAAATATACGATTTGAAATACAAAACGTTTCCATAACGACTTCACACAAACTGCTGAAAATACCTCTAAAGTGCGCAATATTGTCAACAACGATATAACATTTCATTGTTCGTTATTTCCCGCTTTGAGAATTCCTTTTATCTTCGAAACAAAGGATTGAAACGAAGCGTACACGGAGCTTCGACATTCTATATTTCGACGTGAGATGTTCTAAGGATGCTTCGTGAGTTGTGTAGGTATCGTTTAATAGGAAATTTTTATTTTGATCGTTTAGTTCCTAGTAGGTGGCACTGGATGCGAATGATGGAAAAGCTCAGCAGCGATTTCCTACAGATAGGGGTAATAAATGACCAATAAAGCTGTGTGAACGCATTAAAATCCCAATAAAAAGAGATATTGTATTTTTTATAGTGCAGTGAACTAGACAGATGATCCCTCAATATGAAGTAGCGCCTAGTGCTATCAGCAAAAAAAAACCCCATAGGGGCGTGTACTGCGGCTGCTGTTCTTGATGCATTGGGCGCGGGCGGTTGCTTATGGAAAAGCGTGGAAAGCGTTGAGGCGATTTTACTTGAGTGCCACGTCGCTGAAACCTGGATCAATTTAGGTACATCTTTGTTTCAAGCGCATTTTGCTCAAATAGTCAGTGACAGACAGTGCTAGAAAACTAAAGTAGAGTATCTCTTAAAATTGTTTTCGGATTACGAAATCCGGATACACTAAAATCTCGCTTCTTCTAAAAAATTCTTATTTTATTTTTATTTTATTTTATTTGAATAGCTTACAGCCTTAAAAACATTATTAACTTAATGTATAAACAAATGCCAATTACAAGCTTCCACATATAGAAAAAAAAAGTTTACTAACTAAGAATTGAAATTGAACTGAAACTAAAAAAAAAAAAAATTAGGAAACTTAAGCAACTACTTCTAATCTATAACTTATCAACGAATTTTTTAATAAGCGCTTTCTTAGCACTTTGAGCACTGCCGTTAAATAGATCAAAACGAGAGTCACTATTCAGCTTATTAAACTGCTTCATAGATCTAGGTAAGAAACTGTTTTTCCGGTACCTAGTGTGAGAAGGTGGAATATACAGCAAAGTGGGTTTCCTGATTCTACGGGTAGGAACATTAGGCTTAACTAGTCCGAGTGTTACTTGCTTGCTTTCTTGTTACTGGGACTAGCCGAACCAAAACCCGTCCACGCCGTCCGAAGCCGGACTTCAACAAAACTGTACAACGCGGCACGCTTCTTCTACGACATGAACAGAAGCCTTCAACTTAGTTAGATGTAGATACGACTCTCTAGCCAGAAATGGGACAGACCCAGTGAGCCCGTGAGCGTGACCTGGCATAAACGTTCATTGCCAGATAGCGGCAGAATTCATGAGAAGCTCTAGGCTTTAGAGCCCGCTAGAGAAATTGAAAACCGAAATTCTTTTTCCTAAGTGCTTTAGTGCAAATCTCAATCCTCTAACAATCACGGTTTATTAGATACAGTTGGTACAGTGCCTGATTTGCCCTAAGGCACGTTAGGCCCGGCCCTAGAGCGGCAGATATTAAGGGCGGCAAATCGTGCCAGAAGAACTAATGATAACAAGATTAAAAAGAACCCGAAACAAAATTTAAGTAATTTCCCATAATTATCCTAATCTACACTATTGTACAACGCATACTAAACCTGGTTGAGTGAATTGGCTCGATTTGTCTCACCAAATATGAAAGAAACAACGTATGTCCTGCATTAGTTTGGTAACAGACGTACATACGACAACGAAATTTTAACGAACCAAAACAATATTACGGCCTCACATCGGTAGTAACCACTAAATCTATAACGCAATATGAATACTGCCATCGAGTAGTTCCTTTCGTGACCGGAAGTACGCATTAGATTCGCCTTGGAAGCCCTTAGGGCGCCATTTTATGCGGACAGGGAAGTAGTTACGGCAAAGGTTTAGTTATGGTACCTATCGAGACATGCTTCTAAATCAATACATAGTGTAAAATGAAATCGCTTTTTGCGTTTCTCTGCGATACACAATTTTGTAGGAATTGTTTGATATCAAGCATCTTTTAAAATTGTTTACATTCGTATGTCGGTGGCTTTTCTTGTAGTTTACTTTAGTACTTTTCTACTGTTTAGTAGGCACGGTAGGGAATCTTTTTTCAGAAATCTATCTGTCGTATTAATGAATATTTGAAGTTATTTATTAGCGATATGTACACTTCTACAAATACATACATACATATATCACGCCTTTATCCCTTCCGGGGTAGGCAGAGCGTTAACGGCCGTTAGAATACGGTCGATATCGCCACGTCTGACATTTTTGAGGATTGTTTCCAGGGTTTTTTCAGAAAACATGTGTATCACTATAGTGACAGGTTGTCAGCCTGCCGCCTAAAAATTGTAATACACCAATACTCTCAAGTCCCTTAGTCGCCTCTTACGACACCCGCGGGAAGGATGTGGGGTGATGCTATTCTAAGCCGGCATCACACGGCATACGGTACACTTCTTGACGTGCTTTTTCGTGTTTCTTATTCAAACAATGATTTAAGGCAATTTAATTTCAAGGATAAAATATAAGAAGGTAAAAGTTATCTATTTTAAGCGCCTGATCGAAAAGTTTACTCGGATTTCTGACTCTGGCACGAGGCAACAAGAGTTCGGAAAGTAAATTATTTATCCTGGAAACTTCGACAAACAAGTCATCTTTAATGGCATTTGGCGATCCAAATACGCAGTTTACTAGGAGCTGTACTAAAATAGACTACGTTACGAGCGAGTGTGGAATTCCATCTAAATACTAAGTAAGTGCTGTTTCGGTGCATTTGCGAATGCAAATGTTGCTTTCAACTCCCCGAGACCATTTCCTTAACTAATTCTCTGTGACACGCAGATTCATCTGTCATTTGCTTCTTTAAAGTGACGTTTGAATACTAGATTGTTACATCAACATACACACTCAAACGAAATGAATGTACACTTTCTTTTTGGGTTGCTTAAAAAACTTTACGGAATCTCAAATCCCATCTTTAGTTTTGAAAAACTCTGACACCAGGGATCATTGAGTCGTTGGACGACTCGGTGTCGCACACGAAAAAAAAGGCATACCTGAATCTACAGTATACCAGCAAAGTTTTAGATCGCATTTATTAAATCTTAAATTCCATTTATCTTGACGATATTGTTTCCGGTTTCCATAATAAAACTGTTATTTACTCCCCTCAAACTCAAAGTGTTAGAAATGCAAATCCTTTAAGAATATTCAAATTGGTTTCGTTAAAGTTACCGCCTTTTGCAGTCGCCAGATAAAAGAGGTTTTGCATAATTGAGGAGACGTTTCCTACAAAATTGTAATTTTTTGCCTTGTTTAGAATAGTATCACCCCGATGCTACCCGTGGGTGTCGTAAAAAATGAGTAAAGGATAATTATCCAACTAGAGGACTGAAGCGTTTTCTGTCGATACAACACGTCGCACTGCGCTCGCCAATCCGCTTGCAAAGCGTGGTGAGTATGGCAATACCCCCAATAAGGGGATTCCTATGTCCAGCAGTGGACTGTTTCGGCTGTTAAGTTTAAGGTCAGGAATATTTTTATGCAACTCTTACCACGAAAAGACGATTCCATTCAGAAGCGTGATGCTTGTCATTGTCGAAGCCATGATGACATCTTCGAAATTGATTCGACATTTGGAAACCCACTTACGAGATATTTAGAGCATTAACCCTTTCTTAGGGCTTAATGTCATTATGCGATCACGAACTCGGGAAGGTTGTCGAGACATTTTAGAAGTGTTATGTCATGATTTGCCGTGTGATGCCGGCTTAGAATAGCATCACCCCATTTCTTTCCCGTGCGTGTCGTAGAAGCCGACTAAGGGACTCGAGGGTTCCATGTGGACTGCAATTTTAGGCGACAGGCTGACAACCTGTCACTATAGTGATACAAGACTTATCTGAACCCTTAAATATTGTCAGACGTGGCGATAAAGACCATAATTTTACGGTCGTTAACGCTCTGCCTACCCCGCCAGGGATATAGGCGTGATTTGTGTGTGTGTTGTCATGATTTGTCTTTCTTATTTAACTGTTCATTATGCACAGTAAAAGGCAGAGGACACAAAATAAGACAACAGGTCAACTTACTTCTTTTTGTGGGATACTGAATCGTCCTATTTAACCCTGGTGTGAGAGTTCTTCAACCTCCTACTACATGAAACAGCTCCCTGACGCAATTGTGCGATGATATGACAGCCATCTAACTAACCGTAGACAGCAACCGCGACCGATGGCTCAATGTGCCCTTAAGCACAGAACCATCTTTTTTTGGGAGAATCGAGTGGCTCAGCCTGCAATATCCCAAACAGATATGCTTTAGTGAAGGGTTAATAAACAAAGGCTTAATAATTTTTTTGTTAAACCTTGGAGTTCTTTACACACCTCTCATGACAACCACAGGAAACAAATGATGATTGATCCTTTAACTCCGCGTGGAGCATAGGGCCTCAACAAACTGGAGAAAAATTCTCCAGACATTTCGATTTTGGGCTTTTTCTTTAGCTTCTGCCCAAGTTGTTCCGGCAGATTTTAACTCGGACAGGATAGATCTTCTCCGGGTAATTGCAGGCCGGCCCTGCTTTCTAAGGCCAGTTGTAGGGTTCCAGTTCAACGCTATTTTTGAAATGTTGTCTTCCGATCTCCTTAAGCAGTGCCCTATCCAACTCCATTTTCTCAGGAAAATTTCGTCGTTGATAGGTTTCTGCGACGTCATTTCTGCATTCACTCTGCATGAACTATTCTTATAGAGTTCTCGGATCAGGTTCACTATTTTTTGTGGTATACCACGCTTCTTTAATGACTTCCAGAGTGCAGTCCATTTGACCGTGTCAACAAGAAACAAATGGTGTGATGCAATTCTAAGTCGGCACAATAGGCCAGATTCTAAGAGAAGAGCGAAAGGAGAATTGATTTGATTCACATCCAAGAACATCCGGCATAAGAAATGTATTGTATGATCGTCGGAATCCATAATCACAAGGAGTGAAACTGATAACAATCGAAGTGAATCCGAAACGGTATACAATGGCAAGCGAATGTTGGATTATGCAACTATCGGGTTGCTCTACGGCGCTCCATTACATACATACATGAATCACGCCTTTATCCCATGTGGTAGGCAGAGCGTTAACGATCGTAAACCTGCGGCAGTTATCACCACGTCTGACAAGTATTTATAAGCGTTTCAGATGATTCGTGTATCACAATAGTGACAGGTTGTCAGCCTGTCGCCTAAAATTGTAATACATATAAAACCCTCGAGTCCCTTAGTTGCCTTTTACAACACCCGCGGAAAGAAATGGGGTGATGCTATTCTAAGCCGGCATCACACGGCCAATTGGCGCTCCATTACCTTTGAGTAAAAGGGATCCGTACTTGGAGTCATCGTCGAGAAGTGCTGTCGCAAGACTTTCATGAGAAATATGCGTTGGGAAATCCCAAGCAAATGCTTCAATAGTTTTTCTTAACTTTGGCCTGGTATTTTTTTTTTATTACTACTTATTTTATGTATTCGGAGAAAAGTTTTCCCGTAATTTATAGAAAACAAATCGTTTTTTTAAGAAACATTAATTAAAGAAATAGCCCGTATCTTAGAGATTTCGATAAAAATAAGTCACGTTGGATTCTATAAAAAAACAATAATATCAGCCTTCTCAATTTTTGTCACTTGCTTGCCTGCGCTGATGGCCTGCCTGCCTAAAGAGTAACAGAGCCGGAAAAATCGAAATTTACGTGAGACACATCCGAAGGGATTGCCGCAAACATACGTCTCGACTCAAGCGATGTGCGCCATAAAAAAAACAAATAAGTTTAAGATGATGGTGGTATTAGAATGATTAAAGATCCAGTTTTTGGACCACCATAGATGAGCCCAACGATCGACGAATGAACGTAACAAAGAGTCGATGGTGCGTGTCGACGGCAAACTGTTACGTGAAATAGTATAGTAGTATTATAACTAGTATCAGCATACGACTGGTGTTTGTTACTGTGTAACTTGACTCTTGAGCACGAGGACAAGGCGGAGATCGAGGGACTTGTCATAGTGTGACCTTTATTTGCGTTTATTTTTTTGTCCTAACTGTGCCGCGTTTATATTAGGATCATAAAATTGTTGTGGAAAAGATAACATTGTGGCTTGCAATTTTCTCTTTTTACAATGACTCTTTGTGATTTAATCACTATTTGTGAATTGATAACTATTAGATGTAAATTTTAGACTATCAATAAGTAGAATGCAAATTTTCTACGTCGAATGTTATTTGACTCTCTTTTTGACTCTTTGTTGTCGCGGGTTGTACAAGTATCTTAAGTCAAAGAAGAATTATCAATTAGACCCGTACTCCTTCTTCTTCTTCTACAACCACCAAAGTCCGTACTTGACATTCTTAAAATACTGAAATATTTTATGGAGAAGTGTACAAAAGAGAAGTGTATGTATTAGTATTGGTTACGGTTCCTACTGCTCTGATTTTGATGACTTATTGGCTTAGGTGTTGTCTACATCCTTGGTAACAATTTTTATCAAAATAGTTTCATAACTTTTCTTTCTATTGCTCCACTGTGAAAGTCCGTTAAATGTTTCCAAATTAAATATGAGTATTAAAATGGGCCTGCGATCAACAACTTCCTTCGCATTAACATTACCATCAATTAGTCAGGAGTTCAACAGTTAGAAATTCAATCATCCCCAAAGTCGGTGAAAGGTCGGGAATTCGGGATTATCCGTGTCGTGTTCTGCCCCCCTAATCCCGGGATGATATCTCGGGACATCAGGATAGGGAATTAGGGATTATATGGTTCTTACCGGGATTCTTACTTTTCCCTTCCCATGATAGACAAACGAGCAGTGAAATAGAAAATTATCTTTGGCAAAAATAAAACGATAGTGGTTCCTGAAAATTATTAAAATGTCTCACAGTGAACGAACACCGAAGAATGTTTAAATGTTTTCAAAGTTAAATAAGTTATTATTTTTTAGATTCCGTCTCCCACAATCCACCCTTCAGTTATACAATTTATAAACCAAGTTTGGCAAAAGTAATTCTAATTACAGTTACAGATTATTTGCTCAGATTTGAAGGTTATTACGTGTAGTGGTTTATCTGTTATCTTTTTAGGTTTTTGCTATGATTCATTCAAGGCTTTACACAGAGATACTACGTCAAAATCTCTGCATGATTATTAAGAGAGTTCATAAATCTCTGTCCCCAAAAACTCGTTAGCTCTACATCAACTACAGCTTGAATATTCCAGCTATTCGCGTCAAGCAATTTCAAGCTGCTCTCTATAATGTAGACACGGGAATGTGGTTACACTCCTCTAGCCTCCTATGCTAAGGGTCTTGGGTTCGATCCCCACAAAACCCAAATATTTGTTAAATCAATTTTAAATTTTCGTGATATTTTAAACTTACGGCACCCTGGGAAAGAAATGGGGTGATGCTATTCTAAGCCAGCATCACACGACATCACAGAATATTCAACCACATAAACTGCGTGAACAGAACAGCACGCAAACTAAATTATAACCTACAGTCGTGAATTTGCTGGTTCAATACAATTAGGGAAAACCCGATGACGTGTCTTTCCATTACGGGCTAGGCAGGGTCAATTCAATTCAAATTCAATTCAATTCAAATTCAATTCAATCATTTATTCAAAGTAGTAAATTTTATATTTAGCTTTTTGATGGTCAAATATTAACAATTTTAACAATAACAATTTTATGAACCTAGTGTAAAAGAACATGTTTAAAAAATCAATTGCAATATCCTCGTATAAGCTCGTCGTAATATTCTGTTACTACGTATGATGATCATACAATTCTCTCATCCCTTTTCTCGTGTGGGGCACCTAGTCGTCCAACGTCCAATGAACCCTAGTGTCAGAATTTTTCAACCGCCTTCTACAATTTACAGTAGATTTTTCTTTGTGTGTGAGGACCCGTATTTATAAACCGCTCTCAACTCTGATCTCGATCTTGAGTGCGACTTTAAGATGCTGTTAGTATTGACTGACGTTTGTCAAAGCCGCTCTTGAGATCGATCATTTTTAAATAAATTAATAATATTAATAAAAAAAATATTATTCATAAAATAAATCTAAATAAATAAATTTTAAAATTATATATGAAAAAAATAAGTTGAATGCAATTTATTGTGTCTATCTCTTTTTGTTTACTTTAACTTTTATTCGAAGTTCTTAACAATTAACTACATTATTTTTTTTGTTTGGTTTACAAAATTGACAAGCTTAGTTTTAAAACCCGCGTAACTTAATATTCAGGCCGCAGCTTCTCCCATCCTACATTCATTGTGGCGGCAAGCTTCTCGAAAATCCCCTTTTATTAAAAACTTTGTCTTTGTAAGCCTTTTTTTCATGGGAAAAAACACTGGAATAAAATAGTCCACTTAGATATGTTACTAGCAGTGAGGTGGACAGAGTATTCAGTAGCATCAACATAGCACACCTGGTCGGAGCCCCTGTAACTGATGCCCTAAGAAAAGCCGAGAACAGAGAGAAATGGAAAACCTTGACTTCAAACGTGCTTAAGACTTTGTGGACACGACCTTCAGCAATGAAGAAGTACGACTCAGAAGAAAGAATATGATTTCGTTGTTATGGAACGGGATATGCTGAGCTGAACGGGAATTTTCACAACTACCATATAGGCCAGTTTTTTTTAAACAACCTCTTTGCTCTGGGTACCTCTAGCTTTCCAAAAAGACCCCCGAAAGAAAGAAAGGTCATTCTGGCAAAATCTCTGATAATTTTCGGTACTAAAAGATGTGTGCCATCTTTTAGTTCCTTGCATCTAAAAAGTTAATCCTCTACTTAGTGTTTTTTTCACAAACTTGCTCAAAGCCTGCGTAACAATGTTGTGGGGATCCGTACTAAGTAGCTGCGAGGCTTACAAATTTTACGTAAAGGCCTCTGAGGTGTAGTGGGTTGAGTCTAGTCCAGGTTTGACCTGTAGGTATTTAAAAAAATCTGACTAGGTTTAGGTTTCTAATTACGAATCATTTAATCATTCTCCTTACATTGTTCTCTGTCGGGGTTGCCTGCCTAACCTAAAGGATATGACGTGGCACCAAGTTTTTACACAGAGCGACTGCAATCTGACCTCTGCAACCCGAAGGCTAACCTGGCCCGAATCCTAGGTTAAGTGTTATTCAAATATCTTCTGAATTCAAGCGTTTCATCACGATGTTTTTCCTTTATCGTAAGAGCAGTCGGTAAATGTACATGAGTACACATTGGTTCATGGCGGGGAACGAACTCGGGTCTCACGTTTGTAAGACCGGTGTTCGAACCACTTAGCCACCGACGCTCTATTTGACGGGTTTGTAGGAATAGTAAGTAAAAATGCTGATGTTACCCTACTTTAACAGTCACAACAGTCCATTGCTGGAGACCTTCTCCCCATATTACACCCCCCGTATTGCCATACTTTCCACGTTTGGCAAAGCGGATTTTCGAGTGCAGTGGAATTGCATTTACAGTGAACTAAGCGATTACAGAAAGATTCATAATTTCCTTCTGAATATTTATATTCAGTCAGTATTTATGCTGTGATTCAATTTTATAAAACCGCACGCAAATTCAAATTAATTTCATCGTATTCAATTAAGGATTAATATCAATTTATTTCGCGGTAATGGCTCTTGTTTCAGGCATCGTAAATTATCTGTATTTTCATTCGAACGGAAATTAACCATTCTTTAGTGACTTTGTACTCGTGCGGTTTTAACAATCAATCAAATTATTCATTTCAAACTTGTAAATCTTACATTCATGTTTTTGAAAGTCAGTATTAGTCATTGTAAAAAAGAGAAAAATGTAGGACACATTTCTTATAACAACTTTTTCATCCTAGTGTAAACGCGTCTCAGGTTGTAAAAAATTAAAACTAGCCCCTAAAGCACTGCCTCGGGGCTGGCCAAGCTAACCAAACAGTATGTAACTTGCACTCATACCGATGCCAAAGGGGACGAGAGCGTGTTTTTTTGCAACTAGTCGATGCGGAGTAATTTATATATTTTTTAGTGTAGATTTTTTTTGTAGTTCGGTAAAAACGGAGCTAGGAAAAACATTTAATAAGAGACCCTATTTTTTATCCCATATCACTTGGGAAAAGTTGTTAGTAATCACGGTTCAACTTTACTTGCCTCTACAGATAGACCCTGTATTGAGTTGGAATGGTATTAGAAACGGTCAAGTTGATCATGTTTCCCGGCAATTAAAACGCTTATGGCTCGAAAGCGAGGCACACTAAACCAATTAAGTCCAGTCCAGTCCAGTCCTTACCTGGACTGGCTAGTTCCATTCCATATAACGAAGTGGTTTTAGGAGTATATCTCGAAAGCTCGTCCAAATCTGTCTTGTTTGATAAATTACAGCCTATCAATCTCAATGTTACTCATAACAAACAAAATTTAAGGTTACTATTTTCTTAAAAATTTCGCGTTTTACTGCAATTATAATTATTTTTCTATATGCAGCAACATTTACTGTATCGCAAACCATAAAAACTGAACTTTTAAAATTATACATATTGAATTGTTCAACGTGTTCTTACGCTGTCTATATTGTAAGTTCTTCTTGTATTAAATACGATATTTATAATTATCAAAACTAATGAAAAGGAAATGTAACAATTATCATAATTGTGACCTTTTTTACTGTAACATTGAGAGGCATGTTATTTAGTTTTTGAGTTCAATGTAGTCTAAGTCCATTTCCTGCCAATTAAAACTAAATTATAGGCTCTGGTAAGCCCCACCAGCTATATATCTGTCCAAGTGTCAAGTAACTGGAGGGCCAATTAGGACCCTGACAGTCGGGATCCAATGGAACTGAACTGTCTACTTCACTGCTTGATAAGTTCTGTTTCAGTTAAGACCGGACGACCGATGTGGCGCAATGGTAGTGCGACTGCCTTTGACGCACAAGGTTCCGGGTTGCGTTAGTACAAACCGGACTACAGCACAGACAGGGGACTGTCTGTGCTGTAGTCGGGTTGGAACATTAAATTATGCTACAAAGGCGACTACAACACAGACATCATCGATAAATGATCAATGCCGAGTTAACGATTGTGATTGTTATTATTTTAGCGATTACCTAATGATGTTTTAATGATAAATTGTAGCTTAATGATATTTTAAATGATGAATAACCAATCATAATGAATAATTACTGAAACGATTAATGATAATTTTAATGATTAATCATACGTAAATGCTTAACGAAATTTTAATGAATAATGGCATTTTAATGATTAATGGCTTTGTAATGATTAATGATATTTTAATGATTAATTATATTTTAATGATTAATGATATTTTAATGTATAATGATATTTTAATGATTAATGATATTTTAATGATTAATGATAATTTTAATGATTAATCATACGTAAATGCTTAACGAAATTTTAATGAAATATGGCATTTTAATGATTAATGACATTTTAATGATTAATGGCTTTGTAATGATTAATGATATTTTAATGATTAATGATATTTTAATGATTAATGATATTTTAATGGTTAATGATATTTCAATGATTAAGGATATTTTAATGATTAATGATATTTTAATGATTAATGATATTTTAATGATTACTGATATTTTAATGATTAATGATATTTTAATGATAAATACAAAAGCAACTCAAGCTCAAACATAGGTTTGTTAGACACAACCTATCCTAACCTGGCGTCAACGCCAGGTTAGGTTAGGTTAGGTTAGAACTGCGTCCACAACGCACGAGCCGAGCGAGCGGAGCGAGCGTGCCCCGGCAGGGGCCGGCGATGTGCCAGAACCGACACAGGGCATTTCAAAACTAATGTAATTGCGAAGAGGCTGGTATGAGTGCTCTGTGTTGTAGTCGGGTTTGTACGTCCGAACTCTGTACCAACCAGACTACAACACAGAGTATGGATGTCTGTGTTGTAGTCGGGTTTGTATTTACGCTTCCGGGTTCGATTCTCGGTGGGTCACTCACAAAGTTTATATTTATCACTTTGTGAATTTGTTCCCAGTCTAGTTAGGACATTGCGGGCTGAACCACCCGATTGTCCGTAAGTAAGATGGTTCCGTGTTTCGGATGGCACGTTAAGCCGTAGGTCCCGGGTGCTGTCTATAATCACTTACACGGCAGTCGTTACACAACCATGTCAGAAGCCTGCTACTTTTAGAAGGCGGTTAAAGAAGTCTGACACTACGGTTCGTCGGGTCGTTGGACGACTCTGTGTCCCACACGAAAAGAGAAGAGTTTAAACCTTTTGGGCCTTACACAAAATTTAGACGCGTGTTGAAACGTGTGTCTAGCGTTTATTTTTTATGAAATGAAAAATGAAATTTTTTAAACCCGTGTTCAACTCGCGTCTCATTTTTTTGTGGTAAGGCCCTTAGTCTTGGTAGGTTTGGTCTTTAAAACGCTGGACGTTTTGGGAATTCGACATTACGTACCTATTTGCCGTAGTAGTACTTTTGAACTATGAGTTGTTCCTATGCCGTGTGATGCCGGCTTAGAATAGCATCACCCCACATCCTTCCCGCGGGTATCGTAAGAGGCGACTAAGGGACTTGAGAGTATTGGTGTTTTAGAATTTTTAGGCGACAGGCTGACAACCTGTCACTATATAATACACATGTTTTCTGAAACAACCTTGGAGAACAATCCTCAAAAATGTCAGACGTGGCGATAGTGGCTGTATTATTACAGCCACTATCGCGCTGCCTACCCCGCAAGGGATAAAGGCGTGATATATGTATGTATGTAGTTGTTCCTATAAAAGCTAGTTGTCAGTATAGCTGCAACTCTAGATTGGTTTTGTTCGCCGGCTCCGACTCCTGCCTGAAACCAATATGCAACTCAATCCCCTTTGGCAAGCCTGCAGTTTTCTCGTCACAGTCAACTCTAATGGTTTGCAGGAATGTAGGTACGGAAACTGAAGCAAATAAAAGGACTCTTTATACGAATTATGCGACTAAAGTCTGAAATGAAAAATGACGGATTATAATAACGTATAAAACCAAAGAAGAAACATGACAACTTGGAAATATGGCTAAGTATAAATATGGATAATTTTATGTTTCTAATTCTAGGAGTTATTCCGGTGCTATGGGTACTACGAGTGCCTAAAGATGTGTTGTGAATTCAATACGAGAACGTAATCTGGAAAAAACCGATTACAATAAGAGACCTAGTTTTTTTCAGGTTGTTCACTTATGAGGTTGTTCGGTTTAAGTTGTTCAGTTTCGGGTTTTTCGGTTTCAAGTTGTTCAGTTTTTAATGTTTAGAGGTTGTCAATTATACCTAGCATGCGGTCGGGAGTACTTTAACAAAAAAATTCGGTGACGTGGGTTTACGTCACAGTCGTGTGAAAAAATTGGTTTCTATGTTTTCAAGGATATAAATGGTGCATCGTATAGTTTACACATGAAGCAAACAATGAAATGAAAAACTTGCACGACTTGGACTTCGTTCTTGGCAAAATATTTACCGCAAGGGTTTCAGTGTTTCTTTTTTTCAAATAAATATACACGTTTTGTATTAAGTCCGGTCAAGGTGAATGCAGAATTTTCAATGTTAAGCTGCAACCTAATAACTTGGCAAGGGTTGTGCTGTGATGGTGCCAACTGGTACCGCGGAAGGTTTAACTTAGCCAAATATGCAACTGAAGTTTCGAAGTTGCTTAACTTAAAACCAGATTTGCTAGTTAATGAATTCATGATGAACATATTTCATTTTCCACGTGAGTGTATTTAATTCTTTAAAACAAAGAATTTGTTTCTGATTTTTCAGATTAATCACCCAAAGATTCGCTTTTGTATTACTTAACTGCAACAATAAATCAAGTTTTTTTAATATTTATTTAACCCTTTACAAAAAAACACAAGTTACTGTAAAAGACACAAGTCACGTAGGTACATAAAATAAAAAAATATACGAAACTAACTAACTCTGATAGACTCTAATTTAGAAATATAATAAATGGATTATCCCTTTAAAACTAAAATGAAGCGTCCACTAAGCCAAAGAATTTAGTTTCTTGAAATCTGAATGCTTTAATAAAATATTCACTTTTGCTTGTTCTAATATTGAAAAGATTTTACAATCGTGAGACCCGAGTTCGATCCCCGCCATGTACCAATGTGTTTTACTCATGTACATACCGACTGCTCTTACGGTTAAGGAGAAACATCGTGATGAAACCCACACATTCAAATAAAATTTGAATTCAGTTGATATTTGAATGTGACTTAACCTAGGATTCGGGCCAGGTTAGCCTTCGGGTTGCGGAGGTCAGATGGCAGTCGCTTTGTGTAAAAACTTGGTTCCGCGTCAAATACCCTAGGTTAGGTAGCCGACCCCGACAGAGAACGGTATAAAACAAGCAGAATGATGAATATTGAAAAGATTTTCTTACCATCAGTTTTCAGTTCACATTCTTTGAAACTCATATTCCGAGCAACTTAAATTGAGTTTCTTATTCTGTACTCTTGTTCAAAGTTTCTAGTTCATGTATTTCCTGTAACATATTTCGAACTTGTGCAGAACTCTCTCACATTTACTAGTTAACTTGTGATGGATCTTGTTGTAGGAATAGTTTTGTAGTTATGATCAAAGTTTGTGTATTACTCTGAACATGGATGGTAGGAAACTGCTAATACATAATGTAAGTTGGGTATGATTTTCTATTGGCTATTGGAGTACATTTGGCACTAGCATCACTACATAGTATAAAGCAAAGTCGCTTTTCGCGTCTGTCTGTCTGTATGTTTGCTTAAATCTTTAAAACTAAATAACGGATTTTGATGCAGGTTTTTTTAAATATACTCTATATATTTCATGGAAAGGTTTTTATATATAATACTTGCTGGGAAAACATCTTATACCCACGGGAAAATGAGATGCAGCGGGCGCAGCCGCTGGGCAAGCCGCTAGTTCGAGTATATTTGGCACTAGCATATTTTTATAAATTTTCTACTCACTATTTTACAATTTTAAGCAAATTCTTCAGCTTTTGACTTTCTCTTCGTACTCTTTGGAGTAGAGAGAGTTCATTACAATTTAAATTAAAAACATAGCTTCTGTGCAGCTTTTAAATTTCATTCGTTATCTGATTTTTGTGGCTGAAAAATTTCACGGTAGCTCCCTTTAGCTTAAAATGGAAGTAGTGGAAATGTGTTGCAGGAGTAACAACCTGTCATAAATGAACATCTCCACATGTATCTTCTCAAATTTATAGGAAATTCCCTTTATTTTGTGCCTACAAAGTGTGTTCGATGTGCTTAAAATATGAAAAGTGAATTAATACATATAGTAGTACATATTCAAAAGCCTAAAATATTTCAGAATAAGCTTTGCCGTGTGATGCCGGCTTAGAATAGCATCACCCCATTTCTTCCCGCGGGTATTGTAAAAGGCAACTAAGGGACTCGAGGGTTTCATGTGTATTACAATTTTAGGCGACAGGCTGACATTCTGTCACTACAGTGATACATGAATCATCGAAAAGGGCTCTCAATACTTGTCAGACGTGGCGATTACGACCGTAACTTTACGATTGTTAACGCTCTGCCTACCCCGGAAGGGATAAAGGCGTGATTTGTTTATGTATGTAATAAGCCTTGCTTGCAAAAAAAGATTCATAGATACCGCCCCAAGTTGCCTAAAATAATTTTATCAAGCACTTCGCAAAAAAAAAAAAAAACGGATACTTACGCCAAAACCCGCCTTATACTTACACCCATTAGGAGCCCTAAAGCTTTTTATCTCACCCACAGCCTGCTGAGTTTACGGCTGTAGTATACCGGAATAAACCAGTAAAACACTTCGGAAAGTCAATGACGTCCACAGTATCCGCACCCGTGCGATTTGAACTTGCATGTTGTAATATATCTAATTGCAAAAGCCAATTTTATAACAAATAAGATAAAGTCTTCAGACAATAAAATAAAAGCTGTCTGGAAAGTTATTAATAGCGAAACAGGTAAAACTAAGCCACGCGAAAATAACTTTTCACTTAATACTGACAATGGAATGATTAGTGCAAATTCCGATGTAGCGCAGGAATTTGAAACATTCTTCACAAATATACCACTAAAAACGACTGAGGCATTAGATTCTTCACCTTCAATTTCATCTTCCTTGCTTAAACAAAATGTAGATGCTTGCAATTCAGAATTTAAATTTACTCCTGTGAGTCCCCAGTATATTTTAAAAACTTTTAAAGACATTAAAGTTAAGAGCACCGAAGATTTATGGGGAATGTCAGTTAAAGTTTGTAAGTCAATGATTGATATATTGGCACCATACTTGGCAGATATTTTCAATGAATGTATTGAACATGGCATCTTTCCCGATTTAATGAAAGATAGCAAGGTAGTTCCGCTGTTTAAAGCTGGCGACAAACAAGATCCCAGTAATTATAGGCCTGTATCTATTTTGCCAGTACTCAGCAAAGTCTTTGAAAAGATCATACTCAATCAAATGCTGTCCCATTTTAATAGCAACAACTTGTTACACAACCAGCAATTCGGTTTTACAAAGGGACGTAGTACCACAGATGCTGGTGTTGCTCTGGTCAAACATGTATTTAATGCTTGGGAAGAATCAAAGGACGCCATTGGTGGTTTTTGTGATCTTTCCAAGGCATTTGATTGCGTAGATCATGAAACTTTATTGGTAAAATTAGAACACTACGGTATTCGAAACGTAGCTCTGAAATTTCTGAATTCGTATTTAGATAATAGAACGCAAAAGGTACAAGTAAACGGCACCAAATCACAGGGGTCTAGCGTTAAAATTGGTGTACCGCAAGGTTCTATATTAGGTCCATTTTTATTTTTAATTTACATTAATGATTTGCCTTACATGGTAGAGAATTTGTCCAAAATTGTTTTATTTGCTGATGACACATCCCTTATATTTAAGGTTGATAGACGAGCGCATAATTATGACGAAGTAAATCACACTCTTGGGCAAATTCATACTTGGTTTACTGCAAACAATTTAGTACTAAATGCGAAAAAAACGAAATGTGTATTATTCACTTTGCCAAATGTAGTACATTCTATGAAGAACTATGTTGCACTTAATAATGAAAAATTTGAGTTTAGTACCAGCACGGTTTTCTTAGGGATTACTCTTGACTCAAAGCTCCAATGGGGCCCTCATATTACATCTTTATCGGGAAGATTAAGCTCAGCTGCCTATGCGGTACGTAAAATTAGAGAAATTACAGATGTTGTAACTGCACGACTTGTTTACTTCAGTTATTTTCACAGCATTATGTCCTATGGAATTTTGCTGTGGGGCCGCGCCGCTGATATTCAAACAATATTTATTCTTCAAAAAAGGGCCATTAGAGCAATGTATAAACTTGGCAGTCGTGATTCTCTAAGAGAACTGTTTAAGGAAATTAATATTATGACTGTGCCGTGTCAATATATTTATGAAAATATAATGTATGTAAGAAAGAATATTCATACGTTCACGAGAAATCATGAAAGACATAATCGTAATATAAGGAGTAAAAATAAATTAGATCAACCCCCGTATAGACTAGCTAAAGTAAGGACTTCATTTGAAGGTTTAAGTATACGATACTATAACAAAATACCGGAAAATATATTAAGTTTATCTGAAAGTAAATTTAAATCTATTATTAAGAGAACATTATGTTATAAAGCTTATTATAAGTTAGATGATTATGTTAATGACAAGGAGGCATGGTCCTCTGAAATTCCAGCGCAGCACAGGAAATATGCAGTCATTTTTAATACCAAATCGGGACGTGCATGGAATTTACAATTGGCATAACGAAACAGTTAGAATTATCTACTGTAATACTTTTATTTTAATTTAGCGTAGCCGTCTTTTGGGCTAATAATATATATATATTTATAAAACTTAGCTAGGGTAGCTTAGGGCCTATTCTTTAGGTATAAATTAATAATAGGTGTAAATTGAGATTAGGAGCACTTCTGAGCAGGTTTTTGGGTGGTTTTCCTGTTCAGGGGGTCCGGCTGATTAGCATGTAACATGCATTTTTTAAAATATTTTGTCTTTAATTTAATTGATTTCATTAATTGATGGTGGTGACGTAAGTTACATGATGTGTGGTCAGCCTGGCCAGCCCCGAGGCAGTGCCTTTATTTATTTTTGATTTTTTTATACCACTCGTCCGCGATTCTATTAGGAACTTAAAATTGTTATTGTTTACAATGACTCATTCATTTATTCAGTGACAGTATTGTATTGTAACTCTCTGACATTCTAAAAGTATTCATTGTGAATCTACTTGGAAATAAACGATTGAATCTCTTTGCTCTAGCATTTTAAAAAGTTTATCGATTTATTAGGTTTGTTATTATGAGTGGTTGTAAGCGTGTTTTAGCGGCATCGACGAGTTCTCTTCTTTTTACTGCAGATTAACGTCCATTGCTGAACGAATGGCCCTTCATGTTCACTATTCTGGTCAACTTTAGTTGGACTTATCGAGAAACAATGCATAATGCCGTTAGATAAGTAAGATGCAGTTGGCCCATAATTGCAGTTGATGGAGGCGCCAGGATGAAACATATCAATACTAATGGTCTCACATTGTTGACAGTGATGATAAATGCATCAATTTACAAGACCATCAGCCCTGATTTACCCACTGCAGGGCCACTTCTCACAATCCTGTGGCACTCACATCCATTGGACCTGGTCGATTTGATGATGTCATCGGACCGGGCTGATGGTCTTTTTACGTAAATAAGAAGAGCACTGGTGAAGATAGGTCAATTCACCACGCCGCTTGAGTACGGAAAATTTATACAGCCGAATAAAAACTCAGTTAGTTCCTCGTTTGTTGACGCCAATGCCTCGTAGTATCGCAACCAATTTCTACGTTTTCATCGCAACGTACACGTGTTCTGAATTATTTAGTTCGTATTTGCTCTTAGCTTTTACGGCAGGTTTTCTTCTGGCACTTATACATATAGCAACTTCCGGTAACATACGTATGTCGATGATTCTCATATTTCCGAGAACACAGACAAAATTTTAATACGAGTAGGTGCGTTCAAGCGGTGTGGTTTACCATCCTATACTTATCAATTATGGATTTTTCCCTTAGTCGCTTATTAAAACACCAATGGGGTACTACTAGTCTACACTATCATGAGCGGGGTATGTGTTGACAGCCGGTGACATAGAAAAAAATCAACGATACGAATATAATGTAAGAAAAAATATATTTTCATAACATAAGCCACCCTTAAAGAACTGCGCTCGCTACAAAATCCGCTTTGGCTAGATAGGCTGGCTCAATTTTCTTCAAACAAACTCTTCAATAAAGTGGCTTGGCTTGTTATCAACTGAACCCAAAGAATGCTTAAAGGGAAGTCGTTGCATATGATTAGACAGTGCTATTTTTAACGCGCCGTCTTTTATCGAGCTTTGTAATTATTTGTGTTATTTTCTCATGGTTTTCGACATATTGCTTGAGGAAAGAGCAGTGTCATGGACTGGATTACACTTTGAAATATTTTCATCAATGTCTTTTTACATCATTATTACCGAATAAATTATTCTCTTATAAAGGTATACTTCTCAAAAGGCCCAATTGTGACTGAATCAGCATAAATTATAGAGCTAATTACAAACGCACTCACATTACCAGTTTCTCCTATGAAACTGCACCATTCTAAACCCAATTTCCTTCTTTCCAGGCTGTGCACTCTTCGCGTCACAAGGCTTCGAGTCTGCGGCACCCTGGGCGAGACAGGGGGCGGGGCTGCGGCGGGGGCGGGGGCTGGAGCCGTCATCCTGGCGGCAAGGATGCACAGCAGCAAGAGGACGCTGCGGTCCAACGACATCACCATCCCCCCTCTGGATGTAGAGTTGGATCTATGTTTCTCTCTTCAGTACCCTCACTTCGTCAAGCGAGATGGCAACAGGTAAGACCATCTCATCTTTAGTCCCTATGAGTTTCTTTCACCCGCAGTAGCAAGAGGACGCTGCGGTCCAACGAAATCACCATCCCTCCTCTGGATGTAGAGTTGGATCTATGTTTCTCTCTTCAATACCCTCACTTCGTCAAGCGAGATGGCAACAAGTAAGACCAACTCATCTTTAGTCCCTATGAGTTTCTTTCACTCGCAGTAGCAAGAGGACGCTGCGGTCCAACGACATCACTATCCCTCCGCTGGATGTAGAGTTGGATCTATGTTTCTCTCTTCAATACCCTCACCTCGTCAAGCGAGATGGCAACAGGTAAGACCAACTCATCTTTAGTCCCTATGAGTTTCTTTCACCCGCAGTAGCAAGAGGACGCTGCGGTCTCACGACATCACCATCTCTCCTCTGGATGTAGAGTTGGATCTATGTTTCTCTCTTCAATACCCTCACTTCGTCAAGCGAGATGGCAAAAGGTAAGACCAACTCTCTTTGGTCTCTAAGAGTTTCTTTCACCCAGGATGCTTAGCAGCAAAAGAACATTGTGAATGGCATCACATCACCTCCTCTGGATGTTGGACCTATGTTTCTCTCTTCAGTACCCTCACTTCGTCAAGCGAGATGGCAACAGGTTAGACCATCTCATCTTTAGTCTCTAAGAGTTTCTGGCAACCAGGATTCTTATTGCATGGATTCTTCCTTAAGTCGCCTTTTACGACACCCATAGGTAGAAATGGGGCGACGCTATTCTAAGCCGGCACCACACGGCCAAGTTTTTATGTTACCTCACTTTTAGTCTCTACGAGTAGAGCCCTATGTGCTGAGCCACGAGAATTACTATGACAGCCACAAGAACCCACTGTTGCAAGGTGTTGTAGATGCAGGCAACGCTGCTGCCCATTCCGTGGATTCATCCCTAAGTCTCATTTTACTACTATCACTGGTAGAATTGTGTTGATGCTGTTCTAAGCCAGAAAAACAAGGCAAAGTCACGAGAGCATTCCTTGTCATTTTCTTGTTTCATTTTATTTTGCTAGTCCACTTTATTTTAATCTGGTTCTGTACCGTTAGCTTTTTTACCCACCATTAGGTTTTACGGTTCTTAAATATGGGACACCAATTTCGTCCAAAACAGATAAATAAACACCCTTGACATGTTTGTTTGGTTTTATCGTCTACTAAACTCTGTCCGGCCCTTAACTGACCGAGACTGGGTCAGTACTTAGTGTATTCGGAAACTTTGACATACAGTCATAAAATGTATACTTCTGGTCCCGTTTTGTAGGCACGATGATTGAAATACAGATAAACCGGAAAAACACTTCCTATGTATGCTAGACAATTATTTATTGTAAAATCAGGTATAATATCACTTTCTGAATCCTTGCGTTAGATAACAAACAAAATCATAATCTGTAGATGCGTATTATGCCTAACTGGTACGTGCATGATCACGAGCACGTTTAGAAGCTGCATACGCAGGCAGTCTCTCTTTGTGTGTGAACAATATTTTTTACGGAAAATCGGGTTTGTTTTGTCCGCAATGTTCAAATCACACTGGAAAGAAATTCACAAAGTTATAAATAACAACTTTGTGAGTGTCCCACCGAGAATCGAATCCGGAACCTTCTGCGTCAAAGGCAGTCGCACTATCTCTGCGCCATATCGGTCGAAATTTCCCAAAATTACTAAATCCTGATGCATAAAAATGAAACCTGAGAGAGGCAACAATTTTGCAAATTACCCAATCCGGATAGATTTTTAGGATTCTACCTCGGTACATTGAATATTTTGAATCTGGATTAAGATGTTAACCTGGATTGAATGAAATAAAACATCACGCATTTTTATATCGCATAAAACCGAATTTACACCAGCTGCTCTTGATTTTACGATTTCAAATCTCATAAATTCAGATCAAGACACTTCATAGTCTCTATGAGTCTATTATGCTAGATTTTTTAGTTCTTTTTATTATTCTGAAATAGGAATCATGATAATTTTTATAATCACTAGCTTTCTTATTGTTACCTACAGTAAATTTTATGAATTCGTAGATCCCACCAAAGACATTGTTTGGTAGCCAAGTTCAATTTTTAACCGACAAAAGTGTTGATCCTTTTGATCTATGTTTATGAACTTTGGGTTAATAGTTCATATAAGAGATAGATAAACCAGGTGTGTTTATCTTAAGATCTTATTTATCTTAATGCCGTGTGATGCCGGCATCACCCCATTTACTACCCGTGGGTGTCGTAAGAGGCAACTGAGGGACTTGACCCTCAAGGTGTATACAACTTTTAGGCGACAGGCTGACAACCTGTTACATACAGAAAATTATCTCAAACGGCCCTCTATATTTGTTAGACGTGGCAACATCGACCGTATAATATAAGATGGACATAATTTAGCCGTGTGATGCCGGCTTAGAGTAGCATCACCCCATTTCTTTCCCGTGGGTGTCGTAAAAGCCGACTAAGGGACTGGAGGGTTTCATGTGTATTGCAATTCTTGGGCGACAGCCTGACAACCTGTCACTATAGTGATACACGACTTATCTGAAACGACCCTCGGACTTTTGTCAGACGTGGCGAAAACGACCGTAGTTTTGCGGTCGTTAAAGCTCTGCCTACCCTGACAAGGATATAGGCGTGATTTTTGTGTACGTGTACATTAATGTCGAGGCCAAATGTAGTGACTGCATTAAAATACTATCTTAAGAAGAACCGAACGATTATATAATTAGTTCTGTTCCCTTTGTAGCTAAAAAAACCGCGGTTTAGTGGTTGCAGTTCCGGTATTTAATTCAAAGACGTTTCTATTGTACAAGTACCTATTTTATTGATATATTGCGGCAGTATTTTATAGTCCACGAGAGCATAGGTATATAAATACGAAAAGAACATTTGGACCTCCCTTACCTAGTAACTGAGTCAGTTTCTTTGTATGTGAGGACTAAACAATTTTTCACATTTCAGCCTATGTTCCTTGGGGAAAGTTGTTCAGTTTCATGGGATGGGCTGAACCACCCGATTGTATGCAAGAAAGATGGTTCCGTATTTCGGATGGTACGTTAAGCCGTAGGTCCAGGTTGCTGTCTATGATCACTTAGACGGCGGTCATTACACAACCATGCCAGAAGCCTGCTACTTTAAGAAGGCAGTTGAAAAATTCTGTTACTAGGGTTCATCGGGTCGTTGGACGACTCGGTGTCCCACACGAAAAAAAATTGTACTTTTTCTAACACCCTGTATAGGCCTTTTTATTTTTTGCCATCATGCGTTCTCTTTCGTACTACTACTTAAGGTGGTGCATGTTGTACTAGGATCACCGTGTGATGCCGACTTAGAATAGCATCACCCCACCTCCTTCCCGCGGGTGTCGTAAGAGGCGACTAAGGGACTCGAGAGTATTGATGTATTACAATTTTTAGGCGGCAGGCTGACAACCTGTCACTATAGTAATACACATGTTTTCTAAAACAACCTTGGAAAACAATCCTCAAAAATGTCAGAAGTGGCAAAAGCGACCGTATTTTAACGGCCGTTATTGCTCTGCCTACCCCGCGAGGGATACAGGCGTGATATATGTATGTATGTATGCATGTTGTACTAGGTGCTTATGTTGTACTAGTCTCTCAAAGCAATTCCTGGCATTCATATTGTATGGTGGGGAAATTGCATGTGGGTGTTATGTCCATGTGGTAAACCAGGCCGCTTAACACCTCACTGGCTTACGATAGTGTTGCCACACATGAGCTACGAATAAGAATAGGAATAAGAAAAAAAATATTTAGGTACCGCCTTAAATACATCACAATTTACGTGTAGGAACAAACAGTTTGTATTGTCATTTTAGTATCAAGTCTATACCAGTACAGTAGTAGGTAAATAGTACACTTAGAAGATACAAGACTTATAGGTAGTCCATTTGTTAATGAGGACACTGAAAAGGCACTTCGTTCAGCATATGCTACAACACAAGGAGATTTGTTTTAAGGCAAATAACTTTTGCGTTATCGTTATCACTTTTGATACACAGTAAGAGCGATAGTTCCGTGCTTTGGAAGGCACGTTAAGCCGTATAACGCGGTCTGGCATATGACGTTGATCATGATGTCATAAAACCACGTCAAAGACATTTGAAAGAACGTCCAGGTACGCGGTAAAACGCTTTTACTCCATCATTAATTAAGTTATTTTTTTTGTATTTATTCAGCCTCTGAAAAGGCTTAAAGATGTCATTTTAAAAGTCATATTTATTAAAGTTTGCCGTGTGATGCCGGCTTAGAATAGCATCACCCCATTTTATTCCCGTCGGTGTCGTTATTTTTTTTTTTTGAGAGGGTTTGATGTGTATTGCAGTTTTAGGCGACAGGCTGACAACCTGTCACTATAGTGATATATGACTTATCTGAAACGACCCGCAAATACTGTCAGACGTGGCGATTAAAACTGTAATTTACCGGTCGTTAACGCTCTGCCTACCCCGCCAGGGATATAGACGTGATTTGTGTGTGTTTATTAAAGTTTTTTAAATAAAACTCGGTCTTTTCATTTCTCAGACATGGCAACACTGCCTTAAAAGCCATAACCTACAACCGTTTAAGCTCTAAACGGCTCTTAACCGTAACGACGCGTTACTTAGCCGGATCGTAAAAGGGCACTCGGGTGAAATTAATGTGGTGTAACGCTGTTTGATGCCGGGTGAGAATAGCATCACCCCAATTCTGCCCATCTATTCGTAAAGCGACATAGGGATGATTATTCAGGGAATTGGCAGCGTTCTTTGTGAATTAAACATCTGGCACTGCGCTCGCCAATCCGCTTGCCAAGCGTAGTGAGTATGGCAACACCCCTATAGGGGAGACCTATGTCCAGCAGTGGAATTTTATGGCTGTTAAGGCAGCTTTAGTTTAGTATTCTTTGTTGTAGGTAAGGTAAATAAGGTAAGGTTGATACATACTTTAGAAAAAATATTGTATTGGACTGCAGTCATGAATATTGCTTGGATTTGACTGTCACATAAGGGCGCGTAATAAAATAGAGCGACGCGGCGTATACTCTATACTTACAAGTGATGATGATGATGATGATCTCTCCGACCGATTTCGGCCATGGCTCTCACTTCGAGTCCTAATCAGATCGGCGCTGATGCGCCCGGAGATGGCTATTGTAGCCAATTTTGGCAGTAAACTCCCGTGCACAGTGTGGACACGTGAGTTTGCCATTTACATAATTATAGTTAATGGCGACGGGCCTTCAGCTCATCGCGCTTAGCGTCGAGGTCTGCTTTACGCTATTCCTGTTCTATTAATATCATTAACTATAACACATGCTTTGCTTAGTTTGGGGCTAGGTAGTGGTATATATGGATATTGTCCAGAATATTTATTTTATCTAGTTAATCACCCCATAAGGGATAAAGACGTGATTTACGTTTTACACGTGGATGGACTACTTACACTGTTAGGTACGAACGTGGGTGTGTTTAATTGGTTTGTTTATCCCCGCACAGCAATATAATATCGGCTTATAGCCGCATATAGACGCATCTCAATTGAAATTAATGAACGTGATCCTATTTCGCACGAGGCACTACACTTAGATTTACATGGGAGGGTCTGGCAGCACAGCGCCCCGATTGGCGCGGGATGGTTAAGAGGCAAGTCCGCAAGTTTGAGGAACAGCGGAAAGCAGACCTCGACGCTAAGCGCGATGAGTTAAAGGCCCGTCCACCCGCCGCCATTAACTACAATTATGTAAATGGCAAACTCACGTGTCCACACTGTGCACGGAAGTTTACTACCAAAATTGGCAACAATAGCCATCTCCGGGCGCATTAACGCCGATCTGATTAGGAGTCGCAGTGGTCGCCATGGCCGAAATCGGTCGGAGAGATCATCTTCAGCATGTAACATGCAGTACATGCAATATTGGTACAATCATGCTCAGGCTGCGTTAGACGCTTTGGACTTTGGACCGTTTTTATGCAGGGCGCATAAGGATTACATTGGTAGATCGAATGTCTAACCGGAGGTGAGCTTGGCTGTACTTGTACTTGTGGTTTGTACTTGGAGTATAGGTAACTGAAGGACATTTGACAGATTTCAGTCTACGACTTTCAGACCCTTATTTATAAACCGCACTCAACTCTGAGATCGATCTTGTGAGCGATTCTGAGAGATGCTGTTATTATTGACTGACATTTGTCAAAATTGACCTGCGAATCCATTATATTTTTTCGTGAAAGGCTTTCATAAAACAGAAATAATTGTAGCTTCTTTCTTTTTCGTGTGGGACACCGAGTCGTCCGATGACCTGATGAACTCTAGTGTCAGTATTTTTCAACCGCCTTCTACAAGTAGCAGGCTTCTGACATGGCTGTGTAACGACCGCCGTCTAAGTAATCATAGACAGCAACCGGGACCTACGGCTTAACGTGTCATCCGAAACACGGAACCATCTTACTTACGGACAATCGGGTGGTTCAGCCCAGTTCAGTGTCCTAACCAGACTGGGAACAAACTCACAAAGTGATAAATATTAACTTTGTGAGTGATCCACCGAGAATCGAACCCTAAAAGTGCAGAAATCCTAGTATTCGCTGTACATTTTACGAGTGGAACGTAAAACCGTAAATAATCTAAACTAGCGGAATCCTCTGAAATTTATTGTAACTACATTTACGGGAATAGAAGATAATATTATGTAGGTACTCTATTTTAAAACGGGATTGCTTGTTCCAGATATTATTCACACTTAATATTAATCCTAATTAGCCTATACAGGGTGTAACAAAAACTTTGCAGGCGTGCTCAGCTCAAATTCCCGATCAGCTGAGTGACTTTGTATGGTAACTCGAAAAAAAATTCGTTTCCCAACATAGTCCCCATAGAAAAAGTTGTTCAATTTCATGGTCTGATTACGCCTGCAAAGTATTCGTTACACCGTCTCTTACACCCTATATAAATTATTCCATTGCTAGGCAAAGGCCTCCCTCTTCTCTTTCCATCCTGTCCTGTTTTAGGCCTCCAAATACCAGTCGTTTCTAAAAGCATCCAATATGTCATCTTCGACGGGGTTCTCCGGGTATTTATTCATACAAACATGTTTATTGTACATTTCTTTGTTTTCCAGACTGCAGATCATGTTGCAGAGGCGGAAGAAGTACAAAAACCGCACCATCCTCGGATACAAGACCCTGGCTGAGGGTGTCATCAGGATGGACCAGGTACACCATAAAATTACTTGCAAAATTGATCTGCAAAACCTGGCATTTCTCGGAAACAGTACGAAATTAATACAAAATAGCTGGGTCTCCATTGAACGAGCAGCCTCAGATGCTCAATGCCGCGCGCAGCATGCGGCGCAATGCGCGATCGGTGTGGATGGTTTTACGCCCGAGCATGAGAATTTTTACATGCGCTGCTCAGGCGAAACACGTTGCTAATGATCAGCCGTGTGATGCCGGCTTCGAATTGCATTACCCCTATTCTTTCCCGCGGGTGTCGTAAGAACTAAGGGAGTCGAGGGTTTCATGTGTATTACAACTTTTAGGTGACATGCTGACAACCTGTCACTATAGTGCCACACTAATTATCTCCACCGACCTTCAATATTTGTCAGACGTGGCGATAGCGACCGTATTTTTGCGGTCGTTAACGCTCTGCCTACCCCGCAAGGGATAAAGGCGTGATATACGTGTGTATTAACAAATGCTCTAGGCTGAATACGCAATTTGTCAGTTTTTATACTGCCCATGTCAGTAACACGACCTACCCTCCTATGACAGACCGCTACCCAATTTTCAATGAAAGAAATCATCTCACTTGTGATTGATTGACTTCAGTATCACGAGAAAATTCATTTACCTATGCCCCCATTTAAACGATAAATTAACGGAATTAAAGCTATAGAATAAAATAAATGAACAATTGTTGTAAAAATCTGATGACAGGATTCACCTGGTCTTTCGTCCCACACGATAGAAGAACAATGAGAAATAGGTTGCTATACTTAGCACAAGTACATACATACACACATAAACATATCACGCCTTTATCCCTTGCGGGGTAGGCAGAGCGCTAAGGACTGAAAATACGGCCGCAATCGCCACGTCTGACAAATATTGAGGGCTCTTTCAGATGATATGTGCATCACCGTAGTGACAAGTTGTTAGCCTATGGCCTAAAATTGCAGTACAAATAAAACCCTCGAGTTCCTTAGTCGCCTATTACGGCACCCACGGGAAAGATTTGGGGTGATGCTTTGGCAAAGGTGGGGCAAAGTAGGATTGTCAAAATACAGACCACAATAAAGCCAGAGCATTTTCCATCATTAAGCTCTGTCCGGAGACCGACAGTAGACAGGAAACAGCAGTCGCGTCTAATTGAATGACGCACTAATTGTACGTTTGAGTCCTGTCTGTATAATTTGCTGTACACAATTAGGCGACGTCCTTTAGGAAATTTTGTGACTGTTTGGAGGGTTTGGGAATTGTGTTGTACATTACAAACAACGTTAGTCTGCGATATATCTCGCTAAATTACGATCTTTTGAAATAATGTTAAGCGTACACACGATCTCGATGAGACTTGTTTCAGAAGATTACAATATTACGGAGTAAAACTGTAAAATTGTGCTACGATACGCGAGAGATCGCAAATTCCATATCGCATCGCTTCACTACATAGTATAAAGCAAAGTTGCTTTTCGCGTATGTCTGTATGTTTGTTTAGATCTTCAAAACTACACAACGGATTTTGATATAGAATTTTTTCATAGATAAAATGATTCAAGAGGAAGGTTTTTATGTATAATACTTGCCGGAAAATCATCTGATTTCTACGGGAAAATGAGTTGCAGCGGGCACAGCCGCAGGGGCAGGCCGCTAGTTTTATACAAAATGTACTTTTGGTCGTCTTAAAAAGTAGTTCATTTGACCTACCAGGAAAGAAGTCAACGATATGTGTTTACAGGTGCTGCAAAGATCGATGGACATGGAGCTGGAACTCGTGGGCGTGGGCGGCAAGGGCGGGGCCACTGCTGGGCAGCCCGTGGCCAGGCTCAGCATCACCGGGCTGGCATCCACGCCGGTAGACCATGACACCAAGAACAACAACACCTTACTGATCACTGGTAAGTAACTAATGTCTTTCACTCTCTCTCTTTTCGTGTGGGACACCGAGTCGTCCAACGACCCAGTGAACCCTGGTGTCACAATTTTTCAACCGCTTTCTACAAGTAGCTGGCTTCTGACTTGGCTGTGAAACGACGCCGTCTAAGCAATCATAGACAACAACCGGGACCTACGGCTTAACGTGCGATCCGATACACGGAACCATCTTTCTTACGGACAATCGGGTGGTTCAGCCTGTAATGTCCTAACCAGACTGGGAACAAATTCACAAAGTGATAAATATCAACTTTGTGAGTGACCCACCGAGAATCGAACCCGGAACCTTCTGCGTCAAAGGCAGTCGCACTACCACTGCGCCGCATCGGTCATGTGTTTCCCTTGTCATGTTTGTGTGTTTCCGCGACGTTTCGAACCAATCGGTGTTTCTTCGTCGGGCGGAGAGTCGTGCCTATACGTCCACGCCGCGCTGGTTTGATTACCGGTAAGTATGCCATGTCAGAAGCCTGAAACGTGTAAAAGGCGGTTGAAAAATTCCGGGACTAGGATTCTTCGGATCGTTGGACGACTCGGTGTCCCACACGCAAAGAAAAAAAGGAACGAAGCTTGCAATATGATACCGCCTTATTTATTCTTTATTGCACACTAGCGGGTGCCCGCGACTCCGCCAGCGTGGAAGTCGGTTTTAATCCCATGGCGTCCCACAGGAACATTATTTCGGGATAAAAACTATCCTATGTGGTAATTCACGTTACGGATGTGAAAACGTAATCATTGTGGACAAAACAACGATGGCTTAGATAGTTCAATGGGTATTATCATGCATTCAAGTTTTGTGGGGTCGTTAGGCAACTCGGTATCCCACACGAATAAACAGCAACGAAAGGAACCAAAAACTATTTTGAAGAAAGTGAATTAAGACTTTGTTACCTTGATCGCCGCTGCTGACTTCTCGTCTGGCCAGACGGTCTTCTAGACACGATAATCAAAAGTCCAAGGGGGTTTGAATCACAGCACTTGGATCGAGGTTCTTGTGCTAATTACATGAAGAGAGCAGTCGCGATGGGTCGCGATTAGATGCTAATTGGTTTTTGCATGCGGTATGGCGGGCGGTGCGATGGCAACTAAAGGGAAGGAGATCACTTATATTTTCGAACAATTTAAGTCGAAATAGTAATTTAGAGCAACCCGATTTAAAAGAGGAGTTCACGTAATGACTTATTTTCATTGTTGTTTATCTGTAAAGGATGTATTTCCTCTTCCAGAGCGCGGCTACTCAGACGAGGAGGAGGAAGGAGAGTTCTCATCAGTAGAAGAAGCTGAGGAGATGACGTACGGAGCGCCCGCTAGGCGGCGCGCGCATCGCCAGCTCGCTTTCGGCAAAGAAGACTTGTCCTATACTAAGGTTTGTATGAGGACAAAATTGTAGTTGTAGTTTCTTAGCTCTAACCTATTCTAATCGCAGAGTAGTCGTCATAAGGCATCGATCTCTATCTCGGCGTGACAGCGGCAGGATCTTTTGTATAAGGTGTAAAACTATTAAGTGAAAATATTTTAAGGGATGAATCAGGCCATAAAACTGTACAACTTTCCCAAAGGAACATGGGTCGAAATATGAAAAACATTTTTGGATCCATACAAATTTGACATGGTCGGTTGGTACCTTTTGTATGGGAGGTCCAGAATTAAATTTCATATTAAAATTTGGAGCTATGTTTCTTGGGAAAATTTGTTCACTTTCATGGGCTGGTTCGCCCCTTAAAATATTTTCACTTAATAGTTTTACACCTTAATATATATTTTACATTTACACCTTAACATATTTTTTTTTACAATCTGTATAGCTATGTCCTTATTCTGTGGGCTAAACCATCTGATTGGTGGTCCGACGATATTATCAAGCTGATATGCCCTAAATGGACGAGGCTGGCACAGGACTTAGAGGTTTGATGCTATAGAGAACGACTTGTCGTATTCCTTATATTTACAGTAAAAGGTGTTATTTCCTGCCTGGCTAACATGCGTGCCACGACAGAATATTTTGTCGTTTCATATGCGCAAAATGTCACTACGGAAGAATGCGTAACTTATTCGCAGTAAATTCAGCCGCAGTAGACATATTATAGTGACAAAATTTTAACGTGGCACGTATGTTAGCCATGCAGATTAATAGTTAAGAGCTATCCCTAGTGTCGGGTTTTCATACAAAAGTATTCCCCTGTTTTCTTCCCGAGTAATACCTATATAGTTATAATTCTTTTACTATTATATTCAGGCCTACTAAGGGCATGTTGTGGCTGTAGTAGAAGAATAAGAAGAAGGGCGTGCATCTATTGTTTTCTTTTTTCGAAAAATAATTACGAGTAGAAAATATGAGCAATTTTCTTTTCCCATACAAAAAGAAAAATACTTCTTTCCATTTCATAATTATTTTTTGGAATAAAACTAGTAATAGGGGCATGGCCTTAGTATGCCTTAGTGTAATAAAAAAAATATTATATCTCTAGAGGCATTACTTGGAAATAAATCAGGGGAATACGTTTGTATGAAAACCCGACACTAGGGAACGCTCTTAAGATTTAAAACATGGGTTTATACATGAAAATGGGAAATTAACTCTATCATCGGCATGCATGTTACATTGATTATTATTGTTACAATTCAGTTCAGCTTCAGCTTACGTGCTAATAGCTAATTTTCAACCCTTGTGGAACAAGAGGTATATAAATAAAGAATATCAAAATATTATATAGATATACTATGGGTAGACCAGTCTATATAGATAGACCAGCCTAAGAAACTGAACAAGTTTCCGAAGAACATTGGCTAGGGATAACTAGACATTTTCCGTAACAAATGGGAAGCCTTATATTTTCACCTTAATTCTTGGGGAAAATTGTTCAGTTTCACAGACTAAATCTCCCTATGGAAGGAACGTAGTTATTTTTAACATTATTTTTGGGATAGAAATATTATATTCCGTGGCCATAGTCATGGAGAAAAATAAGGTGTGTCAATCCGAAATTAAAAAGCGTAACTTTTTTTACTACGCCATCTGTCAGTATTTCAATCATTTTGCAATCACACCATTTTGGTCGGTAAAATAAATCTGCTACTGTTTTCCACTTCCACTTCACTCTTAGTTACTAGCGCCATCTAGTTTTAAGTGGAAATTTTGAGGTACGCTTTTTAGTTCAGGATTGACTCCTGTTTCCTCCATGCCATAGTTTAGTAAAGGCTTCATACTACGCAGCTGTCACGCGCGCGCGACTTGAGCTACGTGGAGAGGGAGCGAGAGAGGGAGCGCACGCGCAGTTACATGCGCTCCAAGCAGGAAAGAGACAGCGATAGTGAGATGGAACACGCGCGCTCCAAGCGCAAAGGCAGTCGGGGCAAACTCGCGGTGAGCGAGACTTGATAGTGGACGGTAGACGTGTGGGAATAGAGGCTATATTTGAATAATAATAGGTCTTATACTACATATTATAAAGCAAAGTCGCTTTTCGCGTCTGTATGTATGTATGTTTGCTTATATATTTAAAACTACACGACAGATTTTGATGCAGTTTTCTTAATAGATAGAGTGAGTCAAGAGGAAGGTTTAATATGCATAATACTTGCAGCGAAAACAACTCATTCCCACGGGAAAAATAGTTACAGCGGGCGGAGCCGCTGGGCGGGCCGCTTGTCAAAAATAAGACTGATTTGTCCTAAGATTTTTGTATATTGAATCACCATTGCAATGTCAGTCTTAACACATTGACAAGCTAACAGAGAGTGTCAAAGAAATGGCTAAATCAAACCATTGATTTATTGTAGTATTATCATACGTAAAATTACGATTTAATTTTTATTACATTTTTATTTTAAACGGAACCCTTACAGCCAATTAATTGTGGACAAGACTGGCTACTCACTAGTTTTTACATAAACTACTAATCTTCTTTATCGAATCGAGAAGAACTGTATTTAAAACGTAAGGTAAACGATAAACTGTGCCAGAATTTAACAGAGAAAGTGTCCAAAACTTTTATTTATTCATTTATTTTATTTTATTTGTTTTCATTTCGTTTTAATTAGCGTTCCTTGTATTATACGTATATTTATATACGAAATCATCATCATGCCGTATGGCATTTCTCTGCGCAGCAGGATCGTAAATTATATAGGGTGACCGGTAAATTGATGCATTCCTTTCAAGGGATGAACCAGCTCATGAAACTGAACAACTTTCCCCATGGAACATAGGTCAAAATTATGAAATAAAATTTTGGTCCTCCCATACAAATTGACTTAGTCGGTCGGTAATTTTCATGGGTGGGCCAAATCTTTTTTTTCATTTTTCGACCTATGTTCCATGGGGAAAATTGTTCAGTTTCAAGAGCTGGTTCATCCCTTGAAAGGAATGCATCAATTTACCGGTCACCCTGTATATTAATTCTTAGGTTTTTGAGCCACTCTTCGGCCGCCATGGCCAAATATATAGTGGCGCGCCACTATATGTTACATGAGATATTTTTATGCAAGACCTAAACCCGTTTTTATTCTTTTTTTTATAATTTTTAGTCTCTATTCCCATACAAGATAGTAGGTTGTGGTGTTTGGTCGGCATGTAAACTAATGAACTGCCAATCCTGTTGTTGAATTTGGAACTGTAGTTAGTATTTTCGGACCCTTGCTTGCTTTTTGCTATGCCCTTATCATACTTACTAACTACCCACTTAGCATGTATTTATGTAGATGATTCGATAGTTGATTAGATTGGGACTAGATTGTATTTTGATTTTTAGTTTGTCTAACTACATTATTTGTCTTGTTTTTTACTGATGTATCTACTTAATTAATTTCTTTATTTACACGGTAACAGTGATTTAAATATAGACGAAACTATATCATTACCTATCTATGATTGTTTAAGACGTATTCTAAGGATAATATATGCTAGTGTTGTCAGCTTAGAACTACTTTATCAATTTCGATCCGTGGGTGTCGTAAAAGGACACTAAAGGACTTCAGGGAATGGGTAGTAATGTTCCCTGTGAACATCTACATCACCTTGCACTGCGCTCGCCAATCCGCCTGCCAAGAGCTGTGACTATCAAGGTCAAGGCTACCATTGGGCGGGCCGCTAGTTTCTGTTAAAAAAAACAATTTAGAAGTATAAAAATGTTATGTAACTTAACTAAAAAATACATTTATCGGGTAGAAGTAGGTTCCATCACTAATTGGGCGAATCATAAATAGTTCTCTCGAAACAAGCTGTGTTACTATGCGCTAATATTATCGCAATGATGTAAGTACAATGTTGATGTTTGGTAGCTTATCTTAAGATAAGATGATAAGAGGTGCATACTATTAACTGATAACAGAGAAAGGTTACATTACCTACAGTGACATAACGGATTTTCTCGATGGAGGTAAAGTTTTGGTGCTCGCTAATATATATTTTTGAAAATGTGATTTTTTTGGAGAAGCTTGTGTTTTGGGACATGCGTTTGAGTGATTGTGTGTGCCTGGTGCTGAAATACATTTTGAAGGGATGTTTTTGGTTTTCTGCTAAGCGAAATGAAAATGCTAAAATAATTGCATTGTTATGGATCATTTAGGGTTCTACATACAGTGTCGGATACAGGGGAGGAGAAAGGGGCGCCATGGTTGCTCAAGGTAGCTGTAGCCCCCCCCCCCCAACCCCTCCCTGCCTTCCCCCTTGAGTATTTTCTGTATCCGCAACTACTTATTTATCTGGTTTGCAACCAAGTAATAAACAAAAATAAATATAAGGTTTACTATCTAGACTACAAAAATTTACTACATGGACTACAAAGATTTACTATCTAGACTAAAAAGATTTACTATCTAGACTACAAAGATTTACTATCTAGACTACAAAGATTTACTATCTAGACTACAAAGATTTACTATCTAGACTACAAAGATTTACTATCTAGACTAAAAAGATTTACTATCTAGACTTAAAAGATTTGATATCTAGACTGCAAAGATTTACTATCTAGACTAAAAAGATTTACTATCTAGACTAAAAAGATTTACTATCTAGACTTCAAAGATTTACTATCTAGACTGCAAAGATTTACTATCTAGACTACAAAGATTTACTATCTAGAATAAAAAGATTTACTATCTAGACTACAAAGATTTACTATCTAGACTTCAAAGATTTACTATCTAGACTAAAAAGATTTACTATCTAGACTACAAAGATTTACTATCTAGACTTCAAAGATTTACTATCTAGACTAAAAAGATTTACTATCTAGACTAAAAAGATTTACTATCTAGACTAAAAAGATTTACTATCTAGACTAAAAAGATTTACTATCTAGACTAAAAAGATTTACTATCTAGACTACAAAGATTTACTATCTAGACTTCAAAGATTTACTATCTAGACTAAAAAGATTTACTATCTAGACTAAAAAGATTTACTTTCTAGACTAAAAAGATTTACTATCTAGACTAAAAAGATTTACTATCTAGACTTCAAAGATTTGCTATCTAGACTGCAAAGATTTACTATCTAGACTAAAAAGATTTACTATCTAGACTAAAAAGATTTACTATCTAGACTACAAAGATTTACTATCTAGACTACAAAGATTTACTATCTAGACTACAAAGATTTACTATCTAGACTACAATGATTTACTATCTAGACTGCAAAGATTTACTATCTAGACTGCAAAGATTTACTATCTAGACTACAATGATTTACTATCTAGACTACAAAGATTTACTATCTAGACGTCTATCTATAGTCAGGGGTACTCATCTCAGCCTTTGATCGAGGACTGTGATGTGGTATACGGGTATGCGACCCCGGCTTCCCGAGCAAGCAGTTCCCTCCTGCTTAACAAATAAAAAGTCTGTCTCGGCGAGAATGGCAACCCAATGCAGATATGCACAAGGGCTTGGCGGACTCGGCGACTCAGCAAGGCAATGTGGATGGCCTAGGGCGACGGTAGAGGGCGCGGGTAGTTACTGTCGGCCAGACACTGCGTCTGACCTCTCCTTCAGTCGTAGCGGTTTTCCGTTCCACTGAATCAAGGAGGGTGAGGACTAAGTGCGTGCGCCTGCGTTTGCGCGAACGTTTGCGCACCGAAATATATCCTGCGCAACTGACCGCTTCCGAATAATGGACTCCGATGACGCAAAGTCCTGTGGCGATGGGTTGAGGTAGAGAGGTCTGGCGTGGTGCAAGCTGGGCTTTGTCTGATTCCTGCACATAGGCGGTTCTAGGGGCGTGAGTACATGCCGTGGTCGCTTTTGCATTGCAAATCGGGACGACAATGCGAATTCGGCAGCACCTGGGATGACAAAGCAGCCCTTTTAAGGGAGGCACTGCTTTCCTCGCCCAGCCGAGGAGGTGGCTAGAAAATGTGCCCTAAAAAAGTGCTCGTCCCTACCCGGAAGGTGGTAGTAACCACGGCTGCCACCGCATCACTTAACTCGTGGTCGACGAAACAGAAAAAATAAAAACAGCATGAAACCATCTATCATGACATTTGGCGCGTGGAACGTGAGAACTCTAATTGATCGAGATGGCAACTCCTGTCCTGAACGCAAAACCGCCATCGTAGCTCGAGAACTTCATCGCTATAACGTGGATGTGGCTGCGCTCAGCGAAACACACCTTGCTGATGAAGGAGAACTGGTGGAAGATGGAGGTGGTTACACTTTCTTCTGGAAGGGTACCTCTGCATCCGAGCCTCGACGTTCAGGGGTAGGATTTGCCATCAAAAATCATCTAGTAAAGCGACTTCAAGAGTGTCCTGTTCACATCTCGGACCGCGTTACCACACTGCGCCTTCACCTGGATACAGACAATTACCTTAATGTCATCAGTGTCTATGCTCCAACGTTAGACAAGTCTGATGACATTAAGGACAAGTTTTACGAGGAGCTAACTCAATGCCTTGATAGCATAAACGCCAGAGAGCAGATCTTGTTGCTAGGCGATTTCAATGCCAGCGTTGGACGGGACTACGAGGCTTGGCCTGGAGTCCTGGGACGACATGGAGTTGGCAACATGAACAGCAATGGTCTGTTGCTGCTCGGTCTTTGTGCTCAGTACGATCTAGCGATATCGAACACTATGTTCAGACTTGCCGCTAAGCACAAGACAACGTGGATGCACCCGCGTTCCAAACACTGGCATTTGATCGACTTTGCTATTATTCGGCAACGAGACATCGGTCAAGTTCAAGTCACCCGCGTCATGCGTGGTGCTCACTGTTGGACTGACCATCGACTAATTGTCACCAAGCTACGACTCCGCCTCCGTCGACCTCGCAGATCCACAGTGAAGAAGCCTGCGTTTTTAAACGTGGATAGGCTGAAAGATCGCGAGGTTAGGGTGAAATATGCTGAAGCCTTATCTGAAAAGCCGTCGCCAATAACTGAGACCGGTGATGTCAGTGCTGCTTGGGGAGCTTTGTCATGTCATCTCATAGAAGCCGCTTCTGCTACTTTGGGTACGAAAGACCGACGTAGTGAAGACTGGTTCGATGACAATAGCGAGGCTCTTAAAGCAGCATTCGACAAACATCGACAGCTCCTGCGACAGCATAATCGAAGAGGTGGAAGTGTTGCGGTGGTCAAAGAAAGTGACCAAGAGTTACGCAGGCTGTCTCGACAAATAAAAGACAAGTGGTGGCAGGACAAGGCTTGTCAAATGCAGTGGCTCGCCGATACAAACCAGCTTGGTGAGTTTTACTGTGAAGTGCGTAAGCTGATTGGTGCTTCCTACCGTGCAAAAGTACCTTTAAGGTCTTTAGACGGTATGCACCTCCTGACCAGCAAGGAGGATGTACTTAAACGTTGGGCTGAGCATTTTCACAACTTGCTCAACGTAGATCGATCAGCTGATCTGCATCATATCAGTTTAATGCCTCAACTCCCGTTAGCCACGGAGCTGGACGAGCCTCTGTCATGCGACGAGGTTGTTACTGCCATCAGACAGCAGCATAATAACCGGGCGGTTGGCATTGACCTTATACTGGGTGAACTACTTAAATATGGTGGTACGGTGTTGCACACGTCGGTATGGAAACTTTTCGTTCGAATGTGGGAGGAGGAGAGGGTCCCTGAGGACTTCAAAGTGTCTCGCATTTGTGCCCTCTACAAGAACAAGGGTGACCGTTCTGACTGTAACTCATATCGCGGTATTTCATTGCTGTCAGTCCCTGGAAAAGTCTTTGCCAGAGTTTTACTGAACCGCCTCAAAGATTTGTCGGAAAAAATTCTGCCCGAAACCCAGTTCGGCTTCCGACCTGACCGAGGTACATGTGAAGCTATTTTCTCGGTGCGTCAACTACAAGAAAAAAGTAGAGAACAAGGTCGCCAGTTGTACCTCTGCTTTGTTGATTTAGAGAAAGCATTCGACAGTGTGCCTCGCGAAGCTCTCTGGATGGTGCTAGGAAAGTTAGGGTGCACAGAAAAGTATGTGCGACTCCTAAGACTCCTGCATGACGACATGCAGTGCTGCGTCTCTGTAGACGGTGAACAGTCTGATTTCTTCCCCGTCACCTGTGGGGTGAAACAAGGGTGTGTTCTAGCGCCCACACTGTTCGCCTTGTACTTTGCAGTTGTAGTCAAAGAAGTCCTAAATACTGTTTCCCAAGGAATCCGCATCCGTTTCCGCACAGATGGCAGTCTTTTTAACCTGGCTAGACTTAAGGCGCGCACTAAAGTCTCGTATGCATTGATTACTGAGATCATGTATGCTGATGACTTGTGCTTTCTTGCAGAATCCCCAGACGGCCTGCAACAGCTAATGTCCGTTTTTCACCAAGCATGCTGTAAATTCGGCCTGAAGATCAGTGTCAAAAAGACGGAAGTGATGTCCTTAGACTCGCATGGTCGCGAGACACTGGCGATTATGCTTGGTGAGGATATGCTGAAACAGGTTGATAAGTTTCGTTATCTGGGGAACACTATAACATCTAAGTGTAACCTTGATGCTGAGATCAACAGCAGAATCAGTGCTGCAGCTGCAGCATTTGGGAAGTTGTGTTCCAAGGTTTTCTGCACGCACGACCTAAAGCTAGCCACAAAAATCTCTGTATATATGGCGATTGTGCTGCCAAACCTTCTATACTCCTCCGAGACTTGGTGTGTGTATCGTCACCACATACGCACTCTGGATCGCTTCCACCTAAAATGCCTTCGCACCATCATGAAGATCAGATGGTCCGACCGAGTGCGCAATACCGAAGTTCTGAGACGAGCCAATGTTGGTGGCATTGAGGCCTATCTAATGCGTCGTCAGCTACGGTGGTGCGGTCATGTATCCCGGATGTCGGAGGAGAGAGTGGCGAAGCGCATCTTTTATTCTGAGCTAGAGGAGGGCAAGCGAAAGCATGGCGGACAACTCCTCAGATATAAAGATGTTCAGAAACGACACATGAAAAGATGCAACATTGAGCCCACTCAATGGGAGGGTCTGGCAGCACAGCGTCCCGAATGGCGCGGGATGGTTAAGAAGCAAGTCCGCGAGTTTGAGGAACAGCGTAAAGCAGACCTCGACGCTAAGCGCGATGAGCTGAAGGCCCGTCCACCCGTCGCCATTAACTATAATTATGTAAATGGCAAACTCACGTGTCCACTCTGTGCACGGGAGTTTACTGCCAAAATTGGCTACAATAGCCATCTCCGAGCGCATCAGCGCCGATCTGATTAGGAGTCAAAGTGGTCGCCATGGCCGAAATCGGTCGGAGAGATCATATCATCTAGACGTCAAAGATTTGCTATCTAGACTACAAAGATTTACTATCTAGACTACAAAGATTTGCTATTTAGACTACAAAGATTTACTATCTAGACTACAAAGATTTACTATCTAGACTACATAGATTTACTATCTAAAATACAAAGATTTACTATCTAGACTACAAAGATTTGCTATCTAGACTACAATGATTTACTATCTCGACTACATAGATAAATTTTTCAGTATAGACCTGTCTATTTCACTCTGTCCTCTAAAATGTTGCACGCATTGTCATCCCTATCTGTCCCTTCAATTAGGAATATATGGCGTGGTCATAAATGTTTCCCAGTTTTTTTTTATATCTTGCACGTGAACTTCTGTTTGAACAAAAGAGAATGTAATTTTGGAATGGTAAAACTCTACACACTGAACCTTAATTTACAAATTACCCTTGTATTTACTATTAAAAATTGTGTTGACAAAATTGAAGTATACTTATTTAAAATCACTTTTTGTCAGACCAATGTATATATAAAAGAGTCTATAGTGACAACAGTTCTTCCCTGTTCAAGGAGAAAAAAAAAATCAACTGCAAATATTTTAAGAGGTGAACCAGTCCTTGAAAATGAACAACTTTCCCCAAAAAACTAAAGGTCAAATAATGAAAAAAAAAAGTTAAACAACAATCGTACAGTCGGACGCCCTCCGGCCAGATAGACCGATAAATTAAATAGAGCGGCTGGTAGCAAGTGGATGGCGAAAGCGGGCGATCGTTCATTGTGGCGTACCCTGTTGGAGGCCTTTGTCCTGCAATAAATAAAAATAAATAAAAATAAAAAATAAAAATACTTTTATTCAGGTAAAGAAACCCATTTTGTTAGTAAACACACTTAAATACTAAATTGTTAGTACATCCTATAAATCTAATTGAATCCTAAGTAGCATAAGTAAAATGGTTTGCGATGTGACACGATACACAGAGTCAATGGCAAGCATGTAACTCTGTGAACCGTGCCAACACCGCTGAGTCCATCCGGCTTTCAATCACCTTCAGGATTTCATTGGTGCTCCCCCGCAGCCTGCGTATAAGTGACGCGCTCTGCTTGCGGATGATAGTATAAAAATCATCTACACTAGCATCCGCAAACATACCAGAGGCACTGCAGAAACGCGGGAGCCTCAATAAAACCCTGAAAATATTATTATATTGTACGCGCAGGTCGCTGTAGGCCTTTTGGGTAAAGCTGGTCCATAAAGCACATGTGTAAAAGCTCTGACAAAATGCTTTAAACAAGGTAATTTTGACAGGAACTGTGCATCGTTTAAATCTATGGGCCAACATATTACCTCGAACCGACAGCGCCCTGCGCTCTCGCTGTATGTCCTCGTCATCCTTCAGGTCTTCAGTTATAATGTGACCAAGATACTTAAATTTAGGGACACGTTTTAAAGCAATGGATATAGGCTAATGTGATGATGATGAAACTTTTTTTTTATTACTCGTCCTATGTTCCTTGCGTAAATTGCTTCTGTTTCATGATCTGTGCCTCGTTTTTCGAAACTACAGGCTACAATTCTACAGTTGAAATTCGATATACATTGCGTAGCGGGTCAAAAGTCCTGGTTTTGGAATGTCCCACCGGCTACGCAATGTTAATCGAATTTCACTTGCAGAATTGTAGCCTGTAGTTTCGTTGCATAGGTCACTGGTTCACCTCTAAAATATGATATACTTTAGCAGAAAGGACTCAAACCACATTCATAATTTTGTAGATTGACTACTTTCTCCCTAAAAGACGTTCTGCAGGTGATTTTTTTCTTTTTTTGCATTGGCTGTGACAGTGTCAATATTAACCTAATGGTCTTTACAGCAACGCAACTTGAAGCAGAAGTTCGCGGCTCTGCTAAGAAGGTTCCGCGTGCCCGAGGAGCTGTCAGAACGAGGTGCTGCCAGGGACACGCATCCTGCACAGCGGGACATTGACGAGCTGTTCCAGGTGAGATTTTATACGTCAACTAGCAGTTCATACAAAAGAAAGGAGAAGTCGTGGGCAAAAGAAGTCGTGGCAGAGCACCGGTCAGATGGACCGATACAGTACAGCAGGCAACCAAGGCCACACTGCAGGCGTCAGTGCACATGGCACAAGACCGCGGAGCCTGGAGAAATTTGTTGGAGCAGTGGCTCCTCATGGTCACGTCCCTCAGGAATGAGGCATCGACTTAGAAGAAGAAGAAGCAATACAAACAGCTTTTACACATAACAGGAAATAAGATGTTTTTCCGTTTCCTTTGGAAATTTCCAGACCACAGTGAAGATTCGACTGTTTTGTGTAGCTTCTTTGCATGTAGAGGAGTAATTTAAAGGAGTCATCTGTCATTCGATGGAACTAGACAGAAAGAAAGTCATCGAAACATGATCTTGTTGACTATATATTGTCACGCGAAAATGCATGGTTATTTTCAAGTCAGTACACAAACTTCGTAAGGTGTATCTACTCATGATTTTCAACAACTCTTATTATGGTGGGCTACCTGCGAAATCGCAAAAAAAGGTGTTCCATAGAAAAGTTCATACCTTCTCGGCAAAAATGTATGGAACATCCATTTTTTGCGATTTCGCTAGTCGCCCCATAGTAAATATTGTTCAGAATCATGACTAGTAACACCCTACAAAGTTTGTGTACTGAGTAAAAAATAACCCAGTAATGTATGTTATTTGGCCAATCTCCAATATGCCGACCTAAGCGTCATTTGACTCGCAAATCTGTTAGTACAAAACTATGCCAAACTTGACTTATCATATTTCTCTGTTCACACTCCAGGAGCTAGAATCGCTGTCATGCGGCGAGGGCGAGGATTCTGGTCCGGACCAGATGGACACGATCAGCATCGGCTCCACGCCGAAACCCTCGCTGCGGCCGTTCTTCAGCAGCTCCAGGAGTCTGGCCAACCAGGAGCACCACAGGCATTCCAACGGTGAGTGTGGGAATGTGGAATGTGAGCATAAGTTATTAAGTGTGTAAGGGTCAGTTCCTAACGTACGTATGACGTAAAGAAACATACGTAACATTTGTTCCCAGTCTGGTTAGGACATTGCGGGCTGAACCACCCGATTGTCCGTAAGTAAGATGGTTCCTTGTTTCGGATGGCACGTTAAGCCGTAGGTCCCGGTTGCTGTCTATGATCACTTAGACGGCGGTCGTTACACAACCATGTCAGAAGGCTGCTACTTGTAGAAAGGCGGTTGAAAAATTCTGACACTAGGGTTCATCGGGTCGTTGGGACGACTTGGTGTCCCACACGAAAAACAGAAGAGAAAGAAACATGCATACATAAACCATGCCTTCATCCCTTGCGGGGTAGGCAGGGCGTTAACGATCGTAAAATTACGGTTGCTATCGCCACGTCTGACAAGTATTGAGGCCCCTTCGGATGATTCGTGTATCACTGTAGCGTCAGCCTGTCGCCTAAAATTGTTATACAGATGAAACCCTCGAGTCCCTTAGTTGCCTTTTACAACACCCGCGGGAAGAAATGGGGTGATGCTATGCTAAGCCGGCATCACACGGCAACGCCATTTAATTTCATCATTACCTAACCAACGAGTGATGTCGACTTAGAACAGCATCCCGACATTTTTAAGGAATCTAGGAACCGGGCACCCTGTGTTCTTTGTAAATATTTACAATACTTTGATCTGCGCTCGCCTATCCGCCTGTCAAGCGTGGTAAGAATACCAAAGTAAAAAGGTCCTTGACAGCAGCGAACTATTGTGGTTGTGGCTGTATTGGTAATAGTAACCACTCTTAATTTGCTGCAAAGTTATTTTGATCTCAGGTTCAAAGTTCATGTTTGTCCGTGAGAAAGTATGGTTCCGCACTTTGGAAGGCACATTAAGCTGTCACGTCTTTTTGTAAACTGACCCTTATACATTCACCTGTACAAGGTATTAGAAAAATAAAGCAAGACCGTTCGTGCCCTTACTCAGCCCATGAAGTAGTCTTTTTTACAACTTGGTGATGTTGGAATTCTTGGAAATAGGGCTTTTCCGTACAAGATTACGAATTCGAATGAAAAATTCTTTTTTTATGTTAGATTCTTTCAATGTAGCAGATAGTACCTATACTGTTTTGGGCTGAATAACGACACGTTTATACTGAAACGTTGCAAAATTTCGTGTTGGCTCTTAGACTTATTAAAATCTCCATTCTATAGTAAACTTTTTAAATATAGTCCAAGAGCCAAATCCTAAAATTACACTTAACATATACACTTTAATATATCAGTAAATATATTTGAAAATAACAATTATAATAATAATGAAGACATATGTAATGATATTTTGGCTGAGCATACCAAGGAGCATTGTGTGAGCTTAAATTTTTCTTTTGCATACATACAAACATACAACCAAGCATTCGTATGACAGAGTAATACAAATATTATGTGTTTTTGTTATCGATGTGTGCGTAGAATGTAGTGCATGTGTGTGCGAGCCGGACTTTCATACAATATCATGTTTTCATACATTTTACTCACAAATCATTAAAATATATACTAATATTGATATGTGAATGTCTGTTTGTAAAAACAACAGCACTGTCATAGTCCGTCTCTATCGCACTTGTAAGGCGTGGACACACTATCGTACTACTATGACAAGTGTATCATAATGTGTCCTAGCCTCAATGACCAGTAAACCCTTAGACTCCGCATAGAAAGCCAAGCTTTGCTTTGTAACTTTTGTAAGCCTTTTATTGCGGCTTCATAAGGTCAAGTATTTAGTTGCCCAGATAAATAAGTAAACCTTTGGTAATATGATTTTTTTCAAAGATAGTGGTTGCATAAACTAGGATGCCGTTTTTTGGGAATTCTAGTTGAAAACCCCTCATTTCAGAAAGAAACTGTAGCTGAATAACAGACTATGGTTCCCCGTTCTATTAAGTATATTTTGTGAAAAAAAAAAAACAATAGACAAATAAATCTTTGGAAAAGTTTATCTTTACTTCATAGTAACTGCCCGTCAGTTGTCAGATCAATTCTAAACACAGACGGTTCTTATCTGATTTCTTTAGTAAAAAAATTGTAACCAAAAATATGAGTAGTCGCGGAGTGTGAGGGCTTACTGGGCAGCATTATTAGCATTGTGTGCGGGCATGCGCAGTGATGCGGCACGCGAGCCTCGCCAGCGCGACAGAGCTGGCCGCCGCGCGGGAACGCCACAGCTTCGCCTCAGTGCCACTTACAGGTAACCATTTGAAGCGGAGTCTGTTACGGGATAGACTGTCTGTAGGCACAGTAAAAAAGGTTCTTGGACGGTTTATTGCGCGATAGACTTGCAAAAATGGAGGTGCGATCGTTTTATAGGCAAATGAAAGCAATAGTAAATTTATACAGTGTTAAGAAAAGCACTAGCTTACTTTCAGGCGATGAATAAGCCCATGAAACTGAACAACTTTCCACAAGGAGCCTAGGTCGAAATATAAAAACAATTTTGGACCTCCCATACTAAATGTACCAACCGAATCAGGTTGTATGTGAGGTCCAAATGTTTTTTTTCATATATCAACCTATGTTCCTTGGACAAAATTATACAGTTTCATGGGCTGATTCATTCCTAAAAAGTAAGTTAGCACTCTCTCTAACACCCTTTATAAAACGATAGTACCTCAGAGATTATGACAAATATTCTCTGCTAACTTGGAGGTCATGATCTCTTCTACTCTTTATTATCACTCTTAGCGTTATTTCCACAATTGAATTTTACTTAATCATATGTCCTTTGCCCAGCAGTGGGACATCATAACTTAATAATAATTAACCATACTCGTAATATCTAAATACGTGACGTTCTAAGGCCATGACACAACAGTGGTTCCACCGTACAACGTATCAAGGAAATTTTCTATCTGAAAATTATGACCCCTGCATATAATATCATACTAGTACCAGATGACGTTGCGTGAAGTTGTTGACATTTGTGTTATATTAATACTCAACTTAGACATAATACGTTTCCTTGGAAAGACAACTTTTCAGTTTAGCGTCATCTTGAATATTAGCCAGAAAATTTCCCATTTAATGTAAGGCCCGTTTTAAAAAAACCACACTCAACTCTGAGATCGATCTCAAGAGCAATATTGACAAATGTCAAGCAGTACTAATGACATCTCAAAACCTCACTCAAAATCGATCTCTTGAGTTGAGAGTGGTCTATTAATACGGACCAGTAGTCTATCCTTCTTAAGCACAGATGGCACTAGCAAATTCATTGGCTGTCACGAACGTGGGTCCGTTGGAAGGTGAAGCTTATTTTACACAAATTATGGTTAATGTAAATAAAATTCTATCGTGGAAACAACTTTTTCTACTCTGTCCTAATAGCAAGCTTTTGTCTGTCTTTTATTTCTGTTTTCTCACTCCATCCTGCTTTCGTATTTGACTTGTGCTTCTCAACTGCACGATTGCACGGTGTTTCCGAATATCAACTGTAATCTTCATTGTTTTAAAGTTCAATTTCCTGTCTCCAATTTTTCAAAATGTACTTTTGGTGTCACTCTGTTTTTGATTGTTTAATCAGGCAAGTTTTTGAGGTTTAGGTTAAGAATTGGGAGTCACTTTACGTATTATACAGGGGCTATTGCCTAAAGATTTGCAAATAGCTAGATACTTCTTGTGTGAGACTATACGTTTTTGGGCCCAGGCAGGGCCATCAAAACTACGTCTGTCAACTTGGTAGGAGCTCACCCGAAAATAAATGAATGGTTGTTCAAACAGCCAGCAAACGCCCGTGGGGCGAGACTGGGCTTAGGAGTTGTTCTGGGAAGAACGGATCGGATTGAATTGCTAGAGCATTGGTCGACTAATAAAGAAAGAGCGCTACCATGAATTTTAAATGAAGTAAATTAGCTGTAGTGTAGTGTTAGGCCGAAAATCGACAAGTTATGATCAGCAATTGAGTGGGGGATCCGCTCTGTGGGATCTCTCTCTTAGACGCTACAGCTAACCGCGCGCGGACGATTGTTTACATTATAATCGTTCCAATATTATTTAAACAAAAAGTTATATTTTGAAGATAGAGTCTGCTTACGAATTTTTGAACGTCAAATAATTTAAATATTTGAAATGACAACATTACAAGTAAATACAGCCAAAAAGATGTTGATACTTACCACATTTAAATAAACTAGAAAATGGCTATTATGGCCTTTGAGTACATAATGCTTATGTTCTTTTTGTTTAGTTCTCTTGATTTTTATAGATACATTATAAATGCATACCGGTTGGCAAGGCAAACAAAAACTGAAGAGGAGAAAGCTAATAAAAGAAGTATCAAACTTGTTTTATAGCAGCTTTTCAGTGTTGACATGTAAAAGGTTTTTAATATTGTCGCCATTTCCGTGTCCAAAGACTCGTTAGCCAGACTATACTGTGCTTCATTTAGTGTCTTCTATTAGGTATTTTGTTGATCTGAACCTCAAAAGACTTGGCACACTTATTGTTTTTCCGTATTAAAACTTGTATGACCGCGGACAGAGTCGGAAGCGGTGCGCAGTTCAGCGGGCGATGAGCGCGGCAGCGAGGGAAACAGCGACGGGGACATCACCGGCGATGCGCCCGTGTCAGGGGCCTCGGTGTCTAGTTCGCCGCCCAATGACGTCATGACAAAGGTAAGGGCTTATACTAACATAACATGTCAAAATCTTTCTTGCACTAAATTGTAACAACATGTAGAAAACACAAACAAAGGAAACAGTACAACAAGGCGCCTTAATGCTAGGTAGCATTCTCTACCAGGTAACCATAGGGTGAAAGAGAGAGTGCGATTATGGAAGCGGGATAGTGCAAATATTACCTACTAGTACATACTACATAAATAATAATATAACACATATACAATTTTACATACCAATACACAAATAATTCTGTAAACAAAACTTACTAGATAGATGATTTTGAGAACATTTTTTTTTTAATATAAACAGATGACCCTAAACGCGGCCTAAAACTAAATCGTGACTACTTTTATTTCGGGCCTACAAATCTTAAATTGTAAAAAACTATCGTTTTCGTTATAACTGACAAATATTAAAGAGACTTTTAGGCAACAGTTTGTCAGTCATTGAGAACTGATAATGAGGCTGATACCATTCTACATGGTGTAAAAAAATTAACCGCAAATATTTTAAGGGGTGAACCAGCCCATGAAACTCAACAACTTTCCCCAAGAAACATAGTTCGAAATATGAAAAAAATTACTAACCGACGAAGTCAATTTCTATGAGTCCAATTTTTTTTTTCATATTTCGACCTATGTTTCTTGGGGAAAGTTGTTCAGTTTCATGGGCTGATTCACACCTTAAATTATTTGCAGCTAAGTAATATTTTTACACCTTATATTAAAAGTTACCGAACCTAACCCTTTTTTCCTAACCACAGGAGGACAAACGCTCGCGCCTATTCCGTAGCGCGACCAGCGGGGGTAACTTAACACCTGGAGCTGTTGGGCGCAAGAAGAATTCGCTAGTAATAGCCAGCGACCGGCCGTTGTCGGCCCATGAGTTGCCCGTGCAGAGTCCTACCACGCTCGAAGTAAGTAAAAATATAAATAAATAAATATTCTGGACAAATCACACAGCGCCATCTAGCCCCAAACTAAGCAAAGCTTGTACTATGGGGCTAGATAGCTGATACTAACACATATATACTTTTTTCTTTGTAAATAAATACATATTATAACATAGAAAACACCAGTGCCTCGTTTTTCGAAGCTACAAGCTACAATTCTACAGGTGAAATTCGATGTACATTGCGTAGTGGGTCAAAAATCCTGGTTTTATAATGTCCCATCTCCTACGCAATGTAAATCGAATTTCACTTGTAGAATTGTAGCCTGTAGTTTCGTTGCATGGGCCACTGGACTCAACACAAATATTTGGAAATTGACTTAACAAATATTTGTGTCCGGTGGGGATCGAACCCACGACCCTCGGCATAAAAGGCAGGCATACTATCCGCTACGCCATCGGGACAGTCAAGTGGCATAACTCACTCTAAAATTCGAAACTACAGGCTACAATTCTACAGGTGAAATTTAATGTACATTGCGTAGGGGGTTTAAAATCCTGGTTTTATAGTGCCCCACCGGCTACGCAATGTACACCGAATTTCACATGTAGAATTGTAGCCTGTAGTTTCGTTACATAGGCCACTGGACGTAGGCCTCCCCCAGCAGGTTACACCTCAATCCTTGCGGGGTAGTCACTATCCCACGTCTGACAAATTCGTGTATCACCGTAGTGACACTACAACAACGTCGCCTTAAGTTGTTATACACATGAAGGTTTCGAGTCTCTTAGTCACCTCTTACGACACCCGTGGGAAGAATTGGAGTAATGCTATTGTAAGGTATCACACGGTAATCAATCAATATGCTTCTAATCCAATTTTCCGATCCACAGCCGCGCCGAACGATGATGGAGCAGATCACTCGGCTACTCGGCGAGGAAGGTCAAGTTCCGGAATGTATCGCCTTAGCGCCGGCCGGTGCCGCTGCGAGCGCATTCCACGCATTGGGAGTCCCTTGTATCGTAGTTCCTTCGCCTCATGCGCCAGACGCCAGACCGTTGCTGCAAGCGTTGTACTCGAAGACTACTAAATTGTAAGTTGACCAGTTAACAGAGACACCTCTAAACATACGTCGTTCTATGGAAACAGAGGCTTACTTGCGCCAGATGCCACCATCACAAGACACCAGACCATTGTTGCAAGAGTTGTACTCGAAGACTTCCAACTGTAAGTTGACCAGTTAACAGAGACACCTATAAACATACGTCCTTCTATGAAAGCAGAGGCTTACTTGCGCCAGATGCCTGAATATTCTTGTAAGCGTTGTACTCGAAGACTACTAAATAGTAAATAAATGTTTCGAAAAACAATTATGACCATTTAACAGAGACACCTCTAAACATGCGTCGTTCTATGGAAACAGAGGTTTACTTGCGCCAGATGCCTGAATATTTTGCAAGCGTTGTACACGAAGACTACTAAATTGTAAATAAATGTTTTGAAAAACAATTATGACCAGGTAACAGAGATACCTCTTAACATAAGTCGTCCTATGGAAACAGAGGGGAAACAGAGGCTTACTTACGCCAGATGCCTAAATATTCTGCAAGCGTTGTACTCGAAGACTACTAAATTGTAAATTGACCAGTTATCAAAGACACCTCTCTACCAACATACGTCTTTCTACGAAAGCTCTTTAAATTTGGACAGGTGGCTGATTACCATGAGTTACTGTCTTTTCTGCGTAAAACTACTGCAAAAAAGTTGACCACTTAAAAGCGTTTCGGTACATAATGATCAGAATGCGGCTTCACTAGACTAGCCAGAAACTATTACTGGGAATTTGACGAGATCTACCCATTTGATCTAGGTAAATCGTCCTTTAAGGACAAAGTGAAGGCAAGAATTCTTTAAGTTTAGACTTCTTAGGTATAATAATGCATAGTGATATGATATTAATGTGAAATAGCGTGAATGTGTCCCTACTTGACACAACGAACACATACGTGAAACACACATACTGTGCGAACATATATCTATAGCTTCGTAATAATTAGTTTAGATGACAAAAGAAAAAAAACTTATGCAATATTTTTTTATAATCTAAACTAGCTGCCTGCCCCAGCGGCTGCGCCCGCTGCTACTCATTTTTCCGTGGGAATAAGGATTTTTCCCCGCAAGTATTATACATAAAAACCTTCCTCTTGAATCACTTTATCTACTAAAAAAACCTGCATCAAAATCCGTTTTGAAGTTTTAAAGATTTAAGCAAACATACATACAGATAGACGCGAAAAGCGCCTTTTAATACTATGTAGTTAAGTTTTTTCTATTTTAAAATGTGTATTTCTTTACCCAGGAGCGCCCGACGGCAATGCATTCGCGTGGCCATCTGCGGAGGAGATTCAGCCGCGGCGGCCGCGTTGAGGGCACACGCGGAGTTGGGAGCCAGGAGGCCTCATGATGCACCGCCCATCAGGTTCTACATCATACCTTACGGTGAGCAAAACTAGAGTATTGGTATATCAGAAACGGGAGTGGGGTGCTAAAGAATTAAGATGCGTCTCGTGCTAAGCTGAGCTGAGCGGGGCATGAATTGACCAATCAGGGTGCGTCTCCACTGAAGCGGGGCTGCGCTAAGCTGAGGTGAGCGGGGCATGAATTGACCGATCAGGGTGCGTCTCCATTGAAGCGGGGCTGCGCTAAGCTGAGCTGAGCGGGGCATGAAGATTCAGCCGCGGCGGCCGCGTTGAGGGCACACGCGGAGCTGGGAGCCAGGAGGCCTCATGATGCACCGCCCATCAGGTTCTACATCATACCTTACGGTGAGCAGAACTGGAGTATTGGTATATCAGAAACGGGAGTGGGGTGCTAAAGAATTAAGATGCGTCTCGTGCTAAGCTGAGCTGAGCGGGGCATGAAGATTCAGCCTCGGCGGCCGCGTTGAGGGCACACGCGGAGTTGGGAGCCAGGACGCCTCATGATGCACCGCCCATCAGGTTCTACATCATACCTTACGGTGAGCAGAACTGGAGTATTGGTATATCAGAAACGGGAGTGGGGTGCTAAAGAATTAAGATGCGTCTCGTGCTAAGCTGAGCTGAGCGGGGCATGAATTGACCGATCAGGGTGCGTCTCCACTGAAGTGGGGCTGCGCTAAGCTGAGCTGAGCGGGGCATGAATTGACCGATCAGGGTGCGTCTCCATTGAAGCGGGGCTGCGCTAAGCTGAGCTGAGCGGGGCATGAACTGACCAATCAGGGTGCGTCTCCACTGAAGCGGGGCGTGGATTCGGGAATTTTGAGGCTCATGATTGGTCAATTCATGCTTAGCTTAGCTTAGCGCAGCCCCGCTTCAATGGAGACGCACCCTAAGGATGATACTTAACGTTCGAGGCTTTGGAATGGAATTTGACATACAGCCGGCGCGTTATATAAGGTGTAAAAATATTAGCCGCAAATGTTTTAAGGGGCGAATTAGCCAATGAAAGCAACAAACATCCGACCATGTAAATTTCTACGGGAGGACCGAATTTTTTTTCATATTACGTCCTATATTTCATGAGGAAAGTTATCCAGTATCATGGATTTGTTCACTCCCTTTTGTGGGTTAGTTGTGAGCTAGTTTTCATTTCGGTACTGAAATAATTATACTGTGCAAAATAATTGTCTGCTGATGTCAGAATGGTGGAGCTAGGAGATCCATAGCACAGGGACACCTAGTTTGGACTCTTATCTACTTTTTGATTAAACAACCAAAAAAGTTTGCTGAAAATGTGTAAGAAAGAAAGAAGAAAGAAAATAAATTTATTTCGGGTAACACAACACAAAAACAAAGGTAAAATTTTAAACAATGAATTTATACTAGGAACATGTTATATACCGAAAATGGACCTCACTCAGCATATGCGGCAGACTGCTGTAGTACAGTGCTGGTATTCTGTGATACACATAAATTATTTCCAAAAGAGCATGCATATTAATTTGAACATATTAATTTCAGTCTTAAAAACTATTCAACAAAGTTATAATTGTTATCTGTTACATTTTGAATCTTACTGCTTGTTTGCATGTTGCTTTTGAATAGAACAAGCAATTGTACATGTAGTGTAAGTTTATTTTTAAAGCTACTAATGGATACTGGGTTCCTAGTTGGAGGGGGAAGATTATTCCAGCATTTCGTGGCAGCATAGCGAAAACTACCACGAAATGTGTAAATTAATTTAATAATTAGGAAAAAAATAATATTTGTATAATTTTTAACATTGTCGTTTCTATTCCAGGTCCCAACACAGTGTCCCGGTATCTATCGGCGTCTGACACCAGTTACTCCTTGCTGTTCAGCGGCGACCAGTGGCCGGCGCTTTGTGAGAGAGCAGCCGACTGCTCCATGCAAGATGTGTCGGAGATGTCTTCCAGAATCGCCAGGTATGGTTTCCTTCTCCTTGCCTTATCCCGTTCTCTGTCGGGGTCGGCTATCTTACCTAGGGGATTTGACGTGGGACCAAGATTTTACCTGCCATCTGAGAGTTCTATGTGATGCCGGCTTAGAATAGCAACACCCCATTTCTTCCTATGGGTGTCGTAAGAGGCAACTAAAAGGGACTAAGGGACTCAAGGGCTTCATGTGTATTCCAACTTTAGGCGACATGCTGACAACTGCGGTGATACGCGAATCACCTGAATGGGTTATCAATATTTGTCAGTGTGTGCGTTTGTGTGCCATCAGAGTTCTGCAACCCGAAGGCTAACCTCGCCCGAATCCTGGGTTAAGTCATTATTTGAATGTTTTCACTTCACCGTAAGAGCAGTCGGTAAATGTACGTGAGTAAAACAAATTGGTACATGGCCGGATCGAACTCGGGTCTCACGACCGGGTCTTATGACCGGTATCCTAACCACTTTGCCACCGACGATCGTCATGAGACGACAGGTTAACATTACTAATTTTATTTCAAGGTTACGTTTGACAGACTTTCTCTTTCACGTATATTTAGTTGGTGACGCGTACTCATTTGGCAACATTTGTATCGCGTCGTTTCAAATGAATACGCGCCCTAATCATGCTATGTTTGCAGGTATCTGAACACGATTGGGCCGGTGAACAATATTCCTATCGGCGAAGCGATGGTAGCGTACAGAGAAAAGTCTGGTGATGAAGACGCCAGCCAGACCTTCGTACCCTTCATCGCGGTGAGTCTCTCTTTCTCTTTTCGTGTGGGATAGCGAGTCGTCCAACGACCCGATGAACCCTAGTGTCAGGATTTTCCAACCGCCTTCTACCCTTAGCAGCCTTCTAACATGGTTGTGTAACGACCGCCGTCTAAGAGATCATAGACAGCAACCGGGACCTACGGCTTAACGTGCCATCCGAAACACGGAACCATCTTACTTACGGACAATCGGGTCGTTCAGCCCGCAATGTCGTAACCAGACTGGGAACAAATTCACAAAGTGATAAATACCCTAAACCGACGAGCGTGCATGAAAAGACTGATGAATGTAGAAGAAGCGAAAGTAGTATGCCAGGATCGTAGCAAGTGGAAGGAAATAGTCTCTGCCTACCCCAATGAGAAAGAGGCATGATTTATGTATGTATTATGTACTATAGTATATATCATTACAAGTGCGGAAAGGCTGTCATTGCAACAGTCGGAACGAGTTGCAATGACGGTTCAGCACGTATACTGAACGACTATTTTTAATACAGTTGCGAGAAAATGAAGCGATTTAATAAGCCTTTCCGCACTTGTAATGAAATATACTATTCGTCGGAGACGTTGTGGGACGGCCCGCTAATACTTGTAAGAGAGGCTGCAGCAATTATTAAAAGACTGGGATCGGATTGACAACATATATTTTGCAATGAAATTAATGGAGACTTTTCTATCTGCCTGTTTTTGACATATCTCGAGCTAGTTTATGATGCTATACCAGATCGCGTTGCGTTAAGTTTATACTCAAATAGACAAAGTACATTTCTTTATATTAGAAAGAAACTTTTTAAGTTTAGCTCAGCGCCATCTATGTACCCTTGAAAACGGGGTAGAAAAGGCTCTAATACTACACATACCTATCACGATTTTATCCCTTGCGGAATAGCGACCGTATTCTTACGGCTGTTAACGCTCTGCCTACCTAAGGGATAAAAGCGTGATATATGTATGCAAGAACAAGATTCAAACATAACGTATTCGTAGGAGGTGCGAGTAGGCTGCAGCGAAGGGGGCGTGTCTTCCCTGGAGCTGGAGGAGGGCGGGTCCCCCCCCGCGCGGCCCTCGCCCCCCGCGACGCCCGCCCCCTCCGCCGACCTCGCCCCGCCCCCGCTGCTCACCAGGACAGAGCCGCTGGAACTACAGCTGGACTATTGGCTGGTAAGTAGACTGATCAAAACGACAGAGAGATACATTGTATTGCTCACATCAAAAACATACAATATACGGGGTGTAAGGGATAGCGTCCCGAATACTGATAGGGTGCAAGCAGACCATGATACTGAACAACTTTCCCCTAGGACCATATTATGTCAGGGAACGTCAAAATTTTTTTGGTTTCCCATAGTAAATGCAGTCAGCTGATTGTGATTTTGTATGGGAGATCGAATTTTTTTTGTCGTTTCCTGACATATGTTCCAAGGGGACCATATGTTTATGGGGGCTATGTTGGGAAGCGTGAACATTTTTTCGACCTCCCATACAAAATTCCCGATCAGCTCACTGACTTTGTATGGGAACTCGAAAAAAATTGTTCGTTTCCCACCATAGCCCCCATAATAAAAGTTGTTCAGTTTCATGGTCTGATCACACCTGCAAAGTTTTCGTTACACTGTCCCTTACACTATACGTATTATCTGTAGTTTTTTTTAATATATATATTTTTTGTTTTTTAGTTTTAAGTTGACATGTAGTTTTTCTTTATTGTATTTAAGTGTGTTTGTGTATTTTAAATAAATGGATTTATCTAAAAAAAGTCGTCATGTCTATCTAATCGAATGACTTATGATTGTTTAAGGTGGCAGGCCGCGCCGCGGAGGGCGCTGACAGCAAGGTGACGGTGAAGGCGATGTTCCGAGCGCTGCACGTGACAAGGCAAGGGCCCCATCTCTGCATCACCTACCTCACCAAGGAGAAGAAGCAGAAGAGTGAGTACCCGTTCAAATTCACATCACTGCTGGACTGCCTCATCATCTGTCATCACTGGGCTCATACGTCCGTGACAGACGATTTAATTAGTGTCTGAGGCATGAGCACAGACGGTGCGTTGCCTGGGCGTAATTATGGTTGCCCAGGGCTTGCGCCATCGTCCCGGCCTCCCTGGCTGACTCCACAGGAACTCCTGTCGAGACGTGCGGAGCCAGGTCGGCTGCAGGAGTCTACCGCACGGAAGACCTCTGACACACGCTCCTGACGGAGACCCCGTTCTGAGTTTAGTTGTCCTTCTCCAGTACCGTCCTTAGGTCGGCTTAATTCCTCAGTCGCCTCATACGACCCTCACGGGAAGAGAGGGGATTTTGCTATTCTACTCTGTCGACACCACAGAGCACGTCAGGGTACGTCACAAGGCAAAGTATCCGTTGTCGCCTTTAAATAATTTTAAACCAAGGGAGCTTAGTATTGATCGAATTGATATGTCTTTTTTGTCGTTTTTTCATATTTTTCTGGGTTCCTTAATCAATACTGAATCTGCTCTGAAGCTAGGGCACGCATTTTAACATAACCTTGTTTACTCACTGAGTTATTTTACAGTTAGTTCGCAAGGTTTATTATTCTACTCGTTTCTTTTGCAGTAATGAGGCTCGGCAAGAAGAAGGAGAAAACAAATGAGTCTGAATCCGGCAGAACGCAGACGGTGGACGGAGTGGCGCGGCTCATCTGCTCGGCGAAGACCAGCCACAACCAGCCGCTCAAACGTAAGAAACCATAACACACGGAATATAACAAATACAGGTTGTAAAAATATTAGCTGCAAATATTTTAAGGGATGAATCAGTTTATGAAACTGAACAACTTTTCCCAAGAAACATAGATCGAAATATGAGAAAATGTTTTAGACTTAGTCGGTTGGTAATTTTGTATAGGAAATCCAAAATTTTTATTTATATTTCGACCTATGCTTCTTGGGGAAAGTTGTTCAGTTTCATGGGCTGATTCACCCCTTAAAATATTTTCAGCTCATATATTACACATATATTGGATTGTATTTATGGAAATTTTCAAGGTGAAACATCCACAAACGTCAATTGAAACGTTCTCAATCGTTGGTGTAAACGTTGTCAAACGTCAGTGCAAACGTTTTCAATCGCTATTGACGTTTAAGCGTGGGAAAAAGTACGTGCGGCGGTAGCTCAGTGACCGAGCAATGAGACGGTACCACATGTGTCCCGGATTCGATTCCCAACGCATATTAAACGCAACGCAAATTGTTATGTTCACAATAATAATAATAAAAAATAACCTGCGTTGGGAATCGAATCCGGGACACATGTGGTACCGTCTCATTGCTCTGTCACTGAGCTACCGCCGCACTGATTGAAAATTTCAATTTATTTCAATAATTACTTATTTTTATTTATGAGAATAATACACACAACAACTATAAAGCACTAAAACCGTTGGTGCACTAAAATTCCAAGAATTTTGTACAGAATGTTTTGAAATGTTGTTCAGTTTTACGTCTAAAAATATCCGCGAAAGCGTTATAAAATATCCATTCTTATTCACAGTGTACATTGACGGTACGGAATGGAACGGCGTGAAGTTCTTCCAGCTGTCGACGCAATGGCAGACACACGTCAAAACCTTCCCCGTGGCCACCTGCGGAGCGCCCCTCGCCCCGGCCGAGACTTAGATAAACCGGTTACACGTAACAAATACCGGATTTGTCTAATACCGGTTTACCACCGGTTCACGGTTTGGCTACAGTCGCGCGCCAAACAGCGAAGCTTGCTTGGCGACGTGAAGTATGAAAATTCGACGAGTATTTTTATTTTCAATAAAATTGATGTATTTCGTGTCGTATAATTTACGTTATTTATTTGTATTACGCTGTCGAGCTGCCATGATTTTATTAGAGCGTAAATTTGGCTTTTGTTGTGTACCTTGAATATATAAAAGTGTATGATTTTGGTATTATTATGTAGCTGTCGAATATTTTGTATTTTATCGATTAAATTTAATTCAAGCTACATAACGAAAGCTCAAGTAGTGTTAACTATTTCATCATAGTCATTCATTTATGTTAGACCTAGTATATTGTATTTGTATTACTCGTGTACTCAACATAATATATCGAGATATGATGGTTCGTGACATTTCCAGTTTGTATGTTAAGGTAGTTTGTATGTATCGGTGTAAGGAACCGATTTTTTATGGAGTTGTTAGTTGTGAGAATATTCGTTAAACTTGATTAAATGGCTCGTAGACAACATCTTGTAGTTTATCTTAACGCCATATAAAGTAATCGTTTGCAACGTTTCGGAAATGTTGAAGAGCCTCTCGGAAATTCATTTTTCATATGTCACAAAATATAGATGAAAACATTTGTGCAATGTTCATGTAGATACGTATATGACAAGTTCAATTGTAACGTTTTAAAACGTTTATTTAGACGCTATGAAATGTATATATTCCTATATACACATTTAAAATGTCCATGTAAACGTTATTTGATATACTTACGAACATTTCATAACAATACGTGTTTGTGATTGCAAATGTTTGAAGACGTTCAATATTGCTTTATAAACAAATAAATTTAGTTTTTTGTTGAATACAGTATCTTTGAAGGCCAATTTTAACGAATATTTTTACAAGCAAATGCCCTATCCTCATTCGAGTGCTTTCAATTTGTATCCATGCTATGCTCTGCTGCATTACGTTGAAACATGTGACGCACAAGTAATAAAATTATAGCAAATTGATACCTGTGCTGGAATCACACGAATGAGAAACGGGGCTAAATAAATTAGTCGGCACATATCAGTCTAGGTTCGTGCTGGGTGGATGCGCGATTTTTTTATCTGTGATTCAGAAATGCAGTTTGATGATAAAATGCCACGGAGATTGTCGAAGTCATTTTTGTGTATATTATTATGAATTAAGTGCAGCTGGATTTCTAGGGCTTCTTATAAAAAATAGATTTACATGAATTGAATACTTCCGAGTTTGATATTTAATTTTTCTATAAGCTACAAATAAAATGCTGTAAAATTTGGATAATTGCATCTTTTTATTTCAGTTCTATTCTGTTTTGCTCAATAATTCGATTAAGAGAGAGCAAGGGTATAAATATTATAGTAACAATTTTTACTATGAGAGGCTGTTAATTTTTTATTTAATTTGGTGCCAGAGAAGAAAAGTTTATTTTAATTTTCTGTAAACTACTAAATTATTGGAGAAACTTATCAATTATTTCGCTAATTTACTCAAAAAATACAAATAGAATACGTTATTAGTTGCAACTTTGTAATCACAGACGACTGATTTTATTCGACTGTCGCTATATCATAGAGTGAGTACACTCAATTTTACATGTGTATGTAACTTAGATTAGTCTGTGTGTGTATTACCTACTCGATTCTTAAGAGGCTGTGTGGCGTGTTTGTGTACGATTTTTATAGGCTGCATTTTTCATTTTACCAAATAATACTCGGATGTTATGACACAGAATTATAATATTGGATACTTAACTGTTTCTAAACAGTATTGTCTCAATCATAAATGATATATAAAACATACATACATACATATATCACGCCTTTATCCCTTGCGGGGTAGGCAGAGCGTTAACAGCCGTAAGAATACGGTCGCTATCGCCACGTCTGACATTTTTGAGTATTGTTTTCTAAGGTTGTTTCGGAAAACATGTGTATCACTATAGTGACAGGTTGTCAGCTAATCGCCTAAAAATTGTAATACACCAATACTCTCGAGTCCCTTAGTCGCCTTTTACGACACCCGCGGGAAGGATGTGGGGTGATGCTATTCTAAGCCGGCATCACACGGCATATATAAAATATCGTAATAATTCATGATACGCATACTATACACACATCAAGGTATTCTAGTGATATTCTTGTGTATAACTGTCAGTCAACGACTGACATTGTGTCTATTCCATACCTATTTAGACAATTCCTAAATATATCGGTATAATCAAAACATACAGCCTTAACAAGGCCTTTCAAATATTTTCTAATACATAATAAAAACACAAAACGATGTGCCAAACTGTACGCTAGGTTTATATTCAGGTTAGGTTTCCATACCATTGTATTGTAGGTACATTTGACCCGTGTTTTAACTTCCGAGCTAATATTTAGAATATAGAAAATATATTTGAAAGGCCTTGTTTGTAGTCAGTACGAATGCGTTGTGAATGCTTATTATATACAAGGTGTCATGGTGTTATGACTATTCTTAATAACATATAATTTTCGGTCTTGCATATCTAATTCGTTTAATACGTAACTAAAGACACCGAGTCCTACGGTCTTATTTAAAAATTCCAGGTCGCTTTGGTTATCCATAAATAATACTTTAAATTACTTTAAGTAAACAGCGTTTCAGGTTTCAGCCCTCCGGTATTATATGCTATTATAAAAAGTAAAATGACACTTTGCATGTTTAAAAAGATATCTGACAATAGTTGCGTAAAATACGTGTACGCTTTTTGAGGTAGTAAAATTTTGTATGTAGACCGCTGTTAGTCGTAAGGGAATATTTAAAATAGACCAGTTCAATAACTTCATAATCTTTTATAAACTCTCACCATTACCTAGTTAAAACGTTCTTGTTCGTCTTTTTTAATCTTAACTCAGTATGAGAGTTTTTGGAAGTAGATGAACGCCCGTGGGGATGTTTTGAAATGTTAACGTAACGTTTTAATACGTTATTAAACGAAAAGTATGACTCATTATGTGAAGAATTACAACTTACTTTAAAACAAGTAAGTTAAATTCTTCGCATAAGGTTTTAATACGTATATAAATGTTAGCGTACGTTCGCGTTAATGTATTGAAATATCCCTGCAGATTAACGCTCGAAAACGTCGTTAACGTTTAAAAGCGTCGTTGATGTTTGGAAACTCCGTTGACGTTTGCAAGCGTCGGTAACGTTCAAAAACGTCGTTAACGTTTGAAAGTGTCGTTAAACGTTTGAAACGTATTTTTGGAAAGACTATTGATAACGAACATAGTTTTCAGCAGGTATTAAATCTATTACGCTAAACTGTTTACCTATTGCATTAATAAGGGAAAGGATTATGATTAGACAAATTGTGCTTCTTACTGGAAAAATAAAACATTGGAAAACATAATTATGGGGGTGCAAAAAAAAACTATGTTCTTCGAGAAAAGGTAGATAGTGCCCTCGCGCTTCGCGTAGCTCGTCTTGGCGGGGGCGCCATTGTGCGTCCAGATACCTACTGATGAAATATTGTGTAAAATATGAAATATCAAAATGTAGAGTTCGATGTTTATGTATGAACTCCTTATTTCTCGAGCTACTATACCAGCTAATATTTCAATACTAACTATCAAGCATACCAGGGAATGCAATACCCTGATACCGGTACTCCGAAATACCGGGATCCCGCATGTTTTTTGCGGGACTGATTCCGGTCATTATTCGAGCGGGATCACGGACTTTATTTGAGCGGGTTCTCGCGCGGGATTTAAAAGTTGCAATTGTCTTTAATGGCATCCCTCTACGCGCATTTTCAGTTACTGGACATATCCCGCTAATACCGGGATTCCGCGGGATTGAGACTGGCCTGTCCCGCAAATACGGGGACTGAAATTGACTTGCGGGATTGCAATCCCTAAGCATACAAAATATCTCGTCATTTTCAGATATCAAACTACCTTCTTTTTGTATTAAATGCTGTATAACAGTAATAGGATATGGCACAAACGCATGTTGTTGCAAATTGTGAATTATATTAGGGTATCGCCTCCGAATAGGCTATATTTGACAGCTGTCAATATCATGTTAATGATTTGACATAAGGGCTAGTTTTCTTTGTTCAGAGCCCTAATTCTGCTAAATGAAAATCGTTTCAGTTGGACGTCGATTAGATCTCAGTTGGATGATTTCGGTCATTTCGTAGTCTGCTAACAGTTTGATGTATGTAAAAACCACAATGGCAATTGGTTGACAGTTGAGTTTCGATGGCGTTACAATGACAAAAAATAGCAGACTTGGATTGGAGCCCTGATGTCCTTGACAGCTGTCAAATATTGTCTATTCGGGCGGCGATACTTTAAGTATTATGTAGGAAAATAAAAATGATGTATTGAAATTAAAGGGAAAAAATATCAACCTGTCGTTGAAAAGTTTAGCAGTTAAAACAAAAAGAAACTCAAAATCCATATTATTAATATCCAATTATCCATCCATAAAATCCATATTAAAATAGAGGCCTAGCCATCCGCTTGTTACGACATTAGTTATAACAAAATGTATTGATATAGAAACTAAGATTACTATTGTAACATGGGCCTTGATTCTGACAGTACACATACTTACATAGCCAATTTTTAGATATAGATAATACTTATTCAAATTTCCCCCAATCGGGGGAGGCCCGTGTCCAGAAATTAACTAATGTAGTTCTTGAAGTTAAACTTTTACCTATTCCTGTCATTTTCCTTAATAAGTAACAGGGACAGGATAGTAACAGCGTCTTTAAGTGACATTTTGATTCATTAACGCATTTTTACAAAAGTCTACATACATACACATATCACGCCTTTATCCCTTGCGGGATAGGCAGAGCTTTAACGGCCGCAACAATACGGTCGCTATCGGCACGTCTGACATTTTTGAGAATTGTTTTCCAAGGTTGTTTCAGAAAACATGTGTATCACTATAGTGACAGGTTGTCAGCCTGTCGCCTAAAAATTGTAATACACAAATACTCTCGATTCCCTTAGTCGCCTCTTACGATACCCGCGTGAAGGATGTGGGATGATGCCATTCTAAGCCGGCATCACACGGCATCTAAAAAGTCTATGCTCTCTAATTTTGCTTTACTTGGAAACAAAAGTCACTGCACTGACAAATGACTAAAGTAATAAATAGTCCACGGGTCCGTCTCTTTTCTTATGCTTATTTGTTAGAGTGTCAAAAATAGCTACGATTTAGGTAAGGGATTGTCCTGCAGGAATCAAGCTCAATGTATTATTCACTTTCATTTTATTATGATTTGATCTCATAGCTTCCGACTGGTTGCTTGGGCAATTCGCTCGAAACTTTATTAAATTTGGCGTGAGGTTTTGCCAAATGTTCCAAAATTCTTTATAATACGTTTAACATTTGATTGTACATTTATTTATCTTGTATACAGGGTGCCGCAATGATTGGATACATCAGTTCTGGTTGAACCATTTCAACAAGAAATAGTCAACAAGTTAACAACAAGTTGTCTATAAAACTTTAAAAAACATTTAGCATTCTTTAATATTGCATGTGGACAACAGTTCTTCAAGAAACTTGTTTCAGGATACTTTTACATTTTTGTTTCACCCTGTATAGTTTAATTTGTCATCACAAGTGGTGTCCATTCAAATGGCCAAACAAACTTATGAATTCATTTAATTTTAGAATAAAGAAATTCTATTTAAGTTAAATAATTTTAGTACAAAAATATGATACATTTTATTTTACGTCATTATTACACGGAAGTGTTAACTACCTTCATTTTTATTTTGCAAACGGATTATATCTGTGCAATATATTTTCAAAAAATTAAACGATTACCTAATTATTTCTGTAAGGGCCAACGCACATCTAGCGATAACGGCTCGCGCCAAACGGCACTAGATGTGCGTTGGCCTGAAATGCAAGTCATTGGGATAATTTTAAGTGATGAGATTTGTTATATTATCATAATTTGCAAGTATGATTTGTATTTATTGTACAAATAAAAAATTGCATTAAATAAACAATTTCTTTTATTTAACAACATTTCTACTTACACCTAGCAACATTGAATTTAACTTTTATAATTTTTATAATTATTACAATTCGCGTAAATATTAAAGTATTTGTCAAATAATTATACATAAATTTTCCAGTATATCATACTTAATTTTTACACAATAGTAAATTAATATCAAGGCTAATTCGAATACATACAATTTAGAATTGATTTAAAAATATAATTTTTCAAAAAAATATAGATTAGAAGTTTTAAGACTTTTAAGAGAAGCTGTAATTTGTTACCAAAAACTGCGCGCAACAAATTGCGCTAGATGTGCGCTGAATCTAGATCCACATACACTACTACTCTAGTACAACCAAAACAGTCCACTGCTGGACATAGGCCGCCCCAAATATGAAGGGGTATTGCCGTACTCACCCCACTTGGCAGGCGAATTGACGAGCGCAGTGCAAGGTATTGTAGAATTCACTGAACGCTGCTGCCCAATTCCTGGATCCATTTCTTAGTCTGTTACGTACGATACCCACGGGTAGAAATGGGGTGAGGATATTCCGGTATCACACACCAGCAAATATGAAACCCTACAACCCTTCAAATATCAAAAACTGGTCCCTCAACCCGTTCTCCCCTCCCAAACCCCCCTCCGGCAAGATATACAGCAATCCATCAGTTTCCTTCTTTGGTGAGAACTGTTTCAAATTCTTGTTACTTCTTTCCAATTCGTCAAGTCTCCACGCAGAGACGAACCTTGAAGAAAAAAATATTTTTTTAAAATAATCAATATCATGAGTGATAACAGCACATTTGACGGAATAGGAGCACAATTTCTGAAACGTTCGTTTTCGGTTTCGTGCACGAAAGTCCAAAACGACTGTTCTAACCACACGTTTTTAAATTTTTACGTGTGATACAAGCATAATTAGTAACTAGCAGATTTTGGCATGAAACAAAAACGATCGTTTTAGAAATTAAGCGTTAAGAAACGTTTTTTTAATCAGATTAATCTACCATTTACCACATCTTCTACTACATGAAATCATTCTTATATTAACTAATCCAATCACATATCCCTTGATGTTAACGAAAACGTTTGAGAAGTGGTGGACATACTAAGGCCCAACGCTGCCTAAGGGCGCGTCTCCATTGAAACGGGGCTGCGCTAAGCTAAGCTAAGCGCGGCATGAATTGACCAAGCATGAGCCTGAAAATCCCCGTCCCCCTTCAGTGGAGACACTGGATTGGTCAATTCATGCCCCGCTCAGCTCAGCTTAGCGCAGCCCCGCTTCAGTGGAGACGCACCCTTACGCGGTTTCCCGCGCGGCGGTTTGACATCCCCGCCATTATTACCCGTCCTAATTTAGAAGACGCGAAGTGCTTAGGTAGTAGCACAGAGAAAAACTAATATACTAGTAGTAGCAATAAGGCAAGGTGTCATCACACAGGCACGCGCTTCTGTCGCGGTTTGCCTGCAGCCCGCGTCACCTAGCGCAAACCTTGTGTTTTGTTTTTACCCGCGCGGGAAACCGCGTAAGGCAGCGTGTTGGGCCGAACGCATGCGAAATCGATTTACTACCAATTCATAAATATGCCTCCTGACTTGATATCAAGTTACCTTGATTTGCCGTGCCTGGCGAAGACGTAAGTGTTGGTTGGATCCGAGGTGTAGGACGCCCCAGGGTCCTTGATGAGGAGCACGCCGCAGACCAGCGCCCAGTGCGCCGTGTGACCCTGCTTCAGGCATGGAGAGTGGTTGCAATCAGCGTCGTACCTGAATTCGTTGAGTTAAAGAGTGTAGACTAGACCTTACAAAAGAAGCATAATTATTTATTAAAAAACAAAAACCGGAGTGCGGTACTTAATTGCAAATTTATATGTTTAAACAACTTTAAAAAAAGAGGTTTTTAGTTCGATCTGTATCTTTGTATGTATGTTGGTCCGCGATTATCTCGCGTCTGGCTGAACCGATTTTGATGCAGTCAGAAAAGTATTTTTCAGACTTAGGAAAATGTTTTAGGCGTATTATCCAACAAAGTTCGCACTTTTTATAAGCGACTTCAAAAAAAGGAGATTCTCAGTTTGACCTGTATGTAACTGTTTGTCCGCGATTATCTCGCGCTTGGATGAACCGATTTTGAACCGGAATTCAACAAAGTATTTGTCAGATTTAGAATAAAGTTATAGGTAGGTACATTAACCGACAAAAGAAGGAGGTTCACATTTTTACACATTCTTTGAAGGAAATTCCCTTTTTAATGAATTAACTTTGTGTAAATCTTAAGAAGGTATGCTAGAATAAAACTATTCTTAAGTATTATGTTCTCCACGTTAGTAGAGACTGTTAGTGAATAATGTTAGTACATACCTAACGATAATGACAATTTAGCAGAGAATGTTACCCAAAAATTGCCATACACACCCAAGATACCCACTGCTGGACATAGGCTTATTAAGGTGAAGGCAGACTTATCCGTACCGAATGAACCAAACAAACCAAATTTTGGAATAGTTTATATGAAATTATATGAAACCTCGGACATTTGCCCGAACTGAATCGGTCAATTTCGACAAATGTGCGAGGTTTCATAGGACTTCATATAAAGAATTTTAAAATTCAGTTTGTTTGGTGCGGATAAGTTTGCGTTCTTTCTTTATGGATTTGAGGTATCTATAGTGATTTAAAAGGAAGGTAGATTTTGTATAACACATTCTGGGAAAAAGTTTAATTTTCGCAAATAAAACAAATAATTAGCAGTATGTGCCTGGCAGGCATCAAGTAATGTCTAAAAACATCTACAAATAAAACATTTTATTCAACAAGAAAAAAAAATATTTTATTGATGTGCTACAGTTTGTTCTTGCTATGTTTATTTTCTAGTCGGGTCTTGCTTTGTTTATTTTCTGGTGGAGGTGGTGGTTTAATTTTAGATGTGTAAGAAAGTATTGCCAATCCAAGATAAGCAACACAGAAGACAATTTTTACTGCAGTAGCCGGTTGCATATTTTCAATTCCTTCTTTTTATTTTTCAGGTTTTGTGGTTCTTTTTATTAGTCAATTTTAGAAATCATTGTATGTTATATTACAAAAGGATACGGAACTAACAGGCAGGCTCCATTCAACAACTTTTTTATAGTTTCATTGCTAAATAAATCCCCTGTTTTTAAATCAAAGTTTACATTGTGCATTTCAGCTAGATTCAGCACCTTGTCTGCTAGTTTTAGCATATTTTTACAGCTTAGCATCTCCCCATTGCTTGTGTAGCCCTCCTGTTTTGATATGCTAAGTATCTCATCGGGAGATACCTCTCCATTGATGAGCATTGATAAAGCAACCAGTCCACAAGTAGGTCCGACTTGTATAATCGGATTTACTTGCTTATATTGGTATCTAAAAGGTGCCTCTTGTAGGCAAAGTCTATATTTCGCGCAGGCTTCCCACAAATCTGGGTATTTGGTCTCCCACTGGCAAATGTCTTGGTCGGCGTATGGTGAGCTATTTTTGTAACTTGGTGGCGAGAATCTCGGCAGATCTAGGTTCAGAGACGTTGGGGGCGGAGGTGGCGGCGGTGCTGGCGGGTTTGCGCTCATTCTTACCTCGGCCTATGTCATGGAAGGCGCCACCAAGTGTTTAGGTAAGTTTACCTCATTCTAGTGTTTTTACGCTTTTCACTTATAGGTCACGCGATTAGCATATATTGTGGAAACTAGGTATCGATGTCAAGGTAGAATGAGTAATAAGAAAACTATTTTCGTAAATCCATTTCAGTTTGCTTCAGTGTTTCACTATTCGTTCTGTCACTGTCATAAATAATATGAAATCCTACCAAAATAACAGCTGATCGAGTTCTTTGGTAGAATTTTTAGGTAGAATATTTCACTGTAGTGAAAAGAAAAGAAGTAAATAATTTCTAAATAAATATGGCTAAATAAACAGGATGGATTTTCATTTAGATGATTAGTTTAAATTTTCTAAAGTGATTAATGACTTCAAAAAAGTTGTAACTTTTTCCGGAATATAGAATGAATGGAATAGTATTTATTATGAGGGCGTGGCGTAAGTTCACCGGATCTGCACACTCCCTCCATTCATATTCCATTCGTTCATTCATTTAACAGATGTCCGATTTGCAAAAGCGAGTGCGTACGTGAAAGATAATTTGATGGTGATACAGTATCGTAATTAGAAATTGCGGTGAGAGTGCTTTCTCTTCGTGTTCGTGAAACCGGTTCTGCGAGTAACCAATACACCATGTCGGAGCCGCGCAAAAACAATCTCGACATAGATGGGGCTCAACCAAGAGCGGAGGAGAACGTTGATTCGTACAAGCCTATTCCCGAGGCCGATCAAGGTATTTTTTATAGATGTTACCTTAGGCGGCCTGCTATCGTCTTTTGGCCAGATTCGAATACCAAATCTTTTTTTTTATGTTTTGAGTTTTTGTTTAGATAAGATAGTCTGTAAGACTGTTCAGTTCTTGATCATGATCTTGCTGAAATCGCCGCCAAAATTACATACATTGTGTTTCGACGTCTCGTGAACTTCTTTGTATGTAACACGTTCACTTTGTAACTTCTTATCATATTTTAGGTATTGAACTGATAACAACAGTGACAGCAAAAACGTCAAAAGCACATTTATAATGCGACTTATTTTAGAAATCATAACCTTGATTTATTAATTCGATACAATTTCTTATTTACGCCCATTTTTTATTATCTAACACTTTTAAATTCGATAAAATATATCAAGACTTTTTAACTCTTTTCGATTTCAATGTATATTTGTACCAGGATTTTCCATGTTATCATCAAAATAGTTTTATCAGAGCTGATCTCCCGAACACGGTCGGGTTATACAGCGCTTTATTCGGCCGTACGGAATGGACGCCATTTTGTTGTGTCGCTCGCTGAGAACGCTGGATGATGCAACGCTGCTATTGTTTGCAGAAGAAAAACAATTTTATTTGTGAACAAATTATTATTTTTTGATTACCTCGAGGTTGTCGTCATGAGTGGTAAATATTCTTTTGAATTCTGCTTTTACAACATCATAAGAAATGTTATACTCAATTTCTCACACACATGAAGCTATTGTGGACTCTACCTTGATTGTAAAATTGCTCCTAAATTGATTGATTCAATTGAAATTTAGATGGCAAAGGTCCGTGCCACTCTGCTCGAATACCTACTATTCTAATATTAATGGTTCTGGAACTGTATAAAATGTTTTACTTGTACTGTTTTAGCTAATCCAGTAGAGTTGGAGTATATAGAAACTGATGCTGAGTATATCCAATTGGATCACAATGAAACAATGGAAACTGAATGCTCGGAAATCCAGGACGCCAATGAGGACAACTGGGACACCAAGAACATTACAACAATGCTAAACTTGTACATAGAGAACCTAAATAAGTTTCGCAACCCAAAAGTAAGAAAGAAAAACGTTTGGGTGGAGATTGGAGCGGCCATAGGCATGGGCCCGGACGCATGTGATAAGAAATTCAGGAATCTCAAACAAACTTACATAAGACTGCTCAAAAAGAAAAGCACGGAAGTCTCACCAAACATAAAATGGCCGTATTTCAATCACTTCGACCAAATCTATTGCAATAATGGAGAGTACCAGCCAGAAATACAACAAAAAATCTTAGATGTTTCTAATGAAAATGTTGTAGCCAAAGCTTTACTGTCTATAAAATCTGGGGCCACATACGCTGATATAAATGACACTGGACACAGTTCAACACCAGTAGATGAGGACCGAAGAAAAACGAGCAGGAAAAGATATGCAGAGCTAAAGAAAGTTACAGTAGAATTGAGAGACAGACAAAGAATGGTAGAGGAGAAATTAGATAGACTTATCAGTATTGTAGAGGAGTCAAATAGCATCCAAAGAGAAAGAAATTCATTATTTGAGCAGTTTTTGGAAAAACTGAATCAGAAACACTGATTGATAAGGACTAACTACTTTTATTTAATTTAAAATTGAGGAACAATGAAAATTATGACAAATCTATTTTGTAATAAATATCTGATTAGTTATGTAAATACTGAATAAAAATAAGTAATAAAAATTTGTCTTTGTTGTTTATCTAAGTAACTAGTTAAGAAAATAATCTACTTACCAACACATAATGAATACTGTCACAGTTAGTAATTTTGGGAATAAAGCCTTATAATTTCAAATAAGTAGGTACATACATACACAGTCAATGATATTTTGGTATACTTGCCTTGGCTCACTGTCACTCAGCACACCCCACTAAAAAGTAGCGTGACTTTATATTTACTAAACTTATGGATCACGAAGATGGCACTTCACTTTTTATGTAATGCTTTTCTGAATTATTAACACTACCTACCTAGAAACTATCAACAACACTACTACTAACTCTAACCCGCCTCTCAGACACGACATTTTCATTATCATATCGACGCTGAGCTGATATTAACACTTTGGTACTAAAATATATATTTCTAACTATCCCTACCACTGGACCAAAACAAAACGAGTCCAATTCAGCTCAATTCTCGGTACCTATTGACATTATATCTTGATAAGACAGATGCAGTGTTTGATACAGAAGATTTTAGCGAAAGTGCGTGAGATAGTTCTGGTTAGATATCAGTAAGACGTGGATAGATAGGTGATTTTTCGTTAGGTAATCATTTCTGACACAATATTCTGATATTTCCATTAGTTTACTAGGAGTCAGAGCTACGGTAGAGGCGCAATCGTAAGTAACTTTCCACTTTTATTCTTTATTTTACCTTTTTCGCGAATGTCGTTCGATGAGAGTTCGCTGCGCTGCTTTTAATACTTACAAAAAGTTTGCAACTTACCTACTTTGTAAAGATGCTCAAAACTCCCATTCTATCTGATCTGCCCAAGATACTAAGCTAAGATCCCGGTGAACTTGAAATCGAACACAAAACGTATAACTACAGACTTTTCCCCCTTGCCCTTCGCACCCCTGGCGGAGAGATCTCAGCCACTTATGTAACCCTCACCTCTCCCTGTTTTGTTCGGCCTTGTGTTTCTCCCGATCGATGCTTGGGGTAGCGGGAACCCTTGGAGTGTACGTATTGCGGTAGACTGGACCGGTTAACCCTACCTCACCGTGCCGGTTTTTTGTACTGAAATCAGTGTTACTTGGATTGCGTGTTAAAAGGTAGGGTGTATTTTATAGCTAAAAGAAATAAGCGTGTTCTACTTTAAAAAATGACCACGCGTGACAATGCGTGTTTGTCGGAATTGTTTTGAGTAAGTTACGTTACGACTAAATGAAACACCTAGGTACCTACGTAAAAGATTACGTTCGTTGCTAGCTATTGGTTTTACTTATATTAAGTTTTGGGTAGTTGCATCATTTAATTTTACTGTGGGCCGGCACACGTAGAGCCATTTGTTATCCAGTTTTAGTTGAAAATTGTAATCAACTAAAAAAAAATCTCTAACACGCCGCATTGAGACAAAGTCCCCTGCTTGCAGCGTTGCAAGGCCAAGCTAACTCTTTGTGCAAAGTAGCTGCCAGCTCTGGGGTTCATGAACAACATAAAAAATATGTAAAACGTAGTCATTCTACCTCATCACATCAGCCTATAGCAGTCCACTGACATGGGTTTCCCCTAGGGTACGCCATAATGAACTATCTCCACCTTTCGCTATCCAGTCTCTACCAGCCGATTTCTTTAAGTCATCGGTCCATCTGGTCGGAGGGCGTCCAACGGTACGCTTGCCGAGGCGTGGTCTCCACTCGAGAACCCGCTTACTCCAGCGGCTATCAGTTCTACGGCAGATGTAACCAGCCCACTGCCATTTCAAACTTTGCTACAATTTTTGACTATATCTGTTACTTTGGTCTCATTACGGACTCTATCCGTCATTCTACCTACTGATTATTTATCGTAAAAGAAAGGAAGCTACGGTTTACAGTTATCCTGTTTAGGTAATAGTCTTACTCATTATACTTGCCTATTCGACTAACCACGAAACAGATCAGTCTCGTTACTGGTTTAGATCGAGCGGTATTGTGGCTAGAAGGAAAAAGATTCTTGTCAAAGTTTGTGAAGGTAAAGTTTCCAAAAATTGTATAACCATCACAAGGTAGGTGTTTTTGCTGTTTTATTCTGTCGACATCCGATGTTATTTAAAATACATCACTACATAGTAGGCATAAAATTAAGTCGATTTCAGTATCCCGGTGTACACAGGGTGTAAAAAAAATAGCTGCTAATATGTTATAGGGTGAACTAGCCCATGAAACTGAACAACTTTCCCCAAGGAACATAGGTCAAAATATGTAGAAACATTTTGGACATCCCGTACCCAGCCGACCATGTCAATTTGTATGGGAGGTCAAAAATTTTTTTTCATATTTAGACCCATGTTCCTTTGAGAAAGATGTTCAGTTTCAGGGGCTAATTCAGCCCTTAAAATATTTGCAGCTAATATATTTACACCATATATAAATGCGGGAGCAGCATGAATATCCGCACACACTATAGTTGAAGATAGTATAAGAGACTGGAACATGCATGTTTAAATGTCGTCTTTGCCTTTTATTGGCGAGATCAGAAAAACAGGCATTATCGTGTCCAGCGCCTACAGTACCGTTAAAATATAGTGTCCACTCAGCGGCCATTATGTAAATTGTGGTTAATTATATCTGGTCTATTTAAAACTGCCTTTAAAGATTTAAATATTATCTACATATTTATGAGGCATGGTAAACAATTAACCAGATAGGTACCTATCCCTTGCCCAAGCTGCTTGATCAGTTTAGTAGTATTCTATACTTTAAGTAACTCGTACATCAAGTTAAAGCTCGACTGTATGGTTTGTTCCGTTTCAAGTTTGAGTTGAGTGAATCAAGAGACGTTTTTTTGTGAACCTTGTGCAACAACTTATTGATACAGAGTAAGTAGTAAGTATTGACAAAGGCGCATCTCGTAAACTATTGTTTGTCTGTCTTCTTAGCAAACCTACTCTTTCTTTCGCCAAAGAATACGGAAATAATTGGACAGCAAATGAACGCAATGCTGTATGGAAAGTCCAAAAAGTGTGTTTTACGGAATGTTCACTTTTGCAGGTGCACCCTTACACTCTAGCACTGTGTATACATATAGGATGATCCCTGTGACGTTTGTGACCTTGAAGCAAATGCTATGACATAGGGTCCATTTTCGTAGTAAATAAAGCAAATTTGACCTTACGTCATATCATTTGCTCCAAGGTCACAAACATTACAGGGATCATCCTATATTTTACAGACTATAGTGGCCAGTGTGTCCATTCTGGTTGTATGTTTGTTACGTCATTTTTGCCCTTTTGCCAAGCTCCGTTTTTTACAAGTGACTGTAAACATCTGCACGACCAAACTTGATTTGACTTTTCGTGGAAATATTCCAACTGCGAATTGGGTTCCATGACGAAATGTTCGTACGGTTTTGCGCGAAAAAATATCATTTGCCTTGTTGAGCCGCGTTTACACTAGGTTCTTAATATTGTTGTAAGAAATAGAAAAATGTACTCATCCTACATTTTCTCTTTTTTTTTACAATGACTAATACTTGACCATCAAAAATATAAATGTAAAATTGACTACTTTGAATAAATGATTTGAGTTTGAGTTTTGAGTTAGAGATTGAGTTTTCGCCAGTATCAGAAAACAATAACTATTTTTAAGATGCGTGTTCATGACGATTAATTTGGCATTATAATGATATTGTTCAGTAACAAAGATCGGGAGTGTTTTGCGACTACGTGGAGCAATACTTTCGTGTCAGAATTCGCAGTTTTAATTTCGCCAATGTATCCTTCGAGTGTTTTTAAAACGTATTACAGAGCATACTGAACCCTTCAAATTGCTCACAGTTTGCTTTTAGCCAGTTCTTAACTCCCGGACAAAATTGCATTCTTTTTGTTGCATTCCCCAATTTCATGCACGCACATGAGTTTTTAACTTCTTAAATGCATCAGTTATTCGGCACATGGTATTGGAAACGGTCGTTTTGGTACAAAATTATAGTGAAAACTAAGGTTTGGAAGTCGAAAAGTTATTGAACAAGGTAGCTTATTAACTTTTAGCTATTAATTCATCAATATTTATTTAAGAGCATCACCCTCGTCGATGGAATATCCGCTAGCTTTCTCTGTCTTCTACCTTTTTGTTGATTTCTCGATGATGTGGCTATTATTTTCTCCATTATTCAACCTGTGTAGCTCTTTCTTGGTCTTCCTCTTCTTCCTTACTCTTCTTAATTGCTAATTGTTATGAGGCCAGTACGATCCGACAAAATTAAATAGCTATGATAGTAAAGTTTTGTAATGTAATCGATAAACCAATGGAGAAAATTAGTTCCCCACACGTCTTCTATTAACCTCAAAGCTATTGAATCAGTTTTTTTAATAAGTTGTCTTAAGAACTATAACCATTGGCTTGTAGGTTTTGTTTAGGACAACCTACTTCAGAATATCGTTTGGTACGGCCCTATAATTCTTGAACTACACCACGAGAAATTTAATAAAAGCCGTACCATTTTTTTTAGAATTCCGTACCTCCAAGTCGAGTCTCGGTAAGTCCAAGGAGAAGGTGTCTGACCCTGCCGAGGAGAGGCTGTTGAAGAAGGAAGACGAGATCAAGATCACCCCGATGTCCACCGAGGCCAAGTACGACCACCGGAATGGGGACACCAAGATCGAGCTGGATGCAGCCGCTAAGAGGGTAAGCAACTAACCCAACACCAGTATTATGAAGATGCGTCCCGTAGACAGGCTTAGCTCGCGTGCGAGTTGATCAGGCGTGTGATTTGTTTGACATAGGTTTTATCAAAACGAGTGAAAGATTTTGATACAAAAGTGTAGGCAAAATCTATGTCGCGATACAGTGCCTTACTACAAAGCTAGACGCGCGTTGAACGAGTGTTTAAAAATAATTATTTTTTCAAAAGTGTATCTAGAATGTCGATTGAAATCACTGTAGCCATGAGAATAGATTATCGCTCGTTCGAAGTCAAAATTATCTATGCAAAATGTTTAAGGAATTTGTTTTACTGGAAGATACCAGAATTCAAGAACCCTTGCCATCTTTGAGATCTTTGGTACCTATTGATACTCTCTCTCTTTTCGTGTGGGGCACCGATTCGTCCAACAACCCAGTGAACCTTAGTGTCAGAATTTTCCAACCGCCTTAAAGTAGCAGGCTTCTGACATGGTTGTGTAACGACCGCCGCCGTCTGAGTGATCATAGACAACAACCGGGACCTACGGCTTAACGTGCCAACCGAAACACGGAACCATCTTTGTTACGGACAATCGGGTGGTTCAGCCCGCAGTGTCCTAACCAGACTGGGAACAAATTCACAAAGTGATAAATATCAACTTTGTGAGCGACCCACCGAGAATCGAACCAGAAACCTTCTGCGTCAAAGGCAGGCGCACTACCATTGCGCCACATCGGTCGTCGTATTGCTAATAAATTGTACTTACTTATGAACCCCACAGATAAATACAGAATCAGTATTGTCACGTCCAGAAAGGTCAAAATGATTCGCTCATGTAGAGATATTGTCGGATTAGAACAGTATCACACAATTTCTATCTATATAGCTGTCGCAAAATCGACTAAGGCATGATGATGATGACCGACTTCGGCCATGGCTACCACTTCGACTCCTACTCAAGTCGGCGGTGTTGTGTCCGTATATGGCTATTGTAGCCAATTTTAGCAGAGAGTGTTTACTTTGTTTGTTAATTTTTGGCATTCGCTCTGTGTAAACTTGGTTCCACTTCAAATCTCTTAGGTTAGGTAGCCGACCCCGACAGAGAATGGGATAAGGTAAGGAGAATGATGACGAAAATGCCGTGTGAACCGGCTTAGAACAGCTCCACCCCATTTCTTTACCGTGGGTGTCGTAGAAGCCGACTAAGGGACTCGAGGGTTTAATGTGTATTGCAATTTTAGGCGACAGGCTGACAACCTGTCGCTATAAATACACGAGTAATCTGAAACAACCCTCAAACATTTCTCAGACGTGGCGATTACGACCGTAATTTTACAGTCGCTAACGCTCTGCCTACACCGCCAGGGATAAAGGCGTCATTTGGGTATGTGTGTGTCGATGCATAAGAATTAGGTTGTTTCGTTTTGTATTACTTTCAAATATTATTAGAGCGAACACGAGCACCTTTTAAACCACAAGTCACGTTGCCTGACTCGGCATTATGCGGTGGCATACCTAATTAATTAATCATAACTACTTACTATAACATTCACGTGATCAGTAAAGCAAATGACACAGATTAATTATTGAACAAGATAAATTGGTTAGATATCTTGTTGCTATACACATACATACATACTCAAATCACGCCTTTATCCCTTGCGGGGTAGGCAGAGAGTTAACGATCGTAAAATTACGGTCGTTATCCATTCGTTAACCACGTCTGACAAGTATTGAGGGCCCCTTCAGATTCGTGTATCACAATAGTGACAGGTTGTCAGCCTGTCGCCTAAAAGTTGTAATACACCTGAAACCCTCAACTCCCTCAGCCCCTCTTACGACACCCACAGGTAAGAAATGGGGTGATGCTATCCTAAGCCGGCATCACACGGCATAATACGGTACTGATGCACATGAGTTGGGACTTTGTCATATTAATTTTGAGTCCAACCTCAAAAACTATAAAGGTACTAAGTAATATGGCACTTTCTATGTAGGAGTAGTATAAAAGTTAATATAAATGTCGCGGATTAGGAGCTAGGTATGAACTTTTTTGTTCATACTGACGCTCCGATCAAAGAAATAACATCGTAGTAATACCCAGAATCCCGTTGCACGCCAAAAATAACGCGACACGACACTTGACGTATTATTCAGAACAAAATGTATAACTGATCTGTGGCCCCAGAAAGTCCCTAATTGTTATAAAATTTTCCGGTGTTTCCAGCAATTCACCGGTCTGACCAAGGAGGAGCTGCAGAAGTACGCTGACGACCCGTTCTGGGTGCGCCTGCGCTGGTTCATGTTCGTGCTCTTCTGGGCGCTGTGGCTGTGCATGCTGGCCGGCGCCATCGCCATCATCGTGAAGGCTCCGAAGTGCGCCGCGCCTGAACCCAAGACCTGGTTCGTAACGCAGCGTTAGAATAGCGCCATAGACGGGGTGTAAGGGACAGCGTCCCGAATACTGATAGGGTGCAAGCGGACCATGAAACAGAACAAGTTTCCCCTAGGAACATATGTCAGGAAACGTCAAAAATTTTTTGTAATAGTAAATGCAGTCAGCTGATCGCGATCTTGTACGGAAGGTCGAAATTTTATTGCCCTTTCCTGACATATGTTCCTAGGGGAAAGTTGTTCAGTTTCATGGTCTGCTTGCACCCTATCAGTATTCGGGACGCTGTCCCTAACACCCTGTATGTAATTCATACGCGTATATTATTATTTTGACATGAAACCACGAGCTCGCTTTGCTCGCAATACTACTACACATCTAGTTACTATTATTTTTTACGAGATGTGACGAGGTCTTTTTGCTCACAGTATTAACCATCATTATTTCACTACTATCGCCACGTCGGAAATTTTTGAGTATTGTTTTCCAAGGTTGTTTCAGAAACATGTGTATCACTATAGTGACAGGTTGTCAGCCTGTCGCCTAAAAATTGTAATACACAAATACTCCGAGTCCCTTAGTCGCCTCATACGACACCCGCGGGAAGGATATGGGGTGATGCTATTCTAAGCCGGCATTTACAAGTTTAATCTAACCCAACTATTTTCAGGTACGAGAAGGGCCCGCTGGTAGACTACTCATCAGACTCCCCAGTGGACTACACCGCTCTCGAGCAAGACCTGGTGAAGCTTCACGAGGCCCAGGTCCAGGGCATCTTCATCAGCCCCTGCGAGAACACCTACGAAGTGCTGGATGATCACACCTGCGTCGAAAAGTTTAAAGAGTTCTTGAAGAAAGCGCAGGAGAAGAGTGTCAAGTGAGTGTCATAATATAAAATTACTATCGAGTCCAACGGAAAGTATTACAATCTATGTTACCTATATAAGTTTGCTATTTTATAGCTTGGCCAGAAAGAGTAGAAATTAAATAAAATGGAACTAAAATATTTGTGTGAAAAATTGTTGCCCTAGTTAAGCGTTATCTGTCAGATTTGACAGATCGCGAAGTTAGCGGTGCTCTCATTTTTTATTTACTGTTTATGGTCACTCGTTCTTTATTCATCTGTTTTACGCTTGCTTATATGTTCATAAACTTATGAACATATAAGCAAGCAGAGTCAGCACGGTTTCTTATGTGCGGGAACACACACGAGCGGAGCGAGAGAAATTTTTCTTTTATACACACTAGAAATACATGTTTGTGTCCTAGTTTCAAATGTGATTTGCTTGGCATTTTAGATGTTACTCTAAAAACAGTATTATTATTATTATTATTTTGAGCCAGACATGTCCCACTGCAGGGCAAAGGCCTCCCTCTCTTTCTTCCACTTTTCCCTATCCTGGGCCGCCAAAAACAGTATATAAAGTGTAAAAATATTAAATGCAAATATTTTAAGGGGTGAATCAGCTCATGAAACTGAACAACTTTCCCCAAGTAATAGGTCGAATTATGGAAAAAAAATTTGGACCTCCCATACAAAATGTAGCAGGCAAGCGAGTCAACTGTATGGGAGGTTAAAAATTTTTTGCAGCAAATATTTTTACACCTTATATTTTATTTATAAACTAAGTTTCTTAATCTGATTCTTAGGCTGATCGTGGACCTGACGGCGAACTTCGTGTCGACCACTCACAAGTGGTTCGTGGCGAGCGCGAACGGCTCGGCGGAGTTCGACCGGTACTTCGTGTGGGCACCCGCCAAGGAGTACCACTCGGACACCAACGAGCCCAAACCGCCCAACAACTGGGTAACGATATAGTTATTTGGATAACAAGGAAGCAAAGTTGCTTTTTGCTGCTGCCAATTTAGAATCCCGTGGTAGCGAAGAATACTAAAATTCATCTCACCTCTACCAGTGAGAAAATGATGTGGTCTTAATTATTGAGAATTTTCGATGATTTGATTTTCTGAAAATAAATCAATTTATTATTACACCTGAGGGTAGAAATACTGACAGCATTCGAAGCGGCCTAAAGACAGTATCTCGAGTGTCGAGGACCTGGCCACCTAGATCTCTATGATGTCATTGACGTCACATCGTGACGTCACCTGTTGTTCTTTGTCTTTTTATATGCCATTCATTACGTATACAATATAATTTTACAGTCCACATTGGTCTGGTGTTTTTATCCCTAATATCGAGGGTAGAAATACAGGCTGTTTAGAAGAAAGATAACTTTCTTTCAAGGCATGAACGAGGTCATGAAACTAAACAACATTCCCCATGGAACATAGGTCGAAATATGAAAAGAAATTGTACTTAACAACCCCATTTACAACCTCACTGTGACATTTTGTATGGGTGATCCAAAATTCTTTTTCATATCTCGACCCATGTTCCTTAGGGAAAGTTGTTCAGTTTCATCCCTTGAAAAGAAGTAATCACTCTTCCATACAGCCTGTATTATCAGTATTTGATTTTATATGTTTTTAGATTTTCGCGGTTGTTCACAACACTTAAATTACCAGTAGTAACGGGATTATCACCACGATTATGTTAGTTTTTACCTCGAATATTTCGAAGCGGTTAAACGCTCCATGTTCACGAGTAGACTGTTTCGGCGAATGTTGTCAATAATCGTGGTGATAATCCCGTTAATACTAGTAATTTAAGAGTTGAGATTTTGTAAAGCGATCGTCACGAGAAACTAAAGAAGACTTGACACTGTCCCTTTTGACTGTCCTGATGGCGTAGCGGATAATATGCCTGCCTTCTAAGCCGAGGGTCGTGGGTTCGATCCCCACCGGACTCAAATATTTGTTTAGTCAATTTTCAAATATTCGTGTTGAGTCTGGGTGTTTTCTATGTATAATATGTATTAATTAAAAAAAAAAAGTATATATGTATTAGTATCAGCTATCTAGTTCCCATAGTACAAGCTTTGCTTAGTTTGGGGCTAGATGGCGCTGTGTGAATTGTCCATGATATTTATTATTTATTTACACTTGTTTTTGTAGAAATCCCTCGCGGACGCGGCCCCCGCGTGGAGCTGGTCGGGCGCGCGGCAGCAGCACTATCTCCACCAGTTCCGCAGTGACCAGGCTGACCTCAACTTCCACGAGGCGGCGGTGGTGCAGCGCTTCGACGACGTGCTGAACACCTGGCTGGCAGCCGGCGCAAGTGGAGTCAGGTGTGTTGTCTACACTTGTTACTCCACCAGTTGAACAGTGACCAAGCTGACCTCAACTTCCACGAGGCGGCGGTGGTGCAGCGCTTCGACGACGTGCTGAACACCTGGCTGGCAGCCGGCGCAAGTGGAGTCAGGTGTGTTGTCTACACTTGTTACTCCACCAGTTGAACAGTGACCAGGCTGACCTCAACTTCCACGAGGCGGCGGTGGTGCAGCGCTTCGACGACGTGCTGAACACCTGGCTGGCAGCCGGCGCAAGTGGAGTCAGGTGTGTTGTCTACACTTGTTACTCCACCAGTTGAACAGTGACCAGGCTGACCTCAACTTCCACGAGGCGGCGGTGGTGCAGCGCTTCGACGACGTGCTGAACACCTGGCTGGCAGCCGGCGCAAGTGGAGTCAGGTGTGTTGTCTACACTTGTTACTCCACCAGTTGAACAGTGACCAGGCTGACCTCAACTTCCACGAGGCGGCGGTGGTGCAGCGCTTCGACGACGTGCTGAACACCTGGCTGGCAGCCGGCGCAAGTGGAGTCAGGTGTGTTGTCTACACTTGTTACTCCACCAGTTGAACAGTGACCAGGCTGACCTCAACTTCCACGAGGCGGCGGTGGTGCAGCGCTTCGACGACGTGCTGAACACCTGGCTGGCAGCCGGCGCAAGTGGAGTCAGGTGTGTTGTCTACACTTGTTACTCCACCAGTTGAACAGTGACCAGGCTGACCTCAACTTCCACGAGGCGGCGGTGGTGCAGCGCTTCGACGACGTGCTGAACACCTGGCTGGCAGCCGGCGCAAGTGGAGTCAGGTGTGTTGTCTACACTTGTTACTCCACCAGTTGAACAGTGACCAGGCTGACCTCAACTTCCACGAGGCGGCGGTGGTGCAGCGCTTCGACGACGTGCTGAACACCTGGCTGGCAGCCGGCGCAAGTGGAGTCAGGTGTGTTGTCTACACTTGTTACTCCACCAGTTGAACAGTGACCAGGCTGACCTCAACTTCCACGAGGCGGCGGTGGTGCAGCGCTTCGACGACGTGCTGAACACCTGGCTGGCAGCCGGCGCAAGTGGAGTCAGGTGTGTTGTCTACACTTGTTACTCCACCAGTTGAACAGTGACCAGGCTGACCTCAACTTCCACGAGGCGGCGGTGGTGCAGCGCTTCGACGACGTGCTGAACACCTGGCTGGCAGCCGGCGCAAGTGGAGTCAGGTGTGTTGTCTACACTTGTTACTCCACCAGTTGAACAGTGACCAGGCTGACCTCAACTTCCACGAGGCGGCGGTGGTGCAGCGCTTCGACGACGTGCTGAACACCTGGCTGGCAGCCGGCGCAAGTGGAGTCAGGTGTGTTGTCTACACTTGTTACTCCACCAGTTGAACAGTGACCAGGCTGACCTCAACTTCCACGAGGCGGCGGTGGTGCAGCGCTTCGACGACGTGCTGAACACCTGGCTGGCAGCCGGCGCAAGTGGAGTCAGGTGTGTTGTCTACACTTGTTACTCCACCAGTTGAACAGTGACCAGGCTGACCTCAACTTCCACGAGGCGGCGGTGGTGCAGCGCTTCGACGACGTGCTGAACACCTGGCTGGCAGCCGGCGCAAGTGGAGTCAGGTGTGTTGTCTACACTTGTTACTCCACCAGTTGAACAGTGACCAGGCTGACCTCAACTTCCACGAGGCGGCGGTGGTGCAGCGCTTCGACGACGTGCTGAACACCTGGCTGGCAGCCGGCGCAAGTGGAGTCAGGTGTGTTGTCTACACTTGTTACTCCACCAGTTGAACAGTGACCAGGCTGACCTCAACTTCCACGAGGCGGCGGTGGTGCAGCGCTTCGACGACGTGCTGAACACCTGGCTGGCAGCCGGCGCAAGTGGAGTCAGGTGTGTTGTCTACACTTGTTACTCCACCAGTTGAACAGTGACCAGGCTGACCTCAACTTCCACGAGGCGGCGGTGGTGCAGCGCTTCGACGACGTGCTCAGCACCTGGCTGGCAGCCGGCGCAAGTGGAGTCAGGTGTGTTGTCTACACTTGTTACTCCACCAGTTGAACAGTGACCAGGCTGGCCTCAACTTCCACGAGGCGGCGGTGGTGCAGCGCTTCGACGACGTGCTGAACACCTGGCTGGCAGCCGGCGCAAGTGGAGTCAGGTGTGTTGTCTACACTTGTTACTCCACCAGTTGAACAGTGACCAGGCTGGCCTCAACTTCCACGAGGCGGCGGTGGTGCAGCGCTTCGACGACGTGCTGAACACCTGGCTGGCAGCCGGCGCAAGTGGAGTCAGGTGTGTTGTCTACAGTTTTCCCAAACTTAACCGTGTGATGCCGGCTTAGAATAGCATCACCCCATTTTCTACCCGTGGGTGTCGTAAGAGGCGACAAAGGGACTTGAGGGTTTCAGGTGTATTACAACTTTTAGGCGACAGGCTGACAACCTGTCACTGTAGTGATACACATATTATCTCAAACGGCCCTCTATATTTGTCAGACGTGGCGATAGCGATCGTATTTTTACGGCCGTTAACGCTCTGCCTACCCCGTAAGGGATAAAGGCGTGATTTATGTATGTAGTTTGCCCAAACCATGGTCAGATCACTCAGTTCTAATTGGTACTTCACTAAAACTATTGCCGAAAATTGGTAGCTTAATTTTCAGATATTAAGACATAGCCATATCTCTGTACACACATAGGGCACGCAAAGTGAGCTAGATTTTGCTTCACTACATGGTATAACCACCAGAAACGCTTTTTTCAGGAGGACTAAAATGTCATGTGGTAAACATTGCAGCATGGATTTTTTTTTGAGATTTTTTCTCTAATATCATTTGTTTATGATTTCACAATCACTACATAGTGTAGAGCAAAGTTGCTTTTCGCGTCTGTATGTATCTATGTATGTTTGCTTGAATTTTAAAAACTATACAACCGATTTTGATGCAGATTTTTTTAATAGATAGACGGGGGGGGGGGGGCCTCGCAGGACTGCCCTCTTCAATTTCCAAGTAATCTCAGTAGAGGGGTAACACGAGTATTATATTTTATAATTCCAGATTGCTGAAAGCCCGCCACCTGGTCGTGAACCTGGATCTTCCCGACGAGGCGCTGAGCACGGTGCCGGGCGCCAGCCACGCCGAGTACGGCTTCTACCACCACAAGCACACCAGCGACCAACCCCAGCTGGCGAACTTATTCGCGCACTGGGCGCATCTCGTCAGGGGAGCTAATAGTGGTAAGTTCCATTTCCGCTATTTTCTCTAAACTGGGTAGGAACCGAGACTTGGCATCGTTCGCATCGTTCTACTACTTCAGCTTGCGATTGTCAAAATTACAATGGCTAAAATGCTTATATTATTACACAACATGGAAGCTTCTTTCATGACAAACTCTGCAATATATTTATTTATCTATTAATTATGTAACCGGAGGCATTCAAGTGGTAGCGCCCGCGGGCGACCCCGCAGTCAGCCATCTTGTAATCTCAAGTTGTCCGTAATCTCATTGTAATTTTCTTTGCTTGTAATTGGCATATTTTTATACTACTTCTACAGCCATAACCGTCCACCGCTGGTCATGGGCCTCCCCAATAGGGGGGATTGTTTATACATTAAGTTAAAAATGTTTTAAGGCTGTAAGCTACCTAAATAAAATAAAAATACCATAGGAATCGTCTAACGTTGTAGCATACCGAATGAATGTAGCCGTAACAATGGTGTTGCCTGTTTGAGAAAAACATGTATCCCAGGTTCAGTTATTGCAAAAAGGTTGAAGTATTTATTTATCTATGAAGAATCAGTAATTTTTTTTTTCAAATTTATTTCGTTTATAATTTATTTACTACATTTGTTATTTCGGCCTTATTATCGGCAAAAGTTGATTTTTCTATTGCTTTATAAGCAAGCAGTATTTTATTATCTGTAGCGTTTTATACTTTAGTTTATGTGTGCGTAACGGTGTACCACATTTTGGGAATGTCAGCATGGTGTCAGCGATTTTTTTAAGAAACTGATATACAGTATGGTATACAGGATGTTAACAAAAGTACTAACTACCTTTTAACGACGACCGATGTGGCGCAGTGGTAGTGCGACTGCCTTTGACGCAGAAGGTCCCGGGTTCGATTCTCGGTGGGTCACTCACAAAGTTGATATCTATCACTTTGTGAATTTGTTCCCAGTCTGGTTAGGACATTGCGGGCTGAACCACCCGATTGTCCGTAAGTAAGATGGTTCCGTGTTTCGGATGGCACGTTAAGCCGTAGGTCCCGGTTGCTGTCTCTGATCACTTAGACGGCGGTCGTTACACAACCATGTCAGAAGCCTACTACTTGTAGAAGGCGGTTGAAAAATTCTGACACTAGGGTTCATCGGGTCGTAGGACGACTCGGTGTCCCACACGAAAAAGAAGAAGACTACCTTTTAAGGGATGACCCAGCCCACAAAACTGAACAACTTTCCCAAGAAACATAGGTCGAAATATGACTCCTCTACTATATGACTCCCATACAAAATTACCATTCGACCGACGGTCCAAAAAATTTCTCATATTTCGCCCTATGTTTACTGGGGTAAGTTGTTCAATTTCATGGGCTGATTCACACCTTAAAATATTTTTACACCTTATATTTTTGCGTCTAAAACTTTACCATAATGTTGTCCATAGAAAACGTATTCACGATCCACGAGGACGGCGTCTTAAAACCCGAGTGGTTCAAACAACACAACGCGTCCTCCCTACACCCGCCCTACGCCGCGCCTGTCAGACTGACAGCCGACGTCAATGCGGCTGTCGCACACATCAACAGCTCCTCTCAGCACTGGCCTATACTGCAGGTAGGATTTTAAACAATGATGATGAAAATAAAGTATAGACGTGTAACCAACTGCACATATTTTAGGCAGTGAACCAATATCCCAGATAAGGGCAAAGGTTGTCTTTCTCCGTCGTTCGAAATATCAAATCACATTTCTTTACTAGTGGGGAAAAGTGATTTGAATTTCGATTATCTCGTTTAACGCTAAGGTTTTCAAAAACTAGTCGTGATAATGGCGACGATTTCCAAACAAAAATCCTATTTATTGTCGTTTCGTAAAATTTCTGAACGTACCTTTGAAAATTTGTATTCTATTTAGTTAAAACCACATAATGACATAAGGTTCATTTTTTTAGTAAACTAAGGTAAATAGACCTTATATCATAGCATTTGATCCAAGGTCACAAACGTCACAGGTACCAAGCTTTTACAAACTAAAGTGTTTATTACTTATCATTGTATGTTTTCCAACAGTTGATCTCAGACGACCCGACTACCAATGAGGAGTTGCCCGCCCTGGCCGCGCTGCTCCGCGCCGCGCCCGCGCTCGCGCCCGCGCAGCTGCCCGCCGACGCCAACGACACGCGACACGTGAGTGATGATGATGATCTCTCCGACCGATTTCGGCCATGGCGACCACTTCGACTCCTAATCAGATCGGCGCTGATGCGCCCGGAGATGGCTATTGTAGCCAATTTTGTCAGTAAACTCCCGTGCACAGAGTGGACACGTGAGTTTGCCGTTTACGTAATTATAGTTAATGGCGACGGGTGGACGGGCCTTCAGCTCATCGCGCTTAGCGTCGAGGTCTGCTTTACGCTGTTCCTCAAACTCGCGGACTTGCCTCTTAACCATCCCGCGCCATCCATCTTTACAACTACCAATGAGGAGTGGCCCGCCCTGGCCGCCCACACCAACGACACGCGACACGTGAGTACAATCTTTACCAATGGATAATCTAGTGTAGTTTACAGAGTGTAAAAAAAATTGCTGCAAATATTTTAAGGGGTGAACCAGTCGATGAAGATGGACAACTTTCCCCAAGGAACATATGTCGAAGCATGTAAATAAATTTAGACCAACAAAATTACCAACCGACCTAGTCAATTTGTTTAGGAGGTCCAAAATTTTTTCTCATATTTCGACCTATGTTCCTTGGGTAAAGTTGTTCAGTTTCATTGGCTGAGTCACCCTTGAGCTCAGACGACCCCACTACCAATGAAGAGTTGCCCGCCGACACCAACGACACCCGACACGTGAGTACATACATACGTAGTCGGTCCCAAAGTTCTGTCATATATGAAAATACTGATAAAATAAAAAGTACCAATCCGTTTTTAAAAATTTATATATCAATTAAAAATACAATCATCGAAGAATCAAAATAACATAAAACTATTCGAAATGACCTCCCTTGCTTTTAACAATGGCCTTCAACCGCGGCGGCCAGTCGTCTATCGCAGCACGCACCATATCCATGTCGATTTCAGCGACTGCTTTAACTATGGCTGACTTCAGACTCTCCAAATTTTTATGGGGCTTAGCACAGACCTTGCTCTCTAAGACCTGCCAAATTTTATAGTCCAGAGGATTAAGGTCCGGACTGGAGGAAGGCCAATCTTCGTGTCTTATAAACTCAATGTTTTGACGTTCAAACCAGGCTTGAGTGGTCCTGGCTTTGTGAGCGGGCGCAGAATCCTGCTGGAATACAAAGTGATGTCCTGAAAATAGTGTGTTGGGCAGGTCTTTGACGTACCGATCCAAAACCGTCTCTTGGTACACTTTTGCGCTGGTTTTGACCCCCTTTTCGCAAAAATGAACCTCAGTTGGCCCATAGTAGGAGACTCCTAACCAGACCATGACTGAAGAGGGATGATGCCCATGTTGCACCCGCGGAACTTTGTTTCCTGCTTCTTCAGAGCTGGTAGCGTACACTCTATCGTTTTGTTTATTATACTTTTCTTCTATATCAAAAATTTTTTCGTCTGTAAAAAGTATATCGCGGTGCCGGTTTTTCGCGTACCGTTTTAACAACACCCGAGATCTTTTGAGTCTAATTTCTTTTAAACGGGCATTAAGTAAGTGCCCACTCTTTTTTCGTATGCTCGCAGCTTAAGGTCTTCGTTTAAAACCTTTTTGACTGTTTTTCTACTAACCTTCATCTGCAAAGCCATAAGTTTCTGTTTTCGGACAGGATTTCTTCGTATGCGCTCCTTGATCGCTTTGATCACTGCTGGTGTTCTGGCGGAGCGAGGCCGGCCAGTTCTTTTCTTGTCCTCAACACTAGAGACTTCAGTGTACCTAGTTATAGTACGATACCCAAACCTAAGCGTTATTTTCAATTTTTTGAGCAACTTGAAAATGGTACTCGGCGAGTGCCCACAGCGACGCAACGCCAAAACTGCTATTCGGTTTTCTTTCAAAGTCCACTCCATCGTGAAAAATCGCGCCAAATGATTATTTATTGTTTTAAAATAATTGTTAAACATTCAAAAACGGAATGCAATAAAACTTTTCCAAATCCGTGTTCTAAATTCAAAAATAATATGCCAGTGACAGAACTTTGGGACCGACTACGTACATACATTCATATATCACGCCTTTATCCCTTGCGGGGTAGGCTGAGCGTTAACAGCCGTAAGAATACGGTCGCTATCGCCACGTCTGACATTTTTGAGGATTGTTTTCACTGTTATTTTTAAGTAAGTACACAAACTTCGAAAGGTGTATCTACTCATGATTCTCAACAACTTTTACTGTTGGGTGTTCCTTTGAAAAGTTCATACCTACTCTGCAAAAATGTATGGAACACCCCCATTTTTTTTGCGATTTTGCCTTTGGCCCAATAGTAAATATTGTTCAGAATCATGAGTAGAAACACCCAACAAAGTTTGTGTACGGTACATACACACAAATTACGCCTTATCCCTTGTGGGGTAGGCAGAGCGTTAACGATCATAAAATTACGGTCGTTATCGCCACGTCAAACAAATATTGAGGGCCCCTTCAGATGATTAGCGTATCACTGTAGTGACAGGTAGTCGGCCTATCGCCTAAAGTTGTAATACGTGGTACATAAAACCCTGGAGTCCCTTAGTTGCCTCTTACAACACCCGCGGGAAGAGTTGGGGTGATGCTATTCTATGCCGGCATCACACGGCATCTGAAACGACCCTTAAACATTTTGTCAGATGTGGCGATCACAACTGTAATATTACTGTCGTTAACGCTCTGCCTACCCCGCCAGAGATATAGGCGTGATTTGTGTGTGTGTGTGTGAATCTTGTTCTTTACCAGTGTACCCAAACTCGGTCTTTCTATTATTTTACTTATGCATTTCAAAACATGATGTATGTCGCAGTGTTTGTTTGTAACCATAGTGTGTTTGTTTCCAGTTTGGTCAGCTGTCGGCGCTGCGCAGTGAGCCGAGCGTGCAGTTCGGCCAGCAGCTGGTGGCGGCCGTGCCCGACAACAACTCCACTGACCGACTCATCGCGGTTGCCAGGTAAAACTAATGTTCATACAGGGTGTGAAAAAATACCTGCAAAAGAAATAAAAGACAGACAAAAACATAAATTAGGAAAGAGTAGAAAAATAGTTTCCACGACTGAATATTATTTATACAGGGTGAAAAAAAAGTACTAACTTCCATTTATTTTATCATTTATTTCAAAACTTACATTTACAGTCTAGCCACACATGTAAGCCTTAACCTAGTTAACAAATTTAATATCTAACTAGTAAAATCTATTTCTATTAAGCTACTTTTTGTGAAAGTAAAGTCTAGATTACCTAGACATGACATTAGTCCTGCTGATGCTAGGAATCTGTTTTCTGTGCAAGCAAAGATGTCCACATTAGTGTAAATCATTCTTGGTTCAGGAGTGTTAACGCCTCCACCATAGGTGTGGTAGAAAGTCACCGTGGAATCAGACGTGGAATGTCACCGTTTGACTGGCACCGTTTCACCCCATAAAGTATTTGCAGCTAATAATTTTACGCCCTATATTTGTTTGTTGTATCCCAGATGGAAGGTGGGGCAGCCCGGCTACGTGGCGGTGCTGAACCCGGGCCCGCGGGCAGCCTCCGCCAACCTGACCGAGCTCGGCGTGGTGCCCGCCACGCTCGCCGTGCACCACGTCTCGCCGCTTGTCAAGCAGATGACTGAGTGAGTATCTCTATTGTAATATATAGCATGTAAAAAAAACAACTGTTTAATACACAAACAAGTCCATACTGCGAGCGTAGTGAGTTATACAGGTTGTAAGGGACGGTGTAACGATAACTTGCAGGCGTGCTTAGACTATGAAACTGAACAACTTTTTCTTTGTATGGGAACAAACTGACTTTGTATGGGAACTCGAAAAATTTTATTTGTTTCCCGCCATAGCCCCCATAGTAAAAGTTGTTCAGTCTCATGGTCTGATCACGCCCACAGTTTTCGTTACACCGTCTCTTCCACCCTGTATATTTCATAAAAAAATTAGCTGCAAATATTTTAAGGGGTGCATTAGCCCATGAAACTGAAAAATTTTCCCCAAGGAGCATAGGCCGAAATATAAAAAATATTTGGACCTCCCATACCAAACGTAGCAGCCGAGCGAGTCAACTGCATGGGAGGTCCAAATTTTTTTTCATATTTCCACCTATGTTTCTTGGGAAAAGTTGTTCAGTTTCATGGGCTGATTCACCCCTTAAAATATTTGCAGATATTTTTTTTGCAGCCTATATTATCTGTGACACGGTGTGATTGTTGCAGCCACGCGGTGAACAAGGAGGTCTCTGCGGAGGACGTGGCGGTGCCGGCGCGCGCTGCGCTGCTGCTCTCCTTCGTGCCGCGCACCGACGCCACTGCTTGAACAACCGCTACTCGCATTACATGCTCACTGAGGTCATACCGCGATAGCTGTTCAGGCGGGAAAGGAGAAAGCGTAGAGACTTGACTCGGACCCAGCTTTATTGATTTATCGGCCCCAAAACCACCTACATACACACATATCACGCCTTTATCCCTTGCGAAAATCATACATACATACAGAAATCACGCCTTTATCCCTTACGGGGTAGGCAGAGCGTTAACGAGCGTAAAATAATGTCGTTATCGCCACGTCTGACAAATATATCATTCCTGTAGCTTGACCATAAAGAGTAGATAAAAAATAGGGCGCCAATTTCTTCTGTCAAATCTGATAATAACGCCCAACTATGGCAACAATTTTTCATACAAAATTTCTAGTTAATTTTTTTTAATTTCTACTCTCTCTGGCCAAGCCGTATATACCTACATATGAAATTGTGAATATCGCTGGAGCCGTTGACAATGAAGAAAATAAACGTTTATGTATTAGGTACGACAAAACCAGTAGATAAAAACAGAAAGTGAATACTGAATACAACGTAAGCATCAGAGGATCATTCTTCGACTCAATGGCCCACAGGCTATAAGAAAAATATATATAAGAAGGAATCAAATAAGGGGCAGATTTGGAGCTAAAAGCAGTAGCATGGAAGAATAAAAATTATCTGTCGAAAACTTTATTTTGAAAAAAGACTATAAGCCAAATTAAAAATAAACTGTATCCTTTGAACAGATACTTCGGTTGACCTCTACGACAATAAGCTTAAAGTTGAAAATGCCGTGTACGCGTGTCGCGTAGTATGCTACAACCGTATATATATAACGGTTGGTTGATTTGCATTTTAACCTTTTTTATAATTGTGAAAAGAACAATAGTAAACGTTTGTGTAGCATTATATAAGACTTTTCTTTCTCATTCCGTGAATAGTTCCTCAATATCATGCTTAACACGATGATGCTGCTATAGCCGTCTATTTGACGTCCTAAATTTGGCAGTACTGCTATGACCGTCGTACTTACCAGTACTGTAAATGACAGAACGGTTAAGGCAGTCGAATCTGCCATATATTATAATGAAGACCATTGTCTACTGTCACACCACACAAAATCTCAAAGTGCTAGGTGTCAAATAACGTTAATTTACCCACACATATCTGAACCCGTCTCCCCAAGGCCCGCGCACTCACACTGGTAATTGATAAATGGGTTTATCTAGTGGCAGTACGGCTAGAACCGTCCATACAAAAAAGTAGTGTCAAAATGGGGTGATGTACTGTCCATCAACGTGTTAAGGACAAACACATATCTAGTATAACCCTTAGTAGAAAATCGATATCGGAATATACAGGTAAAAAAAATTGCTGCAAATATTTTAAGAGATGAACCAGCCCATGAAACTGAACAACTTTCCCCATGAAACATAAGTCGAAATATGAAAAAAAAAATGTTGGATCTCCTGTACAAAATTACCAACCTACCAAAAAAAATTCTCAATTTCTACCATACCTTGGGGAAAAAGTTTTCAGTTTCATGGGCTGATGCACACCTTAAAATATTTGCAGCTAATGTTTTTACACCTTATAGAACGGCTATGGACTATAGAATCAACCTTTTTTTGATCATCATTCGATATTGGCCTCATAGGTCAGTGACGGATGCTTTAATCAGTGTCTAAGGCAAAATTTTAATCCGCATTCCGAGGGTGAAATTTGCTCTCCACAGACACTGCGTTACCTGGGACGCGATTTCGAAAAACGCTGGATTGCCCAGGACCTGCGCCAACCTCTCGGCCTCCCTGGCTGACTCCACAGAAAGGACGAGTCGATACGTGCGGAGCCAGGTTGGCTGTCACACGCGCCTGACGGACACCCCGTTCGATGGTAGAAAAAACAGAGTGTAAGAGACAGTGTAACGAAAACTTTGCAGGCGTGCTCAGACCATGAAACTGAACAACCTTTTCTATGGGGGCTATGCTGGTAAACGTGAATAAAATAAAAACTTGATCAGCTGAGTGACTTTGTATGGGAACTCGAAAAATCTTTTTCGTTTCCCAACATAGCCGCCATAGTCAAGGTTGTTCAGTTTCATAGTCTGATCAGATCACGCCTGCAAAGTTTTCGTTACACCGTCCCTTACACCCTGTACACATAATGTAGAGAAAAACGACTACATTGGACAAGTTTCAGCTTCACCGGTCGACAGCTCACACACGCCCGCCCGTGTAGACCATCAGCGGTCTACCTTTGAAACTCGTGAGATTATTGGTCTTGGTCTACTTCGACAATCGATGTGGCGCAGCGGTAGTGCAACTGCCTGTGACGCAGAAGCTTCCGGGTTCGATTCTCGGTAGGCCCTCACAAAAGGTGACCTTTTTCACTTTGTGAATTTGTTCCCTGTCTGGTTAGGAAATTGCGGGCTGAACCGCCCGATTGTCTATAAGAAGTGTGATTACGTTTTTCTGGTGGCACGTTAAGCCGTAGGTCCCGGGAACTGTCTATGATTAGGTACTTAGAAGGTCGTTACACAGCCATGTCAGAAGCTTGCTACTTGTAGAGGCGGTTGTAAAATTCTGACACAAGGGTTCAGACGTTGGACAACTCAAGGGTCCCACACGAAGAGCGAGAGATTCATCTACTCTATAGGTAGTTTCTACCAGCCTTAGTTTCATTCTTCCATGAAGCGAGTGTACCTACAGAGTTGCGCCCTAGGTATTGTGTTGAACCCAAAGTAGGACGGGCGGTAAACTAGGGCGCCTGGGTAGCTACCCTCCTAACCGGGTTACTAGGGCAGACCTAGCTATTATAGTTATGCTAGACAAACAAGGGAATAGTATTTGTTTTAGTTAGATAAAATTGTTTTGATTGGCATCAATCCCGGAATTACAGTTCGAATACAGTCAAATGGGGAAAATGAGACTAGCGGGTAACTTAGGACATGGTCGACACCAGCATCTATGAACCAGTTATAAGCCTATAACGTTATAACTGGTTGATAAATGTAGAGTCCAAAGTTTTCAACCAGTTACATTACAAGGTTATAGTTGGTTCATATATGCTGGTGTCGACCATGTCCCAAGTTACCCGCTACTCTCATTATTTGTAACTCTTCGATCTGTTTGTTACAAAATCTATTCTTTATTTCAAATGAGGCAATAAAATAGTCCAACAATGCTCGGGCCACCAGGTGTTGATATTAAAACGTGTAACTTTGTACCTACTTTCTTTCGATGTAACTAACCGGGAAAGTGAGACACGAGGCAGTAAATAAATTATGGTTGAAGAAATATGTGCAAAAGTAGGTAGAGAGCCGTATGAATCCGGCCACCTGTTCCTAATTGAGAGATCTTGCTGCGCTCAGGGCCTCATTCAGCATAAAAGGCGTCCCAATACGGAATTTTCTTTAATTTTTTGTTATTAATATTCTAGTCGTTAGATAGATGGCGCTGCGCTTGGTGTGTTACCGTAAAGAACGGAACGTAATATTATTATTTTTGTTTTTTGAACGGACTCGGACTCATTTGGAACGACAGTGTCAGTGCATGCCAGACTGTCGTCTAGTCTGTTTTTTAGTCTTTTTGCTTTGGAATCTACACTAAAACTACTAACATGCATAGTCAACGCCATCTATCGGGTTTTTGGAAAACTAGTTTTGTTTTTAATTCTCAAAAAGAAAACCTTCTATTGCAGAGATAAAAGTGAGACCTAGTAATAAAAACAGAAACAATCACACAAAGTTAATATTTGCCCGTATGGTCAACTCGTTTTTGCTCGACACTCTTCCCAGGCGGTGTCGTAGTAATATCCACATCGATGAGACAGTAGGTATGTACCTATAGTCTGTAAGTTTAGGTACTTATCTTTTTGTAAACACTTCTGAACTGTCAGTTTCATACAAAGTTTGTTTACAAAAAGATAAGTACCTAAACTTACAGACTATACTAAAGCAGTGGATGGAATTTATATGAGAAAATCACAATCTTGTTCAGTATATGGTGCAAGAAAAAATCGGCCTGTCTCGTGGCATATCAACAGCAAGATAGATAATAAAGATAAACAATGAAAACTTAACATTGAAATATGAAAATGATGTAAATGATAAGATAATCTAGGCACGTTACGTAATGTGAAAATGAAATCTATATATCATATACAAATACAAAATACAATCATTATTAGTTACATGGATATTACTACAGTTAAATTAATCAACATGAGCAGAAATGAGTCACTGCTCAACTTATATCAAATTCCTTAAGACATCGCTCTGTTGAAACTTGAAGTTGGAATCAACAGATTCAATGTTATTTTCTTGAATCCCTGCCGCCGGTCCTGTGCTTGCAGGCGTACAATCATACGGACTACTGGCTCCGACGTAGCGTCTTCCAGTTCATACTCCTTGTTTTCCGTAGTATTCTCTCTTATTTATCTAGTTTGTAGTTAGTTATGCTATGCTACACAGCACAGTACGTTAGTAATATAATAGATTATTCGCAATATCACTACGTACGTACATAGTATAAAGCAAAGTCGCTTTTCGCGTCTGTCTGTATGTATGTTTGCTTAAATCTTTAAAAGTACATAATTGATTTTGATGCAGATTTTTTTAATCGATAGAGTGATTCAAGAGGAAAGTTTTTAAGTATAATACTTGCCGGGAAAAATCCTTATTCCCACGGGCAAATGAGTTGAAGCGGGCGCAGCCGCTGGGGCAGGCCGCTAGTACATAATAATATCATGCCTTTATCCCTTGCGGGTAGGCAGAAATACGTAAAAATGTGGTCGCTATCACCACGTCTGGCAATCACTTAAAGGGCCGTTTCAGGATAATCTTGTAAATGCGACATGACGAGTCTCGTTGCCGCCTCTTACAACACCATTGATAGATATGAAGTTACCTACACAACACCTACGGTAAAGAATGGAGTGATGTTAATGAAAGTCGGCATCACACGGCAACTTTGCCTCTCATATGATTTAGAATAGTAGGTACATGTTTTTAAACAAGGTACTAGACTAATACGGGTACCAAATTGTAAGATCTCAAAGACCAAGACGAGACTCCAACTTCTCCAAAGGCTGGGAGCGGTTTTGTCCTGAGGGTTTTTCGATATTAAAAAAAAAACTACTAATAAAACCTCCTGTAACTTTTTGACCACAGCGTCACTGTGATGGTTGACATTCTGCAGGATGTGACACTGTTTTGGCAAATAATCACAGCACCTAAATAAACACAAAATTATAAAAGAAACGTTTGTCTTATTATTTATAATATCAAATCATAGTTATCTGCAATTTAATCATAAAGAATAATTCCCATGTCATCGCAGCTGAAGGATGTGATTCTAAAGGCTTCGATTTCAGAGGAGATGTCGAACAAGGAGTGTTTCAATACGCCTGTTATTACATCTCTTTACACAAAAAATAACCCTGAACGCCCGAAATCAGGTACCTCTTACGAAGTATTCCGAAACAACACCACAGCCATAGAAGTTGTAGTAAAAGATGTCCCTCTGAGAAGGAGAAGAACTAAAACCACTTTGAACGACTATGATCACATCAACGATACCAAAATTCAGCAGCTAGAGGAAGAAAATGAAATTCTCAAGATGGATCTCAACCAAGCGAATGCCAAATTAGCCGTAACAAGGAAAGAGCTCATAAGTTTAGTAACTGAACTCAAAAATCAACTAGTAACAGCCAATCGGAGAGAAATAGAGCAACAATACGTAAATATAAAACTGAACATGGAGAATGAAAAATTAAAAACTCACTTGGAGTCAAAATCGAAATTGGTTAATAAATTGAAGAAAGAACTTGCTGGTATGCAAAAGTTGTTAAAATACGTAGTGAAAGGGTTAAAGGTTTGTCCTAAGGAGTATTATTCAGTAAATTCAGATGCAGAATATGACGAATTTGAAAATGGCCTTAAACACGAGACACGCGTAAGTTTCTCTCCTACTTCATTCAATGTTACGACTGATAATGCAAGTTTTGATGGAAATATGTCTAAAAATATGGACACGTTTTAAAGTGAACGGTTCTTTTTATTCTCGTACTTTTGGGAACTCAAAATGATACACAAATACAGGATGTCCCTCGCAAATAAGGAAAAATAGAAAAGGGTTGAAAGGAAGGAGTTGTCCAAAGAAAATATCTAGAAAAACTCTCACGCATGTTATTTGATAAGCAGGAATTTTAACTCTATAATATTCAATATTGTCATAACAGGATATTTATTTATTTATTTATTTAATTATATTAACATCCATTCCACATTTCATTTATGTTGCCAAATAAATGGTAATTTATATAACTGTCGTATATAACGGGGGCATTAGAATGCGAGTGTCTTTTTAGCTGAGTGTGATTATGTGCCTACCCCACCAGGGAAATAGGCGTGAATTGTGTGTGTGTGTGTGTGTGTGATTATGATTTTACACGAGGATAATCTAAAATATTATAATAAACTAGTGGCCTGCCCCAGCGGCTGCGCTGCAACTCATTTTCCCGTGGGAATAATGATTTTTCCCGGCAAGTGTTATACATAAAAACCTTCCTCTTGAATCACGCTATCTATTAAAAACCTGCATTAAAATCAGTTGTGTAGTTTTAAAGATTTAAGCAAACATATAGATGAACGCGAATAGCGACTTTGCTTTATACTTGTTGTAATGATTAAGAGATAATAATATTTAGGGACAGAATGCATAAACCGGGTTTTTCTGCAACTGTTTTCGAATTTGTACCAGAACATTGATTGATTGGTCTCTCCTACCGATTTCGGCCATGGCGACCACTTCGTATTCTAATCAGATCGGCGCTGATGCGAACATTACCAAACGAATAAAGTCTTTTGCTGCCCCAGTTTCGGGTGGCAAGTGCAGTAACCCAACCAATCTGGATGCACCGGGAGCCGGGAGAGGGGGGGGGGAACATGACCGGGTCACCCGGTCGCCGGCCCCGCTTACCCTGCAGCGGGGTACTGACCTAGCCCCGTTACCCCGGTTACCCCGGTTACCCCGGTTACCCCGGTTACCCAGTGACTAGGAGACACACCCTGTCGGTTCGAATGTCATAATTTATTTATTTATTTATTTGTTCTCACTTAACCTAATGTCCATTTTATCACCTATGGGGAGAAAAGCACTCAATGTATTTTCATGTATTAGGGTGTTTCCCCTCAAATAGCAGCTTAAAAAGCATAAAGCCTGAGCTACGGTTAACTATTTAAAACGAAAATAAGAAAAATGACAATTCTTTCGTTGTCAGTCTGTAATAGGGTTAAGTTATATTGATCCATTGCCTCGAAAGTTGTGGGAATTTTTTGTATGCACAGAATGTCCTGACTCCTGCACAGCTTGATGTCAAGTTGGCCCTCTTTATTCAAAACTCCGACTGCACAGTTCGTCGGCTCGTTCGTCGACTCATTGTCTCCGACAGAAACCTTTTATAAAGCGATTGCCAATTTTTTTAACCAACTTTAAAAAGGAGGTTCTCAGTTTGACCTGTATGTTTGTCCGCGATTATCTCAAGTATGGCTGTTACCGATTTTGTTCGACTAAGGAGAAGGTTTTAGGCATATTAACTTTAAAAATGGAGGGTTGTACTTTTACACGTTCGTTGAAGGTTTGGTTCCCTTTAAAATAAGTTTTTGTTACTTATTACAAGATAAAAATTATTTATCTTTCGCATAGGACTGACCCAGATGTTACTAAATAACACAATAAAAACTTAATACAATAAAGGGAAAATAAAAAAGTAGGTGTGTGTATGTGCGTGTGTGCGTGCGCGTGTGCGCGTGCGCGCGCGCGCGTGTGTGTGTGTATGTGTATGTGTTTGTGTGCGTGTGTGTGTGTGTGTGTGTGTGTGTGTGTGTGTGTGTGTGTGTGTTTGTGTGTGCGTGTGGGTGTGTGCTTGTGTGTATGTGTATCCAATAGATAAAAATGACTCAAAGAGTTCTTATTAGTTTTTCTGTTTATCGTACGAAATAGGTTTTAACCATCACTTCACTTCATTTTTACATTCGCGGAGCTTTTTAGGGTAGACGTTTAATTTTCGATTTATATGATTGTAAATGTGAGCAGACATGTGTTGAAATTGTCGTTGGGCGGAAGTTGTTTTAGCAGGATGCTTTTTAACTACTCTGTCCTGCCTCCTTCTTTCACTGTTACTTATATGTTATGTAGGTATCTGCGTATATAATCAATATATCACAAATATCGAGTCAACAAAGCAACGGACAACGCTGTGTATGGGACCAAATATATTTAAGCGCCAGAATCGATTCCTAAGAAAAAAAAATATCAAGTGATTTTTTTTTCTGTTGTATTAGTTTTTCTAAACCTCTACAATTTTGGCCAAAATAAACGGTGTTTTCATAGTAAGTAGCTTATCTAGTTCCATGTCATGACGAATCTTAGATGTAAATCACGTCCTTTTCAGCGTCCCCTTTCGGAGTTTTCGTAAAACGTTTGAGAAATTCTAAAATGGTAAGTTACTTCTTGACTACATCTAGGTATGTATATAATCATACAGGGTTTATTAATTTTGTTAGGCGTTTCTGTTTATGATTCTGGACAACTTTTACTATAGCGCCATCTACGAAATCTCAAAAAAGTAGTGTTCCATACATTTTTGCCGAGCAGGTATCCAATTTTTTTGTGATTTCGTAAGTGACCCGATAGTAAAAGTTGTTCAGAATGATGAGTAGAAACGCATCACCCCATTTCTTCCCGCGGGTATTGTAAGAGACAACTAAGGGACTCAAGTGTTTCATGTGTGTTACAACTTTAGGATGACAACCCGTCGATACGTTGATACACCAATCATCTGAAAGGGCCCAATACTTGTCAGACGTGGCGGTAACGACCGTAATATTACTGTGCCTACCCCGCTAGGGACAATGGCGTGATTTGTGTATGTATGTCGATTGGTATCGTAGGTAGGTACATAGATACGTACACGTATAGGCAGCACAAGGCCAGTTGATGCAATCTCTATATACTTAACTACTCGCTGTTACTAGGCAAATATTTCATGAAAAAAACAGAAAGGAATTGATGGATTTGTTTTAGCTACGAGTTGTGTTTGTTAACTAACTCCATTGTTTCACACCGAAACAGATGTTCCAAACACATACAATACTCTATTCGACAATATTTAATGTAGGTAAGCTATTGTATAGAATAGAATGGAAAATATTGTTGTATTGTATTTTTCTCTATTGTAGAATTTCAACGGGGTCAGATGGAGTTTCGTGTTTGAATTTTCGTTTCCACACGAGTATCTTCAAAGTGTTGTCGTATTGAATTTGAAAAAGGTTTAAAAAGTTCGCATTTTGTATGAGAAGTTAAATAACATCGTTTTCCAGTATGTTGTGCCGTGTTGGTAGCTTTTCACGTTTAGTGAAATACAGTAGTTAACGGGATGTTAGAAAAAGTACTACATCCCTTTATAAGATGTTGTGTTTGAAACAATAACAAGATTCCACGTTATAAAAGAGTCAGACCTCAGTTACCTCGCAGATTTTTGCATGTAACAAAAACGAACGTTTGGAAATTGAGCTCCTGCTCAAACAATGACACTAGTTGAGAAGTGACCAAGGTTAAGGTAGGCAGGCATTTTTTTCTCTTTGCAGGCGTGATCAGACCATAAAACTGAACAGTTTTTCTATGGGGACTATGTTGGGAAATGAATTTTTTTTTCGAGTTTCCATACAAAGCCAGTCAGCTAATCGGGAATTTGTTATGGAAGGTAGATTTTTTTTTAATGTTAACCAACATATCCCCCATAAAAAAAGTTGTTCAGTTTCAAGGTCTGATCACGCCTGCAAAGTTTTCGTTACACTGTCCCTTACCTTGTATACATATAGAGATAAACACTATTCTTCCTTTCTGTCATAAAGCCTGCAGCTAAAATTCACGTGCCACGTTTCCAGTCAATTATAGGGCTGTAAGCTGTCCATGATGAACCACTCGAGTGGGGGATCGTTGGGCAGTTGTAAACAAGCTTAAACCTGTTTATTAGCAGCAAACGACGTCAACAGACTACACACGTTCCGAGATTGTCAGGAGAATATGACAAAATCAGGCAAGAGACGGGTGCCTGCCTAAATATGACAAAGTGAACCTTACTATGAGGCTTAGAGCGTCGGGGGCCTAGTGGCTAGGACACCGGTCTTACAATCTTGAGACCCGACCGCCATGTACCAATGTGTTTTTACTCACGACATTTACCGACTGCTTTTACGGTGAAGGACAAACATCGTGATGAAACCCACATTCATATAAAATTTAAAATCTGATGATATTTGAATGTGACTTAACCTAGGATTCGGGCCAGGTTAGCTTGCGGGTTGCAGAGGTCAGATGGCAGTTGGTCTGTGTAAAAAACTTGGTTCACGTCAAACCCCCTAGGCTAGGTAGCCGACCCCGACAGAGAACGGGATAAGGCAAGGAGAATGATGATATAAAACATGCCGGGAAAATGTCTTAATCCCACGGGAAAACGATAGCAGCTAGGCGGGCCGCTAGTAATATGACAATGTCAGATGAACAAGTCAGCTAAAAGTATAAAATTTCTATCACAGCTGAGAGCCACGAAGCACGTCCCGTGTTTCGTACTAAATCTCCACTCAATTTTGAATTAGGTCAACTCGTGGCCTATCTGTAACTAAGTCTTTTTAATAAACCTCCTTCTGGGGCGCTCGAGTAATATTGAAAGTAAGTTTCTGCCGTGTGATGCCGGCTTAGAATAGCATCACCCCATATCCTTCCCGAGGGTGTCGTAAGAGGCGACTAAGGGACTCGAGGGTATTGGTGTATTACATTTTTTAGGCGACAGGCTGACAACCTGTCACTATGGTGATACACGTGTTTTCTGAAACACATTGGAAAACAATTCTCAAAAACGTCAGACGTGGCGATAGCGACCGTATTCTTACGGCCGTTAACGCTCTGCCTACCCCGCAAGGGATAAAGGCGTGATATATGTATGTCTGTTTGTAGTTCATGCGAAAATCTTACTATTATAATGCGAAAGTTTGTATGTTTATTTGTTTGTCACGCAATAACTGCTGAAATTTCATGAAATTTGGCACACAGGTAGAGGATAGCTTGGATTAAATAGGATAGATTGTTATCCCGATAAAATGTTCCTATAGGCTGCTACGGGATTAAAACCGACTTCCACGCGGAAGGAGCCGCGGGTACCCATTCTCTTTCGTATGGGACGCCGAGTCGTCCAAGGACCCGATGAACCCTAGTGTCAGAATTTTTCAACCGTCTTCTACAAGTAGCAGGCTTCTGACATGGTAGGCCAAGAACTATAAAGTTCATAAAAGATCATTTATATGCAAGTAGCGTGCAAAAAATGCAATTAATTGAATTTTGCATTAGCTCCCTTCTGCCGCTAGCGTCTGCGTTGACTGTGTACAGTGCACTATTGCCGTTCGTCCTCCATGTACATAACTTTGGTAGGTCTAGTGATTTTAAGATCACACACATCATTGGAACTAACTTGGTTTAGGACTGGTTGTAGCCAGGCAAATTCGTTTTACATTTTAATCATTCTTCTTTCTTCTTAGAATAGCATCACCCCACATTCTTCCCGCGGGTTTCGTAAGATGCGACTAAGGGACTCCAGAGTATTAGTGTGTATTACAATTTTTAGGCGACAGGCTGACAACCTGTAACTATAGTGATACACATGTTTTCTGAAACAACCTTAGAAAACAATTCTCAAAAAAATTCAGACGTGGCGATAGCGGCCGTTAACGCTCTGCATATCCCGCAAGGGATAAAGGCGTGATATATGTATGTATGTAAGATTGGTTGTATCCAGGCAAATTCATTTTATATTTAATCATTTATTTAATTCTGTTTATTGAAATAGAGATAGGCAGATCAGCACCTTTGTTAAGCTGGCATCGATATGTTTAGAACATTTTTCACGAGGGTCTCTCTTTTCGTGCATTTTTTTTTTTATATTTCAACCTATGTTCCTCGGGGTTTTTCTTGTTTTTTTTCTTTAATTTTATGGGCTGATTCAACCCTTTAAAGTATTATCAGCTAATATTTTAACACCTTATACTGGTAGGCTGACACGAAGCCTACAATGAGCAATTGGTAGGAGATCGCGCAGGACAGAGATCGCTCGTTTCGGAGGCCAAGATCCTCTTTGGGTAGCTGCGTCAGCGGAGTTATTGGTAGGCTAGCCAAAGCAATGCACAGTCTGAAAACCCTACGACTACGACCCGAGTCTGTACGATTCCAATCGAGCCCCTGAAGGCTGTGTCTAGTCTAGCGGCTCCGCCAGTCTGCCACCGACCGCCGTCGGCGACGCATCGCGCCCATTTCGAAAACCCCTCCGCGTGATTAAAATCTTTACAACCTGTAAAAAAGTATTATCAACTTTTTGATATAAGGGAATGTAAAGCAGTGAAGTGGTGGAAGAAATTTGAAGGTTAAAAGGTCGTTGTCGGAATGGGGTTAGGTGCGAGTCAGCGGCTCTAGGCTATTCGGGTATGTACTGTGTTTTACGTGATTTTTGACCGCTAGTAAACACAGAAGGGTTGTGTTCTACGTGTGTCAGTGAGCGTGACTTTTTTCTGTCATGATAATTATTATTTTGATTGTTATTTTTCGAATTAAGTTTACAAAAAAAATCTTTATGTAAAATTATGTTTTTGCAAACGGATGACATTAAGCGCTACATAACTAATTTAAGAGTATCTTTGAATCGAATTAAAGGTTGGAATTTAATGCACCCACAGTGTTATATTATTCTTATAAAAGCAAATAAGAAATAAAAATAATTACAAGCGTAGTCCGGGAATCGAACCCGGGCACATAGGGTGCCGTCCTACTGGTCTGCCACTAAGCTGTCGACGCATCAATTGACTGTCAATTTTTCAACCTCTTGATGCTAGTCTCGAAGCGACGATAAACATCAGTACTTTATTGCTTCATTTATCCCTTGCGGGCTAGGCAGCTCGTTAACGATTGTAAAATGATTGCTTTAAAACATATTTTTTCAAAACATATACTTTTACATAAAAAAGTACATACAGATGATTGGTATTTTTTCGATGAAGAGGATGTTTTTTTTAAAAAAAAATTCGCGCCTGTTTGTACATCAACGAAATAACTAAGGGTAAAATATTACCAGTTTTATGACTTGTCAGACTTTCATAGAAGTAATGGTTTCAGCAATAAACGAGATTAATAGTCGTCGTTAAGTCTTCATACCCACATTTAAAATTAATTGTACTCCTAATGAAGTAGGTATTGCTTTTTAGAATATATATCGGGCTTAATTAGTGCACAAAAGTAGTTAATTAGTTCATTTATTTATGATTGAATAGAGCTATGGGTCAGATTAATAATTATTTTTATTTTTAAAAAAGTGTGAACATTATTATTTTAAAAACGATATATGAGTGGGTGGGCGTCGAAGGCCAAGTGCTTAGGACACCTATCTTACAATCGGGAGACCCGAATTCGATCCCCGCCACATACCAATGTGTTTTTACTCACGTACATTTACCGACTGCTCTTACGGTGAAGGAAAACATCGTGATGAAACCCACATTCAAATAAAATTTTAATTCAGATGATATTTATGAATGTGACTTAACCTAGGATTTGGGCCAGGTTAGCCATCGGGTTGCAGAGGTCAGATGGCAGTCACTGGGTTCCACGTCAAATTTGAACCCTAGGTTAGGTAGCCGACCCCGACAGAGAACGGGATAAGGCAAGGAGAATGATGATATGAATGGGTGAGCTACCTTCCCGCCACCAGCTTTCATGTAACCCTCTGCCTACCCCTCAGCACATAAAGCACCATATTGTCACTCGGTAACATTCTGTCAACATGAAGCCTGGGATATTATACAGATCCGAAATCAAAATTCGGTCCTCATATTATGCAAATGGCAACCCATTTCCCTCCTTGTCTAAGCCTGATTGATCCACATAATATCTGCACACACATCACGCCCATATCCTTTGCGGGGTAAAGTGATCGAAAACGGCCTAAAAATTGTCATACCTGATGCGATTCCTGTGGGTTTACGACGCCTTACATGACGCCTTAAATTGTACATACATACATATATCATGCCTTTATCCCTTGAGGGGTAGGCAGAGCGGTAACGGCCGTAAGAATACGGTCGCTATCGCCACGTCTGAAATTTTCTGAGGATTGTTTTCCAAGGTTGTTTCAGAAATTCAGAAAACATGTGTATCACTTTAGTGACAAGTTGTCAGCACGTCGCCTAAAAATTGTAATACACCAATACTCTCGAGTCCCTTAGTCGCCTCTTACGACACCCGCGGGAAGGATGTGGGGTGATGCTATTCTAAGCCGGCATCACACGGCACACGACACGGCACGGCTTAAATTGTAATAGTCACTTAACTTACGACGGAGCGATAAAATATCGTAGCGGTCTGCCAGATCCATACTAGAAACGTCACTCCCCATACGAAAACCGCACTCGACGGACGACGCTACGGTTTTAGTATGGGGATTGACATTTCTATTATGGGTCTGACAGACCGCAGCGATGTTTTAGCGCTCCGTCTTGCGTTAAGTGTGCGATCCGCCTTGTATCAAAACCAAGGGAAAGTACCCTAATGGCCGTGCTCCTGAAAAAGGGGGTTATATTCTACATATATACATACATAAATTACGCCTTTATCCCTTGCGAGGTAGGCAGAGCAATAACGATCGTAAGATTACGGTCGTTACCGCCACGTCTGACAAGTATTGAGGGCCTTTTCAGATGATTCGTGTATCACCGTAGTGACAGGTTGTCAGCCTGTCGCCTAAAGTTGTAATACACATGGGTTATATTCTAAACCGAAATAACCCGACACAATGTCTTCAAGGAGTCCCTCTTTAAGTGGCCCGAAGAAAAAAAATCTATATTCTAGACGCCCTTAGCTATCAATTTGCTCTATTAGTCAGCATTGTTAGTATGGGAGATTCAAAATTTTTTCTTCGAATATTACAAAAAGTACAATATTTCGGAATCTAGATTTTTCTCTGGACCACTGAAACATGGACATCCTGTATATGAGTAAGTGGGTACAATCAAGCGCAGGCTGGGCTAGACAGTTTAGACTTTGGACCGTTCTAATGCCCAAAGTTTAACCAGATGTGAGCTTGACTGTAATGGAATTTATATGCTTAAGCCGCGATTCCATTATGCAAGTCTTGCATGCAAGTATGACGTCACGCTTTCATACAAATTACTTGCATTGGAAACCTCTTTTGAACCCTATGTGCAAGATTGATTGGCATGCAAGTATTTGTATCAATTTCAACTCGTTTTCAATTCGCGACTGACACTTGCGCGCGTAACTTGCATGACACTTAAACACAAAAGCGTCAGTTGTGCGTTTTGTTTACAAGTTTGAAACTACCCGTATGTATGTAAATAAATAATAAATAAATAAATAATTATCCTGGACAATTCACACAACGCCATCTAGCCCCAAACTAAGCAAAGCTTGTACTATGGGAACTAGATAGCTGACACTAATACTTATATACTAAATTTTTCGTAAATAAATACATATTATACATAGAAAACACCCAGACTCGACACAAATATTTGAAAATTGACTTAACAAATATTTGTGTCCGGTGGGGATCGAACCCCCGACCCTCGGCGTAGGCAGGGGTACTATCCGCGACGTCATCGGGACAGTCAATATTACCTTTCCATTACTCAAGTGGCATACAACTTGCACCTTGCACGCAAGCTCCTCGCATAATGGACTCGCGGCTGTAGTTAGGTAATTAATTAAAAGCTGAATAGCCTTTCTATAAAACAACCTATAACCGCAAAGATTACTCACTTAACAGATAAAAGGAGTCAATAAAATATGGCAGCAATTCCGGTCGATTGTCACAGAGGGGTCCTATTTTTATGTCCACGTCATTACGGCGAGCGAGCGGCACGAGCGAAATGGTCGCAGTAAACGCCGCGCACCTGCTCGCTGAATAAAAGTTTATTTGCAACCGTCTTATAAACGTTCCGTTGGTCATAATGTGGTTGGTGTACCTGAACTGAATTTGGAAGAATAAAGCCGCGGTTTCATTATGCGAGTAGCTTGCGTGCAAGGTGCAAGTTGCATGCCACTTGAGTAATGGAAAGGTAATTTACATACATGCGGGTAGTTGCAAACTTGTAAACAAAACGCTCAACTGACACTCGTGTGTGCAAGTGGCATGCAAGTTACACGCGCCAGTATCAGTTGCGAATTGAAAATGCACATTAGAGAAACCGGTCATCTGGCTATATTTTGAGGAACCCGTATATTTCCCAATCTTGACACGTATCTTGACTGTACGTAGACATCTTGACTGTAGACGTAGACAGAAGCCATACTTTAAAAAATTGAATTGGTCTGTCTGACTCAAATACTTCAATAAAACCTTGCACGCTACGCACAAAAGAGGTTTAAAATTCAATGCAAGTAACTAGCATGCAAGACTTGCATAATAGAATCGCGGCTTAAGGGGCTGACACGAGCTAAAAACTGGTCCCTTTCTGACAAATGTCAAACTGCGCGCGTGCGAACGGGACGGAATCTTGCCGATTCAATGATATTTTCGTATTTTCGATGATAACTCGGTCAAAAATAAGTAATTTGAAAATCAAAAACAATATGTCGATAGAGTATTGTAAGGCGCTCATTCTGATAATAAACACTTAATTATTACGTGGGTTTTGTTCGTACAGTTTGCGATATAATAGATTTTTAGAGGTAACTTTACGATGTTTTTCTATCAAGCTAAATTAGTAATATCATGTTTTGGAAACAATAACACTACAGCAAATATCCTGAAGATTATTACCTTTTTTTTTCGTCAGTTTTTCTCCATTTTATCTAGGGTAGAAATCACTTATAAAAGTAGCTTTTAGCTCTACTCAGCCCCTTAACGGCTTACGTTATAACTTATAAGTATACGTAATACAAACCATATACTACATGGTGTAAAAATATTAGCCGCAATTTTTTTAAGGGATGGATCAGCCATCAGAATAGAGTTGACTGGGCCGGCTGCTACATTTTGTATGGGAGGACCAAAATTTTTTTTCATATTTTGACCTATGTTCCTTGGGCAAAGTTGTTCAGTTTCATGGGGAAGACTTGGCTGAATGGATTTGTACGATACCTATTAAAAAAACAATATTGCGCGAATTCTCTTTAGATTTTGAATTTTTTAGGTTTTTTGAATTGTTCTTCTATTAGTATTCTTCTTTTTTTATTCTTGCAAGCGTAGTATAAAGCACTATGTTTCACCTAAAAAACTCCGATTGCAAACTCGTGTGGATTGATGCTCTCAGCTGCGCTTCGGGCCTCAAACTACACCCTCCTTGACTGCTCGTTAGCAACCGGTTCCTTTCTTTCCGCGTGAGCAATGTACTATTCTGTCACATTTAAAAACTGGCAATGTTGCTAAAACGCGCAAAAACTTTTGAATGTTAGGTTAGTCCGTATTGCATTGATGTACAGGGTGTAAAAAAATGCTGCAAATATTCAGGGTGAACCAGCCCACGAAACTGAACAGTTTTTCCCAAGGAAGAAAGGTCGAACAACGTAAAAAATCTGTGCATGATAATTCGAGTACAAAATTACCAATCGACCAAGTCAATTTCCATGGAAGGCACAAAAGAAACTCGCATTTCGCCCTATGTTTCTTGGGGAAAGTTGCTCAGTTTCGTGGGCTGATTCACCTCTTAAAATATTTGCAGCTGATATTTTTACACCTAATAATAGCTTCGATGGCAGTATTTGCTACATGTGAGCCCGACCTGTCACAGGAGTGATACACGAATCATCTGAAAGAGCCCTCAATTTTTGTCAGACGTGGTTAAGAGGATCGTGCAGCTGGATATTTTCATACAACAAGCGTTAACGTTTTTATCATACTTACCGGTAATCAATTGTTCTGATTTTTAAGCATTGCATTTAAATTTACAAAAACTAGGTTCATGCTTTTTTATTTTTTTGATACATATTATAATTTCAGAAATAATGAGGCACATAAGTACACTTTTTTGATACCGAAAAATCTTTAGGTTTGAGTGAGGTTTCTTATGAAACTGTACAAAATTTGATCAAAAACGAAAAGCATAAACCTAGTTCAGTTCATACCTAAGCGATCAAGCCCAAAATTATAGAATTTGGTTAAAATTTAGGGGTAGGGAAACGTTAACGCCCGTACCCCGATTTTACTCTGTTTTCGAGGCGATTTCTCAAGAAGCCTGTTACCTATCTTTATCGCACATTGCGGGGCCTGCCGCACTGGCGTCGAGACAGCACATGAAATTTGAAAAACGCATTTCGCGCGCGCCTTGTCTGTGAATGATAGTCTTAACGCTCTGCCTACGCCGCAAGGGATAAAGTCGAGTGTATGAGCCTGTTTTACCATACGTTCTCATGTCCCCCCCTGTATGGGCCTTTGTACACAATGTTACATAGCTAATCTAGTTGGCACGCGGTGTTGCATGCTCGGGCTTCGCTTGTCACCGCCAGATGGCGCTGTTATGAACGCTGGGGAGTGAAACGGGACGTGACTATATTGGGTGTAAGAAAAAATATATATCTTGGACAATCACACAGAGCCATCTAGCCTTGAACTAAGCATAGCTTGTACTATGAGAACTAGATAACTGACTAACTGATATTCTAAATATACTTTTTTTTTAATAGATCCGCACAATTTTTGCACAAAATTTCAGATTACACTTTTTTCCGTTTCCCAGCACTGGTCCCATAGGGATTTTCCATATTTCGACCTATGTTCCTTAGGGAAAGTGGTTCAGTTTCATTTCAGTTCACCCCTTAAAGCAATTTTTTTTACACCCTGTATACAATTTCAATCCAACACTTCGACTCATACAATATTAACGATGTTAAATTGGTAGTCACATCTGTGGATGACAGACGACATCGAGCTATTTACGTCACTGTATGCGTCGCCTCGTGACGTGCGGTTTACTCACTCGGCGTCCGTTGCTGCGCACATTTAGCTCATCCGTAATGTAAGGGGAAACTTGGGAACCGATATTGATGCTACAGCAACAGGATAAGTAATAAAGTATCGCTTCTATTCAAAAACATCACAACCTACTAGGTTAAAAATTCGCAAATATTTTAAGGGGTGAATAAGCCCAAGAAACTGAACAACTTTCCCCAAAGAACATATGTTGAAATATTAAAAAAAATATATGTACCTCCCATACAAAATTACGTCAATTCGTATGGGAGGTCCAAAAAAAATTCTCATATTTCGACCTATGTTTCTTGGGGAAAGTTGTTAAGTCTCATGGACTGGTTCACTTGTTAAAATATTGGCAGCAATTTTTTTTTACACTCTGTATTCCATGGAGGAATTTGCTAGCGGGTTGAGTCATTATTAAAATACAAAAGTTATACGCTTCCAACTATTGTCCAAAAATAATACTTACCAATTTCATTCATGATTTTTTGAAATATACAAAGTATGAATTAATTAACAGAAAAATTATATAAAAGCAAGTTTTTTTAACGCTATCGAAACTAGAGAGACATGACGTCATCTATTCATATTACATACATACACAAATCACGCCTTTATTCAGATGATCCGTGTATCACTGTAGTGACAGGTTGTCAGCCTGTCGCCTAAAATTGTAATACCTACGTGGTAATACACATAAAAATGTCGAGTCGCTTTGTTACCTCTTACAACACCCGCGGGAAGGATTGGGGTGAAGCTATTCTATTCCGGCATCACACGGCAAATAATTGGGCTATTCATATTTTCATAAAAAATATCGCTTTAAAAAGTAGCTCACTTAATCGGCAGGTCATCCGATGAAATTTTGATCCTTTCGCCTAAACCAATACTTGTAACGCCGTAGCTACAGCTACGAGTGTCTACGACATTGTAGCAATGCGCTACGAGTTAGCTACGCTAGAGAGCTCTTGAATGGCGTATGCCAGAAGTCCTTGCGTTGATGAATTTTTCCGCCATCTTTTCTCCTTTAAGCCAGGGATTCTCAAAGAGAGATGAATGGGAGATTTTCTGTAGTGCTAAGTCAGTACATTTTACTTTTATTTGACGACCGACGACCGATGTGGCGCAGTGGTAGTGCGACTGCCTTTGACGCAGAAGGTTCCGGGTTGGATTCTCGGTGGGTCCCTCACAATGTTGATATTTATCACTGTGTGAATTTGGTCCCAGTCTGGTTAGGAATACCTGGATAGAACCACGCGATTGTCCGTAAGAAAAATGGCTCCGTGTTTTGGATGGCACGTTAAACCGTAGGTCCCGGTTGCTGTCTATGTTTACTTAGGCAGCGATCATTACACAACCATGTCAGAAGCCTGCTACTTGTAGAAGGCAGTTGGAAAATTGTAATATTAGGGATCACTGGATCGTTGGACGACTCGGTGTCCCACACGAAAAGAGAAGAGCATATTTTACATCAGAACAAGTATAATTATTGATGAAAAACCTGACTGAAGTAATTTCAAAGTTAAATTTTTCGGTATAATTCACAATTCACAATTTATGACGTTACGATATTGCCAGTGTCACCTCATCTATTTATCAGTAGTGGGAGACCGTCCCGTGTTCTGTGCATATTATGCTCCATTTTAGTCATGTTATGTTATGTTTAAAAAGTTTTTTTCTAGGTATATTTTATGTCTACCTAATATCTTTCTGATTGCCGCAAATTTTTGACATTTAGTTGAACACACAAATACAAATCACGCCTATATCCCTGGCGGGGTAGGCAGAGCGTTAACGACAGTGAAATAAATACAGTTAAACACAGAAAATTTACAGTAAATTTAGTAAAAACATCTCCTATTCTTTTAAAAGAGCGAAATCATACGACTTGTCATTAGAACAAAGTACTTCGGAACGAAAATGTAAGTTGGTTGGACACGTAATTCGATATGGGATTACTCTTGACCTTTGTCTCGCCTCATGCCAAATGAAGTGTTACGAAAGGTCAAACCAATTACTACGTAAGATTACACAAATTACTTGTGCGAGTAATCAGAGAGTTGGTAAGTTCCAGGGTTGCCAGGCATACGGATAAAACTGGACATAGTCAGGTTTTTTGATTGCCTATCTGGCCAAAGCAATGGCGTCCGGTCTGTTCGGGTTTTGTCAGACTTTTTATATTTTAAAACGATCGCCGTTCGCACGAATCAAGACTTAATTGCGAACGGGAAATATACAGGGTGTAACGGAAAGGGGGTATCAAGCCGAAGTGGAAATAAACTATACCTTTCGTAGATCGGTTATGTAAAATTTCAATCCAATATACCCAACTTTGTAACACATTGAAAAAAAAATCCAGCATACGATTTTAAAGTATTTGCATGTAAACAAATGTGGCACAACACTATTGAGGTCACTGATCTTTATTTCATTCCCATAGCACTATCACTAGCACCGCCCATTACACTTTCTACGCGTCCTGGGCGCCTGGTACCTGACGCGGCGCTCGCACTTTATTCGCATTATAGCACTGCGCGGGAGGCGCGGGCCGCGGCGGCATCTTCAAAGGTGTCGGCGCGGCGGCGGCGGCGGCGCACAAAGCGATCTGCGGCGGCGCGTGGCTATGTCACACGCGGCAGATAGCAGGAATCAGCTCCTGCGTGCGGCGAAAGTGATAAGGGTGCTGTCCAGCTTCGTGCAACATTCGCGACACTTGTATGTGGTTCGCAGCCCCCAGCACCTCGGCACCACGTTGCGTGCTGGTCCGCGGGTTCTCTTCGAAGTGCTCCAGTACGGCTTCTTCAAAATTCGGATCTCGGGTCGTAGTGCGGCCAGCCAGACGCAGTTGTCGCGTGAAACGAACCCGTCGAATACAGACGATTCACCATGCGCCTGAAGCACCGCAATGAAGGCAGATACCTTGCTTCAGCAGCTGGTCTTCCTTCAAAGAATCGCTCACGAGAGACCTCCCGTGCTGCACTCAAGTTGCCGTGAGTGGCACCGACCGACGCACAGAAGCATCTCATAATATTCTGCATAACTCAAACACATCACGACACAGATTATTTTAACTTTACAATTAGGTACCTACACTAGTTTACGCCGAAGCAGATGAATGAACTAAAGAAACTTAAGGACCTAGGTGTTGCCAGAACGGTCTAGACGATTTAAAAAAATAGTTTGTCATTTTCACCTATTTCACATTTTTTTTTTCCTATTTAACATTAATCGTATAACAACGGCCGCAAACGCTCTGACTACCCCGCAAGGTCGTGATATGTGTATGTGTATGTATGATAATTTTATCGAAATTCATATACCTAAACACCATTATGTACATACACCAAACAAAATATTTGTTCTGCCATATGTCACAGAATTAGACAACAAATATGAGCAAAAAAAAAATTACGGATTTTGCTCCAATACTAAAGTACTGGCAACTCATTTGGTCCTGCCTACCAGCCCCCACCAACTTCTTTCTTTCCCGAAAGAAAGTGACTGCAGGGATCCCCGCTCCCGGTAGGGCTGTCACATTTACTGATACTTGCAAAATAAATCAAAAGTTACGTGATTCATTTTAGAATAACCTTTAATGTTTATTAATATGTCAGTCTCTCTCTTCGTGTGGGACACCAAGTCGTCCAACAACCCAGAATTTTTCAACTGCCTTCTACAAGTAGCAGACTTCTAACGTGGTGGTTGTGTAAGGACTGCCGTCTAAGTAATCATAGATAGCAACCGAGACCTATACGGTTTAGGCCCAAAACTCGCTCGCGTACGTACACGATGACACCCTTGCCATATTACAGCTACCTAGACACTATGCGCCTTATAAATTTGGCCTGATAATAATGGGGGGGCTGTCAAACCGCCGCGCGGGAATCCTCGTAAGGGAGCGGTTAGCCTTAACTTGCCATCCAAAACACGGACCCATCTTTCTTACGGAAAATCGAGTGGTTCCAATCGCAATGTCCTAACCAGACTGAGAACAAATTCACAAAGTGATAATTGAACCCGGAACTTGCTGCGTCACAGGCAGTCGTACTAAGTACCATTGCGCCACATCGGTCACGAACACTTCAGTAAATTAGTTGGCATTTATTCTAAAATTTTGGCGTAAAAATTACGCTGGATCCCGAGTTTATCAAAGATGCAAAAATCTTTGAACAACTACCCATCGAATATCCAATATCTAAAATAATACATAGGTACTTTGTAAGTCATTGTGGGATATTATTGTGTGATACACATGTTTTCTGAAACAGCCTTGGAAAATAATCCTCAAAAATGTCAGACGTGGCGATAGCGACCGTATTCTTACGGCCGTTAACGCTCTGCCTACCCTGCAAGGGATAAATGGGAAAAAGGGCGTGTATGTATGTATGATAAGGGCATAATAGGCTGGATAATATGATTTTTTTAAATTATTGGAATCCGTGGTTCGGAAGACACGTTAATGATTGCCATTCTACTATCTGACAAGTAGTACGTATCGAGTTAAATGCCTGAGGATAGTCAAAGAAGTGCGTTTCGAAACAAAAATTTATCATAATTTGCGGGCAATCAGATTCTTTCCGTGCCTGTAATATCAAACTACCTAGTTTGCTTTACCTAAGGAACACACTGGTTATTGAATCCTGATCCTTCCAATCAAGAAGGCACCAAGCGTTGTGATGATAAAAAATAAAATACCCATCATTATTTTAAGGAAAATAATTAAACACTATCGTTTAGGTTTTTTGACACCCCTAGCCCCTACCTAAGGGATGGTACCACTATGGTCGGCCATTTTAGTGGTTGATTCTTATTGGTTATTGATTTGATGTTATTATTATTATTGGACAACGGGCGGGACCAATGAATAAGGGTTAAATTTTGAAATTGATACATGACACAGCTTTGACCTCTTTCATACTCATGTACTCCTGGTACTGCCATGCGCTGCCAATCGTATTTTCAGTCAAATTCCTAGGGGTATTTGTGTAGAAATCGACCGTGGATTGGAATAATGCGTGCCGAATTTTATTTCAAGTGATGTAATACATTATTAAATTTATGCGTGCACGCATTCATCTATCGATTATGAAACCCGTGAGTATTGATACTTACGAGCGCGAATGATTTAAAAAATACGATTTTCGGTAGCGTTGAATAATATTCAAGTAAGGATCACGGAATTCACGGATTCAATCCCTTAGGCCTCAGTCTCGAAATTTTGCGGGCAGCAGCGGGGCGGCAGTGGCAGAATCTTTTGCATACATTCAAATGGACCGGTACGGAAACAACAGCGGCGCGGGAGTGGGCAATGAGCGGCGCACTCCCTAGAAAAAAAAGCGAGCGGCGCGCCGCCGCCGCTGCCCGCAATGCCCGAGACCGGGGCCTTAGACGGTTGAACAATGGCCCAATGGCCTTATCAGGGGCGTTTGCCATATTCACCGGGCTTGAAAAGTGGGTTGGCAAGCGCATCACAATTGCATTTACCGGTCACGCTGCTGTCGTTTTCCTGAACGCTCAGTCTTATTACACTCTATGGGTAATTCTAATCCGGAACCATTTCTATCAAATACAAATACGCACTTCTAGGATAACTAGAGCTAGACCACGCCCTTTTAGGGTTCATTTTGTTGCAGTCATTTTAAAGAAATCTACAGATACTTTCTTTAAAAAAATTCATGATTTATTGAACAAAAAAATGTAAACGACATTTTTTCTCGATTATCGCGTGAGGCAGCGTAATTTTTATTATCTGTCACGACATTTCGCCTACAAATAAAAAATAAAACAATAGGCCGAGTTGGTATCCGGAACCAAATGTGATTTATTGGATTACCAGGAGCACAGGTCGAAGAAAAGGAGGTGGGAACTATTTCGAAAGAGGTGGTCTAAGGTGGTTGACCCCAAAACAGCTGATAGCTCACTAGTGTTGTGCAAAGTCAAATTTTGTATCATCTGGACCTGGATTTCAATAAGGTTTTGTTCATTAGAACGTCAACTTAGAAGTTTAAAATTTTGCTATTTTGTTCTTAGTCAATACCAGAGTTGGTGCACTTCGGCTTGATACCCCCTTTCCGTTACACGCTGTATAAGTTGTGTTTGGCTTTTTACCCAAATGTAAGGCCAAAAAAAGCTAGATTTTAGACTTTTTCTTAATCACCTTATACAGGCTGTAAGGGAAGGTGTAAAGAAAGTTTTTCAGGCGGAGTCAGACCATGAAACTGAACATCTTTTACTATGGGGGCTATGGTGGGTAACTAAAAAAATTAGTTCGCATTCAAAGTCAGTCAGCTAATCGGAAATTTTGTATGGGAGGTCAAAAAATTTTCACGTTTCCCAACATAGCCCCCATAGAAAAAGTTGTTCAGTTTCATAGTCTGAGCACGCCTGCAAAATTTTCGTTACACCGTCTCTTCACCCTGTATAGACACTTTCCGGCACTGTCCAGCTTTTTGGTAGGTATGAGGTCCTGGCAACCCCAGTTCCAGGTGTTTACGCAGGGTGGTGTCGGGTTTAGGAGTCTTGTGCGTTGGGTAGTTCAGTCACGTAATTTAAGTTTGTGTGAGATGACGTGGATGGGAACCTGAGCGGAAGATTTATTTTGAGTTTAATACAAAATACAAGGTGTAAAAATATTAGCTGGAAATATTTAAAGGGGTGAATCAGCCATGAAACTAAACAATTTTTCCTAAGAAATATGAAAAAAGATATTGGACCTCCAATGCAGTTGACTCGCCCGGCTGCTATTTTTTGTGTGGGGAGTTCCAAATTTTTACCTTTATTCCTTTACGACCGATGTGGCGCAGTGGTAGTGCGACTGCCTTAGACGCCGAAGGTTCCGGGTTCGATTCTCGGTGGGTCACTCACAAAGTTTGTATTTATGACTTTGTGAATTTGTTACCAGTCTGGTTAGGACATTGCGGGCTGAACCACCCGATTGTCCGTAAGTAAGCTGGTTCCGTGTTTCGGATGGCAAGTTAAGCCGTAGGTCCCGGTTGCTGTCTATGATCACTTAGATGGCGGTCGTTACACAACCATGTCAGAAGGCTGCTACTTGTAGAAGGCGGTTGAAAAATTCTGTCACTAGGGTTCATCGGGTCGTTGGACGACTTGGTGTCCCACACGAAAAGAAAGAAAGACCTATATTCCTTGGGGAAACTGTTCAGTTTCATGGGCCTGTTCATCCCTAGAAATATTTGCAGCTAATATTTTTACACCCTGTATTTTATTACATTGTGTTTCAAAAATGCTACTTTTTCTTTACGTACCTATATTAGGTCTTAGTTTGTTATTATTCACTTAAAGTCACAAAAAAATTGTAGCACAGATAAGAACTCGTCATTTACGCGCCCACCCCACGAGTGACATCCTTGCTCTGTGATTAGTAGGCATTAAAATTAATAAATATTTTTAACTGAGACGTCATTATCACTTTGTCAATTTGTTTCCAGTTTGCTTAGGACATTGCGGACTAAACCACCCGATTGTCTCTAAGAAAGATGGTTCCGTGTTTTGGAGGGCTGGTTGAGCCGTAGGTGTCGCTCGCTGTCTATGGTTACTTAGACGGCGGTCGTTACACAACCATGTCAGAATCCTGCTACTTGTACTTGTACAAGGCGGTGGAAAACATTCTGGCACTAGGGTTCATTGGGTCATCGGGCGACTCGGTTTCCCTCACAAAATGAGAGACGTATGCCTAGTCTTAGGAGGATCGCACACTTAACGCACGACGGACCGCTAAAATATCGCAGCGGTCTGTCAGATCCATACTACAAACCTCAATTCCCATCCCCATACTAAAACCGCTCAACCGCACTCGACGCAGCGCTATCGCAGCGTTGTACGTCAAGTCCGGTTTTAGTATGGGATTGATATTTGTAGTATGGATCTGACAGACCGCTGCGATAATTAAGCGGTCCGACGTGCGTTAAGTGTGCGATCCGCTTTAAGCTAAGTTTTATCCGACAACAAAACATCAAACGCGGCTATCAAAACTGACACTTAAATTCCTTTAGCAAACGCAGAAGGGGCACGTCAAAAGTTCACCCCAAGTTCATTCTCGGGGGGGTCATAAGTTGCTCAGTTTGAGAAGCGCTGCTGCGTCTGCTGTTTGCAAATAGTTGGCGAAACTGCTCGTTAAAGTAGAACTGGTCTCAAAAACTATTTTATGAGTTAGTGTGAAACAAACATCACCATTACAAGATGTATTTTAGCAAAATTGGTAGACTTCAATTTGAAATCTTCTGAACTGATTATAAAACTACGTACTAGTTGATGCTATGCCGTGTGATGCCGGCTTCGAATTGCATCACCCCATTTCTTTCCGGCGGGTGTCGTAAGAGGCGACTAAGGGACTCGAGGGTTTCATGTGTATTACAACTTTTAGGCGACAGGCTGACAACCTCACACTATAGTGATACACAAATTATCTCAACCGACCCTCAACATTTGTCAGACGTGGCGATAGCGACCGTATTTTTGCGGTCGTTAACGCTCTGCCTACCCAGCAAGGGATAAAGGCGTGATATATGTATGTATGAATGTACTAGTTGGAGAAAAGGAGTTTGTTGCACTCTACTCACACCTCTTTTTAATAAAACACTCATATGAATAATTAAGTCCAAAAGCAACAAACGGAACACAGAAAGAACGGAGGGCAGCTACCTGCGTGACAAATTGTGATCTTATTGCCTAAAATTGCGATTCCCTCGAGTACGAGTAGAGATGTATTTTATTGACTAACAATAGGTTTTTTTTTCAGGCCCTCCGAAGTCAACAGTATGTTTTCCTTATGCCGGAGGTACAAAGATGAACACGGTAAGTGTATTTTCTAGTAGGAAAGAACCTGCTGTACTCATTACCAGTGTTGCCATTCGAGTACATTTTACCATCCATACTAGAAACGTTACTCCACATGCTAAAACCGCACTCGACGGATGACACTGCTATAGCGCTGCGTCAACAGTGGTTGAGCGGTTTTAGTATGGGGATTGACATTTCTAGTATGGATCTGACAGACCGCTGCGATATTTTTGCGCTCCGTCGTGCGTCAAGTTTCAACTTTGCCCTGTAAAAATCTTGTGTCAAAGAAGCAAATAAATAACTGATTATGATAAACTGAAGCGAGAATTCACATCATACTTTCTTCACGCACTTCCATCACTAAATTTAACATGAAATGTAGAGCTCGCTTTGCTCGTTTTCTTAACTAAAATGTCGTGCTCGCTTCGCTAACATTACCTGTCTGCAGTGCTGCACTGCAATATAGAACCTTCTTTGCCTTTTTAATTTTAAATTGTGAGCTCGCAATACGTATAGTTTTGGTGCAGTGTAGTTTCTCTTTTTTCGTATGGTACATCGAGTCATCCAACAACCCGATGAACCCTAGTGTCAGAATTTTTCAACCGCCTTCTACAAGTAGCAGGCTTCTGACATAGTTGTGTAACGACCGCCGTCTAAATAATCATAGACCAACCAAGACATGGGCAACCGGGACCTACGGCTTAAAGTGCCATAAGAAACACGAAACCATCTTACGGACAATCGGGGGGTTCAGCCCGCAATGTCCTAACCAGACTGGGAACATATCAACTTTGTGAGTGACCCACCTAGAATCGAAGCCGCAACCTTCTGCGTCAAAAGGCAGTCGCAATACCACTGCGCCACATCGGTTGTTAGTGAAGTGTAGCTAGCTGACGTGAAATGTCAAGCTTGCTTCGCTCGCGATAGATGCAGTTCAGAGTATATCCCCCTTTTTGAGTTACATACATACATACATATATCACGCCTTTATCCCTTGCGGGGTAGGCAGAGCGTTAACGGCCGTAAGAATACGGTCGCTATCGCCAAGTCTGACATTTATGAGGATTGTTTTCCAAGGTTATTTCGGAAAACATGTGTATCACTATAGTGACAGGTTGTCAGCCTGTCGCCTAAAAAATGTAATACACCAATACTCTCGAGTCCCTTAGTCGCCTCTTACGACACCCGCAGGAAGGATGTGGGGTGATGCTATTCTAACCCGGCATCAGACGGCATACATTTTTGAGTAGATTGAAGTAAAGCGCGGATGACCACTGACCAGTCTGGGCCCTAAGTCTGCTAAATGAAAATCGATTCAGTTGAATGTCGATTGGATCTCAGTTGGATGATTTCGGTCATTTCGTAGTCTGCTAACAGTTTAAAGTATAGAAAAATCACAATGGCAATTGAATGACAGTTGAGTTTCGATGGCGTTACAATGACAACAATTGCATCCCCTCTTGTCCCTTTCTGCTGCTATCCGACTGCTAAACTCCTGCCAGAGGCTTGCTACTTGTAGTATAGATGGTTAAAGGACTTTGACAGTTTCATTGGGTCATTGAAAGACTCGGTGTCCCCTACGAAAACAAGAAGACGTAACGGAAACAGAATTAAAATCAGTTAAGTTGTTTGAAAGTTTATTTTTTAGATTGACGACCGATGTGGCGCAGTGGTAGTGCGACTGCCTTTGACGCAGAAGGTCTCGGGTTCGATTCTCGGTGGGTCACTCACAAAGTTGATATTTATCACTTTGTGAATTTGTTCCCAGTCTGGTTAGGACATTGCGGGCTGAACCATTTGATTGTCCGTAAGTAAGATGGTCCCGTGTTTCGGATAGCACGTTAAGCTGTAGCTCCCGGTTGCAGTCTATGACCACAGACGGCGGCGGTCGTTACACAACCATGTCAGAAGCCTGCTACATGTAGAAGGCGGTTGAAGAATTCTGACACTAGGGTTCATCGGGGCATTGGTCGACTCAGTGTCCCACACGTAATTAGAGATTTTCAGCATATTTATTTTTTGTACGTGGTATTATTTCTTTTGAAACGCGCCAAGTTTAAATTCCATAGTTTGAATCCAGTTGTTCCTAGGATTCCTTTTTCTTGTGGGACACCGAGTTGACGAAAGACCCATGATCTGGTGCCTACAACCACTAGTAGGTCTCTGCTGTGTTTGGTTCCCTCTGTATCACAATATTCTTTGTCTGAGCTGGTCATGACCTTCGGCAGACCAGAATGGAGGGATATAGGAGCTTATTTCGGTGAAAGAAAAAGCTTTCATTCATTATTTGCTATATTTGCGGGATATTAACGATTCCCGTCACGCACGCCGCCCAACCAGGCTATTTACTAACACAGTAGAGAGAAGAAACAGTATAACAAATAAAATACATACATACATATCCCTATAGATATCACGCCTTTATTCTTTGCGGGGTAGGCAGAGCGTTAACTGCCGTAAGGATACGGTCGCTATCGCTACGTCTGACATTTTTGAGAATTGTTGTTGTAGACAGCAACCGGGACCTACGGCTTAACGTGCCTTATTATATTCTTTATATTCTTTATTGTGTACAATTATAAATAAATGTGAACTTAGAAACTAGATTACAATAGGTGAACTTATCTCTTTAAAGAGATCTCTTCCAGTCAACCTATACAGTGGAATTAGATATAAGAATGTAGACGGGAACAAGACGGCACACACATACCATAACATATGAATACACAAATAAATATTATATACGAACTACACAAATAACTACCTAACATACCTATATACATACCCATATATATATATATATACATTATATACATTATATATATCTACATACATAACCATATTAATCTATTTGTGATAATTGTGATAATAAGTGCTCTTTCACTCTTTTTTTGAAAGACGTAATGGAGGGACAGGCTTGTATTGACTTTGGAAGTTTGTTCCAAAGTTGAGTAGCTCTAACCGTAAAGGATTTGAAAAAGAATGTGGTATTGGACCTGGGGCACTCAAGTACCTTAGTGATACATGAGCGCCTGGACCGGGTGTCGGGAGGTAAGAGATGGAAACGGGAGCGGAGATAATTAGGAGAGGAGGGGTCTTTTAGGATTTTGTAGAGAGCAGAAAGGATGTGCATATCACGGCGAAGGCGGATAGGGAGCCATTTTAACTGAGCGCGAAATTGAGAGACGTGATCAAATTTTCGAAGTCCGAAGATAAAACGAATCGCAAGATTTTGAAGGCGCTCGAGTTTATTAAGTAGCTCCTCAGTCACATCCAGGTAGCATACGTCAGCGTAGTCAAGGATGGGGAGAAGAAGGGCATGTGCCAGCATGATTTTGGTTTGAAGAGGAAGGAAGTTCTGGAGTCGTTTGAGAGAATGGAAAGAAAAATGCATCCGCCTACTAACATCGTTAACCTGTGCTGACCAAGATAAATCACAATCCAGAATAAGTCCAAGATTTTTGGCCTTCACTGCATATGGGATGCAGATACCATTATAAAAAAGTTTGTGTTCATCTGTGAGTACCAGTTTACAGCGTAGTCTGCTGCTACCCACAATTAGGGCCTGGGATTTACTAGGATTAACTAGCAGACCGAAATTTTTTGCCCAACTTCCAATAGAAGTGAGGTCATCGTTAATTTTACCAACAGCGTCAGTAAAATCAGATATAGGACAATGCCTATAAATCTGAAGATCATCTGCATACAGATGGAAGGGTGAAGAGATAACACGAGTAATATTATTTATAAATATAGAAAAAAGAAGGGGAGAGAGGACGCCGCCTTGCGGAACACCAGCAGTTAAGTTGAACCACTCCGATTTTAAATCGTCGGTCTTCACACACTGCTGGCGACCATGAAGATATGATCGGAACCACCCAATCACTGAAGGAGCAATGTTAAGAGAGAGGAGGGAACCAAGAAGGATGTCGAAGTCAACCGAATTAAATGCGTTGCTGAAGTCTAGCAAAGTAACAATGGTCAACTCAGTGTTGTCCATAGCATGGCGGATATCTTCAGTAACATTCAGCAACGCACTAACCGTACTATGAGAAGGGCGGAAACCGGATTGGAAAGGACAGAGGAGGTTATTGGAAGTCAGATAGGAGTATAGTTGCCGTTGGGCAACACTTTCGAGTACTTTCGAAAGTATGGGGAGGATGGAGATAGGACGATATTGGGATAAGGAAGTTGGGTTGGAACATTTAGGCAGTGGTATAACAAAGGCCTTTTTCCAAGCTGAGGGAAAAACATTATGCGTTAATGAAAAATTTACAATGTGGGAGATAACGGCAGTAATGTTATCCAGGATAGGAAGGAGCATATCGAGGCTCAGATTGTCACTGCCCACTGCCTTTGTGGATATGGAAAGGATGCTCTTCTTAACTTCGTCCCCCGTGACTGGTTGAAAAGTAAAAGGAATACAGTCTGGTAAAGCAAGACTTGAAAGATAATGAAGAGAAGAAGTTTTCGTAATACTATCAAGAGTGACAGGTGGTGTGGAGAAATGTTTGTTTAGAGCATTAAGATCTATGGTACCACTAGGGGTGTCCATGGCTTTGCCCAATCCAATGGTCTTCAAGAACCTCCACGTCAGTGTTTGAGATAGATCTTCTAGTTTAGAATGGATGTAGCGGCGTTTTGCATCCCTACACATTCTGTTGCAGATGTTACGTAGCTTTTTGTAGGCAGTAGAGTTTTCATCCGACGGCTCTTTTTTAAGTCGGCATTTAGCTCTATCCCTCTTCGCCATCACCCTTCTGATAGTTGGGGTTAGCCAGGGAGCTGGAGCATGCTTTACGCGCACCGGTCGAATAGGCGCATGCACATCAAACAACTTCGTCAAAATCGTTGTAAAAGCCGCGACCTTCGCATCTACGCCATCGGCCTCAAGAACCGGAGTCCAATCGATATCCTCGGCATCTTCTCTCAAACGATCCAGATCCATGTTGCGAAAATTTCGCTGAAAAATTACCTTGCTTTTTACTTTAGGAGGACGAACTTTATAACCAAGGAAAATAAGGTCATGAAGAGAAAAAGGCGCCGTCATTTGTCCATGCGTAATGACAGACTCTGGCTTGGACACTATCATGACATCAAGCAAAGACGGCCTACGATTGAAGACATGGTGAGTTGAAGAGAGAGGTAGAATACTTAAATTTAAAGATGAGGTTATAGAAACAAGTTTTTTAGCCCTGTAATCATCCTTTATAAGGCATGTATTTAAATCACCCATAATAATGATGTGGTCGTATAAGGTACTGTAGTGCTCAAGCATCGATTCAAATGAGGTGAAGTAGGACACGCTATCATTAGGGCTGTAAACAACACCTAGAAGTATTTTTCTATGGTGAAGGATAATTTCAATAAACAGGTGCTCAAGAGAACCTGAGTACGGAGGGGCTGAGTTACAAATTATAGTGGCGGGAATTTCACAACGGAGATATATACCAACTCCGCCGCCTTTCACGCCGACACGATCATTACGAAATAGTTTAAAACCAGGAAGATAAAAAGATGTTGAGGGAAGAGAAGGCTTAAGCCATGTCTCAGAGACTAAAATACCATCAACTACTCTGTTGCTGAAGGATGTGAGAAGATCAATGTGGTGAGCTGGTATGCTCTGCGCATTGATGTGCACCAGGGAAAGGAACGGAGAGCTATGATGAAAAACAGAAGCAAGCTTGTCCACTAATGGATCAGAATCTGATAGAAACGAACTATCAGAATCGCTGTTAGCACTTAAATATTCGTCAGAAGATGAGCATGAAAAATAATCATTATGTATCATTTATAATATATAAAATATAAATAACAATAAATAAACTATATAATATTACTAAAATAATACCTTAATAAAATTTTAACAAAATAAAAATAAATATCTGAACCACTTTCATCTGTACAAGTTGACAGTCAGAAAAATCTTTACACCTACAATAATTTAAAACCTTTCACTAAAATATGTAATACACCACAAAGATAAATAACAAACCAACAGACATACTATATGTCATAACGCTATGTAATGTAACAGACATACATTATACCCACTATCACTACAAGTATTACATAATTATCCTAACTATCATTGTATTGACTGAATATTCTGCCTTGCCGTTCAAAACCCAAAGAAGAAAACAAAAAAAAAAAAAGAAAAAGAAACCGAAACGGAACGCAAAAACTTGACACTACTAGCGTAACCAAGTGGAAAATGTGGGAATGCCACAAGTAGAAACTAAACGCAGCTGTCTGTCAAAATCTGCCAATGAACACAGTGATTTTGCAAAAAAGTGTTAAAATTTATACAAAAACTGACCCTAAAATTTAATTTGTCTACCCGTACTGGTTGTTCAGAAACCAAAACATAAAAGTATTTAGTACTAACCGGCCAAATTAAAAATATCATATCGCCATCCTGTAAACAAAAGGTAGTATCGATGAACAGTTATTTTGCTGTGGGACCTGCATTGTTCAAAGGATGTTTCTCCATCAGTTTCTGTAGCTCAGACATGGTGACCAGCTTCTGTCGGGTCTTGTCAGGGAGTTGCACTACTATTGCGCCATCCGCCGACCAGGAATTCTTCATACCGAAGTGCCTTCTCGCAGCTGTGAAAATGTCCTGCCGCGACTTAGTTAAAAACTCCGACACGGACGTTTTCGTGCCCTTCAGCTTAGTTTTGGCACTCCAAACAACTGAGCGATGCGTTGCAGTGCTGAAACGGACTAGAACAGGTCTAGCCTTGTCCTTTTTGATGCCGAGACGGTGGCACACTTCAATTGCCTTTGTGTCCAATGATGCCAACTTCATTTGGCTGCATAGTATGCCCTGGATTTTTTGAGGCAATTCTTCCGTGCTTTCTTCAGGGATCCCATGGAAGAGAAGAACTTTCCTCCGAGAATGTGTCTCCAGTCGGTCCAAGCCATTGACCACAAGCTCCAGTTGCATCTTCAACATATTGAGTGTTGTCATCACAGTGGACTTGAACAAAAGATAGTCAGCAGACAGGGTCTTCACTGTATGTCCACTTGCATTCTGCTGACCTTTCTCAAATTCGGACATCCGGGTATCCATCCACGAAGCAAGATCTGCCATACTCTTAACCAAAAGTGCTGTGTTGTCCATAGTGGTTAGATGTTGATGTTAATGATGGTACAGATGTGGTGTGAAGATGAAAAATATTGGTGAAATAGAGAGAGGACAAGTCAACTTGTAAACACAGTGAAAATTTATATCATTTAAATGTAAGTTACTATTTAATTTTAATTAAACTTTGGGAGAGATAAATATTGCTGTTATCACTGTCTTGTCTACCCGCCTACTCTTATCTCTGTTGTACAGAGACTACAGAGGGCACGTCGCGCGCATACCTTACCCGGCTAAAGATTTAATACCTCGCTGAGTGGACAAGACAATCTAGGTAAATGTAACGAAGAGAGTAACTAAGGTAATATTTCTACGTACACCTCATTTACCTAGATTGTCTTGTCCACTCAGCGAGGTATTAAATCTTTAGCCGGGTAAGGTATGCGCGCGACGTGCCCTCTGTAGTCTCTGTACAACAGAGATAAGGCACGTTAAGCCGTAGGTCCCGGTTGCTGTCTATGATTACTTAGACGACGGTCGTTACACAACCATGTCAGAAGCTGAACTTGTAGAAGGCGGTTGAAATATTCAGACACTAGGATTCATTGAGTCGTTGGACGACCCGGTGTTTCACACGAAAAGCGAGAGATAAGGCAAAGCGGAGACGTGCTTTTATACAGGGGTAAGGAAAAGTACTTAAACCACATCATCTATGGGAAAGTCGGCTGTGTCTGAGTTCGATTCCCGGTTGTGGAAGATATTGGATATTGAAATACTTAACTATAAAACCTCGCATTTTGTGGTGGTGCCAATCTGCCTACTCATGAAATTCGGCGGCACCTTTATACATTTTTCATTTGCGACTGAAAATGGCGCGCCAAGTGGCTTACGAAAACATAATAATAATTTTGCCGTGTGATGCCGGCTTAGAATAGCATTACCCCACATCCTTCCCGCGGGTATCGTAAGAGGCGACTAAGGGACTCAAGAGTATTGGTGTATTACAATTTTTAGGCGACAGGCTGACAACCTGTCACTGTAGTGATACACATGTTTTGTGAAACAACCTTGGAAAACAATCCTCAAAAATGTCAGACGTGGCGATAGCGACCGCATTCTTACGGCCGTTAACGCTCTGCCTACCCCGGAAGGGATAAAGGCGTGATATATGTATGTATGTATGTAATAATAATTTTAGATATCAATTTCATCGACTTCTTCGTAATATTTGTGTTCGATACCAATCAAAAGCCTGGTAAAGCCAGACTGTGATCGAGGAATAATTAATTTTGATTTGATTTGACCGCTGTAAGGCTATATTGGAAATGTTATCTGGGGCCCTAACCACAGCCGTTGTGGTTACAAGTTTACCCCTATTGTGATAGTAGGCAATATCAGATAGGTATAAGCTTTTAGTCAACACTAGAGAAGTCGGCAATTATCTGTGTAGGTATGATTAAGGTGTGAAAATATGAGCTGCAAATATTTTAGGGGGTGAATCAGCCTTTCCAGAAACTGAACAACTTTTCCCAGGAAACATAGGTCGAAATATGAGAATCTTTTTTGAACCTCTACTTGGTAATTTTGTATGGGAGATCCAATCTTTTTATATATTTTGTGTCCTATGTTCCTTGGGGAAAGTTGTTTCATGTACTTAAATTGTATGCAGATAATATTTTTACACCCCGTATATCTACAGTTTCTGAATATAAAATTTTATAATTCTGTATCTTTTATTTTTTAAATTCTTCCTTTTCTTACTACGGAGGACAGCAACCAGTTTCTACGCAATATTCGAGAAACTTACAAAAATAATACCGCAGGCAGCATTCGAACCTTAGTACTAGCAAAGAATGCTCTAATAGCTACTATGTAGGTACTAGCGCCGAGGGTAGAAATTCCTAAAATGTTGAGTTATCAAAATTTTGATTTCCAAAAAAGTTGAGCACAGAGATGGTTGACTATTGTAGCTGTACAAGTAGATTATAAAGTTGGGTTTCAACGGTTTCAAAATGTTGGATTCCTATAATGTTGAATGAAGGTTTTCTAAGTTATAAGACATTAATTGTATAACAAAACTTCGTCAGTGTCAATCGTGCTGCTGAGACAAAAACGACACCTTATAACCAATTATGTTAGCATCCGCCTAACCATTTGGGCTGTCGCACTTGAATAATAAATTTACTTGTCCACACTTCCCTACATACTCTCGAAAAACACAACTCTCCTTCTAAGGCAGTCTGGTAAAAAGACACACCCTACAGCCAAAAGGCAAACACATTTACTCTCTGTTGACCTCGAACAACCGAAGTGTTTTGAAACGGCAAATGTTACCAAAACTTGCTCCATCAATCAGCAAATGTGAGTCTTTAGTTAATTTTATTAGTTGGTTTTCTCGTTATGCCAAAGTCATGTTTATTTGGGTCACAGACACACAATAATAGGCCCTAAGTCTGATAAATAAAAATAGTTTTAGTTGGATGTCGATTGGATCTCAGTTGGATTTTCTCAGTCATTTCGTAGTCTGCTAACAGTTTGAAGTATGGAAAAATTACAATTGCAATTGAATGACAGTTGAGTTTCGATGGCGTTGCAATGACAAAAAATACTTGGGGCCTTGGACTTTCAGGGTTGGTGACTGGTGGCGATCGCTGGTTACGAAAATTTAACTTCATTTGGTGATATAAATGGTGTTGGGAAAAAAATTAACTCTCTTTCAAGGGATGAACCAGCCCATACAGCTGAACAGACTTCCCCAAGGAATATAGATCGAAAAATTACAAATTTTTTTGGGACTTCACATACTACCTGACTCAGTTACATTTTGTAAGGGAGGTCCAGATTTTTTTCCCTTATTTCGTCTTACGTTCCTTGGAAAAAGTTGTTCAGTTTCATGGGCTGGTCCCTAGAAAGGAAATCAGTAATTTTCATAACACCCTGTAAATTCAGAACTTTCAGTCGTGCGCGTTATTGCCTGTGTTTTCCATTATTGTGTCCCAGGCAACGCAGTGTCTATGCTATTGCCCCACCAGACACTAATTTTATACTCTGTCACGGACGTACGAGGCCAGTGATGACGACATTGACGATACTAGTAAAACATACATACATACATATAACACGCCTTTATCCCTTGCGGGGTAGGCAGAGCGTTAACGGCCGTAAGAATGCGGCCACTATCGCCACGTCTGACATTTTAGAGGATTATTTTCTAAGGTTGTTTCAGAAAACGTGTATCACTATAGTGACAGGTTGTCAGCCTGTCGCCTAAAAATTGTAATACACTAACACTCTCTAGTCCCTTAGTCGCCTCTTACGACACCCGCGGGAAGGATGTGGGGTGATGCTATTCTAAGCCGGCATCACACGGCATAATATATTACGAAGGTATCTAGATGAAAGTCATTGTAAGTACTGTATATTTCAGAAACTTTCAACTCTATACAAATTCTTATTTGATAAACATTCCTTTGTATATTATAAGAGCCAGCACAGCTTTATTAAAAATCAAGAGATAAGAAAGATGATTCGTTTAAGTGGAGCTACTTAGTAAATAATGGCTTTATGGCAACAGCGATTCTTAAAGTTACTAAATCGAATCTTTTTTTCTATACAGGGGTTAGTAAAAGTACTAACTTCCTTTCAAGGTATGAACCAGCCCATGAAACTGAACAATTTTCCCCAAGGAACATCTGACGAAACATTAAAAAAAAAGTTGGACCTGACATACAATCTGATTCAGTCGGCTAGTAAATTTTATAAGGGGGGTCCAAAAATTCTTTCATGTTCCTTGGGAAAAGTTGTTCAGTTTCATGGGCTGGTTCATCCCTTGAAATGAAGTTAGTACTTTTTCTAACACTCTGGAAGACATTTTGACCTGAGGAACAATATTTAGGAAACAATTAGACTGACTAGGTCGATTGGTACATTTTTTCAATATTTTATATTTCGACCTATATTTCATGAGGAAATTTGTTCAGTTTGACTGGTGATTTTGACCCAGCAAAATATTTGCCACTCTTGCAGGTCTGTACTTTGTACTATAGTATCTACTCGCGACCTATAAGGAGTGCTTTGTGATGCCGTCTTAAAATAGCATCACCCCATTTCTTTCCCGCGGGTGTCGTAAGAAACCTTCGAGCACCTTACTCGAGAGTTTCATGTGTATTACAACTTAAGGCGACAGGCTGACAAACAGTATACACCAATAAATAATAAAATTATACCTAATACTAATCTTCAATAATAATCATCTGAAAGGGCCTTTAATTTTAAGGAACGTGATGATGATTGATGGCGACCTAAGTGACCGAATTTTTACGGCCATTAAGCCTTTGCTTACCTCGCAAGGGATAAAGGCGTGATTTGTGATTGTGTGTGTTTGTAGGTTTTAGGAGTCAGGAGGGTCCCAAAGACCAACAGTTTGGAAAACGCAGCAACATTGAAGTTATTTTGGGTCAAGTTAGATAAAGGGATTGTGTACCCTCTAAATCACCAGCCTAACAGCTTGCAGAAGGCTTTGCTCACATTCTATCTGCGGAGATTTGTTAACAGCATTGTAATATTCTATCCTCTTTGTTTTACAGTAGAAATTTGTCTGTAAATCTTCCAAATACAAATAAATAAAATAAATAAAATAAATAAAATAAAATAATAAATAATAATTCTTGACCTTGAACAAGTATGCATTGTACGAACATTGTATCATCACAGCACCCTACAGCAGTCCACTGCTGGATGCAGGCCTCCCCCAGGGCATGGGGTCTCATTCCTCACTAAAAGAAAATTAGTCCAAAAATAAATCAATAGATGGCGATACGGGTAGTGAATGTAACTTAAGAGACTGCCAATTATATGCATATATAGGTAAAGGCCAATTTACAAAAACAAAGTATTGGAAAATTATAAATACATGTCTTCAGATGTTTTGAGAGGGAAAACACGCGAAATCATTCACAATTTTGCAATATTTTTCAGTACAAATGAGGTTAATACGAAGTATCCAATAAATTAGCTAGATCTCGCTAGCAACGCACGCGCTGAGTCGACATTTCAAATAGCCTGCCCAAATAGCCATCTTAGGACAGTCGAACTCCCTCTATGACGTTAGGTATCTGTACTACTTTAGTATTATTATATTATCGGTGTCCAGGGTACGCAAGGCACGACATGCCCCTTTCGCCATCCAGTCGTTACCAACCGCTGTCTTTAAGTCAACGATCCATCAGGCCAATATTGTACATCTAAAACTTTCGAAAAGTAAAGTCCCACTGCGGTAATTTTAAAGTTACTATGCTGTTACTTTACTAAAATCCGCTATTTTAATATAGGTAGCCAGTGCGTGAATGGTGTACAGCAACCACAACTAATGACCCTCAACAGAGCAGAGAACAGGTATGGAAATCCCGCTGGCCACCTCCACCTGATTTCATTCTACCGTCCGAGACTCTGCCACGGGGACACAAATTACCGTGGCAAACCTAGAAATCTCTGAACAGGTTACGAACACAAGTTGGTCGCTGCAGAGAAAATATGACGACTGTGGGGCCCCATCCCAATCTATGGCTCACCTCATTAGGTGTCCCCTTTTGCCCTTCTCTTGCAGCAGGGAGGAGCTGATCCAAGCAACGGAGAACGCCATTACGGTCGCCAAATACTGGCAATCAAAAATATAATGATTCATTGACACGACGAAGAAGAAGAAATGCGTGAATCTAACATCTTATCTCATCTCAACATCCATCCAGGGGTTTGACCTGTACGGTCAGGGACAGAAGTGGAGTCAGTTCTCAGAAAACTAGTTGCTTGCGCATCCCACAATACACTCACACATTTACAAAATATTACGTAGCTAACTGACCAATGTGCAAACCGAGTAACATCCATAATTTCACAAAGTTGACTATAGGCGCAGTTGGTCTAGTGGTTAGCAAGTAAAGGTAGATAACGGGAACTTCGTCAAAGCAGTGGTTCGAATCTCGGTCGTGTTTTACTTAAATTATTTGGTTTTTATTATTATTTTGCCTTAGATTGTTTTACCCGATTGGATTACATTCGGAAGGGTTTCGTATTTTGTCGGTGTTAGCTCGCTATCGTGGGTGCCCGTGTTTTCTGTTACATTCTTTCTTCGCTTCATTTACTTTCATTACAATTTTCAAAATGAGTAATAATTTAAGTAATGAGGATAAGCAGCGTATTGTTGCGTTGCATAACGTTGGACATAAATAATCGGAAATTGTTGCTGAGACCGGATATGCCGTAAGTATCTATATTATTTCAAATTACTACTTTATTTAGTATTATTTACATTTTCTTATTATAACATAGTTTTATACATAGTTTTAGTTGCATAGTTTATTAAAGTATTAATTTTACCAATTATGCTCGTTTGTTTTGTTTTAGTGGAGAACAGCGAAGCGTTGGGTGACTCGTTTTGAAGAAGAGGGTAGTGTCGTTGCTCGAATAAATGTTATAAACTGGCCAGCTAAAGACCCCAGACTTAAACCCTATAGAAAATCTATGGGGCTTAATGGTGCAAGGATGGGATATGCGTAATGAAAGACGAAAGGAAGAATTGGAGTCTCACTGCCATGAAATGTGGGAGGATTTAAGCGGAACCAACATTTGCTCCGAAATGGTCTCTTCAATGCCACGGCGTTTGCAAAATGTAATCAAGTTATTTACTTATTATTTTAAAGAAGAAGTATTAAAGTTTCATTTTTTTTGGTAAACTATATCAGTCAGACAATGTTTTGTTTTGTATTACGTAGGTAATCTAAACAAAGTTACTTACGAAATTTTTAAATTTTCATTGTTTTCTTGAGATTTAGCTTCAATATCTTTTCTTCTTGAAAACGAATACTTTAAGCTAAACCTTGAGACATTTAACCTCATTATTTATTAGATCTGCGTAGTAGGAGTCAACTTCATTATTAAAATATTGTTTAAAAAGGCTTGTTAATTGTTATTTTACAGTAAAGGTTAAGTATTTGATAATAAAAATATTTAATTGGTTAATAATTGTTTTCATTTCACTTTAGTGTTGATTGTCCTAGTCCACAACAGAATCAACAGCAACAATAAAACAAAAAAAAATGGGATAAGTAAATGAAACGATCCTAAACAAAACTAAAACATGTCATAGAGATCCGAACCTGATGTTATTCTAATCATTGACGTAACCTGGACGTAGCAACCATTAGACCATTTAGGCTGGTGACATTAACGTTGAAATAGAAGTATGGATCTAACTAAACCAACGCAGCAGTTTAATTGGATAGAGTTACGACGTGGTGAGTCAGACCTTTACGTTCAAACAGGCACTGTTCTTAATAGTTCTTCTCATAAATTCATAGAGGTCGCTGAGCAATGTTTATATGAGTTTTGACTTAAGTTAGCTTGATTTAAGGTTTACTTTTTAAAAACATATTCGAGTATGTGTATGTGTGAGTAAGTTAAAATGATTGTGTATGCGATAATACACCCTCTTGACTGACCCCAATTCTGTCCATGACTGTACATACATACTCTCAAAAAACAAAAACCCGTTTTTTAAGGCAGTAGGCAGACTGTAGTTGGTACGAATAGATACCTACTACAGCAATTCGTCAAAGTGAAGTATTAAATACTGAATTAAATTTCCCACCCTTCGTTACCACCCAATTTGCAATTTGTATATAAATTAATTGAAGTCAATGAAAACGAAAGTAATTAATAAACATCAAACTTGGTCCAAACAATCTAAACTCATTCTATGGACCTGTGGAGGAGAACGAAAATGAAACATGCAAACATTACATCAGCCTATAGCAGTCTAAGAAGGAGTTATTTGGATCAGATAAAGGAGAAAATAATGGTCACGTCGTACAGAGAAGTCAAGGAGAAGGCGGAGGACAGAGAAAGCTGGCGGATACTCCACCGACAAGGGTAATGCTCCTAAATAAATGATGATAGCAGTCCACTGTTGGACGTAGGACATCTCCAGATTTCGTCATACTAACAGACGCCCTCTATAAGATCTATCTGGGTGTAACGCGTCCAACGTACGCTATGCTTGCAGAGGCCTTACTATACCGTCTATCGATTCTACGACAGACCAGCGCAATTGTTATTGCCTGTCTCTATAATTTTATTTATTTATGGACTGTGGAGTAAGTGGGTTCTCAAGTAGAGGTCACGCGTCGGCAAGCCTAGAGTTGGACGACCTCCGGCCAGGTGGACCGGCTGGTAGTGACTCGATGACAAAAACGGGAGTGTGGGTTACGGCGAGGAACACACTTGACGCACGAGGGAGCGCTAAAATATCGCAGCGGTCTGTCAAATCCATGCTAGAAATATCAATCCCCATACTAAAACCGCTCAACCGCTGCTGAAGCAGCGCTATCGCAGTGTCATTCGTCAAGTGCGGCTTTAGTATGGGGAGTGACGTTTCTAGTATGGATCTGACAGACCGCTACGATATTTTTGTGTTCCTCGCATGTATGTATGTATGTAGTAAAGTATTACGAACAGCTAATTATTAGTTAAATAGGTGTCGTTTGATCATAGAAGCCAATATCAATAAATTGTCAGCAGCAATTTGAATACTATTGCATTGAAACCCTGATTCTCCAAGTCTATGACAATATTTACTCTGCCTACTAAGTTACACAAACTTTCCGCCCACGTAGGAAACTTTTTCGTTGTACGTTGTACATTTCTGCTTTTGTCTGAAGGCACGTGAATAAAGGTGAAGGGAGCAGGCAGTGGATTGGGTGGTTTTGAGGTGATGTAATCAGTGAAGGTGTCGGTGGTACTCGGGAGGTATCGATCGACTATTTTATGAATGGTTGGCTCGTTTGTCTCCCCTTCAGAACTTTCACGAGAGGCATTTTAATTGGAAAATGTTTTAAGAAGTCACTTTTTATTTTGTTAGCTTTTGTGTGATTTTTAAATTCAAATGAGTTTTTATCATACCTTTTTAAGCTAGTAGAATAACTAATCTACGAAACTACCCTCATATTGCGTTGAAGGGCACGATGTATACGTAGCTCTTCTTAAAACCCTATAAACTAACAATATCCTTTTTTTGGAAGGTGGTTAAAAATAACCTCGTTTTTTAAAGTCGGTTAATAAAAAAAGCTGTAATAAATGTTATAAAATAATTTCACATTTTTAGCACGTCTCATTAATTCGTATTGGCGGGTTCGGAAGGTTTACTTGACAGGCGATTAAAGATGAATTAGGATAGGATTAGCAGCTGGTATATATTACCAGCTCATCTCGTCATATTAAATGTAGATTACGTGTAATTTAACATGAGGATAATTACAATTTGTTTGCTTCAAAATATGTTAATGTTTTAGGATGTTAAAAATTCAAGTAGCCTGAAAAGTAGGCATAGTCGTAGGCTTCTGACGTAGTTGTTGAACGACCGCCATACAAGTAGACTCGAATCATTGACAGCAAATAGGACTGACGGATTAACGTACCCTACAGAGCACGGAACCGTTTTTCATGACAGAATTATCCCACCAGACAAATTGAGGTGACACCTTTAACTGAATACCTATTAATTATTCTATCGGTTTTTTGTAGTTATATGAAGCATCTGTACTATTTTGGTAGTATACCTTTTATTCGGGTTCATAGAAACCTTAAAACCAATTAATTTTTTTGCTTCTTTTCGTGTGGGACACCGAGTCATCCAACGACCCAGTGAACCCTAGTGTCAGAATTTTTCAACCGCCGTCTACAAGTAGCAGGCTTCTCATATGGTTTGTAACGACCGCCGTCTAACTAACCATAGAGAGAAGCCATGGGGCTTAACGTGCCATCCGAAACTCGGACCCATCTTATGGACAATCGGGTGATTCGGCGCGCAGTGTCCTAACCAGACTGGGAACAAATTCACATACATACATACATACATATATCACGCCTTTATCCCTTGCGGGCGTGCTTGCGGGGTAGGCAGAGCGATAGTGGCCGTAAGAATACAGCCACTATCGCCACGTCTGACATTTTTGAGGATTGTTTTCCAAGGTTGTTTCAGAAAACATGTGTATTACTATAGTGACAGGTTGTCAGCATGCCGCCTAAAAATTGTAATACACCAATACTCTCGAGTCCCTTAGTCGCCTCTTACGACACCCACGGGAAAGATGTGGGGTGATGCTATTCTAAGCCGGCATCACACGGCATAACAAATTCACAAAGTGATAAATATCAACTTTGTGAGTGGCCCATCGAGAAAAGACCCCGGAACCTTTTGCGTCAAAGGCAGTCGCACTACCACTACACCACAGCGCTGGTCAATGTTTTGGATTGAACTTTAACATCGCGTAGTATATTGCTGACAATATGGTATTAGAGAAGTGTCCAGGATGATGAAGAAGAAACGTGGTTCTGAATCAGTAGACTTTTTATTAGGCGGAGTAACACACCTTACGCCACAAAGAACAAATTCAATCTGCGGGGCGCTCACAGGCGCGAATGAAAAATATAATGGAACCGGAAGTACAAATTATTTGAATTTATGAAATGTAATTAAAAAAACAATTAATAGTATTAAACAAAACGTAAGCGTTAAATAATAGCAATCTTCTACTAAAATCGATATTTATAATAAATATGAAATCACTTAGGATGATTATTCATGATAATTAACTTATTTAAATTATAATTTGACGGTGGAAACTTCTACCATTTAGCACGAGATGGCGCTAGTATATTAGGCGTAACTGGACTGCAATTAACAACTGAAAGCTTTATTCTTACAAATTTATAATTACCGCAAATAAATGTATATTAACAATGTAAGATAAATAAAGATGTAATTTACTATGGTGTTCGTATCGATAATTTAATTAAATAGCAGAGGTTCGTTAACTTAAACTACTAGATTCATGTCCAGTTGGAGGTGGCGCTAGTGGGGGCGGATGACGCTGGTAACACTCGGCCATCCTGCGCTGGCCGTGCCCCACGGCGATCGCCGGTTACAGCTCTACTGCCGCCGCCTCCGAGTGTGTTGTTGCTCTGGAATAGAAAATTTACCACACAGCATCCAGAATCCAATAATACATGTACAATGATGATTTTCCTCACACAGATCACATAGTCTCCGACTGCTCACATAGTTTTGTCATAAATGCTACTAATTCCAATACTTAGAACATAAAATCTTATTAATTCAACTGAAACGTTTAATGGGGCATAAAAAGTTCACATAGAAAACTCAACTCACATAGTACCTACTGTCATGTAATCACATAGTACCCTATCAATCACATAGAATATCACATAGGTAGTAGTAGTTCTGATTTTGCAATGCAGTAAATAACCCATTTTTTAAATAATTACTTACTGAAGAAAATGATTAAGTACCACTTAGCTTAATTTAACTCGTTTTGACAAATATGATATGAACGGAGATACCGCTGCTCCACCAGATTCTTACAAATTGCCACATAGTCACGGGATACAAAAATAAGCAGCTAAAGTAGGTAGGTATATTTCTTTGCCATCTGTAAGCTCACAGGTTATTTTTGTTGTAGGTATGTTGTCTTAGATAAGCGTGCTGGATAATAATTACCAAGCTATGGGCGACGATTAGATAGTAAGTATAGGTAGGTATATCAGTTAGCTCCAAAAATAAGATATTACCTACTTTCGGACAAATGAATGTATTTACATAATTTACAATACTCTGTACATAGGTGCATTCAAACATCAACTTATATTCAAATTTACAAAATACCTATTTACGCTATAATTACTTCCTTTTATTTATTTATTAGTTTCATTACTATTCTATATCTTTTGAATATAAATTAGCTTTCTAAGAGGTCAATCAAATCGTCACGATCTACTTCATTATCACTACCAGAACTATCATCAGTTGACATGGTCGTTTTGTAAGGCCGCAGAGTCTCGCCTCTAACTATCGCGCTGAATTTCCTGTACCCCTTCAGTCCCTTTATGCTACTAATTGTGTACCTATCTATATGTTGATCTGCTTTGCAAACTTTGTATGGTCCCGTGTAAACCCCGTCTAGCTTCCTAGTTACTTTGGCTGTTGCATCCCTAGCAATGCCGCCTTTCCACAAAACCAGTTCCCCTACTTTATACTTTCGGCATTTCTTGCGTTTGTTGTCAAAATCCCTTTTCATTAGAGTCATGTTCCTATCAATGCGCATTTTTGCGTCCTGCCTCCGTGAACCTAAGTCTTCCTGCTGAGTCTCATAGTTTTGAGGTGTATTCGAGGGAAGAGCGGGGAATCGAGTGTTTGAATGACCGAACATCAAACTGAATGGTGTTTGGCCTGTGGTCGAGTTTGGGGTGTTATTAATACCCCATACTACGTCAGCCAACTTGTTGTCCCATGTGCATTCAGACTCTGACATTGTATTAAGACCATTGAGAAGAGTTCGGTTTACTCTTTCGACTTGGCCATTTGATCTCGGGCTGGCAATCGCGTTCAATGTGTGTCTGAATTGCATTTCTTGAGAAAATTGTTTAAAATAGCGGCTAGTAAATGCTTTGCCCCTATCAGTTATAATCCTATTCGGGTTACCGAATTGGGTCATAACTTCTTTGAGAAGCCTGATTGTCTCGATGGAGCTGCAATTTTTAGCTGCCTTTGCAAAAACGAATTTGGTGAACGAGTCGATAATTACAAGGACGTATGCGTTACCTTTTCGTGTTTTAATGAATGGCCCGAGATGATCAGCATGTAGAGTATGCATTGGGATAGGGACCTTTTCTATTGGATATAGTTGCCCTTCTACTTTTCCATAATTCCCTTTTCCAAAAGAACACTGCAAACAGGAGTTAATATATTTCCTGATGAACCTTGTCATCTTTGGAAACCAAAATTGGGCTTTGATTGCATGTTCACATTTTTCAAAACCGGGATGCCCAATTTGATCATGCAGTTTCTGTAACAGTCCGTATTTTGCTAATTTCGGAATTACAAATCTTTCCCCAGCCAAAGTTTTTCTATACAAAATACCGTCTTTAGCGATATAGTTAGCATTAATGTCCGCATTAACTGTTGGTTCACGAAGTCGAGTCAGAATTTGCTGGATGTTTTCATCTTGCATTTGCAGCGTGATCAACCAGTTAGAGTTTTCTATCATTAGAACATTACTAGTCGTAGGGTTCCTGCTTAGTGCATCCACGTGTTTCATGCGGTCACCAGGTCTATATTCGATCTCAAGATCGAAATCTTGAATGGTGAGCCACCAGCGGGCTATACGAGGGATTAAATCCCGTTTCAATAGCGTGGAACGCAATGCTGCACAATCTGTTACTACTCTAACCGGGATCCCCGTCAAGTAAATTCTGAAACGTTTGAGGGACTCTACCACAGCAAGCGTTTCTAATTCGTGGCTGTGGTAGATACTTTCCTCTCTACTTGTTACCCTGCTAAAATATGCAATCGGTTTTAGACTACCGTCCTTCTGGTATTGCATTAGAATCCCTCCTAGTCCTAATTTGCTCGCGTCTGTATGGAGCTCTGTTTTTGCATCCTTATCATAAATCCCTAGTACTGGTTTCTCAATTAATCGTTTTTTTAATGTTTGGAACGCTTGCTCTTGTTCATCGCCCCACTTCCATTCTACATTATTTCTCGTCAGTTCCGTCAACGGACGAGCAATCAGTGCAAAATCCCGAATGAACTTTCTAAAATAGGAAGTTAGTCCGATAAATTGACGGATCTCGTGGACATTGCGGGGTCGATTGTAATTTGCAACGCAGTTTATTTTTGCTTGACCTGGCTGAATAGTCCCTGCAGTAATTTCGTGTCCTAGATAAGTGGCTTTATTTTTCAAGAATGAACACTTTTTTAGGTTTAATTTTAGGTTTGCGTCCCTGAGTAACTGCAATACTGTTTCTAAAAGATCTAACCCTTGCTCTATGGTGGCGGTAGGTATCATCACGTCGTCTAAATATAGGGCAATGTCTTTGCTTACTGTACCTAATGCCATATGGATTAGTCTCGAAAACACTGCCGGAGCATTTGCTAAGCCAAATGGCATCTTTAAAAACTCGTATTGTCCGGTTGGTGTTACAAATGCCGTTTTATCTATAGATGCCTCATGTATAGGAACTTGATAATAGCCCTGGGCAAGATCTAAAGTCGTGAAATAAGATTTGCCTGATAATCTTGTCACTTGATCTTCTATATGAGGTAAAGGGTATCTGTCTTTGATAGTTCTTGCATTTAATGCCCTATAGTCTACGCATAGCCTATAGTCACCCCCTTTCTTCTTAACCAGTACAACCGGGCTGGCATATTCAGAACTAGATTGCCGAACAATACCCGCATCCAAAAGATCCTGCACCTTCTCATTCACTATCTCACTTTCCTTGTGAGACAACCTATAAGGCTTAGCAAAAACCGGTTGACTAGAGTGAGTTCTAATGTTCATTTCAATCAGGTCTGTGCAGCCTAAATCTTTGGTGTCTCTAGCAAATGACTGGCTGAATCGGTTCAATAGTTTCATTAAATTATCCTTTTCGCGTTCATTAAGTTCGCCCATATCAACGTCACTCACATCGAGACTAACGGTACTTTGTGAATCGTCTTTAATTGAAAAAACATGGCACTGAATGTCGCTCGACTGCGATAAAAGTGACTCAGCCCTTGCTATACTTTTATGAGCTGGCCAAACTAGATCCTCACTACCTAAATTATTCACTCTAAGGTGCGATTTGTTTGTTTTTATGACAGCTTCGGGAATACAATACGATACACGTCCTAACTCAACCCACACTGCATTTGCTAAAAATGACTGCTCCCTGTCATTGCCGCAATCAACATAGACTTCGACAAACGTGCTGCTATGTTTTGGAATAGTGACGTCATCTTTTAGATTGACCGTGAATTTAGTAACGCAATCGTCCGAGTTTAATCTTATGTCGTCTAAAATGTCTAACAGTTTGTAGGTAGGAACAAAATTTACGGAGGTCTCTGTGGTAACTAAACTGACATTGCTTTGATTTATCATTGTTTGTCCGAGAACTATATCAATATCCGATAAGTCACAACTTGTGATTTCTACAACGCCCTCTAACTTTAAATTATCAACTGACACAAGTACTTTGCACTTCCCAAGCGATCGCGCACTTCCTCCTCCAAAACCTCTCAAAATCACGTTAGATGGCAGTATTTCTAGTTGCAAATTTTGAGCTGCTGCGAGTGCAAGTAAATTGACCTTGCTTCCTGTATCTATATACGCATTTAACTGGTAACCATTGACTAGCACACTCCGTTTGTAAAGATCTAAAAATATGTCATACGTAATAACGAAAATATTAGGATGACTAACCTGTCGTAATTGCTGTTGCTGTGAAGTGCTCGGGCCGAACCAGCAGTTGGCAGTCGTGTGTCCTGAGCGATGGCAGGTCTCGCAAAGCTGTGGCTGCCGGCAGTCCTTCGCTTGATGTCCTGGTCTTCGGCAGAAGTAGCACACCTTCGGTAGATTTGTTTGCTGGAGACTCGTAGTACTTGAAGTAGCACCGCCTCTTCTCCACGTAGATTTCCCAGAGGTATACGCCGCTTCCACCCGCTTAAAGTTTTCTAACGATGATAAGTATCCATAGTACAGCTCTTCTGGAGACTGGCATTTGTAGGCTTTCGCATTTCCTCTTAACTCTGCTGGCAATCCGCGGATTATACACGAATTTGCATCTTCGCCGTCGATTCCACACTTTTTGAGCAAAGAAAGTTTAGCGTGGTAGTATTTAGTCATGGTTTCATTATCCTTCTTACTTCTAGCTAACATGAGCTCCAACTTGTCTACGTAGTCGCTAGAGCGTGGAAATGCTGTGCTGAGAGCTTCTTTCCACTGTTTCCAGTTCAGGTTGTAGTTCTCCAAGTCGTCGTACCATTCTCTCGCCGAGCCACGCAGACGAAGTTGCATTATGAATTGTCGATCAGTTTTTGTCCATTGGTAGATATCCCCAAGCTGATCGATTTTATGAAGCCAGCCGTTAACATTCGTAGATGTATCTTCAGGTCGAAATTTTGGCACTAACTCGGCATCTGATGGGGTGACACGCCTTCGCTTTGTCGAAAAAGAAAAAAAATCTTCATTTTCTTCGTCTTCACACGATGATTTGCTGAATCTTCGATTTACTTTTCGTCGTTGTCCCACGCCGCCAATATAGGGGCCAGTCATTTTTGTGGGCTGGCTCATGTTCTGGATACCACTTCTGAGATATTAGAGAAGTGTCCAGGATGATGAAGAAGAAACGTGGTTCTGAATCAGTAGACTTTTTATTAGGCGGAGTAACACACCTTACGCCACAAAGAACAAATTCAATCTGCGGGGCGCTCACAGGCGCGAATGAAAAATATAATGGAACCGGAAGTACAAATTATTTGAATTTATGAAATGTAATTAAAAAAACAATTAATAGTATTAAACAAAACGTAAGCGTTAAATAATAGCAATCTTCTACTAAAATCGATATTTATAATAAATATGAAATCACTTAGGATGATTATTCATGATAATTAACTTATTTAAATTATAATTTGACGGTGGAAACTTCTACCATTTAGCACGAGATGGCGCTAGTATATTAGGCGTAACTGGACTGCAATTAACAACTGAAAGCTTTATTCTTACAAATTTATAATTACCGCAAATAAATGTATATTAACAATGTAAGATAAATAAAGATGTAATTTACTATGGTGTTCGTATCGATAATTTAATTAAATAGCAGAGGTTCGTTAACTTAAACTACTAGATTCATGTCCAGTTGGAGGTGGCGCTAGTGGGGGCGGATGACGCTGGTAACAATGGCTAAACATAATTATCGATAAGGGAAATTTTAATTCACAGACAGGGCACTTTTCTATGATGATAGCGAAAATAAACGGAGTTTGAAGAGGTTTTTAAATTTTCGCTGAGCGTGCGGTAAGGCTAACAAACCCGGGAATACTCGGCCAGACTCAAACACGACTTGGATTTAAACTTTAATCACTTTGGATGTCTTCGCTTGCGGCCTTAATAATTAAGCCTCAAGATATTAAAATAAGTAACAAAGTGTTTCAGGTAAATTTCTGGAAATGACGAGTTTTCAATTCATTATACCAGGATGTTGGGCAAATGCCGACAAAGATTAATAAAGGAAGACTTTATAAGACGAAACAGATAGAATTATCTACTGTAGTACTTTTATTTTATTTTAGCGTAGCCGTCTTTTGGGCTATTAATATAATTTAAAACTTGGCTAGGGTAGCTTAGGTTCTATGGTACAAATTGTTAGGAGCACTTTTGAGCAGGTTTTTGGGTAGTTTTCCTGTTCAGGAGGTCCGTCTGATTTACATGACACATGTAAATATATATTTTTTAAATATTCACTTTAATAGCTACATGCTAGTAAGTTACATGTTGTGTGGTCAGCCTGGCCGGCCCCGAGGCAGTGCCTTTTTTATCCCAATCGTACCGCGTTTCTACTAGGTACATAAAATTGTTACAATGACTTATTTATTTTTTAGTGACAGTATTGTATTGTAAATTCTTGACTTTCTGAAAGTATTCGTTGTGAATCTACTTGGAAATAAACGATTGAAATTTGAAATTTGAAATTAATCAAAGTTGGATTCGCAGAATTTCATCTGTGACTTAGTAACCGTTCTCTTTTTCAGATTGCATATCTGGGTGGATATTTATGAAATGTAAAACTGCCGTGTGATGCCGGCTTAGAATAGCATCGCCCCATATCTTTCCCGTGGGTGTCGTAAGAGGCGACTAAGAGATTTGAGGTTTGATGTGTATTGCAATATTAGGTGACAGGCTGACAGCTTCATCGCAGCGCTAGCGCAGCGTCGTCCGTCGAGTGCGTTTTTAGTATGGAGAGAGACGTTTCTAGAATGAATCTGACAGACCGCTGCGATATTTTTGTGCTCCGTCGTGCGTTTAGTGTGCGATCCGCCCACAACATTTAGGATAATGTTTCTAGCGATCGATTCTTCTTTTATGTGGGACACCGAGTCGCTTAACAACCCGATGACCCTGGTTGATTAATTTCTGTCATTTTTATTGCAGAACATGGAGGCACACAAATCAAGGGAGGATACATGCTTCGGTACAAACGTAAGTTGTTCATCACAAAACAATATTTACACATATATCATAAATCACGCCTTTATCCCTTGCGGGGTAGGCAGAGCAATAACGGCCGTTAAAATACGGTCGCTATTGCCACGTCTGACATTTTTGAGGATTGTTTTCCAAGGTTGTTTCAGAACACATGTGTATTACTATAGTGACAGGTTGTCAGCCTGTCGCCTAAAAATTGTAATACACCAATACTCTCGAGTCCCTTAGTAGTACTGCGACTGAGGTACTTGAGGGTTTTTGGTGTACAACTTTTAGGCGACAGGCTGACAACCTGTCACTATAGTGATACACAAAATTATCTCAAACGGCCCTCTATATTTGTCAGAACTGGCGACATCGACCGTATTTTTGCGGCCGTTAGCGCTCTGCCGACCCCGTAAGCGATAAAGGTGTGATATATGTGTGTATGTATGTATCCAATAATTTAACTAACTAATAAGCTGACCTGTTTTGTATTGTTCTCAATGTTATGTGTTCTATTGTGTACAATAAACGGTTAAATAAATAAATAAATAAATAGCTTTTGACGGGGAAAGTTGTTCAGTTTCATAAGTTACGAGTAGCTTACTACGTGAAATCTACCCAGTTTTTTCCAAACACATTTTAGCGTACACTGCAATGTTTCTCTTCAGAAGTTCAGATAAGATACCGACTTGTATTAGTTTATTATTTATGGATGATGATATTTATGAAGGTAATTTATGGCCCTCAGTAAACTTGTCGCGTAAGAAGTTAGATAAATCCTCATAAACACACAAATCACGCCTTTATCCGTAGCGGGGTAGGCAGAGCGTTAACGAACGTAAAATTACGGCCGCCATCGCCACGTCTGACAAACATTGAGGGCCCTTACAGATGATTCGTGTATTTCTATAGTAACAGGTTGTCAGCCTGTCGCCTAAAGTTGTGAGACCCATGAAGCCCTCGAATCCCTTAGTCGCCTTTTACGACACCCGAGAGAAAGAAATGGAGTGATGCTATTCTAAGCCGGCATCACACTACCTCCTATCCTATCAGAATACCGATGCACTGCCATGTTTTCTCCACAGTTGTCCTATACCTTAAGGTTGTCTGGAAGAGATCGCTCTTAGCGATAAGACCGCTTTTGCGCACTTTCAGTTTTAATTGTTTTTGTAAAATTTTGTTATTTGTGTGTAACTATTCGTCTGATGCCGGCTTAGAATAGCATCGCCCCATTTCCTACCCATGGGTGTCGTAAGAGGCGACTGAGGTATTTGAGGGTTTCAGGTGTATAACAACTTTTAGGCGACAGCCTGACAACCTGTCACTATAGTGATACACAAATTATCTCCAACGACCCTCAGTATTTGTCGGACGTGGCGATAGCGACCGTATTTTTACGGCCGTTAACGCTCTGCCTACCCCGTGAGATAAAGGCGTGATATATGTAAGTATGTTGTGTGTAATAAAGAGTTTTTACTTACTTACTTCGTTACTACAGCCATAACAGTCCACTGCTGGACACGGGCCTCCCCTTACTGGGGTTATACTCACTCACCACGCTTGGCAAGTTATGGGGTTTTTACTCTATGTAAGGTATCCTCATAGACAATACAGGTATATTTTCTAAAACTAATATTTTTATAGACACTTAAAAATTTAATTTAAAAAATGAGCCACCAATCACTGCATTGCCAATTATGCAAGCATTGAAAATGACACAAAATGTATTATGTGCTTTCTAGATACACATTGCACAATCGTACCAAAAATAAGCGACTTTAGATTTTTTTTAAGTTATGGCCTTAAAAAAAGCCAGCCATATCGGTCTAAGTGGTTTGGCGCGCGTGGTGAGTATGGCAATACCGCCCCACCCCCCAATAGGAGACTCATGTGCATTGTTTATGATATCAATATGATTAGGTATATAGGGTGTTACGATAAGTGCCGTGTGATGCCGGCTTAGAATAGCATCACCCCACATCCTTCCCGTGGGTGTCGTAAGAGGCGACTAAGGGACTCGAGAGTATTGGTGTATTACATTTTTTAGGCGACAGGCTGACAACCTGTCACTATAGTGATACACATGTTTTCCGAAACAGCCTTAGAAAACAATACTCAAAAATGTCAGACGTGGCGATAGCGACCGTATTCTTACGGCTGTTAACGCTCTGCCTACCCCGCAAGGGATAAAGGCGTGATATATGTATGTATGTATGTACGATAAGTACTAAGTTCTTTTTTAAGGGGTAAACGTACCTTTGAATCTGAACAACTTTCCTTAAGGAACATAGGCATAGGTAGGGTATCCAATCTCGGTATACCGAGATCTCGAAATACCGAGATCCCGCATCATTTAGTGATCCCGCACAGTGCGTGATTACGAGTGCGGGATCCGCGGGATTTGCGGGATTAGCAAGCAGCATAGAAATGTCCTTCTGAAGGCACGAAATAGTTGATTTCAATTTTAAAAAGTTCGTGTTATTATTTTTATCGACTAACTACCGAACTAATTACCATTACAAACCTAAGTATAGACTTAGGCACGGTACGTATTTATAAATCGCTCTCAACTCTCGAGATCGATCTTGAGTACAAGTTTAAGATGTCATATGTCGCACTTGAGATGGATCTCAGAGTTGAGAGAGATTTATAAAATACAAGCCTTAACATTTAAAAGCAGCTCAGGTTGCAGGGCTTAGTTTGTAAGGTTATACTTGCGGGATCCCGCAAATGCCGAGATCACGCGGGATTGAAATCTTCGATCCCGCAAATACCGAGATCGGAAAAAACCAGCGGGATTGGATACCCTAGGCATAGGAACGTAATATGAAAAATTTTGGACCTCTCGTACAAAATGTACCAGCCGACCGAATCAGGTCCAAAATTTTTTTCGTATTTTGACCTGTGTTCCTTAGGGAAAGTTGTTCAGTTTCATGGGCTGGTCCCTTGAAAGGAACATAGTGCTTTTCCTAACTTGCCGTCCTAATGATTCTGTTTTTTTTCTTAGGAAAGTACCTGTGGAACTCCTGGTCTGAAGAATGGGTGGTTCTTTACGACGACTCTACTATGGCCTGGTTTAAGGTAGGCATTATATTTGTATGTTGTGGCCAGGGGACCGACGGGTCCACCTGGATTGGATTGGAAGTTGTATATATGCGTTCCGCGGTGAACACTTCGATACCGCGTTTCAGGCCCACGTGGCGCCATCTCTCCGATATGTTGAGAACTCCTGTTGCGTCTTGTATGCATGTGAACCACTTGAGTGAGCTTCATGTTGTAGCCACCAGAGGTCGCTACATATATTTTAAATATAAGGTGTAAAAATATTAGGAACATAGGTCAAAATATGAGATTTTGTTTTGGACAAATTGACTTGGTCGGTCGGTAGTTTTGTATTACAATTTTTTTTGTCATATTTCGGCCTATGCTCCTTGGGGAAAGTTGTTCAGTTTCTTAGCTAAAAATTTTCCACCCTCTAAAATCAGCCGTGAATGTGCCGTGTGATGCCGGCTTAGAATAGCATCACCCCATATCCTTCCCGCGGGTGTCGTAAGAGGCGACTAAGGGACTCGAGAGTATTGGTGTATTACAATTTTTAGGCGACAGGCTGACAACCTGTCACTATAGTGATACAAATGTTTTCTGAAACAACCTTGGAAAACAATCCTCAAAAATGTCAGACGTGGCGATAGCGACTGTATTCTTACGGCCGTTAACGCTCTGCCTACCCCGCAAGGGATAATGGCGTGATATATGTATGTATGTATGTATGTAAAATCAGCAATGGGCTTGATGACTGGCAGGTCAAGTGAAACGATATTTTGTATGAAAATACGAAAAGATGACGTCATGTCTGTCTAGTTTGGCTGGCGTCAAAACACTTACTTTCATATTATTTTCTGCTTATTAATTCAAATTTTGAGTATTTCTAAAATAAAATCGCACACTTGACGCACGACGGACCGCTATAATATCACAGCGGTCTGTCAGATCAGTTACGTCATTCCCCATACTAAAATGCACTTGACGGACGACACTGCGATAGCGCTGCATCGATAGCGGTTGAGCGGTTTCAGTATGGGGATTGACATTTCTAGTAAAGATCTGACAGACCGCTGCGATGTTTTAGCGCTCCGTCGTGCGTCAGAGCGATCCGCCTAAGTGGACTATGTAATATTTTGGACAGTTTTAGTAATTACCCAGTCATGTAGCGAATTAACATCGTTAAAAAATTTTGGTATTTTTATCATTATTGGCTGGTAGAAATAATGGCTCTTACAAAATTGCAAAGAAGTGCTACAAGTTTTCCTCGTAGCTGTTGTCTACGACACTCGTAGACAGGCTACGTGCTCGCTACGTAACTTCGCTTCGTGTTCAAACGAAGGGTAAAAATAACTTGGAACATCTCGAATTTTCCTTTGTATTTCTGAAATACGCCAAATGTTTTTCAAGTTGGGTTCGTTTGGATTCTATTTACCCGACAGCTTTAGAAAGAAGGATTGTGTTTATGTTATGCAAGTGGCCGTGTATGTCGGTTTAGAATGGCATCACTCCACTTATTACCTGCGTTTTTTGCCATGTAAGAGGTGACTAAGGGACTCGAGGGTTTCATGTGTATTAAAACATTAGGCGACAGGCTCTTCTCTTTTCGTGTGGGACACCGAGTCGTCCAACGACCCAATGAACCCTAGTGTCAGAGTTTTTCAACCGCCTTTTACATGCAGCAGGCGACAGGCTGAGAACCTGTCACTACAGTGATACACAAATCATCTAAAAAGGTCCTTAATATTTTTCAGATGTAGTGATTGCGGCCGTATTTTTATGGCCATTAACACTCTGCCTATCCCGCAAGAGATAAAGGCTTGTGTACGTGCGAAACATACACGCGAAAATGCGATACATGCGAAAAGAAAACCGCAAAATTTTGTTTTGAAATGACCGCAATCGGATTATTGTATTTAAATAAATATGGTAGGTCTATTTGGTCTTAGGCCCTAAAACCGGAGTGTTATCTAAACGTACTCATATAAATTACAAATGGGTAAAGTGCTTAAGTTTATTTTATACCTATATGGAAATTTTAGTTTTTATTGTCATAATGTTGTAACTGACAAAGAAAAGGCGCTTACGTGTTGAACATAAAAACATCAGTATGTCCTACTGATATACATCACAATTTTTTACCTGCGGCTTTCAAGATTTGTATAAGCTAAGTTGGCTTGAAATAGACATTAATTTCTCCAGACGTGGGCTAAAAGCGTGGCCCTATTTTACCCTGTACGTGACCCATCCCCTGTGGCCACTGTGACGTAACAGGAAACACGTAATGGAGTTAGGTCCGGCTTGCCACGCCTCCAGTTCGCCACACATAAAAAAACGTGAGCAATGGATAGAACTATGCTCGGAATTTCTCCGCGCGATCGAATTAGAAATGAGGAAATCCATAGAAGAACGAAAGTTACGGACATAGCTCTCAGGGTAAGTAAATTAAAATCGCAATGGGCAGGCCATATAGCTTAGTAAATTACATTTTGTTTTGTAAATGTTTGGCATAGGTAACTCCATTTTCCTGAGCTTCCATCGTATCTTATTTGACGCATCCTTTTTCCTCAAATGTGCCTTAGTAGCTTATGAACACAACGCTTTCCGAGTTACCCGTAAAAAAAAATAGCCTGTTACTTATATCTACTTTTATGGATTCGGTAGGCCTTTCGATTGCATATTTAATTTGGTCATTTTATTGATATCGATACGTTTGACTCTTCGATATATCGATAGTTTTGGGCGACGGTATATTGGCACACACAAATCACGCTAACATCCCTGGCGGGGTAGGCTAGAGCGTTAACGACCGTAAAATTACGTTCTTTATCGCCACGTCCGACAAGTGTTGAGGGCCCTTTCAGATGCTTCGTGTATCACTGTAGTGACAGGTAGTCAGCCTGCAATACACATGAAACCCTCGAGTCCCTCAGTCGGCTTCTACGACACCACGGGAAAGAAATGGGGTGATGCTATTATGAGCCGGCATCACACGGTATATACTGTAATTGTATTATTCAATCGTTGCATTTCTACACTAGACTCGCGCTCGCTCGTCTTGTTTTCGGTCGTCTTTATTGTTATAAAGTTTGATGGTTCCAGACTCATTGTATGAATAATTTTTTTGATGACCAATCAGGATAGTGGCAAACCGGAACTAAGTCATGTAATGCTACTAATGAGAATTTACTGTCAGTACCAGAGGGCCCTATTTTAAGACTTCACAAATAGAACTCGAGCGGGTGCTTGCCGACCGACGCGAGACTTGCATTGCAATTTAATCCAGAATAAGCACCAACACACCGGTTTGCCGTGTGATGCTGACTTAGAATAGCATTGTAGCACTTGAAGGTGCCACAGAATAACTAAAACTCTTTGACATTTCTGAAACTTCTTTATTTTATGTAATGTAGGAAAAATAAACTAGGTTAACACAATGATGGTGGATGAGTAAGGAATGAAGATGAATAAGCTAGGACAAATAAATAAGTACCTCCGTGAGGGTTTCCTTGTTCACGATAAAAATTTCGTAGTTTGAAATTATTCGAGAAAGGAAAGGTGACTTGCAAAGGATGCCAACGCAGAGTTATTACTCTGCTACAGCATCACTCCATTTCTTTCCCATGGATGTCGTAGAAGCCGACTAAGGTACTCAAGGGTTTCATGTGTATTGCAATTTTAGGCGACCGGCTGACAACCTGTTTAACCTGTTTGTTGTGTATCAAGACGACTTATCTGAAATGATGCGCAAACATTTGTCAGACATGGCGATGACAACCGTAATTTTACGGTTGTTAACCTCCTGCCTACACCACCAGAGTTATAGGCGTGATTTGTGTGTGTATCTATGCACACCGGTCAGCGTATGCAGCTCGTATGAGTGCACGTATACACGCACCTACCGGGTGTAATGTATGCCATTGTAAGGGAGACGGCACAGCGCTTGCGTTGCGTAGTGCGTTGCGTAGGTCACGGATGTGGTGTCTGATCACGCCTACAAAGTTTTCTGTAGATATAATCCCTCAATCTACAAAAATGTCAACAGCGCCACCTATTTCAAACTAGTGTTGCTATCAGCACAAAAAATCCTCATTTCACTACATAGTATAAAGCAAAGTCGCTTTTCACCTGTCTGTATGTATGCTTAAATCTTTAAAACTACACAACCGATTTTGATGCAGTTTTTTTAACAGATGAAGTAATTCAAGAGAAAGGTTTATATATAATACTTGCCGGGAAAATAACTTATTCCCACATTCCCATGGGAAAAATTAGTTACAGCGGGCGCAGTCGCTGGACGGGCCCCTAGTACTTAATAACTTTTTTCTCCCTCTGTCATTGACATGTTAAGAGGGACAATAATATCACGTTGTTTAGCGAACAGTCAAGTAGCCAGCAAAGTTCCAACGAGTCTCATACGTAACTGGCTCTCGAAAGAAGATTGCTTTTGTTGAGGATGGTTGTGTGAAGCCAGTAGGCTCAATGCTGCATGATGGAAAAGGGGAATTCCCTCCGAGCAAGGTGTTCAGCTCGGGGACCGCGGCCCAACTGGTAGGTCGTGGATTTTGTATTTATGCTAAGTCTTCGACAAACTTCGTAATCGCGTTTCAGGCCTTGGCTTCTGATTGGCTAATCTTCTATGACGAGTATGACGTGTCGTGTTTACATTGTGCAGGCAGCGTTCTCGTCGTCGCCTCGTCAGCAGTAGATGCGTCTAGCGAAGTCAGCATTCTGTGTGCGGCGTGCGCTTCACATTTCATTGCAGTCCGCGCCGCTACAGTACTCCCCCCCTAGACCGGAGGTCGATAACAGTCTAGTTTGTTCACATGGGGTATGACGTCTTTTCGTTGCGATATCATCTCGAAGTCCAATGGCGGCAGGCAGTCTGGCTGGAGTGTGTGCAACTCTGACAGCCGAGCCGATGCAGTCTCCAGGTCCTCAGTGCGTCGGGAGTTATGGAGGTGAGCAGGTGCCGCCGAAAAGTGACCAGGAACAGGAAATAGGCAGACAGGCAGGTTCAGTCCGTGGTCTCGTCGCTAGGACTTGCGATTTATCCGCAGATGACGTAGGTAGTTGCTGCTTACGAAGTTGTGATGCATGGACTCCAGTTCTTGATGAAGGTGGCGTGTTCAATGTCGGAGGTCACCAGTGTTGAGGATGGTTGTGTGAAGCCAGTAGGCTCAATGCTGCATGATGGAAAAGGGGAATTCCCTCCGAGCAAGGTGTTCAGCTCGGGGACCGCGGCCCAACTGGTAGGTCGTGGATTTTGTATTTATGCTAAGTCTTCGACAAACTTCGTAATCGCGTTTCAGGCCTTGGCTTCTGATTGGCTAATCTTCTATGACGAGTATGACGTGTCGTGTTTACATTGTGCAGGCAGCGTTCTCGTCGTCGCCTCGTCAGCAGTAGATGCGTCTAGCGAAGTCAGCATTCTGTGTGCGGCGTGCGCTTCACATTTCATTGCAGTCCGCGCCGCTACACTTTAAACTCAGACATACGTTAGAGAGACACCTATTAAAAACAGAGTGAAGCCCAGAAAAACTTAACTGAGTCAGACAGACAGAAAAAAAATATTGCTCACATTAAAACATAACATAATACAGGAACAAAAACAAATTTATCGCTGTAAGCGTTCTCTTCCAGGCAACCCAGCACACTATAATTTGTAAGTTTAGGTACTTATCTTTTTGTAAACAAACTTTGTATTAAACTGACAGTTCTGAAGTGTCACTTTCATACAAAGTTTGTTTACAGAAAGATAAGTACCTAAACTTACAGACTATAAAAGGAGATATTTGACGCGTATTCGAACATAATAGACGAATACCTCTAAATACGAACATTTTCACGACATACGAACAAGCTTTTATGCATTTTTTGTCTGATTACAGTACCTAAATGTGATCAATAATATTATTTTAATTTGCACAATTAATGTGTTTTTACGACCTACACGCTACTCTGTCTTGTGCGTCTGCCTGGTACACAATTTTACTATCCGCTGAGGCAGATATTTAAATAATGATGAGTTTAAATATATAGTGGCTGTATAGGTCTGGGTTGGCAAGGAAAGATGGTTTCGTGTTTCGGATGGCAAGTTAAACCTTAGGGTTGTCTATAATTACTTGGATGGCGGTCGTTACACAACCATGTCAGAAGGCTGCTACTTGTAAAGGGCGGTTGAAAAATTCTGACACTATTAGGTCATTAGACGACTCGGTGTCCCATACGAAAAGAGAGAAAGGTCTGGGTGTTCCATTTTTCTGTGTATGTGTCATTGTGTAGAAACAGGTAATCCTAGTGGATGGCAACAGTGTATCCGTATCTTTCCCCCTCTGGACATTTCTTTTCTCTAAGCTTCAAGAAAGTCGACTCCGGTTGTCGGGTGGTGCCAAAACTCCGACAGAGTCAAGACGGGGTACCAATAGCGTATCAATACGAACAAACAAAACATCAATATCAACCGACCGATGTGGCGCAGTGGTAGTGCAACTGCCTTTGACGCAGAAGGTTCCGGCTTCGATTCTCGGTGGGTCACTCACAAAGTTGATATTTATCACTTTATGAATTTGTTCCCAGTATGGTTAGGGAAATGCGGGCTGAACCACCCTATTGTCCGCAAGTAAGATGGTTCCGTGTTTCAGTTGGCACGTTAAGCCGTAGGTCCCGGTTGCTGCGTCTATGATCACTTAGACGGCAGTCGTTACACAACCATGTCAGAAGCCTGCTACTTGTAGAAGGTTTTTAAAAAATTCTGACACTAGGGTTCATCGGGTCGTTGGACGACTTGGTGTCCCACACGAAGAGAGAGAGAGAGCCTTTGTTTGTATGACGGTAGACTACGCTTCCTGTTTGATAAAGTTTAGGCAGTGATTGAGTACTTTCTTTAAACACAACAACGATACGACAAAAATGTTTGGCACAATTAGTGCATTTTATAGCGAAGATAATGTTACGGAACTACCTACAACATACCTACTAAACACTTGATTTTAAGGTTCCGTGGTTATTAACACTAAAACTATAAGACATTATTACGGGTTTTAACTCACGGTAGGGATATATCGAGCACCCAATATTTCGGCGATGTTGCAATCGCCATGATCACGGGTAAACTGGAGCGGCTGCGGGTGACGGCTAAGGGCAAGCATATCTGTCTACCCTCATTCTTCTGCGTTTTTTCGGAACACTTTGGTCACTATCGGTACTCACTCGAAAGTCATCTCGACAACACACACTAACGGTATCGCATGATTTTATTGCAGGTTTAGACACAAACTTATTTTTACACAAATTTACCACTGGATTCAATGTACTTGACAATTTGAAGCCATCTTCTCTATTGAAATTTTTGTACTTGGTGATTTCAATAGCCTCGCTTACCAGTCTTGGTATGTAGTGGCGTTCGGTCGAAAGTACTTTTGGATTATGTAATTCGATCCAGTGGTTTGGACCAGACTCAAGCAGGTGTTCCGCAATGGCAGACTTATGTGCTTCATTGTTTTTCACTGCCTTTATGTGCTCTTTGACACGGATGGAGATATGGTCCGCTTAGTTTGACCAATGTAACAACTACCACAACTACAGTCTATTTTATACACCCCTGGACATTCTAATGGAAATCGATCCTTTGGTGACCGTAGAAACTGCGACATCTTCTTGAAAGGAGTGAACACAGTTTTTATCGAATACTTATCCAGTATCCGTCCGATCCTGTCTGTTACTCCCTTCACATACGGAAGAAATGCAGCACGACGCTCAACCTTGGGAATTGGTGTCCTAGTCTTGTGTTTCTGAGGCTGAATTTTGTTAGGGTAGCCATTGCTCAGTAGTACGTGTTGAACATGTTGCAGTTCCTCATGAAGGTGTTCGTTATCGCAAAGGTCATAGGCGCGATTTGTTAAGGAGGTAACCACTGAGTTAAGCTGTCGCGGATGGTGATGCGATGTTGCGTGTAGGTATCGGTCAGTATGTGTCGGTTTCCTGTACACCGTGTGACTGAGAGTGCCGTCGCTTCTGACCGTCAACTTCACATCCAGGAATGCCAGAGACCTATCCTTCTCTATTTCTGCCGTGAAACGTATGTTGCTGTGGATCGAGTTAAGATGCAGTAGACATTGCTGCACTGACTGGTCGTCTCCCTCCAGTACACAGAACACGTCGTCAACATATCTTTTCCACAACTTGATTGGCAATGGTGCAGTGTTAATGGCCAGAAACTCGAAGTGCTCCATCCATAGGTTGGCAACCAATGGGGCTACTGGGCTGCCCATCTGTCATCAATCATCTGTAATGATAGATTGTCAGCCTGTCGCCTAAAATTGTAATATACATGAAACCCTCAAGTCCCGTACCTTTGTGCCTTTTACAACACCCGCGGGAAGAGATGGGGTGATGCTATTCTAAGCCGGCATCACACGGCATGTTTTCGATTATGTTATTCTACTTACTTTCCGTTTTCTCCGTTTTCTGTCGGGGTTGCCTACCTAACCTACGCCTACCTAACCCATTTGACGTGGGACCAAGTTTTTACACAGAGCGACTGCCATACCTATGACCTCTGCAATCCGAAGGCTAATCTGGCCCGAATTCTGGGTTACTTCACATTCAAATATCATCTGAAATCAAATTTTATTTGAATGTGGGTTTCATCACGATATTTTTCCTTCACCGTAAGTTCAGTCGGTAACTGTACGTGGGTATAAACACAATGGTACATGGCGGGGACCGAACTCGGGTCTCACGATTGTAAAACGCTCTAAAATAAATAAATACTAGTTTACCTGAGGTTGACTGTACCACTATTTGTTTGGCTTTCCAATGATGCTAGATTTTTCACCCGAGTGGATTCAATACACAATAGCTCACTTACTGAGTACCTCATCACGAATGGATTTGGACAGTAGGTTTGAAGCCCACTCAATCAAAAAGATTTCAAATCTGCCCCAGATTTCACAGTTATCAAACTCAAACTCAAATAATTTATTTAAAGTGGTAAATTTTACATTTATCTTTTTGATGGTCAAGTATTAGTCATTGTAAAAAAGAGAAAAATGTAGGATTAGTACAATTTTCTATTTCGTACTACAATTTTATGAACCTAGTGTAAACGCGGCTCAGGTGGACTAAACACTTTAAACTAGCCCCTAATCCAGTTCTCAGTTTGGGTAGTTGTCACAATCACAATTCAACTTCATTGTATCCATTGGCTTCGTTTGCCGTGTGGTGCCGGCTTGGAATAGCATCACCCCATTTCGACCTGTGGGTGTCGTAAAAGGCGACTAAGGGATGAATCCATGGAACGGGCTGCAGCGTTCTCTGTGAATATCTACAATATCTTGCACTGCGCTCAATCCGCCTGCCAAGCGTGGTGAGTATGGCAATACCCCCCAATTTAGGTAAGGGCCATTTGCAGCAGTGGACTATTGTAGCTGTAGAAGTAGTAGTAGTATCCATTATAGAAATGAAACGACTTTACACGTTCCAATATATCCGTTTAACTTCGTTGTCGCAATGAGGCATTATTTATACTTTATGCATTATTTATTATTTACACATTAGTTATACTACTTAGGATTAAATTAGATTTATAGGATGTACTAACATTTAGTTATTTAAGTGTGTTTACTAACAAAATGGGTTTCTTTACCTGAATGAAAGAATTTTTATTTTTATTTATTTATTTATATCATGGCACATTCAACCCCGGAGGGATGAAGTAGTAAACCATTTGATATGATCTCTCCGACCGATTTCGGCCATGGCGACCACTTCGATTCCTAATCAGATCGGCGTTGATGCGCGTGGAGATGGCTATTGTAGCCAATTTTGGCAGTAAACTTCCGTGCACAGTGTGGACACGTGAGTTTGCCATTTACACAATTATAGTTAATGGCGACGGGTGGACGGGACTCATCGCGCTTAGTGTCGTGGTCTGCTTTACGCTGTTCCTGAAACTCGCAGACTTGCCTCTTAACCATCCCGCGCCATTCGGGGCGCTGCTGTGCTGCCAGACCGTCCCATTGAGTGAAGGAGTTGGGCTCAATGTTGTATCTTTTCATGTGTCGTTTTTGATCACCTTTATATCTGAGGGGTTGTCCTCCATGCTTTCACTAAACCGTGTAAAAAGTTACTAAACGAGTTATAAGCTCACTTTGCAACTGACCCGACCCGTAGCAACATAATCTTAGAACAATTTAGCGTGGAGTAAGTACATGTGAAAGCGACAAGCCCTAGCGGTGGTTAGGTTAGACAAATACAAACACGAATCCATAAATACATACATACACAAATCACGCCTTTATCCCTTGCGGGGTAGGGAGATCGATCTTAAAATTAGGGTCGTTATCGCCACGTCTGAGAAGTATCGAGGGCCCTTTCAGATGATGCGTGCGTCACTGTAGTAAAAAATTATCCAAAAATATTTATTCAAAATAGAAAACTTTTTGATTGTCAATAATTTCACAAATGATCATTAATTCACAAATACTCGTAAAATGGAACTAAAAATTTTGTATAAAAAATGTTGCCATAGTTCAGCGTTATCTGTCAGATTTGACAATTCGCGAAGAAAGTGGCGGCCTCATTTTTTATCTTCTCTTTATGGTCAAGCTATAGTAATCTTGTCACTCACACCACTCAATAGAATCAGTTGACGCGTACTTTTCCTCCAGTAATCTTTTTTGTAAGTTAGCGGAAACCCAATACGCGGATAGGGTACGCGGCATTAGGAATGCTAATTTATTACTTGTCAAAACTGTTATCAACTTTATATGTTATGTGTACAGCTCCAACTGCCTCCAACTCCTAAAGAACTAAACTCGATCCTTAGTTTTAGGTTTTGCCTTAGATGTTGTCCCTTGTACAAAAAAGTTATAGATAATCGTTGACTGTTGGTGAAACGAAAAAAAATATTACGAAAAAGTCAAGTCTAAAAGCCAAGTCTTAACCCTGGCAAAAATAAATTGCTATAAGGTTTTCCAAATGTGTTGAAAATGCAGGTGTGAGCGTGACAAATGTTCCAAACAAGTTGTAAGCACTCTTCCGGACTCATTCACTATCCCGGACGGCGGACGTGGCGCAATAGGAGTGCCTTTGACGCAGAAGGTCCCGGGTTCGATTCTCGGTGGGTCACTCACGAAGTTGATATTTATCACATTGTGAATTTGTTCCCGGTCTGGTCTGGACATTGCGAGCTGAACCACCCGATTGTCCGTAAGTAAGATGGTTCCGTGTTTCGGATGGCATGCTAAGCCGTAGGTCCTGGTTGCTGTCTATGCTCACTTAGACGGCGGTCGTTACACAACCATGTCAGAAGCCTGCTACTTGTAGAAGGAGGTTGAAAAATTCTGACACTAGGGTTCATCGGGCAGTTGGACGACTCGGTGTTCCACACGAAAAGAAGAAGACTATCCTGGAGTGACATAAACGTGTTACGCAAAAATATATATTTGTACCAGCTTCGAAGTCAACTCACTAAATCCTTTCCAACTCACCGACTGACTACGCCCCGAGTCTCAATAGTGATAGTGAGTGAGACTTATTTATCTACCCCTGGATGCGTAATTTGAAACCCGACTACCGCTCAGCATGCGAACGTCTGTACCAGACTAGCACAGAGCACTCACAACATATTATAACACACCGCGCTGCACCGTTATACAGGGTGTAAGAGACGGTGTAACGAAAACTTTGCAGGCGTGATCAGACCATGAAACTGAACAACTTTTAATGTGGTGGCTATGGTGGGAAACGAAAAATTTTTTTCGAGTTCTCATACAAAGTCAGTTAGCTGCTCAGGAATTTTGTATAGGAGGTCGAAAAAAAAAACATGTTTCCCAACATGGCCCCCATAAAAAAAGTTGTTCAGTTTCACGGTCTGATCACTCCTGCAAAGTTTTCGTTACACCCTGTATTTCGCCGCTCGTGTGTATGTGTGTATGTTGCCAGCCGTTGCCACGACGCGCGAGCTGCACTCGCTAGGCTCTTTCGTTGTAGGCAGTTTTAATCCAACCTGGCAACAAAATAGGTTATGCGTACAGTATAGTTTGCGGGATAGGTGTAACAAATCAATAAGAGCTTGTGTGGCTGCAACAAAACTAGATCGTAAAATCATAATGATTAAGTACATTTTGCGATTTATAGCTGATGGGTGTGGTGTCTGTGTTGTAGTAGCCTTTGAATGCTGTTTTGCCGACCCGAACTGACGACACGCGTTTGAACAAACGCCCCCCGGATCTTTATAACGATGACGTCACACGAACCAACGTTTGTCTCAATAAAAAACAAAATAAAACTGCTATTGAGTCGTTCCAACTTTCTGTCTTTCGTCTTATAAAGGACGAGCCAAGATTTATACGCACCTATAAATAAACTTTGTCTTTTTCATCTACAAATGTTTTTATGAAGGATCATTTTAGATACCTAGGTAGGTAGGTAAGTTGATTAGTAATCATCAGATATCTTTAAGTACCAAAATAATACTCAAGACTTTTTAAACCTTTCTTTGTTCATATATTTTCTTATATAATGTTCTTTATATATGTTCTTTGTTGATATGTGTGTGTGTGTGTGTTGTTCATCGCAGTGCCGTGTTGCCGGCTTAGAGTAGCGTCACCCCACATCCTTCCCGCGGGTGTCGTAAGAGGCGACTAAGGGACTCGAGAGTATTGGTGTATTAAGATTTTTAGGCGACAGGCTGACAACCTGTCACTATAGTGATACACATGTTTTCTGAAACAACCTTGGAAAACAATCCTCATAAATGTCAGATGTGGCGGTAGCGACCGTATTCTTACGGCCGTTAACGCTCTGCCTACCCCGCAAGGGATAAAGGCGTGATATGTGTGTAGTGTGTCTGTTTCACGAATCAGCTTTTTATTGAAAAAATATGTGCTGCGCATTGGGCACTGCACTTCTTCAACCTAGGCCACAGCAGAGTAGGTACCTATGTGATAAACGTCACGGGGATCATCCTAAATTCTACAGACTATAGTAAAGCAGCGTGGCGCCCGCGTGTCTGCATACAATGCGCATTTTTTTTACAGGGTGTAATAAAAATTGCGGCAAATATTTTAAGGGGTGAATCAGCCCATGAAGCTGATCAACTTTCCCAAAGGAACATATAAGTCGAATATGAAAAAGTTTTTGGACCTACCTACTATACAAAATGTACCCACCGGCCAAGTCAATTTGTACGGAGGGGCCCAATTTTTTTTTTGTATATTTCGGCCTATGTTCCTTGAGGAAAGTTCTTCAGTTTCATGGGCTGGTTAACCCCTTAATAATATTATATCACCCATATATTATTATTACCTACATAAGGCAATATCATGTTGATATAAAATTTTTGTTAGAAAGCTAATACAAACAAAACAAGCGGAAAAAATTCACGCGATGGGACTCGAACCTACATCTTCTGACTCGCCGGGTCAGATGGTTAAACCGATACACCACGGTCGGATCTAACCCAGGCGGCGAAATCGTGATCCACTTGTTTCGTTTATACATTTTTTCCTTATTATATTGTATGATTTGTCGTCGTGCCCATAGAGTAGTACAATTTATGTAAATCCCTTCAATGCTCCATCAAATGCGAGGAACGATGACATAATGGAGGAAGTGGCATAATGAAATTGATGACGACACAACTGACACGTCACGAATGTTGTCATAAATGTGCTCCTCTTAGGGCTGCCTAAAAATTGTGACATAGAAAGATGGTTCCGTGTTTCTGAGGCCACGTTAAGCTTTCAGTACCGGCTGTCTGCTTATTACTTCAGTGGGTTACTTAATTTACTTATTTATTAGTAAAAGGTTGTGTATTATTATAGTAAGTATATTAGTATTGTCGGGCGTTTTAAAACTGTTACAGTCAAATGGGGGAAAATGAGACTAGCGCTTAACTTGGAACATGGTCGACACCAGCATCTATGAACCAGCTATAACGTTGTAACTGGTGTAAAACTTTGAACTCTACATTTATCAACCAGTTATAACGTTATAGGCTTATAGCTGGTTCATAGATGCTGGTGTCGACCATGTCCCAAGTTACCCGCTAGTCTCCTTTTCCCCCCATTTGACCGTACATTATATTTTATCCGATCAAAAGTTAAAAAATCTTGCCTATTAAGTTTGTCGGGTAGTGCGTCGACTCCGCGTCCCAAACCAACCGAGAAACTCGAAGTTAGGCCTCTGCCAGCCCTAGCCCCTCCTTTACGTGTAATTTGCCGCCAAAATTATATAACCTAGTATAGTACCCCTCCCACGAACACGCAACGTGCGAATATAAATCGCGGTAATTCCCTCGTCAACTTGAAGTGTTCGTGGCTTAGGTCTATCTATACTATACCTACTCTATTCGCCGAATAACTGACATAGAGACATTAGAGGAAATACCATAGAAAATACATTACCTTTAACATTATCATCATAAATCCAAGCATCACTCACACTTAACACAACGCAGCGCTAAATATAAATGCCTGCGTAACGCACGCATTTGTCAAACCCATACTAAATGTTAGAACGCCCTCATATCACTCCAAGCAAGCTGAAGGAAATATGGGTTCCAATGTGTTTTTATTTGCGAAAATTTACCGACTGCTCTTACGGTGAAGGAAAAAATCGTGATGAAACCCAAATTCAAATAAAATTTGAATTCAGATGATATTTTAATTTGACATAACCTAGGTAAGCTTTCGGGTTGCTGAGGTCAGATGGCAGTCGCTTTATATAAAAGCTTGGTTTCACGTCAAATCCCCTAAGGTTAGGTAGCTGACCCCGACAGAGAACGGGATAAGTCAAAGAGAACGATGATGTACATTGTATAGGTACACATATACAGAGTGTAAGGGACGGTGGTGTAGCGATAACGTTGCTGGCGTGCTCAGACCATGAATCTGAACAACTTTTTATATGGGGGCTATGTTGGGAAACGAATATTTTTTTTGACCTTCCATACAAAACTCCCGATCAGCTGACTGACTTTGTATGGAAACTTTCCACCATAGCCCCCATAGTAAAAGTCGTTCAGTTTCATTGTCTGATCACGCCTGCAAAGTTTTCGTTACACCGTCTCTTACACCCTGTATAAAAACTTGGTTCCACGTCAAATCCCCTAGGTTAGGTAGCTGACCCCGACAGAGAACGGGATAAGGCAAGGAGAATGATGATGTACTCACATACATAACTCTAACATTACCCTCCTTCTGAAGCAGTCGAGAAAAACACACGCAGCAATCGGGTGGAAGCCTTCTAGTCCATTGAATAAAAACTTCTAGAGTGCGAGCGTTGGTAACGTAAGATGTTTCTTCAGAAACATGTCAAGAGTCCCGGGGTTTTAGTATGTTTATTACCTAGGGACTCTTGACATGTTTCCGAAGAAACATCTTACGTTACTAACTCACGCACTCTAGACCCCCTTTAGAGGTACTCATTCAATGGACTATTCGATTTTCAATCATGATAGTTTCATTAAGAATGCTTAGCTGGGAACAGGAGCCTGGCCCGCCTTAATTGCAAAACTTGGTCCTAGATATTGGCTCGCGAGCTGTGTCATTGAACAGTTTACATTTGACCGACTTCAAAGAAGATTAGAGAAGAAGATTTTAAAGTAAAAATCATTTGAGCCGCTTGTATGTAAAATTAGTTGAAACATTTCTGTAAGTACGTACTCCTCCAGAAACTATTTGTATAGCACATAAGAAGTTAAATGCAAAAGCTCGCATGGGTACCACAGAATACCAGCGCTGTAATACCTGTTTCGTACTATAAGCATATGCTGAAAAATACCTTTTTCAATGTACAATGTTGTATTGCTTCATGTACTTTGAAATAAAGATTTCTATTCTATTCTATTCTAAATATTATTATAAGCTAAATATTTGTATATTTACGACAAAATGCGTCCATTCGCCGAAAAGCAACCTAGATCATGTGGTTCGCAAGAACAGGAACACAATGAAGGCTCGTTTCAAGCTGTTCGTTGCAAGGAAGTGTAGATCGGATGCTTTCACATGACTATTATTAATTATTTGACGACCGATGTGGCGCAGCGGTAGCGCGACTGCCTTGACGCAGAAGGTTCCGGGTTTGTTTCTCGGTGGGTCACTCACAAAGTTGGTATCTATCACTTTGTGAATTTGTTCCCAGTCTGGTTAGGACATTGCGGGCTGAACCACCCGATTGTCCGTAAGTAAGATGGTTCCGTGTTTCGGATGGCACGTTAAGCCGTAGGTCCCGCTTGCTGTCTATGATCACTTGGACGGCGGTCGTTACACAACCATGTCAGAAGCCTGCTACTTGTAGAAGGCGGTTGAAAAATTCTGACACTAGGGTTCATCGGGTCGTCGGACGACTCGGTGTCCCACACGAAGAGAGAGAGCTTAATTTAATTATTGTTATGTTTTTATTAAACTCTTCTCTAGCTACCTAAAATTACTTGTAATTGATAATAACTTTTAAATCATAGCATAGAATGATGACGGCTTAAAATAGGTTCTACCCATTTCTTTCCGACGCGTGTCGTAAGAGCCGACTAAGGGATTTCATGTCGATTACAACTTTAGGCGACAGGCTGACAACCTGTCATTATAGAGACGCACAATATTTCTTAAACGGTGCTTATTTTCGGTAGAGTGAGGTAAAAACCATTTCATAAATAAACAAAAAAAAAAATCATGATTTAGTTCACTTTTTTAAATAAATTACAAAAATCTGTCATAAACAAAAATCATGATCAACACACACAAATCACGCCATTATCCCTGATGGGGTAGGCAGGGCGTTAACGACTGTAATATTACGGTCGTGACAGGTTGTCAGCCTGTCGCCTAAAATTGCAATACACATGAAACCCTCAAGTCCCCTAGTCGGCTTTTACGACACCCACGGGAAAGAAACGGGGTGTTCAATGTTTTGAGGGTTTGGTGAGGGAGCAGAAATGAAGAATCTGGAATCAGCTAATAAGAGTGTATTGTCGCGTCTGTGCAGGGCAGTGGCCGTAGCCGAAAGAGAACGATCTATGGAGCGACTCGATATTATAAGGAGGGCTATAGCAACGCCATCTACATGCTCAAGCTAGTATAGTTACAGCGACATCTATGCAAAAGATAGTGAAACTTTACGTACCTTTGGATATGTGAGTAAGCGCAGTTGCACTTTAGTTAGCTAGTGTCGTGTGTAGATGGGGTTGTTTTACAAACACGGGGCGATGCTATTCTAAAGCCGGCATCACACGGCGAATTCTAAGCCGGCATCACATGTCAATTTTAATCAACCCTGACTGAAATGGTTTTAGGAGCATTTAAAGCTGGTGAAGTATGGCTTCTATTCTATTCTATTTCAGCCTATTGCAGTCCACTGCTGGACGTAGGCCTCCCCCAGGGAACGCCATAAGGCACGATCTCCCGTTTTTGCCATCCAGTCGCTACCAGCCGCCTTTTTCAAGTCATCGATCCATCTGGCCGGAGGGCGTCCAACGCTACGCTTGCCGAGGCGTGGTCTCCACTCGAGAGCCCGCTTACTCCACCGTCCGTCGGTTCTACGACAAATGTGGCCAGCCCACTGCCACTTCAGCTTGCTACACTTCCAGACTATGTCCGTCACTTTGGTCTTTTTTCGGTTTGCCTCATTCCGGACTTTATCCATTATAGAGATACCAAGCATAGACCTTTCCATAGCTCTCTGAGTGACATGTAGCCGGTGGGCCAGTTTTACTGTCAAGTTCCACGTCTCAGCTCCGTAGGTCATGACTGGTGGGACGCATTGATCGAACACCTTGGTCTTGAGGCATTGTGGCAAAGATGATTCGAGGATGTGACGCAGCTTTCCAAATGCTACCCAGTCAAGCTGCACTCTTCTGGTGATTTCAGCCTCATAGAAGTATGGCTTAGTGGTGTGGTTTCATGTAGTTCGAAATTAACTCTACAAGGTGTTCATTTTACGAAGATAGTAAACATCTCGGACTCGAGGGTTTCATGTGTATTACAACTTTAGGCGACAGGCCGACAACTTGTCACTACAATGATACACGAATCATCTGAAAGGGCTCTCAATACTTGTCAGACGTGGCGATAATCAACGTAATTTTACGAGCGTTAACGATCTGCCTACCACGCAAGGGATAAAGGCGTGATTTGTGTAAAAATATTTGTAATAGACATCTGTGTACATAAAATAGAAAAATAAATAGGATTGGTTGCAAGCCCCAAACTGGGCAAAGCTCTTACTATGGAAACTAGATAGCTAATTTTATTTCTTAATACACCTTTTAGATATATACATACATACACATACACAAATCACGCCTTTATTCTTTCCTGGGTAGGCAGAGCGTTAACAATCGTAAAATTGCGGTCGTTATTGCCACGTCTGACAAGTATTGAGGGCCCTTTTCGATTATACACGTATCACAGTAGTGAAAGTTTTTCAGCCTAACGTCTAAAAAATACACATGATAACACACTGGGTCGTAGGACAACTCAGTGTCCGCATGATAAGGAGAAGCTGCAGTAGGTTTTGACTATTTTAAAATAGTATAGGTACTACTGGATGGAGGCGGCCTAGGATAGGGAAAAGTGGAAGAAAGAGAGGGAGGCCTTAGCCCTGCAGTGGGACATGTCTGGCTCAAAATAAATAAAATAGGTACTTCTTAGAATTTCTACCCCAAGTTTCTGGGATACATCCTGTAAAACGCCCTTGTCATTGGCTGCCAATGGGGCATCCATTCTTTGTCCGCTCTGTGACACGATTTAAATTGATTCTACCCAAGTTTTAATGGCTTTAGAAGTTGAAAATGGAACAAAAAATATGCAACGGTTTTAGAGAATTTCTCGCAAGAAAAGTTTGCGAACTTTTAGAGAACATTTCGAGACTTTTCTCTTATTGGATTGGAGTTTGTAGGTTACATTATAAAAATAATATATAACTTTAACTGATATTTCTGTAAATTATAATATAGATCGGCTGACAACCGGTATTTTATATCTTTTTAAGTGCAGGACTGAAGTTAAAACTATTGAAATTAAAACTGTAGGAGTGAATTAATACAGGGTGTAAGAGACGGTGTAAGGAAAACTTTGCAGGCGTGATCAGACCATGAAACTGAACAACTTTTACTACGGGGGCTATGTTGGGAAACGAAAAAATTTTTCGAGTTCCTGTACAAATTCAGTTAGCTGATCGGGAATTTTGTATGGGAGGACGAAAAAAATTGCAAAGTTTTCGTTACACCGTCCCTTACACCCTGTATATCATGCCTGCTTATGTATCTGACATCTGGAGTAGGTATAGTCAGCTATCCGAGGGAAGAAGCCCAGAAAATAGGTGCCCACAAAGAAGATACAACATTACATAGTTTCTTAATAATATCCTGGAGGTATACAGACAGGGTGTAAGGGACAGCCTTTCGAATACTGATAGGAAGCATTCAGGTCGTAAAATTGATAAATTTTCTCCCAGAAATATATTTCAGGAAACGTATTATCTTTAAGTTTTTAGAAAAGGCAAACGCATCATGATCATATGTGTTGTGTTCTTCTTCTTAGCTTATCGATTCTGGCGCTCAAATATATTTGGACCAATACTCTGCTACACGCACAGCGTTGTCCGTTGCTTTGCACCTAGATAGGGGAAATTTATTCCTTTAGTCTCATGGTCTTTCGCACCCTATACCAGTATTCGGATGTCTGTCCCTTACACCCTGTATATTTGTGTAGGTACTTAAGGGCGTCAGACAAAGTGCCTTCTCCAGACACCTGTTCAAGCAACGGCTGAGTGCTGCAAATTACGCCTCGCTGGCAATTTTCGCGTAAATTACGAGTACTCGAGGTACATCTGACTGATGTAGGGTCACGTGAACCTGCTTAGGTACTTATTTACTTCAGAGCAATGGTAGTGACGACCGATGTGGCGCAGTGGTAGAGCGACTGCCTGTCACACAGATGGTTCCGAGTTCGATTCTCAGTGGGTCACTCACAAAGTTGAAATTTATCACTTTGTGAATTTGTTTCAGTCTGGTTAGGACATTGCGGGCTGAACCACCCGATTGTCCGTAAGAAAGATGGTTCCGTGTTTTGGATGGCACGTTAAGCCGTAGGTCCCGCTTGCTGTCTATGATGATCACTTAGACGAATCGTTACACAACCCTGCTACTTGTAGAAGACGCTTGAAAAATTCTGACGACTCGAAAATTTATCCCTTCGCAGGACGCATCAGGAAAATGCATGGCAACATCGAAACACCTCGTGAAGGAAAGCCCAGAGATGCTGGCCATCGCCAACTGGACTGGACAGGTGAGGACATGTAGTTCGAAAAAATAAAAAGTGCAATAAACCGCCAAATTCACGATGTGTAAAGTTTATAGGTGCCGTGTGATGCCGGCTTAGAATAGCATAACCCCATTTCTTTCCCGTGGGTGTCGTAGAAGCCGACTAAGGGACTCGATATTACACATGAGACCCTCGAGTCCCTTTGTTGCCTCTTCCAACACCCGCGGGAATAATTGGGGTGATGCTATGCCGGCACACGGCAATCCAACTATTGAGCCTTCTTTAAACCAACTATTTTGTGCTACAGGTGCCACGGCGACCAACACTACCGCCGGGTGCTCGGCTGTCACAACTGATGGCATTAGGCTCCAGGCGAGACCCTGGCAGCGTGGTGTGGATGCTGGCCAAGTCTGACTCCGAGATGAAGTAAGTGGACATCCTAGCCTAATGTTGCAGATGTAACAAATAGCATATTTACACGTAGGGAACTTTCTTCCTATCGCAATACCCTACGTGATTTGCGTCATAGTTTTAGTAAGGTTAGAATACCGATTCAGTATTATAGTCTGTAAGTTTATGTACTTATCTTTTTGTAAATAAACTTTGTATGAAAGTGACACTTCAGAACTGTCAGTTTAATACAAAGTTTGTTTACAAAAAGATAAGTACCTAAACTTACAGACTATAGCAATAAATTTGCATTGAGTAAACAGCTACGGTCTTTATAATATCGCTCCGCTACTGTCCATCAACCTGCGTCGAGCATGGCAGCCTTCAGCGACGGCCGCTCTGGAGCACTGATCAAAAGAAGAATCTGGACAGCAACCATCATATCTACAATCATCATCATTGCTTTTCATTACGTATGCCTGACCATAATGGCATACGTAATATCTAACAAACACGCTACGATTTTTTTTAATCACCGCATTAACTTTCAAGAAATGGCACATGAAATGATGCAACATCAAGCTCTCTCAATTCGAGACTTGATTGCACAATACATACATACATAAATCACGCCTTTATCCCTCGCGGGGTTGGCAGAGCGTTGACGACCGTAAAATAACGGTCACCCCGCGCGAGTTATGCGATTATGAGGTTGTTCAGTTTCAATTACTATGGAAAACTAATAATTTTTTGATGTTTCCTGACAAATGTTACTAGGGGAAAGTTGTTCAGTTTCATCAGTATTCTGAGGGCTGGCGCTAACACTCTATATATGTACTTTTGGTTATTCTGTGAAAGGGGTGCGCTGTATTTTGATTTTGGACGTTTTTATACTCTGTTATTATTATACTAAGGCGGAAGATTTGTAGTAGATATGGCGGGTGACAGGAGAAATCCAGGTGGTGTCGGGAAAAGGGTAGCTACCCGCCTGGCCGGGTGTTGTGGCCAGGGGACCGACGGGTCCGCCTGAGTTGGGTTAGAAGTTGTATATATGCGCTGCGCGGTGAACACTTCGATACCGCGTTTCAGGCCCATTGTTCTGTCACGTGGCGCCATCTCTCCGATATTTTGAGAACTCATGTTGCATCTTGTATGCATGTGAACCACTTGAGTGTGCTTCATGTTGTAGCCACCAGAGGTCGCTACAGTACTCCCCCTCAAGACCGGAGGTCGATACCGTAAGCGAGCGTAGTGGGGCTGATGACGTCATTGTAGCGTGATGATGCAGTCTGGCTTGGCGAGGCAGTGTAGGTTCCAAATGTCCACGGTGAGTCGGGATGAGGATGGAAGACCAATGAAGCTGCCGTCCTGGTTCCAATGTCCACGGTGAGTCGGGATGATGAGGAAGACCAGTGAAGCCGCCGGTGCTGTGACTGTGGTAGTGTTGCTGATGACGAAGTAGTTGGCTCCATGCTGCAGTGGTTGAAGTGTGGTTGAAGGCTGCGAAGTCCATTGTAGGGTCACCAATATGGCGGGTGACAGGAGGAATTCAGGTGGTGTCGGGAAAAGGGTAGCTACCCGCCTGGCCGGGTGTTGTGGCCAGGGGACCGACGGGTCCACCTGGATTGGTTTAGAAGTGGTATATATGCGCTGCGCGGTGAACACTTCGATACCGCGTTTCAGGCCCATTGTTCTGTCACGTGGCGCCATCTCTCCGATATGTTGAGAACTCCTGTTGCGTCTTGTATGCATGTGAACCACTTGAGTGTGCTTCATGTTGTAGCCACCAGAGGTCGCTAGTCGCTACATAGACATTAATATACATTTTAATTTTTCTATATTGTCAAATATTATTTTGGTCATTATTATAAGTGGACATAAGTATTCCAATTGACGTTATTATACGTAGGTATTTTTCATTTTAGACATTAATCGCATAAAATACTTTGAAATAAAGATTTCTATTCTTTTCTATTCTATTCTATAACTTCCCCGCGCTAGTTTCACCCGATTTCTTATAGGAAACGTCATACGCCATTTTATGTATCTGCTCTGTGATCCATCCATAGCTACGATACGCGTTTTTGCGCCGTTCACAAGACAAAATACCTTTGTTGAGGCGAGCGCATAACTCGGAAAAATTCATCTTTTATTTTCTTCAAAGAAAATTCTAGAGCTATCGTCAAATAGAAGTGATGTCATATTCGTCTAGTCGTTGTTTCCTCCTCCGGGATGCGGGAGCTTGTATAACTTCCACTGAAGTTTGTAAGAGGGACCTACTATTTGTTGTAGAACAAATCTCGATCGTTCGTGGAAATCGGTTTTTTCCTTACAATAATTTTAATATCCTAGATCAGGTGATCAGGTCCGACCAACCTTTATGTTACCTAACATTTTTGATTAATCACTATTTTGCTCGTTACCTGAAGAAGCTCTTATCTATCAATCTATTGAGTTACATAAATAATTTTGAAGGAAAATAATACTAATAATGAAAAATCGGCAATGTTAACTTTAAGACCTACGGCGAATAAAATCTCATTGTTACTGTTACAATACCAGTAAATTGCTGACAACCAAGCTGTCCTGGCATGTTCTGATAGGTGACATAAAGTTTGGTAGGTACTCCTAGGCAGGTTTTACAGAAATGCCTAGGTACCCTTGAAAACGATATCTACTCAATTACTCATAAGTTGTCAGAAGACATAAAGTCATCTAGGTAAGCGCTCGCTCCACTTTCCTTTGTAACGTTCGTGTGTTGACTCTGTTTACATCATATAACATACTACCTACTGTATGTTCTCGACCGAAACTCGATTCTACTTTTTTATCATTTATTTAACCATTTTAGGGCATTTGACTCTGAAGTGGTGTAAAATAGCTCTAGTCGGGTTATTCATTTACTTTTCAAGGTATGCTGAAAACTCGACCAGGGTTCCGCTTCGCTCCATGTTAGGAGAGGAACACACTTGACGCACGATGGAGCGCAAAAATATCGCAAAGGTCTGTCAGATCCATACAAGAAATGTCGGTCCCCATACTAAAACCGCTCCACCGCTGTTGACGCAGCGCTATCGCAGTGTCATCCGCCAACGGCGGTTACAGTATGGGGAGTGACGTTTCTAGAATGGATCTGACGGACTGCTGCGATATTTTAGCGGTCCGTCGTGCGTTAAGTGAAAAAAGAACTTTCCTGGGTGCAATCAAAGATATGAAAGAATGTGACATCGCTTCGACCTTCGAGTTCACCCTTGCATGGATTTCCTATGCTCTTTAGGAAAGCTATTCAGTTGACTGGTTAGGCCTTTGAAATATTAACCCCAAAATAATTTACACCTTGTATTTTGATTACTCATCGGTTTGTGATAGGGATATTCGATTACCAATGATCAAAGTGTAATTTACGCTACACCGGATTAATGTTTGTAACGCAAATTTCCACAAAGTGATATCGTTACTTTCATTAATGTAGAGATTGTAGAGATATCGGTTTTCACTTTGATATCTCGTATTAATTTACCTCCTAATTTTAGTGGTTTGCCGACGACCGATGTGGCGCAGTGGGAGTGCGACTGCCTTTGACGCAGAACGTTCCGGGTTCGATTCTCGGTGGGTCACTCACAATGTTGATATTTATCACTTTGTGAATTTGTTCCCAGTCTGGTTAGGACATTGCGGGCTGAACCACCCGATTGTTCGTAAGTAAGATGGTTCTGTCTTTCGGATGGCACGTTAAGCCGTAGATCCCGGTTGCTGTCTATGATCACTTAGACGGCGGTCGTTATACAACCATGTCAGGAGCCTGCTACTTGTAGAAGGCGGTTGAAAAATTCTAACACTAGGGTTCATCGGGTCGTTGGACGACTCGGTGTCCCACACAAAAAGAAAGAAAGTGGTTTGCTGATGACCGATGTGGCGCAGTGGATGTGCGACTGCAAAAATTCCGCGTTCGATTCTTTGTGAGCGCAAGTAGACTTTTGTATTATTCATCGCTTAGTGAATTTGTTCCCAGTCTGGTTTGGACTTTGCAGTCTGCACCATCTGATTGTACGGAAAGAGAGATGTTTCTATACTTCATCATTCTCCTTGCCTTATCCCGTTCACTGTCGGGGTCGGCTACCTAACCTAGAAGATTTGTCGTGGAACCAAATTTTTTCACAGAGCGTCGCTTCAGAGGACACAATGAAGCCGTCGTCGATTCCGATTGCTGTCTATGATTGCTTAGACAGCGGTCATTACACGACAATGTCAGAGGCCTGCTCAATCGGCATTTAAAGAACTCTAAACACCATGGTTCAGCCGGTCGTTGGATGATTCAGTCTTCGCGAAAATCAGTAATGGTGACCCTATTCTTTTAACTTTTGTCTTGTGAATCCACTTAACTTTTGTATGAGACACGGATCAGCTTAATATAAGGTCCCATTTTATTACAAATATTTTAAAGGGATGTTCAAAAATATTATTAAAGATGTTTAATGTAAAAACAAAAAGAAAATACACGCTAGTTTTCAAAATAAACGCCAAAAACATGTTCACCAAAATAAAAAAGTGAACGACCTGTACACAGCTTGCGTAGTCAACGTGGACTATTTTACTACGATTTGACTGTCATATATTTGACATCACATGTCATACATATGTCAATGGGATCATACATAGGATTCTACTTATCAATTCGATTTAATTTGATTGAAAAAATAAAAAAAACTAGCGTATACATTTTTTTGTTTTTTAATTATATTTCTGAACTTACCCTTAAAATATTTGTACTTAATAAAATAAGACCTTATATAATAGGTACCTATGGTCTTGTCACTCCGAAGGGGCCTGAAATTGCCCCTCAGCGTGTCAGCGCGCTCTTGGCATAGAAACACGACCGTCGCCATTATTTATAATAATTGGCCGAAACAGGATAACGGGAACTCGAAACGAGTGAATCGGATCCTACCGCGGTGCTCAAACTTTGTAGAAAGGATCATGACGACTTTTATTTGAATGCTCGTCCTGTTTTTCATCAGTCTTGCGTCACACTTGTAGGAATCGCATCAAAACCAAAGTTAGATAATAATAAGATTAAATATTGCTTATCATTTTAGCATAGGGAATTTTTATGCAACATACTTGTTCTGGAGTTATTAAGTGTCAAAGTCGGGCATCGAAAGAGACAAAAGTACTGATGTTGGCGCTCTTTAGTGTATTTAGTTCTAAATACGTTATTTTCGGTAAGCAGTGTAGAAAAGGTTTAAGCCTTAGTATTTTTTTCTGAAAAATAGGTAAACGTAGATTTTCAATTTTATTTTTATTACATTTCCGGGTTTTGTGCAACAATTAACGTTGCTATTTTTCATTGAAATTGGCGATATTCTATATTGCATTCATTTGTTTTATTACGCAAGACACATGGTTAGCCCATGTATGGGCATTCTGCTTTAATATATTCTTCGAAACTCCCAAATTCTTTACGAGCTTTTAAGGGAAGGGTATTCTTGTGCATTATGTTAAATTCAAAACTTGTCAACCTCAGGTACTTTTATACATCAGTTCGCCCTAGAAGATGACTGATTGTGACGCTCAGGTAGTAGGTAACTTAATTTAAAGGATGAATTCGCTAGTTTCCTGGGTCATTAAAAAAATATAACAGTTGTATGCTTAAAACTATTGTCCAAAAATACTACGGACTCCATTCATTATTTTTCGAAATATTCAAAGTTTGAATTAATAAACAGAAAAATAATATAAAAGTAAGTGTTTTGACGCCATCCAAATACTTTCGGTGTGACGTCATACTTCAAATTCTTCATACAAAATACCGTTTTAGATCGTTTTAAAAAGTAGCTCATTTGATCTGTCAGGAAACAAGCCTATTGCAATTATAACTTGCTTAAGATAGGAACACTGCATTCGGGACAGTCAAAAAGAGAGAGAGAGAGGAAGAGATTGAACACAATATTATTCTTTGACTATGATGTTAAATGTGATATGCAACAAAGTATTTGAATTGAATTGGCTTGTTGACTGTCAGGTCAGGTCAAATGAGCAACTTTGTAAAACGATATTTTGTATGAAAATACGAACAGATGGCGTCATGTCTCCTTAGTTTCGATAGGGTCAAAACACTTACTTTTATATTATTTTACTGTTTGATCATTTCAAACTTTGAATATTTCGGAAAATGATCAATGTAATAAGTAGTATTTATGGCAACAGTTTTAAGCGCAAATCTTTTGTATTTTATTAATGACCCAGTCATCTAGCGAATTGAATGGTCAGGAGAAAACCGTTGACGCACTAGTCCTTTGTGGCCAAGTCCCAAGTCCAAATGAAAAAAAAAAAACGTGTGAGTTGTCGTCAAGTCCATCTGGACGCAATTTCAAGTACAAACGAGAACTCATTGGCTTTGTTCCGAGCTAAAACCTACACGTGTCAGTAAATTACGCAAGTTAAATTTTCCCAGTAACTGAATATTAATTTAGTTTCGTTCCCGGGTTGATTGTTTAGTTCCGTTGTGCGGATCGCACACTTGACGCATGATGGACCGCTAAAATATAGCAGCGGTCTGTCAGATCCATACGAGAAATGTCTATCCCCATACTAAAACCGTTTAACCGCTGTCAACGCAGCGCTATCGCAGTGTCGTCCCTCGAGTGCCGTTTTAGTATGGGGAGTGATGTTTCTAGTATAGATCTGACAGACCGCTGCGATATTTTAGCGCTACGTCGTCGTGCGTCAAGTGTGCGATCCGCCTTAGAACCGTTCCGGGCTTGAGTCTCGTATGAGGTGACTAAAGCTTATAATTTCATGTGTAGTTACTCTTTTTCTAGGTATTTGTGAGACGTGTCTATAATAACAAGAGCTGTTTATATGAAAAGGCTGAAACCCGGAGACACTGCGATAGCGCTGCGTCAACAGCGGTTGAGCGGTTTTAGTACGTGGAGTGACGTTTCTAGTATGGATCTGACAGACCGCTGCGATATTTTTGCACTCCGTCGTGCGTCATGTGTGTTCCTCGCCTTACTGAATATATTATTTTTCTTTCTTTCTTTCTTTCTTTCTTGCACACTCTGAAGTTTGAGAGCCCCTGGCGCGCGGTATCTGTCGCGGCGGAATGTCATTCATCTTGGCGAGTCTGCCAGAATTGATCCTGTCAAGACTCAAATTAAACTCGGTATACAAAGCGATCTACAGGCCTGTTCGTTTCTTGTTCTATTTAATTCACTTACAGAAGGAAAAAGTGTTTTATTCCAAGAATTCTTCACATGGTGTACTAGTATGAGACTAGTTTAAGACCCGGAGGATCCTGGTTCGAGTCCTAGAGCGCAACACACTCTTCTTTCGCTCAGCTATGGCGGATCGCACACTTAGCGCACGATGGAGCGTTAAAATATCGCAGCGGTCTGTCAGGTCCATACTAGAATCGTCACTCCCCATACTAAAACCGCGCTCGACGGATGACACTGCGATATCGCTGAGTCAACATTATTTTTCTTGCTTTCTTTCTTCGTTTCTTTTTTGCTTTATTTCTTGCTTTCTTTCTTGCTTTCTTTCTTGCACTTCTGAAGTTTTAGATCCTCTGGCGCGCGGTATCTGTCGTGGCGGAATGTCATTCATCTTGGCGAGTCTGCCAGAATGGATCCTGTCAAGACTGAAATTAAATTCGGTATACAAAGCGATCCACAGGCCTGTTCGTTTCTTGTTCTATTTAATTCACTTACAGAAGGAAAAGTGTTTTATTCCAAGAATTCTTCACATGATTGTACTATGCCGTGTGACGCCGGCATACTCGTAGAATAGCATCACTCCAACTCCTTGACGACTGATGTGGCGCAGTGGTAGTGCGACTGCCTTTGACGCAGAAGGTGCCGGGTTCGATTCTCGGTGGGTCACTCACAAAGTTGATATGTATCACTTTGTGAATTTGTTCCCAGTCTGGTTAGGACATTGCGGGCTGAACCACCCGATTGTCCGTAAGTAAGATGGTTCCGTGTTTCGGATGGCAGGTTAAGCCGTAGGTCCCGGTTGCAGCCTATGGTTACTTAGACGGCGGTCTTTACAAAACCATGTCAGAAACCTGCTACTTGTAGAAGGCGGTTGAAAAATTCTGACTCTAGGGTTCATCGGGTTGTTAAACGATACAAAGCGATCTAGAGGCCTGTTCGTTTTTTGATTTAATTCAATTACAGAAGGATTTATTTTTTCGAAATATGCTAAGTTTATTGTTTTTCGAAATATGCTAAGTTTGTAATAATAAACATAAAAATAGTATAAAAGGAAGTTTTTCACGCCAGCCAAACTACAGAGACATGACGTCATCTCTTCGTATTTTCATACAAAATGTCGTTTTACAAAGTTGCTCATTTGACCTGCCTGTCACCATGCCCATTCCTCACATGGTGTATTAGTATGAGACTAGTTTAAGATCCGGAGGATCCTGGTTCGCTTCTTTCGCTCAGCTATGGTGACAGAATTCTTTAACCACCTACAACAAGTACCTTTGACGAAGATGTGTAACGACCGCCGTCTAAGTAATCATAGACAACAACCAGAACCGACGGATAAACGTGCCCTCCAAAATCTTTATTTTCAAAACTAGGAACAAACTCTCAAAATGATAAATATAAACTTTTTGTGTCTCACCGAGAATCGAACCCGAAACCTTTCAAGTGATTTCATGAATGTGATTTGATTACGTTACGTAGCTACATAGCTACGAGCGTAGCATACGTGCTACGAAAACTTTATTGTATCTACGATCGTAGCACAAGTACCCGCTATTAAAAGTATTATCAATTTTATTTTCAATAGGAGGTTTTTTTTAGCATTAAAAAGAAACTGGTATTCCAAGAACTCAATAGATGGCGTTGAGCTGACTATGTTATTAGATTCCAGTGTATATACCAAAGCCTAAATACTTTTAAAAACTGACGCTGCTACACTGACTGACAGTCTGGCATACACTGACAATTTCGTGCCAAGTGAGTCCGAGACCAATTTAAAAAAAAACCTAAAATTAAATATTACGTTCCGTCTTTTGCGGTTACCAAGACGGAACGTAATATTACCAGCGGGTTACCAAGCACAGCGCCTCTATCCAGCGACGACAATAATAATTAAAAAAGAAACCATAATCTCAAAAACTGAATAAAACCATATCTAAGGAGGCTGGTATACCTACAACAATGATGTTTTCATAGTACGAAACTCGTTCCCTCTTTCTTTGACGATATTTTCACTATATTATATGCTGTATTTATGTACGGCTTCCTACGTGACAGGCCGTAAGCCGCCAGAGCCTCAAAAGGAATAGCTTAACGAAAATCCGCTCTGTGGGGCTAAAATTCAAGATTATAGAAAATGCCGTGTGATGCCGGCATAGAATAGCATCACCCCAATTCTTCCCGCGGGTGTTGTAAGAGGCAACTAAGGGACTCGAGGGTTTCCTGTGTATTACTACGTATTACAACTTTAGGCGACAAGCTGAGAACCTGTCACTACAGTGATATATGAATCATCTAAAAAGGCCTTCAATATCAGACAGACGCGGCGACAGCGACCGTATTACAATGGCCGTTGACGCTCTGCTTAGCCTATACAGGGAAACAGGCGTGATATGTGTGTATGAATGAGTTGATTGCCGTGTGATGCCGGCGTAGAATAGCATCACCCCACATCTTGCCCGCGGGTGTCGTAAGAGGCGACTAACAGACTCGAGAGTATTAGTGTATTACAATTTTAGGCGACAGGATGACAACCTGTCACTATAGTAATACACATGTTTTCTGAAACAACCTTGGAAAACAATCCTCAAAAAATGACAGAGGTGGCGATAGCGACCGTATTCTTACAGCTGTTCTCTCTGCCTCTCTGACTACCCCACAAGGGATAAAGGCGTGATACATGAATGTATGTATGAGTGAACTACTTGTTGAGTGTAATATTTAGTTCAAAAGTCTATTTAGTTCACTAATCCCAATTTTTTTTGTGCTTACGAAAGGGAATGGATGACAGCAATATCAAAAACTGTAAGTAACTTTTCAGAATATTTCTGTTTTGCTTTTGCAAAACATGGTTCCACACGCATGACCATAACCACAGATAATATAATACTACTAGAGTAGTACAGATACCTAACGTCATAGAGGGAGTTCGATTGCCCTAGGACGGCTATGGGCCGGCTATTTGATATGTCGACACAGCGCGTGCGTTGCTAGCGACATCTAGCTTATTAATTGGATACTTCGTATTGACGATATTAGATTGAAAAATATTGCAAAAATGTGAATAATTCGCGTGTTTTCCGTCACAAAACATCTTAAATAGTGTATTTATAATTTTCCAATACTTTGTTTTTGTAAATTTGCTTTTATTCCAGTATCTTAAGTTACATTCGCGACCCGTATCGCCATCTATTGGTTTATTTTTGGACTAATTTCTTTTAGTAGGGAATGAGACCCTATGGTTTCACATACATGACCCTTCATCCCTTTCTTTAATGGTTGTCTGGTAGAAAATGCTAAATTACCTAAGGCAGTCTAGTAAATGTTGCGTTTGTAAGTAATTTCTTACTTAGCCTCAATATTTCTTAATTATTTCGATAAAAATTTGAGGTATCATTGGAACAAGTCACTTCGTATGCCATATGTCAATTTAAAAAAAATATTATTATGAAGGTAATTTAAAAAATTTTTTATTCTTCAAAATAAAAACAAATTCTTAAGTTGTTCAGTTTCATGAGCTGGTTCACCCTTCTATAGGTAGTTCTTTTACGTTTAAGGGGCTGAGTAGAGCTAAAAGCTACTTTTATAAGTGATTTCTACCCTAGATAAAATGCAGAAAAACTGACGAAAAAAAGGTAATAATCTTCAGGATATTTGCTGTAGTGTTATTGTTTCCAAAACATGATATTAGTAATTTACCTTGATAGAAAAACATCGTAAAGTTACCTCTAAAAATCTATTATATCGCAAACTGCATGAACAAAACCCGCGCAATAATTAAGTGTTTATTATCAGAATGAGCGCCTTACAATACTCTATCGACATATTGTTTTCGATTTTCAAATAACTTATTTTTGACCGAGTTATCATCGAAAATACGAAAATATCATTGAATCGGCAAGATTCCGTCCCGTTCGACGCGCGCAGTTTGACATTTGTCAGAAAGGGACCGGTTTTTAGCTCTACTCAGCCCCTTAATATCGCTTGAGGTATATGTAAGCCAAGTTACTGCAGAGGCTTGGCTTGTATCCCTATACTCAAGCGATATTCATATCGTATACATTTATTGAGGCAAACGATATATCGCAATCCAGAGTACGATTACAGTGGTAGTAAATGTCAACGATCGCTATTGCCATGCTAACGTGAAGCACTAAGATACAGGGTGTAAAAATATTAGCTGCGAATATTTTAAGGGGTGAACAGGCCCATGGAACTCAACAACTTTCCCCAAGGAACAAAGGTCGACATATGAAAAAAAAAAAATCACCTCTCATACAGCTGACTCGCCCGGCTGCTACATTTTGTATGGGAGGTCCAATTTTTTTTTGGATATTTCGACCTATGTTCCTTAGGGAAAGTTGTTAAGTTTCATGGGCTGGTCCACCCCTTACAATATTTGCAGCAATTTTTTTTTCCCTGTAAACTTACTTCGCCGGCTCGACGACCGAAAGTGAGTCTGGATATAATGACCCTGTATAAATGGTTTTCTTAACACCCTGTATTGTTGTTGGCAGCTGCCGCCGCCGCCGCACATCGAGCTGGTGATGTCGATGCCGTACCTCCGCACAGCCTTCAAGAGACCCACAGTGAGAGTGAGGCGTGAGTTTCATTTCTTCTACGTTGACCTTTTAAAATATAATAGCAGTTTTTAACGTAATATAGCGTTAAACAATTCGATAATTCCGACTGCGCGCACCAAAAAACATGACTCATGCGGCGTTACGTCGCTCTTAAGGCTTGAAGTGCAAGCGAGAGTGCGGAACAAGTGACAAAGAGGCACAATCGGCTTCCGCGTTCGGCAGCGTATATCTATCAAACAATAGAAATTTTCTTCTGAGAAATGCAATTATTCCATCAATATTTTCTTACGACGTTGTCACGTTCAACTATCGTCAGTAAACTGACTTCACATACAACCGTTTTTTTACACCTTTTCAACCAACTGATGTGACAAAATTCTCCCCGAAAGCGAATTTAAATACGGTCCTAATAACTCAAGAGCCGGCAAAAGGCAAAGTCTGCCTTAATGCCGTCATCTAAAATTGAATCAATATTCATTCTTGATCCAATATCTCCAAGACGGGCGCTATTTTTCAATCTCTCTAAGGCTTCCTTTACATTGGAGAATCGTTCCGTTCCGCTTCAAGAAGCTAATGTCCTTAAGATACTCGTGGATAGACATCTCTAGATAAAACTGGCAAGAAAGATGTGAATTGATTTCATTTTCAGGGTTCCGTACCTTCAGGGTTAAATACGGGAATCCTATACGTACTAAGACGTACCTACAGGGTTAAATACAGGAACCCTTTACTTACTAAGAAGACCCAGTTGTCTGTCCGTCTGTCAGCATATATGAACATTAGAGCGCCGCTATGGCGCAGTGGTAGTGCGACTGCCTTTGACGCAGAAGGTCCCGGGTTCGATTCTCGGTGGGTTACTCGCAGAGTTGATATTTATCTCTTTGTGAATTTGTTCCCAGTCTGGTTAGGACATTGCGGGCTGAACCACCCGATTGTACGTAAGTAAGATGGTTCCGTGTTTCGGATGGCACGTTAAGCCGTAGGTCCCGGTTGCTGTCTATGATCACTTAGACGGCGGTCGTTACACAACCATGTCAGAAGCCTGCTACTTGTAGAAGGCGGTTGAAAAATTCTGACACTAGGGTTCATCGGGTCGTTGGACGACTCGGTGTCCCACACGAAAATAGAGAGATCGTCACATTTACGTACGTAACAACTGTTTTTATATTACATCCTTAACTATTCTTAAAATGTGAATTGTATCAAATAATAATAATGTCTGCCATGTTGTTTTAGTGAATAAACGATTTATCTATCTATCTAAATAAACAAAAAAAAGTAAATAGTTTATCAGGGGTACCTAAAGCAACATTAACGCTATTCGTTTACGCTTCAGTGCACCACCCTCTTAAGTGTGAAGGGTGCTTTACCCGCCTTAAGGCGTAAGTAATGGCAACTGCCATCTGTGATCCGGCCAGCTTTCGCAGGATAAAAAATCGGCAACGCCGCGCCGAGTCCGATAATAAGTAGAAAATGAGTAGAAGATACATAACACCTAACTACATAGTACTTCTTCTTCTTCGTGTCAATGGCCGAACTATATCTTATCCTGCCAGTACTTGGCGACGGCTATGGCATAGTACTTAGCGTTCCCTAGCTAGCAGGCGCCGAAGAATTTTATCCCAAGCTGTGGTTGTTGAAAAGTTGAATGTACTTACATCATCATTTATTTAAGGGCATTGCTCTTGTCGGTGGAGTATCCGCCAGCTTTCTGTCCTCCGCCTTCTCCTTGACTGCTCTGTACGACGTGACCATTATTTTCTACTTTAACTGATCCAAATAACTCCTTCTTGGTCTTTCCCTTCCTCTTCTTCCTCCAATTTTGCCTTCAAAGATTGTTTTAAAATTAACTGGTCATGCCGTATCCTTTTAATTCTTCGCCAGAACCACATTTCGAAGCCTCCCAAACGCTCCCGTCGTCCCTGCGTCATAGTCCATGTTTCGCATGTACTTACATAAATATACTAGCTACAAATATTTTAAAGGGTGAATCAGCCCATGAAAATGAACACCTTTCCCCAAGAAATATAGGTTGAAATAGGAAAAATTTTTGGACCTCCCATACAAAATGTAGCAACCGAGCGACTCAAACTGTATGGGAGGCACAAAATTATTTTTTTAATCGTTATAATATTTATTTGCAGCTAATATTACCGATCGTTACCGATTTACAGAGCGTTACCGATCGTAACATTACAATCGTTATCGCCACGTCTGACAAAGAGGGTCGTTTCAGAAAGTCGTGTATCTACAGTGACAGGTTGTCAGCCTGACGTCTAAAATAAGCCAGCATCACACGGCAAGTAACTGAGTGTACTTTCCCGCATAATGTGCACAATTTCATGTAATTGGTAAAGGTCATGCAATGCGATATCTATTTAAAAAAAAAACTCCTTTTAAGGATTTCCTGCTCAAAGGAACAAAATGGGACCCCATTACTGAAACTATGTTGTTGGTCTGTGTCTGTCTGTTCGTCTGCCACCACGGTAAAATTTGTAACTGTCAGTGACACCTACAGAGCAAAAATGACATTTGCGCATGACATGTGTTGTCTGTCTGTAGTGAAACCACTGGGCGGAGTCCTGGGCCCTAAGTCAGCTAAATGAAAATCATAAAAATCGTTTCAGTTGGATGTCGATTGGATCTCAGGTGGATGATTTTGGTAGTTTCGAAGTCTGCTAACAGCTTGAAGTAAAGATACATTAATGATTATGTACCTACCTAAAAATGACTTATGATTAGCATGCAAATACATAAAAACAAATCTAGTCTAAGTCTAATAAATGTCAAATATAAAATTATAATAAAAATACGTTAATTCCAGTCAGTTATTATTAAATATATTTCTTATGTCGTAAAAATTTTTTTCACTCAGCCATTTAAACAGTGTTTTTTTAAATAATTTTGTAGTCATATTTTTCATGTCATTCGGTATGTGATTGTATATTCTTACTCCCATCGCCAAACAGCTCTTATCGTATACCCTACATCTACATAAAAAAAATCACAATGGCAATTGAGAGACAGTTGTGTTTCGATGGCGTTACAATGACAAAAAATAGCAGACTTGTTGCGTTTCGATGGCATATTTTGATGGTTTTGATAGTTTGGTAGTCTACTAACAGTTTGAAGCGTATGAAGTATAGAAAATCACAATGGCAATGGAATGACAGTTGAGTTTCGATGGCGTTACAATGTCAAAAAAGCGTGTGAGGTATAGACAATCACAATGGCATGGAATGACAGTTTAGTTTCGATGGCGTTACAATGTCAAAAAATAGCAGACTTGGGGGCTTGGGGGTTGGGGCCCTGCCTGGTAAATTAAAAACGGTATGTGCTTAACTAAGTTGAAGTTTGTCCTGCTTACACGAGTTTCCCATTAAGGGCACAAAGTTGTGGAACACATTCATTTGATTGGATGCCATGAAACGAAGTTAGTTAAGGTTGAAATGTTCAGTCCTAGTGCATGTTGAATGTGGAATCCAATTAGTTTCTGCCAACACTTCATTTGCTTCATTTGTTATGTAGAAATTGGTTGCAGTCCACGAAATTGTTTTGTTTTGGGGTTGGTAAGCAAACCAAACTATGAAAACATTCTTGTACCTACAGGGTAAGTACATACATACATACATATATCACGCCTTTATCCCTTGCGGGGTAGGCAGAGCGTTAACGGCCGTAAGAATACGTCCACTATCGCCACGTCTGACATATTTGAGGATTGTTTTCTAAGGTTGTTTCAGAAAACATGTGTATCACTATAGTGACAGGTTGTCAGCCTGTCGCCTAAAAATTGTAATACACCAATACTTTCGAGTCCCTTACTCGCCTCTTACGACACCCGCGGGAAGGATGTGGGGTGATGCTATTCTAAGCCGGCATCACAGGGTAAGTGGTAATTCATAATGAAAAAAAATTAGAATATTGATCAGTTTCGTGAGCTGGTTCACTCCTTTGCTGATTGGTGAATAACCACTATATATTGATCCAAGAGACCAGTCTTCCACTTATCATTAAGACCATCCCGGGCACGGGCACCACATTTTTTTATACTACACCTACATAGAAAATGCCCCATAGCTTTAAACGTAGAGAGGAACGCAAATCCAATATTTTTCAGGCAAAATGGAAGACTTGGCTGAATGGACTTCTTGATTGGCTTAGTACGATATTATTAAAAGAACAATATCTCTCGATTTTATTTAACTTGAATTTGTTTCGATTTGATCATTTGTTTAGATTTATTGAACTGTTCAATTCTATTAGATTTCCTCTTTTTTACTCTTACAGTATAAAGCAATCGGAAGAAAGTTTGCAAGCTCGGACTCTTATTTCTAAGAGATTACGAAAAAAACACATACTATGAGAATATGTAACATACCAATAAACACTCACGCCCCGAAGAATAAAACGCTAAGTCCAAAAGAGCACCTTTTAAAAAAGATCTGATTTTCAATTTCGGTGCCTTGTTTGCATTTGTGGAAGAAGGTAATGTTGTAAAACGACTTGTATGGAAATAAGGAATTAGTAGGTCAAGGGTTTCATCATGATGTTTTTCCTTCATCGTAAGAGCAGTCGGTAAATGCACGTGAGTAAAAACACATTGGTACATGGCGTGGATCGAACTCGGGCCTCACGATTGTAAGACCGGTGCCCTAACCACTTGGCCACCGACGGTCAAGTACAAATTCGATCCTTTTTCCGAATCACTCAAGACTACGTAACAAAATTCCAGGCTGATCCTACAGTGATTTATAAAAAAATACTGGGAATTCCTTTGGGTGAACGGGGCCCTACTAGGTATTTATTACGTCGGGACTTCGTTAAGGGCCCTCCGTATTACGCCCTTGAGACCCACTCGGTATCAGAAAAGTTGTTTATTTATATTTAAAATAGATTCGATTTATGAAACGAAGTGTCTATTATGTTGTTTAGCTTGGTTATCTTCAACAGCCCACTGCTGGCCTTAGATGGATAATGGGTTATCATGACTGATAATTACTTAGACGGCGATCGTTACACAACCATGTCAGAAGCCTGCTACTTGTAGTAGGCGGTTGAAAAATTCTGACACTAGGGTTCATCGGGTTGTTGGACGACTCGGTGTCCCACACGAAAAGAGAGAGAGAGAGAGGGTGTAAAAATAATTGCTACAAATATGTTAAAGGGTGAACCAGTCCATAAAACTGATCAATTTCCCCTAAGGAATATAAATCGAAATATGAACACAATTTCGGACCTCCCATACAAAATGTAACAGCCGAGCGAGTCAACTGTATGGGAGGGCCAAAACAAGTCAATTCGTAATCTCTTCTTCGCAAGATGTTATTCAAACTCAACAATCACGCACAAGCATTATAAATGAGTAAATAATGTTGTTGGCAACCCTGTAATGTCCTCGACGTATACCAACTCCCTCTAGCGGGGCAACTCGCCAAGTTATAATGGTTGATCCTTGTCGCACAAACAGAGGGAGTGTACAGGGAGTTCCTCAATATTGATGAAAAATCTACATACATACATATATCACGCCTGAAGGGGTAGGCAGAGCGCTAACGGCCGCAAAAATACGGTCGCTATCGCCACGTCTGACAAATATAGAGGGCCGTTTGAAATAATTTGTGTACCTCTATAAAACACCTCTATAAAGTGACAGGTCGTCAGCCTGTCGCCCAAAAGTTCTAATACACCTGAAACCTTAACTCCCTCAGTCGCTTCTTACGATACCCATGGATAGGAAATGGGGTGATGCCATTCTATGCCGACATTCATCAGTCATCACACGGCAATCTTCGATGATAAAAATCTTCGATATAAAAATCTGTCCTGTTGGCAAGAATATGTTAATTAGAGGTTTATTTAAATACTTTATAACAGAATTAGAAGTAGATAGAAGAAAAGTAGCCTAGCTGCTGAAAAATGGATAGCTGGAATTCATTTGTACAGAAAAAGTAAATCTCTATTTCCTAATATTATATTAAGTACTGTTACATACCACAATGGCAGTTATATTTTTGTGGTATTTATCCATACACAAATAATTCACCTATATCCCTTGCAGGGTAGGTGGAGCGTTAACAGCTGTCAAAAAACAAAAAAAATATGAAAGTCAAAAACTTCATATTTCACATGGGCGGCTCTCAAACGTAATATAGGTATCGTAAATAAAAAACACATGCAAAAATTCTCATTATCCTAACATCCTGTATGTTTACTCAAGTACTTATACGAGCTAACAATAATACGTACTAATTGAGGAACGAAAGCACGCATGAAGAATTAAGAAGGGCGTTACGAAATTCGCATAATGGTTCGGGATTAAGTATTTTACCAATTCTGAGTGCGTTTGTGGAAGTTTGGCTCTTGAATATTAAAAGTTTGAAAAGGTTTTTGAGTAATGAAACCATTAAAAACTTGTCATAATGAGATTAATGAATGTAGTCAATAATAAGAAGAGTATAGCAAACTTATGCATTGTGGCCGCAGATGCTTTAAACTCCTTGTTTATAGTCTGTAAAATAGCAAATGTTATGACATAAGGTTCATTTCCTTAGTAAACAAAGGAAAATGGACCTTTGCTCCATGGTCACAAACGTCACAGGGATCATCCTATATTTTACAGACCATAGAGTATAGCTCTGCTTGTGGCGTACCCTACCTGAGGCATATTTTAAACTGTTTTGTAGACTGATGTAATGTGACCAGATGATGATTTTTAAATCAAAGTTCAGCTGGATTTTGTGCATTAGGTCCGCCTGCGATGAAATTTCAACACTTGTTTAACTAGTTTTACTTGGCAAGTCAAATGAGCTACTTTTTGAACGATATTTCGTATGAAAATACGAAGAGATGACGTCATGTCTCTATAGTTTCGATGACGTCAAGACACTTATTTTTATCAATTGGTCCATGCTTTTATATCATTTTTCTGATTATTAATTCAAACTTTAAACATTTTTGGAAATTTATAAATAGAGTATGTAGTATTTTTGTACAATAGTTTTAAGCGTACTCTTTGTACTCGTAAGTATGTTAATAATGACCCAGTCATCTAGCGAGTTGTTACTCTTTCTCTTTTCGTGTGGGACACCGAGTCATCCAACGACCCGATGAACCCTAATGTCAGAATTTTTCTACCGCCTTCTACACGTAGCAGGCTTCTGACATGGTTGTGTAACGACCGCCGTCAAAGTGATCATAACTATCCGAAACACAGAACCATCTTACTTACGGACAATCGAATGGTTCAGCCCGCAGTATCCTAACCAGACTGGGAACAAATTCACAAACTGATAAATATCAACTTTGTGAGTGGCCACAAAGTCTTTAGTTGTTACTAAAACTATTTTTGTTTCAGCAACTTCATCCGAGATGTATTCCCGGAGCGGTAGAAACGCGGTGGGCGCGCTCGACGGACGCGGCCTCGTGGCTGTCATCAAGCGCCAAGTGCCTCTGGCTGGCCAGCTGGACCACCAGCTCGCGTGGGGGCAAGGGTGGGGCTGGGTGACTCTACCTAATGGGGTTTGGAGTGGACGTAAGTAGAAAATCCTCCCATGCAAAACACCTGGGCCCTAAGTCGGCTAAATGAAAATCGTTTCAGTTGGATGTCGATTGGATCTCAGTTGGATGATTTCGGTCATTTGGTAGTCTGCTAACAGTTTAAAGTATAGAAAAATCACAATGGCAATTAAATGACGGTTGAGTTTCGATGGCGTTTCAATGACAAAAATAGCAGACTTGGGAGCCTGTGCGGTTGCACTGCCTTCTTACGATTAGGGATCTACAGTTCAAGTCAAGGGGAAGGGTGATTACTTGTACCAATGAGTGTTTGTTTATACAAAGTGAAAAAAAATTGCTGCAATATTTTAAGGGGTGAACCAGTCTACGAAACTGAACAACTTTCCCCAAGGAACATAGGTCGATATATGAAAAAAAAATTCTGGACCTCCCGTACAAAATTACCGACCGACCAAGTCAATTTGTATGAGAGGTCCAAAAAAAATTCTCATATTTTGACTTGTTTCTTGAAAGTTGTTCAATTTCATGAGCTTTAAGGGGCCCCTTTAAAATATTTGCAGCAATTTTTTAACACCCTGTATATTAATTCACAAAATCGGATTTCTACATACATATATCACGCCTTTATCCCTTGCGGGGTAGGCAGAGCGATAGTGGCCGTCAGAATACAGCCACTATCGCCACGTCTGACATTTTAAAAGATTGTTTTCTAAGGTTGTTTCAGAAAACATGTATATCACTATAATGACGGGTTGTCAGCCTGTCGCCTAAAAATTGTAATACGCCAATACTCTCGAGTCCGTTAGTCGTCTCTTACGACACCCGCGGGAAGGATGTGGGGTGATGCTATTCTAAGCCGGCATCACACGGCAAATCATCGGATCGGCATCGGATTTCTACTGGTTCAAAGATATGCCTGCAGATATTACAGGATAAAACAGTGAACCGTAAATCTGCACATACATACATACAAATATCACGCCTTTTTCCCTTTCGGGGTAGGCAGAGCGCAAACGGCCGCAAGAATACGGTCGTTATTGCCACGTCTGACACTTTTGAGGATTGTTTTCCAAGGTTGTTTCAGAAAACATGTGTATCACTGTAGTGACAGGTTGTCAGCCTGTCGCCTAAAAATTGTAATACACCAATGCCCTCGAGTCCCCTAGTCGCCTCTCACGACACCCGCGGGAAGGATGTGGGGTGATGCTATTCTAAACCGGCATCATACGGCATAAAACCGTAAATCTGAGTTATGTCGATATTGCTTTCTAGATTACATCACATCTAATATCCTGTCGTATATTGGAAGCGGGTAGGTATATACAGGGTGTAAGGGACGGTGTAACGAAAACTTTGCAGGCGTGCTCAGACCATGAAACTGAACAACTTTTTCTATGGGGGCTATGTTGGGAAACGAAATAAATTTTTCGAGTTTCCATACAAAGTCAGTCAGCTGATCGGGAATTTTGTATCGAAGGTCGAAAAAAAAATTTCGTTTCCCGGCATAGTTCCCATACAAAAAGTTTTTCCGTTTCATGGTCTGAGCACGCCTGCAAAGTTTTCGTTAGGCCGTCCCTTACACCCTGTATACCATCCGGCACGTTAAGCGTTTTTTTATATTACCTATCCGAGTGTGAAACCCTCGTCAAAGTCATTCATTAAGTAGGTATCACTGTACTGTCTGGTAATCAGGGCTGCCTATTAAGGGGCTGAGTAGAGCTAAAAGCTACTTTTATAAGTGATTTCTACCCTAGATAAAATGCAGAAAAACTGACGAAAAAAAAAGGTAATAATCTTCAGGATATTTGCTGTAGTGCTATTGTTTCCAAAACATGGTATTAGTAATTTAGCTTGATAGAAAAACATCGTAAAGTTACTTCTAAAAATCTATTATATCGCAAACTGTACGAACAAAACCCACGCAATAATTAAGTGTTTATTATCAGAATGAGCGCCTTACAATACTCTATCGACATATTGTTTTTGATTTTCAAATAACTTATTTGAGACCGAGTTATCATCGAAAATAGGAAAATATCATTGAATCGGCAAGATTCCGTCCCGTTCGCCCGCGCGCAGTTTGACATTTGTCAGAAAGGGACCGGTTTTTAGCTCTTGTCAGCCCCTTAACAAGAAAAATATTCCTTACAATTGAAATTTAGCCGTGTGATGCCGACTCAGAATAACGTCACCCCATTTCTTTCCCGTGGGTGTCGTAGAAGCCGACTAAGGGACTCGAGGGTTTCATGTGTAATGCAATTTTAGGCGACAGGCTGACAATCTGTCACTATATCGATACACGCCTTATCTGAAACGACCCTCAAATATTTGTTAGACGTGGTGATAATGATAACGACCGTAATTTTACTGTTGTTAACGCTCCTACTCCGCCAGGGATATAGGCGTGATTCGTGTGTGCGTGAGTGTGTGCGTGTGCATGTGTGTGTGTGTATGTGTGTGTGTGAGTGTGTGTGTGTGTAAAATTTAGCAAAACTTAAACCGGTTTCACAGTAGAGAACCACCAAAGAACTATGGCGGGAGACATGAGGAATTCAGGTGGTGTCGGGAAAAGGGTAGCTACCCGCCTGGCCAGGTGTTGTGGCCAGGGGACCGACGGGTCCACCTGGATTGGATTGGAAGTTGTATATATGCGTTGCGCGGTGAACACTTCGATACCGCGTTTCAGGCCCATTGTTTTGTCACGTGGCGCCATCTCTCCGATATGTTGAGAACTTCTGTTGTGTCTTGTATGCTTGTGAACCACTTGAGTGAGCTTCATGTTGTAGCCACCAGAGGTCGCTACAGAACTATGGTTCAGTAGTGATGATTATTGCGGCTCGGAAATCAAGCGACATTTCTGAGCAGATCCAGGATTTCGGCTAAATTCCTAGGAAAAATGTCAAATTCACGGATTCGTTCAGGACGATGGTAAAATGAAGTCTTCGATTTCGCCATGCCATGCCTTTCTCCGCTTTCGACAACGGTAAAGTATAATAATTTTGATCTAGATATGAAAAACAAGGTAACTCAAAAAACTGCATTCTTCATTTTCAGGTTTAACCTGGTCTCAGGAAGGCGAAGACTTCGCCCTCCACGCTATGCCGATTATGCACCACTCCAACGTCTCAGGCGCTTGCTCCATGCTGGATGGAGTCACAGCATACGAAGCGTCGGTCTACGAACAGGCGTTGGCAGAATACGACGACACGGCCACCGATGACTGGGACTTCGGAGTTGACTGCGGAGACTTCATGATGTGAAGAGATGGTAATGATGAGGGAAGAGGTGGTGTTCCGACAGGACTAATTCATTGAAGAATCGTAACGCTTTAATAAATATTACGACACTGAAACGTCAGTGTGAATTATTGTTTCCAGATTGTTGTAAGTAGTTTTACGTTGTTTGTAGGTAACTTTTGATTTTTACATATTGAAAAGTTCTTAGAATAAGTTGTGTGTGTAGTTGGATGTTCCGAATGTTGATAGTATCGATGCATGTAATCCTATAGTTTCCTTCACTGCCCATATTGATAGAAAATCAACGTCCAGTCGGCACATCATCACTAAAAACTTATCAAACAATCAGTACGTATTCTATTGTAACAATTAATTTAAAGTTTATTCCCAATTTTTTGAATAACCAAGACTTCTTCAAAGACATTATAGAAAATATTTCCATATGTTTTGTAGGAGGAAAAAATTAATCGTTTGTTGCTCAACATAAGAAAAATATGTGCTGGTCACATAAATTTAATATACTTATTGCCAATTAAAATGTTAACAATTTGGAATGCATGTATGAAATTTTGTCACGATCACAAAGTATCTTATGAATTTTTATAGAAATAAGTAAAAATGGAAGAGAGTCATTCGTACCTTAGAACCTTGTCACATTACGGCAAGGTTTGCCAAATTATCAAATAGTTGCATGCTTTAGAAGTGGATGTTCGTCATAGAGAGATTTAGGTAGTTTTAAAGTTACTAGATTTCGAATATAAATGGCCTATTGATATGAATGTATTTTAGATGATTGTAATGAATAAATAAATATGTGGAGTGTTTAATGACAAATATTATGAACAATATGAAAAACTGTCTACCACGCAACAACTTGAAAACTTTCCTTTAATGATAATAAGGCCTGCTTGATTCTTTATTGCAAAAAAATATTTTTTAGAGAGCTTAACTTTATTTCACAGGTTTTGGCTTACATTTATTGAAGATTTTTATACGATGGGTTTACTAAGCTTTTATACGGAATTGTGAATTGTAAATTTGTTACCCTTTAAACTAAAGTTACAACATTACGCTTTTAAGTCATATTGTTATGAAAATGCAAAAACTTTTTGAATGTTTTACGTGACCGTCATCCAGGGTAGAAAGTTTATTGTACGGTGAATGTACCTGTCGTATTATGACATCCCGTTATTAAAATCACATAATTCCTATACAATCTATTCTGTCTCATCGCACAACATTTTATGGAAGAAATATATTTCATTAGAATTAATGGCATATCCTGCCTGACCCCAAATACACCAATATTGAAAAAAAAAGAATATTTTTTTCATAGATAAAGAGTCGTGGGTTTTATATGTTAGATATAAATAAATTGTGAGTAAATCGGTGTTTAGATGTACCTAGTTAACGGTCGGTAGAGTCAAGGAGTCGTTGGTAGAGACAGAAAAAAAACCTGGTTAATTAAAAACACTTAAATTAAACCTTTTGAAGAATTATACCTAGAGACAAAAACTAATGGCTTGGAATTACTGTCATCATCTGAGATGTTTTAATAATATATGGTGTAAAAAAATACCACGTACCTTTAGTGACGTAGACTGATTGAACTAGTTGAATGTGAATAGAGATATTTGAGGTGTATGTCTAGACGCTATCTTCCGACCTACCCAAAGACTGCCCTAAGTTATACCTGAAACCTTGTGTCCCTAGGCACGGTGATCCCTAGCCCGGCCAGGCGAAGAGGTGCGTTGTAAGACTTTACTTGTGACTCACATAGATTCTATAGTTTGTTGCCGTGTGATGCCGGCTTAGAATAGCATCATCCCATTTCTTTCCCGTGGGTGTCGTAGAAGCCGACTAAGGGACTCGAGGGTTTCATGTGTATTGCAATTTTAGGCGACAGGCTGACAACCTGTCGCTATAGTGATACACGACTTATCTGAAACGACCCTCAAAAATTTATCAGACGTGGCGATAACGACCGTAATTTTACGGTCGTCAACGCTGTGCCTACCCCGCCAGGGATATAAGCGTGATTTGTGTATGTATGTATGTTCGTAAAGTCGAGAGATAAGAGAGATTTGACAGATAATCTAGAGCAAAGTTGCCAGACCGTTCCAAGAAGTTACTCGTCCCTTTTTGCAGCCAACGTACCCTATTACCCTAGAAATTAATATCTCTAATCCCTTTGCACCAGAAATAATAATGCAATTTCACGTAACTTAGCATTATATATAATAACCAAAGCTTCAGCTTGATATATAAAAAAAAACACACTTTTTCGAGGCCTCTTATTATTATGACCTCGTTTGTAGATCCCGACACTACTTCACTTCTTCTTCTTCTTCGTCGAGTCAATGGAAACAGGATCATAGTAAATTGGACCAATGCGTTGCAACGGCGATGGCCTTGTCGTTCGCCTCTTGCAGATCCTTCATTGTACATGAGCAGGGGTTTGTTGGGCAGCACAGTAGACGAGTCACTACTTCACTTGATTGATACCATTTTATTTAATACAATGATTTGATTTCAGTCGAGATTTTTTATCGACTGCAATCTTAGCAGTGTGGAGCTGGTAACACTCAACTGTCGAATAAGAGGTTTTCTCTTTGAAAAATGAAAAGAAAATTCCCTAGTACACTCTCGACTTTGCGAACGTACTTAGTCATACTTGATTTGTGGTCATACTTCGACGCCAGCTAGGTGAGATTCTGATGAATACGTACCGCTGATGGATGTATTGTATACATATGTTGGCGTTTTTTTAATCATTTAAAGAACTTTGTAGAGTTCACATGAGTTTTGAGTCTTACAACGCATCTTTGCCTTCGCGTGGCGTAAGTTAATAGGTGTCGTAGCAAATTGTGTAAGTATATTAAACATTTAAACAAGTAAATATATAGAACTTAAGTAAATTATAAAGATAGCAAAGTAATTAATAAGGATGATATGAAATTATTGACATAATTGCAATGTTTATCGAAATAAATGTTATACATTGTATATTTTACGTTTAACATGGTCAGGTAACCTGAAATAATTTATCAGTTATGGTTATATTTTGTATACTCGTGTTTATATACTACTTCATCTTCTTTTCGAGTCAATGGCAAAATATAAACTACTAAAACAACCACAAAAGTCCACTTTCAATTTTAATAGTGTTTATTCATAATGGAACGACTACGACGTATCTTACGTTAAGTTTTTTTTTTTTGGATTGACGTGTAATTTATTATATATACAGACAGAGTGTTAGGAAAACCACTGAGACCAGCCCATGAAACAGAACAACTTTCTGAATGGAACATAGGTAAAAATATGGAAAAAATTGTTGAACCTCACATACAACCTGACTCGGTCGGCTCGTACATTTGGTATGGGAGGTCCAAAATTTTTTCTCCATATGTCGACCTATGCTCCTTGGGGAAAATTGTTATGTTTCATGGCGTGGTTCATCCCTGAAACGGAAGTCAGTACTTTTACACCCTGAGTATTACGTACATGAATTTTTGTTTAAAACTATGTTTGTAATTCTAAGCAGCAATAAAGGGCGCTGGAGTCGTCGGTATAGATATTTTTGTAAGGAGTGCTTGCAGTTGTCTCAATGTGTTCTTAGGTATGTGTTGTTGTTCGTCATAGCTGGTAGCTTACATTAACTACAGAGTAAGAATCAATCTGCAAGCTTACAATGTATGAGCTAAATTAAATTGATCACTCATTTTTTATGTGATTCCACCATGTTTCGAACCAATCGGTGATTCTTCGTCGGGCGGAGAGTCGTGCGTGCCTAATAGGCACTGCCTATACGTCCACGCCGCGCTTTCGACTAAGTCGAAGACGTCCGACGAAGAACCACCGATTGGTTCGAAACGTCGCGGAAACACACAAACATGACAAGTGAGTTATCCGGAACATTAGTTATGAGCTAAATGTTTGTATGTTTATTACAACGTTTGGATATTTTCATTGGAGTTTACAAAACCTTTTGAAAACGACTAACCACTTATTTTATGTAACTACATAGGTAGGTCGATTGAAAATTACCTACATGAGATATTTTTTGTCATAGGTACGTAATGAAAAAATATATATATTCTATAGATGTTACCCAATCTACTAGAAAAATATGCTGAACATTGTTGGCTTTGCGGAAAAGGTATGTTAGTTAGGTATATTTATATTCACTGGTGTTTTGTTGCGAGTTGGAATAGTAAAGCTAAAGATGAAGCTTTTTTTACAAAATAATAGTGGTGAACATTCACATATATTTTTAAAAAAGTACATAAGAGTATATTTACTAATTATAATGAGATAAATTATTGTTGGGCTGTGTGAAGCTTCATGCAAATATTGCAAAAAGGTACATGATTGCATATTTTTGAAGAAAATAAATGTTTGCCGGTGCAATACTGGGCATGTAATCTAAACATCAAATACATGGAAAGATAGGCATTTCTTTCAATCAATCAATCAATTTATTAATCAATTTCAAAGGTACAAAAATATACAAGAAAAGATACATATATGGCAACAACATGAGTTTAGTTTACAACCCAGACTAGGTAATCCTGTGTCGTGGGTAAAAATCAATAATATTTACTATATATTATATATTTCTCTGCATAAACTATACACCTACCTGCCATCCAGACAAAATAATGATAATTTGATATGTACTTTATTTTTTGCACAGGATAATCTATTGGGCTGTCATTTGCTCAAAATTATGAAAAAGCATCATTTTCGATTAGGTTCATTATTTATATGAGGGGCTTGCTAAAGATTGAAATTAGTCATTAGAATAAAATGACCAAATGAATTTTTTTTTACTGTACAAGGTACAAGGTGTACTGTTTTATTTTTTTAACTCGATACCAGTGATATAAACAACGATGGCTTAGTAATTAGACCCTAGAAGTAATGATGACAAGATCAACCGCAAAATGTAGAGTTTATTACGTGTCGCGTGTTGTACTGTCAACCACACAAAATGTTAGCTTTTGTTCAAATCTAGCTTATTATTGGCGCCTTATTTATAGGGTTACATTAAGTATATATATACATACATACATATATCACGCCTTTCTCCATTACGGGATAGGAAGAGCTTTAACGGCCGCATATAATACTACCGCTATTGCCACACTGTCATTTTTGTTTTCCAAGGTTGTTTCAGAAAACACGTGTATCACTATAGTGGCAGGTTGTCAGCCTTGATGCCTAAAATTTGTAATACTCAAATACTCTCGAGTCTCTTAGTCGCCTCTAAGCCTCTCTTGCCATTAAACAGATACCTTAATATATTTTCATGGTGTTCTAATTATAAATCTGAACAACATTTCGTTGGAATATTTTTTAAAAATGTAAAAAATAAAATATTGTCCTCTTTACTATGCAATAGTGTTTAATTATTATTAAAAAATCATAGTGTTGTATTGAAGGTAAGTGCATTATTTTTGAGATTTCGGAATACTATTCCCAACGAATGTTGTTCTGTTTTATGAGTAGAACACAATATGTAGGTACTTAAATTAATATCTGACTTTGTATAAGAGGCCAATATTTTTCTTGTTTTTAGTCCCATTGAAAATTGATCGATACGATGCCCTAACTAACATGTCCAATTTAGTATATTTCCTCCAAAGCACGATGTATGTTTAATATGATTGCCATATAGTTTAATTTACCGTGTGTAAGTTGTTGCCGGCATGGCTTTGCCGTGTGATGTCGGCTTAGAATAGCATCACCCCATTTCTTCCCGGGTGTCGTACGAGGGACTCGAGGCTTTCTTGTGTATTACAACTTTAGGCGACAGGCTGACAACCTGTCACTATATTGATACACGAATCATTTGAAAGAGCCCGCAATATTTGTCAGACGTGGTGATAGGGACCGTTTTTTTACGGCCGTTAGCGCTCTGCCTACCCCGCAAGGAGAAAGGCGTGATATGTGTATGTAGTTTAATTTATATTCCTATTTTCTCAAGAAGTCCTCGGTTGGTTAAAATAAAAAAATACTAGAGTTGAAGACATAAGCTCACTTTTGCACATAAATGTTTTTTATAATATTACATATATATATATTTTTATTATTATTTTAGCAGTGGTTGACTGTACACCGAACCTACGTGTTATGTGTATAGGACGTTTCGGCAGACTATGAATGTTTGTATGTAACTGTTTTTAAATAAACGCCTTTGGCAAAATAAGTATGTTTTATTTATTTCTTGATTTTCCCCTAAAATCATATCACGAAGTGCGATTGCTTCAATTTCGTCTTAGGTCTATGTAAAACCTGGTAAGCTAGAGCCAGAGGTATCAAACCTGAATCTGCCTAAGTTCGTCTTTACTTTTGCAGAAGAAACCACTACAGCGAATGAAGAAAAAAAACGATAAAGTCCCTGTAGAACATAGGCCGGAAAGCACTTTGTATATAGCATAACCAACTTTTACAGCTCAAGTGTTTGAAAGTTCTTAAAAGTTCCGCGTTCAAAGTTAGCAAACAAGTTGTCTTGCCGTCGGGCGTGAGTGTAGGTGCTGCAAGTCTATTACTCAGCGCTTATTCATGCAGGCTGCCATGTCTGGCGAGCCTCGATTCTCGATTCGCCACGCTCGTCGCACAGCAACCAACAAGTTTAGTTTAATCGGTACCACACGGACGAACGACGCGCCCGTGCCGCTGCCTTTGCCACGCGCTCCGCGAAAAATTAAAAAGTAAATAAAAAATAAAAACAAACGCCATTCGGAGTTCGAAATTTAAATTGACGAACCGCGCGCGGTCATCGGACAGTCTCTGTCAGTCCCGTGTGTCAGCCTTTCTTTGACGATATTTTCTGACTAAATAAGATGACGTAGTTTTCTGTTTACATTTTTGTAAAAGTTGTGCTCCCAAAAATCGTGTGTTATCTCGACTATGCTCTAATATTTTTGCACCATATTATAACATTTATAAAATCTATAGGTACCGAGTTTTTGTTTACGTTTTTAAATGGTGTTGGAAGAATCTTTGAAGATGCAGAAAACTGGGAATTCGCGACTCCTGCAGATGCAGGTGAGTCAATTTATTGGTATATACTGCTATTAAACGACCAGCCTTTGCTGGTTTTTCATAATAAATATATGAAGAACCTGTTAAGTAAGCCGACGTAAGTCCTACTTACGTATATATTTAGGTAAGCGGTACTTACACTTTTACAATAACTAACCTAAACCGACGAGCGTGCATGAAAAGACTGATGAATGTAAAAGAAGCGAAAGAAGTATGCCGGGATCGTAGCAAGTGGAAGGAAATAGTCTTTGCCTACCCCAACGGGAAAGAAGCGTGATTTATGTATGTATGTAAGTTTTACATCTCTACATTTTCGAATGCAGCGGTGGCATAAGGCCCATTCAGCAGGGATACGTGTTTTAAACCCAAAATCGTTACCTAGAATTTAAAATAAGTACCAAAGTAAATGATAATGTTTATCTACACACACTGCCCAGTCAGCCGGTGAGTCAACAACGGTTTTCAACCGTCGGGATTCGAACCTGGGACCTTGACCCCGGCTGCCGGCTACCAAATGCACGAATTTAACGCGTGACGTCATAAGCTTGTGAATGTTGTTGTGACTAATTTTGGTAGAATCAGCATCTTGTCTTACCAATCTTTCGGTTCAACATGTACTAATTTTCCATATTTATATATACATACATACATACATATACATATATCACGCCTTTATCCCTTGCGGGGTAGGCAGAGCGTTAACGGCCGTAAAAATAAGGCCACTATCGCCACGTCTGACATTTTTCAGGATTGTTTTCCAAGGTTGTTTCAGAAAACATGTGTATCACTATAGTGACAGGTTGTCAGCCTGTCGCCTAAAAATTGTAATACACCAATACTCTCGAGTCCCTTAGTCGCCTTTTACGACACCCGCGGGAAGGATATGGGGTGATGCTATTCTAAGCCGGAATCACACGGCATTATATATATATACATACATACACGTTTTTTACGGCTGTTAACGCTCTGCCTACTCCGTAAGGAATAAAGGCGTGATATATGTATGTATTAACTGAAATGTTTAAATTACCCAAGAATACTAACTATAGCCGTATTACTATACTATAAATAGACGGATTTTCCTTATTTATACCGCTGGCAGAGGTAAAACCTATCTCAGTTACTTGGTATTTAATGTATTTTATTGCAAACAATAATAATTAACTACAAAACATATAGGTACCTAGACTCAATCCAACTTCACTATCTAAAAATTACATCATTGAAAAAACTAGGCCTTCTATTACAGTTTGAACTGGTAATACCACATAATGGGTTTTCAATAGTATTGCCAGTCAATAACGCGACTGAGGTGTCGATGTAGGGCAAGAGGTCGATAGGGCGACGGTTTGGGTTATTCCTTTTAGCTCCATACATACACATATCTCGCCTTTATCCCTTGCTGGGTAGGCAGAGCGTTAACGGCCGCAAAAATGCGGTCGCCATCGCCACGTCTGACAAGTATTGAGGGCCTTTTTCGATGTTACATGTATTACTGTAGTGACAGGTTGTCAGCCTGTCGCCTAAAATTGTAACACACATTAAACCCTCGAGTCCCTTAGTTGCCTTTTACAACACCCACGGGAAGAAATGGGGTGATGTTATTCTAAGCCGGCATCACACGGCAAATTCTAGCTCCACACATACACATATCTCGCCTTTATCCCTTGCTGGGTAGGCAGAGCGTTAACGGCCGCAAAAATGCGGTCGCCATCACCACATCTGACTAATATTGAGGGTCCTTTCAGATGATGACTTTCGAATAGCTCCATGATGAGTCTTTTTCTGTTTCCATAGTTCGAAGATACACATTGATTACTTTTTGTTAACATAATAAACATAATATCGTTGTGTCTCCACACGTCGTTGTCCTAAACCGCAATTAATGCCATCTTACTAAACAGATCTAGGATTTCGGTCATGATCCTAGTATTATGGCCGAATACCTGGATCTGGTGGGGCAATGGTTGAATGAAGTCTACTATTTTGCCATTCGCCGGCTTTTGGTCAAATTCCTAGGATTTCGGCCGAATTACTGATCTGCCATCTTACTACGACATATATTTTATTATAACTACATACTCCTGTAATTTTTCTTGATTTTAAAATAAGATTTATTTTAGGGGCCTGTTTTAATCAGTACCTACTAACCAGCCCTTTAAACTGGCAACGGTCTTCCTCTTTTTATCTTTATAAGGATATTTTATCAAGAACTATTTTGTTATTAACGGGAATAAACCAGTTTGGCATAATTTCGATTGTATTGTATCGCCTATCAACGGCAAGACTCGATTGGTGTCTCATCTTTGCGACATGTAAATGTAACAGGTTTTATAAACCCCTTACACTGAGGTTCATCGGGTCGTTCCTTGAATTGGTATTCCAGATAAGAAAAGAAGAAAATAAAATGCTTAAGATGCCTCCCAAAGCCATAGGTGCTGCCACTAACACTTAAAAATCACAAGTCGATGGAAACGTGATTTGTCAGAACTTAGTTTTAATGCCGTGTGATGCCAGCATAGAATAGCATCACCCCAATTATTACTGCGGGTGTTGTAAGAGGCAACTAAGGAACTCGGAGGTTTTATGTGTATTACCACGTATTACAACTTTAGGCGACAGGCTGACAATCTGTCACTACAGTAATACTGATACACGAATTATCTGAAGGGGCCCAATACTTGTCAGACGTGGCGATAACGACCGTGATTTTACGATCGTCGACGCTTTGCCTACCCCGCAAGGGATAAAGGCATATATGTAGTTTTAATCGAGTTATGCTTTTTCAAGTGATTGGGGCAGCTTATACCTATGTTCTGGGAGCCTCTAGATCACTGTTCTTACTTGTAACTGCACCCAACACCCATACATCAAACCAAACATAGCACAGTCTTCAAACAACTCTATATCTTATCCAAAATGTCTGCAAACGGTTGTTGACTCCTTAAATGAGGTTAATCCTCTTTAAAAAGCTCTGATAAATTACAGATAAGGATGAAACGAGAATGGGCTTACGTTTTAGGCTATCAGACATCAACATGTTATTGACTGCGTAAAACATATTTGCAACGTGATTTATGTTGTTCGATTACAAGGAATTGAAAGTTTTACAAGATAAGGTTTATTAAAATATCAGTAGGTTATTTTGCTTTCACATCATTATATAAAGAGTCAAATAAGAATATACAATTCGGAAGTATTTATTCAAGATAATGTATGCAGATGGTTGACTTTTCTTACTTCAGGGTGAAAATAGGTCTGAAAGGCTGATATCAAGTGCTCTCCATTGGTGCTAGTACGGGTTAAGTAGTTTAGAATAGTTTGGATTGGACAATTCCTGTCTTATAGTAATCCATTTCCGCCATTTACATGCAATTCCAGATGTTAATACATGCCTACTTTATAAAGCCAGTTAGTTACCTGGATGGAACTTTATTTGTGCAATTTAAATTATAGTAAGTACTAGCGGCCCGCGCAGCTGCGCCCGCTGCAACTCATGAGAATAAGATGTTTTCCCGGCACTTATTATGCGTAAAAATCTTCCTCTTGAACCACTCTATCTATTAAAAAAACCTACATCTAAATCCGTTGTGTAGTTTTAAAGATTTAAGCAATCATACATACATTCAACAAAACAACTAAAACAGGTAAACATACAGACGCGTTGTAAATGTTGCTTTTGAACTTCCTAAGTAGTTCAACTAGTAAAGATAAGTAAATTACATCCACAAAATGGTTTTATAGTATGTGAAGTTGGTATCTATGAGAAAGGGTCCTGAAAGTGGCATCGGATCGATAGCACATAACCTACAAACCCATCCCTGACAGGATAGCATGACGCACGCGATGTGCGGTGGAGGGTAGGTGAGGTACACAGGATAATTTGTATAGCGTTTTATGTACCTCTACATGCCATACATAGGCGAAAAATCGATTCTATGGATGTCATGTCTGTTTAGTACACACACACACACACACACACACACACACACACACACACAAATCACGTCTATATCCCTAGCAAGGTAGGCAGAGCGTTGACGACCGCAAAATTACGGTCGTTACCGCCACGTATGACAAATATTTGAGGGTCGTTTTAGATGAGTAATGTATCACTACAGTGACAGGTTGTCAGCCTGTCGCCTAAAATTGCAATACACGTGAAACCCTCGAGTGCCTTAGTCGGCTTCTACGACACCCACGGGAAAGAAATGGGGTGATGCTATTAGAAATGTGGTGGGGTGGTTGTGTTTAGTATAGTGTGTTTCTATTCCATAGTATTTGTTTTTAGTATACTGTGTTTCTATTCCAGCAATATTTGCATTAAGTACTTTGTTTACGTATGCATTTACTTTACGTATATGTTCTGCTGGGAAGGTTTTTCTAATTTTAAGTGCCGCTACTGGCGTCGTATACCAAACCCTAATAAACTCCTGAATAACTAATATTAGCTAATATTTCAAGGAATCAATTAGCCCGCAAAACTGAACATCTTTTCCCAAGGAACATGGGTCAAAATATTTAAAAAAAATGTTGGACCTCCCATACAAAAGGGACTATCGGGCCAAGTCAATTTGTATGGGGGATCAAATCTTTTTTTCATATTTCGACCTATGTTCCATGGGGAAAGTTTCATGGGCTGATTCACACCTTGAAGTATTTGCAGCTAATATTTTACACCCTATAAACCTTCCATCATTCATCCTCAATATATCAAGATAACAAAAATGATATCTAATGTGTATTTCTTTTTCTGGGTTGACCAAAATGATCTTTTAGTATTTTGGTTGCGTTGTGGGCGGGAAACCTGCCCCATATGGTTTTGAGTTCTGCCAAATTAAGAACTGCACTCCGCCTACACGGGCTTAAGCAAAGATTATAATGGCATTTATTTTTTGTTTTAGTTTAAAGGCTCGTAATGTAGGATTATTGTCATCACATTTTTCCAGTCCATCCATGGACGTTGAAATAATTTTTGGATTGGTTAGCTTTACCTGCAAGAGCCCAATATCATAATTATCATGATAATAATATTTCCTGAAGTGAATAAAAATTTATTTAAATAAAAACAATAAAAATAAAAAATAAAAACAAACATAAAAACTAAAATTTTGACATGACAACGACTTTTAATTCCATCGAAGGCTGCACGCACCAAAAGACATGACTCATGTGGCGTTACTTCATACTGAGGCGTTACTTCCCTCTGAGGCGATGGAGGCTTGGCAAACGAGAGTGCGGAACGAGCGACAAAGATGTACAATCGGCCTCCGCGTTCGACATACATATATCAGCTTTATCACTTGGGGGTAGGCAGAGCGCCAACGGCTGTAAGAATACGGTTGCTATCGCCACATCTGACATTCTTGAGGATTGCTTTCCAAGGTTATGTCAGAAAACATGTGTATCACCATAGTGACAGATTGTCAGCCTGTCGCCTAAAAAATTTAATACCTACACCAATACTCTCGAATCCCTTAGACACCCGCGGGAGGGATGTGGGGTAATGCTACTCTAAGCCGGCATCACACGGCAGCGTCCGACATACATGCAACCATTTTATAATTATTTTTCAAGTACTTAAGTACCTAGTTATTTTAGACCATCCATTAAAAGCAGTACATTACTTCTAAGTATTGCTATTCTGTGGTGTTGCTAAACGGCCGCTGCGCTTGCGCATAAGTGGCGCAGCTTTATAAATCGCGGCGCGTGCGTCTGGGAGCAATGAGCTTTATAAGAACAAGAGAACTGTAGAGACACACTGTCGATCACCATACTTAACGCTAAACGCTAAGACGCAGTTGATAGGTAGGATATATAGTAGAGCTGAGTTCCGTAACCTCTTTGAAGTCACGGAACACTATCACAATACCGGGTGTAAGGGACAGCCAAGGGACAGACCTCCGAATACTGATAGGGTCCGTTCAGCCATGAAACTGAACAACTTTCCCCAAGAATTTTTTTTTCATCTTCTCTCTCTTCCCTCTTGTGTTATTAAGATACAGCTGGACAAAAATTAAGAGGATCCTCTTCTCCTTCCTGTTAAAAATGCCTGAAATGGTTCAGGAAGTGTACTAGTTCGTGACAATATGCTTGGTTTTAAGTATTTAATATTTAACACTACCAAATAGTTTGGGCCTAAAATCTCAAAGTGATTTGTCACTATAGTTAGAGCTAAAAATCTAAATAAAACTGCATTGATCCTAGTATGAACCTCCCGACGCATAATGCCCTAAATCCTAAAAATGTCCTAAATGCAAAATGACATAAACGCATAATGACCTAAACGCATTATGACCTAATCGCATAATGTCCTAAACGCTCAATGTCTTGCCTGTGGGTCTCTGCCAAGCCCCCTTAAGTTAAAGCGTGACCATGGGTGTCCCATCATCATTATAATATTATGACAATCGATAAGAAGTCAATAAACTTTGGTCCAGATTTATTTACCGTAAACCACAGTAAAAGTCAGTTATAAATCGACTCCATTTCTTTCGCAAAGAGTTAACTCTCAAGTGGGCAATACAAGTTGCATTCTTCAATTATACTGCGCTCGTAATCGCCCGCCACTTGCCTCAGTTTGCATACATACACTACATCTACCACCCACCATACCAATTGATATGAACATGTATGTAGCTGGTCGTTAAAATTAAACTTACTAAATTGTAGGTAACACACACACACACACACATTTCACGCCTATATCCCTGGCGGGGTAGGCAGAGCGTTAACGACCATAATATTACGGTTTTATCACCACGTCTGACAATATTTGAGGGTCGTTTCAGATAAGTCATGTATTACTATAGTGACAGGTTGTCAGCCTCTCGCCTAAAATTGCAAGACACATTCTATTCTATTCTAAACCGTTACAATTAAAGACTAATAAATCTAATAATTATACAATAATACAGTGGTCAGACCTTGAAACTGAACAACTTTTTCTATGGGGGCTATGTTGGGAAACGTGAATTTTTTTCCACCTCCCATACAAAATTCCCGATCAGCTGACTGACTTTGTATGGGAACTCGAAAAAATTTTTTCGTTTCCCACCTTAGTAAAAGTTGTTCAGTTTCATGGTCTGATCACCTGCAAAGTTCTCGTTACGCCGTCTCTTACACCCCGTATAGGTCATTAACTGAGAAATATCGCGATATTTATGTTTTATGCTAAATATTTTTGCTTACAAATAAATAAATATCCTGGACAATTCACACAGCACCATCTAGCCCCAAACTAAGCAAAGCTTGTACTATAAGAACTAGATATCTGATACTAATACATATATACTTTTTTTTTGTAAATAAATACATATTATACATAGAAAACACCCAGACTCAAAACAAATATTTGAAAATTGACTTAACAAATATTTGTGTCCGGTGGGGATCGAACCCACGACCCTCGGAGTAGAAGGCAGGCATACTATCCGCTACGCCATCGGGTCAGTCGAATAATAAATAAACAATAAACTAAACTATATATCAGGTATTTTTCTATCAACATTTATTTCCATACTATTTCTACTTCGTGGTTCACACAATCTCAACCATAGTTTTATTTCTTGCCATTGTATACAGTTCCCTCAGTGACAGACCGTTTTGTAATACGCAAGCAATTTTCGTGCTCGACCACCGTGATGCCTTTATTTAATAAGCGTGTTGGATGTATTTTTTATGATTTTGCAATTTTTATGGTCAACGTTTTCAATGATTGTGTCACTGATAAAAGTATGATTTTCAACGCTGTGTAGACGAAACAAGAACCCCTCAAAAACATTAATATATAAAAAAAATCCAAGTCTCGCTACTGAGCTGTTCAACCGTAAAATGGTATGAGATCCATTTGAAACCAAGTCGGCTATCGATTTGTTCATTCCCCACTTAAGAGATCTATCTTAATTATTTTAATGTTTACAATAAATTGAATGACTTAGCCATCGCACTAGAACAGAAGGTTAACGTGTATACATATTAAAAGTAATACATTCAGTGCGATTGCCAAGTCATTCATCATATATTGAAATTATTGATATGGTCACTATAAAATAATGCTTATTAACTAATTACGTAATTAATTAAGATAGATCTCTTAAGTGGGGAATGAACAAATCGATAGCCGACTTGGTTTCAAATGGATCTCATACCTTTTTACGGTTGAACAGCTCAGTAGCGAGACTTGGTTTTTTTTTATATATTAATGTTTTTGAGGGGATCTCATTTCTTTTTGTAGGTAGTCTTCCTTTTTTTCTTTTGCGGCTCTATTTCTTGAGCCTCAGCCACGGTTTTTCTCATAGCCCACTCTCTATCTTTATGTGGTTTTCTCGGAATCTTTGTAGTAATGATTTTTGTCAAGTCTGGACGGTAAATGCTTCTTAGTCTATTGTATTCACAAATTGCGGATTCTTGCGCTTTAATACTTCCAAAGTCTATGTTTATAAAATGTAAGCCGCCCAGACTTGTTACTCTTGATAGTGCTACATAAGCTTGACCAGTTGTAAATACAGCTGAACCTATATCCATCAGCGTATAGCATAGGCTATACATATTGGAAACTGTTCGCGATGGACATTTTGAGAAAATTCGCGTTCACCCAATTTACCACTACTATTTCTACAACTCTGGTGAACTATAGTCTAATCTAACAGGTTAGACGATTTTTCACTGAGTTCCTTACCATTAGCACTTACCAGTGAGAGGTGGCGAAAGGTACCGTGACATTAATTTCGGTCGACACCTTATATTTTTCCCGAAAACAAAACGATAGCGTGTTTTACAAACTAACAGCGACATTTGTGATTATTTTGCTGGACCAAAACAAAGTATTTTGGGAGCGACAGCAAAATATAACTTGGTGAACAGTACATTTCTATGGAATTACAAAGTTATTTATGCTATCGGTTTATCTAGAAAACTGCATTGAAATTGCTAGATTTTCAAGTTTTTCCTTGATTTATACACTAAACCCGAATTATATTCTAAATTAGAAGTCTCTATGTCTGCTAGAAGTGCCTTAGAATTTTGATGATCGGTCAGTGAGTGAGTCAGTCAGTGACAAAATTAAGAACTTTGACTAGCTATAATTCCTAAACCACTGGTTCAAAGTGAACGAAATTTGAAATATACCGTATCTACAGGGCTTTTGATTGATTCCTGAAGTTTCAAGTCTTTTGTTCTATCCACAAGAAAGTTATAAGGTGTTGAAAATGGCCTGAGCCGCTTCGAGAAAAGGATGGTACGGCTGTGCCGCTTTCTAGCTCGACTTGGCGGGGGCACTGCCGTGCCCCCAGATGATGTTAATGATTATGCACTTGGACACTAAATTAGAAACCACATACATTGATCTACCACATACCAACCTTCAACATAGGAAAAGGTCTGACACCAAGGTTCACCGAGCCGTTGGACGAGTCAGTGTCCGACACGATAAGAAGAACGAAATTAGTTTTCCGTAGGTCTCTATCTTCTCTTTTCGTGTGGGACACCGAGTCGTCTAACAACCCAATGAGCCCTAGTGTCAGAATTTTTCAACCGCCTTCTACAAGTAGCAGGCTTCTGGGATGGTTGTGTAACGACCGCCGTCTAAGTAATCATAGATAGCAACCGGGACCTACGGCTTAACGTGCCATCCGAAACACGGAACCATCTTCCTTACGGACAATCGGGTGGTTCAGCCCGCAATGTCCTAACCAGACTGGGAACAAATTCACAAAGTGATAAATATCAACTTTGTGAGTGACCCACCGAGAACCGAACCCGGAACTTTCTGCGTCAAAGGCAGTCGCACTACCACTGCGCAACATCGGTCGTCGTTTCCGAAGGTACCTGAATGGGATATTTGCCTAACTGTTTCCGTAACCAAAGAAATACAAAGCGCCAAGTTATGATAATATGATCTGGCATACCTACCTAACTAGCCCAATGTTTAAAAAACATCGCTCTAAGTGTAATGAGTGAGATAGAAGCAAAGTTAAGGTGCTGTTTTTTCGAGACTGTTGCGTTTTTCAGCAACATTTACTGAACGTGTGTCATCATTTTCATCTGGCTTGTTGGTAACGATCACAAGAAAATCGAAACCTCAAAAACTGAATTTGACATGAGTTACGATGACCGACTCACGACTGTACCATACATATTTTTGGTTTTCAATGTAAGTAAGGTGAAATTTTACTATTACCAAATTGAATCATTCGGCTGGTAGGTGCGTTTTCTATGAGAGGATTTTTTCTTCATATTATTTGACGTAGGTCCATGTAGCGTGGGCAAAGTTGTTCCTCATCACCAGCCAATCCTGAGGTTTCAGTTTCAGTTACTAGTCAAATTTCAGTCATTTCAGCTCAAAACGACGGTCTTCTAGATTTTTATCGTAAGAAAAAACATGACATGGTCCGACCTATAGTCTGAAAAAACTAAAGTCTGACCTAAATAGACATAAAACGATGTTATTAGTCAATTACCAATATTTTACCCCACCTGTTTGAGCTATCAGCTATGTTAGCAGACGCTCCTCGTAATTTTTATAATGGTTGGCTTTTAATGACTTCATAACACGCCTATAGTTTCACGTTAATTGTACTTATATAGGTATACTTCTATTATCACAGACAGTCACAATACAGTCCACGGCTGGACATGGACCTTCGTGGACAGACAAATTTTGGATTTATCCCCGAGTTCATTTTACGGATACAAATAAAATTACTAAACGAGAAGATAAAGAAACGAAAATTTGTTGGTTTGAAAGGAAAAAGGAAGGTAATAGCGACTGAAATAACAATTCGTGAGATAAGTAAATAATGGCTTTGGTTTTGTAGGAATGAAAAACAGATACACTTGGAAAAATACGCTATTTTGCAAAATAAACCGTCTACAGACCGAAAAAAATTGCTTGGGTCTTTAAAAAACACAACTAAAAAAAACTGTTGCAAGTTACCTAACCTAACCTAACTTTATTTGCACATTTCCGAAATATATTATGAAAAATATTAAAAATAATTAGCTCACTTCACTTAGACTTTGAAGTACACATATACATATCACGCCTTTATCCCTTGTGGGGTAGGCAGAGCGTTAACGGCCGTAAGCATACGGTTGCTAACGCCACGTCTGACATTTTTGAGGATTGTTTTCCAATGTTGTTTCAGAAAACATGTGTATCACTATAGTGACAGGTTCTCAGCCTGTCGCCTAAAACTTGTAATACACCAATACTCTCGAGTCTCTTAGTCGCCTCTTACGACACCCGCGGGAAGGACGTGGGGTGATGCTATTCTAACACACACGGCATACATCAACAACATCCACGTGGGTTAATAACTTGTTTACTCCAATGAATTTACGACGGCCGTGGAATCGATTCGCGTCCGTCCTGACTCGTGTCAATTTAGCGGAATTGGATAATGAGGCCGAGAGAATCGCCGATCGAGCGGACGAGGCCGCTGTCCAATCGAACTCATTAAGATACGAACATTCATATTGTTACGCAATTTGAAAAACGAGGAAATCCCTCATGAGCTTTTTCTATCTCTGGATTTCACTGCACAGTATAAAGCAAAGTCGCTTTTCGCGTCTGTCCGTATGTTCGCTTAAATCTTTAAAATTGCACAACGGATTTTGATGCAGTTTATTTTATAGATAGAGTGATTTAAGAGGAAGGTTTTTATGTATTTTCGGAATTCTTATTCCCACGGGAAAATGAGTTGCAGCGGGCGCAGCCGCTGGGGCAGGCCGCTAGTAATTAATAAAATAAAGAGATGTATCATCATCATTGGCCTCATACGGCTGTGACAGACGATTTAATCAGTGTCTGAGGCAAGACTTTTCAGGGCTATATAAGCCGATGCGAGAGCAGCATGACTTTCCGCACACACTACAGGTGAAGGTGGAATTAGAGACCGGAACATGCACATTGAGGTGCCGTTTCGTATAGAATACCTAAGTTATGTACTATGTTGGGCTGTTTCAACCGCCCCTAATATGGAGACGGTTGAAACAAAGGCACTCTCTTATAATATCGAGTTATTCCAGAAAAACTTGTACTACGTAGGCATCCGGATATGATCAGATTTCATAAAATAATGTCCAAAATACTTCACTTGTATTTTATATGCATAATGGAGGAGCCATGGGTAATCAAAGCAAAGTTGTGTCAACCGTGCCCAGTCTACCCTACTCGTAGAATTTATATGCCGTCATGTTTTGAACAATAATATCCATTGTTTGTATCGATATGAATTACCTACACCCCTATTCAATGCTAGGTAGTAGGTAGTTTCATAGTACAGACAATTTAAGGCCCGCATTACCGCACTCAACTCTGAGATCGATTTTAAGATGAAATTTACAAATGTCAGGCAATACTAATGACATCTCAAAATCGCACTCAAGATCGATCTCAGAGTTGCGTACGGGCCTAATACGTCCCACGTCTACTAACCTGTCAGCATAGGAATAATGCAATACATCATAATTCGTCAGTTTTGCGTGTCTACTACACAGCGTTCCTCCTACCCTTTCGTGCGAAATAGTGTTGTGTTGTGGAAGACATTATACATTCGCCTGCCAATACCGCCGCCGCTCCAATAAGCCAATTTTGGTTTCTGTCAAACCCATACTCGATCGAAGTCTGTCAACAAAGAAAAATGGACGTTATGTCTTAGCATTAACATGATTTAGACAGCTGTGAAATATGACAAATATATACATGGAACTGTAATTTATGTCCCTACCTTTACGAGTTGAAGGATGTTCCCATCTTAATTGAACTTTAACTTCCCGCAATAGATTTCAAAGCAATAAAAAATAATTATATTACTCTGCCATACATAGTAAGAGAAAATAAAATATAGTTTTTGTAAACCTCGCTACTTACTCTAAAACTCGCTATTTTGTACGCAACCTAATTTTAACAAGGAATCTATATAGCACTATCACTGCCTTTTTCCAAGTATCTTTTGTATTCTTCCTCTGACGCGTAGGACATTAAATCGCCGAACAACCCGATGAACCCTGATGTATTAAATAAGTACCTAGTATAGAAGTTTGCTATTACGCCAACTACCTTGTATGCCATGACGACTTAATATTCACAACACTAGTCATATCATAGTCGTAATTTGCGCCAGTCCACCTTCGCTCGCCCACTGTTGCTGCATTGTCGACACAGGTTCGAATCTATGCAGTTTACAAGCAGGTAATGCATTGTTTACAATACCAAATTAGGCTCGCTTGTCGTTGTGCCACGTAATAAAGTGTTAAGCTTTGTTTTATTCATATTGCCCTATGTAGGAATTGGTAAAATAAGAGTCTACTCCAGCACTCTCTACAGAAAATAGGTAGTGGTACTAGATTAGGTCGGTTTATACAATAACTAAATGTGAATTGTGAGATGGAAAAAATTTTGATACCAAAAACTTGAGAGATTGCGCAGGACAGAGTCATCAGGATTGGTGGAGCACAGGATCAGTAGAGATAGCTCGTTTCGGAGGCCAAGATCCTCTTTGGGTGGCTGTCAGCGGAGTTAGTTAGTTTATTTAAACTTACGCTTATTTTCCTATATATGAATGAGTAAAATAAGAGCCTCTACTTCAGCTCTCTCCACAGAAACTTAAATAGGTACCTACTTACCTACCTAGGTACTAGTTTGTTATCATCACTATCACTACATAGTATAAAGCAAAGTCGCTTTTCGTGTCTGTCTGTATGTATACTTGCTTAAATCTTTAAAACTACACAACTGTTTTTATGTACCTACATATTTTAATAGGTAGAGTGATTCAAGAGGAAGGTTTTTATATATAATACTTGTCGGAAAAAATCCTTATTACCACGGGAACATGTGTGTTGCAGCGGGCGCAGCCTTTAAACATTAAGCATTATGTAAATGTTGATTGTGGGATGGGAATATTTTTGTTAACAATATTAAAACGACCATACTTGGATAAAATACAATTACAGATTGAATGCTTTGTTATCATAACACTATTGTATTACTACTGTATTGTTATCTTATTTAAAGAAATAGAAAGTAACGATTTCCTGACCAAGTTATTTTACAACGTATATGTATGAAGAGATATTTACGATGTAGTCTTTAACCCTCATTGTAAAAAAGGGTACTCATACTCAGTCACTAACATAACATCAGAAACAAATTGGCCAAAAGACAGCAATAGATACACAAAAGCTCCTAATTGCAAGTCACGTCTACTTTCTAGAACTTAGCGCACAAAAAAATATATTTCATACAAACTACAATCAACGTACTTTCATACATTTCCTTCATAACAAAAACAACTACTAACTCCTAACTCCAATACAACACATATAAAGTCTGTATTTGTATGGTTGCGGTCTGCGCCTACGCATATCTTGTGACCATTTGCAAAGGCTGAGTCAGCTGGCCGCCTCCTTTTACGGTATTGTGACGTCATTATCAACACTTTCGATCTTGTGTTGCAATTGAGAACTATAATTACGAATACTTGACGGCAAAAGTGTATTTACGGTTGATATCCTTTTGAAAGGAGGTGAGAGAGAAAGTTTTTTAATAACACCGGTAATTTGCCATGTTATTTGGTAGTCATTCTCTCTCTCTTTTCGTGCGGGACACCGAGTCGTCCGGTAGTAATTCTGTATCTCAGATACTACATAAGAGAAAGCTTATAAATCATTTCTCGCATTTAAATTAGAGGTATAGTTGTAGCTATCAGCTTTACCTATACTACAGATCATCATTCAACATTCTCCCTTGCCTTATCCCGTTTCTCTGTCGGGGTCGGGTACCTAATCTAGGGGATTTGACGTGGGATCAAGTTTTTCCACAACGACTGCCCTCTGGCCTCTGCAATCCGAGGGCTAACCTGGCTCGAATCATAGGTTAAGTCACATTCAAGTATCATCTGAATTCAAATTTTATTTGAATGTGGGTTTCATCACGATGTTTTCCCTTCACCGTAAGAGCATTCGGTAAATGTATGTGAGTAAACACATTAGTACATAGCGGGGATCGAACTCGGGGTCTCACGATTGGAAGACGGGTGGCCTGATCACTTGGCCACCGACGCTACAACTCTACCTATACTACAGACAAGGGATCTATTAAAAATAATAGGTAATCACTTCTCCCTTCCGCTTTGTGTTACAGATAAACCGATGAGGTTTCATTTCTAGTTTATTTTACTCCCTTTAATGAAAATTTGGTTTTTTCATTTCATTGTTACACAGTACACATTCACATTTCTATTTCTCTTTTCCTTTTCCTATAGAAATTATTAAATATAGCATGGTCTACTTCTAAAAATAGTTTCGTCCGGGCAAAATAATTAATTCAAAATAAAATAAATAAGGAAAAGAACAGTTTATGATCTGAAAATAAAAATAAACTGATTTAATTTACAAGTTCATTGGTAGATTTGGTAGTAACAGCAGATATTCAATGTATTTGATCTCATTAAATGTATGTGTATAAGGAAATACCCGTATTAGGTGGTTTTAGTATGGCGGTAACCTGATTTAGTAGTTTAATGGGCAATATAGAGCTAATGACCAAATCTACTATCTAAGTGATTCCAAATAGATCAATTTAGTGACTGAGGTTAAAATTATAGAAATTACAAAAGTCCTTAAGACTGTTAAAATTATGCAGATATCTGTCGACTTCGATTCTGACAGAACACTTCTTTAGCCAACATTTTAATAGACTTCAATTCCCTCCATCCAATAAAACTAGACGTGTCACAGGACAAGACCATTTGAGGAATTAAAATTTAAAAAAGTACCACTAATGCCCCACTAGAATCACGAAACACAACAATACGTATAAAAACTAATACTTTCACTCGTTACCTAACTTAACATGAACTTAGTTGCAATTTTACATCACGACTACCACACAAGGGGGTCAAGTTAACCTGCAGGGGTCGTAATTTGTGCAGGCGTGACATTGAAGACGCCACGTGTTCGTTGCTAGGCAACCGCGATACAAACAAACAACCCTTATTCATTCACGTTTTGTTGTTCAAAGCGGGCGGATGTCCAAACCGGACAGTCTAAAGTTTTCTTGTGAAATTGATTTTAAGTTGATTAAAATTGGTTTTGGACCTAGAGTGTGTGTTTATAAAGACGTATTCCACTGTGTTTTTTTGTGGCAAATATAGAGTATGCCTATTCTATGAACTAGTACCTGCTGCATAATATAGAATAGGTAGACAGTACAGAAGCATCAAACTAGTCACTGCGCAAAAGTGAGCCCAATGATGGAATCCCGTAAATTCCACGGGTCCCTAGACCACGTAAACTGGTGGGAACCTGAGCATTGGAAGGCTAGGAAGCCGAGGACCGTCTCCTCCATATCCTTGGAACGTCTGGACCCGGCTGAAATCCGGAACGGGTGGCTGACGCTGCCAGATCCACAGGTCAGTTTCATACTGAAGCACATACTCTTCAGGAGATATACAAGTACCTACAGAAAGGTACCGAAGTTTCTTATAATTTCAGAATGTTCTTGGTATTGGTAAGAAATCGGCCAAGTGCGAGTTGGAATCACGCACCTGGGGTTCCGTGTACAATATGAGTAAAATGGTATAAGCATACAGGGTGTAAGAGACGCTGTAAAGAAAACTTTGCAGGCGTGATCAGACCATGAAACTGAACAACTTTTTGTATGGGGGCTATGTTGGGAAACAACAAACTTTTTCGAGTTTCCATACAAAGTCAGTCAGCTGATCGGGAATTTTGTATGGAAAGTCGTTTTTTTAATGTTTACCAACATAACCCCCATTGAAAAAGTTGTTCAGTTTCATGGTCTGATCACGTCTGCCAAGTTTCTGTAACACCGTTACATCTCTTACAACTTGTATAATAGATGTTGTATGGGAGCCCCTCTTCATTTTTATTTTATTCCTGTTTTTAGTATGTATTTGTGGTTATAGTGGCAGCAGGAATACGGCATCTGTTTTGATAAGATTTTTTGCTCTTTGACGAAAATCTTATAATCGAACAAACAAATTTAATCTCTTTTATTTCTAAGATCGGATGGAATAGGGTGTCATGCTTACTACTTAATTGGTTTTCAATAAAAGTATCCTCAGACAGAATCGAGGTAACATCCATAACAGCTAAAACCCTATAAAAACAAGTCGGTAGAAACTTTCGTATTATTAATAATAATAATATTCTTTATTGCACAAAAAACAAAAACAAAAGTAACAAAAGAAACAGAGAAAAATCGATGGTCCAATGAGGCGGCCTTAATGCTAAAGTAGCATTCTCTTCCAGGCAACCTCTAGGCGAAAAAGAAAGTGTGATATGGTTAGCGGGATAGTGCAAACCTACATTATTATACTACTTATACTATAATACACTTTAATACGTATTCTATGTAGATATATTGAATTGATTGACATTCAAACACCTACACGGACTATCTATTAAAAGCTAAATGCCCCTTAATGCGACAGTAGCATCGATCCAAATTCAACTTAACTAATTTACTAAGTCAATTTGCACCGAGTATTGACTAGACAAGGTTATGGAAGGCAAGTAGATAGGAAAACGATCTTTAGCAAAAATTGTAGACCCAACTTAACTGAAAAACTCTAAAGCCTCATTTTCCAGATCTATGATACTTAAAAAAAATTGTGGGCCTCCCATACCTATTCACTTGGTCAGTTTTGTATGGGAGGTCCAAAATCTTGTTCCATATTTCGACCCATGTTTCTTCGGGAGAATTTCCTCCCCCCTTAAAATATTTGCAGCTATTTTTTTCACACCCTGTAAAGTCTTTTTATCTCATACTTGTGTGTGTTATCTCTCTCTCTCTCTTTTCGTTGGTCGACTCGGTGTCTAACGAAAAGAGAAAGAGATAACATAACACTCACAAGTATGGCTAACGCGTACTCGTGAGATTAAAGGTCTATAGGTACTTATGCAATGTCGCAATCTGCAAAAAAAATAAGAAAAATATTTATCTACTATAAACTATACCTACCAGCTTTAATCAAACTTATCACATCTCCCGTATAAAAACATAATAATAATATAATAATTAATAAGAATTTTATCATGGCCTTGAGCGTAGGTCATCTTTACAAGCTATGATTACTTTAAGGTTTCTTTCAAGGAGGTTTTAACTATTCATAATTATAGATTCAAGTACCTGGGAAAATGATCGTTTTTAGAAATATCATGGGAAAACGAACACGTGTACATGTCGTGCGGGCAAATAATAGGTTTACTTAAATGTTTGTGAAAAAAAATGTGATTGTTTTTCTTTATGAATTTTAGTTAATTATTTTTGTTATTTATTCATCTGCCATATTATCATTCTACCCACATTCAATCCTCTACCAACAATTAAGTTAAATTATCATGACTTGTGATTACGATAAATAATACATACATCACATACACATATCACGCCTTTTAGTCCATTGAATGAGTGCCTCCAAAGGGGGTCTAGAGTGCGAGAGTTGGTAACGTAAGATGTTTCTTCGGAAACATGTCAAGAGTCCCTAGGTAATAAACATACTAAAACCCCCGGACACTAGGAGGAGCCCCGGAGTGGGGGGAGGGGGGGAAAGGGTCCATTTTTTCATTTTTCCCTTAAATCTCAAAAACGGTACAAGTTAGAGAAAAACGTTCAAGGAAAAGTTGAAAGGCCATTAAATTATCTACAAGTTATACCTAAATCACTTTTTCCTATATCCTACCGTTTCTGAGTTACACGCATTAAAAAATGATTTTGGCTCAAACAATTTTCCCATACTACATACCCATGTTTATCACATCAATCGATCAAAAAATATTTCTTTCTTCCATAAAACTCAAATGTGCAACTTGTGACCGGTACTGATAGATTGCTCTTGATTAGGTCTATCATTGGTAAAATAAACACATTCCTCCATGGAAGCCTTTAGGAGGAATCGATTGTCAAAATATTATATTAGGGTAGTTTTAGTTACTGAACTTAACTATTTGTTTTTTTCTTCCAAAAAAACTCAAAAGTGCAACTTGTGACCGGTACCGATAGATTGCTCATAATTAGGTCTATCATTGATAAAAATACTAGATTCCACCATGTAGGCGTTTAGGGGAAATTGAACTTTATAAGGGTAATTACGATACCTGAACATTTTATTTTTTTTCTTCCAAAAAGCTCAAAAGTGCAACTTGTGACCGGTACTGATAGATTGCTCTTAATTATGTCTATCATTGGTAAAAAAAACACATTCCTCCATGGAAGCCTTTAGGAGGAATTGATTGTCAAAATATTATATTAAGGTAATATTTTGACAATCAATTCCTCCTGGAAGCCTTTAGGAGGAATCGATTGTCAAAATATTATATTAGGGTAGTTTTAGTTACTGAACTTGAACTATTTATTTTTTTCTTCCAAAAAACTCAATAGTGCAACTTGTGACCGGTACCGATAGATTGCTCATAATTAGCTCTATCATTGGTAAAAAAATCACATTCCTCCATGGAAGCCTTTAGGAGGAATTGATTGTCAAAATATTATATTAAGGTAATTGATTGTCAAAATATTATATTAAGGTAATATTTTGACAATCAATTCCTCCTAAAGGCTTCCATGGAGGAATGTGATTTTTTTACCAATGATAGAGCTAATTATGAGCAATCTATCGGTACCGGTCACAAGTTGCACTATTGAGTTTTTTGGAAGAAAAAAATAAATAGTTCAAGTTCAGTAACTAAAACTACCCTAATATAATATTTTGACAATCGATTCCTCCTAAAGGCTTCCATGGAGGAATGTGTTTATTTTACCAATTATAGACCTAATCAAGAGCAATCTATCAGTACTGGTCACAAGTTGCACATTTGAGTTTTATGGAAGAAAGAAATATTTTTTGATCGATTGATGTGATAAACATGGGTATGTAGTATGGGAAAATTGTTTGAGCCAAAATCATTTTTTAATGCGTGTAACTCAGAAACGGTAGGATATAGGAAAAAGTGATTTAGGTATAACTTGTAGATAATTTAATGGCCTTTCAACTTTTCCTTGAACGTTTTTCTCTAACTTGTACCGTTTTTGAGATTTAAGGGAAAAATGAAAAAATGGACCCTTTCCCCCCCTCCCCCCACTCCGGGGCTCCTCCTAGTGTCCGGGGGTTTTAGTATGTTTATTACCTAGGGACTCTTGACATGTTTCCGAAGAAACATCTTACGTTACCAACTCTCGCACTCTAGAACTTTTTATTCAATGGACTATTTATCCCTGGCGATAAATTATTTTGGATCGAAAACGATTAGGCGCATAAGTTGTGTATTGTTAGGTAGATACTTATTTATGCCAGTCGAGTTAAAGAATGTATAAAAGCTAGATGAAAACAAAACTGACATAATTTATTTTTGTAAATTACTAACAATACTAGAGGCTAGCCGGTTTCACCCTCTGTTTACCGTTTTCTAGTTGGACTAATAAATTTTCCCGTGGTAAAAAGTAGCCTACGTTATTCAAGGATGTTGTAGCTTTCAAATAAAAGTTTTTGAAATCCGTCAAGTAGTTTTAGAATTCATCATAATCAAAGTACCTACTTCTTTTAAAATTCTGATACTAGAGTTCATTAGGTCGTTAGATGATTTTTTATCTCGTTTCGTTGGTCTGGCTCATAGTTCAGTTACAGTGTTATTTTTTAATCAGTACACAAACTTTGTAGGGTGTTTCTACTCATGATTCTGAACAACTTCTACTATGGAGCCACCTGCGAAATCGCAAAAAAAATTGGGTGTTCTATAAACCCGTACCTGTAATTTGGAATAATATAATTTAAATTCATTATAATTAAGTGTTATGAAACCTAAGCTATGGATGTAAAAGTCTGAAATAAAGAAATTTTATTTTATTTTAAGAAATTTTATTTTAGAAATTTTATTTTTATTTTACTTTTTTATTTTTTATATAGTACATTTTTGCCGAGAGGGTATGAATTTTTGTATGGAACAACCAAAATTTATTTATTTTTCTGATTTGCAGGTGGCCGCATAGTAAAAATTTTTCACAATCATGAGTAGAAGCACCCTACTTTGTGTACTGACGAAAAAATATCCCTGTGTATTATTTGCTTTAGTGAGTATAAGTAGGTACGACGAAATATCTTTCCACTGGCGCCAAAGTCTAGTTCGGGATCCCACCCACTCTAAAACTACTCTATCAGGAAATCATACATAACAATACTTAGTTGTATTTTTTGCAAGCCATCTTCCTTGCCTTGTAAGGTCTGAGTCACCAGAGGCCGAATGCAAATGGTCTTCGTGATGTAACCCCGGCCTACATAGTGCTGACTAATACATACACATATCACGACCATATCCCTGGCGTGGAGGCAGATCGTTAACGATAGTAAAATTTAAAAAACAGGACCAACAAAAAACAACAATTAAAATTACAGTCGTTATCGCCAAGTTTGGCCAATTTTTGAGGGCCGTGTTAGATAAATCGTTTAGTTATCACTAAAGTGGCAGGTTGCCATAATTAGCCTGTCATTAAGAATTGTAATAAACTTACACAAAACCACGATTCGGGCACACGATTCATTTGTATGTCTAGCAAATAATTCACTTTATGCAAGACTAGTGGGCGCCAGCGACTCCGCTCGCGCGGATGGCGGTATTAATCCCGTGGCGTCCCACAGGAATATTTTTCGGGATAACAACTGTCCTGTATTTACTCAAGTTTCCCTTCACCTGTGTGCCAAATTTCGGTTTAGTAGTTTTAACGTGAATGAGTAACGAACAAACTAACAAAGATACAAACTTTCGCATTAATAAGTAGAATATACCTAAAACTTGTACATATTATGCCGTATTTTTCACGATTATGGAGATCTCATAGATCTGATGGACATGTATTCTATGGACAAAAAAACACCCAGCATAATTTAAACTTTCTACCAATACTTATTCAGTCAGGTGTATAAAAAGCACCAGCATACACACACATACACCAGGTAATATTGATGATAAGAAAATGGATATACACGGAAAGATAACACTATGTCTACCACCATAATAAGGTAAACACAAACGTATAGCTAGGTTGTTGATAGGTACTCGTATTATGGAGCGCAGGTCGATGACTGGCGGTAATATTATGTGTATGCCTGTATGAGTCATAGTGCGCGCCTATATGGGCATAGTCTGCTACACCTTCAATTATGATGCTACACAGAAATAGATGCCGTATTCGAATCAGGTTTTAGCCTATGAAACTATACAGGGTGATAGGGTAAGACTTTTTTTGGACCTCACATACAAACTGACTCAGCCTATCAGTACAGTTTGTATGGGTGGCCCAAATTTTTTATTTCTTTTTGAGGATTCCTTACCAAAAGGGTGCTAGGTGATCTTCTCGGAGGAGCCACGCGTGATTCGTAGAAGTTGGTAGAAGTGAGAAGGGGCATTCCTATACTTGCCTCGTCCTAAGTTCTGAACCTTTGAACATAAATTTGTTGGGGTGTAGACTACCATCACCCCATTTCCAACCCGTGGGTGTCGTAAGAGGCGACTGAGGGACTTGAGGGTTTCAGGTGTATTACAAATTTAGGCGATAGGCTGACAACCTGTCACTATAGTGATACACAAATTATCTCAAACGGCCCTCTATATTTGTCAGACGTGGCGATAGCGATCGTATTTTTACGGCTGTTAACGCTCTGCTTACCCCGTAAGGGATAAAGGCGTGATTTATGTATGTATGTATGTATGTAGACTACCCCCCGCGCCTACTTAAGGGTTAAAAAACTGGTTTCTTCTCCCCTCTAGTTCCGATATTAAAATACTTCTTTTTCATTTCGTATGGGACACCGAGTCGTCCAACAACCTGATGAACCATGTATCAAAATACTATAAAATAATCATTTTGCAAAGGATTAATTTATGTTCTATCCACTGCTAAATGCAAATACTTAGTTTCTGTTTTATGTTTTGTACCTACCTATTTCTTGTTATTTTAGTGCTGCATCGTGCCCACTTAGCCTTCAACTTTGACCAGGGGTAATTTTGTGTTACGTACGTAGGCGCATCTATAAGTATCTATAGTATTTTACTAGCGGCCTGCCTCAGCGGCTGCAATGCAACTCATTTTCCCGTGGGAATATGGATTTTTCCATGCAACTATTATAAAGCAAACATACATACAGACAGAAACGAAAAGCGACTTTGCTTTATACTATGTAGTGATAGTGATTCGTATGTCTTCTCTACGGAGCTTGTAATTAGATATAATTTTTTTAGTTATATTATTAAATCGCATTTTAATTTTAAATTTAGGCGCTTTTGATGTTTATAAATTGGAAACCCGTGTTGCTCGAAGCTATCGCAGTATTCCGAAGGCTGTCTCTCTCACTCGATATAACTTTGTAATTTTGCAATAGCTAGGCAGGTTTACTCACATTCAAAAGTGCATGACGAGGGCCACCTCAAATAGTTCAAAATATCTTACCCAAGGTATACATTAATATCTTTGAATTTTATAAATAGACCGATACAGTACAGTAGGCAACCATGGATACACTGCAGGCGTCAGTGCACATGGCACAAGACGACAGAGCCTGGAGAAATTTGTGGATGGTCACGTCCCTCAGGAATGAGGCATCGACTTGGAAGAAATATAGTTTCACTTACTTTCTTTTCGTGTGGGACACCGAGTCGTCCAGCGTCTCAATAAATATGGTTAAACACAAAAAATATTTTTGAAATGTAGTTAAGGATATATTTTGAATCATTTGAGGCCCTGATCATGCACTTTTGAATATGAATGTACATGGCTCTGTCATATTGCAAGGTCTTAGATGCGCGCCCACGCTTCGCTGCATTCGTCGCGGGGACAACCTGTCAATCGCCGATAATGTTTATTGTTCCACAATCGGCTTCCGACATTGCGCGACAAGGCCGATTCCTATCTAAAACACAAGAGCGATTCACCTTGAATACACTAAGACTGCTTTTTTTCTAGTGTAGCCGAGTGATGCCGGCTTGGAATGGCATTACCCCATTTCCTACCCGTGGATGTCGTAAGAGGCGACTGAGGTAATTGAAGGTTTCAGGTGTATTACAACTTTAGGCGACAAGCTGATAATCTGTCACTATAGTGATACACGAAATAATCTAAAAGGGCCCTCAATATTTGTCAGCCGTGGCGATAGCGACTGTATTTTTACGGCCGTTAACGCTCTGCCTACCCCGTAAGGGATAAAGTCGTGATATATGTATGTATGTAAAGAAGTGGCAACGTACCGGACAAAGTATTTTACAGTCGGTGATCGTAAGTCATGAAAAATTCACTTTTTAAGGTTTCGATTTCCTTGTGATAGTTACCAACAAGTCGGGTAAAAATGATGACTATGCGGCTGTTTATTTTCTACCTGTGCAAACTATTCGTACGTAATTTAAAATAAGAAATTGAAAAATGAGAGTTTCAGAGCAGCGGGACGTGTCCCGGGTTCGATTCCAGGAATTCTGAAATGTCGTTATTCTATTCTCACACGATTTGCTTTAATTGCCTCTCGGTCTTCTATAGATTGTACTTCGGAGAGTGTGCGCGTGAGCTACATGAGCTGATACCACCGTCTCCTTTCTTCCATCGGACATCCAGACGCACGGCCGGCTACTTAGTTGAAATACCCACATTACGCACTTACGCTTCAAATCATCTTTCATTATGCGCACGGTTAAAGAATGGAATTCCCTGCCTGCGTCTGTATTTCCGAGTGCATATAACCTGAATCTCTTTAAGTCTAGAGTGAATAGGCATCTTCTGGGCAAGCTCGCTTCACCGTAGATCCCATCCCTGCTCTAGGGTAAGATTGGGGTCAAGAGTAAGCCCATCACAGATTTAAAAAAAAAAACGATTCAAACATACTTTTATAACATCGAGTAGTAGAAATATGTGTGTATAGATTAGACATTGCGTACTTCTATACTCACACACGGAATCAAATAACGACTTTTCAGAAATTGAATTCTCGGTCGACGATTATAATTTTTCTATTTATTATATTCGTTTACGAGGATACGAAAATACATCATCACTACATAGTATAAAGCAAAGTCGCTTTTCGCGTCTGTATGCTTGCTTAAATCTTTAAAACTACACAACGGATTTCGATGCAGTTTTTTTAATAGATAGAATGATTCAAGAGGAAGGTTTTTATATGTAATACTTGACGGGAAAACATCTTATTCCCACGGGAAAATGAGTTGCAGTGGGGCAGGCAGCTAGTATAAATATAACTGTGAGTGCAAAATCACAATAGATTGTTCGTACATAGTAAAGCTTGTTCTAGTTTCCTTACATCCATTGACTATCTACGTCCTACGCAGTGGGCGGCAAACGTAGGTCGTAGGCCATTCTTTTATCGATAGTGATCAATGTTCCTATTTAGGAAGACAAAGTGGATTGATGATAGATAACAAGGAAGTCAACTTGACAGATGAATGATCGTCTCGTCTTTTGTGTGGCCTTTTATTTTTAGCCTTTCCTTTTATTTGTGAAAAATGGTCTGATGTTTTGATGACGATTAATCGGTTTTTACGTTTTTATTAGTCCTTGTAAATAATCCGGTCTCACGCGTATTTCAATATCTACCACTCTTATTTTTAAGTTCTAGGGTAGGTATATTATGTGAAGTTCTTGGGATATGTATTGCCATGCCATGGGTATTATGAATAGATGATATTAGTAGAACGTTTGATAAAAGCTAAATTTAGTATTAGATTTCTGCATTCTCTGCATTCTGCAGAAAATTCAGAAATAGAGCTTCTGGAGACGCATTACATTACATCTGTCACAGTAACAGAGTAATCCGATTCTGCAATACCGACCGCATAACTGTAGTAGTAGACTTTCGCATCGAAAAAAATTCAAAAGTCTTCTAAAAACTTAGAGCATTCAGCCTATGAAGATCGCAAAGCTGGGCGTACCCCTCTGCCAGAATTCACTGCCCATTTGCCCAGCGCGCTATATAGAAGTGACAGTTGCCATTTTGTATGTGGCTGTCAATTTGATGTAAAATGGTTGTGTGCTGTACGTGTTTCGAACGTACCTCCCGCAAAGTGTTGGAAAAATTTGTTCGGTAATTGGTTTGTTTGTTGTTTATAGCACCTCCATTTAGGCCGTATGCTCTAAGTCTATAAAGCATCGCTTAGTTAAGTATTAGTACCACCTAGTAGGCTAAGCAAGTTACTCACCAATGGAATGCAGGTGTCCCATAGTGAGAAACCTAGCTAGCTAGTTCGTAGGGAGAACTAGTCCTTGCTTAACCAGCCAGAACGACTATGTTGTCATTAGTATGTGTGACGGTGATTGCAGGGTGATTGCTGTTCCTGGAACCACACTTGAACTAAACTACAGACACCTACCTTTTTTAGGTAGGAATGTATAGGGGTGTAGCCTTTGATACTGTATGCCTTCATCATATTTTACTATGATTTCACCACTTAACGATCATCATCATCTATTTGTATCCGCCGGCTTTTAAGTGTCTTCCGCCTTCTTGACTTCTCTGTACGATGTTACCATTTATTTCTCCTTTATCTGATCCAAATAACTCTCTAACTAACTCCACTTCCTTTTCTTTCTTCAATCTTACCTGCAACGATTGTTTTAAATAACTGGTCAGATCAGGTGTCCCGTCATTCGCGATACAGTGTAATAAGTAGGTCCTTAGCCTTGTTTCCTAGCGACGACCGATGTGGCGCAGTGGTAGTGCGACTGCCTTTGACGCAGAAGGTTCCGGGATCGATTCTCGGTGGGTCATTCACAAAGTTGATATGTAGCAGTTCCCAGTCTGGTTAGGACATTGCGGGCTGAACCACCCGATTGTCCGTAAGGAAGATGGTTCCGTGTTTCGGATGGCACGTTAAGCCGTAGGTCCCAGTTGCTGTCTATGATCACTTAGACGGCCGGCGGTCGTTACACAACCATGTCAAAAGCCTGCTACTTGTAGGAGGCGGTTGAAAAATCCTGACACTACGGTTCTCTGGGTCGTTGGACGACTCGGTGTCCCACACGAAAAAAAAAGAAGCCTTGTTTCCAATAGGTACCAGGTTGTCAGGAGGATTATATCGTTCTATCTGCATATAGTATACCTACAAATATATTTGTAATGTTGTCCACAGGCAAGATTCCAACAAAAACAGCTGCAAGAGCGCGAAGTGAAGATCGCTTCGCTGTACGAAGCGCAGCAGGCGCGCGCGCTGGACCGCGTGCGTCACTCGCCCAGCAATGGCGTGAGGAGCCCACAGGAACCACCTAAAGTATGTCTTAGCTATTCAACATACATACATATATCACGCCTTTATCAGTAGGCAGAGCGTTAACGGCCGTAAGAATACGGTCGCTATCGCCACGTCTGACGTTTTTGAGGATTGTTTTCCAAGGTGGTTTCAGAAAACATGTGTATCACTATAGTGACAGGTTGTCAGCCTGTCGTCTCAAAGTTGTAATACACCAATACTCTTGAGTCCCTCAGTCGCCTCTTACGACACCCGCGGGAAGGGTGTGGGGTGATGCTACTCTAAGCCGGCATCACACGGCTTAGCTATTCAACCAGCAGATTAGTCAGTCTTACTATGCACACCTTACAAATATGAAGTAACTTATAAAGCTTTTAAAATCGCAAATATTCTCATGATTTGATAGCTAAATAATGGTCCAATAGATCCTCGAAAACGTTGGATTGCATACCAACGATAATCCACAGGGAGGGGTTCTTAGTCTACGGGGTGTAAGGGACAGCGTCCCGAATACTGATAGGGTGCAAGGAGATCATGAAACTGAACAACTTTCCCCTAGGAAATATGTCAGGAAACGTTAAAAAAATGTTGGCTTCCCATAGTAAATGCAGTCAGCTGATCGCGATTTTGTATGGGAGGTAGATTTTTTTTGTCGTTTCCTGACATATTATGTTCCTAGGGGAAAGTTGCTCAGTTTCATGGTCTGCTTGCATCCTATCGGTATTCGGGACGCTGTCCCTAAAAACCTGTATAGGTCGATGGGCCATCTTCCTTGCGAAGTCGGGCATACCATGACGCCCGGGCCTATAGTATACATGAGTATTTTCACTACACAAAAAAAATATCCTCGACCTAATCTTTTACTGTAGAGGTGATGCAACAGTCAGCTGAAAATACAGCAGGCACCTTTTCACACACACACACACACACATCACGCCTATATCCCTGGCGGGGTAGGTAGAGCATCACCGACCGTAAAATCAGGCACCTTTTCGCTTAGCAATAATGAAATGTTTTAAACAGCTCCACGAAAGCGAGATGAAGATAGCTTCGCTGTACGAAGCGCAGCAAGCCCGTGCTCTAGACCGAGTTCACCATTCACCCAGCGTCGGAGTCGTCAACGGCAACAAGGCCAGCCCACAGGATCCCAAAGCTGCAATACACCCTGGGAAAGTAAGCACTAATATCCTTACTATACAATATGTACTCGTACGTCAGAGCGTAGCTTAATGAAGATAGCTTCGCTATACGAAGCGCATCAAGCCCGTGCTCTGTTCACCATTCATTCACCCAACGTTAGAGTCGTCAATAGCAACAAGGCCAGCCCTTAGGACCCTAAAGCCGCAATACACCCTGGGAAAGTAAGCTCTTTATAATATCTATACTTTTCAACTTGCTGCTACCTACCTACGGCAGCAGCGTATCTTCATCTACGAAGCGCAGCACATGCGTTCTCCAGAAAGAAACAAATAACTAAAGCCCTAATGCACCCAAGAATAATTTTGTTTTCGTAAGTACATATTAGGATCGACTTGAGTCATTTTGAGTGGATTGGTGACTCATACGTTAACATAACATAATAGTTATTTTACACCGTAGGTTTATAAGTTCCAAGTGTATTTAATTTTCATGTAGGGGATTGTTCAGATTTTATATGTAAACTTTTCTGTTATCAGTTTTCCTAATAGTTATTTTAACTGCATCACGCTTAAATTCCAGGTTCGTCAAATGTTCGAAGAGCGTCGTTCAAAAGGCATCGACAAGAGCTATCCCCTGCAACACATCCAGAGCACAGACAGGACCGCGGCTAGGAAACCCATTCCCAACGGATATAGCAAGGTCACGGGATCCAACAGCTACACGAAGACCACCAACTCTAGATTGGTCGAGAAAAAGAAAGTGGAAGTAGGAAGACGGACAATGGTCAAAAAGACACAGCAGCACGTGAGTCATACCCTATTTTCTTTGCATTGGGCTAGACTTGACGGGATACACAACACCACTCTAAACGTGTAACTCAGGGCGTCGCATCCCTCATCTTTTACTACTTTGAAAGTAATTATAAGGCGTGTGATTAAGGAAAGGTTCTGGTAATGGTGGCAGTTACCTAAGTGTGAGGGAGAAAGCATGAACGCCCGGTGAGCCCCAGTGGAAGTTTGAAAAGTCGAGCTCGCTTTATTCACAAAACGTGTGCTTTTTGCCGGTTTTGTAACTCTTGGTTAGTATTTCTGCTCCTTGCCAATTAGTAACGTGAAAAGTCGTGACTCCTTTGCTCACAACACTTCTCCGTTTCTTCCTGTTTTACGCTCGCGACTAGTGTTTAGGCTCTGTGCCCGTTTGTAGCCTAAAAAAGTCGAGCTCGCTTCGCTCGCAATACATATGTTTCTCTGTGTTTTACACTCGCACCTTAGTGTTTACGCACTCTGTTTGTAGCTTGAAAATTCGAGCTCAGTGCGTTTGCGATAGTAGTAGTTGTGTTGTGGCCTATTTTAACGGTAAACTTGTGCCGTGTGTGTCCCACCTAGAATAATACTCCCTTGAACACGCGTATTTTTTAATCCACTCTAAAGCTTACTTAAGTTGTCTGTAGCGCTAGCGCTTCCTTATGAGTTTTTTTTATATCCGCCACTGACCTCTAGTAGATAGAACAGATTATATTATTTTTCGTTAATTACAGAAAACGGACAACATGACGAAAGGTTCAGGCGATCTCAATCACAACCATGAACAAGATTTACACTCCGTTAAACAGTCGGTAAGTAATCAGCTAATCACGTAATCAGGTACCACGTAATTTACCCTCTTAAAAAGAATACAGAAGTAATTTCTATCTATCTATCTATTTTTTTTATAAGTAACCCTACAGATTTTCAGTAGATATGTAAGTTCCTAGATCGATGGGCTAAAATCGTCACTGATCATTGGGTACGTCTAGGCGGGTCCCGGCGCCGAAGTTGAGACCCCGGAAACGATGGCTGGATGATTTTGATGCCTTTGATAAGGAGTGGACCAAGTTGGCTATGGACCGAAAGAAGTGGAAGACCGCGGAGGAGGCCTTTGCCCAGCAGTGGGATAATGTAGGCTAGCTATAATAATAACGTAAATTATTTCCATACATTTAAGGAATCAGAGAGTTGGGACCGTAGAGGATCCATGTTTATAAAGTGAATGAATGTCTACTATATTTGCATTGCCCATTACTATTTATGATTGGTTTACATAGTATTTGTACGGATCCATTTGAGAATGAAAGGCACCATTAGGCGCAAATTGTAAATTATGACTTACATAGTGTCACGACCAGCGTAACTGTCAATACGCGCCCGTACAAGCGTGTATGGAGCATTGTGGTTAAGTTATGCTGGTCACGGCGCTATCTTAGCGAATGAGCTATACATACATACATATATCACGCCTTTATCCCTTGCGGGGTAGGCAGAGCGTTAACGGCCGTAAGAATACGGTCGCTATCGCCACGTCTGTCATTTTTGAGGATTGTTGTTTTCGAAGGTTGTTTAAAAAACATGTGTATCACTATAGTGACAGGCGGTCAGCCTCGAGTCCCTTAGTCGCCTCTGACGACACCCGCGGGAAGGATGTGGGGTGATGCTATTCTAAGCCGGCATCACACGGCACAGCTATACATATCTTGATAATAAACCTTGCTACAGCTCTCTCAAATCAATGGCTCACATATATCGGCGGTGGACGAACTGGATCGAGCGGAGAACAACTACCTTATAGAGAACGAGACGTTCCCGGATGCGCTCGCGCCCGAGGCCACGCCGCGCTCGCCCGAGGCACGCGCGGAGCACAGGGAGCCCACACGACCGCCCAGAAGGTAAGTATACCTGTCGTAGGTTTCTCATTAAATCGGGTGTTTGAAAAACCAGCAGATGACAAAATATATCTTCAATTTCATCTTGTACTTGATCAGGAGCTAAGTTTTTGAAATTTTCGTTTTCGGTTCTGTGTACGAAAGTCCAAAACGACTGGTCTAACCGGGTGATTCCTGGAGAGGGTAAAAATTGCGGTCACACGTTAATTTCTTCAAAAGTATAACACTTACAGGTTTTTACTAACTTTCACACGAAATAATGTTAAATTGACTATTCAGAAACCTAAACTCCATCCACAAATTATGAAATATGTTTAACTAAGACTTAATCTGAAACCTAAAATCGGAGGAAAAATACGCGTTCTTCGCGTGTCACACTCAGCTGTTGCGAAATTCAAACATATGTAAAATTTTATCTAACTGGACATGATAGAACTTTTCACCCATCAAAATAATCCTTGTATCATGTAGATTTATAGTAAACTATAATATCGACAATATTTTACTGAGCACACCGATAAAAATTACAGTTTGTGTTGGTCACACGTTTTTGTGTTTTCTAAATGTGTGGTCTAAAACGACTGAATCGCTGAAACTAATAGAACTGTGAGCTGAGTCTTGTTTCTGCCTTCTGCCAGGATTGCTTCTTCATCCCTGGAGAGAGAGCATATAACTCCTTGACACTTCTATAATGAAATAGGAGTTGTTAAATTTTTAGCTCCTATTTTTGCACCTGCGCCAGGTCCCTTTCCTGTGCATGTTATCTTCGTGAAAGAGTTATTACAGAGGATTTGTTCTAAACAAATAATGTCGCATAATAAAGCGAGATTTAAGATTCGTTTCCAAATTTTGATTACATTCAAGCATTTACCAATAAATCACTAAAAACATAGAAAATTGTCCCTTGACTGGCTTCATTTGACTGGCATTTTTCCCAGTCAAGGGACATTTTATGCCAGTCAAGTGACTAATGTTATTTTAATGATTGTTTTTGCATTTTTTTTTTGTGTAAAGGTGTGCCTGCAGAGTAGAATAGCACCACCCCATGTCTCCTCATGGGTACTGTAAGTTAGATTAAGGGTTTCCAGTTGGTGAACAGCATTGTTTTTCGTGCAGATAACATAGTTTAAAAACACTTGCTTTATGTCTCTAGGTATGGCTGCGTTGTATCTAAGGGAGGCTGCGTTATGTCTCAGGTTAATTTCGACGTATCTTAAGCTGACTGCGGTGTGTTTCAGGGTGGTTGTGTTTTATCTTAGGCTGACTGTGATGTCTCTTAAGCTGAGTGCGTTGTATCTCAGGTTGGCTGCAATACGTCTCACTCAGGCACATTGCGACGTATCTTAAGATATCTCAGGATCTCTGCGTTAGGTTTCAGGTTAATTGCGACGATCTTAAGCTGACTGCGTAGTATCTCAGGGTGGTTGCGTAATGTCTTAGACTGATTGCGACATCTCTTAAGCTACTGCGTTGTATATCAGAGCGGCTGCGTTATGTCTCGTTTAGACTGATTTCGACGTCCCTTGAACTGACTGCCACTGTCTCTTAAGCTGACTGCGATATATAAAAGGGTGGCTGCATCATGTCTCACTCAGACTCTTTGTTACGTCTCTTAAGCTGACTGCGTTGTATCTCAGGGTGGCTGCGTCATGTCTCAGAATGATTGCGACGTCTCTTCAGCTTACTGCGTTGTATCTCAGGTTGGCTGCGTTTTATCTCACTCAGCGTCATAATGCAAAGTCTCTTAAGTAACTGCGTAGTATCTCAGGGTGGCTGCGCTATGTCAGGCTGATTTTGACGTCTCTTAAGCAGACTGCGTTGTATCTCAGGGCGGCTGCGTTATGTCTCACTAAGGGTGACCTCGACATCTCTAAAGCTGACTGCGACGTCTTTTGACCTACTGCGTTGTATCTCAGGTTGGCTGCGTTATATCTGAGGTTGATTGCGACATCCCTTCAGCTGATTGTATTGTATCTCAGGATGGCTGCGTCATGTTTTGGGTCAGTTGCAACGTCTCTTTAGCTGAGTATGTTGTATCTCAAGGTAGCTGCGTTATGTCAGGCTGATTTCGACGTCTCTTAAGCTGACTGCGTTGTATCTCAGGATTACTGCGTTGTCTCAGATTGCTGGCGAAGTCTCTAAAACTGTCTGCATTGTATCCTAGCATGGCTGCGTTATGTCTCAGGTTGGTTGCGACGTCTCTTAAGCTGATTGCATTGTATGTCGTAGTCTTTTTAGCTGAGTACATCGTGTCTCAGGCTGATTACGTGGTCTCTAAGGTGACTGAGTCGTGTCTCAGGTTAGTTACGTTATGTCTCAGTCTGATTGCAATGTCTCTTAAGCTGATTGCGTCGTGTCTCATGTATACAGCGTCGTGTGTCAGGTTGCTTGCCTAGTGATGTCTAAGGCTATCTGAGTCATGCATGTCTCAGGCTGATTGCGTCAACTTTAAGGTTATCTTCGTCTGTACAGTAGCAGAATGTACAATTCGCAAAATGTCTTAAGTGGCTCAACACAGTTAATTCTCAGGTCATAATGTTTGCGGTGGTTTTTTCTTGTCTCATGCTAGCTGTTTCATTATGGTCTAAGTTTAAACGACTTACGTTACTATTGTTTTGGTGGAGATTGGGTCTACGTTTCGGCTGTTTACGACAGATCAAATACCTGTCAACTGTGATTATCGAACACTATGGCTATTTCATTTCGTATGTAGGGCTGGCGGTGTCGTGTTTCAAGCACGAGCAAATTGTCTGTGACTAGGTACGTCGTGTCTTAACCAGACTGAGGCTTCAGGGCGTCAGTCTGGTAGGCTGCGGCAACTTTTACTTCTATTCTACTTAGTTAAAAGCAAAAGATGAACAGCTTTTATTCATATATTTTGCTAAAATAATTACTTTGTCCCTTGACTGGCGCAAAATGTCCCGTTGACTGGCACCTCAAATTTCGAAATTGAATTTTGACGAAACCTGTGGTTCGATTTAAGTGTTTTTTCGTAAATAACCTTTTCAATAGGCCTTTATTATTATGCAATGATAAAATAATCATAAAACTAACATTTCAAATTTGCCAGGAAAGGGACCTGAAGAACCGTTTTCAAATTTTCACCCAACCACACTTTTTAAAGTTTTACTTGATGTTTTGTATAGGTAGTCGTGTGAGATACAATGATAATAAGTAGCAGATTTTCACACGAAACGTAAACGAACGTTTCAGAAATTGAGCTCGACTGTACTTGCCAAAACCATAGATTTGCTTAGTTTCATGGCAAAATATGCACACAGAGAAACAAAACACTGTGTCGCTCCATCCACTCCACAGATCTATCTTTCGAATAGATATCAAAATCTCGTACAGATAAAGAAACAACCCCGAATTGACAACTTTATTGTTTGTCTCTCTATCAAAATATATGACATAAAGCGGGATTAGGGTTGCCAGATCCTCTCATCTGAAGGCCGGACAGACTTGCGAATTTGGCCGAATATTTTGCTAAAAAGGCGGGCATCTTGCATTTTTTACGAATTTCAGTTTTCATATTTAAAGAAAACTGTAAGGCCAAGCTTTGTTTGGCCGGACATTTTGGGTAGACAAGCCGGACACCTTACATTTTTGAGGATTTTCGGGGTTAATGTTAAAAAGTGAAAAAAAACCAACCCTGGCGACGAGCTTTGAAGGCGACTGCCCTCGCGTCCAGCACGTGCTTGTTCCTTCGCCATTCGGTTCGGTGTTACAAAATACTAAACATTCAGAAATTCCTCCGTTTGCTCGATACTTACTATTTACTACCCTGGCTCAGCTACCCGAAGTGGATCTTGGCCTTCGATACAACTGCACGCCACTCTTCCCCGTTCTGCGCAGTTTGCTTCCAATCAGGCTTTTGGCGGAGATTCAAGAGCGTCAGAGCGTGCAAACTGGACATTTTGCAAATTAGACCTTCTTCAAACTGAACATTTGGCAATTGGACATTTTGCAAACTGGACATTTTGCAAACTCGTCATTTTTTGAACTGGACGTTATGCAAACTGGACATTTATTCACCACTGGACATTATGCACCAAAAGGCTACTTCCGTGGTCAGGGCCGTTTGCTTGATGATTCGTCGTTTTGTTTCAGGAGTCCCCCGAATAGGAGCAGCCCAGCAAAAGCGCAGCCTCAGCCTGTGGCCCCGCCTCGGCGAACTGCTAGTGATAAAGTGGTAAATATTATTTTTAAAACGAATGATCTGACTTTGTTGACTTGACGACCGATGTGGCGCAGTGGTAGTGCGACTACCTCTGACGCAGAAGGTTCCGGGTTCGATTCTCGGTGGGTCACTTCACTTACAAAGTTGATTTTTATTACTTTGTAAATTTGTTACCGAACTAGACTGGGTTTGGACATTGCGGGCTGAACCACCCGATTGTCCGTAAGTAAGATGGTTCTGTGTTTCGGATGGCACGTTAAGCCGTAGGTTGCAGTCTATGATCACTTAGACGGCGGTCGTTACACAACCATGTCAGAAGCCTGCTACTTGTGGTAGGCGGTTGAAAAAAAAAGTAGGGAAACTTTAACGTAAAGGCACCCCGCGCGATGCTCCTCGACTTTGAGCAATACGGTTCCACTCCACCGACCAGGATTTGATTTAAGGTTCTAGAACTCGGGGTAGCTTCTCGGGTTAATATTGCTACCACGACGGCACTCATACTCCAGAATTATTAAAATCTTTAATGTATGACGAAAAATGCTCAAATGCGACGAAAACAAAACACTAACTACAAATGACGATTTACGAAAAAAGAAATGCGTGTTTTTAAAATCAAATTTATTTAAAATTGGGATTATCAGTCAAAAAATTATAATAATTTGGATTTAAAATAGCCAGTACGGCAGAACGGCAATTTCATAGAAAAAGACCTATATATTATATATAATAGACCTATGGGCCGTACCAGGCCTAATATTATTTTATAAAGACTCCTTTTAGCAACCTTCAATAGTTTACAAATAAGGTTTTGAGTTCAGAGTGGAGTTCAGATTTGACCGCTAGTATGCTCTATGGATTTGACTAGTATTGACTTATTATTTGGTTGCCATATGAACCAATCACTTCATGGCTGTCTAGTCAATTCAAAAAACTCCAAACAACAACATCAACCAATTTGCTTCCAATTTGTAATTATGCCGTGAAACTACATATTTTTTTCTAAATATTATTCATACTAATCCCAATATCCATGGTAAGTCAAAAGTACCTATCTTATCTATTTCTATTGTCCCACTCGAAAAGAAAGAAGCTGAGTCTGTACCAGGACACAGAAACCAGGCCCTTAATTCCTGAAGAGTCGTAATTCGATTCCGCGCACGGTAACAGAACTTAGCCATATTATATAAATACCGCATGCGAAAATTCAAAAATAGGCCCCTAGAGTCATTATGAAGATGTAGTGTGTGTACACGTGTCTACGAACAGTAGTTCAGTCATCTCTGTTACTAGAAGATATACAATGTAATCCCGATATGGTTTGCCTTAGGCGAGAATACCTAGATTTTAGACTACATATTGATCATTCATGATGTATCCGTGCTGAAGACATCACGTGCATCATGCATCATGCATCGTGCGCCGGGTCTCCATTGAACGAGCAGCCTCAGATGCTCACTGCCGCTGCATGAGCATGATAATTTTAACAAGCACTGCTCTGGCGAAACACGTCCACACCGACCGCGCATTGCGCCGCATGCTGCACGCGGCAGTGAGCATCTGAGGCTGCTCGTTCAATGGAGACCCAGCTATGTGTTTTATCTTTTACCTCAAATACGATCATTTATTCCAAGTCACAAGTAACTCCAAAGAAAAAACAATTTATTTCTTTCCAGAACCGCTCGAAACCATCAGTCTCTGGCCTGGCAGCAGCAGCTTCTAGCCATCACGCACCCGCCGTCAAGACCATATCGGGTCGGACTTCGCCATCGGGGGCGAACGTGTCGCAGCCCGGTGAGCCCTGCTCCGTATGTGGCCGGCGCTTCGCCCCCGACCGGCTGCCGAAGCACGAGGAGATCTGTAAAAAAGCCTCCAACAAGAAACGGAAGCCATTTGATGCACTCAAGCATCGGTTAGCGGTAAGTGACGAGATCTTTCACGTTTTTGTTAGTTATTTCTTATTTCTAAAGTAAGTTAACGTTCGACCTCCTCTGAACGGAGTCGTCACGAAATCTTTTAGGAACCCTTTTCGGTGCTCCGAAGGCACCAGATTTGCCCCTGCCCCTGGACAGATAACAGGTTCTCTCTAGAAAAGTCATTATCATCATCATTGGCCTCATGCGTCTATGACAGACGATTTAATCAATGTCTGCACAGACACTGCGTTGCCTGGGACGCAATTATGGAGAACGTAGTGTTGCCCTGGACCTGCGCCACCCTCGGCCTCACTGGCTGGCTCCGCATGTATTCTAGGAAAGTGCCTATCTAATAATAAAAGAAAGCAAGGGATCTCTGTTTAAAATCCACAATCAAGAAAAGCAAAACATAACAAAAAGCCGTTCTACTTCTTGGCCATTTGACCTCTGCAACCCGAAGGATAACCTGGCCCGAATTCTAGGTTACGTCGCAATCAAATATCAACTGAATTCAAATAGTTGAATGTGGGTTTCCTCACGATGTTTTTCTTTCACCGTAAGAGCAGTCAGTAAATGTACGTGAGTAAAAACACATTGGTACATGGCGGCGTTCGATTGTAAGACCGGTGTCCAAACCACTTGTCCACCGACGCTCTTATATATACTTGATATACTTGAATATCTCCATTGGATTTCGTTTCTACTTGGGGGTGATTAAGCCACTAATTTAGTAACGAATTCCTCGCAGGGTACCGATGCTGAAGGTCTTGTGAAGGCAAGCTGACAATCTATTCTGAATGTTGTTTTATGAATGGCTTAGTGACACATTACCTCTTCTTTTTACTTGCACATTCAGTTTGGTTGTGGTATGGTTTGTGAAAGGGTTTGTGATTTACACTTACCCATAAATTAAGTACCTATTATGATAGCATCTCAAGGCATAGGTACAGACAGACCTATTACATTACACCTCCTTGGACTTTTGGCATGGCACGTTTTGACCTTTTGTCAATATTTGACAAAATGTTAGTTTGGTTTGGCCCAAACAAGTCATTTGGAAACATTTTTAATTTATTTTGAGAAATGATGTTTTCACGAACCACTGCTTTTGTTGTAAGCATGAAATATTTCCAAATTATTGTATAACACACACTACTCAAATAACAGTTGGTGAAGTGGGAGGTTGGTTAATTGGGAAGTTGGTAAATTGGGAAATTAAATTGGTGGGTTGTCTATTTGGGACAGTTGTCCCAATGGTCCTAGGGGAGTATTTCATTGGATGTCATTATAAAAAATACGTCTTCATTCCCTTCTTACGAGATCCAAACGACGAAAAGCGTGATCAAAGTTTGTAATATCTCAGGGTACGGAAGCAGAGGCGTTGATTCCGAAGCTTCGGAAGCAGGCCACGTCGTCGAGCACCAAGCTGAGCAAGCCCATCAACAGCAACTGGAGACAGAAGCACGAGGAGTTCGTCAGCGCCATCCGGGCCGCCAAGCAGGTGCAGGCGCACCTAGATGCCGGAGGTGTGTACTCACACACACACACTCCGATTCCTAACCTTACCTATACATATATCACGCCTTTATCCCTTGCGGGGTAGGCAGAGCGTTAACAACCATAAGAATACGGTCGCTATCGCCACGTCTGACATTTTTGAGGATTGATTTCCAAGGCTGTTCCAGAGGTAACCTTACCTCATGCTCCTAAAGGGGGTTTCACTCATCTTCAAGTCCTCCATCCACACATACCCCTTGCCAATATAATACGGGGTTATTTCTGCCGAGTAGGTATGAACTTTTCTATGGAACACCCAATTTTTTTGCGATGTCGCAGGCCTCATTGTAAAAGTTGTTCAGAGCCATGTAGCGACACCTTACAAAGTTTGTGTATACTGACTAAAAAATACATACACATATATCACGCCTTTATCCCTTGCGGGGTAGGCAGAGCGTTAACGGCCGTAAGAATACGGTCGCTATCGCCACGTCTGACATTTTTGAGGATTGTTTCCAAGGTTGTTCAAGAAGACATGTGTATCACTATAGTGACAGGTTGTCAGCCTGTCGCCTAAAAATTGTAATACACCAATACCCTCGAGTCCCTTAGTCGCCTCTTACAACACCCGCGGGAAGGATGTGGGGTGATGTTATTCTAAGCCGGCATCACATGAAAAATAACCCTGTACAAGTAGCATCCACGTTTGCAGGCAAGCTCTCAGACCTGCCGCCGCCGCCCCCGTCAGAGAACCCCGACTACGTGCAGTGTCCCCACTGCAAGCGGCGCTTCAACCAGGCCGCCGCCGACCGCCACATCCCCAAGTGCGCCAACTTCCAGTTCAACAAGACCAAGCCGCAGCAGCAACCCCCCAAGGGCAACAGCAACGGGCGACGGTAACTGGGTTTCGTGCAACCGATGGTGGCAAATCCAAAGTAGGCAGGACTAATGTGACGGCAACTTAGTGGTTGACAAATACCTACCGAACAAAACAGCACTTTTGAAATTGTACATGTTTATCTTTGTAACTTTTTAAATCCTCACTGCAAGCGGCGCTTCAACCAGTGCCTCGTTTTTCGAAACTACAGGCTACAATTCTACAGGTCGTAGCGGGTCAAAAATCCTGGTTTTATAATGTCCCACCGGCCACGTAATGTACATCGAATTTCACCTGTAGAATTGTAGCCTGTAGTTTCGTTGCATAGGCCACAGGCCGCCGCCGACCGCCACATCCCCAAGTGCGCCAACTTCCAGTTCAACAAGACCAAGCCCAAGGGTAACAGCAACGGGCGACGAAAACTGGGTGGAGTACAACCGATGGTGGCAAATCCAAAGTAGGCAGGACTATTGTAACGGGAACTTAGGACGCGGTTGACAAATACCTACCGAACAGAACAGCAAACTTTTGAAATTGTACATGTTTATCTTTGTAACTTTTTAAATTATCGGAGGGATTTCCTATTACGTTCAAATATTTTCAGGGTAAATGTAAACAGACCTTTTCGTAGAAGGTAACTTCTTCTCATAGGTATGACGAAAACATTATAATAATACCCTTTTAGAAAAAAAAAATTGGGTGAGGGCGTCATGACAATACGAATATTTTTTAAAGAATTTCAATATATGAAATACGAAGTTGTGACGTGAGAAAAATGCCAGTTTTTGACAAATTAGCCGTTTGAAGAAGGTTTTAGGCATATTAGCCTGATTAGAGTAAAATGGAGGTTTGCACTTTTTACATCCGTTGAAGTCTGTACTCTTTTAAAAAAGTTATTATTATTATGTAAAGTTGTTCAGTTCTATGATTTGAACATACCCTGAAAATATTTGCTCATATTATATAAGAAAAATAAAACTTAATGATGAAAATATAATCTACGATTGTTTGAACCATCTCAACGTTGGTAGACTTGGATAATGTAAACGAAACATAAAGTTTATTTTTTTAATTTCTAAATAACTACGCTTATTACTTACCATATTTAATTTGAGATGCTTTATTCTACTCGGCTTCTACCAATAATATTTTTTGCAAAGAATAATAACAATATATGGATATGCAAAAATTTCACAAATCAAATCTGTATCTTCTAGAATTTTTGATAAATTTTAACAAGTTCCTAGTTTTTTTGGAATATAAGTAAGTATTGTTAATTTTATCCTAAACTTAAATTAACTTATTACTCTAAAAGTCTAAATGAATACTATGCCACAAAATTGGGACCTTAAATTTAGGATAAAACATAAGATTTTTTATATAATAACGATTATGAATTTCATATGAGATATGCTTTCTAAATGTTAATACATACACCTAGTTGCGAATGTTATTTGGACAATAAAAATATTATATTTTGTATCTATTGCCTTGTCTTATTTTCTTCACAAGTGACGAATCTTGATTAATATTTTTGATAGTTGCTCAATACGTTTTGTTCCCGCAGGAACATAATTAATGAATAAAACTTTGGATAAGTTTAAACCAACTGTGGTTTTATTAAGAGAAAATGAATATTTCACAAAATGAGGCGTGTGCAAGCCGCCATGTTAAGTTGCAAGAGAGAAAATGACGTTATACCTTCGACCAATATAAGTGTTATACAATGCAAATTGATATAAAAAGCGCCTGCGAAAATGATGCATAGCAAACTTGTAGTTTTAACTAAGAAGTGTTTTTAAAGTTAAAGGAACTAACGAACTATATTACTGAATGAAATATACTGAAAACTATCATGGGCCGCAACACGTTTACCTACCTCCTATTAAAACTTAACAAAACTTGTATCGTAAATTTCTATTATTTTTATTCTGTTTCTCCATTACAGGCCCAGAATCATACAGCCTCGATTTAGTACATAAACTTAAAATATATTAACGTGTATTAGTAAGTAGGTACCTACTAGATCGAAACACGATATTTGTTTTTTGTTCTTGGCTAATTGCACTCTGACTCAGGGCTTTAAATTCGTTTTAACCCCCTCTGTTCAAAAACTTTAGGCCCACATAAGTACGAATAAAATAGGTATTTTTGTCTCTAGGGACAAAAAGTTTTTTTGAATTTGGAACTTTGTAATATTTACAGCAAATGAAACGCAAATTCACTAGATATGGGATACTTTTCTCGGTAATACTACCTAACCTAGTATCTGCTATTTTCTTGAGGATTTAACACCTAGTATCTACCTCATTCCTAATAAATGTTAAATTAAAAAGGAATGTGTCAAATTTATTTTATTTTATTTTATTTATTTAGGAAAACGAACAGCTATCATAACACAATACATAATAATTCTACGTAGAAACAAAAAGCCAATTATAGGTTTTCACTGTTAGAAAATAGAGTTAATTGAAAAAAGCAAATTTATTTTTCTTTTGACCTCACGCCCAATCAATTTTTTGAAATGAAATTAATAATATGTTTTTGTAAATATTGGATGTCGATAACGCAATTTATTAGGTGAAGCGTGAAATAAACCCTAAAACGATAATTAATGGACGTAGGTATAGCGCCGCGGTATAGATGCTGAGTGATGCCGGCTTAGAATGCCGCGTGATGCCGGCTTAGAATAGCATCACACCATTTCTTTCCCGTGGGTGTCGTAAAAGCCGACTAAGGGACTAGAGGGTTCTATGTGTATTGGAATTTAAGGCGACAGGCTGACAACCTGTCACTATAGTGATACATGACTTATCTGAAACGACCCTCAAACATTTGTCAGACGTGGCGATCACGACCGTAATATTACGGTCGTTAGCGCTCTGCCTACCCCGCCAGGGATATAGGCGTGATTTGTGTTTGTGTAGGTATAGCCATGTATTTGTTTTTCTCATATAGGAGGATAAAAAGTAGTATGTATAACTCGGGCCTGAAACTATTTATCCTCGGGTGACGTCCATTGAACCCTTCGCTTTACTTAGGATTCTACTCTAAACTCCTTCGTTTCGCTCGTGATTCAAAATAAGGCCCTCGCTTTAAAAAAAAAATACTTCAGTCCCCTGACATAAAAACTACTATTTATTTCTCCAAAGCTAATAGTATAAAATACATTCGTTTCATTTTTGAAAAATTTGATGTATTTCTAACTTTAGCTTTGTTTTTGAGAAACTTAATTTTAGTGCAGGTTTTGACACATATCACGCCTTTATCCCTTGCGGGGTAGGCAGAGCGATAACGATCGCAAAATTACGGTCGTTATCGCCACGTCTGACAACATTTGAGGGTTGCAGATAAGTCGTGTATCAGGTGTGTGGTGTGTGTGCAGGTTTTGAGTACCTGTGAAAGTAAATTTTAGAGGCTGAATGTTTGTAATGTAGATCACTTTGCAACTTGCTTTTGAATCTACAATACGAATTACAAGTGGAATGTGTTGATATAGATCAATTTTTAACTATAATTTTTAACTGTATCTATCAGGGCACCGTGAAATATTTCCATTTCACACCACGCTCCAAATTCCGGAAACTAATAATATAATAATCAACTACTAGAAACCGTATGTGTCGAAATTAGTTATGCAGGATTGAAATTAGGCATGCAAGAATGAAATTAGTTATAGTTATGCAAAAATTAAATTAGTAATGCGATTCGAACAATGCGGATTTTTCTTAATTCTGTAATTTCTCAACTATACACTAAATTGCAATTTTACTGCTACTGCTATAGGTACAAATTAAAAAAACATACCTAAGAATAGCAGGTCCCATACATAGCATGTCTGCTTTCAGAATGTGATTTCTTTTAACAAAATAATTTAGTCATGGCCTTTGTTTTTAATTATTTTTTTAAAGAAAATAATAGGATTCTACTCACTCTTAATGCCGTAGCCGACGATGAGCATGCCATGGTCCAAGTTCATGGGGTTACCAAGCAATCTCCAGCCTGGCTAACATGCGTGCCACGACATATTTTGTCGTTTCATATACGCACAATGTCACTACGGAAGAATGCGTAACTTATACGCAGTGAAGTTAGCCGCAGTAAACATATTGCGGTGACAAAACTGCATAGCGTTCGCGTTCATATATGAAAACGACATATTTTGTTATGGCACTATCCGCTTAACCGTCCACATCAGTTCAACGGCACCTAATAAGGCAAGGACAATGATGTCATGAGTAGGTAACATAAACTGAATTTCCATGGAAAGTTATGGTTTTTCCGATGGCGTTGAACGTGTTAAGTACTAAGCTAAGTACGAACAATAACAATACAAGCCATAATTAAGAAAAACTTGAAATCAAAATTAAAATTGGAATGATGGTGTGTATAGGTACGTCGGTGTTGTGGGCATGTGTGTGTGTGCGTGTGTCCGTGACATTAGGCGAATCGCACTCTTAACGCACGATGGACCGCTAAAACATCGCAGGGGTCTGTCAGATCCATACTAGAAATGTCACTCCCCATACTAAAACCGCACTCGACGGACGACGCAGCGCTATCGCAGCGTCGACAGCGTTTCAGCGCTTTGTCATGCGTTAAGTGTGCGATCCGCCGACATTATGATATGATGATCGATTACTATAACATTTCGTTTCACTGGTTTCTGCGCTGTTTCGCGTATAAATTGTTAATTTTCTTGTGAAAACTTTACCCGTCGACTTAGTATATTTTGAAGGGTTGAATACGCACGTAGTCGCGATAATGGGTCGAATTTGTGTTTTATTTTTACTATTTATTTGTATTTCCTTTGCTCTGTGTGATTATAAGAAGTATTCAAATGCACTAGTAAATAATTGGAACCGGCAGCCAGACCAGCCCTTTGTTTATGATGAAGCTAATCTGCTGAAGGCTTTGGACGTAAGTTTTAACATCATCAGATAAAGAAACTATCTGTAAATGGCGGCGTTTACCTAAGTGTGAGGGAGAAAGCATGAACGCCTGGTATGTAGATATACCAGGCGCTTATTTTTTACTACAGGGTGTAAAAAATAAGCTGCATATATTTTAAGGTGTGAACCAGCCCATGACACTGAACATTACTTACTGTTCCCAAGAAACAGGTGAAAATACAAAAAAAAAATTGGACCTTCCATACAAAATTACTGACCGATTAAATCAATTTGTATGGGAGGTCCAAAATGTTTATTTTATTTCGACCTATGTTTCTTGGGAAAAGTTGTTCACCTTTTCCCTAGGAACATAGGTCGAATAATGAAAATAAAATTCGGGCCTCCCATAGAAAATTACCAACGGACAAAGTCAATTTGTATGGGAGGTCAAAAATTTTTATTATATTTCGACCTTACCTTTCTTGGGGAAAGTTGTTCCGTTTCATAGGCTGATTCACCCCTTAATTTGCAGCTAATATTTTTACACCTTATATGTAAGAGCCTCAGTGGGAGAGGGAAAGCACGACAATCGGCCGTTTACAGATCGTTTCTTTATCTGTACGGGTTCCACCCACTTAGGGTGCGTCTCCATTGAAGCGGGGCTGCGCTAAGCTAAGAGCAATCTTGAGCAATCGTGACATGAGCCTCAAAATCCCCGAATCCCCGCCCCGCTTCAGTGGAGACACTGGATTGGTCAATTCATGCCCCGCTCAGCTCAGCTTAGCTCAGCCCCGTTTCGGTGGAGAAGCATCCTTACCGGGCCCTAAGTCTGCTAAACGAAAATCGTCTCAGTTGGATGTCAATTGGATCTCAGTTGGATGATTTTGGTAGATTGTAGTCTGTTAACAGTTTAAAGCATGATTGAAGTATAATCACAATGGCAATTGAATGACAGTTGAGTTTCAATGGCGTTACAATGACAAAAAAATAGCAGACTTGGGGCCCAGGCGACCGCAAAGATAGAAATCTGGGGCGAGTACTCGTTTCGGAAGCCAAAATCCATTTTGGGTCGCTAAACCAAGGAAGTTATATTTATTATCGTTTATTCGTTTATCGTTTTTAGATTATCGTTTATTGAGATTAACATACAGGGTGTAAAAATATTTTAAAGGGTGAATCAGCCCATTAAAATGAACAACTGTCCCCAAGAAACATAGGTAGGTCGAAATAAACCTAAAATTTTTGGACCTCCCATACAAATTGACTTGGTTGGTTGGTGATTTTCTATGGGAGGTCCAAAATGTTTTTCCTATTTCGGCCTATGTTCCTTGGGGAAAGTTGTTCAGTTTCATGGGCCGGTTCACCCCTTAAAATATTTGCAGCTAATATTTTTACACCCTGTATAAATACTATCGAGGTTTTAGTAAGTGCGTGACTTCAAAATGTTAATTATGTTTATGTAGTATTTACTATACAGGGTGTCAGGATAATTACTGATCCTTTCAAAGGATAACCCAGCCCATAAAACTGATTTTTTTTCCCAAAGAAACACAGGTTCGAATGTAAAAACAAAATTAAATAAAAAAGACTAGGCCAGGTTGAATGTAAGGTTATTTTTTTTTTGCATGCTTGAAATATATATGCATAAGGTGTAAAAATATTATCTGCAAATATTTTAAAGAATGATCCAGCCTATGAAATTGAAAAACTTTCCGCAAGGAACATTATGTCGAAATATGCAAGAAAACTTTTGGAGCTCCCATACAAAGTGTACCAGCCGACCGACCTAGTCAGTTTGTATGGAAGGGGAAGGTCCAATTATTTGTTCATATTTCGACCTATGTTACTTGGGGAAAATTTTTCAGTTTCATGGACTGGTTCAGCCCCTTAACCCCCTAAAAATATTTGCAGTTAATGTAGTTATTTTATCAATTTCACTAGCTGTCCACTCGCGGTTTCACTCGAGCATTTTATTGTGTGTATATGGAACACAGAGTCAACAAACGACCCAAAGAATCCGTATTGACAAACTTTCACATAATATTTTTATTAATTGTAATGAATTCCACAATATTATTACAAGACCGTATCTGCAGAAGCAACCTTCATTTCATCCAACTTTTACCCCTTTAGGAGTTAAAAATCGAAAACCCGTTAAACACGTGGTATTACCATGTATTACGACTGTCTGCGACGCAAAGGTTCCAGGTTCGATTCCCGGTGGGGCACTCACTTTGGAAATTTGTTTCTAGTCTGGTTAGGACGTTGCAGGGTGAACCACCAATTTGTCTTAAGAAAGATGGTTCCGTATTTCGGATGACGACACGAAGGTCCCTGTTGCTGTCTATGATAACTTAGACGGCGGTCAAGACTTAATCATGTCAGGGGGCCTGTTACTTGTAGTAAAAACTCTGATACCAGGGTTCGTGTCGTTGTTAGGGCTTGCAATTATTCGAAAATTTCACTATTCGAATATTTGATTTTTTTTTCGGGATTATTCGAATTATTCGAATAATATTCGAATATTTCGAAAAGACGAAAAAGCTTGTTATTTATAGAAATTTGCTTTATTTTCACGAAAAATATGCTTAAAAATGAATAGGAGACTATCACCTATAGTTTTGAGTATTTAAAATCTAAAATAAACTCTTAAACTTTCATAATAACACAAAAACAAATTTAAAACATTAAATCAATAATAAATATGACAGCAGTGAAATTCGAAATAAACATCAAACCAAAAGAAATATCAAGAGGCTGATAGATAAAAGATATAATTTTTTAATGAAATGAAAAAAAAAGCATTAAGGTACGACTTATTTAATAAGAATTTGATCATTTAACTACCATTTTAGTGATTAAATTTCAAATCACTGTTACCAGAATTGTCATATATATCTCTTATCTATCAGTTTCTTGATATTACTTTTAGTTTGATGGTTATTTCAAATTTTTGATGTTTGATTTCACTGCTGTCACAATTATTATTGATTTTATGTTTTTATTTGTTTTTGCGTAATAGCAAAACAAAATCAAATTTAAAAACGAAACAAAATATCCATAATAAATTCTTGAATAGTATTTTAATGCTAATTTTAATGTTATATTGTAATTTTAATTAAAAGTGTGGACTACGAAAGAATGTCTGTATGCCTGTATCTTTGCAGTAGCAACAGCAGTAATTAAGATAAACTATTACAATCATCGAAGTATAGAGTTATTTTTTTCCACCCTGTATGTGTTATAGGTATTAGGTGATTTATAAAAACATTCTCTCTCACACACACTAGTAAGCATAGTAAGCTTAAAGATAAAGCTACTCAGTACTCACTGCCATGTTCATCACGCGTAGCGCAAATCTGGCACGAGAGGTCAAGTTAACTGGTCAACATTATGTTGTTTGTATGACGACCATCCTAACTTGAGCTCATCCGCGCGCCAGTTTTGATAAAATATGTATGTGCATTGTGCAGTTAATATTCATTGTTTCTATTATAACTAACATTATAGTTTCATATTAAAAAAACAGTAGCATTAAAACATTATAGCATTTATAGCTAAATAGACGACAAACAAATTTCTTTATTTGAGGTTAGGTTAGAATCCGTGAATGAAAAGAAAAAGTCAGTAAATTATAGTTTAAGATTTGTAAAATTGTGTTACTTACACTAAAAGCATAAAGCAGCAGCAGTACAGCATACGTTTATTTTCTTAATAGTGAAATGACCCCGTAAAAAACACTGAAACACTCACAAACTCAACAAAATTTTGTTACCGCGCGGAGAAAGTATTTTTTTTTTATTACAGAGACATTTGCCGTTAAGGAGCGGCAAGGGTGTTGATACCATGCCGCTTAGTTTTGTAAATAATTACAGGTTTATGATTATGGTCGAATATTCGAATTTTCCCAATTTGTTTTCGAATATTCGATCTGGTTTACTATTCGAATTATTCGAATATTCGAATATTCGAATGCAAGCCCTAGTCGTTGTACGCCTCCATGCCCCACACTAAAAGAGAGAGATTGCGAAATAGGGACCTAGAACAAATAAAAGGTACAAAGTGCAGAGAGTATGCCTGGGCTGTTATTCATGTTCCAAAGCTTTTTGCCGTGTGATGCCGGCTTAGAATAGCATCACCCCATATCTTCCCGCGGGTGTTGTAAAAGGCAACTAAGGGACTCGAGGGTTTCATGCGTATCACAATTTTAGGCGACAGGCTGACAACCTGTCACTACAGTGATACATGAATCATCTAAAAAGGTCCTCAATTTACTTGTCAGACGTGGCGATAACGACCGTAATTTTGCGATCATTAACGCTCTGCCTACCCCGCTAGGGATAAAGGCGTGATTTGTGTGTGTGCAAAGCTTTTTGCTACCAATAATGATTATTATATTTGGCTTTAGTTAGTAGTTTAATATATTAAATTATAAAAATTGCACTACTGCCTTTCTCTCTGTCGTCATGTGGGAGACCGAGTCGTCTAATGACAGATAAACCGATATATAAATGTAAATAATCTTAAATTAGATTCACGCCCCGCGAACGACATCGCTGGCACCCATTAGTTTTTAATACTAAATATAGTACAAGTAATAGTGGCGAAGGCCGCTGATTTTAATCCTGACCGGTAGAAAATTTTGAAAACTTTCTAAAAACCTTGTTCTTTTTTATAGACATCGTCATCAGAGCAGTTCATCGAAGATGGAATTCCGGGTGGACTTTTAGATCAGGACCCAAGAAACCCTAAATACAAGCAACTAGCAGAGGAGTCCTTAGCTAAATATGTCTCTTTGAAAAAGTACAAGGTTATTCAAATCAATAAAGTTCAAACCCAAGTCGTTGCTGGCATAATGACATTCATTGACTTCACAGCCCAGGGACCGTCTAAAGTATATCAGTGTCATTCAGATATCTTTGAACAATCCTGGGTAAACATAAAAGAAATAGACGTCGAATGTAACCCTATAACTAAGAGGCTAGTGCCGGGTGGACTTACAGATGAAGATGTTAATGATCCTAAATTCAAGAAATTAGCAGAAGAGTCATTGGCTAAGTTTGTATCTTTATCAGGAAGTACTGATGAGTACAAGATTATTAAAATAAATAGAGTTCAAGGTCAAGTCGTTAGTGGCTCAATGACATACATTGACTTTACAGTCCAGGGACCATCTAATGTATTACAGTGTAATTCACAAATTTGGGAACAATCATGGTTAAACAAAAAAGAAATAGACGTCAAATGTAACCCTATAGCTAAGAGACAACTTATGGGTGGACGTAGAGATAAAGACCCAAGAAACCCTAAATACACGCAACTAGCAGTAGAGTCCTTGGCTAAATATGTTTCCTTGTTAGGAAATTCAGCTAAGTACGAGATCATTCAAATAAATAGAGTTCAAGAACAAACCGTTAATGGCTTATTGATATACATTGACTTCACAGTCCAGGGACCGTCTAATGTACTTGAGTGTCATTCAAAAATTTGGGAACAGTCCTGGCTAAACAAAAACGAAATAGACGTAAAATGTAACCCTAAAGTTTCAAGGCGGAAGAGACCTTTCACTGTGGCTCCGATAGATCAAGATGTTAATGATCCTGAATTCAAGAAGTTAGCAGAAGAGTCTTTGGCTAAGTATGCTGCAGCAGGTATTACTGGTGATTACGAGATTTTTCAAATAAACAAAGTTCAAACCCAAGTCGTTGCTGGCATAATGACATTCATTGACTTCACAGCCCTGGGACCTATTAATATACTCGACTGTCATTCAAATATCTTTGAACAACCCTGGTTAAACAAAAAAGAAATAGATGTCAAATGTAACCCTATAGCTAAGAGACAAGTTTCGGGTGGACTTACAGATAAAGATGTTAATGATCCTAAATTCAAGAAGTTAGCAGAAGAGTCATTGGCTAAGTTTGTATCTTTATCAGGAAGTACTGATGATTACAAGATTATTAAAATAAATAGAGTTCAAGGTCAAGTCGTTAGTGGCTACATGACATACATTGACTTCACAGTCCAGGGACCATCTAATGTATTACAGTGTCATTCACAAATTTGGGAACAATCATGGTTAAACAAAAAAGAAATTGACGTAAAATGCAACCCAAATTAGATGGGAATTAGTTCTATCTATCTATACCATTATTTGATTTGTTTTTCAAATTCATGGTAAAAATCCATGGACAACTTCTGTGTTTCTAAAAAAATATTGAAATAATAATATATTTTATTCGTAAAGTCGAGAGAGTGATTTGGCAGATAGATAATCTAGACAAAGTAGCCAGACAGTGCCAAAAACTTCCATTTTGCAGCCAACGTGCCTCGAGTCTATTATGTCTGCTCTCTAGTAACTAATTGATGTCACCTGAAACAAATGTGGTTAACGTGGGAACCAACGACTCGTTGTTCCATACGAAAAGAGAGAGAGAGAGTGAGTAACCAAATTGAGCACGATGCCTACCTGAATCCTAACGATGAATCCTAACCTAATTTTTGGGGGTCACAAAATTCCCGACACTACTTTACTTCATTCATATCATTTTAACAATATAGGTTTTAGTCGTTGGACGACCCGGTGTTCCACACGAAAAGAGAGAGAGTGTGTCGAGATTTTTTATCGACTGCGAAGCTGGTAACCCTCATCTTGCAAATTACTCTTTCTCTCGCTCTCTCGACTTTACGAACAGACTATAGAATTTATTTTATTGATAAACCTATTTGTTTTGTTTCTTTCTAATAAATCATCCCTGCTTTCAAATAATTACTGAAGATTTATTTTTATATCTATTTGCTTTTTTAACCCTTTGAAATGGAGATACTTGTTCACAGTCATATCATTCAGTACTTATCTATACCCATCCGATTAAAGAAACGACCTGCAATGACGGCCTGTTGTCATCCTTTCTCTCTCCTACTGAGGCTCTACATATACCAGGCATTCATGCTTTCTCCCCCACACTTAGGTAACCGCTGCCATTTACTGATCGTTTCTTTATCTGATGTGTTGTGATTAGGTATACTTTTACGTTAGCCAACAAAGTAAGACTCAGATGTGGGCCTACCGAAAAGTACAACACAATGCCCCAGGAGGCAATAATATGCGTCTCCATTGAAGCCGCTAAGCTAAGCTAAGCGCGGCATGGATCACGAGCCTCAAAATCCCCGAATCCCCGCCCCGCTTCAGTGGAGACGCACTCTGATTGGTCAATTCATGCCCCGCTCATCTCAGCTTAGCGCAGCTCCGCTTCAGTGAAGACGCATCCTTATGGTCAAGTTACGGTCGCGACACTATCAAAGGAATGAAGTAAGTATAAAAACTGATCTGTTTGAGAATTTGATTAAACTGACAAATATATATTAATATTAAAATATTAATATATTAAATCTATTATATTAATTAATATATTAATATTAATATAATATAATATTCATATAATATTTATTGATGAAAACTTTGGAATAAAAAGAAACCACGACACGAAATGACTACGAGAAAAAATTCCAATCCCTTATGGAATTGATGAATCCTAACTCCAGGTATTTTCACGCCGATGCAAATATTAAAAAATCACCATCTTGCTCAATATTTCGGCATTGGGGTCTCATTCATTTGGCTGAGCGCACACGTTGGTATCGCAGGAAACGAAACTGCCGACATCGCGGCCTAAGTTGCTGCTACCCTCCGAGTATCTCCGGAGTTCGACCGAACCTCTGCAATGTGAGACATTACAACTTTTTAAAAGGAAAAAGAGATCTGTTTCATAATCCGGAACATTTGTACACATTTAAAATAGTGGTGTCCTGACTATGAATCACTGGAAATAGTGCTTAAAAATCCAAACCCAACTTTAGCTTTACACAACAAGGCCCTAAGTCAGCTAAATGAAAATCGTTTCAGTTGGATGTTAATTATTGGATCTCAGTTGGATGATTTTGTTAGTTTCGTAGTCTGCTAACAGTTTGAAGTACTTATAGAAAAATCACAATGGCAATAGAATGAAAGTTTCGATGACGTTACAATGACAAAAAATAGCAGACTTGGGGCCCAGGGCTCTAAAACCAGGGCCCAGGGTTCTCGAACCATGGCTACCACAAAGAATACTCATTCTAATATCACATTAACTCCGAAGATCTGTGTCCGTGTACTGGTAATGTCCCGCAAACAGTAGACCACCTAGTAAAGTCATGGCCTAGGGTTGCATCTTCCAGGGCCCTAAGTCTGCTAAATGAAATTCGTTTCAGTTGGATGTCGCTTGGATCTTAGTTGGATGATTTCAGTCATTTCGTAGTCTCGACGACTGATGTGGCGCAGTGATAGTGCGATTGCCTTTGACGCAGAAGGTTCCGGGTTCGATTCTCGGTGGGTGACTCACAAAGTTGAGCAATTTATCAGTTTGTGTATTTGTTCCCAGTCTGGTTAAGACAGTGCGGACTGAACCACCCGATTGTCCGTAAGTAAGATGGTTCCGTGTTTCGGATGGCACGTTAAGCCGTAGGTCCCGGTTGTTGTCTATGATCACTTAGACGACGGTCGTGACAACCATTTCAGAAGCCTGCTACATGTAGAAGGCGGTTGAAAAATTCTGACACTAGGGTTCATCGGGTCGTTGGACGACTCGGTGTCCCACACGAAAAGAGAAGAGATTTCATAGTCGGCTAACAGTTTAAAGTATTGAAAAACCACAATGGCAATTGAATGACAGTTGAGTTTCGATGGCGTTACAATGACAAAAAATAGCAGACTTGGGGCCCTGACTGAACCACGCTCTTGTGTGTGGGTTAATTAATATCACCGATCCCTACGACCTACGCGAAATAATCAGGAAAGAGAGCGCTGGGTCATTTAACACAACGTCTAGTTTAGTCTTACAGGGTGTAAGGGGACGGTGTAACGACAACTTTGCGGGCGTGCTCAGGCAATGAAACTGAACAACTTTTCCTATATTGGTAAACGTGATTTTTTTTTCGACCTTCCATACAAAACTCCCAATCAGCGAGTGACTTTGTATTGGAACTCGAAATTTTTTTTCTTTTCCCAACATAGCCGCCATAGAAAAAGTTGTTCAGTTGCAAGGTCTAATCACGCCTGCAAAGGTTTTGTTGCACCTGTCGAGCTTATCATCATTTTTGGTGCATCGGGCGATCATCGTGCGAGCGAAACAGGTAGCCAGATAGGGAAACCGCTTGCCGGCAGCAGCCGCCGGCCGGTCACGATGTCATGCGCCGCCGTAGATGCGCCGGAGCTACACACACACAAATCACGCCTTTATCCCTAGCGGGGTAGCAGAGCGTTAACTATCGTAAAATTACGGTCGTTATCGCCACGTCCGACATTTTTGAGGATTGTTTTCTAAGGTTGTTTCAGAAAACATGTGTATCACTACAGTGACAGGTTGTCAGCCTGTCGTCTAAAAATTGTAATACACCTGTAGTGTATGACTCACCCCCACGTCATTCGTTATAAGTACAGTAAGACATAGCTTTAGATCTTTCATTTATTTAGTCAATAAACGCTCTTTATACGAGACAGTCGTTTCCTTCCTTGGTCGCTCCGAATGCCAACATCGCATGGCGACCATGCCAGCGCTGCCTTATACGGGCAGTGTTGCGCAGCGCGGTTTCGAATTACGTTGACGGACTTTGTGCTCATGAACTAAAAATGTGAAATTACGAATGTTACGAGTAAAATTATTATTTTTGTGAGTGTTTACGTCCGACATGTATAGGACTCTTTCAGATGATTCATGTATCACTTGTGAAAGGTCTGTCGCCTAAAGTTGTAACACATGAAACCCTCGAGTCCCTTAGTTGCCTCTTACAACACCCGCGGGAAGAGTGGGGTGATGCTATCCTATGCCGGCATCACACGGCATCAAAACATTCGCCGGAGCTATGATTATGGTAATCATCATGTGATCTTAAGTTAATAAATTACCTTTTCTGTTATTATTTTAGTTGTAATGTTGCGGAATGTTGTTGAGACAAACTTTGTAAGTTTAACGGCTCCAATAAAATGTTATAATGTATGTACTGTTATTCTTATAATCATAAATGTGTCATAACAATATTAATAAAAAATAATAAAACCATGATGCAGTATTAAAAAATATTTATTTTCATAAAAATGATTGCACATTGGATCTATTTTTATCTTATAATTATATAAACTAACAGGTCAACGAGAACAAAAACAAAATTATGATTTGCAGAGATCGCTAGTATAAAAACATAGAAAAATAAGAGCTAGGTAAAACAGTAAAAGATAACGTTCCTTGTGCCCAGAAAGAACTTATATTATAAAGATTTCCTGGAATCTGAGGAAGTTTTATAGCTGGGCTAGAAAGAGTAGAAATTAAATAAAATGGAACTAAAAATTTTGTATGAAAAATTGTTTCCATAGCGTGATCTGTCAGATTTGACAGATCGCGAAGAAACTGGCGCCCCCATTTTTTATCTACTCTTTATGGTCAAACTATACCTTTTTACCGCCACTGTCATCCAGTGATGACAGCTATAAGGTGCGTCTCCATTGAAGCGGGGCTGCGCTAAGCTAAGTTAAGCGCGGCATGAATTGACCAATCATGAGCCTCAAAATCCGCTTCAGTGGAGACGCATCCTGATTGGTCAATGCATGCGCCGCTCAGCTCAGCTTAGCGCAGCCCCGCTTCAGTGGAGACGCACCCTTAGTGTCTTCACTTGTCTGTCATATCACTACTGTTTGGGTGACTGTATATGAGTATCTTAATTTCAAAGGTTAAAAAAAATCTATATGCAAAAAAAAAACTTGTCATGTCTTATTGTGTGACCTTAAAAACAATATTATAACGGGAAGGGATGATTTAATGAAACAAAATAAATTACATTGCCATAACTTTTTAGAACATATGGACCGACCATGGATTTTTACGATTAATTTGGCATAGGAAAGTGGTACTCTTTAGAATCTATAAGAATAGGCTGTACCCATCAAATAATTCCTACTTTTTTTTGCTCTGTTGGGTAGAAAAAATGCTTTAGGCAAAAAAAGTATAGGATGATCCCTGTGACGTTTACGACCTTGGAGCAAACGCTATGACATAAGGGCCATTTTCCCAGTAAACAAACGAAAATGGACCTTATGTTATGCATTTGCTTCATGGTCACAAACGTCACAGGGATCGTCCTATATTTTACAGACTATAGTTTTATAAGACTAGATGACAATGAAGTTTGTTAGGTGATAGAGTAATATACAAAAGTAAGACTAAGTTAAAAGTATATAAAAAGACTACAAAACCTATAAAACCCACTTATTCTAAAACTTATTCATAGTTAAAAATATGATTTTCATAACGGCAGATCGATGTCTTAGTAAGTACTCTAAGTAATCTTTTTTTGAACCTTTTGACCGCCTTTGTCTTTCAGTCGAGACAGCCAATAAAATGGAAGGCACTAAATGTGATGTCACGACTGGGCGATGATATATTCAAAGGGTACAGCCCTATGGGTGCATCTCCACTGAAGCGGGGCTGCGCTAAGCTAAGCGAGGCCGCGCTAAGCTAAGCGGGGCTGCGCTAAGCAATGGTTTTCATGACGGGGACAACGATCAGCCACTATCTCTATTGAAGTTTGAACGACGGCTTATTTTAATAGCTTCCCGAAGTAAGTAAGTTGTATTTCTTCATAATATAATAGTTGAGTACTTGTTTCTTTAATAACAACGAAGTTATTTCGCATTTGGGTCTTTTTTTTTAAAGCACAATGGATTTGTATATTAGATTCATTTTATACAGAGTGTAAAAAAAATTGCTGCAAATATTATAAGGGGTGAACAAGCCCATGAAACGGAATAACTTTTCCTAAGGAACGTAGGTCGAAATAAGAAAAAATAGGTCCATACAAATTGACTTGTTCGGTCGGTAGTTCCATGGGGAGAGTTGTTCAGTTTCATAGGGTGGTTCACCCCTTAAAATATTAGCAGCTATTTTTTTACATCCTGTATAATAGTTGAGTACTTGTTCGTTTAATAATAAAGAAGTTATTTCGTATCAAATCGTTTTTTTTTAAAGCGCAATGAATTTGTATATTAGACTTGTTTTATATAACAGCACTGCTTGCCATCTGGTTGACCCCGCAGGTCCCGTCCCCGCGGTACACCCGGTAGTACCCCTGCTCGCCCCAAGACGGACCCCACGAGTTCTTCACGATCCAATAAGGCAACTTCTTGTTGAACAGCGGGTAGTCTGGAAAGGATAACAGTCGGTTAACAAATGAAAAATGCAAGGTGTCTGGTAGGCGACATACATAACATATATCACGCCTTTATCCCTTGCGGGGTAGGCAGAGCGTTAACAGCCGTATAAATACGGCCACTATCGCCACGTCTGACATTTTTGAAGATTGTTTTCCAAGGTTGTTTCAGAAAACATGTGTATCACTATAGTGACACGTTGTCAGCCTGTCACCTAAAAATTGTAATTCTCCCATAAGAGGCTCTAGCTCTTACGACACCCGCGGGAAGGATGTGGGGTGATGCTATTCTAAGCCGGCATTACATGGCACGATGGCGCATAAAATATAGCTTGATGCCCGTGACGTCTGTCAGTTTCGCGTAAATGCGATGACATAACTTCCACTTCATTTGTTTACTTTCTTCATTTACTTTTCTTTTAGTTATGAGCTGTCAAATGTCACAAGTATCAAGCTAAATTTTACGGAATGTATTGTGCGTTTTTTAAGTTGTTGTTCGTGATAAGAATGGTCGGTCAAAAAAGTAATTATGCTGTGGTTTTTACTTACTTACACTATAACTTATTTGCTGCTTAGGTTAATTTTACTTTAGCGATCCGCAATAGTCCACTGCTGGACATGCTTTGCAGGCAGACTGGCGAGCGCAGTGCAAGGTGTAGTACTCACAGAGAACCCTGCTGCCCATGATTGGACTCATCACTTAGTCGCCTTTTACGGGGTAATGGTAAGTTCTGAGCGGACACCAAACGGTGTGTCATGAATTTCAATGTGATGGGAGCCCTATTTACTTGTCATGGGCTGAACATAGGATTCACCGAATACGAAAATACAGCCTACCTCTAAAAACCCTTAAATATTTTATACTGTATGAATATAACCCACGTAATAACCAAGTGTTTATTATCAGAATGAGCGCCTTAAAATAGTCATTGACGTATAGTTTTCGATTTTCAGATAACTTATTTTTGACCGAGTTATTATCAAAAATACGAGAAAATCATCGAAACGTCAAGATTCCGTCCTGTTCGCACGCGCGCAACCTGACATTTGTCAGAAAGGGACCGGGTTTTAGCTCGTGTCAGGCTCATAAGAAGATCATGTTGCTGGAAATTTTCATACAAAAAGCGTTAACGTTTTAATCATACTTTAATCAATTGTTTTGACTTTGTTTGAGTGAGGATACTTACAAAACTGTACAAAATTTGGTCAAAAACGAAACGTACCTAATATTATACCTAAGCGCTCAAGACCTAAATTGTAGAATTTGGTTGAAATTTAGGGGTAGGAAAACGTTAACGCCCGTACCCAGGTTTTACTGTTCTCGAGGCGATTTCTCAGGACGCCTGCTACTGTCCCTATCGCACATTACGGTGCTTGCCGCGCGGTAGTCGAGACGGCACATACATTTTGAAAAACGTATTTCGCGCGCGCCATGTCTGTGAATGATCGTCTTAATGCTACTCACTCTTGGTGCCGTAGCCGACGATGAGCACGCCGTGGTCCAAGTTCTTGGGGTTGCAGAGCATCTTCCAGGGGTGTGATACTCCGCCAACGTAAAACTGCATGGCGTTCGCGTTTATACCTGAAAGAGAGAGGTACACGATCATTTTACTTATTACTTGCGGCCTGCCCCAGCGGCCTTTTTCCCGGCAGTATTATGCACAAAAACCTTCCTCTTGAATCACTCAATCTATTAAAAAAACCTGCATCAAAATCCGTTGTGTATTTTTAAAGATTTAAGGAAACATACATACAGACGGACGCGAAAAGCGACTTTGCTTTATACTAGGTAGTGATGAGAGAGAACTCAACGTGACAGGATTTGGTAGAAAAACAAAAAATAATCTGCTTAAATTTACGTTACAAAACCATGTCAGAAGCCTTCTACTTGTAGAAGGCGGTTGAAAAATTCTGACACTAGGGTTCATCGGGTCGTTGGGGGACTCGGTGTCTCACACGAAAACAAGATATCTAGTAATCGTGATATTCAGTCTACGGGCGACCCAAGTGAGTCACCAATGAGATGGGTCTGTCTTGTTGTAAGCGCATTTGTCTTCTCCTTCGTAAACCAATCGGGAAATTCAGTCTGCGAGCATCCTAAGTTCACTAATGACTCACCAATAGATATGGGCCCGGTCTTGACCAGCCATTTGGCCATGTCAGTTTCATTGTAAGAAATAATGACAGTCACGTAGATCTGCACACGGGAATCTTTATCCTATCGAGTAGGACATTGAGTCTACGAATGAACACTCACCAACAGATATGGGACATTCAGTCTACGAGCGTCCTAAGTTTACTAATGACTCACCAATAGATAGGGGTCCGGTCTTGACCAGCCATTTGGCCATGTCAGTTTCGTTTTAAGAAATAACGACAGCCACATAGATCTGCACACGGGAATTATTATACTATCGAGTAGGACATTGAGTCTACGAATGAACACTCACCAAATGGGACCAGCCATTTCGCCATATCGGTCTCGTTGGATGATATATTGACCGCCCTGCTGATTTGTACGCGTGAGAGGGTCTTTCTTGTTGTAAGCGCATTTGTCGTCTTCTCCTTCGTAAACCAATCGGGAAATTCAGTCTACGAGCGTCCTAAGTTTCCTAATGATTTACCAATAGATAGGGGTTCGGTCTTGACCAGTCATTTGGCCATGAACACTCACCGATAGAGATGGGTCCGTTGTTGACCAGCCATTTCGCCATATCGGTCTCGTTGGACGATATATTGACCACCCCGCTGATTTGTACGCGGGAGAGGGTCTTGTTGTAAGCGCATTTGTCCTCCTCTCCTTCGTAAACCAATCGGGAAATTCAGTCTACGAGCGTCCTAAGTTTCCTAATGATTTACCAATAGATAGGGGTCCGGTCTTGACCAGTCATTTGGCCATGAACACTCACCGATAGAGATGGGTCCGTTGTTGACCAGCCATTTCGCCATATCGGTCTCGTTGGATGATATATTGACTGCTCCGCTGATTTGAACGCGGGAGAGGGTCTTGTTGTAAGCGCATTTGTCGTCTTCTCCTTCGTAAGGGTAGTCCGACTCCGTCTCTAGGCCGCCCAATTGCTCGATCGCTCTGCGGAATTGATATAAAACTCGATGAGAAACTGTACATGACTGTATAACTGTAACTTTTGATGAAACATGTATCATCGAAAAGGGCCCTCAGTTCTTGTCAGACGTGGCGATAACGACTGTAATTTTACGATTGTTAACCCCGGAAAGGATAAAGGCGTGATTTGTGTATGTATGTATGTAGAAACTGTACTTTTATTTACTTTACCAGCCCCAACAGCCCACAGCTGGACAAGGGCCTTCCCCTATCGAGGGATATTGCCATTCCCATACTCATCACGCTTAGCAAACGTATTAGTGAGCGCAGTACAAGATTTTGCATTTACGGGGAACTCCACTGCCCATTCCCCTGGTGTTCATCCCTTTGTAGCATTTTACAACATCCACGAGTAGAATTGGGGAGATGCTTAAAAGCCAGCGCCACGGATTAGAACCAATCAATACATAAATTAGTATGCATAAAAATTCTCTTATTGCCCTTCACTCTCGTGGACAACGCTAACCACGCAATGTATTTTATTTACACACATACATACACATATCGCGCGTTTATCCCTTGCGGGGTAGGCCGAGTGTTAACGGCCGTTAGAATACGGTTGCTATCACCACGTCTGACATTTTGTTGTCGTAGTTGTTTAAGAAAACATGTGTATCATTATAGTGATAGGTTGTCAGCCTGACGCCAAAAAAGTAAATAAAAACAAGTTGTTCTATTTCACGGTGAATGAATTAAAAAAAAATTTATTTGCAACTATTATTTTTACACCATAAATAAATAGCAAAGAAACTACAGTATTCTTTTAGATGGCATGACTGAGTTATCTACTATCCTAATATCCTTATCTAAACCTATTAATTTGACAGAAAGTGACAGTGACTATCTTAAGAGGAATTGCCCGAAATTATGTCACGAATATAATATCATGGTGATCAAATTACTTGTTTATTTAAACTAGAGTCTACAGATTGGCTACACTCGGCAGAAATGTCCTGTTTGTTCAAAATGTGAATGTTTGTAAATTGTAGGTACTCAGTAGTTTCTTGGGCAAAGTAAACATGTAGTAATCACCAAACAATTCGCCACGTAAAATAAATTGTTATCATTTTAAATGTTTACAAAATTGTTACGTTCCAAATATGAACATTAAAGTATTGGAAATATTGATAACCGAGCCGGTATGATATGAATTTGTAATAAATAACAAAACATTAACTTTTCTTTTTGAATTCTGAATTTATGATTCACGTTAACTTATCTTTTTTACCGTTTTAATCGTACACGTCGAATAGGTACGTAGGGATAGATAGCTAGAAAACAACTTTTATTAGGAAACTAGCATGATTGTCTCGTTAGTTAGACAGAAGCATTTTTTTGCCTACCATACAAAAAGTACCAGCCGACCGGGTAACTTTGTATTGGAGGTTCATTTATTTTCATAATTCCGAAAAAATGTTTAGACTTAAGTTGTTCAGTTTTATGAGTTCAGACTTATATGAATGTGACGAACCTAGGATTCGGGCCAGGTTAGCCTTCGGGTTGCAGAGGTCAGATGGCAGTCGCTCTGTGTAAAAACTTGGTTCCACGTCCAATAACCTAGTTTAGGTAGTCGACTGAACAGAGAAACGGGATAAGGGTGCGTCTCCACTGAAGCGGGGCTGCGCTACGCTGAACAGCGCATGGATTGACCAATCAGGGCGCGTCTCCACTGAAGCGGGGCGTGGAATTTTGAGACTTATGATTGGTCAATTCATGCCGCGCTTAGCTTAGCGCAGCCCCGCTTCAATGGAGACGCACCCTAATGCATGAATGGTGATGCTGATGACAACATGCCTATTTTGTCATACCTGTACGCGTTGTCCGGTAGACCACCGTTGCAGCCATTGTCCAACTTATCACAGTCTACTAGTTCCTGCTCTGACAGGGAGACCAGCTTCCCGGAGTGCCTCTTCCACTGACCCTCAATGTTGCCTGTCAACAACACATCCAGTCACTTGCAATCCCTAATATACATCCAGTCACTTGCAATCCCTAATATACATACAAACATGCATACATATATCATGCCTTTATCCCTTACGGGGTATGCAGAGCGCCACGTCTGACATTTTTGAGAATTGTTTTCTAAGGTTGTTTCAGAACACACACATAGTGACAGGTTGTCAGCATGTCACCTAAAATTTGTAATACACCAATAGTCTCGAGTCCCTTAGTCGCCTCTTACGACACCCGCGGGAAGGATCTGGGGTGATGTTATTCTAAGCCGGCATCACACGGCATCAATCCCTAATATACAGGGTGTACAAATAACCGCTAAGATTTTAAGGGGTGATCCCATAAAACGGAACTGAACTTTCCCTAAGGAAAATCGGTAAAAATATGAATACATAATGTACTAGTCGAAGGGAGGTCTAAAATATATTTTACTATTTTGACCTGTTTCTTAGGGAAAGCTGGCTTACCCCTTAAAATATTTGCAAATGATTTTTTACACTATCCCGCTTGACTCTGCGGTAGGTTGCCTGGTAGAAATTGCTACCTCAGCAATAAGGCCGCCAATATTGTACCGAATTTTCTTCTATTGTACTTTCCTTTGTTTTGTGTTTTGTACAAATAAAGCATTTGTATTGTATTGTCCGAAAAAGAAGGTGGTTCTGTGGTTCGAAGTGCACGTTAAGTCGTTGCCGTCTATGATACCTTAGACAGCGGCAGTTTCACAATCATGTCAGAGGTCTACTGGTAAAAGTAGTTGGGAAACTCTTGATACCAGGGTTCAATGGATCATTCATTGACTTGGTGTCCTGCGCGATAGAAGGTCATCTATTATAGCTCGCTGGGCATAACATAACTTTATCCACTCGTATTTGAGCCAGTTCACTTTAATTGAGGGGGGGAATTTATCACAGAGTAGATACATAGAAGAGATTGCGTATGACGTTTTCTATAAGAAATCGAATGAAGCTAGCGTGCGGGGGGAGGGGAGCATGAGAGGAGGACACCGGCAGTATCGCCAACCAATAGCGCGTAGTAATTGAACTGGAGTCTGTGACGTCACGACCTACGTGATTCACGTCTCACGGCCTGATTGAGGGCTAGTGTTCTTTGTGTTTGATTCGTGGAATTTATGAACAGTAAATAAATGAAATAATGCGAAAATAAGATTTTGTTGTGGAGCTAATGCTTTCTTTGTTCAAATCATTTGGTTATTTTATATTCATCCAGGTAAAAAAAAATCTCCGCAAGGGATAAAGACGTGATATGTGTATCTATGTGTAAAATTTTAGTCTCAATGCAAACCACTTAATGATTTAATTGAAGCAAAATTAGATTTAGACGGGCACATTATGAAAAATACATTAATTACCTGTAACACTGAAGGCCCAGCAGCTGCCGCAGCCGCCCTGGTTCTTGACTTCAGTGACAGCGCCGTGCTCCCTCCAGTCGAAGGAGACCGGCAGGTCCACGTCCGGGATCTCCGCCTTCGGCATCGGCACCTGGTTCTCATCGCGCAGTGACACATCCAGCCCCAAGTACCTCCTCCTGAACTCTTCCGACGTCAAGTCCGCGAACTGCGTCACCGCATACCTAGCCGTACCCATCTCATGCACGTTCAACTCGTGAATTTTCAACACGTTCTGTGCGAATATCGCGAAACGCTTCTGCGTCTCCTCGCGATCCTCTAGGTAACTCGGCTTGTGGCGAACGATGAAGTGCGAGAACAGTTCTTGCGCCTGCACTTGATGGAAGATCTCGCTCACGGCGTCGTCCTGGTGGTCGCAGGTCACTCGGTAGCTCGGCGCGTGGTTCGTCCACGGGCGCACCCACACGTTCGCGCGGCAGAATTTACGTTGCTCTATAAGCGGATCCAACTTGCAGTTCTCCTCTACACTTAATGCCATGCACGTCGAATATCCGACTTCCATCTTTATCTTATAGTGTACGCCTGCGACCATTTGCTTCTCCAACGAAAATATTCTGACAACAATTTGTCTTCGGGGATGTCGATATTTGTACTCAATTCGTTTTAAAGCTTCTTTGGCAAGAGCTGTGGCAGATTGCGCGGTCTCCAATTCCATGTTTGCTTCATCTGCTTTCATATAATGTTTAAAGTTATAAAACTTTTCTTTTTGTAAATAACTGTTGTCCACTTTTTTATTTGATATTTCTGTAGGTGTTTTCTTTCCTTCAAGATTTTTATTCACAACTTCTAGAGTAGATATTTTCTCTAAGCTGTCCCTGTTATAGTTCAGGCTGCGTTTACTTTTCTTGTTCTCGACCGAATCGGTCTCTTCAGAGTCGTCTTCATTGTTGCAATATACATCGATATTCTTTTTTTTCAGCCATGGACGATCCCATATTGCTGCACGACAGTAAAGTGTTGTATTTGTTATTACGTCACAAAATTTTTGTTTTGCAACACTAGATGGACATGTAGTAGGCGAGGAAGTAAAATCTATAACAGTTTTTTGTCCTGATACAATCTGAGTAACTACGTGGTCTACTGTAATCACCTTATGAAAAGATTCACTTCTCTTGAGTTTTTCAAATCTTCGCAGCGCTTCTGTAGCTAGAGTCGCATATTTAGGGTCAGTAGGATCCTCTATTTTTTCACCACCAGATTTCCTGCCAGTATAGTGAGCGTTATTAAGTCGCTTTATATTCCTTACCGCACTTAACAAATGCACTTCTCTTTTTTGCCTTGATTGAATTGGACTACAGTTTACATCAATTTCTTTTTTGTTGTGCCAGGGTTGCTCCCAAACTTCTGAATGACACTCAAATACATTAGCAGGCCCTTGAACTGTGAAGTCAATGAATGTCTTCCTACCAGCAACGACCTGGGTTCGAACTTTTTTTATTTCAATAATCTTGTGCTCAGCAGAACTTCCTGACAAAGAGACATATTTGGCCAAGGACTCTTGTGCTAGTTGCGTGTATTGAGGGTCTTTTGGATCCTTATCTGAAGTTCCACCAGGTACTTGTCTCTTCTGCCTTGTAACTGAAGCGCTACATTCTACATCTATTTCTTTTTTTTTGAGCCAGGATTGTTCCCAAACTTCTGAATGGCAATCCAGTAAATCAGACGGCCCTTGGACTGTGAAGTCAATGAATGTCTTCGTGCCTGCAACGACTTGGGTTTGCACTTTTTTTATTTCGAAAATTTTATGCTCATCAGTACTTCCAGACGAAGACACATACTTAGCCAAGGACTCTTCTGCAAGCGTCTTATATGTAGGGTCTTGCGGGTCTTGTTCTGATAGTCCACCCGTTAATTGTCTCTTTTGCCTTGAAACTGTAGGATTACATTTCACATCAATTTCTTTTTTGTTGAGCCAGGGTTGCTCCCAAATTTCTGAATGACACTCAAATACATTAGCAGGCCCTTGAACTGTGAAGTCAATGAAAGTTTTCCTACCAGCAACGACCTGGGTTCGAACTTTCTTTATTTCAATAATCTTATGCTCATCAGTACTTCCAGACGAAGAGACATATTTGGCCAAGGACTCTTGTGCTAGTTGCGTGTATTGAGGGTCTTTTGGATCCTTATCTGAAGTTCCACCAGGTACTTGTCTCTTCTGCCTTGTAACTGAAGCGCTACATTCTACATCTATTTCTTTTTTTTTGAGCCAGGATTGTTCCCAAACTTCTGAATGGCAATCCAGTAAATCAGACGGCCCTTGGACTGTGAAGTCAATGAATGTCTTCGTGCCTGCAACGACTTGGGTTTGCACTTTTTTTATTTCGATAATTTTATGCTCATCAGTACTTCCAGACGAAGACACATACTTAGCCAAGGACTCTTCTGCAAGCGTCTTATATGTAGGGTCTTGCGGGTCTTGTTCTGATAGTCCACCCGTTAATTGTCTCTTTTGCCTTGAAACTGTAGGATTACATTTCACATCAATTTCTTTTTTGTTGAGCCAGGGTTGCTCCCAAATTTCTGAATGACACTCAAATACATTAGCAGGCCCTTGAACTGTGAAGTCAATGAAAGTTTTCCTACCAGCAACGACCTGGGTTCGAACTTTCTTTATTTCAATAATCTTATGCTCATCAGTACTTCCAGACGAAGAGACATATTTGGCCAAGGACTCTTGTGCTAGTTGCGTGTATTGAGGGTCTTTTGGATCCTTATCTGAAGTTCCACCAGGTACTTGTCTCTTCTGCCTTGTAACTGAAGCGCTACATTCTACATCTATTTCTTTTTTTTTGAGCCAGGATTGTTCCCAAACTTCTGAATGGCAATCCAGTAAATCAGACGGCCCTTGGACTGTGAAGTCAATGAATGTCTTCGTGCCTGCAACGACTTGGGTTTGCACTTTTTTTATTTCGATAATTTTATGCTCATCAGTACTTCCAGACGAAGACACATATTTAGCCAAGGACTCTTCTGCAAGCGTCTTATATTTAGGGTCTTTCGGGTCTTTATCTAAAGGTTCACCCGGCATTTGTCTCTTTTTCCTCGAAACTCTAGGATTACATTTCACATCAATTTCTTTTTTGTTGAGCCAGGCTTGCTCCCAAATTTCTGAATGACACTCAAATACATTAGCAGGCCCTTGAACTGTGAAGTCAATGAATGTTTTCCTACCAGCAACGACCTGGGTTCGAACTTTCTTTATTTCAATAATCTTATGCTCATCAGTACTTCCAGACGAAGACACATACTTAGCCAAGGACTCTTCTGCAAGCGTCTTATATTTAGGATCTTTCGAGTCTTGTTCTGATAGTCCTCCTGTTAATAATTCTCTCTTTTGCCTTGAAACTGTAGGATTACAATTCACATCAATTTCTTTTTTGTTGAGCCAGGGTTGCTCCCAAACTTCTGAATGACACTCAAATACATTAGCAGGCCCTTGAACTGTGAAGTCAATGAATGTCTTCCTACCAGCAACGACCTGGGTTCGAACTTTTTTTATTTCAATAATCTTGTGCTCAGCAGAACTTCCTGACAAAGAGACATATTTGGCCAAGGACTCTTGTGCTAGTTGCGTGTATTGAGGGTCTTTTGGATCCTTATCTGAAGTTCCACCAGGTACTTGTCTCTTCTGCCTTGTAACTGAAGCGCTACATTCTACATCTATTTCTTTTTTGTTGAGCCAGGATTGTTCCCAAACTTCTGAATGGCAATCCAGTAAATCAGACGGCCCTTGGACTGTGAAGTCAATGAATGTCTTCGTGCCTGCAACGACTTGGGTCTGCACTTTTTTTATTTCGATAATTTTATGCTCATCAGTACTTCCAGACGAAGACACATACTTAGCCAAGGACTCTTCTGCAAGCGTCTTATATGTAGGGTCTTGCGAGTCTTGTTCTGATAGTCCACCCGTTAATTGTCTCTTTTGCCTTGAAACTGTAGGATTACAATTCACATCAATTTCTTTTTTGTTGAGCCATGGTTGCTCCCAAACTTCTGAATGACACTCAAATACATTAGCAGGCCCTTGAACTGTGAATTCAATGAATGTCTTTTTACCAGAAACGACCTGGGTTCGAACTTTCTTTATTTCAATAATCTTGTGCTCATCAGTACTTCCAGACGAAGACACATACTTAGCCAAGGACTCTTCTGCAAGCGTCTTATATGTAGGGTCTTTCGAGTCTTGTTCTGATAGTCCACCCGCTAATTGTCTTTTTTGCCTCAAAACTGTAGGATTACAATTCACATCAATTTCTTTTTTGTTGAGCCAGGGTTGCTCCCAAATTTCTGAATGACACTCAAATACATTAGCAGGTCCTTGAACTGTGAAGTCAATGAATGTCTTCTTACCAGAAACGACCTGTGTTTGAACTTTCTTTATTTTAATTATCCTATGCTCATCAGTACTTCCTATAGAAGACACATATTTAGCTAAAGATTCTTCTGCTAACTGTGTATACGAAGGATCATTTACGTCTTTTTCTTTTAGGCCTCCTAGTTGTCTTCTTTGGTCTGATTTACCACTAGAAGCACTTCTCTTTACACGAAATTGATCAGGATGACAGGACACATCTATTTCTTCTCTGCCCTTCCAAGGCTGTTCATATATTTCTGCAAAGCAGTTTAAAACTATACTGGAATCATCTATGACGCATTGTTCTGAATTGCCTTTGGGCTCCCCACGTCTGTCGACTTCACAAATCGTCGGTGATGCTTTAAATTTTATTCCCGTTTTAATTCCAGATACCACTTGTGTGTTTACTTCCTGAATGTTTACAACTTTATGATACTTTGACTTCCGTGTTTTCCTGACGTATTTTTTCAAAGACTTTTCTGCGAGTTCCCTGTATTGTGGCTTGTCTGAATCTTGTGTTATTCTGCCACCAGGCATTCCTCTTTTTCTACTTAATTCTTTTGCATTAACTTGGCTGTTAACTTTCATCATTTTGTTATTTAAATCTGAACCGTACTTTCTTTTCATTCTTATTATTTCATCATGAACTTCTTTATCCGCAAGTCCAGCAAAATCAAAAAAGTTTATTAGCTCGTCAATAGCTTTTTTCTTATCTTCGGGTAAATTCGGATCAATATTGTTTTGTCGTAGCTGTTGCGTTGGATTATGTTCAATAGGTTTTGCAGCCTCCAAATTCGTGGATTCAATTTTAGTTATGTCCATTTGAGTTGACTTAGAAACTACATTATAATTATTATCGGTAGATTGATCTACACTTGGAATAATTTGTTCTTCTAATTCCTTAATTTGATTATCAGTAAGGGTTCTTTCAGTAGCTGGTTTAGCTTGCACTTCAATATTGTGTATCGCTTTTACAATTTCCTCACCTCCTCCGGATGAATCATATTGAGAAGTTGGACTAACGATATCATTACTTTGATTATTAAAGTTAGCTTCAGACAGTTCATTTTCATCAAATAGCCATTCATCTGTGCAATTATTAGAAACTATTGCCCTGAATTTTGAACCATCGGGCAATTTCTGCCAAGGCTTTTCAAGGACAGAAATTCGGCAGGTTTTTTGGAACTTGCAGTCATCTGAATCATTTGTCGTACAGTTGTCGTAATCAATTGCAAGAGTCATGATGTATCTGACGCCACCAACTACCTGTAAATAAAATTCTATATTAATTAGTTGAGCACTTTTCTCAATCATTTTATTTCAAAAAACAGATTTTTTTAACGGTACAAATGCGGTTACTACGAAAATATCTAAAGTTGGCATCTAACTCAAGTGCTGTCATGATAAACCACGTCAAAGTCGATAGAAAAGCGTGTTTAAGTCGCGTTTAATCAAACAACCTCAAATACACATCTCAGTTTAAAGATATTTATTTCTCATTAAAGACTACAAGTAAGTCACTTAACATGAGAACTTAATCTCATCAAAAAATCCGGAAAACCTTGCAAATTCATGGTTTGTACGAATCACATTATACGTATTTAAAAAGTGTATTTATTTTGGAAAAAATGTTGTAATAGTGAGTAAAATAAGGTGTATAAATCTTAATGAGTACGTCCCACATACGAAATAGTTATAGGTTTCGTGTTTTATCAAATCACAAAATCGAAAGTGTCTCGATTTCTCTGATGAGAAGTATATTTTCTCAAAATTCAAGAGCCAGTTGTTTATTTTCTGCAAATGACCGGGGTCCTAAGTCTGCTAAATGAAAATCGTTTCAGTTGGATGTCGATTGGATCTCAGTTGGATGATTACGGTCATTTTGTAGTCTACTAACAGTTTAAAGTATAGAAAAATCACAATGACAATTGAATGACAGTTGAGTTTCGATGACAAAAAATAGCAGACTTGGGGGCCAGCTGCCATTGATCTTGAAACTTGCCTGGACTTGTCTCTCGACGAGCAGCACGGCGTTGAGCGCGTGCCGGGTGTTGGGCTCGCGCCGGTCCAGCTGCTTGACGCCCAGTGTTGCCAACTCGTGCACGCCGCTCGCCGCGGGGTCCACGATCGACGCGCAGCCGATGCAGGGCGCCGGCCTGTCTCGGGGGACTGCGATGAACTGCTCGCCGGATGAAGACTGTAAAAATGTAGCTTTATAGAAACAAATTAGGCTTATCGCGTCTGTATGTATGTTTACTACACAACGGATTTTGATGCAGTTTTTTAAATAGATAGAGTGGTTAAAAGAGGCAGGTTTTAATGTATAATAGTTGCCAGGAAAATATCTTATTCATGAAAATGAGTAACTGCGGGCGCAGCCGCTGGGCGGGCAGCTAGTAGTCAATAATTCCACACTTTGACAGCCATTTATTGGATGGCCGCGTCGTGTCTTTAATTTTATTGCGTTGCGGACTCTATCTAGTACCAACGAATACTAACTCAGCTAGTGTTCTTCTTCTCTTCTTTCTTTTCGTATGGAACACCAAGTCGTCCAACGACCCGATAAATCCTAGTGTCAGAATTTTTCAACCGCCTACTACAAGTTCAAGTAGGCTTCTGACATGATTGTGTAAGTCTAAGTAATCACAGACAGCAACCGGGACCTACGGCTTAACGTGCTATCCGAAACACGGAACCATCTTACATACAGACAATCGGGTGGATCAGCCCGCAATGTCCTAACCAGACTAGGAACAAAGTCACAAAGTGATAAATATCAACTTTTGTGATCACTCACAAATCACCACCGAGAATCGAACCCGGAACCTTCTGCGTCAAAGGCAGTCCGACTACCACTGCGGCACATCGGTCGTCACCTAGCTAGTAATATGTGGTTAGCCTACGGACACGTATTTTTGAATTTGAAGAAAGATTTGCGCGGTTTACTACGATGATGGCTGAATAGTATAATTTACTCGTCACATAACCTATAATAGTTCAGTCGGTCAGATGGCGTCGCGACACTAGCGACCAACCAGTCGACTCGGCTCGCTTACATGCTGTGAGGTGAGGTCAGCCAGGCCAGCCCAGAGGCAGTGCCTTTATTTTATTTTTTATATCACACTCGTGCCCCGTTTCTACTAGGAACATAAAATTGTTACAAAAAAGAGAAAATGGTGTCTGTCAATTTTCTCATTTATACAATCATTAATTGAATTAATTAATCAATAAATTGAAATTCATTGAAATCTTGATATTGATTTAAATCTTGAAATCGAACTAAGAGTGGTCGTGACACTATCTGAGCGAATGAAGCTTAAAAAAAGGCAATTTAATTTTTCTTAAATTAATAAAAATAGGAATAGTAGTATATCGTCTGATACGAGGCTGCTATAGTCGCAGATTTTTCTAAGTTTTTCGTTAGTTTGCAATCAATATGCTGTATGGTGCCGGCTTAGAATAGCATGACCCTATTTCTTTCCCGACCTGTCACTACAGTGATATACGAATCATCTATAAGAGCCCTTAATTTCTGTCAGACGTGGAGATAAATGCTCTGCCTAACTAGCAAGGGATAAAAGCGTGGTTGTGTGTGTTGTGCAATCAATACTTTTCACAGAATCAGTTCTATCACTACAACGTGAACAACATAACAGACATTGGGATTTCCAGTTAGAATGACAAACTATAGAATAATGAATGATGCAGTACCTATTTTTAAAACGTTCCATGCATGATGCATTGTCAATCGTAGAACGTGAGAAAAAAAGGTAAGTAAAGTAGGTACCTACTGGAACGATTATATCGCAGGATTTTGATTTCGTGTATTATCAGTTGCCAAACTAAGCAAAAATGATTTGTAGTTTCAAGTTTTTGATCATAAACCCTGAACTACCTAGTTCAGATTTTTGATCGAAAGCTAATTCGTTTCAGTCGTGTGTTTTTGAATTTTTTCATATACTTCTCTGATCTTCTGCCCATACTGAGTTGCCGGTATCGATCACCAGTATTTTTATCTACTTAGATTTTTAGATAGACTTTCAATTAGTTGCATCTCTTTTTGTGTGGGACACCGAGTCGTTCATGAACCCTAGGGTCAGAATTTTTCAACCGTCTTTTTTATTTTCATCTATAGGAAATTACTGGTGAGCTTTTACATCATTCGCACCGAGCGAGCGCCATCAACTAAGAACTAAGCGTACAAAAAAAACCCAATAACATAAAAAACGATAAATAACAAGCAATGTACCTTTGTTAAATATTGTAACCTCATTCTATAGTAGGTAGGTATGTTGGCGCAAGTGCGCGATAGATAAGTAATCAGTTGTTGGCGATGACTTGGTCAGGTCAGAATCACTACATAGTATAAAGCAAAGTCGCTTTTCACGTCTGTCTGTGTGTATGTAGGCTTAGATCTTTAGAACTAAACAACGGATTTTGGTGCAGTTTTCTATATTAGATTAGGGTGATTCAAGAGGAAGGTTTAAGTGTATAATACTTGCCGGGAAAACAACAGGTTCACACGGGAAAATAAGGTCACAGCGGGCGGAGCCGCTGGGCGGGCCGCTAGTTTATTCATATTGTACAAGTTTATTATCAAACAAAACATGTTGGGTATATTTTGTTTATGCGTCAGAGATTCGTTAGCTTTGCTAAAGGAATAGGACGAGTTATTAAACGACATTGAAAAAAAAAGGAGGCGCGTTTGGCTGAACCGATTTTATGCGGTTTTCATCAAAGTGTAGAAAATAAAGGAGTTAGCCCTATATTCCCGTTCGTCACCCCCTTGTCGACCACCGGGGTGGTCATTGTTCCCGATCGTCACCCCGGTGACCAACGGGAATAGTTCGTCACCCCATTCGCAGGAGATTCTACTAAAGCTTTACTTACACAGGGAAATATACGGGTAATTAAGTAGAAAGCTGATTATACTGGTGATTAGTATTTGATAATTACTTATTATTTTCGTAACGATATTTCAAGTCGTATGGAGTGACGAACTATTCCCGTTGGTCACCGGGGTGACGATCGGGAATAATTCGTCACCCAGGTGGCCAACAGGGGGGGGTGACGAACGGGAATTAAGGGTTACAGCGAGCACAGCCGCTGGGCGGGCCGCTAGTATTAACGTAAAAGGAAACGTTGGTCCTTGGCATGTATGAAATTTTGACAAATATGATCCACAGAACCACTGCTCTAGTACATCGGGCAGCAAAGTTATGGGGGTTCAAAAAAACGAGGAGAAAAAGTCGCGGTTCAAGTGGCTCGTCTTGGCGCATAACTACCTATCCTACCTACTGTAATGCGCTTGTACCTACACACTTATTTCTGTCTATGTGGTAATAAATACTTTAATATCGGTGCATTCCTTTCATTGAATGCATGCATTCTTGCTAAACCTTGATCCAGAAAGTATGTAAATACACTGATAAACTAAACAATTTTTTAAGGGTTGTCGCAGACTACAGGACATTTTTCGCGCGGATTTTTCACATGAAATTCGTAAATGAACTCTGTTGTAATTGAAATAAAGTTGACACACTCACTTTATCGTAACCGCTTCAGGTGAAGTGCACCACGCGCGTATCGCCCGCAACATTCCGCTTTAACCTTTTTACGTAAAAGGATTTTTTAATTTTGTTTATTTAGTTTCTAGTAGGCGGCGGTCGGTGCATATGATGGAAAAGCTCAGCAGCAATTTCCCATAGAAAGGGGTGATAAATGAAAATGAGAAATTGAAATTATCTTATATATATTTTCATTATCTTACTAATATATAAATGCGAAAATTTGTAGGTTTGTTTGTTACTCCTTAGGTGGGTCTCCATTGAACGTGCAGTCTCAGATGCTCGCTGCCACGCGCAGCATGCGTCGCAATGCGGGGTCGGTGTGGACGGTTTTTCGCCCGAGCATGAGAATTTTAACATGCGCTGCTCAGGCGAAACACGTCCACACCGACCGCGCAATGCGCCGCATGCTGCGCGCGGCAGTGAGCATCTGAGGCTGCTCGTTCATTGGAGACCCACCTCTTCACGCAAAAACTGCTGAACCGGTTTTCATGAAATTTAGCGCACATATAGAGAGGAACTTGGATTAACACATAGGATAGTTCTTGTCCCGAAAATATGTTCCTGTCTGTGATGAAAATGAAAACCGACTTCCACGAGCCGCGGCATCCGCTAGTGAGAATAATAAAGCACTGTGAGTGCATTAAAATCCCAGTAAATAGGGGTGACGGTTTTTATTGTACACTAAACTTGACAGGTGATCCCTCAATCTGAAGAAGAGTCTCCTAGTTCGAACAAGTGTTGTTCGAACAACTATCAGCCCAAAAAAATCCTCATTATGTATTATCTTTGAATGCGCGTATGTTGCATGTCCCCATTTCACTATCACAGAACAGATATACTTTAATAATAAGTTCCCAATTAAAGTGTAATCAAATCATAATTAGTCTCGAGTGTTATTGTAATTACTAATAGATTCAAAACTAGTATGATTAATTATAATGTTGAGAGAAATTCAGCTTACTGTATGATGCAAGCAGTTGATTAGGACTATTAAGTAGGTAGGTATTAGATAAAATACACCTTAACTACAAAAAAGTTGAATGTGCATTGTCTTCCTGAAAAAAGGTTTTTTTAACTTGTTTAATGCAAGTCTAACTTTTTTGTGGTACCCTTAGGGCTTTGTACCCCAAGAGTCAAAAAGAGACTACTACTGAGACTTTGATGACTGTCTGTCTCTCAATTCATTGCTGAGACTATCATTTTAATAACTAACACACGCATATCACGCCTTTATCCTTCGGGGGGTAAGCAGAGCGTTAACAACCATTTAATTACTGTAGTGATCGCCACATCTGACAAATATTTGAGGGTAATTTCAGATAAATAGTGTAATAATAATAAACACTTACCATATTCTCAGTTTGAACTTCATTCTCAAGTTGAATAGGCCCATCCACAGTAGTCACGTCAGCCACAAGTTCCTCCAAGTTTTCGGTGGAGTTCTCAGCAAAGTCGGTGCATTGGCAATCGTTGACTGAGATCTGTCCTTTCTCATCTTCGTTGAGGATTCCGGTACAATTTTTGTATTCGGTGAGGGCATTGTTTTTCTCCAGTGCCCTTACTTTTATTTCCACATAGTATTTTTTATTGCTCTGTACAAAGAAATAACAGTTTTGAGATTACTAGATTAATTACTAGATTGTCCCGACGGCGTAGTGTAGCGTAGCGGATAGTGCCTTCTACGCCTGAGGGTCATGGATTCGAACCCCACCGGACACAAATATTAGTTATGTCAATTTTCAAATATTTGTGCCCAGTCTGGGTGTTTTCTATGTATAGTATGTATATAAGGTGTAAAAATATTAGCTGCAAATATTTTGAGGGGTGAATCAGCCCATGAAACTGAACAACTTTCCCCAAGAAACAATTATGGACCTCCTATACAAAATGTAGCAGCCGAGTGAGTCAACTGTATGGGAAGTCCAAAATGTTTAATCATATTTCAACTTATGTTCCTTGGAAAGTTGTTTAGTTTCGTGGGCTGATTCACCTCTTAAAATAAATGCAGCGAATTTTTTAACACCCTGTATTTGTTGGCATTGTAACTACAGTTCATCAGCCATAAAAGATACAGTGACTAACAGCCACCCAACAGAACCAACCCCTATACAAATCCTACTTCCTATAAATATTATAAATGCAAAATTTTGTATCTATGTTTGCTACTCCTAAAATTTTTCTAAGTCCCAAAATAAAACTTTTCTCCAAAATTTTTTTTTCATGTTTTTTCAACATTTTGTAGGGTCCCGAAGCATATATTCCAACTCCCCTTCACTGCCCCGAAAAGTATACTCTGACCTCGTCTTGTATAAACCACATACAATTTATAAGAAATGACCTAAATTGGTTGAGTTGTTTTTGAGAAAGAAAAAGTTGCACTATTTCCACAAATAATGTTTTACTTTGTCTTGTCTTGATCTTAAGTCTGATCGTAAGTCTTTTCTGCTGAATGAAGGAGCTGACCCTATAAACCTCTTTGGTAACAATACCCAGTGGTGGTTTTTTTACCCAGTCATCTAGCAAATTATAGCAAAAACTTAATTAACATTCAGAAGTCATGCACTGACTGGAAACCTTGATAGCATTTATGATAATAGAAAAGGTCTCAATAAACGATAACCTTCAGAAATCACGCAGTTATCAAAAATGTAAGTGGGTAACTTACTATTTCCACAGCCTTTAAAAGATCAACTTCATCATAAACAAAGGGCTGTTCAGGCAGCCAGTTCAAATGATTTACTAATGCATTTGTATACTTGTCCTCACTAAAGTCACACAAACCAATAGAAATAAAACTAAATTGTAAAAATAAAACACAAATTAGACGCATTGTCATGTCGCGACTAAGTAGTCATCGCAACAAATGAAAATAAAATAGATCAAGTAGTGACGAATAAAGTATTCAACAAAATAAACAACAATTTACGCGTGAAATACCGGAGAAGGAAATCGCGAAACTCAACGAGGAAAGTGTTTATAAATAAAGGTGAAATAAAGTTGGAATTATCATAAAACGTCACAAACAAACACATACACACTAACCACTTTTGACATTTGAGTGTTGCCAACGACGTATCCAGCTGCTCACCAGAAGCGATGATTTCATAAAACAGAATAAGCGCAAAATTGTCAAAAGCTTACAAATAATTGTCATGGTAAATTGCCGATTAATAAAGTTGAAATTCAGTCTTAAATCGACAGGAAAAATTGCTAGTATATTCTATGCAAAATTGCGACAATTTGTCGCTATTGTAAATGCATAAAACTACAAACTTGTAGGTTTTCTGCTTGAGAATTGAAAAATAAAAACTAGTATTCCAAGAACTCGATAGATGGCGTTGAACCGACTATGTAACTAATTTTTTTTTGTAGATTCCAAAGCCAGAATACAAAAAAAACATTGCAACCATACTGCCATACACTGACTACTTTCGTTCCAAATGAGAATCCAAGTTAAAAAAAAAAACAAAAACTCCGTTCTTTGCGGTAACATACCGAGCACACTGAGAATAATAATAATAAAAAAGAAATGAAAATTCCCTAAAAACCATGGTCGAGCGAGTAAAACAATGCGACGCGTAGGTTGGCAATTTCAAAAAAAAAATGTACATCCTGATTTTTACCTGTCCCCCACATTGCGTATTTTTTTCAAGGTGTTTTCTTAATTGTTTGTACTTTTTATTTATATTTCCCCAAAAATATAGTTTAAAGTCTGCTATTTAACATTAAATATTTCGTGCTATCATTTATAGTTTAATTTATATTAAATAATATACCCCAGGGCGAACCAGTTTTTTGGCTGTCCCCACCACAGTTTGCGAAAAAGACGGTTGGATTTAATTATATTCTTCCAAGAAGACCCCCACACATTTTATATTTTTTAGAATGGCAATGCTTTATGCTTCCGAAATAAGGGATTTCAAACTTTAAATATGTTGAAATAGAATTTATAATAATTTTTGAATATTGTCCCCAATTTTGTCCAGTCACGAAACGTCAGTTTTGTTACCTTGATTTATAATAAAAAATATTAAAGATATTGGTAGGTTTTCTTGAAAATAGTAACATTATTTAATCGTCTAGCCATAGGCCATTTTACTGTGGCTCTGCCATTTGCAACGGGATCGTGAGACGTGCAAGTCGAGGTACGTACGAAAGTTTCAGAAAATTTGTCGGGTTAGTTACCACTGTAGTTCTTGAACACTTTATGGCATGCTATTAAGCGCGTGTTTTCAATTTTCAATAAATTATGAAGATTAAGTGTTAAAAATTTGATAAACTAAATGTTTTTTGGCGATTTTTACTGATATTTTAATCCAAATTCGGAGTCCGATGTTACCTCCATTTTGTTACCCATTTTGCTGGTAACCTATATGCTGACAGGCAAAGTAACAAAACTGACAGCTAAAGCTGAGTTTACATGGTGCCAATTGTAAATAATATATTATTTTATTTATTTAAGGTGCTCGATAATAAAAATAAGATATTTTAGATAAAGGCTTGTTACTGTTTTATTTTAGTTTTTTTTGTTTGGTTATGTTCCAGTTTTCTTTTTAAGTGATCTTTTTAAATATATATACGGACTTTCAGTGCCAAATTAAAATAACAGTTCGGTAAAAGCTCATACAGATATGTATTGAAATAATAAAATAAATCTCATTCATTTATTAAATAAAATCAAAACGTAAAGAATTTTCAAATTAACTATATTATTAGATTTTTTTTGGATGTTAACTTTACCTAAAATCAGTAACAAATACTCAATATAAATACAATGAACAATGGCACGTTATACTAGTTTATTCCCAATAAGTATGCGGCGTGTAACCCTAACCTTACAATTTTGTGACTGTCCATTTTGTTACTTTGGTTACAGTTATTTGCGTATTTTTGATATTTTTAGTACGATTTTAATTGTTTTCCGTATTATTTTATAAAACTTTAATGTAAGTTTATCAGTTCAAATAATATTTGTTACAATTTTATAACGCATTGTTGTAAAAAAATGAAAATATGATCTGGTTTGGTGACCAGGGTAACCAAACGGACCTATTTTTTGCTTCACTGAAAAAAATAAAGACTTTTGGACCATTTTACAATTTTTTAAAGATAGTTGAATAAACAAAGTAATCGAAAAACATATAAAATAACTAGGTTTAACTTTATTTTGTGAGATAACATGCTTCAAAGGTGGTAACAAAACTGACTGACCATAATGACCTGTATTCCTATTTTACTGAATATCTCTTAAAATACTGAATAAATTACAAAACAAACATTATATTTAGATACATTATTAAATGCAGATTCTATTTTTCAAAAAAAATTGTCATTATATCAACATAAATTATGTCGACCACTTTTTCGAAAGGGTACAATTTTTTTTGAAATTGCCCAGGTAGGTCGCGTACGGCTGGATCCTTGCTCTGGCGAGGTTGATTGTTGGTCGAGAGTGTACGTACAATACGACATTGTAATGCGCAGCGTATTAATCGCTGACATATCAATTCCAGCTGAGAACATGTTGGACATGATAACGTTTTCGTTGAGGTAGCGGTAACTCCTTACAGAAGCTGTATCTTCTTAAAGAAGGTGTAAAAAAATTAGCTGCAAATATTTTATGGGGTGAATCAGCCCATGAAACTGAACAACTTTCCCCAAGGCACATAGCTTGAAATATGAAAAATTTTTTTGGGCCTCGTATCATCGAGGTAATATGTACTAGCGTACTAGAGGAGGCACCGCAACTTCACTTTTTGTAACACGCGTTAGAGTCTATGCGCCCGAACTCGCTTAGTTTGAGCCCACCGCTTGCCGCGACGTCACGTGTCAGTGCTAGTTTCAAAATGCCTGCTTGTGTACTAAGATACTGCTCAAACAATTCGAGAACCACAAGCAAAGCCCAAGGAGTAACATTTCATATGTAAGTTACCTAATTTTATCAGTAAACCATGCATCGGAATATTATTTTCATAATTTTGTAAAAAATCACCGCGCGCTCGGAAGCGGCGGCCATATTTCGGCGAAAATCATAGATTAACAACATTACAGTATGTACAGACGTGACACTTAAGATGAGTCATTTTAATAAAAAACAGTCAATTTGCTAGGAAATGTTATTATAGTATAGTATTGTAAATATTTATACTTTTAACTGACTACGCAAAGTGAAAATGAGGTTCAACTTAATAAATATTTCCGTTCTTGCTGTTTATTTTTATTTGAACTTGTTTAAAGGTTTCCGCATCCGGGCCATGAAAAAAGAGAGGCGTGGATGAAATTTGTACAGAAAGATTGCAGCGAAGAAACGTTGTTGCCAAATAAATTATTCACGGATCACTACACAAAACGACAAAACTTACAAAACTTGTTTTATTTAGAGGAAATTAAAATATAATATTAGATAATATACTCTTTTTATTATATTCCCGATCATTAGTTCCTACTGAAAGTGTCAAGTAGACGTAATGCACAATTTGTCGCATCTGCGCGCATTACTCGTTATCTATGACTTGCCCCACCGCTCCCGCGTGTCCCGCGCGGGCCCCGCCGCAAGGTCGCGCGCAATGCTTTCATTGGGAATAGCTACTCCAGGGGGCCAATCGCGCTAATGTTGAACGATAATACCAAAACCAAACCGCAGCCAAAAACGCTACGTTACGCACTTTTCGTATCGCGCTAATTGTTTGAGCGGAAACGTTTCGACTTTTCTTTGGAAGTTACGTTGATATAGCGAACGTTCGAACTTTTGGTGTGCATCGGTATCGCGCAAATTTTTGACAGCGTATTTAATCACAACCGTTACGTTGGGAACGTCTCAAACGCTGTCAAATGAACGTTTTTGTAAAAGTTCCTCTCGAGCAGCTTTTTCTGACACGTTTGACGATCGTTGGTGGATTTTATTACGGTTTCAACCCAAAAAAGGAAGGAAATCATGAAAATTTGCTGTGGGGCTCTATCTCCACACCATTGAAAGTGTCCATGAGGTAGATGTGACCAAGAAGAAGCCTTGACCCGCCGTTCGACCTATAGGTACATGATGTTAGCAAAAGTACTGACTTCCTTTTAAAGGATGAACCAGCCCATGAAATTGAACAACTATCCCCAAGAGACGTAGGTAATATGAAAATAAATTTTGGACCTCACATACAAACTGACTCAGTCGGTTAGTACATACATTTAGTATGAGAAATCCAAAAAAATTCGATCTGTTCCTAGGGCAAAGTTGTTCAGTTTCAAGGGCTGGTTCATACCTTGTAAGGAAGTTAGTACTTTTCCTGACACCTTGTATTTTTAGGGTAAACTTGTTTAGTCAATGAGACTGGTTCACACCTTAAAATATTTGCAGATGATTTATTTCATCCGTATTATATGCATGAACTTATAGTAGTAGAATCACCTCAAGTGATGAACTATTTCCAATGGTCATGGGGGCGACCATCGGTAACAGTGACCATCCTGGTGGTCGACAAGGGGGGTGACAAGTGGGAACTAAGGCTGTCTAGCTGAGGGTGCAGTGAAATACTTTGTAAATAAAAGAAACATATATTGCACCTACTATATTTATTTAATTTTTCTTATTAAACTTATAGGCTAAGCTCTTAGGGCTCCATATCAGATGATGATACCTGAAACAAAATAAATAATAGAGTAGGTACCCCAAGTACATATGAGATATTTTCTTGCAGTTAGAAGTCGCCTATTTCTGATCATATTCCATCTCTTAGTTTACCATATTATTTTACATATTTGTCAAAGTAAAATTAAAAAAACACTAGATTACAATATATTTTGCTAAATAGAAATATCAAATAGATGTACCTAGACACATGTCATGATTAGCATGTTCAGCCATACCATACGCCATGGTAGCTGTCTATGACAGCTTAGACGGTGGTTGTTATGATAACATGTCAGATGCCTGCAACTTGTAGTAGGTGAGTGAAAAACTAACTCACTGCTGATTGATTCATTGGGGCATTGGACAACCCGGTGTCCTACTAGAAAAGAAGAAGGAAGACTTACTTTGTGTTGAGCTTGAGTTTGGATTCTTGACGCTGTATGTGATTTCTACTGCCGCTGATGCTGCCGTGTATGATCTAGCATTGAAGCGAGGGATGGATGGATGGCTTCATTTGAGCTAAAACAGTAAATTAATAATCTTGAAACAAAATCAATGTGTAAGTTTATTTTATTTATATGTATGAACAAACAAGCAGATGGATGAATAGATGCTGTCATCTCTGATGTTGAGTGGTGCACTAGTAGTGCAACTGTAATGCTTGGTACAGATTTAATTCTAGGTGGGACATTCACTAAGTTGCTTTTTACTACTCCCACAGGTCGAATGGTAGTGATGTTATTCTAAGCCGGCATAGAATATTATGTACCTGTAAAACGGATCTTGGGTGATGTATGGAAGGCGCCCAATGTCTGTTTGTATAATATAAATCCAGTGCAGAGTGACTTTTGTCACGGGGCCACCTTGCTTTTCATGACATTCCACATCTGAAAAGTAATATACTAGTAAATATATGCACATACACTGATGCAGTAGGTATAAAATTAAGTTACTTTCCACATGTCTCAGTCTGTCTGTTATGGACAATGCCAACTCCTAAACTACATCACAACACAACTAAATAATGGCTTATGATGTGTTTTTTTATTAACAGCAGCTAGGTTAGGTTTTCATTAGTATGCTAACCTTGGTCCACTCTTTGAGCTGCCTAGTTGGGCCCTCACAATTGAGTCTGTTGGCGCGATTGGCCCATAAGTAGTTCGAAAGAGCCCGCGCCTTGAAAGGTAGGTATACTCTGACCCGCCTTTTGAGCGGAGTCTGCCGAGCGCCAGCGCCAGCAAAGCAAATAATCCCTCGAGCAGCTTCAGCTGCCGCACGCTGGTCGTCTTTCTTAGGTCCATAGTCTCTATAAAAACACAAATCGTAAATAACACAGTTTCAACTATGGAACCATATTGATAGCGTCTAAATGGTAAATTAACTTTGTATATGTAGATATTCTATTAGGTACTTACAGAAAAGTCACGTCGACTGGGTGTCCCACGAAATTTTAGCTTAGTTTTAGTTCTTAACTAAAATAATTTCAAAAATCTACGAAAAACCACGGCGGTTGTATAAACAATAAACAACAACCTGACATTTTTACTTTTAAAATAGTGCTGCCCACTACGCGAAATGCACAATCGAGCATCGATTATAAAAAGATTATCTAGTATTTTAAAATACTCATTGCAAACTCTAAACGGTTGTGGTTTGGTTTCGATTGGCTAACGTCAACGATTTATACGTTCAGAAAATTTACCGCGATAGCTTTTTTGACATTAACCAAATCCAAACCAAAACTAAATCGAAGCTAAATCGTCAACGTTACGTTGGAATGGTAAAATAGCGCGATTGGCCCCCAGTACGCTAGGACATATTACCTCGATGCCTCGTATAGAGTTGACTCGCTCGGCTGCTACATTTTTTAACCTTTTGCACGCCAGAGTTTTTTTACGTCGGCACACCCCCGACGCCAAGCATAGAAAAATGTGAAGATGGTAAAAACTTATCGGCAAGCAGCCCGGTGTCTTAAACAAGACAGAATTTAAGTTATAAAAATAGGTAAATTTGGACTACTTTAGTCGTCAGTGGCGTCGTATGTACGCGAGCGTTTAGCAACTATAGTGGTCATTGGCGTTCAAAAGGTTAAGGGAGGTCCACAAAAATTCCTTTCATATTTCGACCTGTTTCTTGGGGAAAGTTGTTCATTTTCATGGACTGGTTCACCCCTTAAAATATTTGCAGCTAATATTTTTACACCTTAATATGTATAAATAAGGTAAGGGGGTAGGTGTACCTACCTAATATTTATGTAACAACTGTAATGTTAAGCTATAGTTAATATTCTTAGGTTGCTCCCAGCGTGCTGGCTCCTGAACGCACAAGCAAAGTTGGTCGGAAACTCGCGAATCCCTCGTTCACTCCCACGTGAGTGACTTCTGATAAGTTGGCGACAACAGTCTTCTCTCTGCGGGGTTCCAACAGAGGAATCCGTGCTAACATGAAAGGCCTTTGAACTTAACACAAACGATCAGATTTGGTATGACTCGTTCGACTTCATTTAGCGCTCTTGTTAGACTATTATAAGAAATAAAAAAAAGCGACATAACATCAAATATTTTTTTTAATAGTCATTTATTTCAATAAAATAACAAAGCCACCTTAGCCCGCGCGGCCGTCCCACGTGCGTGCGTATACAGGTGTAAAAAAAATTGCTGCAAATATTTTAAGGGGTGAACCAGCCCATGAAACTGAAAAACTTTCCCCGAGGAACCTAGGTCGAAATATGAAAAAAATTTGGATATTCCATACAAAATTACCGACCGACCAACTCAATTTGGACGGGAAATAAATAAAAAAACTCATATTTTGACCTATGTTTCTTGGGGAAAGTTGTCCAGTTTCATGGGCTGATTTACCCCTTAAAATATTTGTAGTCAATATTTTTACACCTTATTCAGATATTATAGTTCCCTTTATTTGATAAAGTGAGTGAAGTCCGCCCATATCCTCGCGTAACCGCGTTGCGGGTCTGCGCGGACTATCCACGCAACGCAGTGCATGGCCTTAACTATATAAAGGTCACCATCACCACTGATAATTAGAACTCAGAGTGTACAGGGGGCCAATCGCGCTATTTTACCATTCCAACGTAACGTTGACGATTTAGCTTCGATTTAGTTTTGGTTTGGATTTGGTTAATGTCAAAAAAGCTATCGCGGTAAATTTTCTGAACGTATAAATCGTTGACGTTACCCAAACGAAACCAAACCACAACCGTTTAGAGTTTGCAATGAGTATTTTAAAATACTAGATAATCTTTTTATAATCGATGCTCGATTGTGCATTTCGCGTAGTGGGCAGCACTATTTTAAAAGTAAAAATGTCAGGTTGTTGTTCAATTGTTTATACAACCGCCGTGGTTTTTCGTAGATTTTTGAAATTATTTTATTTAAGAACTAAAACTAAACTAAAATTTCGTGGGACACCCAGTCGACGTGACTTTTCTGTAAGTACCTAATAGAATATCTACATATACAAAGTTAATTTACCATTTAGACGCTATCAATATGGTTCCATAGTTGAAACTGTGTTATTTACGATTTGTGTTTTTATAGAGACTATGGACCTAAGAAAGACGACGAGCGTGCGGCAGCTGAAGCTGCTCGAGGGATTATTTGCTTTGCTGGCGCTGGCGCTCGGCAGACTCCGCTCAAAAGGCGGGTCAGAGTATACCTACCTTTCAAGGCGCGGGCTCTTTCGAACTACTTATGGGCCAATCGCGCCAACAGACTCAATTGTGAGGGCCCAACTAGGCAGCTCAAAGAGTGGACCAAGGTTAGCATACTAATGAAAACCTAACCTAGCTGCTGTTAATAAAAAAACACATCATGAGCCATTATTTAGTTGTGTTGTGATGTAGTTTAGGAGGAGTTGGCATTGTCCATAAAAGACAGACTGAGACATGTGGAAAGTGACTTAATTTTATACCTACTACATCAGTGTATGTGCATATATTTACTAGTATATTACTTTTCAGATGTGGAATGTCATGAAAAGCAAGGTGGCCCCGTGACAAAAGTCACTCTGCACTGGATTTATATTATACAAACAGACATTGGGCGCCTTCCATACATCACCCAAGATCCGTTTTACAGGTACATAATATTCTATGCCGGCTTAGAATAACATTACCATTCGACCTGTGGGAGTAGTAAAAAGCAACTTAGTGAATGTCCCACCTAGAATTAAATCTGTACCAAGCATTGCAGTTGCACTACTAGTGCACCAGTCAACATCGGAGATGACAGCATCTATCTATCCATCTGCTTGTTTGTTCATACATATAAATAAAATAAACTTACACATTGACTTTGTTTCAAGATTATTAATTTACTGTTTTAGCTCAAATGAAGCCATCCATCCATCCCTCGCTTCAATGCTAGATCATACAATGCAGTATCAGCGGCAGTGGAAATTACATACAGCGTCAAGAATCCAAACTCAAGCTCAACACAAAGTAAGTCTTCCTTCTTCTTTTCTAGTAGGACACCGGGTTGTCCAATGCCCCAATGAATCAATCAGCAGTGAGTTAGTTTTTCACTCACCTACTACAAGTTGCAGGCATCTGACATGTTAGCATAACAACCACCGTCTAAGCTGTCATAGACAGCTACCATGGCCTATGGTATGGCTGAACATGCTAATCATGACATGTGTCTAGGTACATCTATTTGATATTTCTATTTAGCAAAATATATTGTAATCTAGTGTTTTTTTAATTTTACTTTGACAAATATGTAAAATAATATGGTAAACTAAGAGATGGAATATGATCAGAAATAGGCGACTTCTAACTGCAAGAAAATATCTCATATGTACTTGGGGTACCTACACTATTATTTATTTTGTTTCAGGTATCATCATCTGATATGGAGCCCTAAGAGCTTAGCCTATAATTTTAATAAGAAAAATTAAATAAATATAGTAGGTGCAATATATGTTTCTTTTATTTACAAAGTATTTCACTGCACCCTCAGCTAGACAGCCTTAGTTCCCACTTGTCACCCCCCTTGTCGACCACCAGGATGGTCACTGTTACCGATGGTCGCCCCCATGACCATTGGAAATAGTTCATCACTTGAGGTGATTCTACTACTATAAGTTCATGCATATAATACGGATGAAATAAATCATCTGCAAATATTTTAAGGTGTGAACCAGTCTCATTGACTAAACAAGTTTCCCCTAAAAATACAAGGTGTCAGGAAAAGTACTAACTTCCTCACAAGGTATGAACCAGCCCTCGAAACTGAACAACTTTGCCTTAGGAACAGATCGAATTTTTTGGATTTCTCATACTAAATGTATATACTAACCGACTGAGTCAGTTTGTATGTGAGGTCCAAAATTTATTTTCATATTACCTATGTCTCTTGGGGAAAGTTGTTCAATTTCATGGGCTGGTTCATCCTTTAAAAGGAAGTCAGTACTTTTCCTAACATCATGTACCTATAGGTCGAACGGCGGGTCAAGGCTTCTTCTTGGTCACATCTACCTCATGGACACTTTCAATGGTGTGGAGATAGAGCCCCACAGCAAATTTTCATGATTTCCTTCCTTTTTTTGGGTTGAAACCGTAATACGATCCACCAACGATCGTCAAACGTGTCAGAAAAAGCTGCTCGAGAGGAACTTTTACAAAAACGTTCATTTGACAGCGTTTGAGACGTTCCCAACGTAACGGTTGTGGTTAAATACGCTGTCAAAAATTTGCGCGATACCGATGCACACCAAAAGTTCGAACGTTCGCTATATCAACGTAACTTCCAAAGAAAAGTCGAAACGTTTCCGCTCAAACAATTAGCGCGATACGAAAAGTGCGTAACGTAGCGTTTTTGGCTGCGGTTTGGTTTTGGTATTATCGTTCAACATTAGCGCGATTGGCCCCCTGGGGGCCAATCGCGCTATTTTACCATTCCAACGTAACGTTGACGATTTAGCTTCGATTTAGTTTTGGTTTGGATTTGGTTAATGTCAAAAAAGCTATCGCGGTAAATTTTCTGAACGTATAAATCGTTGACGTTAGCCAATCGAAACCAAACCACAACCGTTTAGAGTTTGCAATGAGTATTTTAAAATACTAGATAATCTTTTTATAATCGATGCTCGATTGTGCATTTCGCGTAGTGGGCAGCACTATTTTAAAAGTAAAAATGTCAGGTTGTTGTTTATTGTTTATACAACCGCCGTGGTTTTTCGTAGATTTTTGAAATTATTTTAGTTAAGAACTAAAACTAAGCTAAAATTTCGTGGGACACCCAGTCGACGTGACTTTTCTGTAAGTACCTAATAGAATATCTACATATACAAAGTTAATTTACCATTTAGACGCTATCAATATGGTTCCATAGTTGAAACTGTGTTATTTACGATTTGTGTTTTTATAGAGACTATGGACCTAAGAAAGACGACGAGCGTGCGGCAGCTGAAGCTGCTCGAGGGATTATTTGCTTTGCTGGCTCTGGCGCTCGGCAGACTCCGCTCAAAAGGCGGGTCAGAGTATACCTACCTTTCAAGGCGCGGGCTCTTTCGAACTACTTATGGGCCAATCGCGCCAACAGACTCAATTGTGAGGGCCCAACTAGGCAGCTCAAAGAGTGGACCAAGGTTAGCATACTAATGAAAACCTAACCTAGCTGCTGTTAATAAAAAAACACATCATAAGCCATTATTTAGTTGTGTTGTGATGTAGTTTAGGAGTTGGCATTGTCCATAACAGACAGACTGAGACATGTGGAAAGTAACTTAATTTTATACCTACTGCATCAGTGTATGTGCATATATTTACTAGTATATTACTTTTCAGATGTGGAATGTCATGAAAAGCAAGGTGGCCCCGTGACAAAAGTCACTCTGCACTGGATTTATATTATACAAACAGACATTGGGCGCCTTCCATACATCACCCAAGATCCGTTTTACAGGTACATAATATTCTATGCCGGCTTAGAATAACATCACTACCATTCGACCTGTGGGAGTAGTAAAAAGCAACTTAGTGAATGTCCCACCTAGAATAAAATCTGTACCAAGCATTACAGTAGCACTACTAGTGCACCACTCAATATCAGAGATGACAGCATCTATCCATCCATCTGCTTGTTTGTTCATACATATAAATAAAATAAACTTACACATTGATTTTGTTTCAAGATTATTAATTTACTGTTTTAGCTCAAATGAAGCCATCCATCCATCCCTCGCTTCAATGCTAGATCATACACGGCAGCATCAGCGGCAGTGGAAATCACATACAGCGTCAAGAATCCAAACTCAAGCTCAACACAAAGTAAGTCTTCCTTCTTCTTTTCTAGTAGGACACCGGGTTGTCCAATGCCCCAATGAATCAATCAGCAGTGAGTTAGTTTTTCACTCACCTACTACAAGTTGCAGGCATCTGACATGTTAGCATAACAACCACCGTCTAAGCTGTCATAGACAGCTACCATGGCCTATGGTATGGCTGAACATGCTAATCATGACATGTGTCTAGGTACATCTATTTGATATTTCTATTTAGCAAAATATATTGTAATCTAGTGTTTTTGTAATTTTACTTTGACAAATATGTAAAATAATATGGTAAACTAAGAGATGGAATATGATCAGAAATAGGCGACTTCTAACTGCAAGAAAATATCTCATATGTACTTGGGGTACCTACACTATTATTTATTTTGTTTCAGGTATCATAATCTGATATGGAGCCCTGAGAGCTTAGCCTATAAGTTTAATAAGAAAAATTAAATAAATAGTAGGTGCAATATATGTTTCTTTTATTTACAAAGTATTTCTCTGCACCCTCAGCTAGACAGCCTTAGTTCCCACTTGTCACCCCCCTTGTCGACCACCAGGATGGTCACTGTAACCGATGGTCGCCCCCATGACCATTGGAAATAGTTCATCACTTGCGGTGATTCTACTACTATAAGTTCATGCATAATACGGATGAAATAAATCATCTGCAAATATTTTAAGGTGTGAACCAGTCTCATTGACTAAACAAGTTTCCCCTAAAAATACAAGGTGTCAGGAAAAGTACTAACTTCCTTACAAGGTATGAACCAGCCCTTGAAACTGAACAACTTTGCCCTAGGAACAGATCGAATTTTTTGGATTTCTCATACTAAATGTATGTACTAACCGACTGAGTCAGTTTGTATGTGAGGTCCAAAATTTATTTTCTTATTATCTATGTCTCTCAGGGAAAGTTGTTCAATTTCATGGGCTGGTTCATCCTTTAAAAGGAAGTCAGTACTTTTCCTAACACCATGTACCTATAGGTCGAACGGCGGGTCAAGGCTTCTTCTTGGTCACATCTACCTCATGGACACTTTCAATGGTGTGGAGATAGAGCCCCACACCAAATTTTCATGATTTCCTTCCTTTTTTGGGTTGAAACCGTAATAAAATCCACCAACGATCGTCAAACGTGTCAGAAAAAGCTGCTCGAGAGGAACTTTTACAAAAACGTTCATTTGACAGCGTTTGAGACGTTCCCAACGTAACGGTTGTGGTTAAATACGCTGTCAAAAATTTGCGCGATACCGATGCACACCAAAAGTTCGAACGTTCGCTATATCAACGTAACTTCCAAAGAAAAGTCGAAACGTTTCCGCTCAAACAATTAGCGCGATACGAAAAGTGCGTAACGTAGCGTTTTTGGCTGCGGTTTGGTTTTGGTATTATCGTTCAACATTAGCGCGATTGGCCCCCGGTATCTTTTCAGATCCTAAATTAATAGAACTATCAATAGTCAGCTGTTCCAATTTGGCATGAAACATTATTTCCGAGATTAACTTTTCAGCTAAACATCTTTGCAATTTCGATACTTCTTTAAGCTGACATCCGATTGCACGTCCAAACCAATCAGCCGAATCACCCGTCTCATCATTTGAGTGTGCCAACGCTTGTTCGGAATCGACTAGACATTCTTGGTTAATAGCTTCATTAACTTTTCGTTTGTAATCAGCATTATTTTTTCTTTTGTCTGACATTCGTGGTTTCTTCGTTATCTCTTGAGTAGTAAATTCCTGGGAACAAGATAATTTAATTCGTAAATTAAAAATGTGAAATACTTACTACTTTAACAGTAATAATTTATCTGTATATAATTTTAATATTTTTTTATTTACCTCTTCAGGTTCACTATGATTTCCGTCATCAGTATCGCTTACAGCTTCTTCTTCACTGTTACCTTCTTCAATAATATTATCATCTGCTACGCTGTCCTCATCATTATCAATAGCACTGTCGTCATTACCAACATCGTCATCGTCGTTTTTACTAAGGACTGGGCAATCGTCATGGAGAAATGTCAAATAATCGTAATACCATAGATTTGGTTTGTGATAATCGTCAGGCTCCGAAGCAGAGGCTATGCTATCATCTATCTGTAAATAAAAATATATACCTATATGTATTTATCAAGGAAGATTTATTTATGAAAAATTAGATGTTTTTCTAAATTTGATTGAGATTACAAGAGATTTTTACCTTTTTTCTTTCTCTTCTGTAAGCGGCCCTCCAATTATTTAGTTTTTTCCTCATACATTCAAGGTTAGCTTTTGGTTCTAATTTGCGCCAGCTTTTCAACATAATTTCAAGACCTTGCTTGCGTGCATTTTTGTTTGTGTACAACTTATGTGTTGGGTTCCATAAATAGGGCAGCTTCCTGTACTTTTCCAATACTTCTACTACCACGTTACGCTCAGTGAGAATCCCTTGTTTGGCCATTGTTTCCAAAACATGCCCCTCTTCGCTCACTCTATCATAATTTTTATCTGTATGGAAATAATTTTCTTGTTATATTAACAACTAGCCGCCCAGCGCCTGCACTCGCTGGTAATCGTTATCCCATGGGAATGAGACACAACCCAGGGTGTTAGGAAAAGTAGGTACTGACTTATTTTCATGGAATGAACCAGACCATGAAAATTTGTACACTTTACTCAAGGAACATAGGTCAAAATGTGAAAAAAAAAATTGGACCTCACATACAAACTGACTCAGTCGGTTGATACATTTTTAATGGGAGGCCCAAATTTTTATTCATATTTCAACCTATGTTCCTTGGGAAAAGTTATACAGATTCCTGGCCTAGTTCATCCCTTGAAAGGTAGTTACAAATTTTCCTAACAGTGGAATAAGGCGTTTGCCAGGCATGATCATAATCTTTACTACATAGTATAAAGCAAAGTAGGTAAGAAAATCACATCAAAATCCGTTGCGTAGTTTAGAAATTAGCGGTGTCCATAACGACAGACAGAAAAGAAACACAAAAAGCGTCTTCGTTTAGTATTCTGTATTGTTTAGGTAGGTACTGATTATCATTACCTACATACACTGACCTCGTTATAGGTATATAAACTACAAAATATCATAAATCAGATCTCCGATATTTAATCCGACGTACCATATCCGTCAGTCAGGCAAGAAGCAAGCAGTATGCAATGCAGAAGACCTCTGACCTAAGTGTGTAAACACACCATGCCGAACCTACGCCGCCGAAGTTCGGCGCAATTACGCTAGCAATGTTATTTGAATGAAGGATGACACACTGAGCCGAATTTACGTCACGTTACAGCGTACAGCCGAACATCAGTCGGGCGTATATTCGGCGGCGATTCGGCGATACGGCAACACATTATACGCGACCGAAGTTCGGTTCGATTGGCGACGAAGCAATTGACGGGCAATTGCTATTACTGTAAAATAGTTCATTTTTCGGGTTTCGCACCTCTAAAATAATAAAAACAGTCTGTCCGACAGTGTAGGTGACACGACATGACGACACGATAGCGCTCGAAACACTAAAATATACACCCGAAGTTGCGCAGCTGAACTTATGCCGCGTAAGTTCGGCGCTAATGGTGTGTCATATCCGCTGAATACGTCGGAACGTAAAATCAGCCGCCGAACCTCGGCCGCGTAACTTCGGCATAGTGTGTTGAGACACTTATAGTTATTTATTCTATTTACAAACCATGCATAATAAGAAAAAATATACTATACCGACTACATAACGTTACTGATCGTTAAATTATAGAAAACACACACTTAGATATAATAATGTACGCTCTAAAATTAAACAAATTAGCGAACAGATATGGTTGTATCGTTTTCTGAGTTTAGTTTGGTCAGTCTATAATCCCTAAGACCAACAACAGACCGAATCCTATCGATCGTGTTTTCGTCTGACTTTTGTTTGGTGTTGCTAATCGTTGACTATTCTGCTTATTTATATTTTTCAGATTTCTCGAAACGATGTAGAAACGAGCAGTTTCAATTTTTAATTACAATTTTAATTCAAACAATCATTGCTTCAATGACTACCTACTTTTAATTTAGCCTTGATTTCAAGTTTTATCTTTTGTAACAAAAATATTTTATTGTTAGTAGAAAATACTTTATAGATAAAATTATTTATAAGTAATGGTAACATCGAATTTGTCAACAAACAAATGGTATGCGTTCATCACAGCACATCCGGGGAGGATTTTTCTCACACTTGCCACATTATAGGGCGAAACTGCACTATAGCCATGTAAATGGAGCCCCACTGCAATATTATCACATTTTGGCTGATTTTAACAAAGTCACTTACCTATTTACGGTGAAATCCACTCACAGTGGCAATTTAAAGGTTAAAAAAATTAACCTATCGACGAGACTTGAGCTACAGGCCGTCATATAAAATGTCCTCTTTCGGAAGGCCAAAAATTTTTTGATTTCTCATACTACAGTATTTCTCATACTAGAGTATGAGAAATCCAAAAAATTCGATCTGTTCCTAGGGCAAAGTTGTTCAGTTTCAAGGGCTGGTTCATACCTTGTAAGGAAGTTAGTACTTTTCCTGACACCTTGTATTTTTAGGGGAAACTTGTTTAGTCAATGAGACTGGTTCACACCTTAAAATATTTGCAGATGATTTATTTCATCCGTATTATGCATGAACTTATAGTAGTAGAATCACCTCAAGTGATGAACTATTTCCAATGGTCATGGGGGCGACCATCGGTTACAGTGACCATCCTGGTGGTCGACAAGGGGGGTGACAAGTGGGAACTAAGGCTGTCTAGCTGAGGGTGCAGTGAAATACTTTGTAAATAAAAGAAACATATATTGCACCTACTATATTTATTTAATTTTTCTTATTAAACTTATAGGCTAAGCTCTCAGGGCTCCATATCAGATGATGATACCTGAAACAAAATAAATAATAGTGTAGGTACCCCAAGTACATATGAGATATTTTCTTGCAGTTAGAAGTCGCCTATTTCTGATATTCCATCTCTTAGTTTACCATATTATTTTACATATTTGTCAAAGTAAAATTACAAAAACACTATATTACAATATATTTTGCTAAATAGAAATATCAAATAGATGTACCTAGCTAGACACATGTCATGATTAGCATGTTCAGCCATACCATAGGCCATGGTAGCTGTCTATGACAGCTCAGACGGTGGTTGTTATGCTAACATGTCAAATGCCTGCAACTTGTAGTAGGTGAGTGAAAAACTAACTCAATGCTGATTGATTCATTGGGGCATTGGACAACCCGGTGTCCTACTAGAAAAGAAGAAGGAAGACTTACTTTGTGTTGAGCTTGAGTTTGGATTCTTGACGCTGTATGTGATTTCCACTGCCGCTGATGCTGCCGTGTATGATCTAGCATTGAAGCGAGGGATGGATGGATGGCTTCATTTGAGCTAAAACAGTAAATTAATAATCTTGAAACAAAATCAATGTGTAAGTTTATTTTATTTATATGTATGAACAAACAAGCAGATGGATGGATAGATGCTGTCATCTCTGATGTTGAGTGGTGCACTAGTAGTGCAACTGTAATGCTTGGTACAGATTTAATTCTAGGTGGGACATTCACTAAGTTACTTTTTACTACTCCCACAGGTCGAATGGTAGTGATGTTATTCTAAGCCGGCATAGAATATTATGTACCTGTAAAACGGATCTTGGGTGATGGAAGGCGCCCAATGTCTGTTTGTATAATATAAATCCAGTGCTGAGTGACTTTTGTCACAGGGCCACCTTGCTTTTCATGACATTCCACATCTGAAAAGTAATATACTAGTAAATATATGCACATACACTGATGCAGTAGGTATAAAATTAAGTCACTTTCCACATGTCTCAGTCTGTCTGTTATGGACAATGCCAACTCCTCCTAAACTACATCACAACACAACTAAATAATGGCTTATGATGTGTTTTTTTATTAACAGCAGCTAGGTTAGGTTTTCATTAGTATGCTAACCTTGGTCCACTCTTTGAGCTGCCTAGTTGGGCCCTCACAATTGAGTCTGTTGGCGCGATTGGCCCATAAGTAGTTCGAAAGAGCCCGCGCCTTGAAGGGTAGGTATACTCTGACCCGCCTTTTGAGCGGAGTCTGCCGAGCACCAGCGCCAGCAAAGCAAATAATCCCTCGAGCAGCTTCAGCTGCCGCACGCTCGTCGTCTTTCTTAGGTCCATAGTCTCTATAAAAAACACAAATCGTAAATAACACAGTTTCAACTATGGAACCATATTGATAGCGTCTAAATGGTAAATTAACTTTGTATATGTAGATATTCTATTAGGTACTTACAGAAAAGTCACGTCGACTGGGTGTCCCACGAAATTTTAGCTTAGTTTTAGTTCTTAACTAAAATAATTTCAAAAATCTACGAAAAACCACGGCGGTTGTATAAACAATTGAACAACAACCTGACATTTTTACTTTTAAAATAGTGCTGCCCACTACGCGAAATGCACAATCGAGCATCGATTATAAAAAGATTATCTAGTATTTTAAAATACTCATTGCAAACTCTAAACGGTTGTGGTTTGGTTTCGATTGGGTAACGTCAACGATTTATACGTTCAGAAAATTTACCGCGATAGCTTTTTTGACATTAACCAAATCCAAACCAAAACTAAATCGAAGCTAAATCGTCAACGTTACGTTGGAATGGTAAAATAGCGCGATTGGCCCCCAGCGCATGAACGCACTCCTGATATGATGACATGCCAAAAGCCAAAGAGCTTGTCACTCAGCGTTGCCGTTAGGGTACATTTTACACATTTGACGTACCTTTTTGGGCTCCCATGTGTAATGTGTAATCTTGCCAGTACATGTGTAATTTCTTTGAACTCACCGCCAAAATATCTCAATCAAAGAAATAAAGTTTTTATTTCTCCCTTGCTCTAGCAAAACTCCATATTAAAGCATCTCTTTCACTCATCACAGAAGCAGCGATCTCACTACCCAATTTACCGGGCCCTAAAATATTAGTTTACAATCTACCTAATGTAACATATGGACAAATTATAATATACAAATGTGATATTATTTGGTCTGAAATAAAACTATTTTATTTTATTTTATTTATTTTTTATTTATTTTAATACATTGCTGGATGTACGTCAAGCCCGCATCACATTTTCGTCATCGTTCATACGAGGTTCCCGGGTATGTCCTGTATGTTTGCTGTCGGATTTTGTATGTGGTTTTGTTTTCGACACGCATTTATTGCCGCGATTTTCTTATGTTTGTACCCTGGCTAAAAAATAAGCTAAACCACCGTTTACCAAGCTACTTTTTCTAAGTGTTATTGGGTCATTCCTTGTACATACAGATTAAAAGAAAAAAGTAATGGCGTTTTCAATCCAAAAAACATCCAAAAAATTACTACAAAAAAAAAGACTGCTGTTATGAGTGATTTGCGAAAAAAAAAATGCTCATGTACACTTTTTTCACAATATGTACACTTTTTGCGGCGGATATGTGTATTTTGGGATCTCGGTTGCGGCAACACTGTTGTCACTGACAAAATAGAAAGTTCGTCAACTCATACCGTTATTTTATAGGTAATATTTTTGTGAATTCATGTATGAAAATGAGCAATCTATTACGCTTGTAGCCTGACTAGTAAATCACTAAAATGTCTGGAAGTAAAGTTCAAAGTCGGTCCTCAACTCCGGATCAGAAAATGTAAGTAAACTTGGAGTAAACTATTGATAATGTTTTGTTCAGTCTTACTTTACAGTTTACTTTTGATTCTAAATTACTTTTAACATTATTTTTAACTGATGAAAATGAAACTGAGGATGTCTTGGTCAGCGTATACTTTTCACTTCCATCCATCAGCAAGTTTTATATTTAATTTCTTAATTTTTCCTTTTCTGTTTTGCCTACTTAAAATACATTCAAAAATTATCCTCACCTTTTGGGATTGGGGCAGAAAAAAATGTTTTTTTCGATATTCTGATAACAGAAAGTATGCATAGGTAGATACCACGGCATTAAGCAGACCTCATCAAAACTATTTTGTAAGGTACATTAGAATAAAAGGTAATTACTTAATGATATATCTTTCTGGGAATTTTCTACGATGTTGAATTTTCTATGAATTTTTTACGAACTAGAAAAAAATTATACCTATTTTTCCCTTTGTATTGGATCCATTGGATGACTCCATTGATAGAGCCAAAAAAAGCTTTTCCTAATTTTAAATCCATTCTTTTTTTAGATGGTGGCTAACTTTTGGCATACTATGTGGTGCTACATTTCTGACAAGGTTTTACAAAGTGTTAGAACCCGACCATGTGTGGTAAGTATGATTTAGTGTGATGCTACACTTCCTGCCCCATTGAAAATGATGTATATGGTGTAAAAATATTAGCTGCAAATATTTTAAAGGGGGGAATAAGCCCGTGAAACTGAACAACTTTTCCCAAGAAACAGTTGGTAATATTGTGTGGGGTGTGTGGTCCAAATTTTTTTTTCATATTTCTGCCTAAGTTCCTTGAGGAAAGTTGTCCAGTTTTATAGGCTGCTTCACCCCTTAAAATTTTTGTATTTTTTTTTTACACCCTGCACATTAGTGATGGGCAGATCATAGGTTTCACCAAAACCAGTTAACCAGGTAACCAGTTTGTCGAACCAAATTTTCGACCAAATAATTCTAATTCTCTTGCCTAACCCGCAAGGGATAAAGGTGTGATATATGTATGTATGTATGTATGATAAATTGCCCTCCGGTCTTACCAATCAACGTTCTTTGCTTTTAAGATTTGGAATAGTCTGGTCCAATCAACATTATCGAAGGCCATCTCTAGGTCTATAAAACCAATACACATGTTTTTATTTAGTTCCAGCCTTCTTTTGATTTTTAATCTCAGAGGTATTATGGCTTCTCTTGTTCCCCTATTTTTCAAATCCAAATTGATCTCCGCTGAAGTTTATAATCCTAAATCCAAATTGATCTTTGTTAAGGACAAATAGGTACTGCGAGTTATTTAAATAATTTATAAATAATGTTTCAGTTGGGATGAGACTCATTTTGGCAAGATGGCGAGCTGGTATATAAACAGAACATTCTTTTTTGATGTACATCCTCCTCTTGGAAAGGTAATCTGTTAATCTGATCAACCATAGTATAGTAGCTTTTAGTATGCATTAGGAAAGAAAAGTAGGTGTAAAGAACAGTTCTGCGAATACTGATAGAGTACATGTAGACCATGAAACTTAACAACTTTCCCCTAGGAACATATGACAGGGGATGACAAAAGAAATTCGACTTCCCAAACAAAATCATCATCAGCTGACTGCATTGGCTATGAGAAACCAAAAATTTTCTGAATTTTTCTCACTAATATAAACTAAATTTTTCTGTCTGCGGCATATGCTGAGTGAGGTCCATTTTCGGTACATGTTCCTAGTATAGTTAATTGTTTTAAATTTTTCCTTTATTGTTGTGTTGTGTTAATCAAAATAAATTTATTTTCTTTCTTTCTTTCTTCTTTCTAATGTTCCTAGGGGAAAGCTGTTTAGTTTCATAGGTTGAATGCACCCCATCAGCATTCGGAGGACTGTCCCTAACACCCTTTTACATACAACGTTTAACAATAAAACAAACTGCAGCATCTTCTTCTTCTGTACTTACTTACCAAGAATTACAAATAAAGTTCTCAGTTCTACTACAAAAAAAACCACAAAAAATGCAATATTTTGATTTTCAGATGCTGATTGCTCTGTCTGGCAAACTAACAGGATATGACGGTACATTCCCGTTTGAGAAACCAGGGGACAAATACGATGGTGCAAAATATGAAGGAATGAGAATAGTAAGTATCAGATTCTTGCTATGGTTGAATACTAGATGTTTCTTGAAGGAAAAGGCATCACCTCTCCTCAATGTCTTTAATGTCATTATAGTACACTTATTTATTGCAAAACTTTACAAGGGCAACTCCACATTTAAACATGGAACGGGGTCTCCGTCATATAAGTCTAGTCTCAGCACTGATTAAATCGCCTGTCACAGACGTGAGGGCCCGTGATAATGATTGCAAAACCATAGTTTCCAAAACCATAGTGAGTCATAACTGAAATGACTCAAATTATGAGTTTTGATATTTATATAACGACTTGTTCATTTTCTTTTTATGACAAAGACACACTAAACTGGTACTCGGATATTTAAAACTACAAAAGTCTAAAAGCAGTAACTTATACATGTTCTTCCTTTCAGTTTTGTACCGCACTAGGAGCATTAACAGTGCCCTTAACATTCTTGACCATATGGGAGATGACCAAATCATTGGAGTCTACATTTATAGGCACCATGCTTTTGTTATGCGGTAAGTCAGAGATTGTCAATTTTTTTTATTATAAAATTTCGAATCCATTTATTCTAATAAGATAGTATAGTGACATTCTAAAAGTTCTTGGCAATAAACGATAGAACTTGAACTATGAAAAACTAAAATAAAATAAAAGAAAGAGCTCAAGAGACTTCGCCTCTGATGATATTATTTCTATATAAATTAAATGAATACACAAAACGTAGCTGTATAGATGTTTAAAAAAATCTTTTGTATTTTCGTGCCTCATGCGCGCGCCAAATCATATTGCGATGAGAAACAAGTTCTTGTTCCGAAACATTTGCTAGATGTGTTCATTCATATGAGTGCACGACGGCGCGACGCGTTGAACAATTATTTAAAGACTGGCATACGCAATCCCAAGACAGAACTGGATGAAAAGAGAAGTGGGAGGCCTTTGCCCAGCAGTGGCATGACGCAGGCTAATTAAGAAGAAGAACAATGCTAGTACCAGAATAATACATGTTATTTTTTACAGATGTTGGCTACATGATTTTAAACAGGTATATCCTGTTGGATCCAATACTTCTATTCTTCATGAGTTGCTCGATATATGGTGCTTTTAAGGTATGTAATAAGAATTTTTTGGGCTGATACCAACACTTATCCAAACTCTAGTCTGTAAAATATAGGATGATCCCTGTGACGTTTATGACCTTAGAGAAAATGATATGACATACCTAAGGTTGATTTTCCTGGTAAAAAAAGGGAAAATGGATTTTGGAACATCCTATATTTTACAGACTATAGTGGCGCTACTTCAGATTGAGCAATTCTCAAGTTCAGTTTAGTGCGCAATAAAAATGAGATATCAATGCGTTCAGTGCTTATATTTATTATTATCATAAATGAAAATGTTATCATAAGTGTTAATATAATTATGAATTAAATTCTTAGTATTTTTGGACAATAGTTCTTTTTTATATTTTGCCCCAGGAAACTGGCGCACTGGAAGTTTAAAAGATGAATCCCACGTGTCCACAGGTGCGAAGTCTAACAGAGGCCGGGCTCGCGCCGTCCAGCGCGCGCATGCTGAGCTGGCAGGTGTTCCTGGGCGCGTCGCTGGCGTGCACCATGTCCGTCAAGTTCGTGGGCCTCTTCGTCGTGCTGTTCGTCGGCTTGAGGACCGTCGCCGACCTGTGGAATGTTCTGGGCGATCTCAGCAAGCCTGTGGTAAGTGGCTCTCAGTAGGGCTTTTTTTTGTGATGGTCTAATCGTTTTCGGCCCCGGTGCCATCAAAACTACTTACGCCTGTCGGCTTGTTGGGGAGCGCGTGCTTAACCGGAATTAATGATTAGTTATACAAACAACCAGCCCAATCACGCCCTTGGGGTGAGACTGGGCTTAGGAGTTGTTCTGGGAAGAACGGATCGGACTGAGAGTAGAACGGATCGGACTGAAGGCCCGAAATGAATAAGTACCTATAACGACATACATTAAAGAAGGGATTTGTAAATGGCTGCGGTTCCCGTGCGGTGCGGTGCGGTTAAAAGTGTGAGAAAGAAAGCATGAACGCCTGGTATATTTAAAAGCCTTGGTAGGAAAGAGAAAGCATGACGATCGGCCGCCATTTACAGATCCTTTCTTTAAAAAATCGAGTTCTATCTATTGCCGGGTGATGTCGGCTTAGAATAGCATCACCCCATTACTTTCTTCCCGCGGGTGTTGAAAAAGGCAACTAAGGGACTCGAGGGTTTCATGTGTATTACAATTTTAGGCGACAGGCTGACATCTTGCCACTACAGTGATACACGAATCATCTGAAAGGGCCCTCAAATGCCATCAACATTTGTCAGACGGGGTGATAAAGACCGTAATTTTACGGTCATTAACGCTCTGCCTACCCCGTACATACATACATACATATATCACGCCTTTATCCCTTGCGGGGTAGGCAGAGCGATAGCTGCCGTAAGAATACAGCCACTATCGCCACGTCTGACATTTTTGAGGATTGTTTTCCAGGGTTGTTTCAGAAAACATGTGTATTACTATAGTGACAGGTTGTCAGCCTGTCGCCTAAAAATTGTAATTCACCAATTCTCTCGAGTCCCTTAGTCGCCTCTTACGATACCCGCGGGAAGGATGTGGGGTGATGCTATTCTAAGCCGGCATCACACGGCATACACCGCCTACCCCGCAAGGGACAAAAGCGTGATTTATGTGTGTATCTCTGTGTTATTTCTCCTTACAGAGCCTTACAGTTAAACACCTGATTGGCAGAAGTATAACGCTGATACTTTGGCCCATATTACTCTACGTGTTCTTTTTCTGGGTCCACTTGACTGTCCTCAGTAAAAGGTATTGTTTATTTTGTTTTAAAATTAATGGTATTTGGGTTGTCGCGTGATGCCGGCATAGAATAGCATCACCCCAACTCTTCCCGCGGGTGTTGTAAAAGGCAACTATGGTACTCGAGCGTTTCATGTGTATTACCACGTATTACAACTTTAGGCGATAGGCTGTCAACCTGTCACTACAGTGATACACGAATCATCTGAAGGGGCCCTCAGTACTTGTTAGACGTGGCGATAACGACCGTAATTTATGGTCATTAATGCTCTGCCTACCCCGCCAAGGATTTAGGCGTGATTTGTGTGTGTAAAACTAAAATCATTAAACCATCATGCCGTGTGATGCCGGCTGAGAATAGCATCACCCCACGTCCTTCCCGCGGGTTTCTCAAGAGGCGACTAAGGAACTCGAGAGTATTGGTGTATTACAATCTTAGGCGACAGGCTGACAACCTGTCTCTATAGTGATACATATATTTTCTGAAACAAGCTTGGAAAACAATCCTCGAAAATGTCAGACGTGGCGATAGCGACCGTATTCTTACGGCCGTTAACGCTCTGCCTACCCCGCAAGGGATAAAGGCGTGATATATGTATGTATCCTTCAGTGGCAACGGCGACGGCTTCTACTCGTCTGGGTTCCAAGCGCGCTTAGAAGGCAACAGTCTCCATAACGCGAGCGCGCCGAAAGTAGTCGCTTACGGCGCCATAGTCAGCCTCAAGAACCACAGGTAAGTAATATACACTATTTCATTCGACTACCCTATACTCTACCCTATCGAGCCCTACTTGACTTTACCCCATCCTGCCCTACCTTAGTCTACTTCATCCTGCCCTACTTTACTCTTTCCCTCCCTGCTCTACTTTATTTTACCTCATCCTGCCCTACCTCACTCTACCGTACCTTACTCTAATCCCACAGTGACAACGGTAGCGGCTCAAGGAATAAGGCTATAGAAACCATGCCAGTTATCGTTAGGCTTATTAATCTACTTGTCCGGTTTATAAGGGTAACAGTCTTCACAACGCAAGCGCCCCAAGAACCACAGGTACATAATATACAGTATTTCACTTGACCCCACCCTGCCCTACCTTACTCTAGCCCATCCTGCCCTACCTTACATCTCCCCTACTCTGCCCTACGTTACTTTACCCCCTCAGTGGCAAATTTTCATGGCTTTAACCTATTTCACAGGACCGGTGGAGGTTACCTTCATTCTCACCATCATCTGTACCCTCAAGGAGTCGGCGCGAGGCAGCAGCAGGTGAGGAAAAGATCATTTGCTTACTTCTACAGTCATAACAGTCCACTGTTGGACAAGGGTCTCCCCCTATTGTGAGGTAAAAGCCATAGACCACTCTTGGCATATGGATTGGATTAGATTCATCTTTTAGTCACTTCAAGAGTCACTTTTAAGACACCCAGGGGTGGGATGTATGGCGAGTGACAGGAGGAACCCAGGTGGACCGACGGGTCCGCCTGGATTGGATTAGAAGTTGTATATATGCGGTGCGCGGTGAACACTTCGATATCGCGTTTCATACACAAGTACTGTAATAAATTCAAACATATACTCGACATTGAAAAACTCCAGTAGTAGAAATTAAAATACGTGTTAGAATAGAACAGTCGTTGCGGACTGGTGGACGAATCAAATTACGATATTTCAGAAATAGAGTTTCTGAATTTTTAGAGAACTTTTAATAATTACTTCGCAAGCAGGGTTTGGACAATCTGTGACTCTTGCTGTACGACCTGCGCCTCGTTTTTCGAAACTACAGGCTATAGAATTGTAATCATACAGGTGAAATTCGATGTACATTGCGTAGCGGGTCAAAAATCCTCGTTCTACAATGTCCCACCGGCTACGCAATGTACATCGAATTTCATCTGTAGAATTGCAGCTTGTAGTTTCGTTGCACAGGCCTCTGATGAACCCTGCTACTAACGATGGTACATTTCAGATAACGACATACACCCACAAGGATGAGAACAACCGCTGGGTGATACGTCCGTACGACAAACACGAGGTAGATGGCGTTGTGGTCGTGCGGAGCGGCGACCTGGTCAGGCTCACGCATGCGCAGGTATGCTCCCTTTTCGTGTGGCACACCGAGTCGTCCAACGACCCAATTGGTACAGCTTGTAGTGCCAAACTTACCACGCTTGCAAGAAGGGGTTGCAACGCAAGTTTTTACAGAGAACGCTGCTTCTTTCGTTTTTCGTGTGGAACACCGAGTCGTCCAACGACCCGATGAACCCTAGTGTCAGAATTTTTCTACCGGCTTCTACAAGTAGCAGGCTTCTCACATTGTTGTGTAACCACCGCCGTCTAAGTGATCATAGACAGCAACCGGAACATAGACAATAGCCACTACAGGCCACTGTTGGACAAAGTGCTCTCCTACCCCTCTGGCGGTGACGGATTTGTATTCATACCCTTTCTCTCAATAAATGTTGATGGAAAAATAGTTACGGAATTTCGGCCTTTTCATACAAATGTATTCCCTTGTTTTATTTTTTATGTAATTTTAATTAATAAAAGCCTAACAATCTTTCGAAAAAATATTATGAATTGTAAATAAAAAAAAATCTTCTCGTACTTATTTTTTGACATAGATAGAGACATGACATATAATTACAAAAAAATTACAGCCCTAGAAGCATTACTTGCTTGGGTAGTATAATTTTATGTGTAGTTTAGTTTACGTTTATACATAACATACATAGATCAAGCCTTATTCCTTGCGGTGTAGGCATAGCGTAGACGGCCGTAATTACGGCCATTTACGCCACTTGCGACAAAAGTTTGAGGATAATTTCAGAAAGCTATGCACTACCTTAGTGACAGGTTTTCAACTTGTCGCCCAAAATTGCAATACACATCAAGCCTCAAATCTCTTCTCTTAGTCGCCTCTTCGACAACGACACCCACGGGAAATGTGATGCTATAACATAACATAGGTTAGGTTTAAACATACATACATATATCACGCCTTTATCCCTTGCAGAGTAGGCAGAGCGTTAACAGCCGTAAGAATACGGTAGCTATCGCCACGTCTGCCATTTTTGAAGGCTGTTATACGAGGTTGTTTCAGAAGCATGTTGGTTTTATAGCATTTTGCATTTCCAGACTGGTAGAAACCTGCACTCGCACCGTGAGAAGGCGCCGCTGACGCACAAGCTGATGCAGGTCACAGGATACGGGGAGGTCAGTACAAATATACACGGGTTACTTACACAGCTTTGCGATCTCGAACCACGAAATGGCGAGCGCAGTGCAAGGTGTTGCAGTCACAGGCAACGAGCATGGATATATTTTTTAGTCTGAATCTGTATTCGCCGTCAGGGACAGTGTTCGTACCTTTGTTGCATATACAGGGAACGTTGCTGTCCATTCCTTGGATGATTTTATCACTAAAATACAACTGTCTCCGTGAATCTTCTTCTAACAAATATCCCCCATTGTAATGAATGACAATTGTACAATCTGCTAAAATGAGCTGTTTTTAACTAACTTCAGAAATAGTTAATTTCCCAAATAATTTCATAAACGTCAGGTTGGGACCTGGTGAGATTTAGAGGAAATCGAGGGAACAATAGAAAATTCATGAGCACATGTCTTAAAGTGGAGTAGAGATCAAATATATTTCTGTAAAATTTTTAATAGGATACTATTTAATCTGTTCTTCCCAGATCAACTCCTAAGCCCAGTCTCGCCCCAAGGGCGTGATTGGGCTGGTTGTTTAAACAACCAATCAATTATTTCCAGTTGAGCACGTGCTCCCCACCAAGCCGACAGGCGTAGTTTAGATGGCCCCGGAGCCAAAAACGATTAGACCATCACAAAACAAAACTATTATACTTTATACTTTAAAAAAGTCAGATACTATTAAAGAAATACGTACACATTATCATGCCTTGATACCTTGCGGACGAGGCGCAAAAATAAGGTCACTATGGCCACGTCAGACGAAAATTGAGGGCTGAAAATATAGTGACAGGTAGTTAGACTATCGCCTAAAGTGAAACACACATAAAACTCAACAGTCCCTTAGTCGCCTCTATGACACCCGCGAGAAAGAAATAGGGTGATGAATAGCATAGAATAGCGGTTTAGAATAGCTAAACCGGGCAAAGAAAAAAAGAACGAAAATGGAAGGTAACTCGTGTTTTAATCCAATTTGCAATCCAGGACGGAGTGGGCGATGCTAACGACGTGTGGAAGGTCATAATATCTGGCGGGAAGGAGGGCGACGAGGTCCAAACTGTGAGGAGCAAACTTATGTTCGTGCATTACTTACAGGTGAGATCTGCTTATATAAGTGTCTCTCTTTAAGTGGTCCAAAGGAAAATCTTATGTTCTTGACATTATTTACATATTAGCCATATGACATGATATAAATTAATCTCTTTATGGCATAATCCTTCTTACTTGACATTTTATTTATAATTTAATTTTAATTTGTAAATATAGACATTATTAATGAAAATTTGCACGCTTGTAGCAAGTAGAAAACTGTACTGGAATTTAATTGGGTGGTCTCATCTACACAGTAAGCCAGTGAATTGGGGAGCTGGTGCGTTTCTCCAACAACCCTTTACTAAAACACAAACTATGTCTGCTTGTGTTCGAAAATTTAATATTTCATTATTTTTGACCTGTATTCTTGCAAATAAATTATATCTACGTATATCTGTTTGTGTGGCGCAGGCGTGCGTGCTGACGACGTCCGGCAAGCAGCTGCCGAAGTGGGGCTACGAGCAGCAGGAGGTGGCGTGCAACCCCAACCTGCGCGACAAGAGCGCCCTCTGGAACGTCGAGGATAACATCTTTGACCAGCGTGAGTATTCCTCACCCGTGCCACACTACACTACATAGTATAAAGCAAAGTCGCTTTTCTCGTCTGTCTGTATACAAGGTGTAACTTTAAATGCGCAAAACCTCAGACACCCTCAATCAGCCCATGAAACTGAACAACTTTCCCCAAGAAACATAGTTCGTAATAAAAAAAATAGGCCTCCCATACAAAATTACCGACCGACCAAGTCAATTTGTATGGGAGGTAGAAATAATTTTCTCACATTTCGACCCATGTTTCTTGGGGAAAGTTTGTCAGTTTCATGGGCTGATTGATGGTGTCTGAGGTTTTGCGCGTTTAAAGTTACACCTTGTATATGTTTGCTTAAATCTTTAAAACTACACAACGGATTTAGATGCAGGTTTTTTAATAGATAGAGTGATTCAAGAGGAAGGTTTTTATGTATAATGCTTACCGGGAAAAATCCTTATTCCCACGGGAAAAGAGTTGCAGCGGGCGCAGCCTGTCCCAGCACAGGCCGCTAGTTTTACATAAATCTAAACATTTTACATCACACACACATTATTTTTTCACCTTTTTTTGTAATAAGCTAGCCTAATCTTATTCCGTTCGACAATTTTAGTTTCCAGCGCAACTTTCAACTTGAACATTCTACTGTTTTTTGACTTCGTCGCGCTCGCTTTGCAGTCGAGATCTTTTTACGAAAAGTGATACGCGCTCACTCCGCTCGCATTACAAAAAATATTCTCTGAATGCTTTACAAAAATATTCCCTAATAAATCGTCTGTCACTCACGTATGAGGCCAATGATGATGATGATGATAGTATAATATATATTGTAAAAATATAAGCTGCCAATATTTTAAGGGGTGAATCAGCTTATGAAACTGAACAACTTTCCCCAAGAAACATAGGTCAAAATATGAACACTTTTTTGACCTCCCATACAAATTGATTGGTCGGTTGGTAATTTTGTATGGGAGATCCTAAATTTTTCATATTTCGACCAATGTTTATTGGGGAAAGTTGTACAGTTTCATGGGCTGATTCTCCCCTTAAAACATTTGCAGCTAATATTTTTACACCCTGTATAATCGTGGTCTTCTAACTTCACGTATAATGACTTATAGGTACGCTCGCCTTGCGTTTGCTACGTGTGAGTTACAAACTCTTTGCCGTGTGATGCCGGCTTAGAATAGCATCACCCCATTTCTTCCCGTGGGTGTTGTAAAAGGCTACTCGAGAGTTTCATGTGTATTACAATTTTAGGCGACAGGCTGACAACCTGTCACTACAGTGATACATGTATCATCGAAAAGGGCCCTCAATACTTGTAGTTGTGGCGATAACTAAAGGAATTTTACGATACCTAACGCTTTGTCTACCCCGGGAGGGTGTGTGTGTGTGTGTGTGTGTGTGTGTGTGTGTGTGTGTGTGTGTGTGTGTGTGTGTGTGTGTGTATGTGTGTGAGTGCGTGCGTGTGCGTGTGCGTGTGCGTGTGCGTGTGTGTGTGTGTGTGTGTGTGTGTGCGCGTGTGTGTATGTGTGCGAGTGTGTGTGTGTGTGTGCGTGCGTGCGTGTGTGTGTGAGTTACAAACGCGTCCCCTAATCTGCTTTGGCTTGTCGTTTCCAGTGCCCAAAGTGAGTTTCGAGGAGTACGCGTCTGGTTTCCTGGAGCGGCTGGTGGAGTCCCACGCCGTGATGCTGCAGGGGAACGCGGGCCTCAAGCCCAAGGAGGGGGAGGTCACCTCGCAGCCCTGGCAGTGGCCCATCAACTACCGGGTGAGGGTCTCTTGCGATCTTAGGACATTCACGACCGATGTGGCGCAGTGGTAGTGTGATTGCCTTTCACAAGGTTTCGGGTTCGATTCTCGGTCACTCACAAGGTTGATACTTACGACTTTGTGAATTTGTTCCCGGTTTGGTTAGGACATTGCGGGCTGAACCAAACGATTGTCCGCAAGAAAAATATTGCCATTACCTTTTGCCTACCTAAATAATAGATAGATTGATAGATGAATGATTGATAGATTGTTAAGTTCTCTCTCCTCTTTTCGTGTAGGACACCAAGTCGGCCAACGACCCAATGAACCCTAGTGTCAGAATTCTTCAACCGTCTTAATATTTTTATCGTTCAATATTTTTATTTTTATTAATTTTTATTTAAAATAATTTGAGTCGATTCGCCTTGTCGTTTCATAGTCGGTTCGGCTCAAATTTTATTTCCTAAACTATACAAATTGCCGTGCGATGCCGGCTTAGAATTGCCGTGTGATGTCGGCTTAGAATAGCATCGCCCCATTTCCTACCCGTGGGTGTCGGAAGAGGCGACTGAGGAACTTGAGGGTTTTAGGTGTATTACAACTTTCAGGCGACAGGCTGACAACCTGTCCCTATAGTGATACACAAAATTAACTCAAATGGCCCTCTATATTTGTTAGACGTGGCGACATCGACCGTATTTTTGTGGCCGTTAGCGCACTGCCTACCCCGTAAGGGATAAAGGGGTGAATCAGTCCACGAAACTGAACAACTTTCCCCAAGAAACATAGGTCGAAATATGACAAACAATTTGGGACCTCCCATACAAAACTACCGACCGGCCAAGTCAATTTGTATGGGAGGTCCGTTTTTTTTTTAATGTTTTGACCTATGTTCCTTGGGGAAAGTTGTTTAATTTCATGGGCTGATTCACCCCTTAAAGTATTTGCAGCTAATATTTTTACACCTTATATGTATGTATGTACAAAATGTTCACTTGTGATTGAATTCCAGGGTCAGTTCTTCTCCGGCAGCGCGCACCGCATCTATCTTCTTGGCAACCCGGTGGTGTGGTGGGCCAACCTGGTCTTCCTGGCCGTCTTCCTGGTGGTCTACCTGCTCAATGCTGTGAGGGAGAAACGGGCGAGGGCCATAGGATCACACGTTGAAAGTACGTCGCGTATACAGGGTGTTAGGGATAGCGTCCCGAATACTGAAAGGGTGCAAGCAGACCATGAAACTGAACAACTTTCCCCTAGAAACATATGTCAGGAAACGACAAAAAATTTTCGACCTCCCATACAAAATCGCGATCAGCTGACTGCATTTACTATGGGAAACCAAAAATTTTTTGACGTTTCCGGACATATGTTCCTAGAGAAAAGTAGTTCAGATTCATGGTCTGCTTGCACCCTATCAGTATTCTTGTATTTCGTTTTATCATCAAATCAAACTGTAAAAAAACATAATTTGCAAATATTATAACTTAATTAGTTAATGGAACTGAATAACTTCTGATTCGAACCCACGTCTTTCTGACTTGCCGGGTCAGACGTGTTAACCACTATACCACGGTTGGTTTCCTTCATTTGTGAGTAGGTTAAGTAAAATTTTAAGAATTTATATTGTGTTTTGTTATATAAAGAAATATATATATATATATATATATATATATTCCCCTATTTACGAGTAGCTTAGCGCCATCTACGACATTGTAGTGCAACTAACAGTTCAAATGTAAAATGTACCAGCCGAACAAGTTTTTAGGTGCAAATTTATTTTTCATAATTCGTTTTATGTTCCTTGGGTATAGTTGTTAAATTTAATGGACTGATTTACCCCTTACAATACTTGCATTTGATTTTTTTACCGTATTTTCATCAGGTGGAAAAAATGGCGTGTTGCTGAACGCAGCGATGTGGAGTTTTGTCGGCTGGGCGCTGCACTACGTGCCGTTCTGGACGATGGGGCGCGTGCTCTACTTCCACCACTACTTCCCCGCGCTGCAGTACTCCTGCATGCTCACAGGTAAGCATCACCCCACGCACGCATTCCAATTTAGTCACTAGCTGGGTCTCCATTGAACGAGCAGCCTCAGATGCTCACTGCCGCGCGCAGCATGCGGCGCATTGCGCGGTCAGTGTGGACGTGTTTCGCCTGAGCTGCGCACGTTCAAATTCTCATGGTCGGGCGAAAACCCGTCCACACCGACCGCGCATTGCGCCGCATGCTGCGCGCGGCAGTGAGCATCTGAGCCTGCTCGTTCAATGGAGACCCAGCTATTGAAAACTATTTGTAACAAGTGTTTTTTTTTTTCACCATTAACTGAACTATAGATAATAGTCCAGTTAGACGTCACAAACGAACTAATGACACTTTTTTGGTATCAACTCGAGCAAAACATTGAACTGTTGACACAAGAGGGATTTGCTAGGCTAACTGCAGTCTCATAACGTATTCTTTGACTGTCCCGATGGCGTGGGGAATAGTACCCCTGCCTTCTACGCCGAAGGTCGCGGGTTCGATCTCCACCAATATTTGTTAAGTGAATTTTCAAATATTTGTGTCGAGTCTGGGTGTTTCCTATCCATAATATGTATTTATTAGTATCAGCTATCTAGTTCCCATAGTACAAGCTTTGCTTAGTTTGGCGCTAGATGGCGCTGTGCCAATTGTCCAGGATATTTATTTATACAAGGTGTAACTTTAAATGCGCAAAACCTCAGACACCATCAATCAGCCCATGAAAATTGAACAACTTTCCCCAAGAAACATGGGTCGAAATGTGAGAAAATTATTTCTACCTCCCATACAAACATTGTCGGTCGGTAATTTTGTTTATGGGAGGACAATTTTTTTTTTCATATTTCGAACTATGTTTCTTGGGGAAAGCTGTTCAGTTTCGTGGGCTAATTGACGGTGTCTGAGGTTTTGCGCATTTAAAGTTACACCTTGTATTTTTGCGTAACTGTTGGTTCCACTTGTCGGCAGGCATCCTGACAGAATACCTGGTGAGCAGCGTGCGCAGCTACCTGCCGGCGGAGCTGGGCCGCACGGTCTACCACTGCCTGCTAGGGCTGATCCTGTCGTCAACCGTGTACAGCTTCCACCTGTTTTCCCCGCTGGCGTACGGCATGAGCGGGCCCACGGCCGGGGAACCCAATTCCACCATGAGTGGCTTGAAGTGGCTTGATTCCTGGGAGTTCTGATCTAAAGTGTGTTTTTTTAGTACTATCCCTAATAGCCGTATTTGGCCAAAATATAGTGAGAGATAGTAAATAAGCTAGATTCCTGACAGGTCAAATGAGCTTTTTAAAACGATCTATAACGGTATTTTGTATGAAGAATTGAAAGTATGACGTCACGCCGTAAGTATTTCCCGTCAAAACACTTACTTTTATATACTTACTTACAGTCCAGCAAAAAAGAGTAGCTAAAAAATGAGGGCGCCACTATCTTCGCAATCTGTCAAATCTGACAGATAACGTTTAAATATGCCAACAATTTTTCATACTAAATTTTTAGTTCCATTTTATTTAATTTCTACTCTTTTTTGCTGCCCTGTACTTATTATTATTATTATTATGAGCCCGAAGTGTCCCACTGCAGGGCAAAGGCCTCCCTGTACTTACTACTTTAATATTATTTTTATGTTTATTAATATTAAAACTTGAATATTTTGTATAATATAATATAATAACTTGAAAAATTATGAATGAAATCCGTAGTATTTTTGGATAGTACGTACGTAGTTTTAAATGTACAACTTTTCTATTTTATTAATGACCCAGGAAACTAGTGAATTGACATGTTGGGTTGCCATTTTAGGGAGTTTTTGAATCTGCTTCTTTAAGTTCCTAGTAGATGACGCTCGTGCGAATGATGTAAAAGCTCAGCAGTGATTTTCCATAGATCTGCGTAATCGTTATTTTTTATTATGCACTGAACTTGACAAATGATTCATCATCACCAAAACAAATGGCAACCCAAGGTGACAATTTACTATCTCTCACAAAAACACACTTTAGGGATGATATATCCTTACCTTACCTTAACAGCCACAACAGTCCACTGCTGGACATTGCCATACTCACCACGCTTGGCAGGCGGATTGGTGAGAGCAGTGCTGTGGTCACAGGGAACGCTGCTGACCATTTCTGGATTAATTATCCCTTAGTCGCTTTTTGCAACGACCGTGGGGGCATCACACGGTAACGATGTATCGAATTCCGACAAATATATATTGACTCCTAAAAATATCGTCATTCGAGTTTTTTTCAATTTACAGTGCCGTCCCCCATGAAATCGTGGTCCATGTCCAGCAGTGGGCTTTTGTTGCTGTTGTTGAAAGCCTGAAGTCTTTCAGAATTCTAATTTATTTTTAAAAAAACATAACTTATTTACATGTAGGAATAAATTAAACATTAAGACTGACGAAGATGTTTTCTATTTTTATTGAATTATTTATTAATTGGTAATTAATTATAATGTAATTCTTTATTTAAAATCCGTCCATTCTACATATATTGTACTTTTTTAAACGTTAATTGTATTATAAATAAATACCTATCGTACATTACTTACTCTTGTTTTATTAATATAATAATTACTGATGGTTCTTTATTTTGGTCCACACACTTTCATCTACTTTAACTATTTTTCCCGTTCATCTACTTTCATGCCGTGTGATGCCGGCTTAGAATAGCATCACTCCACATCCTTCCCGCGGGTGTCGTACGAGGCGACCTAGGGACTCGAGAGTATTGGTGTATTACAATCTTTAGGCGACAGGCTGACAACCTGTCACTATTAGTGATACACATGCTTTCTGAAACAACCTTGGAAAACAATCCTCAAAAATGTCAGACGTGGCGATAGCAACCGTATTCTTATGGCCGTTAACGCTCTGCCTACCTCGCAAGGATTAAAGGCGTGATATACAGTATGTATGTATCCACTTTCAACCTATTTTCTCCGTTCCCCGCAGTTGCCTTGGAGAATTCCTTCTAGAGTCCGCGTAGCGAAAAAGGTGCAGCGGAGAAATAAAGGGACATATAAGAACGATATGGGTTGAAATGTTTAGTGAATCCTACCCACCTCTACCTAATTTTTGCCCCAGGACTTTACTCGAATAATGCGCACGGATGAATCGTGTGCGTGGTTCACTTTATCTCACGCCCTAAATAATGTCGGCGCCATCGATATTATTCATTTTGTCTGCAAAAGTGATGCTAAAAAGCTAAATGGAAGGCGAGCCATGTCGGAAGATAGCTATGCGATTTTTATGAGGTCATTCTGTGGTGCACATTTTTTATTGAACCATAGCTGTTGCACAAGACCCACGGCACATTCCACTGTCGTGCAATAGGGTGTCGGCTATTGTCATGCCTTGCATTACTCTGTCAGCCATTGTAGACTCGTGAAAAGCTATGGTGAAAAAGAATGGAAGATGGAACTATTGTACAAAAGAAGTTGAATATAAGGCCTTTTTAAGGCAAGAGTGAATAGGCATTATCTAGGCAAGCATGTACCATCTTCGTCTGCATCTCCACTTACCACCAGGTGAGATGGCAGACAAATGCGGGCCTATTAAATATAAAAAAAAAAAAAAAAATAAAATAAAATATCAAATACAAAATATTTACATTATAAAATAACTTTTACAAGAGAGAACATGTGAGAAACGATTTTTTACCCCGTGATAAAAGACAGAGATGTCACTCAGACATATTTTTTATTTTTTAAGTCTGGCCACTTCACCTCAAACTATTTGACATAAAAAAATATAAATTACAAATGGCGTTTACGTAGAATAGACAGATGTGTTCACGGCCACGATGGGTGATGATTCTTTGATATTACGAGAAGATGGCTATATACGCATGAACTTTCCTGTTACTTCCCTTACGTACCATAGTAACTTGAATATAATTTTGGTGAAGACTGATGTAGGTGGTGTACACGTTTTGGATGTGAACTCTGGTGTGATTCTCCAGTCCTCTTGTCTATCAGCGGGTAAGTTAGCACTTGATTTTTATCTGAAACAAAGGCTTTTTGATAATATTCTTTGTTCAGGCAAGTTTTTGAAGTGATACACCTAGTGGATTATTAGTGCGAGGCATGGTGTGATCATCTTACCATGCCCTACATTGTTTCGTTTGACAGTTGGAACAAACAATTCCAATTATACCGGAATGCGATGTTGTCTTGTAGATGACGGGGGTACACTCGGCGTGCTGTACGCGCCCGGCGCTGACCGGGTGTTTGTGTGGGACAGCAGCGGCGTCAGCGCCCGCACCGACTACAATGGGGTACTCCTGCTACACACAGCGCTACAGCGGCCGCTGCCCTCTTCACAGCCCGATAAGATCATCAGGATCGAGCTGGTTCTATCTGAGGTATATTTCCTTAACAATACACATTGATATTGTGGTGAACTTAGGACCAAAATTATTATGCAATTCTCTGATGATGCTTGCTGGAGTGGATGTAATGATTCAATAACACTATGACTATATCTATTTGGCTATATCTGATACTGTAAACAAGTTTGATATGATCTATAAAAGTTTCTTGTTGGAGTCAGAAGACGGAGCTCTCAGTCTGACCTTTGTTTCCAAAAGTTGGGTTATAAAACTAATGCATTCTTGATTTCTTTTAGTCCTATAGTATTTAGGTATAATTCCTTTTACAAGTAACAAAACAGGAGCAGAGTACTCCTGAAATACTTTACTTTTCTGTCAAATGAAGTGAGCTAGGTGATTCTAAGTCACATTATTTTTAGTACTTCTTCAAGCCTTTATTATGTACAACATTATATTTCAACAGAACACTAATGTTTGTTCATAAGTCAAAAGTAAGTAGTTTGTTCTATATGTTCAGAATTATGTTTTTAGTGCGATAGAATCTTATCATTTGAACAGCACACACAGATTTTTAGGGTTAAATTTCTGCTTAGAATCAGTAAAACTGCACTATTGTAGTAGTAACAAATTCACAGATATTTATTTAGTGCCGTCATACAAGATAATCTGTTAAATGAGTAGATTAATTAAATTAGTGTGAACTTAGATGGAACTATATAAGTAAACTAGCAACACCCCATTGCTACCTGTAGGTGTAGTAAAAGGCGACTATGAAATGAATCCAGGGAATTTGCAGCAGCACTCCTTGTAAATATCTATAACACCATGCACTGCGCTCGCCAATCCGCCTGCCAAGCATAGTGAGCATGACAAATACTTGAGGGTATTTTAGAGGCCCATATCCAGCAGTGGACTTTAGTGGCTGTTGTTGTAGTAGTAACAATCTTATCTAAAACATAACCTACAATTAATTTACTCTGATGGTAATGCATCGCTGTCCGCTTTGCAAACTTCTCAGGTGTGATTATGACTGTTGGCAGATACTTGAAATTATGAATTTAAATGTCTGTTCTAGGGGTTGGGTGTCTTATCTAACTAAACTCATCACATTAGCCATATTTCAGTTCACTGCTGGACATATGCCTCCCCTAAGGTCACCATGATCAGGCATTATCTCTCGTTTTTACTATTAAATCTCTACTAGCCATCCTCTTTAAGCAAAAGGCATTGTTTAAAACTATATTTTGTATGGAAATACTAATAGATGACTCATATTTTTCTGTTTTGGATGGCGTAATACACCTACTTTTAAATTATTTTTCTGTTTATTAATTCAAACATTGAATGTTTCGAAAAACCATTAATGGATTCTGTAGTATTTTCGGACAATAGTGTTAAGCATATTTGTTGTTGATTTGTTCAAAATTATGCAATACATCTGTGTTTCTGTACATTATTTTACATAATTAATTTAGCAAGGCAATTTTTTGGCCAATGCCTGCCCGCCACATAGTTGTAAAAATAGTGTACTTCCAATAAGCAACACTTGCCATCAATGGTTATTTGTTAGCTACTTTGTAGTCAAAAACAAGCCTTAACCTTTCTTGCCACTGATAACAGATAGACTCTACAAACATTCCATTTATTCCATGCTATGCAATACGACACCACTATAGTGTACTTTAGTAATTGTATTTCAAATTAGGCAGCAGGCTTATCATAACAAAAGCACTACTCACTGATATAGTAACTGTTTGATAATGCGTGACTTCCTACCTCTCTGAGTCAACTGCAATTTTAAATATTCACTCAAAGGTCAAGGTTGTAGTATGTAAGATTCATGGGTGCATATTTTATTGCATTCAAAATTGAAATTTATCCATGGAACAAAAAATGGTAGGACAGATTGAGTGATAAGAAGTTTTATATTACCATTGATGAATAAAAGTGAGATGATATTGAAAAAAAAAACTGATAAGCTCTAGCCTTAGCCAGTAACATAGCTGAAAGCAGCAAAACATACAGTTATACAGGGTGTAAAAAAATTTGCTGCATATATTTTAAGGGGTGAACCAGCCCATGAAACTGAACAACTTTCCCCAAGAAACATAGATCGAAATATGAAAAAAAATATCCCTCTCATACAAAATTACCGACCAACCAAGTCAATTTGTATGGGAGGTCCAAAAAATTTTCTCATATTTCTACCGATATTTCTTGGAGAAAGTTGTTCAAGTTCATGCTGATTCACCCTTTAAAGTATTTGCAGCTAATATTTTTACACCTTATATAATGCTGACCACAATATATAGTGACCATTGCTGGCTGACAGTGAATGCGGGAAGGCACTGGACCGGCATAGATGGCGGGAAAAAGAAGAGACTTATACTCAGCAGCGGGTAGATGAGACCTGATGAGAACTGAGTGGTTACGAAAAATCTACATTTGTATCCCTGTAGAGTTCTGGATAACTAAATAGTTGGAGTAAAAATAGAGTGTGTTTTTTATTTTTTTTACATAAGGAAATTTTTATTGCAGTGCAAATATTATTAGTTTGAGTTTACTCATCGAAAGTTCTCCACAAAAAGTGGCATACTAATTTAATATTTTTGTATGTGAACACCAATTTATTTTTCCCAATTTAGCCCTGCCTTCCCTGAAGAAAGTTGTTCAGTTTCATGAGTAGGAATCATTCTAAAGATATTTGCATTGTTTTAAAATTACCTTATTTATATGGTATGATATTGTTACTTGAACACTCTGTAACATTGCAGGCGGTTCTCCTGTACCAATGCCTGCAAAGCCTAGACGTCCTGTCCATCGAGGGTCTAGCAGACTTCATCAATGAGCTCAAAAACTCCATAGACGCCGAGCCTGTGCGGAAAGGCGTCAAGGCGCAAAAGGTAAATTGCACATTCCTTACTGTGACAGCCACAACTGTCCACTGCTGGACAGTTGTGGCTGCCCTTATCGAGGGTATTGCCGTACTCACCACGCTTGGGCATGATGTTGCATTCACAGGGAATGCTGCTGGCTATGCCCCGGAAGACTATCCTTTGGTCGCTTTTTACGACACCCACTGGTAAAATTGGGATGATGCTATTCTAAACCGGCACCATACGGCAATTGTACATTCAACATCATATGACTTGTGCAGATAAGGAAAGGATTCTGAAATGGGAACATTATTGTTTTTCTCTATCTGTTTGCAACATATGAGTGGGATGATGAATAGTAATGTTTCCATTTCGGGTTGGTCTATTCTAAATCTGCGCGATTTATGTTTCAGCAAGTTTTTAAATCGATAGCTAGATCCTGGCCAAGAGGCTTCCCGAGAGAATAAAATAAGAACAAACAAATCTCTGCTCTATTACAATAAGAAAGTCCGCGTATATTTTACAAACGATCTGTGTATTTTCCTTTAAACAATCGTGGTTGTTTACACTTTTCATAGTTATAATTTTGTTGGGTTCTTACCGACGAATTTATTTTGTTTTGAGTTGCCGATATTTCGACGCTTTTGTATCTGTGGCGTCTGATATATCGGCAACTCAAAACAAAATAAATTCGTCGGTAAGAAACCGTTAAAATTATAACTATGAATAGTGTAAACTAAATAAATTCGTAGGTAAGAACTTATTTTAATTTTTTCGCTATTTTTTATGTCTTGTATTCTTCCAACAGTGGAGCACAGTAACAATCTGCCTGCCACAATCCACCGTCCGCCTGGTCACAACCGGCGTAGTGCAAGAGCTGAAGACCCAGAACCGGCGCATACCAGCGCTGGCCATCGCCTCGGCGGTCGGCCAGCGCGCCAACGAGCTGGTGCCGTGCTCGCGGGATGAGGAGGCGCGCCCTGTCATGTACTCGGAAGCTGAGCGAAAGGAGACCTTCAAGAGGTGGCCACATATGGACTACAAGTGAGTTTACGATAAGACTGATCTTTCACGGGACCAATGCTATAAAACGCAAAAACATTGTCGACCATACTAAAAATTTTGTTAACTTCTCGTCCGGTATTGGTCCCAGAGTAAAAATTGTTCAGCATAATGCCCTAAACAATGCAGGTCTTCCGAAACACGGGTGTATGTATATTCGTCGAGCAGTTTTCAGTTCATATTATACTCTCGTATATGATTATAGAATGAGCTAAGGAAATATTTTATCGAGAAGGGGGGAGAGAGAAGAAGGGAAAGGCGTGGCAGGAGATTTTTGTAAGGGGAAGGGGGATATGTAGGTAAGGGGAGAGAAATTACCAACCGACCAAGTTAATTTGTATGGCAGGTCCAAAAATATTTAACATATTTAGACCCATGTTCCTTGGAGAAAGTTGTACAGTTTCATGGGCTAATCCACCACTTAAAATGCAGCAAAATTTTTTTTGCACCTTGTATATTGATTTTATTGTGTGCTTAGATGGGCGCTGCCCGCGCGCATGGCGCAGGCCGGCTTCTACCACCAGCCGTCGCCGAGCGGGGACGACCGCGCCATGTGCTTCACGTGCATGGTGTGCCTCGTCTGCTGGGAGAAGTCCGACGAGCCCTGGGTGGAGCACGAGCGCCACTCGCCCAACTGCCCCTTCGTGCGCGGCGAGTACACGCACAACGTGCCCATTGCGGTGAGTGCACACACACAATCACCCACACACACACACCCACACACACATACACACACACACACACACACACACACACACACACACACACACACACACACACACACACACACACTCGCCTGCTGGGAGAAGTCCGACGAGCCCTGGGTGGAGCACGAGCGCCACTCGCCCAACTGCCCCTTCGTGCGCGGCGAGTACACGCACAACGTGCCCATTGCGGTGAGTGCACACACACAATCACCCACACACACACACCCACACACACATACACACACACACACACACACACACACACACACACACACACACACACACACACACTCGCCTGCTAGGAGAAGTCCGACGAGCCCTGGGTGGAGCACGAGCGCCACTCGCCCAACTGCCCCTTCGTGCGCGGCGAGTACACACACAACGTGCCCATTGCGGTGAGTGCACACACACAATCACCCACACACACACACCCACACACACACCCACACACACATACACACACACATACATACACACACACACACACACACACACACACACACACACACACACACACACACACACACACACACTCGCCTGCTGGGAGAAGTCCCACGAGCCCTGGGTGGAGCACGAGCGCCACTCGCCCAACTGCCCCTTCGTGCGCGGCGAGTACACGCACAACGTGCCCATTGCGGTGAGTGCACACACACAATCACCCACACACACACCCACACACACATACATACACACACACACACACACACACACACACACACACACACACACACACACACACACACACACACTCGCCTGCTGGGAGAAGTCCGACGAGCCCTGGGTGGAGCACGAGCGCCACTCGCCCAACTGCCCCTTCGTGCGCGGCGAGTACACGCACAACGTGCCCATTGCGGTGAGTGCACACACACACTCACACACACACACACACACACACACACACACACACACACACACACACACACACTCGCCCAATTGCCCCTTCGTGCGCGGCGAGTACACACACGACGCCCATTGCGGTGAGTCTACAGATTGTGGGGCTTATTATAATCACTAAGAGATTAAATCCAAAAATTACCACGAGCTAGAAGCCCATAAACTGTAACACTTCAATAACTAGCGTTATATCACAGACCACTAGCGACATGGGGTCTCATTCCTTACTAAAGTAAATTAGTCCAAAAAAAAATCAATAGATAGAGATACGGGTGGCGAATGTAACTTAACGAGTCTGAAATAAAGGCAAATTTACAAAAACAGAGTATTGGAAAATTATAAATACATTATTTAAGATGTTTTTGAGACGGAAAACACATGAAATTATTCACATTTTAGCAATATTTTTCAATACTAATGACATCAATACGAAATATCCAATAAATAACTTAGGTGTCGCTAGCAACGCACGCGCTGAGTCGACATATCAAAGGGACTGCCAATAGCCATCTTAGGGCAATCGAACTCCCTCTACGACGTTAGGTATCTGTACGATTCTAGTAGTATTATATTATCTGTGGTAGCGGGCAATTTTTTCTCTATACATAATATAATTCATTAATTTTATATGTGACCTATAAATCAATGATCTGATGTACCGTGGGCTAATAGTGCTTATTGGAATACGTTTTTTAACCAGTTAACAAATATTTTTGTAAATAGAGACAGTATGGATTACAAACAGCCAATTTTCCGTTTCTTGCCAATATTAATTATAAACGAAAATTAGCTATATTAATTATTATTTTTAAAAACGAAAGTTCTATTCACCAGGTAACAAACGCCACCGCTTGCGCAGTACCGTCTCCAAACGTAGCGATCGTGTCAGCGGGCAACACCGGCGAGCTCATCGCCACCGGCACCATAGAGGGAAAAGTCAACGTGTGGAAGTTCGACTGCGGACTTAAGCTTGTCAAATTCATACACCTGTCACCCTATGATTCAATCTTCAGCGGAATTCTAGCTACAGACTCGAATAAAGTGTGGTCGACTAGCCTGGAAAAGGATACCTGTAAGTACTCTTTACTGCTACAGTCATTTTTAAGAGTAAATAATTACTCAAGAAACTAAGGGAAAAGTATGTATCGCATTAATGACCCAGTTATCTAGCGAATTTATTTAATAAAGGTTTTTGAAATGAGGCCGCCGTGTGATGCCGGCTTAGGATAGCATCAACCCATTTCCTACCAGTAGGTGTCGTAAGAGGCGATTGAGGGACTTGAGGTTTTCAGGCGTATTACAACTTTTAGGCGACAGGCTGACAACCTGTCACTATATTGATACACAAATTATCTCAAACGGCCTTCTATATTTGTCAGACGTAGCGATAGCGAGCGTATTTTTACGGCCGTTAACGCTTTGCCCGTAAGGGATAAAGGCGTGATATATGTAAGTTTGTATGTATGTAATGTTTTTTCCACAGCAACATACGGCGTGGAGCTGACAGCGATGTCGTTCATCGGCATGACGTCGCGCCAGGAGGCCTACCCTCAGCCGCAGCCCCCCGAGGTCACCGAGAAGGAGACCAGCTCCAGCAAGAGCAAGCCCTCGCTGGTCTGCGCGGTCACCATCACCAGGAGCACCGCGCCGCCCGACCTGCCCATCCACGGAGACGAGAGCAAAGCAGGTAGGAAGCAGCAGGTCCACCAGCTCCAGCAGGACCCTCGCTGGTCTGCGCGGTCACCATCACCAGGAGCACCGCGCCGCCCGACCTGCCCATCCACGGAGACGAGAGCAAAGCAGGTAGGAAGCAGCAGGTCCACCAGCTCCAGCAGGACCCTCGCTGGTCTGCGCGGTCACCATCACCAGGAGCACCGCGCCGCCCGACCTGCCCATCCACGGAGACGAGAGCAAAGCAGGTAGGAAGCAGCAGGTCCACCAGCTCCAGCAGGACCCTCGCAGGTCTGCGCGGTCACCATCACCAGGAGCACCGCGCCGCCCTACCTGCCCATCCACGGAGACGAGAGCAAAGCAGGTAGGAAGCAGCAGGTCCACCAGCTCCAGCAGGACCCTCGCAGGTCTGCGCGGTCACCATCACCAGGAGCACCGCGCCGCCCGACCTGCCCATCCACGGAGACGAGAGCAAAGCAGGTAGGAACTGCTTATTGTGATCTGATGGGGTTTCTCTTGTTGAGGATGAGAGTGGAAAGCCAGTAGGCTCAATGCTGCATGATGGAAAAGGGGAATTCCCTCCGAGCAAGGTGTTCAGCTCGGGGACCGCGGCCCAACTGGTAGGTCGTGGATTTTGTATTTATGCTAAGTCTTCGACAAACTTCGTAATCGCGTTTCAGGCCTTGGCTTCTGATTGGCTAATCTTCTATGACGAGTATGACGTGTCGTGTTTACATTGTGCAGGCAGCGTTCTCGTCGTCGCCTCGTCAGCAGTAGATGCGTCTAGCGAAGTCAGCATTCTGTGTGCGGCGTGCGCTTCACATTTCATTGCAGTCCGCGCCGCTACAGTACTCCCCCCCTAGACCGAAGGTCGATAACAGTCTAGTTCGTTCACATGGGGTATGACGTCTTTTCGTTGCGATATCATCTCGAAGTCCAATGGCGGCAGGCAGTCTGGCTGGAGTGTGTGCAACTCTGACAGCCAAGCCGATGCAGTCTCCAGGTCCTCAGTGCGTCGGGAGTTATGGAGGTGAGCAGATGCCGCCGAAAAGTGACCAGGAACAGGAAGTGGACAGGCAGGCAGGTTCAGTCCGTGGTCTCGTCGCTAGGACTTGTGATTTATCCGCAGATGACGTAGGTAGTGGCTGCTTACGAAGTTGTGATGCATGGACTCCAGTTCTTGATGAAGGTGGCGTGTTCAATGTCGGAGGTCACCAGTGTTGAGGATGAGAGTGGAAAGCCAGTAGGCTCAATGCTGCATGATGGAAAAGGGGAATTCCCTCCGAGCAAGGTGTTCAGCTCGGGGACCGCGGCCCAACTGGTAGGTCGTGGATTTTGTATTTATGCTAAGTCTTCGACAAACTTCGTAATCGCGTTTCAGGCCTTGGCTTCTGATTGGCTAATCTTCTATGACGAGTATGACGTGTCGTGTTTACATTGTGCAGGCAGCGTTCTCGTCGTCGCCTCGTCAGCAGTAGATGCGTCTAGCGAAGTCAGCATTCTGTGTGCGGCGTGCGCTTCACATTTCATTGCAGTCCGCGCCGCTACACTCTTGACTCTTCTCTTTGCCAGGTAGGCAGAAACAGAAACTACAATAGTGCAAGTTCTAAGTTAACCCATAGCTCAAATTCGTTAAAAACAGACATCAAATTAAATTTTTCATTTACAGGCAACTGGTAACGACAAAAATTTGATCCGTAAATAATCGAATTAGAAATAACACACATTTCTTTGTCCACAGCGTTCGAGTCCAACAAAGCGAAAGAATCCGTTCAGGCCATGAACGACGAGAACGAAGCGAAAAGCCTCGCCGCTTCAAATAAAATGCTGTTCCTACTCACGTACGACATACACAGCTCCCTGGCCGGCTCCATCACCACCGTCGTCCACACCTCCAACAGCAGCGCCAACTCCAAGCCCGGCGGCAGCAAGAAAGTGTGCACGGTCGCCAGGACCGACGACGCCAACATATACGACGAGATATACTTCCAGTACTCGGACGAGGACACCGAGCTGCCGCAGTGCACCAACAGCCTCATTGACGAACAAATCAGCAACGTCATCAACCTGAACGCGTCCTCCAGCAAGGAAGACTGCAAGACCTGGGAGCCCAAGAAGATTATATTCGCGAAACATTTCAAAGTGCTACCTCCGCCGCCCTCGTCCGGCCTGCTGCCCGACCTGCCCGAGTCCGGCCAGGGCAGCATGCTGGACTTCGTCGGACAGATCTCACAGCTGAAGAGCTGGAAGAGTGGCAACTTGGAGTCCGTCGGGACTAAACTAGCGGACCAGACGGATGCCGTGCTACAATCCGCGGACCCCATCACGCACTACCTCAACATGAACGGCCCTTTAGAGATCTCAGACTTAAAATGGTACGAGGGCGGTGACGGTACAGAAAAGGTCAAAGTGACCACTTTCGGTGGAAGCAAAATAGGTACGACCACAGCAGTCAGCAACAGTAATAACGACGGATTTGACAGCGATCCGTTACAAGAAGAAGTGGTCTCTCAAGGCGTAGCGGTGCAGTGCCTCAGTCTTCCAGCTAAACTTAAACTTAGAGATGATTCCCGAGTGACACATTTACTACCGACAGAAGACAAAGAACACTTGCTATGCGTAGTATCCACCATACGACCGGATCGGTTCAAAATCGAAGACGATATCGAGCCTGATGGAGATATAAAAATGGACGTAGACGAAGTCATAGATACGACGGAGAAGTCTGACGTGAAAGCGTATTTTATACTCTTCAAAATCAACAGCAAAACCTCCGTGTTCACCTTAGAAGACAATCCGGTCTCTATTCAAGAGTTACCGTACAATCAAAGTCCGGTAGACATATGCTTGCTGCCAATAGACAAACAAGATCAGTATTCCTTCGCTTCCGTGAGCGTGGATGGCGCCATGCGGCTCTTCTCGCTACCCGACTTCAAAATGTTATCCGAAAAGAGGGTGCCCAAGGGACAGTTCACTTCAGTAGTGTACTGCGCGTCGGTGGAACGACTCAGCGTGTCCACTAAACACGGAATGATATACTTCTACGCTCTCAACAACGGCGAGAAAAACTCGACAGGAGATATCGAAGACGACGAATTTGCGAACATAGATTTTGACATGCTCCAGAGAGCACCTAGGGAAGACGTTTGCAGTCCGACTCCTGTCATATTAGCCAACAAGACTGAGCTAGATTTGAATGACTTGGAAACTCTTATGACATTGACCGGCTCTAGTGGTACCAACACTACGGTCCCGTACAGCGCAGTAGTACCAGGGTTTTGGTGCGAACTGTCCCCCGCTCAAAGATCTCGCTCCGACCATCAGAATAACAGAACGTGGAGATTACAAAATACTTCCTCCACTTGGGACGAACACGTTTTAGAACTCACTTTGCCATATAGCGTGTCATTAGCTCACATAGAATTCGGCTTCACGCTTCACACGGCTTGCACGGCAAATCTACCTATAATCCAAGTGACGCTGTTGAAGCAAAATTTACACGGGATCGGATATAAGAAAGACGCTTCATTCGGCCACAGGTCGGACTCTCCGACGCATTACCCGTGGTACATAGATCAGGATTTAAATTGCATAGAAAATCCAGTCAATAGTGAAGAGTATTTACAAGCACATAACGCAGAAATCTTAGCCGGACCTTTATCTTTATCATCCGGTTTGGACTTGACACAACAATCCGGGTCTTTAATTTTAACAAGTCCTAGATTATACAGAGCCAGAGGAAGAACGTTCCTTATACACATTAAGACCTTGTTCGAACCAGCAAAAGACATGTCTAAAGGGTCAACGAAATCCGAAAGCGGGTCAAAGAAGTCCGGTTTTATAGGATGCGATTGGTTACACCAGATTTCTTTGACCGTTCGGTCTTGCCCACATACTGACGTACCTATGGAAAGGCAGCAAAGGATAGCTATGCTTGAATCTAACACCTTTTTAAACACATTGTGCGAGATAATTGTAGGCAAAGGTGACGCTGATAGCAGAAAACTAGCGTTAGATTTGCTCATGTGGGTGATATCTATTAGGCTGCAAAGGACTCGATTAGCCAAGTCAGAGAAAGGAAAGGAAAAAGATGCAATGAATCCAGTAGAAGCGCAACAGCTGGAGTGCGTCAAGATCGTCGAGAAACATGTCGACGCGCTCATTAAGAACTGCATACTCTGTGCGAACAGGAGCATGGCCAAGAAGTGTATCAAGATCATACTCACAACGAGCCAGTAAGTACCTAGCTACTATTTCTAAAAGTACAGTCAAATGACACACTTATGGCATCCCTAAATAAAATAAAAAATATTTGTGATTACAAAATACATACATACATACATATATCACGCCTTTACCCCTTGCAGGGTAGGCAGAGCGTAAACGACCATAAGAATACGGTCGCTATCGCCACGTCTGACATTTTTGAGGATTGATTTCCAAGGTTGTTTCAGAAAACATATGTATCACTATAGTGACAGGTTGTCAGCCTGTCGCCTAAAAATATATGCTCAAAAACAAGTATCTTTGTAAAATACGCAGTTCATCAAGAAACAAACCCCGAGATCACTCAAATATCCCAAAATTTAAACTAGCAATTGTAATGATTTTGTTAGTTTAACTTTTTTTTACTTGATATCTTTTCCGCCACTTTTGTTGTTATTTTGTTGCGCCTATATTGCGGCGTTCCTCATAAAGAAAAATTTCAGATAGTTACTACTGCAGAACATCAAATAAAATTTAATGGACACGTACTAACTTCCTAACTTAAGGGTGTCGCAAGAGGCGACTAAGGGACTCGAGAGTATTGGTGTATTACAGTTTTTAGGCGACAGGCTGACAACCTGTCACTATAATAATACACATGTTTTCTGAAACAACCTTGGAAAACAATCCTCAAAAATGTCAGGTGTATTCTTACGGCCGTTAACGCTCTGCCTACCCCGCAAGGGATAAAGGCGTGATATATGTATGTAAGTAAAAACTTCCTTTTTCCACACAGGGGCGTCCGTTCACTGCCGAAACCATGGAACTCGACCTTCGAGCAAACGCTCATCAACAGCGTGACCTCATGTATACCATACCTGGGCGCGTGCGAGTCCCCGGGAGCCTTGCGCTGGCTGGTGGCGCTGGCGCAGCACGCCGTGGGCAGGAACGCAGCGGCCGAACTGGTCTCCAAGTGCCTCACGCTTCTGGAGAAGACTGCCAAGTGCCTGGTGGAGAGAACGGATGTGTATCATCACGTTTTAAGGGCTAGGTATGAGGTTTTTTTATCAGTTTGTTTTTGGAACTTTTTCTATTAGGAATGGTGAGATATTTTGCTAATATTCTGGGTGTATGGTACAGCCCTCCGAATATTGATAGGGTTCATTCAGATCATGAAACTTTGAAATATATTTCAGGATAAAAATATGCTTCCCTTACTGAAGGCCACCATTCTGATTTGGTGAAGGATGTTGAGTTTTATGGTCTTCTTGCACCATTGATTGGTATCCCTTACAGGATCGTACCTGTATAATTTATCATTAGTGTATAGAATTTAATGGGGTAGGAAATTGAGGGACTGATGGCGCCACTCTTGACTGTACCTTCTTTCTGTGATTGGTCTAAAATGTGTCAATGTCAAAGTTCAGTTACATCTTTTAGGTGAGTTAAGGCACAGTCGCGCCAATATAATGTTTCCTTACTTAGCATGGTCTACACGCACTCATACGCTAATAATTAGGCCGTTTGATCTCCAGATTCGGTCTGTACGGGCTGCCACTGGAGCGCCAGATCTTCGCGGCGGAAGTGCCGGAGCTGGGCCGCGGGAGCTCCACGCCCGTCACGTACGCGAGCGTGCTGGCTGGGGACACCAGCGCGCCGCCGCAAGCCAAGCCCGAGTACCAGCTCAAGGACCTGCTCAACCTGCCGTCAGATGTTACCAGCTCGACTGGTAAGTCAGGTAATCAACTAATAGCGTCCTATTTTTTTTATTCTTTTAGTGGTTCAAGGTTTTACGCTGAAAGAGAACAAAAGACGGAAAGTATCTTTTCAAAAGATGTAGGCAACTGTGTCATTTTTTGATTCAGCTGCGACAAATTTAAATTAAAACATTTTAGGTTTGCCAAAATTGTCCTCTTCTCTTTTTTTTGTGTGGGACATCTAGTCGTCCAATGACCCGATGAACCCTTGTGTCAGAATTTTTCAACTGCCTTCTACAAGTAGCAGGCTTCTGCCATGGTTGTGTAACGATCGTCGTCTAAATGATCATAGACAGCAACCAGGACCTACGGCTTAACGTGCCATCCAAAACACGGAACCATCTTACTTACGGACAATCGGGTGGCTCAGCCCGCAATGTCCTAACCAGACTGGGAACAAATTCACAAAGTGATAAATATCAACTTTGTGAGTGACCCACCGAGAATCGAACCCGGAACCTTCTGCGTCAAAGGCAGTCGCACTACCACTGCGCCACATCGGTGGCCACATTTGCTGCATTTACTTTCTAGCAACAGCTTTCCGACAGTTTCGTGCAACCGATGGGGGATAGTAATCATCTTTGCTGTCTCGTCATGGGCAGCCTTGTCAAGTGGTCGTCATCAAAAACTGTCTTTATTCTGTGCTATATCGTATTGAGTTTCTCTTCCAGACTCGAAGAGTAGTAAATCGAGCAGCGGCGCGTGGTGGGCGGCCAACAACGGCGTGTCGATCTTCGGCGCGGGGCTCAGCGAGGCGGTGCCGCTGCACGTGTCCTGCCACGTCGCCTCCGACGGCACCAAGCTGGAGTGCGCGGGCGGCGGGGCGCGCGCGCGCGTCACCGCCGTCAGCGAGCTCGCCGGGGACCCGCATCAGGTAATCCACTGGGTCTGGGTCATAATACAAATGTAGTACGTTTAAAACTATTGTCCAAAAATACTACATACTTCATATACGGGGTGTGAGGGACAGCGTCCCGAATACTGATAGGGTGCAAGCAGACTATGAAACTGAACAACTGTCCCCTAGGAACACGTCAGGAAAATTTTTGGTTTCCCATAGTAAATGGAGTCAGCTGATCGCAATTTTGTATGGGAGGTTGAATTTTTTTCCCATCCAAACTAAAGAGACATGGCGTCATCTCTTCGTATTTTCACACAAAATATCGTTTTAAAAAGTATCTCATTTCACCTGCCAGTCATCATGCCTATTAGCTCTACACACCCGCGGCGTTTGACGCGCGACACATAGGAAAAATACTATATTGAGGAGGAAATCTGGGCATAGAATCACGCTAAGTAGCACGCATAGGAACAGTCGTGTCGGGATTGACGTTCTCTCTAATAATAAGTTTATAAGTTTATTTTAAGTTTAGTTCTTAGACTCCATTGAAAAACGCGCCAAGAAGCTCATAGCAGACGAAGCACTGGTTGAGACTAAGTTGCAGAGCCTTGAGCACCGTCGTAAAGTAGCATGCATGTCGGTATTCTATAGGATACATTTCGGAGAGTGTGCTCAATCACTCCACGACCTGATACCCCCTTCCCCATTCCATCTCCGGGGATCGAGGCGCCGACTGGGGTTCCACCCTTATGTTGTAGATATACCTCTGATCCGCACTAAGCGTTTCGCTTCAACTTTTATCATGCGTACGGCTAAAGAGTGGAATTCCCTGCCGGCGGATCTTTTTCCGGATCAATATAACTTGGGCCTTTTTAAGGCAAGAGTGAATAGGCATTATCTAGGCAAGCATGTACCATCTTCGTCTGCATCTCCACTTACCACCAGGTGAGATGGCAGGCAAATGCGGGCCTATTACATATAAAAAAAAATATATATCGAATTTAGCAAATACCTAAAATATAATACACTGAAACGGTTGGATTCCGATTTTCAGTCTTGAAACATGCGGAAAGCAGGAATGATCATATTGTAACCTGGTGTTATAAAAAGTGAAAAACAAATATTCGAACAGCAATACTTGATTTTTCGTTACCTCGTGCCAAATACTAACTTGGAATCATTTACAGTTATGGTCGGTGGTGAAGGAAGGGCAGACCAAGCTGACCTCGCAAGACCCAGATTCCTTAGAAGACGTCGAGAGCTCGCTCATGGAGTGCGATCCTCAGGACAAGATGGACTTCAACGAGGATCGGTTCTTCAAGGTAATCAGTAATCACTACACAGCTTAAAGCACAGTATCTTGCTCCGTCTTTATGTAAGTGCACAACGGATTGTGATGCGGTGTTTTGAAATAGAGTGATTAAAGAGGAAGGTTTATATATGTACGGTCGCATGCAGAGAAAACGGACCCCCCCCCAGTGACGACATCTATGGCAACATGTAGGAAACATCACAACACGAGCAGTGAGTGGTGATTGGTCGATAATGTCACAATGTCTAAGTTCAGCGACATTCTATTGGTGCTTTTAGTCAAAGTCGTGACTAGCAGCGCCATCTGCGTCAGTTTCATATTGCGAAAACACTTTGAGTATTTCACACAAATCATGTGACAGACAGATAGCCTAGTGGTTAAGAAATGGGTGCTCGTGAATGATGTTACTGGTTCGAATCCCTACTTCTGTGCCTTTTTTTATGTCACATATTTTTGATTTTAATTTTGTTTGCGTTTTAATAAAATTATTTTGAATATCAAGGTCACATTAAATAACATTGATAGAAAATGGTAGAAAAACAAAAAAGACTGATTAGTAACTTTATTCAAAAACAAGTTTCAGTTTACATATTTACGATAATTCTAAATTAAAATACATCGTTATTTATTATACAGATTGTAATATTTCCAATCACTTGTCTATGACTTTTTACGAGAGAACAAACATGTTATCCAAGATAACAATTTTACGTCTCAAGTGAAAATTAAAAAAACACAAAAATCCGTGGAGCCAAATGATTTTTTAAAGCACCGCATTTAGTTACGGAGGGGGTAACCGTCCATTTCAATGACGTCCTGTAATCGGCTAGGCATACTATCTAATAAATTAGAACAGATATTGCTACGCCGCATTAACTCCCATGTCCTCTTAACTTCTTGTTGCAAACTTTCAACGTTTCTTATTTCACTGGTATCCCAGTTCAAAACCATTTGGCCCCATAGATTTTCTATAGGATTTAGATCCGGACTTTTAGCAGGCCAATTTATGGTAGTTATATCATTTTGTGATGACAGCCACTCCATAACAATTCCCGAGCGATGTATCGAGCAATTATCTTGCACAAGTAAATTTGCCCTTCTGGATATATTGCACGAACTGATGGCAACATGACGTCCCTTAATATTTGTAAATACAGTTGAGCTGTCATGCAGCCGCCAACTTCAGTCAACTCTCCAGGTATAATGGACATCCAACCCCAATAACCTGGAAATAAAAATAATTAAATATAATAACTTGCCAAAATAACAAGTTCAAACCTATACTTGTGTAAGATAACTAAAAAAAGTTTATTTTTAAATATTATGTAACTTAAATACCTTAATTACTTAAATAAATTCTGCTACTACTGAAATAATGAATTATTAAAACAAAAATGAATAAATTATGATAAATATGCTCACCTAAGGATATTCTGCCACTGGTTCTTAGCGGTAAAACATTTTGTGGATTATAACGCTGTCCTCGTCTTCTCCACAGTATCTTTCGTCCATCTTTGTCCGATTTAAAACATTTTTCGTCGGTAAATATTACTATATTATTCTTCCAATCGAAATTCAAATACTCCCTGGCGAATCTTACTCTGGCTTGACGGTGAGCCTCGGTAAGTTTAATTTTTTTAGCTGGTCTGTAATTATAGATCCCCGCAGCATGTAAATGTCTCCGCACTGTATCCAACGAAATCCCAATCAACTGTGCAGTTGATCTCGTGGTCTTGAAGGACTCATTGGTATGGAGTCTTACAATTTCACGGTGACGATACGTTTCATCAGTATAAGCCACTGGTCGCGGACCCTGTCTTTCACATTTTATATCACCAGTTTCCTGGTATCTTTTTATCCATCGACGAACTGTGTTTCTCTGTAAAAATAAAAGCAATTTATTCCGTGAACTAATCCCAACCCTATTATGAAACGAATTAAAATATAAGTATCGCTTATAAAAATAGTAGCAATAGCAAAACTTACCGCTACTCCCAGTTCTCGAGCAATACTCTTAATGCCTCGATTTTGTTCAACAAGCACAATAATCTTAGCTTTCAAAAAAACCGATAATCGAGCCATAACTGTTAGTTTATAATCCAAAAACTATCCGAAACAGAATGCACACGTAAGCGGTAGCGAAGCTAGCTTGTGAACAAAGCGAAACACCAGAAATTAAGTTTAACATTTTATAAATTTTGCCTACCCTCATATAATTACTAAGAGTTCGACACATCAAGAAAGATTACTGTGACGTCATGCACAATATGAACTAGAAGGGAATTTTCGCCACTCTTAGCAAGAGCTCGGTGGCGCAGTGGTTTAGCGGTAAGGCTCGAGAACGAAAGAGTCTAGGTTCAAATCTTGTGACCAAAATGTGTTTTTCGTATTTTATTGTTTTTTCACCAAGTTTCTTGAATTCTCTCTATTTATCCTAGCAATACCCAAGGCTTGGATGAATTCGAAAAACAAGTTTGTGACAAACAAACGATACGATGGCGGCGGTGCAGTAACTTAACGCCAGATGGCGCCAGGCAACAGAGATGTTGTCTGGCTCCATTTATAAAGAGAGGGGTCCGTTTTCTCTGCTTGAGACTGTACAATACATACCGATGGTTCCGTGTTAAAACGTAGGTCCCGGTTGCTATCTATGATCACTTAGACGGCGGTCGTTACACAACCATGTCAGAAGCCTGCTACTTGTAGTAGACGGTTAAAATGTTTGACATTAGGGTTCATCGGGTCGTTGGACGACTCGATGTCCCACACGTAAAGAAAGAAGAAGACCGGAAAAATGTGTTATTCCCACAGGCAAGGCAAACGATTAGCAGCGGGTGCAACCGCTGGGCGGGCCCGTAGTTAGAACTATTTTAAATGTGGCAATATTTTTTAAATATAGTATGTATGTGATCATTCAGTTCTATACTCTTTTCCTCTCTCTTTTCGTGTGGGACACCGAATCGAGTTTATTTAAATTTTCTTGAAGCATGATGTTCAGTTTCGTAGGAAAGTTTACTTGCACTTTACAATACTTTCGAAATAACTTGCAGAAATTCAGTCAAATATTTTATATGTATTTGTAGGAACAAGAGCAGTGCGGGATCCCGTGGGCTGCTCTAGTGACAAGGCCCCCTCAACACACGCTGGTGGTAGAGCGCATGCACTCCGGAGCACGGAGGTACATCGTGCTGGACTTCGGACACACTGTCCGACTCACCGATGTGGTAAGTTCTTTTATTTCGAAATGATATCGGGACGACCTTCGCATATTTCAGGACGATTTTCGCATATTTCGAGACGATTTAACATATTTGAATATGCTGAGTCAATTTTCGATTCTTCTACAACAATCTTCGCATACTTCCCAATTGTTTTCGTACGATTTCATATATTTCGGGACGATGTTCGCAAATTCGCATATTGCGAGACGAATTTCGCGGATTTCGAAACGATTTCGTATATTTTGGAAAAGTTTTCGCGTGTTGCATTAGAGTTTTCGTGTATTTCGAGACAGTTTTCGCGTAATTCGAAACAGTCGTGGCATTTTTCGAGCCAGTCGTCCTGTATTTCTAGACAGTCGTCCTGTATTTCTGGACAGGCTTCGCTTATTCTTAGATTATCGTCCCGTATTTCTAGACAGTTTTCGAGTATTTCGTGCCAATCTCATTCACTGTAAAAAAGATTACAGCTGTGGATTTCATATCATTCTATTTTGATCGTTCTAAATTTTACAATATTTTCTAGATAATCCCGTCGTGTTCAGACCTGGTGACCCTCTGCATCGACATCTGGGTGCAGGGCGAAGAAACGGACTGCACTAAGCTCGCGTTCGCTACAGACATCGCACACAAACATCTAGTACTCACAGACATACAGCCGGCGCCGCTTTGCCGGTATATGAAGGTAACAATTATGTTCCAAACAGAACTACAAGATGATTCGATTTTAAAATTATAAGTAATAAATCTCCTATTAGTAATCTTGGGTCCCTCCTAACGCAAAGCGGGCACGTGGTCGTCCCAGAAAAAGGTGGAAAGACGAGCTACATACCTACGCCCATGACTGGATGGAGGCGGCCCAGGATAGGGAAAAGTGGAGGAAAGAGAGGGAGGCCTTGCAGTGAGACATGTCTGGCTCAAAATAATAAGAATAAGTAATAAATAAATATCCTGGACAATTCATACAGCACCATGTAGGCCCAAACTAAGCATAACTTGTACTATGAGTTAGCTGATGCTAATACTTAAGAGTTGCTATGGTGTCTTTTAAAAACAAAAGTCAGCAATAAAATCATGGCATGCATTCGTTGCTGAATCTTAGGTTTGAATCCATAGTAACGTCGCAACGAAGTGAATTTATGTCATGATATTTTGTGTGTAGTTAGGCTAGAGAGTAACATCATGTAACATAGACTTCTTTTTACCACGGGAATATTGGCCGCAACTGAAACCGCGGGACTGAAAGCTAGTGTAAAATAAAATCACCTTTCTTTAGTGATGTTTTCAAAAGGCTATTATATAAGGTCTAAAAATATTAGCTGCAAATATTTTAAGGGGTGAATCAGTCCATGAAACTGATCAACTTTTCCCTAGAAACATAGGTCGAAATATAAGAGAATTTTTTTGACCTCCCATACTAATTGACTTGGTCGGTTGTTAATTTTGTATGGGAAGTCCAAATTTTTTTTTCTTATTTCGACCTATGTTCCTTGGAGAAAGATGTTCAGTTTTATGGCCTGGTTCAGTCCTTAAAATATTTGCAGCTATTTTTTTTTACACCCGGTATAATTAATATTTTAACCTACAGATAACAACGATAGGGCGATACGGCATGTCAGCAATGAAATGCAAGATCCCGCTCGGCTGGTTCTACGGGGAGATCGCGGACATCGCCAATCCGCAGGCGTCCGTCACTGCGCTCACCGCTCTGCACCAGGACTTGGCTTGCAGGTTCAGGTAAAATTAAAAAATTACAAATATTTACTACGTAACCCGTGAAAGTTTTCCAGATATTGTATCTCGCATGGCAACTTACATACATACATACATAAATCACGCCTATAGCCCTTGCGCGCTAGGCAGAGCGTTAACAACCATAAAATTACGACCGTTATCGCCACGTCTGACAAATGTTTGAGAATTGTTTCAGATAAGTCGTGTATCACTATAGTGACAGGTTGTCAGCCTGTCGCCTAAAATTGCCATACACATGAAACCCTCGAGTCCCTTAGTCGGCTTCTACGACACCCACAGAAAAGAAATGGGCTGATGCTATTCTAAGCCGGCATCACACGGCAAACAACTTACAAGTGCATGAAAGAAAACCTGTATCACCCGCAGGCTAGCGACCGGCAAACTGATGGATCTACTGACCCCGTACCTGGACCTCTACAACGGGAACGCGGCGCACATGATGGCCTACCTCAACATGGCGGCCGACGCCGAGCCCAAGCTGCTCGCCGCCTACCAGGAGTGCATAGAGCTGCAGCAGCAGCTACACACAGCCACTAACATACTCAAGGTGAGCCTGCATATCTGTAGTGTGTGATACTCAACCCTCAACATGAGCCCAAGCTACCAGGAGTGCATAGAGCTGCAGCAGCAGCTACACACAGCCACTAACATACTCAAGGTGAGCCTGCATATCTGTAGTGTGTGATACTCAACCCTCAACATGAGCCCAAGCTACCAGGAGTGCATAGAGCTGCAGCAGCAGCTACACACAGCCACTAACATACTCAAGGTGAGCCTGCATATCTGTAGTGTGTGATACTCAACCCTCAACATGAGCCCAAGCTACCAGGAGTGCATAGAGCTGCAGCAGCAGCTACACACAGCCACTAACATACTCAAGGTGAGCCTGCATATCTGTAGTGTGTGATACTCAGCCCTCAACATGAGCCCAAGCTACCAGGATAGAGCTGCAGCAGCAGCTACACACAGCCACTAACATACTCAAGGTGAGCCTGCATATCTGTAGTGTGTGATACTTAACCCTCAACATGAGCCCAAGCTACCAGGAGTGCATAGAGCTGCAGCAGCAGCTACACACAGCCACCAACATACTCAAGGTGAGCCTGCATATCTGTAGTGTGTGATACTCAGCCCTCAACATGAGCCCAAGCTACCAGGATAGAGCTGCAGCAGCAGCTACACACAGCCACTAACATACTCAAGGTGAGCCTGCATATCTGTAGTGTGTGATACTCAACCCTCAACATGAGCCCAAGCTACCAGGATAGAGCTGCAGCAGCAGCTACACACAGCCACTAACATACTCAAGGTGAGCCTGCATATCTGTAGTGTGTGATACTTAACCCTCAACATGAGCCCAAGCTACCAGGAGTGCATAGAGCTGCAGCAGCAGCTACACACAGCCACCAACATACTCAAGGTGAGCCTGCATATCTGTAGTGTGTGATACTCAACCCTCAACGTGAGCCCAAGCTACCAGGAGTGCATAGAGCTGCAGCAGCAGCTACACACAGCCACTAACATACTCAAGGTAAGCCTGCATATCTGTAGTGTGTGATACTCAACCCTCAACATGAGACTAAGGTACCAGGAGTGCATAGAGCTGCAGCAGCAGCTACACACAGCCACCAACATACTCAAGGTGAGCCTGCATATCTGTAGTGTGTGATACTTAACCCTCAACATGAGCCCAAGCTACCAGGATAGAGCTGCAGCAGCAGCTACACACAGCCACCAACATACTCAAGGTGAGCCTGCATATCTGTAGTGTGTGATACTCAACCCTCAACGTGAGCCCAAGCTACCAGGAGTGCATAGAGCTGCAGCAGCAGCTACACACAGCCACTAACATACTCAAGGTAAGCCTGCATATCTGTAGTGTGTGATACTCAACCCTCAACATGAGACTAAGGTACCAGGAGTGCATAGAGCTGCAGCAGCAGCTACACACAGCCACCAACATACTCAAGGTGAGCCTGCATATCTGTAGTGTGTGATACTTAACCCTCAACATGAGCCCAAGCTACCAGGATAGAGCTGCAGCAGCAGCTACACACAGCCACTAACATACTCAAGGTGAGCCTGCATATCTGTAGTGTGTGATACTCAACCCTCAACATGAGCCCAAGCTACCAGGATAGAGCTGCAGCAGCAGCTACACACAGCCACCAACATACTCAAGGTGAGCCTGCATATCTGTAGTGTGTGATACTCAACCCTCAACGTGAGCCCAAGCTACCAGGAGTGCATAGAGCTGCAGCAGCAGCTACACACAGCCACTAACATACTCAAGGTAAGCCTGCATATCTGTAGTGTGTGATACTCAACCCTCAACATGAGACTAAGGTACCAGGAGTGCATAGAGCTGCAGCAGCAGCTACACACAGCCACCAACATACTCAAGGTGAGCCTGCATATCTGTAGTGTGTGATACTTAACCCTCAACATGAGCCCAAGCTACCAGGATAGAGCTGCAGCAGCAGCTACACACAGCCACTAACATACTCAAGGTGAGCCTGCATATCTGTAGTGTGTGATACTCAACCCTCAACATGAGCCCAAGCTACCAGGATAGAGCTGCAGCAGCAGCTACACACAGCCACCAACATACTCAAGGTGAGCCTGCATATCTGTAGTGTGTGATACTCAACCCTCAACGTGAGCCCAAGCTACCAGGAGTGCATAGAGCTGCAGCAGCAGCTACACACAGCCACTAACATACTCAAGGTAAGCCTGCATATCTGTAGTGTGTGATACTCAACCCTCAACATGAGACTAAGGTACCAGGAGTGCATAGAGCTGCAGCAGCAGCTACACACAGCCACCAACATACTCAAGGTGAGCCTGCATATCTGTAGTGTGTGATACTTAACCCTCAACATGAGCCCAAGCTACCAGGATAGAGCTGCAGCAGCAGCTACACACAGCCACTAACATACTCAAGGTGAGCCTGCATATCTGTAGTGTGTGATACTCAACCCTCAACATGAGCCCAAGCTACCAGGAGTGCATAGAGCTGCAGCAGCAGCTACACACAGCTACCAACATACTCAAGGTGAGCCTGCATATCTGTAGTGTGTGATACTTAACCCTCAACATGAGCCTAAGCTACCAGGATAGAGCTGCAGCAGCAGCTACACACAGCCACCAACATACTCAAGGTGAGCCTACATATCTGTAGTGTGTGATACTCAACCCTCAACATGAGCCCAAGCTACCAGGATAGAGCTGCAGCAGCAGCTACACACAGCCACCAACATACTCAAGGTGAGCCTACATATCTGTAGTGTGTGATACTCAACCCTCAACATGAGCCCAAGCTACCAGGATAGAGCTGCAGCAGCAGCTACACACAGCCACCAACATACTCAAGGTGAGCCTACATATCTGTAGTGTGTGATACTCAACCCTCAACATGAGCCCAAGCTACCAGGATAGAGCTGCAGCAGCAGCTACACACAGCCACCAACATACTCAAGGTGAGCCTGCATATCTGTAGTGTGTGATACTCAACCCTCAACATGAGCCCAAGCTACCAGGAGTGCATAGAGCTGCAGCAGCAGCTGCACACAGCCACCAACATACTCAAGGTGAGCCTGCATATCTGTAGTGTGTGATACTTAACCCTCAACATGAGCCCAAGCTACCAGGAGTGCATAGAGAATTCGGGACGTTGTCCCTAACACCTTGTATAAAATAGCGCTCACTACGTTTGCAATACGATACGGGACCGGTCAATGTCTGTTTATATGTAGCGTTGTCTTGCATTTGAAGTGGCGGTCGATTCGCTCCTGATATTTTATCAAAGAAATCATGTTACAGAAACTACAAGGCGCACCAGAGTGCAACGAGCAAGTACTAGAAGCTATCAACAAGGGGACCATCACGCCAGACGCGCTGCTAGAGCGCGCGTCCACCGACAAACTGCGAGTTATCAGCGAAAACATCATTGATATGCTGCTATATTACTTTTTCGAACTGGGCGATGGAATGGTCATGGTAAGTAAAGTGTCATCTTTAAATTTAGTTTTTATCTAAATTCCTGAGGAGTAAAAACTACGCTGTGACACAACATTTTATATCATCTCGCGTGGACATGGACATTGATGACCGATGTGGCGCAGTGATAGTGCGACTGCCTTTGACGCAGAAGGTTCTCGGTTTGATTCTCGGTGGGTCACTCACAAACTTGGTATTTATAACTTTGTGAATTTGTTCTCAGTCTGGTTAGGGCATTGCGGGCTGAACCACCCGATTGTCCGTAAGAAAGATGGTTCCGTGTTTTGGATGGCACGTTAAGCCGTAGGTCCCGGTTGCTGTCTATGATCACTTAGACGGCGGTCGTTACACAACCATGTCCGAAGCCTGCTACTTGTAGAAGGCGGTTGAAAAATTCTGACACTAGGGTTCACTGGATCGTTGGACGACTTGGTGTCCCACACGTAAAGAAGAAGAATATACCAAGAGCGCGAGCAGTATTAGTATTCTGTATTCCTATTTCGCGCGTGATAGATCGGGTGACAAAATTTTGTTGTAACGAGCGGCGTGCAATCTTACCAAGCAAGGTAACACTCCTAATTCATTTGTGAAAGGTGTTTCCATGTCATTCCCAGATTAAGATTACTTAGACGGCGGTCGTTACACAACCATGTCAGAGGCCTGCTACTTGTAGTAGGCGGTTGAATTACTCTTTGAGACTACGCCAGATTTCAGCGGGTCGTTGGACCCATACGAAAAGAAAGAAAGAAAGATTGATTTGTTTATTCTAGTAACTGATGATCCGTGTAAAGAGTACTTGCACGCAAACAGGCGACGATAAACGGCAATAGGTGCGTCTCCATAGAACGAGCAGCGTCAGATGCTCACCGCGGTCGGTGTAGACGTGTTTCGCCGGAGCATAGTGCAATCGAGCATGCGCTACCTCACGCGAAACACATCCACACCGACCACGGCACGCCCGCATGCCGCGCGCGGCTGTGAGCATCTGAGGCTGCTTGCTCTATGGAGACGCACCTAATGAATATCTCATTATCTGCAATTAAACAAATATTTTGCTTTGTGTCGCTACGATACACCTAGATATAATACTATTATTTTGTAAATTTTCTCAGATAAGTTAATTTAGGTATTCTTTTTGAGAAATATTTTTTTTAACCGTATTCATAGAAAGCGCTGGCGGGATGACTTGGTCGAATATGATCCGAACTGTTCCGAAACAGCCGCAGACCGGAAAGCCTGGAAAGAGAGAGGGGAGGCCTTTGCCCAGCAGTGGGACACTGTAGGCTAATATAATAATAATAACCGTATTTATTCCAGCAATACGGCGAAGTATCATTGTCGTGGTGCCAGACGGTCTCCCCGCTGCTGTGGGAGTGGGGCGGGGGCCCGGCGGCGGGGCTGGCGGCGCTGCTGGCGCGGCTGTGCGGCGGCGCGCCCTGGTGGGGCACCCACCTCGCCGACACGCTCGCCAGGGCCTTCAGCGCGCAGGGGGCGCCCGTAGTACCTATAGACCGGTGACTATTACACACAATACATACATAGACACTGTGAAGGCTTGAGCCTCCAGCTGATGATCACGCGTCCCGTCCATTAAACTATTTAACAAAATCGTAGTCGCTGACGTGGCTTTCTGGAATTCTGCTACTAGGGTTCATCAGGTCGTTGGACGACTCGGTGTACCACACAAAAAGAGAGAGATTACTCGGTCAACACTGAACCCTTATTTTGTGTTCCAGTTGCCTAGTGCTGGTGATGTACATGTGCCGCAAGAGCCTGTTCTCGCACGCGCACCCCGACACCGGCGTGGCCGCGGCGCTGAGCCAGCGCGCGCTCGCCCTGCTGCAGCAGCCGCAGCCGCAGCCCGCGCTCGCCGCCGCGCTGCTCACCGCGCTCGGCGCCGGCCTCGACGCCGCGCACCGCCTCACCAACCACCACACCAGGTACACGCTGAGCCAGCGCGCGCTCGCCCTGCTGCAGCAGCCGCAGCCGCAGCCCGCGCTCGCCGCCGCGCTGCTCACCGCGCTCGGCGCCGGCCTCGACGCCGCGCACCGCCTCACCAACCACCACACCAGGTACACGCTGAGCCAGCGCGCGCTCGCCCTGCTGCAGCAGCCGCAGCCATTGTTTTCCAAGGATGTTTCAGAAAACATGTGTATCACTATAGTGACAGGTTGGCAGTCTCGTCGTCGTCGTCTCAGCCGATAGACGTCCACTGCAGGACATAGGCCTCCCCCAAGGATCTCCACGATGATCGGTCCAGCGCCACCCGCATCCAGCGGCTTCCCGCGACCTTCACCAGATCGTCGGTCCACCTTGTGGGAGGCCTACCTACGCTGCGTCTACCGGTCCGTGGCCGCCACTCGAGAACTTTCCGGCCCCAGCGGCCATCGGTCCTACGAGCAATATGCCCCGCCCACTGCCACTTAAGTTGCGCAATCCTTCGAGCTATGTCGGTGGCTTTGGTTCTTCTCCGGATTTCCTCATTTCTGATTCGATCGCGGAGAGAAACTCCGAGCATAGCCCTTTCCATTGCCCTTTGAGTGACCTTGAGCCTTCTTATGAGGCCCATTGTTAGCGGCCACGTCTCAACTCCGTAAGTCATCACTGGCAACACGCATTGATCCCAGACTTTTGTCTTGAGGCACTGCGGTAGTTGTTGAGAAGAGAAGATGTTACGTAGCTTCCCGAACGCTGCCCAGCCGAGTTGGATTCGACGATTGACCTCTTTCTGAAAGTTGGACCTACCCAGCTGGACTATTTGTCCCAGGTAGACATACTCGTCGACAACTTCCAGAGTAGAGCCCCCAACTGTCAGAGTAATGGGTGCAACAAGAGAGTTTGACATAACCTTGGTCTTGTCCTTGTTCATTTTTAGACCCACTTGTTGGGAGGCTCTATTGAGGTCATCGAGCATTGTACCGAGGTCCTCCAGGGTTTCCGCCATGACCACGATATCGTCGGCAAAACGAAGGTGAGTCAGATACTCGCCGTTGATGTTGATGCCAAGTCCTCTCCAGTCCAAAAGCTTGAAGACGTCTTCCAGTGCTGCTGTGAACAGTTTCGGTGATATTACATCTCCCTGTCTCACTCCTCGCTGCAACTGGATAGGTTTCGAGTCCTGGTCCTGAAGTCGAACTGACATGGTGGCGCTTTCGTACAAGGACTTCAACACTTCGATATACCGATAGTCAGCTTGGCACCGCTGAAGAGACTGAAGTACGGCCCATGTTTCGATCGAATCGAAGGCTTTTTCGTAGTCCACAAACGCGAGGCAGAGTGGTTGGTTATACTCTTCAGTCTTCTGTATAACTTGCCTCAGCGTATGAATGTGATCCACGGTGCTAAAGCCTTTTCGGAAGCCGGCTTGTTCGGGAGGCTGGAAGTCGTCGAGCCTGCGTGCGAGACGATTCGTTATGACTCTTGAGAACAGCTTGTAAACATGGCTCAGAAGCGTGATGGGTCTGTAGTTCTTCAGCAAAGACTTATCGCCCTTTTTGAAGAACAGCATCACCACGCCTCTGTGCCATGCCTGTGGCGTTTTGCCCTCGAGTATGACAGAGTTAAACAATTTCTGCAGTGCTTTAAGTATCGGTTTACCACCGGCTTTCAGAAGCTCTGCCGTAACTCCATCATCACCCGGCGCCTTGCTGTTTTTTAGCTGTTTCAGAGCCATACTAATCTCGTACAAGCTGACGTCCGGGATGTCTTCTGTGTAGTGCCGGGTTAATCGAGCTCTTGGATCTGCGACCCGATTATTGACAGGTGTGCATGTTGTCGCGTATAACTGTCCATAGAACTTCTCGACCTCTTCCAATAGCTCGGGCTTGGACGATATGATTCTGCCATCGTCGGTCTTTAGCTTCGCTAGTTGGCTCTGGCCTATCGACAGATCTCTAGCAAACACCTTGGAGCCTTTGTTGCGCTCAATTGCCTCTTTAATACGGTCAGTATTAAATTGGCGTATGTCGCGGGTCAAAGACTTAGAGATCTGCCTATTGAGCTGCCGATATTGGGAAGTATCCTCCGACGACTGCAGAATCATCTCGCGTCGTTCCTCCATGAGCCTCGAAGTATGGTCTGAGATTTTTTTTGGTTCTGTTCGTACGATTGGGTTTGAAGAACTTAGAGCCAACCGTAAGGACAGTTTCCACGACCCTGTCGTTATAGTCGTCCACGTCGATACACTCACCCAGGCAATCGAAGCGGTTTTGCAGGTGGAGCTGAAAGCTCTCAGGGTTTTGGATTTGGGCAGGTGCTGGTCGGAGCGTAGACTTCATCAGACGTAATCTCTCGGCTTTTACATTAAGATTCAACGTGCCTCTTACCATTCGGTGATCGCTACCCGTTTTGAACGAATTGATCACAGAGACATCGTTGAATATCCGTTTTTTGTCTGTCATAATGAAGTCTATCTCATTTTTGGTAACGCCGTCGGGGCTCTTCCAGGTCCATTTTCGATGCGGCCGTTTCCTGAAGAACGAGTTCATCATAAAGAGTCCCTCCTTCTCCATGAAGTCGACCAGCATTTGACCTCGGCTGTTCCTCACCCCAATACCAAATGGCCCAACTCTCAGTTCGTCACCGCAACGATTGCCCAGCTTAGCGTTGAAATCCCCCATGACCACCGTGTAATGAGTCCTGGAGGTATGTATGGCTTTGGATATGTCCTCATACATTGCCTCCACGTCCTCGTCGGGGTACTTCGAAGTTGGGGCGTATGCCTGTATGACCTTCAGCGAATAACGTTTAGTTATTCTGAGTATAAGGAATGCCACCCTATTTGAAATACTCCCGACCTGTACTACGTTGTTCACGAGGGACTTGTGGACGATGAACCCGACACCACCTTGGGACAGATGGTCGCCCTCCCGGAAGTAGAGCAGGTTACCTGACTTCAGGGCTATGGTGTCCTCCCCCTCTCTTCGGACTTCGGACAGTCCCACTATGTCCCACCGTAGCCTGCTCAGCTCTTCCTCGAGTTCCACTAACTTCTCTTCCGTCCGCAGTGTGCACGCGTTATATGTTGCCAGGGCCAAGGTCGTTCGGCGAGGGATCCACGCCGCCCGGGGATTCCTAGCACCCCTGGTCTCGGAGCCGGGTCGATTTTCGCCTGAATCTGCCCGGCCACCGGGGCCGCCGGGCACTTGGGGCCGATTTCTGATTGTAAAATCCATAAGGGGGTACGGGCCGTCACCCACCACGCTGGCCCAGTGCGGGTTGGTGGGGATTTGGTTGCCAGAGCCTCGTTTGTAGTCCAGCAGGGTGCACCGCGAGCAGGAGAGGTTGGCTTGGGGCCCGAGAGATGTAATTTGGGCCCCCTTACACCCCCAGTCAGTCACCTTGGCAGTCTGTCGCCTTAAAATTGTAATACACCAATACTCTCGAGTCCCTTAGTCGCCTCTTACGACACCCACGAGGAAGAAATGGGGTTATGCTTTTCGAAGCCGGCATTAACATACATACATATAACTATGTTTAACAATGTCTACAGTGGAGTGGTATCGTTGCAGATGGGACTGGGTGGTGGGCGGTCGGGCGGGCAGCGGCGCGCACTCGCTGTCGGACGGCGGGCGGGCGCTGTCGCCGCGCGCGGGCGGCGCCGACTGCAAGCTGCACCGGCGCAAGCTGCACAAGAAGCTGCTGCATCAGATGCAGGAGCTTGAGGCGGCGCGCAGGGGCATACAGGTCGCGCTCGAGGAACAACAGGTATCAGCCAGTTTAAACTTGGAAATCGCTCAACCGATTGCGGACTCAAGTTGGCCGGTGCAGAGAAAAATGGTGAAATGGGGCTTCGCTGACAGTACGCAGACGCACTGCGACTGCGGAGCCCCATCCCAAACCATGGCACATTTACTGGCTTGCCCTCTGTTACCGGTCACATGTAGTAAAGAAGAGCTGAACTTGGCGTCTGATAATGCCATAGCCGTAGCCAAGTACTGGCAGGAAAAGATATAGGTAGTTCGGTCATTGACACGAAGAAGAAGAAGCCAGTTCCTAGTTATAGTCCGTAAAATATCGTCTATAAAAGAAAGAAAGAAGAACCTTGGAGCAAGGTCACAAACGTCACAGGGATCATCCTATATTTTACAGACTATAGACATTATGTCGTAGCATTTGTTCCAAGGTCACAAACGTCACAGGGATCATCCTATATTTTACAGACTATAGAAGACTATTGCAAAAACAGTAAATAGGTGTAGGGTGCCCCATTGCAGAAACAGTAGATAGGTCTAGGGTGCGAAATAAGTACTATTTGACATGTTTTATGTTTTAGCGAAATTAATCTTTCCTACCATGTATGAGAAGGACAAGAAACACTAACTTAAAATCAGTCAAAAAATAATTGTTGTTTTCGTCAATAATTTTGATATTTTTTTGGTTAGTGACTTACAAAACTAAATAATCTTTATTATCTTTATTCGAAAATTCTGACACCAGGGTCCATTGTGTCGTTGGATGACTTAAGTGTCCCACACGAAAAGAGATTGTTATTGACATGTGTAATGATGTTTACTACTTTGTCGAAATATCCACAAGATACTTGGTGTTTTAACCAAACTATACGTATATATTGATATTAACCTTTTGTTTAACTTGTTAAGTATTAACTGTAATAAAACAGCCGTACGTATACTGACATGAAAAAAAGCATTCTTTTATTTGAGAGTAGGCTAACTATGAACATCATAGATGGCGCTGCCCACAGCCCTACAGAAAGAAGTTTGATATCCATCCAACATTAACTTTCTAACAAGAGTTGTGTAATGTTTGCAGAGCGCGCGCGTGGGGCGCATAGCGCGCATGGCGCTGGCGTGCTCGGGCGCGGGCGGGGGCGGGGGCTCGGCGCGGGCGGACGAGCCGGGCGCGGCGGATCTCCCGCGCGCGCCGCCTGTGCTGTCCGCCGGGCTGTGCGCGGCGCTGGCGCAGGCGCTGGTGCGACATATGCTCGCCATGGACAGCTGCAGCGGCGGCGACCACCTGCTGCTCGCTGCTAAGGTATGATAATTGATCCTTTAACTCCTCATGTGTAACAACAAAGTTACTCCAGACATTTCTATATTGGGCTTTTTCTTTAGCTTCTGCTCAAGTTGTTTCGGCAGATTTTCTAAGCTAAAGTATGCTGCTGCTCTATTTAAGAGCCATGCTCTTGTCGATTGAGCAACCGCCATTCATTTCTTTTCTCCGTCAGTGACTTCACCTCGATCAGACATTTGTCCCAGATCAAATCAACATGCAGTCCACTTGAGTTGGTGACAAATGTATCTACAGGAGCATATTTATAAAAGAGGAAACAACTTTTGAAGTGATTTACAATATACCTGAAGAAGATCTTCTTTATGTATCGAACGTCTAATCTAGAGAAGACTAAAGTAGTGAAACTGGAATTGAAATTCAAATTGTGGTATTATTAACCAGTGCTAGTACAGGGCTTTTCATGATACAGGGTCTAAAAAATTTGTTGTAAATATTTTAGAGGGTGAACCAGGCTATGACACTGAACAACTTTCTCCAAGAAATATAGGGCGACACATGAAAAAGTTATTTTACCTCCCATACAAAATAACCAGCCGACCAAGTCAATTTGTGTGGGAGGTCCAAAAACTTCTTCATATTTCGACCAATGTTTCTTAGGGAAAGTTGTTCAATTTCATGGGCCTATTCACCCCTCAAAATGTATGCAACGAATTTTTTAACACCCTGTATATGCTGTAGTACAATTTCCCTACGTTGTTTTGTTCAGTTTATTTGATGGTGCCGTGTGATGCCGGCTTCGAATAGCATCATCTCATTTCTTTCTCGTGGGTGTCGTAAGAGGCGACCAAGGGAGTCAAGGTTTTCATTGTATTTTACAACTTTTAGGCGACAGGCTGACAACCTGTCACTGTAGTAATACACATATTACCTTAACCGACCCTCAATATTTATCAAGTGGCGATAGCGACCGTATTTTTGCGGTCGTTAACGCTCTGCCTACCCGAAAGGGATAAAGGCGTGATTTAAGTATGTATTTGATGTTACATGTGTATGCAGGTGGTGGGGCGGCTGTGCGCGCTGTCGGGCGGCGCGGCGCTGCTGGAGCCGTCGTGCGTGCTGGGGCTCGCGCGGCTGTGCGTCACGCTGCCGCCCTGGCCGAGGCACGCGCTCACCACATTACTACAGGTTAACATTCTCATATACATAGACATTAAGACGGGAGATGGAGAGAGCTATGTTTGGAATTTCTAGTTGAAATGGCAATGGGCAGGCCACATAGCTCGACGAAGCTACCGGTGCAGCAACAATATTAAATAAGGTGTAAAAATATTACCTGCAAATATCTTAAGGGGTGAATCAGCCCATTAAACTGAATAACTTTCTCCAAGAAACATAGGTCGAAATATGAGAATTTTTTTTGGACCTCCCATACGATTTGAATTGTTTTGGTCAGTCAGTAATTTTGTATGGGAGGTCCAAATAGTTACTCCAGTGCTTTTGCACAGACAAGTATGAAAATAATTGTTATTTCTTACTAAATAACAATTATTCTCACTAGTGCTACTTTTGATCCAAATCAATTTGTGTTTTTTAACGTCGTTATTTCTTACCCAGGACCTAGTCGAGTACGAGAGCGCCTCCCCCACTTCGCCCCCCTCAGACGACGAGACGGAGAGCGCCAACTACAACTACAGCCCCAACTACAGCCCCGACTACGAGAAGGTGGTGGACGGCATGGTGGTCACCGTCTCCACGCCCGGCAAGCCCGCGCGGGCCTCGTCTACCACCACTGGTCAGTATCTGCATATACAGGGTGTAAAAATATTAGCTGCAAATATTTTAAGGGGTGCATCAGCCCATGAAACTGAACAACTTTCCCAAAGGAACATAGGTCAAATTATGAAACAAAATTTTGGACCTCCCATACAGTTGACTCGCTCGGCTGCTACATTTTGTATGAGAGGTCCAAATTCTTTTTTCATTTTTTGACCTATTTCAAGTTGTTCAGTTTCAAGGTCTGATTCACCCCTTAAAATATTTGCAGCTAACATTTTTACACCTTATATATGATTAAGAAAACGATTATTAAACTTCCTCTGTGGCCTAGCTAGAGATTTGAGGATTGGTCCGAAGTCCTTGTTTACAATTTCGATACTAACCCTCAAGGTTGCCTCTCACTTCCTAGTTCGTATGGATAAGACAAATAGAATCCGGAAAGTTCCCGAGTTTTTAAGGGCATATCAAACCACATATGGCCGCAGGCTGATTAACATGTAACATGTAAATATCTTTATAAATCTTGACTATTTCATAAATTGATGGTGGTGACGTAAGTCACATGCTGTGTGGTCACCCTAAACAGCCATAAATTGATGGTGGTGACGTAAGTCACATGCTGTGTGGTCACCCTAAACAGCAATAGTGCTATAGTGACAGGTTGTCAGCCTCTTGCCTAAAAAATGTAATACACCAATACTCTCGAGTCCCTTAGTCGCCTCTTACGACACATGGAAGGATGTCTAAGCCGGCATCACACGGCAAATATGAATAAAAGATTCTATTTACAGGTTTTCTAAGTGGGAGCTCCGGCAGCGGCGGCTGGCTCGACAAGAGCGCTAAAGTGAAGGCCACCAAGCTGAAGGGGGGGAAGAAACCCATCAAGACTACTAGTGAGTTTGCCTTGTAACTTAGGAATGCTTTATCAAATTTACTTTGTAAGTAAAAAGAAACTGATGCCGTGTGATGCCGGCTTAAAATAGCATCACCCCATGTCTTAAGATTTTCAGGTGTATTACTCGTACAACTTTTAGGGCTGACAACCTGTCACTATAGTGATACACAAAATTATCTCAAACGGCCCTCTATATTTGTCAGACGGGGCGAAATCGACCCTATTTTAGCGCTCAGCCTACCCCGTAAGGGATAAAGGCGTGATACATATACATACAATACATATATCACGCCTTTATCCCTTGCGGGGCAGAGCGTTAACGGCTGTAAGAATACGGTCGCTATCGCCACATCTGACATTTTTGAGGATTGTTTTCCAAGGTTGTTTCAGAAAACTTGTGTATCATTATAGTGGCAGGTTGTCAGCCTGTCGCCTAAAAATTGTAGTACACCAATACTCTCGAGCCCGTAGGTGTCTTGTATATCGGGAATTAATTTCACATGGATTTGGCTTTTTACACTCACATTCTCCTTGCCTTCCCGTTCTCTGTTGGGGTCAAGTTTTTACACAGAGCGACTGCCATCTGACCTCTGCAACCCGAAAGCTAACCTGCCCCAATACTATGTTAAGTCACAATCAAATATCGTCTGAATTCAAATTTTATTTGAATGTGGGTTTCATCACGATGTTTTTCCTTTACCGTAAGAGCTGTCGGTAAATGTACTGTAAAAACATAATTAACTCTCACAATGGTTTCAATTCGATAATCTGCACTAAACTAGCACAGTAACTTTCAGTTGAATAAGCTTAGACAAGGGTAGCCAAAGTAAAAAAATGCAAATTCAATGAAAAAGTGCGTCTGTACCGGGCGAGCAGCGTCAGATGCTCACCGCCTCGCGCGGCATGCGGCGCATTTTAATGATGGGCTGTTTGTCAAGGAACTACGAGTACTTACTTGGAGGCGGCTCGCCCGGTATAGAGCCACCTAATCACATTAATTTCTAAGAAAAAAATAATGATCACGTTAAACAAAGTCGTAAAACGAAAAAGGTATTTACAAAATACGAACATTATATGAACACATTACATATTTATCTCTTGTGGGGTAGCCAGATTGACAAATACACCTTAGGTAAGATATAGTAGAAATAAGCACGGTTATTTTTTCTAGATTGGGGTGTAGGTGACCCTCATAGCGCGGAGGAAGCCGCGCATATCGAGAGTGACGACTCAGAGTCCGAAGCGCAGTACGTGCTCCACCCGCTCTACAAGCAGCCCGCCGTGCACTCCGTAGCACGCAGCGGCACCATACAGAGACAGGCTACCAGGTACGACAACTGTGTCAAAATAAATTTGTGTTTTCTGTGCCAAGAATCGGCTGCGCCCTACCGAATTAATTTTGTTATTTTTTTTTCATTCACAATTTACAAAATCATTACCGTGTTTTGGAGGGCACGTTAAGCCGTCAGTGACGAATGCTTACTTAGATCAGTCATTGGACAGCAATGCCAGAGGCCTGCTAGTAGTAAGTGGTTGTTAATCTCTTGACACCAGGGTTCATTGGGTTCAAAAATAACTCCAAATTCTATCTCTACCTAATTGTATTACAAATTACTAGCCTTATCTTTTTAACCTTATCTAACTATACAATGGTTCTTCCTAGTGTGAAGTCCGAACGGAATGTTAGCATAACATTGTTTTATAACTTTATATTTGGCAAATTAACTGTCCCGATGGCTTAGCGGATAGTACCCCTGCCTTCACGCCACGGGTCGTGGGTTCGATCCCCACCGGACACAAAAATTTGAGTCGAGTCTGGGTATTTTCTTTGTATAATATGTATTTAAGGTGTAAAAATATTAGCTGCAAATATTTTAAGTGGCGAATCCGCTCATGAAACTGTACAACTTTCCCCAAGAAACATAGGTCGAAGTATGAAAAAAATTTTTGGACCCCATAGAAATTGACTTGGGCGGATGGTAATTTTGTATGGTAGGTCCAAATTTTTTTTTTCTTATTTTGTCGTATGTTCATTGAGAAAAGTTTTTTAAAAAATTTAAATTAATATTTTTATTTTTTATTTATTTATTATGAGCTGTGGGGCACTTCAGGCTCATAATAAATAAATAAATTAATATTAATAATTTTTAATAATTTTTTTTAAACCCTGTTTATTTACAAAAAAAGGAAATAAGTATTAGTATCAATCAGTTTTCTAGTTCCCATAGTACAAGCCCTGCTTAGTTTGGGGCTAAGTGGCACTGTCAATTATCTAGGATATTTGTTATCTATTTATTGAAATTGTATTCCAGGATATTTATTATCTATTAATTTGAAATATTTTAAGTCAACAATTTATCATGAATTTATTTAAATAAAGTTACTTATTATAACAGCAGCAACATATCGAGCTGCGTGGACGCGCGCTTGGAGAGCGGGCCGGCGGCCGCCGGCGAGGCCATGGCGCGCCGCGTGCTGCTCGCGGGCGGGGGCGCCCTGGCCGCCGCCCTGCGCGCGCCGCCGCCCCTGCCCGCGCCCGTGCCGCCCCCGCGCCCGCCCGCCACCCTGCCCGGAGCGTCGACTTCCACCGCGGGCACATCCAGCGCGCCCAGTGGCAGCGCTAGCACCGCGCAGCCGCGCCCGCCGGCGAAACACCAGCCGCCGCTCACGCACACGCTGTACGACGTCTTCAGACATCTGGCGCTCGAGTTCCATCATCAGGTTTGTAGCTTCGACATCATCATTACACCCTAACGTCCCCTGCTGAACATAGGCCCAAAGATTTCCAAAGTGAACGATCCTGCGCAATTTGCATCCAGCGATGTTCACCAGATCATCTGTCTACCTTGTGGGAGGCCGTCCGACATTACGTCTTTCTATCCGTGGTCGCCAGAAGAGAACATTGAACTTTCGGTGTGTAGCTTGCTATGATATTTCTCATGCTTATGTAGACTCAAAAACCTGGATCACGCCCGATCTATTGCGTCAACTGCCTTCGTCTTATTTCTGTTGATAAAAATGTTATAGTTTACGAACACGAACCAAAATGTCAATCAACGCAAAGCGTTTAATGCTCTGATTCTATTTAAAACTACCAAAATAAACTAATCAAGAGCAATCGGTAAAATGCACGTGACTAAAAACAGATGGGTACATAACGGGGATCGAACTCTGGTCTCACGATTCCAAGAACGGTGTCCTAACCACTTGGCCACCGGCGCTCTCCTAACTACCAAAACTATTCTCATTTAATTCTACCCACAGATGGACTGCACATTCATGGAGAACGTAGTTTCCCTGTGGCTGACACTGAACGGGTCGGCGTGGGGCAGCGGCGGCGCGTGGTCCCTCAACGCGCTCGCCGTGCCGGCCGACACGCCGCGCATCCGCCTCGCCTCCGACACCGTCACCGCCATACTGCACCAACTCACCACGTAAGCACATTCGAATCTCACACGAAACAACTTGCATTATGTCCGACACGATAATGCCCGCTATTTTATAGCGTAGTTATTCACGACATAGTAATGCGACATAATAATTCTGCCGTGTGATGCCGGCTCAGAATAACATCACGCAACATCTTTCCCGCGGGTGTCGTAAGAGGCGACTAAGGGACTCGAGAGTATTGGTGTATTACAATTTTTAGGCGACAGGCTGACAACCTGTCACTATAGTGATACACATGTTTTCTGAAACTACCTAAACTCAAAAATGTCAGACGTGGCGATAGCGACCGTTTTGTTACGCTCTGCCTACTGGATAAAGGTGTGATATATGTATGTATTAATTCGATAGGTGTATATCTGAAGCATATTTTACTGTTCCAGTTTGGAGAACATCTCTCTCCGGTGCTGGGTGCTGTGCATGCAGGCGCTGGCGTGGATCGCGAGCCTGCCGCTGCAGACGGAGGGCAGCAACCAGACCATGGGCCGCGTCATCCTCGAGTGCGAGCACTTCGTGCCGGCTCTCGTCAAGTTCATATCCATCAACGTCAATACCGACGGCGCCGTGTCCACCTCTGAACCTTATTTGGTAACATTTCTTATAATTTAGGTTCGGATATCTAAATGCCGTGTGATGCCGGCTTAGAATAGCATCACCCGTTTCTTGTTGCGTGACAGGTCAAGGTGAACGAACCGAGTTTTAGAATTATTTATATGAAATCCTATGAAACCTCGCACATTTGTTCAGACCGAATCGGCCGATTCCGGCAAATGTGCAAGAATTCATAGGATTTCATATAAAGAATTCTTTAAAAAAATTCGCTTCGTTCGGTTCGTTCGGTGCGGATAAGTTTGCGTTCTCCTTATAGCGTAGTTTTTTCAGTAGAGGGGATGAAAAATAAGTAAGAATCATCTTTCTAGAAGACTTGACGATCGCTGACCTACGGCCTTTACGGCCGTTAACGCTCTGCCTACCCCGTAAGGGATAAGGGCGTGATATATGTATGTATGTAAAATGAAGTGTATTTGTTCAGGGCGGCGTGGGCATCGGCGCGGGCGCGGGCGCGGCGGCGGCGCTGCACGGCGTGCTGTCGCGCGTGGTGCTGGCGCGCGGCGCGGCGGGCGCGGCGGTGGCGCTGCGCGTGGTGTGCGCGCTGTGGCGCCGCGACCGCTCGCCCGGCGCCGCCTACGACCTGCAGGCCACGCTGCTGCGCCAGGCCGCGCCCATGCTGCAGGTGCTCAGCCCGAGGCACGCGCACCACGCCATACCGCTCTTCGATACAGTCGGTGAGTATTCATTCAGTCGAATCGGTCCACTGCAGTCGGGAGAGCGCGACTCACGCTCAGGTAGAGAAGGAGTACAGATGGAAGACGGCGTTCGAGGATGATTATTATTTATTAGCTGGGTCTCCATTGAACGAGCAGCCTCAGATGCTCGTGCAATGGAGACCCACCTAGTCAAGCGCGTGAAAAAATACCACTAAATACGCGTTTAAGTCGCGTCTAACTTTGTTGTGGTAAGTTGTTCAGATTCATGGGCATGTTTACCCCTAAATTAATTATGGTTGATTTTTTACACCGTACCTATCTGCTGCACCATCTTACGCCAGCGACCGAAGAGTGGCTCAAAAACCTAAAAATGGATATATAGGATCCTGCGCAAAGAAATGCCATACGACATGATGACCGTACCTATATTCTGGTTAATATTCTCAATTTGATTTACAGCCCACCTATCAGCATCCTGGGTGCGCGAGAGCTGCAGCGCGCGCGGGGAGAGCGGCTCGGAGGCGCGGCTGTCCGGCCTGCTGGCGGACGTGCTGTCGGGCGCGGGGGGCGGCGGGGGCGGGGGCGGGGGCGGCGGCGGAGGGGGCGGGGCCCGGCGCGCGCCGCTGCGCCGCTCCGTGCTGCAGCAGCTGCTGCACTACTGCCGCAAGCTGCTGCAGGTGCCCACCACGCAGCCGGGGCAGCCCAGCCAGGTCAGTTAATGTGCTTTAGGGGATAGTTTTAAGTTTTTATTCCACCTGAGCCGCGTTTACACTAGGTTCATAAAATTTCTATTGTTAAAATTGTTAATACTTGACCATCAAAAAGCTAGATGTGAAATTTACTACATTGAATAAATAATTTGAATTTGGTCAGACATACGTAATTCGCTACTTTCCTGGAATATTAAAAAAATTAACAGTTGTACGCTTTAAACTACGTATATTGTCCAAAAATACTACGGATTTCATTCATAATTTTTCGAAATATTCAAAATTTGAATTAATAAACAGAAAAATAATATAAAAGTGTTTTGACGCCATCCGATTACTTGGACGTGACGTAATACTTCTAGATCTTCAAACAAAATACCGTTTTAGATCGTTTTAAAAAGTAGCTCATTTGAGCTGTCAGGAAACAAGCCTATTAGAAGGACTTGGTGAAATCGTGGCGGTGATGGTTGGAGTCCAGATTCTTCTGTTGGACAGCACTCCAGCGGTCGTCGCTGAAGGCTGCCATGCTCGACCCGGATTGATGACCAGTGGCGGAGCGATGTTATAAAGACCGTACCTGTTTACTTAATGCACATTTATTGTTAATTCTATGTGGCTTATATACTAAAGAATCCGGATCCTAATCTAACTATGACGCAAATTACGTAAGGTATTGCGATACGAATAAAGTGCAAATATGCTACTTGTTGCATCGGCAACATCAGTCAATAACAGCGAGTGACATTGTGCTAATGTGACATTTTGTACAGTCAAGCTTACGTCCCGTAACCGCGGCATAACAACTTTCCCAAGTACTGACTGTCTTTAATATGTCTGGAATTGAATATACAAAACAAAAGTGAAACAATTTTAAAACCTTAAATTAAATACGTTTAAAAAGATCTTATTTCATCGATCCATTTATCCTTAGGGCCAGGGACTGCAAAAATTTGACAACATTGTCAGAGTTGTACCTGATAATAAGATACACCATTTTCACAGCAGGCTAAGGAAATGTCCGAGAGGCGTGATTTTGTATCTTTGTATCTGTGTATGCCGTATGATGCCGACTTAGAATAGCATCATCCCATTTCATACCCGTGGTTGCCGTAATAGGCGACTGAGGGACTCCAGAGTTCAGGTCTATTACAACTTTTAGGCGACAGGCTGACAATCTGTCACGACATTGATACACCAATAATCTAAAAAGGCCCTCAATATTTGTCAGACGTGGCGATAGCGAACGTCTTTCTACGACCGTTAACGCTCTGCCTACCCTGCAAGGGATTAAGGTGTGATATGTTTATGCATGTGTTTGTGTGTTTGTTTCATGTATTCCAATTCCATTCCTACTGTATGTATTCCAGTCGGCATCGAGTCCGAACGTAGCATCGAGCAGCGAGCAGTCGCAGACCGACGAGTCCAAAGCGGCCGGCAGCGCCAGCGCGCCGCAGGACGCCACCAACGTCGAGGATGAGAGGAAGCAGTCCATGAGCAGAGCCCCCTGCGTGGCCGACGCCGTGCTGCAGAGACACGACCTGATGCAGAGATTCTACACCACCCTGGCGCTTACGGACAATATCAACACTCTGTTGCTCAATTCTGGTAAGATTTACTTGTAAATAAGCTCTTATTTTAGTGGTCTGTAAAGGTATAGCATTCCACTAATATAAAGACGATAGAAAATAGTCCATGACCTTCGTTATTCTGAATCTTCAGCTTTACACACTTTACCGGCACAGCAACTATTATTTAATCTTGGCCAGCGCGCTTTCCAGTGGCAAATCCGGTGATCTTGTATACTCTACTGATATTGTCTGCGGAAAGCATACGGCGAGGCTATCGTTTTCTCTTCAGCAGAAACCAAATAAATACAAATCGAGCACTCTTTTTTCTAGTAAAGTCAATAAACTAGTTACACAAGCAGTCCTATTATCGTTTTTTCCGCTCCCTGGATTCATTTATTAGTTGCCTTTTACGACACCCACGGGCAGAAATGGGATGATGCTATTCTAAGCCGGGCCCACACGAACGATTATCCCGTGAATATTTGTAGTTGTAACGCTCACAAACTTATTTTTCAGGCATGAGCTCTGAGCCGGCGGCGGAGTACTCCTCGCTGAAGGAGGAGGTGTTCTGGCTGGTGGCGCACATGGCCAGCGTGGCGTCCAGCCCCGCGCTCATGGTGCCCAGCCTCATGGCCTTCCTGCGTGAGTCTTTTCATCCATTTTTTTTTCTTTTCAGCTTATTTCCATTTTCTAGTTGCAACCACATTTCAGGTCATAGTCAATGATATACTTTATTATCATTTTAACAAATATTGGGAAATAACAATACATTATAAAAATTTAAGAACTACTACTGCGAGCATGAGCATGCGCTGCCCACTTGAGGCTGCTCAGACGATGTAGACGCAGACAATGAATAGTAGATTACGTACTGAGGTTATGTAAGCTATCAATAACAACCGAGGTTTTTCATATTAATTCAATATTTTTCAATCATAGAAAAAAAAAGTTTCGTGGTGCAACTTTAATACCAGACGATAGAATCATCATTTATGGATCGTTTTTTTGTATTTATCGCTTTATTTTACTCACTTTTCATTCGATATGTAAAGCAGTATACGTACCACGGATGTAACATCAATAACAACCTCGGAAAGGTACCGCCCTCGCTCCACTCGGGCGTTAAAAAACCTCGGTTGTTATTGATAGCTTACATACCTCAGTACGTAATCTACTATTAATGAAATGAAAAAACATCCTGTATCATAAAATTCGTGTTTTACACCTCAATAAATTTTATTCTTATATATTCAGGTAAAGAAGAAATAGTGCATCTATCTCAAGCGCTGCAACAGCTGATCATCAGACTACTGGACAAGCCCGAAGCGTTGAACGCGTTCATAGAAGCCGGCGGCCTCGAGCTCGCCGTGGAGAAACTGACAGCTTGTCACCAGGTAACCGGTCTAATTAATTAAATAAGGCATCATTATTGTTTGTTTCTTTTTTAACAGATAATATTGCCCGGTACGTTATAGATCTACGTTCTAATTTGTATACGATGCCTTTCACTCATACATCCAATACTGTAAACGAATTTTGTCCTCCAAAACCACCTAAACAATACACATACACACACGTAAACACATGCCTCTATCCTTTAAGGGGGTAGACATAACGTCTACGGTCGTGCAAATATGATTACACCTAATACAGGGGGTAAAAATATTAGCTGCAAATATTTTCAGGGGTAAATCAGCCCATGAAACTGAACAACTTTCCCCAAGAAACATAGGTTAAAATATGAGAATTTTTTTGGACCTCTCATACAAATTGACTTGGTCAGTTGGTAATGTTGTATGGAAGGTCCAATTTTTTTTTCAGATTTCGACCTATGTTCCTTGGGGAAAGTTATTCAGTTTCATAGGGTAACACCCCTTAAAACATTTGCAGCTATTTTTTTTACATCCTATGCACATCGTACACACGCGTGTTTCTTTCTCGTAGGCCGGGCCAAGCAACAGCAGCGGCTTGGTGTCGTCCCTGATGAACTACCTGAAGCTGCCCCCGCAGCTGATGAACCTGTCCACCCCGCAGGGCAAGAAGACGCAGCCCGCCACCATCGACACCGCCAGCGGCCTCGTCAACATCGCGCCCCTATGTAAGCATCAATATATTGTATAAAATTGTCGCAACATTTCTAGATTCGATTCCAACCGGTTTAGAACAAACCATGGCGAATCTAGCCACCACCTTCATAAATGGGTTTTAAGAGAGTTACCAAATTGCAACTGCGGAGCGCCCGACCAGACCCTTTCTCATATTGTGAGTGAATGTCCGTTGCGTTGTTTCCCCAGTGGTATCACCGACCTGCATAAATACATGGCCACCGTTCTATGTTATATTCACGGTTGAAATATAGTTCCCATCAGAGAAATCGAGGAAACCTATAAAAACTATTTCGAATTTGGGACATTTTCATAAAACCTATAAACCTCATTTTACTCACTATTACACAATATCAGACATGAATTCTAAAAAAAACACATTGATTCGTACGAAAGCTTTTTTATAAGCTTGCAAGGTGTCCCGGTTCTTTTGATGAGAAGTGTAGTTGATGTATAAATGTGTCGGTGTTTTTGTAGGTACGGTATCATGCGGCAACCCGACCGCGCAAGCCGCCGACGTGCTGCTGGACGGCGGCGGCAGCATGACGCCGAGCGGCTCGTGCGCGGCGCGCCGCGTGCGGGCGGCCGCCTGGAGCTACCACTTCTTTAGGTAACTATACTTCCTTGTAAAGGAATCTTCGTGGGTGCAGCCAGACAGATTAGAAACAGATCAGCGCGACCAATCACAAGAAAGGTATCGTCAAGGGCGTAAGGGACGGTGTAACGAAAACCTTGCAGGCGTGCTCAGACCATGATACTGAACAACTTTTTATATGGGGGCTATGTTGGGAAACGAAAAAAATTTTTCGACCTTCCATACAAAATACCTACGCGATCAGCTGAGTGACTTATGGGAACTCAAAAAAAATTTTTCGTCTCCCAACATAGACCCCATAGAAAAAGTTATTCGGTTTCATGGTCTGATCATGCCTGCAAAGTTTTCGTTACATCGTCCCTTACAAGTAAGGTTTAAAAACCCTGCAGTGGTTCATTGAAAAATTATCGAATTATTTCATAACTCTGTCATGGTGAGATAGCGGTAATCTGTTATTTTGGGAAGATAAGCGAAGGCTGTGTTTTTCCTGTTCTTTTCTGTAATGAAAGAGGCGTGATCATATGTATGTATCAATTTCTCTTTCTTTCGTGTAGGACACCGAGTTATCCAATAACCGCGTGTAACGATATTTTGTAGTGATTGTGTTAATTTTGTTTCAGCGCTGATGACGCGTCACTAGCCTTGACCTTGACGCTGCCGTATGCGGTGCAGTTGCATGAAGTGCAGTTGCAACCACATCTCACCAGCCTAGCGAGTGAGTTTCAATTTAAGCAGAGTTCACATTCAGCGTACTTGCTAAGTAACAAATACTGTGAATGTCACGGCATTTCGAAAACTTGCGATTTGGTGTCGTGACCAGGATATCAAAAATACTGATTGGTTTTCGACGCATGATGAGAGATCATTATAGCGATCGTGTTGGAGGCCCAGATTCATTTTGGGTCGCTGTGCTAGCGAAATTACTTTTTTCTATCAGTTATTTTGGGCCATACTACAAAAAGTTAGACATGAGTGTCTAGCGCTTTTTTGTATCAAGATATTTTTTAACACGCGTTCGACTCACGTCTAACTTTTTTGTGGTAAGGTCCATAATGTTTAACTCTATGGTAAAAATGCATCGCCGTGTGATGTCGGCTTAGAATAGCATCATCCCCATTTCTCCCCGCGGGTGTTGTAAAAGGCAACTAAGGGACTCGAGGGTTTCATGTGTATTACAAGTTTTAGGCGACAGGCTGACAACCTGTCACTATAGTGATACACAAATTATCTTAACCGGCCCTCAATATTTATCAGACGTGGCGATAGCGACCGTATTGTTGCGTTCGTTAACGCTCTGCCTACCCCGCAAAGGATAAAGGCGCGATGTATGTATATTTTTAAACACGCGTTCGACTCGCGTCTTACTTTATTTGTTGTAAGGTCTATAACGTTTAACTTCATGGTAAAAATGCAAACGTGTTTGTTTCCAGCGTGTCCAGGCGCAGTGGCAATAGAGGCCGGCTGCGGCGGCACGCTCGCTCCGCTCGGCCCCCCGCAGAACACGGCGGGCATGACCTTCATCCGGCTGGCCATCTCCCGGCCCATCGTGTGCACCACCGTGCAGATCCGCCTCTACAAGCCCCGCGACAGCTCCAACATGGGGCTGCTGCAGCTGCGGCTGCTCGCCCAGCCCGCCTTCAACAACCAACCCTCTACGGTCAACACGTGAGTCTGAGCCGCGTTTACACTAGGTTCATAAATTGTAGTGAGAAATAGAAAAATTTACTAATCCTACATTTTTCTCTTTTTTACAATGACTAATACTTGACCATCAAAAAGATAAATGTAAAATTTACTCCTTTGAATAAATAATTTGAGTTTGAGTTGACAGTTACATATCCAACTCCAGGTATATTTTGTGTATTTGTTCAAAATCACAGTTAATGCATTTATAATAATAAATGCATTTTTTTTACAACCGTAAAAATTTCCAGCTGATTCACCCTTTAGAATACTTACAGCTAATGTTTTTACACCTTAGCTGAAATAAAAAAACATCGTGATAAAATGCACATTCAAATAAAATTTGATTTCAGATAATATTTGAATGCGACTTAACCTAGAATTCGGGCCAGGTTACCCTTCGGCTGGCAGAGGCCAGATGGCAGTCGCTCTGTGTAAAAACTTGTTTCCACGTCAAATCCCCTAGGTTAGGTAGCCGACCCCGACAAAGAAACGGGATAAGGCAAGGATGAAGATTTTTACACCTTAGGCTCAATTTACACCGCCGGGGAATCGAACGGAAGCGACAAAATTGTACATAGCATAATGAACTTTATATCAATTGCATAACATACAAACTAAATACGAGCCAAAAAAGACCCGCGTCTCCCGCCGAATCCTCGCGCATTCTCGAGAATTAGTATAGTTTGTGTGTTATGCAATTGATATAAAGTTCATTATGCTCTTACAATTTCGTCGCTTCCGTTCCATTCCGCGGCGGTGTAAATTGAGCCTTAGCGTGCTACCTAAGTTTCGAGAGCCTGACGCTAGTGTTTCTTCACAGCAACAACTGGGCGCACGTGGTGGCCGCGTGCACGCGCGCCAGCTTGGCGGCGTCGCGCTGGACGGCGGTGGCGGGCGCGGGCGCCGTGGCCGCGCTGTGCGCCTGCGTCGCCAGCGGGGGCAGCGCCGCGCCGCACGCGCACCTCACGCTGCTAGCCGCCGCCAGGTGAGTAGCAGGAGTGACACTCCAGTACTGGACGTCAACCTCCTCCAGGGTACGCCATAAGGCATGATATCCCTTCCAGTCATTCATCACCATGGGGTCTCATTCCTTACTAAAGGAAATCAATAGATAGCGATACGGGTAGGGAATGTAACTTAAAGAGTCTGAAATAAAGGCAAATTTACAAAAACAAAGTATTGGGAAATTATAAATACTTTATATGAGTTGTTTTGGGATGGAAAACACGCGAAATTATTTTCAGTTTTCAATACAAATGACGTCAATACGAAGTATCAAATTAGTAACCTAGATGTCGCTAGCAACGCACGCGCTGAGTCGACATATGAAATAGCCTACCCAAATAGCCATCTTAGGGCAATCGAACTCCGTTTATGACGTTAGGTATCTGTACTACTTTAATAGTATTATATTATCAGTTGTATTACCAGCCTGTACCAGTCCACTGCTGGACGTAGACCTCCAGGGTACGCCATAAGGCATGATATCCCATCCAGTCACTGCCGCCGTTGACTGCCTCTAAAAGAGTATTTGTAAGGGAGGGTGTAACGAAAACATTGCAGGCATGATCAGACCATCAAACTGAACAACTTTTACTATGTAGCCAATGTTAGGAAATAATAAAAAAATCGAATTTCCTCAGATCGACAGTCAGTTGATCCAGAATTATGTATGGGACGTCGATTCATTTTTCTCGTTTACCAACACAGTCCCCGTAAAAAAGTTGTTTAATTTCATGGTCTGATCATGCCTGCAAAGTTTTACACCCTATATGTAAGTAGACAAGGTAATTCTTTTACACAAGCTACAATCTAAAGCATATATATATGAGATATAGCTTGACTATAAAGAGTAGATAAAAAATGAGGTCACCACTTTCTTTGCGATCTGTCAAATCTGACAGATAATGCAACAATTTTTCATACTGTACGAGCAATAATCGTACATAGGTTTTTAGCTGACGCTGCGGTCTGATTATGGCCGCCGCGTGTAACTTAGATTTAAATTCGTGTGCAATAAACCAGTGGCGAAACGACTTGTTTCACTTAACCAAACAACCTAACTAATAATTGTACATTCACAACAAAAAAAATGTATTTCAGAGCAACGCCGCGGTTACGAGGGCCGCTGATCACTACGCTGTTGCATATGGACGAGCAGGCACACGCTCACGGTCAGTTTTTTTTTTCAACTTACACAGTCAACTTGCACATAATTTTGATAAAAATTAATCATACAAAATTACCAACTGAGCATGTCAATTCGTATGGTAGGCCCAAAAAATTTTCTCACATTTTGACCTATGTTTCGCGGAGAAAGTTGTTCCCCATAAAATATGTGCAGTTAATATTTTTACACCTTATATTGTGTGACCTCGAAGGTTTATCGGTTTACTTGTTCTGATTATGGAATTTTATAAAATTTATGTAACCATCTTGATTCCCAGCGTTCCAAGTATCGTCTGGCGGGCGGTTAAACAGCAGTATGAGCTCGGTGTGCTCACTGGTGCGCGCGCTGTGCGTGTGCCGTGCTTCGGAGGGCACGCTGCACGCGTACCTGCAGTGGCTGACCGCGGCGGCCGCGCTCTGCACCCGCGAGCAGCAGCCGCCGTCCGCCGCCCTCGTGCACACGCTGGCCGAGGTAACAGGCTACTCTCTCGTGTGGGACACCGAGTCGTCCAACGACCCGATAAACCCTAGTGTCAGAACTTTTCAACCGCCTTCTACAAGTAGCAGGCTTCTGACATGGTTGTATAACGACCGCCGTCTAAGTTATCATAGACAGCAACCGGGACCTACGGCTTAACGTGCGATCCGAAACACGGAACCATCTTATTTACGGACAAGCGGGTAGTTCAGCCCGCAATGTCCTAACCAGACTGGAAAGTGATAAATATAGACTTTGTGACACACCGAGAATCGAACCCGGAACCTTCCGCGTCAAAGGCAGTCGCACTACCACTGCGCCACATCGGTTGTCACTACAGGCTACTTACAGGCTCTTTACATAAGGGATTTGAGTGAAACTGCTCGGCGATATAGATCTTGATGAACCAGTGGCCTATGCAACGAATATAGTCTACAATTCTACAGGTGAAATTCGATGTATATTGCGTAGCCGGTGGGACATTATAAAACCAGGATTGTTGATCCGCTATGCAATGTACATCGAATTTCATCTGTAGAATTGTAGCCTGTAGTTTCGAAAAACGAGGCACTAGTCCTAGATATAACTCGAGACACAAAAGTGAAATCCCAGATAGCAATAGGCTACATTCCTGACAGGTCAAATGTGCTTGCTAGATTTTAAAACAATCTTAAATGTCAATAGAGTGTGAGAATTGGTGTGTGAGAGTGGTTTTGATTAGTATGTATTAGAACGTGTAATGTAAGCACATTTGTGGTAAATTTAAGCAAAATCAAAAATAGAGCTCCTGGTTGAGATTTTCGCATTCGATATCTCTCAAATAATATTGTAGATTGTTATTGATTGGAACAAAAATTTAAATTGTTACTACGCATTGTAATTTCGTATTTATTTCCAGGTTTTATGGACATTGAAAGAAGAGCGGTTAATGGAAAACTTAGAAGAATTAATTACGGACGATCTCTTTGAACTTGTCTACAACTGGATCAAAGATGTTCCTGAAAATGGTCTGCTCAAAAAATCACTCGATGCTGGTAAGACAATGTTATGTGTTTTTAGAGTTATTCAAAATTTTTTTATGTACACACACAGTTGTTGTTTGTAAATATCCTAAACCGTATAGAATTTCATTTTGTATAAACAAACTTCAACACTAATTACAATTTGAGAATCATTTTTCAAAAATAATGTTGTGTTTTAGGAGATTACGCAGCTCCTTATGTATTTGTTTTTTTTTTTTTCAGTGCTATGCTCAATGTGTTATATCCGGCCAGAACTATTCAAGACGTTATTAGAACACATGGGCGTCCCGTATTCTCACGACGAAAGGTACTATTTACATTTCAAATTGTAATATTGCTCACTAGCTGCCCGCTGTGACCCTATTTTCCCGTGTGAACTTTTTGTTTTTCCGGCAAGTATTATACACATAAACTTTCCTCTTGGATCACTCTATGTAATATAGAAAACTGCATCAAAATCCGTTGTTCTAAAGATCTAAGCATACAAACATACATACAGACACGAAAAGCGACTTTGATTTATACTATGTAGTGATATATGTGTACATGTTACAAGTAAAGGTATGTAAAAGGGGAAACTTAAAGAAAGTTTGGATGGATTGCGCTGAAGAGGAACTGAATTAACGAATATTACGAGGCTGATTGCGATTAATGGAAGAAACATACTTTTGTTTGATTAATATGCAAGCTGTTTGGTTATTAGATTCAGTTTGAATTTGTAAGAAATACATGTGTGAAGCTCAAAAATACATATACAGGGTGAAAAAAAACTTACTGAGAACACAGGTCAAAATACGAAAAATATTTTTGGGCCTTCCATACAAAATGTACCGGCCGAACGAGTCAACTTGTATGGGAGGTCCAAAATTTTTTTTTTCATATTTTGTCCTATGTAGTTGTTTAGTTTCATGGGCTGATTCACCCCTTAAAATATTTTTACACCTTATATTTTTTTCATCAGCCAATCTAATACTATTTCTGTTTGCATTGCAGCATGGAAGGTCTAACAGACGACACGAAGGTGCACAGTTCCCCGCGTGGGGCGGCGCCCTCGCCCTCGCCCTCGCCCGCGGGGGGCGCCCAGCATTGGTCGGGGCTGGCGTGGCGGCTGGCGGGCTGGCAGCTGCGCACGGCCGCCGCCGCCGCCATGTCGCCCGCCGCCGTCTGCGCGCTGCACGCCTCCGCCCTGCCCGCCGCCGTCACGCAAGCCATCGCAGGTAACCAAATACATACATACACATATCACGCCTTTATCCCTTGCGGGGTAGGCAGAGCGTTAACGGCCGTAAAAATACGGTCGCTATAGCCACGTCTCTCATTTTTCAGGATTGTTTTCGAAGGTTGTTTCAGAAAACATGTGTATCACTGAAGTGACAGGTTGTCAGCCTATCGCCTTAAATTGCAATACTCATGAAACCCTCGAGTCCCTTAGTCGGTTTCTACGACACCCACGGGAAAGAAATGGGGTAAATGCTATTCTAATCCGGCATTACACGGCATACACACATACATACATATATCACGCCTTTATCCCTTGTGGGGTAGGCAGAACGTTAACGGCCGTAAATATACAGTCGCTATCGCCACGTCTGACAAATATTGAGGGATCTTTCCTATGATTAGTGTATCTCTATTGTGACAGGTTGTCAGCCTGACGCCGAAAAATTGTAATACGCATAAGTCCCTTAGTCGACTCTTACGACACCCGCGGAAAAGAAATGGGGTGATGCTATTCTAAGCCGGCATCACACGGTATAGGTAAATATAAGGTGAAAAAGAATTGGCTGCAAATATTATTACATTTTACATTAAATAAAGGGATTTTAAAGACAACATGAAATTATATTTTACTCAAAAAAATCTACTTTTATAATACAATCACTTTTTATTGACTATAACCACCAGGACTATAACCAAACATAAACAAAAAAGCATTACTTCGATTTGAAGTAATATATGTAATATAGAAAACTGCATCAAAATCCGTTGTGTAGTTCTACATCTGTATTTAGTAGCTTCATCTAGGTTTTAGACAATACTTTTGAGGTATGCTTTTTAGTTTGTGATTAATCTGTAGTATATTTCCTCCGTGCTATAATCTACTCACTGCCCCTAAACAATAATGTATTTTTTTACAGAATACAGCGAAGCAAAACTAGCACTAATAAAGGAACAAATGGGATCACAAGAAGACGTTCAAATGAGTGACGCTAGCAAAGAATCCAGTGAACCTAAGACTGGTAATAACCTTTTACACATATTTTAAGTATTGTATTGTATAGTATTGAAGTACCTATTGACACTGACGTTTATTTAATAAGAAATTCGACACTGTAGTTACAAAATTGTTGCATGCAGGCCGCTTCTAACTGGACAAGGTGGAAATCTTAAGGGTGACATATGTTCAGCAGTGGACGTCTTATGGCTAAAACGATGATAATGAATCAATGAATCTTTTCCAGATCTACCTCCAATGAAGACGATGTGCAATCTAGTGGAGTGGACGAGCTCGCTGTGTATGGACAGACGCCTCACGGACTGGTTGGGGGGCCCCGGAGCCGTGTTTTGGACTCCACTGCTACGGCTTCTATGTTACCCTAGACCACCGGAAAGGTAGGATTCAAGATTTCTTTTTCCAGTCTTGGTTTCAGTATTTCCATATTTTTTTTAGTTTTGCGCCGATAACATAGACTGTCTGCAATATTTCCTTAAACCCTATCTAAGAACACCTGTGATAACGCAGTGGAATTTTCAGTACGTTTATTCCATACAATGACAATTCGGTGTCCCAGACGAAAAGGAGAGAATACAATTTTGGACACATATTAACACAAAACTGATTTTAATAATTCGATAGTTTTGGATCATTAATAAAATATAAAAATTGCGCGCTTAAAATTATTATCCTTAAATACTACGGACTTCATTCAAATATTCAAAGTTTGAATTAATAAACAGAAAAAGAAGAAAAACATTACACTCCTTTTTTTGGTTCTGCAGTCGTGTAAAAACAGTTTTGACGCAATCCAAATACTTACGGCGTGACGTCATACTTCTAGTTCTTCAAACAAAATACCGTTTTAGATCGTTTTAAAAAGTAGCTCATTTGACCTGTCATGAATGTAGCGTATTCTTTTCCAGTACGTGGCAAGAGGGCGCTCAGTACGCTCAGCTGGAGGAGAGCACGATCCGGCTGTTCGCGCAGCTGACCGTGTGCCACGCGCACAACCAGAAACTGTTCGCATCCACACTGCACAGCATATTGGAGTCGCTGCATTGTGTCGGTCAGTACTAAACTGTGGTTTTTTAGAGATAGTAAATTGACATCTTGAGCTGTCATTTGTTTGCAAATCACTATAAAGTATAAAGCAAAGTCGCTTATCTGTATGTATGCTTAAATTTTTAAAATTACCTAACGGATTTTGATGCAGGTTTTTACTAGATAGAGTGATTCAAGAAGAAGGTCTTATTCCCACGGGAAAATAAGTTGCATCGGGCGCATCCACTAGTTTATAACATGATTTTATTATATTGCAGGAGGTGTAGGCATATCGGGCTTCACCCGTGCGCTGATCCTGCGGCTAGTGCTGTCGGGTCCGCGCGCGTCGGTGGCGCTGCGGTGGGCGGGGTGCGGGGGCGGGGGCGCGGGCGCGGGAGGGGGAGGGGGGCACGCGGTGCTGTCGCCGCGCCACCCCGCCACGCGCTGCCACGCGCTGCTGCACCTGCCGCTGCACACCACCGTGCGCCATCTGCTCACCACACACCGCCCGCCGAGTGAGTACACCCGCCCGACTTGCGGCTATCGACATGAATGAAATATACTTGAGGAGATATAGCATGACCTTGGAGCAAATGCTATATGACATAAAGTCCATATTTCGTTATTTACAAACGTCACGGGGATCATCCTATATTTTACAAACCATAGGAGAGAGTAAAAAAGTGTACCTCTTAAACTTAGATAAAAAAAAGCTGAATTGGAAAGTAAGATGATGATCTGCATTTCTCCTTGTCTTGTAGATACATACATCGATAGATTGATCGGAAGTCCAACACCAACCGTTTTTTATGACAGGACAAGTTTATTTATTGCTATTGTGTGATTGGAAACGAGGCCGAGGAAGCGCACGACTGAACTATTTCCAACATGTAAAAGAACAAGTCAATGTCGTGTCGTATCAATATATGAAGACACTAGCGGAGAACAGAACTGAATGGCGTATGCTCCACCAACAAGAGCCAAGCTCTTAAATATAGGGTGTAAAAAAATTTGCTGCATATATTTTAAGGGGTGAACCAACCCATGAAACTGAACAACTTTCCCCGAGAAACATAGATCGAAATATTAAAAAAAATTTGAACCTCCCATACAAAGTTACCGACCGATCAAGTGAATTTGTATGGGAGGTACAAAAAAATATCTCGTATTTCGATCTATGTTTCTTGGGGAAAGTTGTTCAGTTTCATGGGCTGATTCACTCCTTAAAATATTTGTAGCTAATATTTTTACACCTTATATAGAAGAAGAAGTGTGATTAGAGATATACACTGTGTCTCAAAGAAAATGTGTTAAATTGGTCACGTACCTCGAAATGCGACTAAAGTCTTACAAAAACATATTTGGCCGCCTATTAACCTGTTAACTTGTTGTAAAAAAATAAAACAGTACAAAGCCCTAAAACGCGGAGTATTCCGCTAATCTACATAACCATCAGACCAATAGTTACCTAACTTTTTTCCACAGTACCTCTCCTCGACGACACGACGAAACTTTGCATGAATAACTCCTCAAACTCGGGCACCGCGTCCGTGCTACGGAGTGCATCTGACACCGCCATCATGACCGTCGCAGAGGCCTGGGAACTGTCACTAGCCGCGGCCAGTGCGTCGAAGGACAAGAGGGTTAAAGATGTCAAGAATACGTCGCTCAAACAACAGAACAGTAAGAAGAGGCAGAGCAAGACCAATAATGAGGCGTCCATGCTGTCTGTGGCTGACGGTAAGTGTTCATTCTACTCGATTTACTATTAGTCATCGTGCTTAGCATTAACACACTTAATTACTGGCATAATTTATTCCGCTTTGCTCTGTGATACTAGAGACCATTGTTAATGATTCGTAAATGACCCGCAGATGTCGAAATTCCATCGACTAGTATTCAAGATGGCCGACCTTTACATGAAGGGCGTAACATTTTTATATCTTCACAAACGTGTTTCGCCTGAGCAGCGCATGCTAAAATTCTCATGCTCGGGCGAATAACCGTCCACACCGACCGCGCATTGCGCCGCATGCTGCGCGCGGCAGTGAGCATCTGAGGCTGCGCGTTCAATGGAGACCCAGCTAATGATGCACCATTTATCAGCAGATACATTCAATGTTATATTTATTTCAGACCTTATAGAGACAACGGTGCGAGTGCAAGTGGCTGGGCTGGAAGGCTACGTGCCGGCGTCCACTAAGCTGTCACAGCTGACAGCCGCAGCGCCGCACCAGTTCGGACCGCACCTCACCCTCACACTACATCTCAACACCAACGGAGGTATGCTTCTTATCAGAGAAATCGACTTTCGTTTCTATGATTTAATACACGAAACTTAAAAAAAACTATTTCGATTGTAAACTCGCGTGTATTGATGCTCTCAGGCCTCAAACTACTAGTCTAGTAAAAATATCATTTTAAAATTATTAATTCTATAACAGCGAATTTAAAAAACAAGGCGAAGAAGGTACTTTTAAGACACTATATTTATTAATCCAACGAAAAAATATATTCAAAAAACACTTATAAATATAACGAAGCAAATATACATTATCTATTATAAGTACATTTAAAAATCCACCAAATAAAAAAATATATTTTCATTTCTTTTTTGATTTTCGTAGATTATTTTGGATAAGAAACGTATCTTTCAATGACAGAAATCGTTGGTTTTTTTTTTTTACAAGATTACACTAAAATATCGCTAGCTGAAGAAAATACTCGTATGTGTATTGTTAGTAATTTTTATTGTTTGCAATACGGTAATTTTTTTAAATAATTTTTACCTAGTTACATATCAGTTTAAAATTTTGGTGGATTTTTAAAAGAATCAGTTAGAAATACGATTATTTATTTAACGAAAAAAATAAATAAATTTGCTGTTATACAATTATTGCGATTTCGCTATAGAAAGACTTCTTATTTTTACTAGGCTATACATCCTCGTTAGCAATCGGTTCCTATCTTTCCGCGTGAGCAAAGTACTATTGTGACATTTCAGACGTCTGGTCGGGGCCGACGTGGGAGCCGCCCGCGGGCGCGGGCGCGGGCGCGGGCGCCGACAGCACGACGGGCGGCGGGCTCATCCTGCGCGAGTTCGGCGCGTGCGGCGGGCTGGCGCTGGTGGCCGCGCGCCTGCCGCGCCCCGCCGCGCCGCCCCCGCCCCCGCCGCAGCCCAAGCCGCACCACCACGACCTCGACTGGGTCAAGCTCGACGACCCTTACGAGGTAGCTCACACAAAACACCCATTAGTCTAAACTACTCAATATACAGAAGGCTGTGCAGAAATGACGACCAATGTGGCTTTATTTTACTCACTTTTCATTCGATATGTAAAGCAGTATACGTACCGCGGATGTAACATCAATAACAACGACGACCCTTACGAGGTAACTCACACAAATACCACCCATTAGTCAATTTACTCAATATACAGCAGTCATTATAGAAATTCAGAAGAAAGATTTTATTTTACATACATATATATATATCACGCCTTTATCCCGTACGGGGTAGGCAGTGCATTAACGGCCCTAAAAATACGGTCGCTGTCGCCACGTCTGATAAATATAGAGGGCCGTTTTGAGATAATTTGTGTCAGCCTGTCGCCTTAAAGTTGTAATACACCTGAAACCCTCAAGTTCCTCAGTCGCCTCTTACGACACCCACGGGTAAATGAAATGGGGTGATACTATTCTAGTCCGGCATCACACGGCACAATTGTAATCTCTTTTCTAATTTTACGTTCTGCACTGGACAAGTACGAATGACCCGAGGATGTCAGAGGTTTTGGACCGCCTACCAGTAGTAGAGTAGGCAATGATATTGCTACTAGGCTTTTAAAACGCGCTAACTAAATGTTCTACGATTTATAGCAAATAAGAAATAAGGTTGTGATAGAGTAAGAGAATGTGATGATGGTAATGATTTTTTTATTTACGTCCGAATCCCAAAATGCAAAGCCATTTACAGTACTGAATATATGTCACGTTGACAATCTTCGGTTACGCAGAAAGAATCGATAAGTCACCAATATTTTTCACCAGATAAGTCACCAGAATGCAAAGCTATTTACCAATGTAATGAAATATACTGAATTCCTTAAAATCTGAGGACGTATTTAAAGATTTCCAAGCATCTTGGCGTCTCTTACTTTTAATACTCCTCTCATCTGTCCCGTTTCTAGTCTGAGATCAGAGTTTTTAAATTAGATATCTGGTCTGACATTCGCTCTTAATAGATGTCGCTACTAGGTTTTTAAAACCCACTAACGAAAAGTTCTACATACGAGCTAATTAATGGTAAGTGAAGTTACGATTGAGGTAATTCACTGACACCAAAATGTTTGATATTTTTTCATTTGCTTTCGTTACACCGTCCCTTACACCCTGTATGTATGTATATAATATTGTTACAGGAGGTAGTAGAGTTGGGCGTGAGTTCAGCGAACAGCGCGGAGGAGAGCGGTTGCGCGGGCGTGCCGGCGCACGCGCTGGTGGCGCTGGGGCTGCTGCTGAAGCTGCCAGGGTACGCGGACGCGCTGCTGGACGAGGGCGCGCGCGCCGTGCACCTGCTCAGGCTGCTGTTGGGCGTCACGCACGATGAAGACGGCCGTGAGTAGTTATCCACTATTCTACAGCCACAACACTCCACTGCTGGACATGGACCTCCCCCAATAGGGAGTATTGGCACGCTTGGCAGGCGGATTAGCGCAGTGCAAGATATTGTACATATTCACAGGTTACGCTGCAGTCCGTTCCTTGGATTAATCCCTTTGTCGCCTTTTACTGGTGGTGCGGTTGTCACCACATGGCGTCACTCAGCCCATAAGTTATTGGGATCTACTGCACTCACACTGCTATATTATTATCATAAATGAAAATAAAAAAAATGAATATTGACAAGTGTCGACGCGGCGCGGGTTCGATTCCCTGTCGACCCTTGTCAATTTCTTATTTTTATTTATTATCGCATTATGTACAATTCTCAAAATGCTGATTCGAAAAATGTCTAGTTTGCAAAATGACCGATTCGCAAAATGATGATTTGAATATTGGATTGCTTTGCAAAATGTCTAATTAGCTAAATGTCCATTTAAATGACAAATTATTACTGTTTCTCACAGGATTTGTTATTTACCACAATACAATTAACAGTTTTTTTCTGAAATTCTAGGTCGAAATTAAGGCTGTATGCTTTTTTTCAATAATACTGCTGCATGTAAAGATCTTTCTCTTGTTTTTTTAATAAGCAATACCTTTTTTATCATTTTTTCTTGTGATCAGCGGTTGTGATTTGTGTAAACGATTCGTTTCAGTCATCCAATTAATTTTGTAATTCAAAGCTTGTGATGACACTGTTTTAATAGATTTTGGAGTATAAAAATGAAGTAAGTCTTTTTTAACGGACTTCAAAAAAAGGAGGTTCTCAGTTTGACCTCTACGTATGTATATATGTTTGTCCGCGATTATCTCCCGCTTGGTCGAATCGATTTTGTGATTTTGATACGGTTTTTAAAAAAGTGTTTGTCGAACTTAGGAAAAGGTTTTAGGCTTATATTAACCGACAAAAAATGGGAGGTCTGTTCTCTTTAAAAAAAAGTTATTATATTGAGAACTTTTGGTATATTTTGATAGATTTTTGAGTATAAAAATGATGTAAGTCTTTTTTATATTCCCAGGTAGCATAGTAGTAGGCAGCGGGGGTTCAAACGGCAACTGGTCGCTGGGCACGCTGCCGTTCCGCGTGGTGGGCGCGCTGCTGGAGGCGGCGCCGGTCGGCAGCGACGCGGGCCGCGGCCTGCGACACGCGCTGCTCGCGCTCGGGGCCGTGCGCCTCGTGCTCGCCTGCCTCGCGGTCTTCACGCACCACAGCCCCGCCTCCAACGATGTGAGTGACTAGTAGTGTTAGGCCGAACATAGGTTTCACCGAAACCGAATATTCGGCCCATCCCTAGTAACTATAAAACCATATACATACCTATAATCACGCCTCTTTCCCGGAGGGGTAGGTATCCTTCCACTTTCTACGATCCCGTCACCTCTTTCGCTTCCTCAACATTCATCAGCCTTTTCATACATGCTCGTAGTTTTAATATGTACAATATGAAAAAACCATATTAATACAGGGTGTAAAAATATTAGCTGCAAATATTTTAGGGGGTGAATCAGCCCATGAAACTGAACAACTTTCCCCAAGAAACAGGTCGAAATATGAAAAAAAAGATTTGGACCTCCCATACAAAATTACCGACAGACCAACTCAAGTTATATAGGAGGTCCAAAATTTTTTCTTATATTTCCATGTTTCTTGGGGAAAGTTGTTCAGTTTCATTGGATGATTCACTCCTTTAAATATTTCCCGCTAGTATTTTTACACATATAACATGTACAAAGTGCGAAAGTCTGTTAATAAATGTATGTTTTGACCCCACAGAGCAGCCAGACGTCGAACGGCGCCGGCAAGTCGGAGGACAAGTCGCAGCTGTACTGGGCGAAGGGCACCGGCTTCGGCACCGGCTCCACGCAGCAGTCCTGGAACGTGGAGCAGGCGCTGGTCCGACAGCGCACGGAGGAGGAGCACGTCACCGTCTTATTACAGGTTCATTATTACATACATACATACATACATATATCACGCCTTTATCCCTTGCGGGGTAGGCAGAGCGTTAACAGCCGTAAGAATACGGTCGCTATCGCCACGTCTGACATTTTTGAGTATTGTTTTGTAAGGTTGTTTCGGAAAACATGTGTATCACTATAGTGACAGGTTGTCAGCCTGTCGCCTAAAAATTGTAATACACCAATACTCTCGAGTCCCTTAGTCGCCTCTTACGACACCCACGGGAAGGATGTGGGGTGATGCTATTCTAATCCGGCATCACACGGCATTATTAAATTCCACTTATACGGGGTGTAAGGGACTGCGTCCCGAATACTGATAGGGTGCAAGCAGACCATGAAATTTAACAACTTTTCCCTAGGAACATATGTCAGGAAAAGTAAAATAAATTTTGGCTTCCCATAGTAAACGCAGTCAGCTGATCGCGATTTTGTATGGCACGTCGAAAATTTTTTGTCGTTTCCTGACATATGTTCCTAGAAGAAAGTTGATCGGTTTTATGGTCTGCTTGCACCCTATCAGTATTCGGGACGCTGTCCCTAACACCCTGTATTGCAAGTTGTGGACTGGTAGGTTAAATGATCCACTTTTTAAAACGATCTAAAACGGTATTTTGTATGAAAATAGCAATGTATGACGTCATTAATATGGCGTCAGAACACTTACTTTTATATGATTTTTCCATCTATCAATTCAAACCATGAATATTTAAAAAAAAATATGAATTAAGTCCGTAGTATTTTTGGACAATAGTTTATATAACTATAAGACATTATTACGGGTTTTAACTCACGGTTAGTGTGTGTTGTCGAGATGACTTTCGAGTGAGTACCGATAGTGACCAAAGTGTTCCGAAAAAACGCAGAAGAATGAGGGTAGACAGATATGTTTGCCCTTAGCCGTCACCCGCAGCCGCTCCAGTTTACCCGTGATCATGGCGATTGCAACATCGCCGAAATATTGGGTGCTCGATATATCCCTACCGTGAGTTAAAACCCGTAATAATGTCTTATAGTTTTAGTGTTAATAACCACGGAACCTTAAAATCAATAGTTTATATTTTCCAACTTTTATATTTTATTCGAGAGTTTCATGTGTGTTCGAGGGTTTCATGTGTGTTACATTTTTAGGTGACAGACTGACAACCTGTCACTATAGTAATGCGCGAATCATCTGAAACAGCCCTCAAGTTGTCAGACGTGGCGTTAGCGACCGTTATTTTGACGGCCGTTAGCGTTCTGCCCACCCCGCAAGGGATAAAGGCGTCATGTATGTATGTATGTATTTTATTAATGACCCAGTCCATAAACGAATTGTAATAAGACTTAACTACATCTCAAGCATAATCTTCTACTCCCAGGTGCTAGCATCATTTATGAATCCCGGCGAGAAATGGCCGCCCGAGGAGTCTGAGACGGACACGGAGCACGCGGAGACGGACACGGAAAAGGAGAGTAACGAGCTTCCCGCAGAGTTCGTGGACATGCTGGCTGGCAGCTCGCTCGTGCCCGCCATCTGCTCTTACCTTAGGAATGACTCAGGTAGGTGATTATTTAGGTAGGGGGGGGGGGGGGACAGACGGAGACGGAGGGAGACTGACTGAGAAGGAGGCGGAGAGCAAAGAACTGCCAGCAGAGTTCAGTTGTACAAACTTTTCTCTGTATCTCAATTAGTGCGCAGTTTGATCTCCTCAACATTATTGTTTCAAAATAAAAGTGAAAGTGATGTTTTATTAAGTATTATGAAGGTTTTCTCGGCCTGTCAAACGTAGAGGGCCAAACTCTACCAAATACGTAACAAATAAGACGAGAAAATTTTAATAAGCGAGTCTCTATCAGGCGAGCTGCCTCAGGTGAAGCAAATTGTTCCTTATCTGGTTGTTTGACGACCGATGTGACGCAGTGGTAGTGCGACTGCCTCTGACGCAGAAGGTTCCGGGTTCGATTCTCGGTGGGTCACTCACAAAGTTGATATTTATCACTTTGTGAATGTGTTTCCAGTCTGGTTAGGACATTGCGGGCTGAACCACCCGATTGTCCGTAAGTAAGATGGTTCCGTAATTCGGATGACACGTTAAGCCGTAGGTCCCGGTTGCTGTCTATGATCACTTAGACGGCGGTCGTTACACAACCATGTCAGAAGCCTGCTACTTGTAGTAGGCGGTTGGAAAATTCTGACACTAGGGTTCATCGGGTCGTTGGATGACTCGGTGTCCCACACGAAAAGAAGAAGAATCTGGTTTTTTTTAACGCGCCTTTAAGCCGTTATTTGGTGACGATTAAGGGTGCGTCTCCACTGGAGACCCCCCCGGGGTTGCTGACAGCTAAGCGCAGCATGAATTGACCAATCATGAGCCTCAAAATCCCTGAATCCCCGCCCCGCTTCAGTGGAGACGCACCCTGATTGGTCAATTCCTGCCCCGCTCAGCTTAGCGCAGCCCCGCTTCAGTGAAGACGCACCCTTAAGCCGCTGTTTGGTGACGATTAACAAACGTGTTGTTTCAGTGCTGGACATGTCCCGACACATCCCGCTGTACGTGTGCGTGCTGAAGTGCGCGCGCGCGCTGGCGCGAGTGGGGGGTGCGGGGGGAGCGGGGGGCGCGCGGCTGCAGGCCTCGCTGCGCCCGCTGCCGCGCCTGCTCGCGCAGATGTCCAGGACCACCAACTCCTATGCCACTAAGCTTAGGTAAGCCTCAAATACAAACGTAATCTTGATATCATCATCTGCCTGCCCTTATCCCAATTCATTTGGGGTCGGCGCAACATGTTTTCTTCTTCCATTCATCTCTATCAGCGGTCAAATCCTCATTAATGCCCTTTTTGTTTATGTCGTCTTTTACACAATCAATGTCAAATACAAATTAAATGATAATATTTCAGTACGCATTATCATTTTTAAATGTACCATCATTCTGATTCATTCTGAGGGGATTTGACGTGGAACCAAGTTTAGACACAGAGCGACTAGCCCGAATCCTAGGCTAAGTCACATTCAAATATCACCTGAATTCAAATTTTATCGGTAGGAGTGAAATCATCATGATAGATGACGGGTAAAAGAGTAAGATAGACACGAGTGACAGAGATGGTATTCTGCAAGAAGTCAGACGAGTGTTAAGATATTAGATATAAAGTACCCTGTCCACTTTTATATTGTATTGTATGAGATGAATACTGCAAAACTGACTAAGATCTACTACAAGAGTGTTCTAGTAGATACAGCTAAGAACACACGATAGCTCCACATGGTTTACCGTAGATCGGTTTAAATTTTCGTCGTATGAAAACTAACAAATACATACATACATATATCACGCCTTTATCCCTTGCGGGGTAGGCATCATTCAGCGAGCGTTAACGGCCGTGAGAATACGGTCGTTGTAATACTCAATACTCTCGAGTCCCTTCGTAAATAACAAATAACAAATATTACAATCTAATAATCGACTATAATATTAATACGATTAATTTGTTGACAGGATGAGTAAAAAGAATATATTCGGGAAGATGACGTATAGCCAAAGATTTAGCACCTCAAGTAATTCAGAATTATCAGAAGAGGACGAGGGTCTCGCGTCGCTAATAGCCGACATACAAGCGACGTCGGCCTTGCTGTGTCGCGACACGGACCAGCAAGAAGCCGGCTCCAGCGGACCCGCGAGACCTCTCAGCGGAGCCAACAGGGAGCAGCGCTATATCGACCTCATGAGGAGCATGCAGTTTGGTAAGCAGTCAATCACACTGTTTCTCTGTCAGTATGAGTCTAGTTACGTCCCTAATAGCCGATGTGAGCTAGGTAGCTGGGATCACCTTAGCCGCACATTAAGTAGGCTCTGAATCTAGGTAGGCACTTAGTCGGGCGTCTAGCGATGAAGAGTGAAGGTGATAGGTGAAGAGAATTCAGCGAATCGAAATGAATAATATTATTTAAGCTCAGTATAAGCGTATATTAGTGGAAAGCAAAGCAATTACAATTTTAGGTTTAAGATTCGTGACTCGACACAAAGGCAAAAGCGCGCACAGTAGTTCGGTAGCGAGTCAGGAGTCCGAATGGTTCGGTGTTGATCGTAGCTGCGTCGGCGACCATAGGCGACGGCGGGGTGCCTAAGCGGTGCGGGCGGATGCCCGGTAGCGCGTCATAGCAGCGTAGATTCACGACGAGGCCCGAGAGCGAGCGGGCGCAGCCGAAGTATTAGATCGCCCGTTATGCGTATGGTACAAGGTGCATAAGCGGAGCGGGTAACTCCACAAGTACCAAAATGTAAGGGGCTGGTCCAAGTTGCATTAGGAGCTGGTCCAAGTAGTAATAGTGGCGAGTAAGTAGGTTCGCCACATCACTCCCCGGCCAGACCGTGACTACGGTCGATAAAAGTCCGGTATTTTGACCACTCTCCCGCTTCTTGTGGTAGTGATGTTGGTGCTTGGCTGCGGTTGAATGGGTGCCACGGGCTGCTCTGGGACGACGACTTCTCTTGACATGTAGGCTGGTTTCAGTCGATCGACGGTGACGTTAACCGGTTTGCCACGAACGTCAATTGTGAAAAACTTCGGCTGCCTCTCAATGACCTTGAACGGTCCGGCATAGGGTGGCTCTAGTGAGGCTCGAACATGTCCATGGCGCAGGAAAACATGGGAAGTCGAATGCAGGTCCCGAGGAATGTAGAACGGCGAGTTAGAGTGCCACGAAGTAGGTCTCGGGGTCAACTTGGCCATGTGCGCTCGTAGTCGAGTAGCGTACTCTGTGACGTCACCCACAGTGTAGTCATCTTTGGGCGACAGGAACTGGCCTGGTAACTGGAGAGGCTCGCCATACACGAGCTCCGCTGGCGAAGCTTGGACGTCATCTTTCCAGGAACTTCGCATACCCATGAGGACTAGAGGAAGAGCTTCAGTCCACGGAGTAGAAGAGTGGCACATGATGGCTGCCTTCAGCTGCCGATGCATGCGCTCGACGATCCCGTTCGCAGCTGGGTGGTAGGCGGTGGTGCGGAAGTGGCGCGCACCGACCAGAGAAGTGAGAGCTTTGAAGAGATGGCTCTCAAACTGCCGACCACGGTCTGTAGTGATCCTGGCGGGACAACCGAACCTGGCTATCCAACCAGATACAAGAGCAGCTGCACAGGCTTCAGCGGTGATCTCCGTGAGAGGTATTGCCTCAGGCCATCGTGTGAATCGATCGATGACGGTGAGACAATATCTGTAATTTGAAGACAGAGTTAGGGGCCCTACAATGTCGAGGTGTATGTGAGAGAACCTCGAGGAAGGAGTAAGGAATGTGGAAAGGGGGGAAATTGTATGGCGGATAACCTTGCATTTTTGGCATTGCAAGCACTGCCTTGTCCACTCTCTACAGTCCTTACGAATCCCTGGCCAGACAAATCTGTGTGTTACCAGTCGCACTGTAGCTGTAGTCCCAGGATGATGTAGATTGTGCAGAGAATCAAAGACTGGCTTACGCAGATTTGGAGTGACATACGGACGAGGTGGTTGTACAGAGATGTCGCAGTAGATGGAGACTGGGCTGCAGCTAGGAGTAACCTTCGCAAGTTTAAGAGCAGTCCCGTTGCGGAGAAGATCTTGCAGCTCCGGATCATTTGCCTGAGTACGTGCAAGCTCTTCAAAGTTAATAGCAGAACTGACCTCTTCTACGCGAGAAAGGGCGTCAGCGACAACGTTGTCTGCGCCGGGTATGTACCTCAGATCTGTAGTGAACTGGGAGATAAAATCCAGATACCTAAACTGCCTTGGAGAGCTCTTATCCCTATTCTGAGTAAATGCGAACGTCAGAGGCTTGTGGTCTGTGAACACCGTAAACGCTTTAGCTTCAACCATGTGCCTGAAATACTTGATGGCTTCGTACACGGCGAGTAACTCACGGTCATAGGGACTATACTTTTTCTGCGCGTTGTTCAGCTTGTGTGAGAAGAAAGCCAACGGTTGCCAATGATTATCCTTTTTCTGCTGCAATACTGCTCCAATGGCTACGTCAGATGCATCAGTGACGATAGCAAGCTCTGCTGATGGATCCGGGTGTGATAGCATGGTTGCTTGAGAAAGCGAAGTCTTGCATTCCTCGAAAGCCTGGAGCAACTCCGGAGTCATGTTCACAGGATGTGAGCCTTTCACCTTGGGTCCTGCAAGAATGGCATTCAGTGGAGCTTGTAGCTGGGCAGCGTTGGGTACGAAGCGACGGTAGAAGTTAATCATACCCAGAAAACGACGGAGCTCCCTCACTGTCTTGGGTACTGTGTACTCTTGGATAGCCTGGACTTTAGTGGACATGGGCTTCGTGCCAGCAGCAGACACCTCGTAGCCAAGGAAAGTTACCTTTGACTGACCCAAATTACATTTGGCTGTGTTCACCAAAATGCCGTAGTCCTTCAGACGGTAGAAAAGTTGACGAAGGTGCTCCACGTGTTCCTCCACAGACGATGAGAAAACCAGGATGTCGTCAATGTAGCCATAACAAAAGTCGAGACCTAGCAGCACCTCATCAATGAACCTTTGGAAGGTCTGTGCAGCATTCCTGAGGCCAAAGGTCATGAAGGGAAACTCGTACAATCCGAAGGGTGTAGTTATGGCAGTCTTGGGAATGTCATCAGGATTCACCGCGATCTGGTTATAGGCTTTCACTAAGTCTATAGTTGAAAAGACAGAGCATCCGGAGAGCTGATGAGAGAAATCGTGGATGTGGCGGATAGGATACCGGTCTGGAATGGTTCTCGCGTTGAGTGCACGGTAATCGCCACATGGTCTCCATCCATCGTCCTTCTTCCTCACCATGTGCAGAGCAGAAGACCACGCGCTTTCAGAACGCCTGGCAACTCCACTGGCAAGCATGTCTTCAAACTCCTTCTTAGCAGCTTGCATTCGTATCGGGTCCAAACGACGGGGTTTGCAGGAGACTGGAGGTCCAGAGGTAGTCCTTATGAAGTGCTGAGTACTGTGCTTAGGTGTAGATAACGTACCAGCAGGTCTCGTGATCTCTGGAAACTCGCGCAGAAGCTCGTGGAACTCGGTATCACCAGTAACAGCTTTGACGGAAGCGAAGTCCGGCGAGATGCCAAAGGAAGTAGCTGGTGTTGTCAACAAAGTGATGTTGTCGATGATGCGCTGGTTCCTACAATCCACAAGAAGGTTGTAATGGAACAAGAAGTCCACACCGATGATGGGTTTAGCGACATCGGCCACGGTGAATTTCCACGCGAAGTCTCTTCGAAGACCAAAGTTCAAGTGAAGTGTCACAGGTCCATAAGTATGGATGACGGAGTCGTTGGCAGCGATGAGGAAGTACTTCGAACGAGTGCAGGGCGTCTTGACAGCTGACCGAGGGTAAACACACAGGTCTGAACCAGTGTCCACGAGGAACTGCATTTTAGTAACCCGGTCAGTAATAAATAGACGGCCTGGTTTTGAAGGGCAGTCGATGGCCGCTACTAGTGACCGCCCTGGGAGTTTTCCGACTTGAAGGTGCAAGGCTTCTTACATTTGGTGGCATCCTTACCAAAGTTGAAGTGGTAGAAGCAGTGTGGGTGACCTTGAGGCGGTTGCCTGTGCCCTCTTGGTCTATATCCAGAACGACTATGCGAGCGTGAGCGGTTAAGGCCTCTTCTCGGCCTAGAGTGCGAGCGAGAATCCCTTTTGCCAACTTGTTGGGTAAGTAAAGATACCTGCCTGGTAAGTTCGCTGATCTGCCTTGCCATGTCAGAATTGGCCAATGAAGCAGCGGCGACTTGAGGAGTAGAAGGTGCCAGATCATAGACGACGTCTGCTAACTCGCTGAGCTTTTCATTCGATGCACCAATCTGCGTAGCGAGAGCCGTCTGCACATTGTTCGGCAGGCGACTAGTCCAGATGGTGAGAAGAAAATCATCAGGGACGCCTTCGCCAGCTAAATTCTGTAAATAGCGCAAAAATTGGGAAGGCTTGCGATCACCTAGTTCTTCGTGCATTAAAAGTTGCTTTACGCGCTTCTCCTTAGACGCAGTCAAGCGTTTAATAAGTTCAGACTTGAACTTGTCGTATTTGCCCGTCTCTGGTGGTTTGCAAATTATGTCACGAACTTCTTTGACGTACTGTGAATCCAAATTAGCAGTAGCGAAATAGAATTTGGTATCGTCAGCCTTTATATTTGATAAAGCAAACTGGGCTTCAATCTGACAAAACCATAGTTCGGGATCCTCTGGCCAGAATGGAGGAATACGTACACCAACTCTACATACTTCTTCCTTAGGCTGTACTGGTTCATCTGTACCACCACCTGTGGGTCCACCAGTGGGTCCACCAATTGGTCCACCTTCAGTAGCCATTATAAAAATCAAAATCGCTCACCACTCAAATTTTGTCACTTGGACCACCGACCAAAAATCCTTTGTTCAAAATGACTTGCAAAAATTTCCGTTGCAAATTCTCCAGCGATGTCCAATCCAGCAAAATGCTTCTTCCGGGTGTCACCAATATGTGAGCTAGGTAGCTGGGATCACCTTAGCCGCACATTAAGTAGGCTCTGAATCTAGGTAGGCACTTAGTCGGGCGTCTAGCGATGAAGAGTGAAGGTGATAGGTGAAGAGAATTCAGCGAATCGAAATGAATAATATTATTTAAGCTCAGTATAAGCGTATATTAGTGGAAAGCAAAGCAATTACAATTTTAGGTTTAAGATTCGTGACTCGACACAAAGGCAAAAGCGCGCACAGTAGTTCGGTAGCGAGTCAGGAGTCCGAATGGTTCGGTGTTGATCGTAGCTGCGTCGGCGACCATAGGCGACGGCGGGGTGCCTAAGCGGTGCGGGCGGATGCCCGGTAGCGCGTCATAGCAGCGTAGATTCACGACGAGGCCCGAGAGCGAGCGGGCGCAGCCGAAGTATTAGATCGCCCGTTATGCGTATGGTACAAGGTGCATAAGCGGAGCGGGTAACTCCACAAGTACCAAAATGTAAGGGGCTGGTCCAAGTTGCATTAGGAGCTGGTCCAAGTAGTAATAGTGGCGAGTAAGTAGGTTCGCCACACCGACATATAAGCGACGTCGGCCTTGCTGTGCCGAGACACGGACCAGCAAGAAGCCGGCTCCAGCGGACCCGCGAGACCTCTCAGCGGAGCCAACAGGGAGCAGCGCTATATCGACCTCATGAGGAGCATGCAGTTTGGTAAGTAGTCACGCTTTTTGTTATATATGTGTGTGTAGTTGCAGAAACAATTTCTTTAACATTGGATATTTTATCTCTTTTGCGAAATATAACGTGATATTTGGTTGTATCTACCAGTTCTATGGAATATGTGTGATCGAATAATAATTTTAAGTTTCACTTGGGTATTCCTTAAATACTATTTGATGACTTGAGCAAGGCATTTGGTTATGTAAATTGGTAGGTATACTAATGCTATTACAATAAGTAAAAGATATAATTGCTTAGAAATTAGGTTTATTAATAGTTCTATTTCTAACGTTTTGAACAATTGTAAGCATAAATAAATTCACTACAAAAAATATCAAATAATATTGCTTCATAAATGGGGCATTCCACAAGGAAGTATATTAGATCCGCTGTTATTCCATGAATTGTTTTTAACCTTAGTTTCTTACCGTATCTAGTATACGCCATCCCACTGCTGGGCAAAAGCCTTCCACTTCTCTCTGAGCCTCCGTATGTTCTTTTTCTCTCATTTGTCTTTAGCTGGGTCTCCACTGAACGAGCAGGCTTAGATGCTCACTGCCGCCTGCAGCATGCGGCGCTATGCGCGGTCGGTGTGGATGGTTTTTCGCCCGAGCATGAAAATTTTAACATCTGAGGCTGTTGGTTCAATGGAGACCCAGCTATTCACAGAGAAGCCCCACCTCTTTGAGTACTTATGACATGTTTATTGTATTCCAGAAACGTTCGAAATGATAGTGGAATGCGGCGAGAGCGCGGGCGGCGCGGGCGGGTTCAAGTTCACGGTGCCGTACCACTTCGAGGGCACGGTGCGCGCGGCGGGCGAGCGCTCGCACCCCGCGCGCATGAAGCGGCTCGCGCAGGAGGCCGCCACGCTCGCCACCAGCCTGCCGCTCTCCTACTCCTCCAGCGTGTTCGTCAGGACCGACACCGACCGGCTCGATGTCATGAAGGTTCGGTTTTAATACCTACGACACATATCACGCCTTTATCGACCCTGTATGAAGCGCTACCCACAGACATAAAAACAGAACCATCTGACGAAGCGTTTCGATCCCGACTGAAAAGTCTTTTATTGGAAAGCGAGTTTTACTCTGTTAAAGAGCAAACAGACAGTTAATTTACTTAATGTAATAATTTATTTGATTATTAATTTTATTTCTCTTTTTGTAATTTGACATTCATTTATATAATTTTCTTTAAAATTATTATTTTTAATTTTTTATTATATTTGATATTTTATTTGACGAACACTTTGTGAATACTTATAGTCCGAATTATTGTAATTTTGTAATGTAATTTCCATTGTGAGAATAATAAATCTAATCTATCCCTTGCGGGGTAGGCAGAGCGTTAACGATCGTAAAATTACGGTCGTTATCGCCACGTCTGACAAGTATTGAGGGTCCTTTCAAATGATTCGTGTATCACTGTAGTGACAGGTCGCCTAAAAACGTAATATACATCAAACCCTTGAGCCCCTTAGTTGTCTTTTAAAACACCTGCGGGAAGAAATGAGGTGATGCTATTCTAAACCGGCATCACACGGTACTACCTACCTACCTGCCAATACTTACGAAACCTGCGAAATTTCTGAATATTGATGCAGTTATCCACAAGGTAGGCAGATGAAGCTAAGTTGCGCAGAATCCTTCACTTTGGAAATTTTTGGGCCTATATTCAGCAGCGCACGTCTTCCGGCTGAACTGATAATGTTGATGCAGTTATTAGTTAATTATCTTAGCATTCATTGTTCTATACCAGCCACAACATCTAATGCTAATTTGTAATGCAATAAATATTACTTCCAGGTGCTAATAACTGGTCCGTCGGACACTCCGTACGCGAACGGGTGCTTCATCCTGGACGTGTACTTCCCCGCGGAGTACCCGCTGGTGCCCATGCTCATCAACCTGGAGACCACGGGCCGCCACAGCGTGCGCTTCAACCCCAACCTCTACAACGACGGGAAGGTGTGCCTCTCCGTGCTCAACACGTGGCACGGCCGCCCCGAGGAGAAGTGGAACGCGCACACTTCTAGCTTCCTGCAGGTATGGCTTTACTCCCTCCAGTCGTCAAATGTCACATTAGCGAAACATTACATCTGCAAGAAAAAAAAGAGGAGTGCTGATTGAAGAACAGTTCAATAAACCTACAAAGTAATACTACACTACACGCCTTTATCCCTGGCGGGGCAAGCAGAGCGTTAACGACCGTAATATTGCGGTCGTGATCGCCACGTCTGACAAATGTTTAATGGTCGCAATACACATGAAACCCTCGAGTCCCTTAGTCGGCTTCTACGACACCCACGGGAAAGAAATGGGGTGATGATATTCTAAGCCGGCATCACACGGCACTAAAAAAAGCTGTAAAGCATAAAATGCTCTACTAAAATTACAAAAAATTAGTGACGTGAAAGTTGTTACACGTTTTGATACGTACACATGTTCACAGGTGCTAGTATCGATCCAGTCGCTGATCCTAGTCCCCGAGCCGTACTTCAACGAGCCGGGCTACGAGCGGTCGCGCGGCACCCGCGTCGGCTCCTCCGCCAGCCTCGAGTACAACAGCAACATCTACCAGGCCTGCGCGCGCTGGGCCATGCTCGACCACCTGCGCACCCCCGAGCCCTGCTTCAAGGAGGTAACGCATGCGCACCGATACACATTTCTTGCATAAATCTAACAAACATACACATAATGCAATCGGAACTTGACAATATATAGGGTGCTATTTTATTAGTGGCGGAACCGTTAAGGGGTGAATCAGCCCAGGAAAGTGAACAAGTTTCCCAAAGAAACATAGGTCGAAATATGAAGCAAAAATTCTTTACTTTACTAACAGATAACCGCCAAAGTTGAATGACCGGACGAACCCACTTTGGCCGCGTCAACGCCAAGGATGCGCCTGCTGATTTTTTCTTCATATTTCGACTTATGTTCCTTCGGAAAAGTTCATTTTCACAGATCACACCCTTAACGGATCCGCCACTAATAAAATGGCACCCGATATACTCAGAGTTATGTAAGATGCGGTTAGACTTCGACAAGATTCAATAAAACCGTCTCAAAAGATTCATTAAAATCTTGGCAAGATTCAATTGGACCACCTTCGCAACCCTGAGCCTGCTTGAAGGAGGAATGGTGACAAATACTCGCTTGGATTTTGTCAGGATTGACTCAGAACCTGTCAAACCTCAGCATATTTAATTATAGCTTGGTCAGAAAGAGTAGAAATTACTTAATTAATTTTGTATGAAAAATTGTTGCGTTATCTGTCAGATTTGACAGATCGCGAAGACAGTGGCGTCCTTATTTTCTATCCACGGTCAAGCTTTGGACCCTGCTTTGACAAGATTAATTAAATCTTGACATAATTTAAGACAAGTTTACTCATTAACGATTACTATTTTAAAAACTTGTTACGATTTACACTGAATTTGTAATGAAACCTTTCAATTTTTTTATGTACGGTTGTTTGTAGGTGATACAAACGCACTTCTGGATCAAGCGCAACGAGATAATGCAGACGGTGGGCAACTGGATCACCGAGCTGGAGGGGCAGAGCGGCGACGAGCGCACGCAGCGCTCCATACAGCTCAACCTCATGGCGCTCAAGGTAAAACTATGCTTTAACGGCATTAGCTGGGTCTCCATCGAAGGACCAGCCTCAGATGCTCACTGCATTGCGCGGTCGGTGTGGACGTGTTTCGCGAAAAACCGTCCACACCGACCGCGCAATGCGCCGCATGCTGCGCGCGGCAGTGAGCATCTCAGGCTGCTCGTTCAATGGTGACCCAGCTATACCCAAACGCGGCCTCTGCGCAAAATGACAAAATTCTCAGAATGTCCACTTCTGAATCGTCACGAATATTGTATTGAAATATTTTTATGATTTTGATCTTTTTTATAAATGATCTGAATGAATATAAATGATTAGAATTTTGATTATTTGTTGATTTTTAATGTAATAAATGTAGTGATCAAATTAGGTAACTCAATTTAAAAATATAAAATTAATGTAAAGTATTTGTATAATTTTCTAACTTTAAGGAACAGGACATTTTGCGAATTTGCAAATTGGAGATTTCGCTACTGAACGTATTTTACTTGATAATTTTTCCCTTTTTATTTTTAATCGAGTTTTTATCCTTTCTTCAAAAATTGTCGTACTCGAAACTCACGAGAGTCAGCCAAACAAGAAAGGAAATTGATGTGGATGTAAAATTTACCACTCAACAAGGTTTCAATATCTTGTTTGTTTGAAATGTACGTTACATGTAATTTGCGAAAAACTGATAGAATTTGTATATATTATGATGGGTTACGAATTTTTCCAATGAAAGAAATTTCTTGGGAGTTACATTGTGATTAAGATTGATGAATGTAGAGGAAACGAAAGAAGTATGTAAGGATCGTAGTAAATGGAAGGAGCTAGTCCCTGCCTACCCGCTACAGAGGCGTGATTAATGAAGAAATTTGATACAAATTAGCACGAATGTTCATACATACATAACATACATAAATCACGCCTTTATCCCGTGCGGGGTAGGCAGAGCGTTAACGATCGTAAACTTACGGTCGTTATCGCCACGTCTGACAAGTATTGAGGGACCTTTCAGATAATTCGTGTATCACTGTAGTGACAGGTTGTCAGCCTGTCGCCCAAAATTGTAATACACATGTCTCAACTCACTTAGTTGCTTTTTACAACACCCGCGGGAAGGAATGGGGTGATGCTATTCGAAGCCGGCATCACACAGCACGGCGCGAGTGTTAATGAAGCTGTTATTTCCAGCGACACTACGTGAAACTACAAGAGGAGCTAGCGAAGTTGCCCTGCCCACCCGGCCTGGAGGACCTCGACGAGCCCTTCACGCTGCCCGCCGCGCCCCCCGCCCCGCCCGCGCCCGCCTCCCCCGCCGCCCCCGCGCCCGCCTCCCCCGCCCCCGCCCCCGCGCCCGCGCCCGCCCCCTCGCCGCCGCAGGACGACATCGACCACGACATGGAGAAAATCGTCTCGCAGGTAACGCGTTTCACTCTTTAACTCAGTCTAATCAATTAATTCCGGGTGAGCACGCGCTCCCCACCACGCCGACAGGCGTAGTTTTGATGGCACCGGAGCCAAAAACGATTAGACCATTGTTGCGGAAGCAACATCAGCAATTCCTACACGTTTGTCACGTAGAGAGCTAGCTACAGATATCACCTTTCTGCGTGATTTACGTCATTGTAATATTAGTATGTAAGCCATAGTTTAAGATCAATAAATGTGCATTAACCATGGAGTGATCGTCTCAATAACTCTTCCCCCACGGGTATCGGTATTTATCGCTAAAACCATCACTAATTTTACTCTTTAACTCAGCATTCAAACTGAAGTGATGAATGTCGAAGTACCGATGGCGGAAGGTTGACTTCAGTCTCTTGATTTTTAATTAAACTTGATTAGGATGGTTTACTGAACTTGGAATCCATTTACTAACATATCAATATTTTTGTGGATTGTACTTTGAAATTAGTTATGAATTTACATATTTATAAATAGTATGAGTTAAGGTCTTTCTTTCTTACGTAAAATAAAGTAAAAGTACCTTACTATGTTTATGCTAGGCTATCGATCGGTTACCAGTTATTTCTTGAACAGTAACAATTCGTGTTTCACTTTGTCGCTTTTGTGTGTAGGTATCTCACTTTCTGTGTCAGATGTTCCTTGCGTAGTTGGAACCCGTAATAATATGGCTTGGGCCCCACATATGCCTCAAAGGACCGGGTCCCTGTGGGCGCGTGATTCGAAAAGTATTCCAACATAATAATAATAATTAATCATTTTATTTCTGGCTACTAAGGCCCTTAGAATAAAATAATACGATACAATATAACTTAAAATCTAATACACATACTATAAATAATACACTACAATAACATTACTTAATAAAATTAGATTGGCACTTTTCGTGACGGCGACTCTAATTGCACAAGGGGTCGATAGCGTCTGATTACGACACTCTGTGGCCAGAAATCCTCTCGCATGAACCCGCACACATGTTTCTTGGGACCCGACAGAACAAAAGACTTAAAATTGATAGAAATTTTAGAGTCTAGCTGTCGGATTTCCACCATCAATCCGGCGGGGATCCGTAGAATAATCATAATGATAATCATCTGTTTCGGCAGGTCCTCGACTGATTGCTGGCCATCGCCTGAACACTCGAGCCTTGCTAGCGGCGAGCCCCGCCTGGCGGCCGGCAGCGCAGCCCCCGGGCCGGCAGCGGAGCCCCGGCGCGCCGACGCTCGCTTGAAAGTACAAGTAGACGCGACACGCATTTACCGTAGCCTGTAGCACATGTACCCGCGCCACGTACAACGGACTCGTATCTTTAACCACGTTTTTATTTGTAACAGAAGTTTCCTTTTATATAACGTTTTTTTTGTTTAGTATTTAGGATTTAGTGGGACCTCCGTTTAGTTTAACACGTATTGTGATACTACAATGGGCCCGCTCGGCGCCCGGTAAGCTATTTTAGAGGAGTGGGGTTGCGGGCGTGATGTACCGTTTAGCTTTACACTATGTATAGTAGAATAGCGCCCACTGCTGGGAGCTGGGGGGTGGGGGGGGCGAGGGCTCGTGGGCTTATATATGTAGTCTATGTCTGTATCCAATCGCACGAGAAGCACGCCAGCCCGAGCCACTCCCACACAGAAAGCGAATACAATACTTATTCATATCGGGACTCTACTATAATTTTAGCGGTCAAATAAAGCGTTTTGCGAACACTGGATATATTTACGAATAGCATAAGTAGTCGAAATTGTACTGAAAATATGCACGTATGACGCTTCATCTGATTCGCTTATATTATTTAAAAATATGATGTCCGTGATTTTGACTTGATATGGGTGGTCTTTATATGAATAGGTGGAACTGTGCATCACCCTGCAACGCTACGCGCTGGGCGTCCAACCGCTCTGTACATTATATTATACTTTAATGTATATATATAAAAAATGTTTTATTGTGTTTAATTTTTTTAAGAATATATTGTATCAAGGTAGCGCTCAAAGAGCCGGAGAGCTGCCACTGTAGCGACGGCGGGTTGGCGAGTTCTGGTTCGGATGACGTGTGCGCCGGACCGGCGAGCGCAGGGCAGGAGATATTATGCACCACTCTTTCTTCTCTTTTCTTCTCTTCTCTCTCTCTCTATATTTCGTTATTATGTTCTGTGCACAAATAACCATGAATTCCTTAAAATATGCATGTGTTTTAACGATTAAGTTCTAACTTGAAAGTGACTGAATAAGCAGCTTTTGGTTCATAAATGTATAAGGTAACGTCCACTCCCTGCGCTCGCCGGCCTGGCGCGCTCTATGGATGTAAATAGTAGAAATCATCACTAGTGGAGGGTTTCTCATTGTACTTTCATTGCGAGGTAAGTTGGATGTAGAACGTTTCTTGTTATATTTGACTGTGAATTTCGGAATGTAAATAAAAATTTATGTTATCGCATTTCTTTCGTTTAATTTCAAGCAAGAACATAAACAGGATTGAAGTGACGGTGTAACGAAAACTTTGCAGGCGTGCTCAGACAGAGGGCTATGTTGGGAAAAGTGATTTTTTTTTCCAACTTTCATACAAAATTCCCGATCAGCTTTTAAGTTAAGCAAAGTTAAAGTTACAAGAGTAACTTTGTATGGGAACTCGAAATTTTATTTTGTTTCGCATCATAGCCTCCTTAGAAAAGAGTTGTTCAGTTTCATGTCTGATCACGCTCGTAAAGTTTTCGTTACACTGTCCCTTACACCCTGTATAGAAGACAGAAGAGGCTCGTACCGCCTTGTATAAAAGGATAGTAACAAGAAAGCGTATCCCGACCTCAGTTCATGTCACATGACCTAAATGATACACAAAGTCATCATTGCATTTTGTTGAGTTATGTTCGGAGTTTTTGTACCATGTAATGTCGGTCAAATGGTCCGTTGACATAAAAAGACCACGCAGATTGCCAAAACATTCATTTGTAGCAAGCGCGTGAGCAAAGGAGTGTGAGCTCGGACCAAGAACCACTTGGTCCGAGAGTGTGAGCGACTTACTAATGTGGCATTTGATTGTCTGTGATGTGACATCATGCGCAAAGAGGCGCAAAATTATAATTTAGTAGAATTGAAATAGGTTTGTATTGATACTGGGCTTAACGAAAGTTATGGGTTTTTGTGGAGATAGCAAAACAAAAAAAATATCATAATTTGGATTTATTTGTTGGTCTATTTACAATGTCACAATTAAAATTGTCTTATTCAAATTATTATGACTGGGGATATTCTAGCCTCGAATCTAGCTTACTCTTATGCTACAATACTACGCGTTCACTAAGCATTCCACTATAAAACACCTTATGAAATAAATAATTTATTTCCTATGTTAGTTCAAAAGTTAGATTGAGGCGCACTTCCACCAACACTGAATCTACTTTTTTATCTAGATAAAAATATTTTGAATCAAAATTAAAATTTTGCCAAATCTGATTGTAACTCTAAATGTTCATGGAAGTGAGCAAACTACAAAAATAGTGTTATCATTTAAACTACTTCCATCACAGATGGAGCTATTTGTGACTTTAAAAAAATATTTATTTACATAAACAGTAACATTTCCTATCTACAGTAACATCTATGGTATTTGTGCAAACACGAAACTGATATTGCCTATGAATGAGATTTCACGACACATTCAAATACAAAACAATTCGTAAAAATATAATATGCTTTCTATGCTGGAGGTTTATGGCACTTTGTGATAATATCAAATAATTGCAACCTTTGCTTGGGGTCTACAACAAAAACATTTAATCAGTTAGCAGAGAATGTTATTATTTGCTAAAATAAATGCATTTAAACATTTCGTAAAATATTTTGCTAAGTCCGCGAAATGGCCGTTTATTACAGGTTTTCAAGGTATTTTATGCTTACCCTTAATCGTAGACTTATTCAGTACTTATATAAGTCTTTGTAAAAAATAGCTACAAGTTGAACATTCTCTGCTAAGTTGTAGCTTTAGTTGCCCCGTGTCCTACGTTTCCTACAGCTAGTGGTGTGGTGTGTCTACTTCTTCTGTCGCCAGCCCTCGTCCGCCTGCAGGCTGAGGTCGGCGGGGTCCAGCTGCCCGGCCTCCACGCACGACTTGCAGCAGAACCTGGATAACAGATGAAAAGTTACAAATGCTCTTTTCTTGGTAAGATATGCTTTCTGCTTTACCTGTCTCTGTAGTGACACACGACTTATCTGAAATGATCCTCAAATATTTGTCAGACGTGGCGTTAAGGCTCCGCCTACCCCACCAGGGTATGGGCGTGATTTGTGTATATATGTAATATGTATGTGTTTATGCTTTACTAGAGGGAGTCGTGTTCATTTCGAAGATGTATAGATTTTGAGTGATTCCCGTCGCAAGAATGCATTTTCCCGTAGCAAAATATCGTTTTATTTCGATCTTTTTCAATCCATCCTGTAGTATCGCGTAAAAAGTCGTGTACAACATCCAAATGAAGAGTAAATGAGCCTCCGATTCAAAGGAAAAATTATCCCTTAGGGCGTAATAGATATAACAAGTCAGCAATACTTACTTGGAGTAGTATTTGTGCTGGCAGAACTTGCTGCGCACGATCAGCTTGCAGTTCGCGAAGAACGGATTGTCGGTGCACTTTGCCGGTATGTACACGCCTGGAATAACGATAAAGTTGTAGTATTAGCAAAAACACAAAATATAAGGGGAAAACTAATCAAGTTTGTATACTGTATTCCAAGTTCTTATATTTATTTTACAATGTGCGTCCCCCTGACGCTATGATGCAGACCACGGCACCTTTTTTTGTTCAGACTTCTTAGCATTAAGACAACCAACTGGCCAGTGTCAATAATTCAAATAAAACCTCCTTTACTATAAAAATTACCAAGATAAATTGTTGAGGTATACGGTTAGCAGAGCAAACGCAGGATCAAAGTAATAACAATTGTATATTCATATCAAAGACATCGGGAGCTCCTATATCAGCTGTAGCTTTATTTGAAGTGAAGTTTTTTGAGGAATTTGAACGTCATGCATAAATGCATCTGCCACTAAAGGCATAGCAGCCGGCAAGGTTTGAGCTTACACTGAAAGGAGTATGAACTCCAATATAAATAACCTGTCCCTTTTAAAATTTAAAATACATGTAATAATTAAAATAAAATACATTCTCTCTTCTTTCTTCCTCTTTCACTCAATTTTAAATTGAGAAGCTTCACTATTTTTGGTAGTGCGCTGAGAGCCAAACTCTATTTCTTACTTTCCTCACAAATTACAAACATGAGGCTTTCACTGTAGACTTTACAGTGAAAACTATTCTCACAAATTACAAGCATGAGGCTTTACGTAAAGCCTCTTGCTTGTAACTTTTTCTAAGGAGCAAAGCAAATGCATATTGGTACGAACCTTGCACGCTGATCTGTACGGTAGAGTAGTGCGAGGAGTAGGCATTTCCAGCGTGGCAGCCGTACACTCCACTGTCGTCAGGGTTGACGTTACTGATCGTCAGTCGTGCGTCTGCAAACACACAAGGACAGAATACGTGGTAAGATCAAATCATGCACTAAAAGTGAAGATAAAGATGGAAAAGACTACGTGAACTATGAACAGTGGGATACAGGCACTATCAGTTGCTACAACTAACTGCCTGCCTGATAAAATATAATAATAATAATAAAAGTGACCTAACTTTAGTAAGGTCTTGTAATGCCAGCTTAGAATAGCTTCACCCCAATTCTTACCCGCGAGTGTCGTAAAAAGCGATTTAAAGATGAATCCTGCCAATGGGTTGCAGTAATTACTTTGAATACAAGACCTTGCACTGCTGCAGTTTCAAATCCGCCTGCCAGGCGTGGTAAATAGGTATGGCAAATAACTTACTATATACCCGATAATTGGGGAAAGCCCATGAAGTGGACTGTTGAAATAGAAGTAGCGTCTTTGTGTTCGTATCTTACATTTCGAACAATTCCATCTTGTTAACCCCGGCCGAAGATGTTGCTGAAGTTTGTAATATGTGCAGCAACATCTGCCACCTACTGACCTGTGACTTCCATGCGGTCGGAGGAGCCGAGTCTCGCGCCGTCCTTGGTCCAGTACACGTCGGGCGTGGGGTAGCCGTCCACCTCGCAAGGCAGGCTCAGCTCGGCGCCGGGGGCCACCGTCGAGCTCTGCGCTAGAATGCGCGTCGACACCGGCACTGGACAGGGAATACGTGTTATTATTACTATTTAATTTTCTTTGTTGAGTGACGCCTAACTATTCATCAACATAGCGTACAAAATTTCGATATAGATATTGTTATCTAAGCATGTGCTATGCACCGAACTGGTATTATTAGGATTTTTATGCCCTATCGAAAGAGTAGTCCACAAGGACGCAGAATAAGAAAATGTGGATCCTGTATAAGTAGGATGCAGCAGAGTTTAACAGCATGTACCTAACTGAAGTCATGTCTAAAGGTAAACACGGTTTTTTTTAAGTTAAATTTCCTTTGTATGTAGATAAAGAGGGACATCAAAAAGAATATGCTTAGCTTTATAGAAGTCTAAAATAACATAGTTTATCTCGACAGATTGTAGAACAAACATTGATAATAACGTGAGAAACAAACGAAAACCTAATGTGTATGAATAAATATCCTCTCAATTAGGGCGGATCTAGACGTTAACATTGATAACAAAATCTTGTTTATGAATTATAAAATTGACGACCGATGTGGCGCAGTGGTAGTGCGACTGCCTTTGACGCAGAAGGTTCCGGGTTCGATTCTCGATGGGTCACCCACAAAGTTGATATTTATCACTTTGTGAGTTTGTTCCCAGTCTGGTTAGGACATTGCGGGCTGAACCACCCGATTGTCCGTAAGTAAGATGGTTCCGTGTTTCGGATGGCACGTTAAGCCGTAGGTCCCGGTTGCTGTCTATGATCACTTAGACGGCGGTCGTTACACAACCACGTCAGAAGCCTGCTACTTGTAGTAGGCGGTTGAACAATTCTGACACCAGGGTTCATCGGGTCGTTGGACGACTCGGTGTCCCACACGAAAAGAAGAAGAATTATAAAACAAGCAAGCAAACATGCAAATAGACAACATCAAAACAAATAAGATGCAACATGCGATACATCCAGTAAACATTATCTAGAGCGGCATTTTTATGGTGTTTGATTAACTGATCTTACCCTGGTACACCGGAACGTCAATTTCCGGCTGCGGTTGTGTTCTCTCGGTCTGTGGCTGACGAGGGGTCACCACCACCTCTTGTTCCCGCGGCACAATGAACGGTCCTGTCATGTAGCCGTCAGGACTGTACGCTTGCACCACCACCGACCACGACGCCGGCTTGCCGACCCCGTTGTACGCTTGACAGGCGTATTCTCCGAGCGTTTCAGAGTTCAGCTGCCTGATTTGTAAGACGTTTCCTCTGGCCTCGTATAGGGAACTGCTGAAGGGCACCATCGGGCCGGAGATGCCCCGGTACCAGTAGATGGAGGGTTCGGGGTAGCCGTACGCCAGGCAGCGGATGTTGAGGCTCCTGCCCAGCTCGCCGACGACCACGCTCGCCGCGTCGCTGGATATGCCCGCCGGGCCCGACACCGGATCTACCACCCCACCCCCGATTGGTTAGTCTACTACTAGAGTGAGTGAATGCTTTCTCGGCGTCATGCCGCCTTGGTACCTCGTGGGTTAATCAAAAGTATTCACAAACTCAACGGTTAACTACTTGGAAAATGTAAGGACAAATACAAATGGAGTTAAAATTTTGTCTTAGATGTTCCACAGTTGAAAAAATTACTTACAACAATTTTCTTAAACTTATTGTAACTTTCCAGGAATAAAAACTTGTAATTTTTATTAAATCTTTCGTTCAAAATTTGATAATAGTCGAGGAACATCCAAAATAAAACTGATATGTTAAAGAAGAAAGATAAAGCGTAGGTATTAACCTTGCGCCTGCGCACAGGCCAGCAGCAGCAGAATCAGACCACTTAAGATCATTTTAGTAACAAAAATACTAAGCTCTAATTTTAATATAAATAAATTAATGGCCCACGACCAGCCTTTACGGAAGGTGGACACCAACTGACCTCTATGCGATTAAAGTTGTGATAGGGCGCGAAATGTACAGCGTGAACGTAAAATTAATTCGTAGAGTAAGTACCTATTTATTTTTGCACCAATAGGAATGTGGACTGACAGGTCAAATGAGCTTATTTTTAAAACGATCCTAACATTATATTTTGTATGAAAACAGGAATGTATGACATCATACGTTGCTATTTTAGATGTCGTCAGAATACTTACATTTATAAAAAAAAATGTTTATTAATTAAAACTTTGAATATTTTGAAAAAATAATGAACGAAGTCCGTAGTATTTTTGGATAATAGTTTTATAGGTATTTTATTAATGACCCAGTTTTATTATTTTATTAACGAATTATTACTGGTGCTAGTAGCCGCATAGTCGTCACAGTGATGAGTACCTATGGGTAGAACTGAGGGCTAGATAAGGCCGACACTGCGTCGACGATGGAAGCATCAAGAAGGCCAAAATAGTACTAGCATTATAGCGAAATGCTCGTTAACAGCGTCTCCTTATAAGCGTTTAGGTAGAGTATATCAGCACTATCACTCAAACTCAAACTCAAATCATTTATTCAAAGTAGTAAATTTTACATTTTACTTATTGATTGTCAGATATGTGGATATTAGTCATTGTAAAAAAGAGAAAAATGTAGGATGAGTAAATTTTTCTATTTCTTACAACAATTTTATGAACCTAGCGTAAACGCGGCTCTACTTGTCGTGTAATGTCGGCTTAGAATAGCATCACCCCATTTCCTACCCGTGGGTATCGTAAGAGGCGACTGAGGGACTTGAGGGTTTCAGGTGTATTACAACTTTTAGGCGACAGGCTGACAACCTGTCACTATAAAGCTACCTACACAAATTATCTCTAACAGCCTTCTATGTTTGTCAGACGTGGCGATAGCGACTGTATTTTTACGGCCTTTAACGCTCTGCCTACCCCGTAAGGGATAAAGGCGTGATATATGTATATATGTATCACTCTACTTTAGCAAACCACGCATCCTGTATAGTATGGGAAACTACTAAAGATAAAAGACTGTTGACTGCAAAAGATTAAAGGGTCATACATAGATAGTTATATGGATAGTTACATAACTCGCATAATCAGGTATTTTTACTTCCTACGTAGGTAGGAAGCACCATTTCCGTATATTTTTATCAATTTATGGATACACTTATAGTTAGACGAGATGAGCTTTGTTTATGTTTACAAAACTTGATTGTATTAATCTTTGACACAGCAGGTCTGATGGTCTACTGAAGACGATAAATGATAACATTATTAGCGCTGATATTAGATTATTTAGGTCAAGTATTTAAGCTATAAAGGCACGCATAAAGGTACTTTTTGTATTTACATCAATTTTAGAATTTTGCAAGTTCTTATAGGGTCAGATCCACATTCTTTTAAGACTTTCGCGCTTAGACTCGATTTAAACAGTATACGAGTGGGTGAGATCCACTTTGGGTCGTTGAGTCAGCGAAGTAAGTAAGTTATAGGGAAATAAATTCCAGTTTCGTAGGACTGCTGGAAGAGATTTATTTTTACAAATAAGTAGTACCTGTTGTGTTTTATATCTAAATGTTATTGTCCTGTGTTTTCTCTTGTGTGCAATAAACAGTTAAAGAAATGAATAAATAAATATGAATAGGTTCGGCAAAATCTAAGTAATGTAAATGAAGGTTAGGTGGTCTTTCGTTGCGCGAAACAGGCATAAAATCAGTCATTCATCTGGTATTATCAACACACGACAGATGTGTGCCAATAAACTCGCATCACATCATAACGCGTCTAATTTTATAACTGGGTGAAAATTTGAGCAGTTAAAAATTGCGGTCACACGTAAATTTCTTCAAGTGTACAACACTTACAGATTTTAAGTATCATTCACACGAAAGAATGTTTAATTGACAATTTGGAAAGTAAAACTCCATCCACAAATTATGAAATATGTTTAACTAAAACTTAATCTGAAACCTGAAATCGGGGTCAAAACACGCGTTCTTCGCATGTCACACTCAGCTATTGCGAAATTCAAACACGTATAAAGTTTTGTCTAGCTGGACATCATATAACTTTTCACCCATCATAATAATCCTTATATCATGTTGATTTATAGAAAATTATTAATTGGACAATATTTAACTGCGTATACCGATAAAAATGTCAGTTTGTGTCGGTCACACGTTTTTGTGTTTTCTGAATACGTGGTCTAAAACGACTGAATCGCTGAAACTAATAGAACTATGAGCTGGGTCTTGTTTCTGCCTTCTGCCAGGATTACTTCTTCATCCCTGGAGAGGGAGCATATAGCTCCTGGGCACTTCTAGAATAAAATAGGAGTTGTTAAATTTTTAGATCCTATTTTTGCACCTGCGACAGGTCCCTTTCCTGTGCATGTTTTCTTCATGAAAGAGTTATTACAGAGGATTTATTCTGAACAAATAATGTCGCATAATAAAGCGAGATTTAAGATTCGTTTAAAAATTTTGATTACATTCAAGCGTTTACCAATAAATCACTAAAAACATAGAAAATTGTCCCTTGACTGGCTTCATTTGACTGGCATTTTTCCCAGTCAAGGGACATTTTATGCCAGTCAAGTGACTAATGTTATTTTGATGATTGTTTTTGCAATTTTTTTGTGTAAAGGTGTGCCTGCAGAGTAGAATAGCACCACCCCATGTCTGCCCATGGGTACCGTAAGTTAGATTAAGGGTTTCCAGTTGGTGAACAGCATTGTTTTTCATGCAGATAACATAGTTTAAAAACACTTGCTTTATGTCTCTAGTTGTGGCTGCCTTAGGCCTCGGGGTAGCTGCGCGATATCTCAGGCTGATTGATAGACGTCTCTCAAGCTACTGCGTTGTATCTCAGGGAGGCTGCGTTAAGTCTCAGGTTAATTTCACGTATCTTAAGCTGACTGCGGTGTATTTCAGGGTGGTTGCGTTATGTCTTGGGCTGCCTGCGACGTCTCTTAAGCTGAGTGCGTTGTATCTTAGGTTGGCTGCGATACATCTCACTCAGGCACATTGCGACGTATCTTAAGCTGACTGCGTTGTATCTCAGGATCTCTGCGTTAGGTTTCACGTTAATTGCGACGATCTTCAGCTTACAGCGTAGTATCTCAGGGTGGTTGCGTAATGTCACAGACTGATTGCGACGTCTCTTAAGCTACTGCGTTGTATATCAGGGCGGCTGCGTTATGTCTCGTTTAGACTGATTTCTACGTCTTTTGACTGCGACGTCTCTGAGGCTGACTGCGATGTACGAGTATCTAAGGGTGGCTGCGTCATGTCTCACTCAGGTTCATTGTGACGTCTCTTAAGCTGACTGTGATATATCTAAAGGTGGTTGCGTCATGTCTCACTCAGGCTCATTGCGACGTCTCTTAAGCTGACTGCGTTGTATCTCAGGTTGGCTGCGATACGTCTCACTCAGGCACATTGCGACGTATCTTAAGCTGACTGCGTTGTATCTCAGGATCTCTGCGTTAGGTTTCACGTTAATTGCGACGATCTTCAGCTTACAGCGTAGTATCTCAGGGTGGTTGCGTAATGTCACAGACTGATTGCGACGTCTCTTAAGCTACTGCGTTGTATATCAGGGCGGCTGCGTTATGTCTCGTTTAGACTGATTTCTACGTCTTTTGACTGCGACGTCTCTGAGGCTGACTGCGATGTACGAGTATCTAAGGGTGGCTGCGTCATGTCTCACTCAGGCTTATTGCGACGTCTCTTAAGCTGACTGCGTTGTATCTCAGGGTGGCTGCATCATGTCACAGAATGATTGCGACGTCTCTTCAGCTTACTGCGTTGCATCTCAGGTTGGCTGCGTTTTATCTCCGTCAGGGTCATAAAACGAAGTCTCTTAAGCAACTGCGTTGTATCTCGGGGTGGCTGCGCTACGTCAGGCTGATTTTGACGTCTCTTAAGCAGACTGCGTTGTATCTCAGGGCGGCTGCGTTATGTCTCACTAAGGGTGACTTCGACATCTCTAAAGCTGACTGCGACGTCTCTTAGCCTACTGCGTTGTCTGAGGTTGATTGCGACGTATCTTCAGCTGTCTGCATTGTATCTCAGCATGGCTGTGTTATGTCTCAGGTTGGTTGCGGCGTCTCTTAAGCTGATTGCATTGTATGTCGGAGTCTTTTTGAATCTGAGTACATCGTGTCTCATGCTGATTACGTCGTCTCTAAGGTGACTGCATCGTGTCTCAGGTTAGTTACGTTATTTCTCAGTCAGATGGCAATGTCTCTTAAGCTGATTGCGTCGTGTCTCATGTATACAGCGGCGTGTGTTAGGTTGCTTGCCTAGTGGTGTCTGAGGCTATCTGAGCCATGCGTGTCTTAGGCTGATTGCGTAATCTTTAAGGTTATTTTCGTCTGTTCAGTAGCAGAATATACAACACAGTTAATTCTCAGGTCATAATCTTTTCGGTGGTTTCTTCTTGTCTCATGCCATCTGTTTCATTATGGCCTAAGTCTAAACGACTTACGTTACTATTGTTTTGGTGGAGAATTGGGTCTACGTTTCGGCTGTTTCAAACAGCCTTCTTCTGGAGGTCGACAGATCACATATGCCCGCCTGTCAACTGTGATTGTCGAACACTGTGGCTGTTTCATTTCGTATGTCGGGCTGGCTGTGTCGTGTTTCAAGCACGAGCAAATTGTCTGTGACTAGGTGCGTCGTGTCTTAACCAGACTGAGGCTTCAGGGCGTCAGTCTGGTAGGCCGCGGCAACTTTAACTTCTATTCTACTTAGTTAAAAGCAAAAGATGAACAGCTTTTATACATATATTTTGTTAAAATAATGACTTTGTCCCTTGACTGGCTTAAAATGTCCCGTTGACTGGCACCTCAAATTTCAAAATTGAATTTTGACGAAACCTGTGGTTCGATTTAAGTGTTTTTTCGTAAATAACCTTTTCAATAGGCCTTCATTGTTATGCAATAATAAAAAAACCATTAAACTAAAATTTTAAATTTTCCAGGAAAGGGACCTGAAGAACCGTTTTCAAATATCCACCCAACTACAACATTGCCCTCGATTCTGACATGCAGGACATTTCTTTATAATATTTTTTAGGCGACAGGCTAACAACCTGTCACTATAGTGATACACCGTGGTGATACATGAATTGTCTGGAGTGGCCCTCAACATTTGTCAAACGTGGCGATAGCGACCGTATTTTTACGGCAGTTAACGCACTTCCTACCTTCTCCCTCACATTCTCTCTCTCTTTTCGTTTGGGACACCAAGTCGTCCAACGACCCGATGAACCCTAGTGTCAGTATTTTGGGATGAAGTAAGAATAAGAGAAGAGAATCGAAGCCAATGTCATTGTTAATAAGCTAGCTTCATATACAAACGACACAGAAAAAAAGATCTGCTGTTGCTGGCGTAGGTAAATACATAGGTAGACAAGAAGAAAGTTAATATTAGGTATAGTTTAGGAAATATAACTTGAGCCGATTCGCCTTGACGTTTCATAGTCGAATCGGCTCAAATTATAATTTCCTAAACTATAGAAAAAGGTTAAAATTCTAACTACGTTCTATTAGGGTTCCGTTCAAAAGTTACTACTTCTAGGTTAAGTTACAAAAGTGCTTTTAGAGGGTATAAAATAGATTTACGCTTACTACTTTTTAACTCTAAAATTGTAAAAAACATTGAAAATATTTACAGGGGTGGACCAGCCTTATATTTCAAAGATTAAACATTAAATAAAGATAAAACATGAAGATGAAAATCAGGATTATGAAAACTTTCCCCAATGCCCCAATATTCTTTTCTTTTTCATATATCGACCTATTTTCCCAAAGCTGATCAATTTTTTAGGCTGGTGCTCGCCCTGAAATATTTACAGCAATAATTTTACACATTGGGCAGTTTTGTTAGCGACAAAAAAACCATGAAAACAGTGCAGTGATTGTGTCTCTTACCGTTGACCTGAAGATGTATTTCTTGGCGGGCGATACCAAGTCCGTTGTCGGCGACGCAAATGTATACGCCCGAGTCGTTGCGATACAGGGAAACGATCTCCAGCGCGCCGTCAGAGAGCAGCCGGTAGCGACCCACTGTGCCGTCGATCTGGTAACAGAGGACGGCTAAGTGTTCTATTGAATCAAAACGTGGCTTGTGATGAGCTCGATTTACAAGTTTTCATGCTTTATTTTTTTATTACTATCCTATCACATATCAGTTACTGCTAAGCAAAGGCCGCACTTGCATTCTTCCATTTGTTGCGGTCCTATGCAGCCTGGGTCTACTCCTTTGAAACTGGCACGCGGCTTCTTTCGCTACCTCTGCGACGAGACCCGTCTTGAGATACCCAATCTTCCGTGTCGATTCTACCCCAGCGATGTGGATCCATTCTGCAGACATGCCGACTTGTCTAACTGATTTACTTCAATAGCTAAGTATACTTTTACAGGATATTTAAGTCATACCTACTGTCCTACACAAGTACAAGTCCTAAACAATGAAGCGAAGGAGGTAAAATGGGATTGAAGGTCTCTTGGACCCGCTTCACCTCAAAGCAACTCTTCGTTTCACTTTTCAACACCGTCTTCCTGTAAGGGATCCAACTAAAAGCTATTCTTACCGTGATCTCTCCTCGCCTCCACGTGATCTTCGGCGGTGGGTTGCCGTGGAACAAGCATCGCAGTGTTGCCAGGCCGCCCTCCTGTGACGTCACTTGCGGTTCCGTTTGCGAGTTCGCTTGAGGAGCTTGGGGCAGTTCTGCAACAGGTCGAGGAAGCCAGAAGTAAGTATTGCCCAGACTAATATTCATTTCACAAATGCAGCCAAATACCACTATTTTTCTTTGTGTTGTGGATGCGTTTTCGGCCACTACGCCTACTACACCTTCTACGCTACGCCTAACGACTTGGTGGGGAGCTAGGGTTCACCCGGAAATATTTGATTGATTGTTCAAATTCAAACAACCAGCCTAATCACTGAGCCAATACCGCCTAATATAGAAGGCCAAACTACACTAAGTGGATGGTTCTGGTTGTTGTGAGATTGATGGAAGGAAGGAAGGAAAGAAGGAAGGTTGTATCTTCTTCACTATGCAAATGTATTGAATGTTTTCACAAATATTAACTTTTACTCTAAAGAATGGTTGTTATTACAAGAATACCTTTCAGTCTGATAGGTTTAATCTTGATAGTAATCTGAACCACATCAGGGGACCAGTACGGCTGAGACTGAGTTGAAGATAGCGCGAAGTCATCCAAAAGAGCACTAGCAAAAACTACTGCTGCTAAGTACCAGGTGTGTATGTGGTGGTCCTGGGAGCCGGGTTGGTGGGGGTAGCCGGTTCGAGGCACAGCTGCGAGCAGCCCACGTTGCAGCACTTGCCGACCCCTCTGCAGTCCGCGTCGTCGTTGCACTCGCGGCGACATTGCCCAGGGACCTCGGACACGCCTTCCGCCGGGCAAGAGCCTGGCTTGTTCACTGGAAATAAATAAAATATGTTGAAAATCGAATTTCGGAAGGAGGAAAGAAGAGGAGGAGAGGTAGGCCTTTTTCTAATCTGAAAAGGCTGTATGACAAAACAAATGGGCACTTTAACGTGCAAGGAAAAAACTTTGCAAAACCGTAACAACGGTGGAGCCTAATCGCGCCTGTTCCACATCCTGGAACGAGCAAAGCAAAACTCCGGTGAAGAGATGTGTTCGTAGTTTTGATTTATTTTCCCATCATCGACAAAAAATACAATTGATGAATACTGTTTCTAACGAGATGGCGTAGAAAACCTCACACATGCCCAGGAAACAATTTTGGAAGTTTCGGATGACAGAAAACCATAGTATTGTGATGTAAGGTGAACTAGATACGTACTGGTCCTGCATTCGGGTGTATATCTGGGCTCTTTTGTGATGGGGTCCCGGTCGGGTCTGGCCACGCAGCGCTCGCCTGACGGACACTCCTTGGCCGCGCACGGGTGCTCGATACAGCGACATCTGCACACGTCAAAACGTCACGTTTAAAAAATTTATGACAGATCATATATTGGTAGTTGTAGTAGGTGGTTGAAGAACTTTGATACTAGGATTCTTTGGATTGTTGGACGACTCAGTGTCCCACACAAAAAGAAAGAATCGATTTGGAACCACTAATAGGTACTTGTGTCGCAAGACAGTAAGTACCTACATTATCTATATGCTGGGTACTTATAGTACAGAGTTATGCAAGATTTTGAGTTTAATATGGAAATAAAACTGGCAAAAATGAAAAGATCAAGTTTAATTTGGTGCACGTACTGTTTTGCTTCTTTCGCATGTCAAGAGCTTAGATTATTAAAAGCCTCGCTACGCTGAGCGCTTACGAGACCTTCAATTATCTAAGCGGACAAGTATTATACTTCTATTACGTATTTCTTGCAACACAGCGACCGTTTGTGAGTTTGTGACAAAATGATGCTTGATTGATGATGACGATGTTACATCCACAGTGATGTCAATCACAGCAGGGATGCCTGTCATGTTCAAAACTGGCTTTAACTTAGGTACCAACCTCTCGCATCCATCGTCTCCAACGCTCCTGTCCATGCCGAAGTTGCAGATGAGGCTCTCGCACTCCTGCTTGAGGGGCTCGCAGTCGATCTCAACAGGCACGCACGTGCAGCGCTCGCAGCCGTCGGCGGTGCGCGTGCGTTGCACGCTGTACGGGCACGAGAGCGTGCGGCATTCCTCCGTGTACGCAGAACAGTCGGGAGTCACCTCGTTGGTGTCTGTATCAGTATACGTGAGTCAGTGGTAGATATGGCCAAATACAAACAGAATCATTGGCCCTACGGACGTCACGTTAAAGTTTAGCATTTACATTTTTTGTAATTTGTACAACGGCAATATTCAGAGCCCACCACGAACCACTAATAGTTTAAGAAGACGATCCTAACATCATCAGCAAGCAACTATCATCGCATCGATATACCGCGGAGTCGTAGCTCTGATAGATCAATTGTCGTTCTATGCTCTAGTAGGTACCATGTCATACAAAAAAACACATTTAGGTAAAGCAGAAGGGTTAAAGGGTGTGATAATGTGCGTAAAAGAAAGAAGCGTGAGCGAAAGCAGTGAAGATGATTGCAAAAGCTACGAAAATTATCGAGCTGGCTTTACGTGGAAAAAACAGACAGGATTTATAGAGAAGAGAAACATGCACCAAGACTACACATCGCAATACCCATCAAAACTTGAGACCAGGTTTGCTCAAATAAAACGAATGTGACATCTTTAAGAAATGGCCCGCCATGGTTTTCTTATGATCCGAGTCTTTCCATGTGGTTTCACAACATCTGTGCGTCAACCCTCAAAGTCCTACAACATCGGTACGAAACAACGGTCATTCCACCAATTTTACGTATACAGTTAGAGCCAGAACGATCAGCAAAGCGAGAGAGAAAATACCGGGCTCTTCTGGTTCCAGCTCGTATTGCTCCTGCTCGTACGGCTTGCAGAGCGCCTCGCACTCCTCGAAGGATTGGAAATTGTTGGCGTTGCCGCCGCAGCCTGTGTACACGAACACTTGGCAGTCCTGGTGCTGCTCGCTGTAGAACCAGCGCCGCTGCGCTGTCTGCGCGCACTCCGGGTCACCAGTGTCCGCCAACAGCACGCACGACGGATCTGCCCCCACCCCTCCACCGTTAGTCTCCCGAGATGAGCTTAAGCAATTTTTGGATGTGTGATGTTGATGGACTGACCATGATTGAGTATTGCTAATTAGGTTTAGAAACTAAACACTGAAATACTTCAACGTGCGAAAATAATAAGGAAGAGACTACTACTTAGTGAATACAATGGTTAGTGAAGAAGCAGAGACTCACATAGCATGTTCAACTTAGTAGACTAAGCAGACTAAGTTGAACATACGTGTCAGAAACGTAACCTAAGATCTCACCTTGTCTGGAAGTTCCACAGACGGCTTCACACTCATCAATGTCCGAGAACCTGTTGGGTCCACCTTGGCAGCCTCCGTAGACGAAGGTCTGGCATCCTTGGATCGGGTCGAAGTAGAACTTCGGGAAGTAGGCGCGGCATGGACCGGGGTCAAGAGGTGCGTTGCAGGGGTCTGTCAGGTGCAGTGATGGAAAGAGTCAGGAAGATAAATGTGATCTTGAGAAGTGCATTAGGCATTTTCTACTGCGTTTCAAAAGACGCAAGGATTTTTGAACGTGTATTGGTGCAGTGATAAAAGGTGGAAGTAGAAACCTTGCAGATATAGTTACAGAATATCAAAAATGCATCTAATAAAAAGATATCCAGTATTACGCCGCCTGGGATAGAGCTAACCATGGTGTAGTAGTTATGACGTCTGACCCGGCTAGTCAGAAGACATGAGTTCAAATCCCATCGGAGGCGTATTTCTTTTCACTTGTATTCAGTAATCTCTTACCGATTCCTCTGAATGCTCCGCACTGCCTCTCGCACTCCTCTTCGGTCCTGTAGCTGTTGGGGAGCCTGCATCCGCCGATCGGCGCGGCGTGGCACCTGCCGCTTGCCTCGTCGTAGTAGAACACGGTGGAGTTCTGCCCGCATGGCTCTAGTGAGTCAGGCGTGCGGCATTGTTCGTCTACCGGCCGCTGAAAGAATATTTCCGTTTTATAATAATGTTCTTGTTGTTTTCTTAGCGTGTCGATGGAAGACACTATATGGTTGCTGTCCAAAACTTAGCCACATTGACAGCGTTCGATCTTGTGTGAGACAACGGATCGGCGAAGGACCAGAGATACAAACACGTAGAATGCCATGCCTACCTGTGGCGATTGCGGGGTGGCAGACTGGGGAGGTTGCCTTCTGCATTGCCCTTCGCATTGCTCTTGGCTATCGAATCTGCAGAATAAAAATGCAAAATAAGAAGTCAAAGAAAATGCATGTCGACAGCAGCTGGGTCTTGAATCTAGAATCGAGCCTGGCATCCAAGCTGCAGGGTCATCACTGTAGTAGTCAAATTACCCATCTCTTTGCGCTAAGCTCAAAGTAATTAGTGACATCTAGTACAAGATATTTTCGTTTGGGAATCGAACCTGTTGTCGTTTCCGTCGCAGCCGGTGTAGACGAACTGCAGGCAGGTGTCGCGCGACTCGTCGAAGTGCCACTTGATCTCGTATCCAAGGCAGTTGCCGGACTGCGGGGGCTGCTTGCACGGATCTATAAAAAAATAAACGAATTACATTATTTTTGTTCCTAGTGTAATTTTATTCAGTTTCGTGAGTACCTTGGCCTCCTGTCCAGCTATTATACCCTCTTTGTTACACGGTGTAGAATGAAAGTGGGCAGTTAACTTGACCGAAGACCTTAAAATGGCCGCGAACAGCCGGTTGGATGCTGTCGACGTCTATGGAGGTGCTTGCTGGGAGGTGTAAGTCCAGCATGCACCGGATCCACATTGTGTAAAGCTCAAAGTGTGCAATATAACATAAATGTCATAAAGTGAGAATTAGGCTCATCGTGTCATTCCTTGACTAGATGTTTTGCACGATATAAACAAAATGTTTTTCGATTTTCTAGTTTTAAAAGCTGTTTAATTGTTGTGACCATGAAGCTTGCACATTTTGTAATTTGTACATTCGGATGTTTACACAATGTGCGTTATTGTGCATCTTGAATAGACCAGCACGAGACGTCTCACACTGAGGGTGCGTCTCCATTGCATCTAAGCTAAGCTAAGCGCGGCATGAATTGACCAATCATGAGTCTCAAAATCCCCGAATCCCCGCCCCGCTTCAGTGCAGACGCACCCTTAAGGATGGGGATGAATGGAAAAAAATACGCACCAGTCTCAGGCACGCAGGTCTGTCTGCACTCGTCCTCTGTGGAGAACCGGTTGGGTCCGCCGTGGCAGCCTCCGTACCGGAACTGCTCGCAGCGGCTGGTGTCCTGGTCGAAGTAGAACTTGGGGATGAACGAGCGACACGGTCCAGGGTCCTTGGGGTAGCGGCAAACATCTGAAAAGGAATTTAAACATTACAGGGTGGCTGTTTATCGTTAGGACAGGTGAAATAAAACGCACACAGAGTCACCGACGTGATAATTTCGCACCGAAAAACAAAAAGTCTTTCTATCTTTGTTTTCTAAGATAGCGAAACCAGGTCTGATCATTTTGCTCTACAAAAAGGATGAAAGAAAATTAGGAAATTTATCCTATAGGTTTATGATTCTGACTCTCTTTGCCGATACCTTTAGACAATTTGAGATTAACGTCTTATTTTATTTTAAATTAAGGTCCCTTATTCCTTTCCGATCATTCCCATTCAAGTATGTCTTGAGTAAAACATTACCAATATCGCGGAAAGCTCCACAGCTCCTCTGGCAGGCCTCCTCAGACTGGAAGATGCCTGTCCTTCTGCAGTAGGGTCCAGCATCAGCGTTGGAGTGAGCGACACAGCCTCGAGACGCCGGGTCGTAGTACCACACGTCGCTGCGAGGGCCAACGCAGTCTTCCAGAGATGGCGAGATCTGGCACTGAGGTGGAACTTCGGTCTACCAACAAACATCACACAGGTAAAAATAAGCAATCTTATTGGCCAAGATATATGCAATATTTCGCTGGCTGTGAGTGAGCCGCGCTAGCACAGATGGTAGAAGCGTCGCCAGTAGCGTTGGCCAAAGTTACTGGGTCAAATCCATCCTGAGGTGGAAATCTTGCTAGTTTTCCCAATATTCTATTTTCGAGAAGTGATTTAAAATTTGGTATTCGATGAGAAATGACGTTCCACGGTCCTTAGAGATACCGCGGTCTGCGACTGTCTTATATTTTTTTTTTGGAGCTGTATATGTTTGGTACCTGAGCAACTGGTGTAACCGAAGTGACAGTGGTTGGTTGTCCAGACTTGCAACGCCGCTCGCAGTCTTCGTAAGAACCAAAGCTGTGGACAAAGTACGTGATGAGACTCATGTATAGATTTATCTGAGATGACTTCTTCTTCATCGAATCAATGATGGTAACTGAATCCAGGGAATGGGCAGTAGCGTTCTCTGTGAATATTTGCACCACCTTGCGCTGCGCTCGCCAATCCGCCTGCCAAGCGTGGTGAATATAGCAATACCCCTAAATTAAGGGAGGTCCGTCTCCAACGATAGACTTTTTTTAATGTGTTGGCTCTATGTGTTTGACCATCAAAACTACGCCTGACAGTTTGGTGGGGAGCGAGAGCTCACCCGTAAATAATTGCGTGGCTGTCTCTGTAATGATTGCAACAATGAGCCAAATCAAGCCTTTGGGGCGAGACAGGACTTAGAAGTTGTTCTGGGAAGAACGAATCGGACTGAACCAATAATAGACTGTTATGGCTGTAGTAGTAGTAATTCATACTTGTTGCCATTGCCATCGCATCCTCCGTAGGCGAACTGGCTACACTGGTCGGTGGTTGGGTCGTAGAAGTAGCGCGTCAGAGAGTCGTCGCACGGACCCGCGTACATCGGCATCTGGCACACGTCTGTGGAGAATAGACAAACATGATGAACAATTTACCATTACCGAGTTTATGGCTGAGAATAGCATCACGCCATTTCTTTCCCGTGGGTGTCGTAGAAGCCGAGTGAGGGATTTGAGGGTTTCATGTGTATTGCAATTTTAGGCGACAGGCTGACAACCTGTCATTATAGTGATACATGAGTCATCTGAAACGACCCTCAAACATTTTTCAGACGTAGCGATAACGGCCGTAATTTTCTTTGGTAATTTTACTGTCGTTAACGCTTTGTCTAACCTACCAAACGTGTCGGTGTGATTCTGTCTGTCTGCCCTCATCGTCGTACCCTGGACTCACCTTGGACCTGGCCGCAGTAGAGCTGGCAGTACTCCTGGCTGGGGAACTGGTTCCGGTTGCCCCCACAGCCACCGTACTGGAACTCGACGCAGGCACCGCGGGTGGCGTCGTAGGCCCAGCGCGGCTGCGACTCGCTGCATGGACCGCGTTCCGCCGGTAGGAAGCAGTGTTCTGACAAGGTAAAGTTGAGTATAAAATTAAGATTTAAGAATATAAGAGTAATTGTTAGGCTTGAAAAGAGAAATTTATATTATGCTGCAACTCATTTTCCCGTGGAAATAAGGATTTTTTCAGGCAAGTATTATACATAAAAACGTTTCTTTTGAATCACACTATCTATTTAAAAAACCTGCATCAAAATCTGTCGTATAGTTTTAAAAATTTATAGACAGACAAATACATACTGCGACTTTGTTTTATACTATGTAGCGATAATAAAGTAGTAGGAAAAGGCCTAAACGAGTATAGTTCTTTGTATATCAAAGAAATGAATGGAAATGTGATAAGAAATAGTAGAAACAAAATCCGTCTTCTAGCGTATCGATGGCAAATGTGTACGTTTAGAAAAAAGGTAAGTTTAAAAAAGTTCTATGGATGAAAGGAGTAAATGTAAAAAAACCAAGGAGGTTACCAGCATTAGGTATCGAGCTCCATTAGTGCGCGGAAAGTTTGAAAATGCTTTGCCGTTTTTAATGTTCTGGTTTTACTATAGGTAGGCTTTATGAATCTGGACCAGTCATTACTTAGACCAGAGTGCAAAAGACGACTGATGTGGCGCAGTGGTAGTGCGACTGCCGTTGACGCAGAAGGTTCCGGGTTCGATTCACGATCGATTCGGTGGGTCACTCACCAAGTTGATATTTATCACTTTGTGAATTTGTTCCTAGTCTGGTTAGGACATTGCGGGCTGAACCATCCGTTTGTCCGTAAGTAAAATAGTTCCGTGTTTCGGGTGGCACGTTAAGACGTAGGTCCCGGTTGCTGTCTATGATCACTTAGACGGCGGTCATTACACAACCATGTCAGAAGCCTGCTACTTGTAGAAGGCGGTTGAAAAATTCAGATACTAGGGTAAATTGAGTCGTTGGACGACCCGGTATTCCACACGAAAAGAGAATGCTCTGGGTTTACTATAAGTAGGCTTTATGAATCTGGATCAGTCAGTACATAGACAAGATTTAACTGCAAAAGAAAAAAAACCTACCTTTTCGGAAGATCTCATCTGTAGCAGGCGCGACTGTGGTGGTGACGGGCCGTTCTTTGCAGCGGTTCTGGCATTCGCTTTCAGTACCGAAATTGTTGCCGTTGCCGCCGCAGCCCCCGTAGTAGAACTGTCGGCATCTGGAAGTGCAGGCTTTGTATTATGCTAGTCGTTTTAGAAAGTTAGATCAAAGTCATCATCATCATTTCAGCCGGAAGGCATCCACTGCTGAACATAGACCTCCCCCAAAGATGTCCAAAGTAAACGATCCTGCGCAACTTGCATCCACTGGCGTCCAGCGTTCTTCACCAGATCATCTGTCCACCTTGTGGGAGGCCGTTCAATACTACGTCTTCCGACCCGTCTTCTCGTCCCAAATACCTCAGTGTTTAAAGACTAAGGTCTTCACCCAGATCAAAGTAATCACAGTTTAAACTGTAGGCAGAGTTGGCACCCAAATCAAAATCATACGTTTACAGGGTGCCTTTCAAGGGATGAACTAGCCCATGAAACTGAACAACTTTCTCCAAGGAACATAGGTCGAAATATGAAAAAGTTGAATCTCCAATACAAAATGTACCAACCGACTGAGTCAAGTCGTATGTAAGGGAATGTGCATTTTTTTTTCATATTACGACCTATGTTTCTTGGAAAAGTTGTACAGTTTCATCCCTTGAAACGAAGTTAGTACTTTTCCTAACACCCTGTATAAAGTTGTCTCGGCGTCAACTTTGCGCCAAAAATTCTGCTGTATTGAATTTTACAGTTGAACTTAAAAACTAAACAATAATTGGCGACTCTTGACGCTCGGGGCCTCAGCCTCAGTCGTTCAGATGGCGTCATGACCTACGTAGCAATCAGTGTGCGCCCGTAGGTGCAAGTAACGAGCATGAAGGGCAAGTTACGCTGGTCGTGACACTATTTAAGCCATATTTAAAGCGGCCTTAAAAACTAAACAATAATGGGCAGTCTTACCTCTTGGCACCAGTATCGTAGTACCATCTCTCTCTGTAGTTTGCGCATTCACCGGTAACAGCTGGCAGGGTACAAAGATCTTGCACTGAAATTACCAAATGAAACGTTAATCAATTCATTAATAAAATAAATAACTTTCGTAGTGTGTTTCCCTAGTTTAAAAAAAGGTAGAATTTAGGGGGGATTGTAATGACACAAACCATATTGTTAAAAGAGGAAAGAGAACGAAAACATGCACCACTCTTCCAATGCACTATCTTATCACCACCACTAAGGCACCACATCCTATCCACTCCAAGAGGAGTGTGCCAAGGAGGATAGCTAGGGGGAATAGTGGAAGAATCATGAAGAAATTTTACCAAATGCGCCAGAGGAAGCTTGAGTACAATGTAGGTTTGTACGTTGCAGGTTGCAGCCGGTGTAGTAGAAGGATTCTCTGTCTAGCTGAAGGACTGCAGGCAGCATTCTTCGGCAAAGTCTTACTCGTGTTTAAGAGAGGAAGAGTCAGGAAAAAATCTTACCAAATGCGCTAGGGCAAGCTTGAGTGCAGCTTTCTTCTGACTCAAATCTGTTTCCGTTTCCGTTGCATCCGGTGTAGTAGAACGGCACACATCTGTTCTCAGTCTGGCTGAAGGACCAGGCAGCCACCTTCTCCGTGCAGTTTCCGACCTCCTGAGGTTCCTTACATTGGGCTGTGCATGGCGGTTAGTCGCAAACAAGGTTAGGAAAGTTAGAAGAATAGAAGAGAAAATATAGAGCTAGTTATTTATAAGGTCAGGTATTATTAAGCATTCCAGGATGCCCATCACAACAGGAAAACGTATTCTGATACTAACGCAAATAGAATAACTACAACACCATTACCATTTCGATTTAGAAGGTGACAATTGTGGAGAAATTCGAATGCAAAAACCACAAGCACCCATTAAAATACCGCCACCCCATAGGTAGTAAAATAAGTACCAATTAGATAAGGTTTCTGGGAATAAATTCAATGGTTAGAAAAAATATCACAAAAGAGTTCCATCAATGACCTAAGAACTTCCTAATGTATTACTAGTGATAGTGACTCACGTTGTAGCGCGCCGGGCGGGTTGCAGCGCATGGCGCAGGCTGCCTCTGAGTTGAAGCGGTTGCCGTTGCCCTCGCAGCCTCCCCAGATGAACTGCTCGCACCTCCTGGTCTCCGCGTTGAAGCCCCAGCGGCCGAAGTTGCCGGCGCACGAGCCACGCTCGATTGGCAACTGGCAGACATCTGAAATGCACCAGGTTTATAAAATTACGCTTTCTTCGAGCGAAACGTTCTACATAAACTCTTGTATGGCATTCCTAAACCTACCAGCAGCTGTAGGTAATTTTACAATTTTTGTAATAATGTTATAAGAAGTGGACGTTCAGTGAAATGAACGTCAAGCAGGGAAATAGACTTATCGAACACAGTGGACATCCCGGGAAAAGGATTCTTCTACGTTCAGGCTAGTTTATTTGTACTGTATGTATACATAGCAACGTGTAATCTTGCCATTGCAATCCAATATTGAGCATAGTGAGGACATAATCCACTATACTACTGCCATGAAAGACACAAGAACAAATTTACTTCGCTGACAAGAAAGATTGCTAAAGAAATGTACATTATTTCTAAAAGACTGATACATGGTCTTACCGCTACTGCGCGCAGGCTCGCACTGCTGCTGGCAAAGCTCTCTGGTCTCGAAGTTGTTGTTGTTGCCGAGGCAGCCTCCCCAGACGAACTGTCCACACTGTTCGCGAACGCTGTCGTAGTACCAGCGCAGGTGGTAGCCCTGGCAAGCTCCTTTCACCTTGGGCAGCTTGCACGCGTCTAATAAAAAAGATATGGTATTAAGGTTAAAGTGGTATGGAGTCTAAACGGCAATGGCACCATATGGGCACCACAGACTGCCGTGTTAAAAGCCCACACATACACACACACACACATATCACGCATTTATCCCGTGCGGGGTAGGGAGAGCGTTAACAGCCGCAATAATACGGTCGCTAACGCCTCGTCTGATATTTTTGAGGATTGTTATCCAAGGTTGTTTCAGAAAACATGAGTATCACTATAGTGACAGGTTGTCAGCCTGTCGCCTAAAAATTGTAATACACTAATACTCTCGAGTCGCTTAGTCGTCTCTCACGACACCCGCGGGAAAGATGTGGGGTGAAAAGCCCAGTTGCTAAATATAACTTCTAGCAGGCTTCGTTTGTAGCCGCATGTTCTGCATGTCTTGTTCGATGCTGATGCGGACTCTCTCATTCTAAGACTGTGTCTTTTTGGGCTTCTAGATGGTGCTCATAATCACGTCTAGTTCTCGCCTTAATGAAGTGGAGAGCATGACTTTTGTGGTAAGAAAATTAGACGATAATCTGATATAAACAAGAATCTAATATTACTTATTTATCATCATCCATCAGTATTACTTATACAGGGTTTAAGGGACGGTGTAATGAAAACTTTGCAGGTGTGCTCAGACCTTGAAACTGAACAACTTTTGTCTATCGGGCCCATGTGAAATTTTTTCGGTACACCATATTTTTATCTATGTTTTTAAACAGTCTCTTACCCTTGGGCGCCGGTTGCTTGCACACGTCTTCGCACTCCTCTTGGCTGACGAACCTGTTGCCGTTGCCTTCACATCCTCCGTACCAGAAGCGAGAGCAGCCGCCGTAGTCCATGTCGTAGGTCCAGTAGACCGTGTAGTTGCGGCAGGAACCACGGGCTTTTGGTAGGCCACAGGCCGCTGTGAATGAGATGTTAGTTAAGTAGGTAGTGGAGGGATCAATGCAGTGGAATAGAATGTAATATCTCGTTGTTGTCTAGCCCGGGCAACGGTACCACGGGCTTGCATGTGGAATAGGATAGCCGCTAGCTGAACATTTAACAAACAATATGCTTTCACTAACACTAAACACGAACAAACGCAACGCAAAAATACAATTTGAACTTCTCTAATTCTTACCTTGTCTGTTTTCAGGAACATCAGTGCATCCTTGGAACTTCTCTCCGGTAGCCTCTGTTTGACCGTCAGGGCAACATCCGTACTTGCTGGTGGAGCAGTCACACCCAGCTTGGTCAGGTCCAGCGGCAGCAGTCTGACCGTCTCCGCAGCAACCGTACTTCGATTGCAGGCAGTGGCAACCTTGTAGGTTCGGGCCCTTGGCGATGGTAGTTCCGTCAGGGCAGCAACCGAATTGGTAAGTGTTGCAACCGCAGCCTTCATAGTCTGGACCAGATGCTTCTGTGTGTCTGCAAAAGAAATTAACATTATTATCACGTATGCCATAGTGGTTGGCATACGTAATGTTAGATGATGAATTTGTAGAAAGAAAAGGCTGAACTCCATTTCAGAAGGTTATTATTTTTCAGTTAATTTCCGGTTTACATGATTAAAGTGTGAGGTGCGCGCGCACAGGCTAAGGTGGGGGAGACGACTGCCAAGCGGGGCTCGCCGCCGCCGCAGTGACTCGATACAATACTGCTGTTAAAACACAACGTGACTAGATCCCTACAATTATCGTAAATAAATCTATCATGCTACCTGAAAACAGGGACGTACATTTTAGTATCTTGAATGTACCTGTCAGGACAGCATCCGTGCTCAGTGTATTGACATCCACAGCCTTCATTACGAGGTCCTCGAGCAATAGTAATGTTGTCGGGACAGCAACCATAGTGCGCGAATTGGCAGCCGCAACCTGATAAAAAATTCGATGTCCGAATATAACTAAACTTTCGATGTAGTAAACTAATTTGGTTGTACAAAACCTGGCGGTTAACTTTACCTTCCATGTGAGGTCCTTCAGCGGGCTTGTAGTTATCAGGACAGCAGCCGAAAGCGTACTGTAAGCAGCAGCCTTCAAACTCAGGACCGTGGGCTGGAGTTTCACCGTCAGGGCAACAGCCATACGCAGAGGTATTGCATGATAAAACGCAGCCTTCCATTTGTGGTCCTTGTGCTGGGAGAAACAAAATTCTAATCAGGCATATTCTCATATTGTAGAGATTTGCATTTACTTCATATAATATTTATTGTGAGAAAGAAGCTTATAACCTTTTTCTTATGAAGATCTGCTTATATTACCTGCAGAAGTTCCATCAGGACAACAACCAAATTCAGTAGCAGAGCAGGGGCATCCCTGACCGTTAGGTCCTTTGGCTTCAGTCTTATTGTCAGAGCAGCATCCATGTTTAAATTTGTCACAGCCTTTCTTGTCTCTAGATGCAGTTTCAGGGCAGCCCTTCTTCTTTGGTCCTGTAGCTTGAGTTTTACCATCTTTACAACAGCCGTATCTGTAAAAAGGGGTTTTAAGAAAAATGTGTCAGGAATCTTAACCAACCAAAAAAAAACTTTTTAGAAAAATACTTACTTGGATGATTTGCAGGCTGGTGGTGGAGGCGGACAACCTTCTTGGTCATTTCCACCTGCAGGTGTCTTCTTGTCAGATTTGCAGCATCCGAATAGGGTTTCCTTGCAAGGAACAGTTGGGCATCCTTCGTTCTTGGGTCCAATAGCAGCTGACACGCCATCGGGACAGCAGCCATGTTTGGACTCCTTGCAAGTCGTGGGGTTGGGGCAGCCTGCGCAAATATTAAATGGGTATGTCTAGTATTTCTTCCTAGTCTGCTTGCTGTTGCAAAAGACAGCTACTATCAATACTCTCTCTTTTCGTGTAGGACACCGAGTCGCCCAACGACCCGATGAACCCTAGTATGAGAATTTTTCAGCCGCCTTCTACAAGTGGAAGGCTTTTGACATGGTTGTGTAGCGACCGTCGTCTAAGTGATCGTAGACAGCAACCGGGACCTACAGCTTAACGTACCATCCGAAACACGGAACCATCTTACTTGCGGACAATCGGGTGGTTCAGCCCGCAATGTCCTAACCAGACTGGGAACAAATTCACAAAGTGATAAATATCAAGTTTGTGAGTGACCCACCGAGAATCGAACCCGGAACCTTCTGCGTCAAAGGCAGTCGCACTACCACTGCGCCACATCGGTCGTCTATCAATACTCTTTCACAATTTTGAAGTTTACCTTCTTCGAATGGTCCAGCAGCTGGAGTTCTCTTGTCTGGACAGCAACCGAACGTGCTAGTCTTGCACTTGGACTTCCTGCGCTTGCAACGTTTCCCTTTCGTTGTAATTTCTTCGATGGTTGATGTCCAAGTCCATTCCGCTAAAGAAATAAACAGTTTTTCGCATTATACATACATACATTTATCACTCCTATATCCCTTGCGGGGTATTATGTACCGAAAAAATGTATTTAATAAAGTAAAAAGAAATATTGAATGATATTATGGTCTTACTTGATTCATCCGTAAATTCAGTTGTTGATTCGCTTTCCAGTGTGCTTTCAGTGACTGCAATAAAAATACATACAGTTACTTATTGACTTCATTACACTTATTGTTATAAATACAATTTATTTGTAATCTCAGGTAGGTATTTCGTAAACGTACGTTCACTTTCTGTTGTAGGTCCAGATTCGGTAGTCTCCGTGATTTCAGTGAGCTCTGATTCAGTAGTGCCTTCGGTTTCAGTCGGACCAGATTCGCTGGTAGGTCCCGATTCAGAGGTGGGCCCTGATTCTGTCGTGCCCTCAGAGTCAGTAGCATCAGATTCGCTGGTAGGACCAGATTCGCTAGTAGGACCAGATTCGCTGGTAGGACCGGATTCACTAGTTGGTCCTGATTCACTCGTTGCATCAGACTCCGAGGTTTCACCAGACACGGTGCTTTCAGTATCACCGCTAGATTCTGTTGCTCCTGAAATCAAAATAACTGCAATCAAAAGAGTGTCAGAAGCTGACAGAAATAAGTTGGTTGTCTTGGAAATAAACAAGTTTCGAAAAAGCATAAAAGATATAACTAACCAATAATATTGCACAAGTTACAGTGACATGAACCTCACTTACCTGAAGATTCTGTAGAACCAGATTCAGTAGATTCGTCAGTAGATCCAGATGGTTCTGAACTGCCAGATACATCCGTGCTGGATTCAGTAGTGCTGCCAGCATCTGTAGTACTGATATCTGTTGAATATATTTATTTATGGATTATCATGAAGATGGTCCAAGATTAGTTTATTATTTTTGGGCTAAGGTTAAATTAAATCATACCGTCAACCGTAGAACTTGAAGTCTCTGACTCAGTGGTGCTGGTAAGATCAGAAGTTTCTGTCGTTGAGAAGTCTGTAGTTGATTCTGACGACTCGCTCGTACTCGATAGATCACTGGATGTGCCAGATTCTGTAGTCGATTCCGAGCTCTCTGGTGTAGATGAAACGTCGTCTGTTTCTGAAGCTCCAGAACTTTCGGTAGCTGATGATTCTGATGTTCCGGATGATTCTGACGTTGCACCAGACTCAGTTGTTCCTGATGATTCTGTTGACCCTTCAGATTCTGTTAATAGAGTTGATTCCGTGGATTCCGACTCTTCAGTGGCTGACGATTCTGTGCTGCCAGGCGATACAGACGATTCCGTTTCTCCAGTCAAATTTGTTTCGTCACTTCCTGTCGTCTCAGTGGGCTCTGAACCTGATGACTCAATCGTTGATATTGTGGGTTCTAAAGAAAAATGTTATTCATTAACTTTATTGTTAGAGGAATAGAGGAATTATATTATCATACTCTTATTATAATATTGTGGTAATGTACGAACCTGAACCAGATCCGGATTCTTCAGTGAAATCAGTTATAGTGCTTCCGGAACCTTCATCTACAAAAAATGTTTGATTTTACATTTCAATATTTAAAATGCAATAGAATGGAATCAATTTTAAAAGAAATTTTCACCTGTAGATGGGCTGTCACTGAACATGGTTGATTCGAACAAATCAGGCTGCAAAAATAAGGAAGTTTAATAGATTTTGGGTCTTTAATTAGATGATGGGGTTTATTTAAGGAAAACTACAACCACAACCAGACTAACCGTAGTGCTAAACTCTTCTTCTTCCTCTTCTTCTGCTCCAAATCCAGATCCCTCTTCCTCCTCGCAATCATCGTAATCGTAATCTTCATCCATAACTGGTGTTGTTGAGGCATCAAGTGGAAGAGTTTCATCTGTTTGACAAAAACATAATGTATCATAATGGTTGAGACAAATGTATAAAAAAATCATGCACTCCAGTATTCCCTCTCTTCATACAGAAATTAATCTCCAGATTGCCTGGTGGAAATTGCTACGCAAGCTATGACAAAATTTCACTCTTCTTCTGTTATGAGTTTTTCTTGTGATAGATAAGCCATAAAATTAAAATTCGAAGCCTTGTAGTGAGGGGTATAATCCTAATCACCCCCATGTACGAGTATGTTCCTCTGTTTTTCGTAGTTTCCCAGTTATGCTGTCTTTGGACGACACTGCTTTGGCCACCCTATATCTTTTACATATGTTCATTGGGCAATAAAGTATTAAACCCTTACGTGTGTTTGATTTGTATCTTACCTGCGTCGCAAGGTCCCTTGTTGCAGTTCTGTGCCATGTCAGGATAAGTGTCTCCGTCACACGCGTCCGACGGCTCGGTGCCCATCAGACACATTGCCTTGCGGTACTGCTCGCCTCCACCGCATTTTGCTGTGCACTGTGTAACAAAAAAAGCAATGTAAAATGCTTTTCATTGAATTTTAGTTAAAGGTGAAGGTATTTTCCTTTGAATATTGGGTACACCGACCACCAGCTGAATTATCTAAGATAGTGTCTGAGGCCCGTATTTGTAAACCGCACTCAAGTCTGAGACCGATCTCAAAAGCAGTAATGATAAATTTCAGGCGGTACTAATGAGATCTCAAAATCGCACTCAAGAGCGATCTCAGAGTTGAGTGCGGTTTTATAAATACGGGCCTAAGTGTAGCAACAAAATGTAAATAAACTTAGGAAAAAGCCGTATGTTTGTAACAGTTCATCAAGGTACTGCCAACTGGACAAACTCTACGAGTAAGTAAATAACGTCAACGATCTCAGGTAAAACCTTGTGCTTGTATCTTCTTCTTCTTCATCGAATCGATGGTAACAGTTACAACCTCGCTAACCAATATTTGGCTAATGAAATGCCCCTGGGGCTCGCCTCTAGTAGGTCCTGAAGTGTGCTGAGGTTCGGGCAGGCAGTTCACGAAATCATTATTTAAACTTTTCATACCTCAGTCCAAGGTCCTGTGTACCATTTCGCGGGGCATTTCTCCGGAGGAATCTCGCAAGTTTTTGTGTCCTTGTACTTTTCGTCAGGATCGCAGCGCGCATCATCCACCTTCAGCACGGAAGAGCCGTCAAAAAGTCCGCAGAAGATTTTACGCGTCTGCACGCCCTTTCCACATTGTACTGAACACTGGAAATAAAGCATTCATATATTTTTAGCACCTCCAACTGCTCGAATAGTAAAAGCACTCATACAATACAGGGTGTAAAAATATTAGCTGCAAACATTTTAAAGGGTGCATCAGCTAATATTTTTACACCTTATGTAATATTTTCGGTAATATAAACTTACATTACTCCATTGAGTAGCATACCACTGGACATCGCAAGCAGGCAGTTTGGATTTGTCGCAAGGTTCCTCCAGGGTTGGTTTCTGGTGAGCTGAGCAGAAGGTGTCATTCACCACCTTCCCTTCTTTCGTGGAGCAGACTGCGTTTCTAGACCGCACCATCGATGTACAGGAGTCACACTAGAGAAAGGACAGATTTTTAGATGGTTAAATTGGTTAGGCATGAAGATCTGACTACAATCTCTACCCAGCGGTGTAGATAGATAAAGAAGGGATGCCTACAGGTAGCAGATTAGTTTAAACTGTACAAAATCTTGGTTGTCTTTTTAGCAAAGTGGTAAAATCGTTTTCCACATAGGTAATTCACACTGGGTTTCTGTAATAGCAAAGGGAGTCACTATTAAGCCGACATTTTCTAAGCATTCTACATCTATCTGAAAAGATGTTTAGTGGGTTCCTCACCCCACTCCACTCAGACGTCACCCAGTCGACTCCCTCGCACGGGTGCAGTTCGCAAGGCTGCTCAGTAGGAGGATTCTCCTCGGGACAGGCTTCGTCGCTGAGCACGTCGATGCGACCATTGTCCTGCTTGTTAAAGCAGATCACTCGCCGAGTCTGCTTGCCTTCTCCGCAAAGTTTGTCGCACTAGGTAAGAAAAACACTTGTTTAAAAATAGCAAGTACTACCAAGGATTGAAACAGAGTTCAAAGCGTATATAGCTCCACTATGAAGAATTTTATGACTTGTTGCCAATAGCAAAGAAAAAGTTTATATACTCTTTATAGCATAAATAGTACAGGAAATTAATACAAAAATTTTGTCGCAAAGGCGAGCTTATCTCTTAATGAGAGTTCTCTTCCAGCCAACCCATGTGTTGTGAGAGAATCTAAATTTTTTGGGGCAAATAGGCAATAAAAGAAATTACATGTAAACTAAACCATAAAAGTAACCCATAATGGGGACGTTATTCAATGAACACTACAATTCTGTGTGTTAATCTTGTGGTTCTGTGTTATCTACGATATGAAACGAGAGGATTTTCTCACCGGTTTCCAGGGCTCTGTGTACCATTGTGGGCAGGACGTGTTCTTGCCGCATTCCTGGTAGAGTTCAGGCTTGGGGCCCAGCAGATCAAAGCATTCCTTGTCAGCCACTACGGACGGGTACCTGAAAGTTACTCTAAAAGTTGCTCGCTGTATATCTGTTCACTGCTTACATAAAGAATCTTCAGTAAGTGCAACGCAGTATGACGAATCTCAACATAGCATTGATATGTGATGTGATGACAAAGATAGTACAGTCGGTTTCGGACTCATACACACACACAAATCACGCCTTTATCCCTAAATCCAGACTCATGGCATAACAAATTCAATTATTAAGGTTTCGTTTTGATCGTAAGCGACAAGCCCGAAAAAATATGTTGTGCTATTCAGTAAAGGTAAAGGTAACTGTTTGTAGAAAAGTAATAATTATTGCTGTAATACGAGAAAGTCTTAAAAAAATTGAACTTTTTGCAAATGTGCATGAGTTTCGAACACCGACTGTAATGAAGTGAAAAGTAGCAGAGATGACCCTGAATATGATGAAATTAGAGACGAAAATAGTTCCAGTATGAAGTAACTATGTATATGCATACTTACAAAACATCTAGAGCTACGCATGAAACAGAAGTAATTTTAAATTACAGACCTACATAATTACAAATAAAAATGAAAGATACCATTTTAGTTACAACACATAAAGCAGGTGCGTCAATATTATAGTGCGTCCTTACCCATTGGTGATTATCTTCTCGCAGTGCACAGTTCTTGACCTGGTGCCGCCTTCTCCGCAGGGCTTGCAGGGGCTCCAAGGTCCTTCGACCCAGCGAGCGGCGCAGGGCTGCGTGGCGCAGGTCTGGTTGGTGGCTGGCTTCAGACCATCGTCACAGAGGCTTTCATCCACGGTCTCCAGGTCCTCGCGAGATCGACAGGTTACCTCACGGGTTTGATGACCTGAAGGATTATTTCATATAAATTCTTTAAATTAATTTTTGCCAAGTTGAATGGCAAGTAACATAATCAAATTAGCTTAGACCAGTATTTCGCCATGTCCACACCAATTTCTGAATATTTATGGGGCAGCTCAGAAGATGATGAGGATCTGTAGTTCTATGATAAACGAAATAATAAGTGATGGTTACCTCCACCACAAGTGGCGCTGCATGCTGAGAACTCTCCGTGCACCCAGTTGTACTGCTGATCCGGTGGTGGCGCTACTGACTTCGGAAGACTGTATTCATACTCTATTCCCACGTTGTCATCTTGCAGAAGAATCTAAAAGACAACAATTTTATCAGAAAGATTTTCATGAAGGTTTTAAAATTGCAAATAAGCTCAAAGGTAAAGACGCATCTTAGTCCAAGTATAGTCGAGGTGTCCTAGTTTACATGACACTTACAGAAAGATACAGAGGTTCATTCGTGGGTCCAAGGCACCGTAGCTTGTCAGGAGCAGGGAACCCTTGCTGGCTGCGTTCATAATGCCACAGGGCACCAGCGATGTTGATGGTACGTGGGAAGTCAATATGGTAGTCTCCGTTGAGGTAATACTTCCGGTTGTTCTTTGAGCGGAGCGCTGCAACAAGCAATTGAGTTCAATACAATGAATAAAAAACTAGCTCTTGTTATAAGACGAATAAAGTTGTTAAAGTTATTTACCGAGGTAATTATTCGAGTTGGCCACTTCTGCTATGCTGATTGTGGTAGCTCCAGCTGGGATCAGCAGAATGTCGTTGTAGCCTGAAAAAAACAAGCACATTGTTTGTGACCATTTGTTAATATGGGTCAACAATTATGGATGAATGTATAATGGAACTCATCCTACAGATACTGGTTAGTAACAATCATACAATTTCTAGGTCAATTCTAGGTCAAGGTCAGCTATGATGTAATTAAAAGGGTGAAATCAGACCTTGTTGAAGCTTGGTGTCAGGTGGGATGGTGCCCCTGGTGGTTCTGCAGTTGGTGTTGTTGCCTCTACACTCGCGGCAGTTGTCTTCCTTGGCGTTGGAGCCCAACATCATATCACAACCGACAGGCTGCGGGGAAAACATCATTGTTTTAATGTATAGGAGAAAAATCTAGATCATGAGATTGTTACAAAAGGAAATGGTTAAGTTTTAAATGTCGTACACAGTCTTAGCTCTCAGAAAATCTATATGCAGAAAGTTATGGGTTATTTCAGACGTCAATTCTAAGAAAGTGGATGCTGTCCTACCTGACACTCTCCATCGACGCAGACGTCGAAGGTGTCCGAATGGCAGCGAGTGCCGTCGATGACCTTCTTAGCGTGTCGGTAGTAGAACCTCTCGCCCTTTGGCATGCAGTTCAGCTCACACTGTTTCGGAGACCTCAAGTATGGCTCCCACCTGGATTAAAACATTGGATTGTAAATTAGCACAACTTTCGGATGAATAACGTAGCTAATGGAAAGACCAGCGCAATACTTACTGGTATTTGACGCCACGGAAATCCTTGTCATCAAACGCTGAACACTGTTCCTCCCGGAAGTCTGTTGAGCCTTCGGGACAGTCCTGCGTCTGACAGGAGAAGTACTTAGTGTCTCCTCCTTGACACAACTGCCGACCATCGGGGCTGCAAACAAAGATATTATGCTGTGATGTTACATTGGAATTTATACACGTGGACAGTCATCGGTCATATGGTTTACACAATCTGATATGGTACCTACTACTAAAAGCAGGAAAAGTGAAACACGATGAAGATGGCTAGATAATTTGAAGCAGAAAAGTCTCCGAAACACCATGCCGCCTCCTTCGGACTCAAGTTTTGTCTGTGATAGGTGCGGTCGTGATTGGGGGTGCTATCGGACTCCATAGACACAAACGAAGATGTGGCAAATCAATACAAAAACATAACTGAAACTTCACGGTTGCTGCAACAATCAATCAAGCTGTCGTGGCCAATGATGATGATGGTACATACACTACAAAGTTTGAACTTACCTGACTTCCAGACAGATCCTCTTCTGGCTGGCGACTCCCCCCCCACAGGTCCGACTGCAGGGAGAAGTCTCCCCCCACTCCCCCCACGCTCCATACCCCTCCCCTCCCGGGATCACATACGAGGCTGATAAGAATAGGCCAGCGCCCTGCCTTCTGTGTCGTCTTCTGTGCCCCGACTGAAAACAAATAGGAAAAATTTAAACCTTATAATTTCTTCAAAAGCCCAGGACAAAATTGGATGGAAAGAGAAGAGGGAGGCCTTTCCCCAGCAATGGGATGATGTAGGCTAATTAAGATAAGATAAGAAGATAATTTCTTCAGATTGTAGCAGTGTCTCACGACTTCATGGCTCATGAATACTGAATAGCTACTTCTAAAGACATTTCATACGTCAACATTCGTCAACCCGTTGTACCCGTAGCCCGTGACGTATTTAAATACAATAAAAAAAACAACTACCTACTTAGGTATTCTCGAATAACATGACTCAATTTCAGAGGCAGTCGTGAAAAAATTAACAGTCTATAGGATACAGTACCAGCCTGTTCAAATAAATAATTATAAAATTTTACAGTCATATACAAGATATTAAAGATCAGCTAAGTTATTAAGTTATTCGATATAGTCTAGACTAGGCTTTAAGTAGAGCTAGACCACCCACAAGCTTTTCTTTCCCAACTTGCGCACTTATAATCACATGATGCGCTGGCGCACCGCGGGAAGGCCGCTGTTGTAACAACTTGACTTGTGGACACTGCAGCTCGAGTAGGGTTGCCAGGCGTCCGGCTTTATCCGGACAGGATCAGGCTTTTTGGTTGCATGTCCGGCCAAAATAAGCGGCGTACTGCCTGGCTCTTGTTAGGCTTTTTATATTTCGCAATTCGCGCGGATGATGAAGACTTAATTGTGAAGGTACAAGGACGTGCTAAACGCGAGCGCTGTCGCCCCCAAAGCTCGTTGCCGGGGTTGGTTTCTTTAACTTTTTAACATACATACATACATACATATATCACGCCTTTATCTCTTGCGGGGTAGGCAGAGCGATAGTTGCTGTAAGAATACAGCCACTATCGCCACGTCTGACATTTTTGAGGATTGTTTTCCAAGGTTGTTTCAGAAAACATGTGTATTACTATAGTGGCAGGTTGTCAGCCTGTCGCCTAAAAATAACATTAACCCCGAAACTCCTCAAAAATGCAAGATGTAAGCTTTTTTACAAAAGTGTTCGGCCAAACTCGCAGGTCTGTCCGGCCTTCAGGTCCAGGACCTGGCAACCCTAAGCTCGAGCGTGCAGCTCTCAAGTGTGGACGCAGCACAAGTTCGTTATCTATGAAAACTTTGCTGCATTTTAGCTAAGTACCTTCGAGTTGAAAGGAAGTGAAACTTAAGTTTTGTGGGCGGGATGGTGCACAGAAACACCTGTTGCAATATTTTAGGTACTTATTAGACAAGCGAAACAGCCCTTTGCTTGACTTTTCAGAGTTGGACGTTCGCGGAAATGGACTTATCAGGAACTGCACCTAGGTGGCCTAAAAGGTTCTAGCATTATCTAGACAAGAAATACAAGTTGATATACAGGGTGTAAGGGACGAGATGTAACGAAAACTTTGCAGGCGTGCTCAGACCATGAAACTGAACAACTTTTTATATGGGGGCTATGTTGGGAAACGAAAAATTTTTAGCTGATTCGGAATTTTGTATGGAAGATCGTAAAAATTATCACGTTTACCAACATAGCTCCCAAAGAAAAAGTTGTTCAGTTTCATGGTCTGAGCACACCTGCAAAGTTTTCGTTACACCGTCTATTACACTCTGTATTGTTATGGAAGTCAAAATCAAAACTGTACCTTAGAAAAAACGCGTTTTCACCAATCACACACAGAAGATGTTTGTTGGTAATGTTGCACAATTGGATGACTTTGATATTAATTTAAGGTAAGCAGCTAAGTGCCTCCTCGTCTGAACACTCCCGTTCTGACTTTTGACTCCGAAACGTCAGATGCCAGAATGCTGAGACGTGAACGGACTCACCAATTCGAAGCTCGTAGATTAGATTTAAGACTATTCACATGCTATTCAATTGCTAGATGTACGCTAGGGTTGCTTGCTACTCACACTAGGTTTCCCTACTAATATTATAAATGCGGAACTTTGTTTGTTTGTTTGTAACTTCACGCAAAAACCGCTGAACCGGTTTTCATGAAATTTGGCTCACAGATAGAGGCACGCGCGTATTTACATATTTTCAGCATGCTACAAGGCAAAGAGCTTGTAAATAGAATTATTAATTAACTGCTTAATTTATCGAGGAATAGCATCGTGAGTGTATGTATAAATTGATAAAAAATATATATACAAGGTGTAAAAATATTAGCTGCTAATATTTTAAGGGGTGAAGCAGCCCATGAAGCCGAACAACTTTCCCCATACCAAGAAATATAGGTCGAAATATGAGAAAATTTTTCGGAAAAGAGACTTGGTCTGTCGGTCATTTTTTATGGGAGGTCCAAAATTTTTCTTCATATGTCGACCTATGTTCCTTAGGGAAAGTTGTTCAGTTTCATGGGCTGGTTCACTCCTTAAAATATTTAGCAGCTATTAAAGTATTAATATCATTTATCTAGTTCCCATAGTATACAAGTTTTGCTTAGTTTGGGGCTAGATGGCGGTGTGTGAATTGTCCAAGATATTTTTTTATTTTTAATTACTAGAGCATCCCTAGTCTCTAATATCGACATGTTAATTTCCATCGACAGACGCATGGTCCCACGCTGCGCTGCGCACGAGTTGATGACAAGCGCTGCGGGGATGAAAACGAAAGCGCGTCCTATTGATTTTATAGATGCATTCATTTCGTAATCGCTATTACGATATGCATTAGATGCACTTGCGTAGGAGTGTAACTATTTATTTGTAAATAAATTCCCAGTCGATTTAATAAAATATGAAATTGAATGTCTTGTAATAAGCTATTGTGTTGTTTTTAAATTAAGTATCTACTGTTATTATGTAAGCTGTTAGTTTCCCAAAGTAACCAAAAATAATAATAAAGTCTAGAAATAAATGAGGAAAATCTTTTGTTCGTCTAGCATAAATTTAGAGCTACTCTCAATAAAGCACGAACTCTTAAATCAATAACCTACTAAAGGTCTGCAAATGTATTATTTCCGTTAGGTCCAACACCTTGAACATCCAATTCACAGAAAAAGATACCTACCTCTGGCGGATCGCACACTTGACGCACGACGGAGCGCAAAAATATCGCAGGGGTCTCTCGGATCCATACTAGAAACGTCACTCCCCATACTAAAACTGCACTCGACGGACGACACTGCGATAGCGCTGCGATTACAGCGTTTTAGCATGGGGATTGACATTTCTAGTATGGATTTGACAGACCGGTGCGATATTTATGCGCTCCGAAGTGTACGATCCGCTAACGAAAACTATTGTATCAATAAACAAACATATCAATCAGCCTTTATTGATAGTTTAATGGCAACAAAGTGAAATTGGCGAGATGGCTCGCTCCGCATGCTTCGCTCGGTACTCCATTGCCAAGGTCTGTGGTCAACACAATTTTCAGAAGAAGCAAAACCTACTCTGTAACTTCTGTAAGGTCCTTACCTTACAGAGGAGTTTTGCAGAGAAGTGGGTATAAGTGGTATTCACACTTTATGGCATAAAAAATGCGCAATCTCGTTTCCAATAGTAACTCCCCAGATCCCACAAATTCAATTCAATTGAAATTGTCTGGAAAGGCATGTTCCTTCCCTAAATATCGTTATCGAGACCATTCATAAATCATCGACCACTTATTTCACGTTGGCGACATTGAGTCACTGAGGCTGACGCCTCAATAGAGATCAAGGCTGGCGCCAAGATCATGGGGTAATGACCCAGCAGTGGTTATAGCACATTGTTTATGTTGGGGAATGAAATAGCTACGAGATACATTAGTTGCGTAGAGATCTGCTGAAATTGTTTGCTTAAAAGTCTACAAACTGTAGAGCTGGTAGTGTATAAGTTTTGTAAATATTTTACGGGATGAATCAGCCCATTAAACTGAACAACTTTCCCCAAGAAACACAGGTCAAAATAAAAAAAAAGACAATTTGGACCCGCATACAAATTGACTGGGACCATCCAATATGAGATCCAATTTTTTTCTTTTTCAACCGATGTTCTTTGGGGAAAGTTATTCGGTTCATTTTAATTTGTTTTTGTATATATAAAACAGAATATATAGTGACTATTTTGGCTGTCTCGATGGCGTAGCGGATAGAAGGAACTCGTTACGCTACCATGTCAGAGGCGGTTGAAAAACTCCCTGGGTTCAACTGATCGTTGTAGCGACACACAAACACAATAGTATTGAATAATGGCTTATGGTACTTACGTTATGTGTATAATGGTGTCTAGATGCTGTCCATGTGATGCAATTACTAATTACGACTGCTGCCAGCAGCAGGGATCTGTAACAACAATGTTTTAACATTATACACAATACCATTTATTGAATAATAGTATATTAACTTTGTTATTTTATCATAGACTATAGCGGCCCGCCCTGTAAGACCTGGTGCTACGCGTTTTATCGGCATTAGACAAATCAGGTAAACCTTCCTCTTCAATCACTCTATCTATAAAAAAATCTTCATCAAAATCCGCCGTGCAGTTTATCTATGACAGACTATCGTAAAAAAAATTATCCTAGGCGCTGTGTGAATTGTCCAGGATATTTATTATTATTATTATTATTATTATCCTAATTTCAAAAGATCCTATAATACAATAGTTGTTAGAAGCTTCCCTATAAGGAGTCCAAGATGATGATGATCTCTCCGACCGATTTCGGCCATGGCGACCACTTTGACTCCTAATCAGATCGGCGCTGATGCGCCCGGAGATGGTTATTGTAGCCAATTTTGGCAGTAAACTCCCGTGCACAGAGTGGACACGTGAGTTTGCCATTTACATAATTATAGTTAATGGCGACGGGTGGACGGGCCTTCAGCTCATCGCGCTTAGCGTCGAGGTCTGCTTTACGCTGTTCCTCAAACTCGCGGACTTGCTTCTTAACCATCCCGCGCCATTCGGGACGCTGTGCTGCCAGACCCTCCCATTGAGTGGGCTCAATGTTGCATCTTTTCATGTGTCGTTTCAGAACATCTTTATATCTGAGGAGTTGTCCGCCATGCTTTCGCTTGCCCTCCTCTAGCTCAGAATAAAAGATGCGCTTCGCCACTCTCTCCTCCGACATCCGGGATACATGACCGCACCACCGTAGCTGACGACGCATTAGATAGGCCTCAATGCCACCAACATTGGCTCGTCTCAGAACTTCGGTATTGCGCACTCGGTCGGACCATCTGATCTTCATGATGGTGCGAAGGCATTTTAGGTGGAAGCGATCCAGAGTGCGTATGTGGTGACAATACACACACCAAGTCTCGGAGGAGTATAGAAGGTTTGGCAGCACAATCGCCATATATACAGAGATTTTTGTGGCTAGCTTTAGGTCGTGCGAGCAGAAAACCTTGGAACACAACTTCCCAAATGCTGCAGCTGCAGCACTGATTCTGCTGTTGATCTCAGCATCAAGGTTACACTTAGATGTTATAGTGTTCCCCAGATAACGAAACTTATCAACCTGTTTCAGCATATCCTCACCAAGCATAATCGCCAGTGTCTCGCGACCATGCGAGTCTAAGGACATCACTTCCGTCTTTTTGACACTGATCTTCAGGCCGAATTTACAGCATGCTTGGTGAAAAACGGACATTAGCTGTTGCAGGCCGTCTGGGGTTTCTGCAAGAAAGCACAAGTCATCAGCATACATGATCTCAGTAATCAATGCATACGAGACTTTAGTGCGCGCCTTAAGTCTAGCCAGGTTAAAAAGACTGCCATCTGTGCGGAAACGGATGCGGACTCCTTGGGAAACAGTATTTAGGACTTCTTTGATTACAACTGCAAAGTACAAGGCGAACAGTGTGGGCGCTAGAACACACCCTTGTTTCACCCCACAGGTGACGGGGAAGAAATCAGACTGTTCACCGTCTACAGAGACGCAGCACTGCATGTCGTCATGCAGGAGTCTTAGGAGTCGCACATACTTTTCTGTGCACCCTAACTTTCCTAGCACCATCCAGAGAGCTTCGCGAGGCACACTGTCGAATGCTTTCTCTAAATCAACAAAGCAGAGGTACAACTGGCGACCTTGTTCTCTACTTTTTTCTTGTAGTTGACGCACCGAGAAAATAGCTTCACATGTACCTCGGTCAGGTCGGAAGCCGAACTGGGTTTCGGGCAGAATTTTTTCCGACAAATCTTTGAGGCGGTTCAGTAAAACTCTGGCAAAGACTTTTCCAGGGACTGACAGCAATGAAATACCGCGATAAGAGTTACAGTCAGAACGGTCACCCTTGTTCTTGTAGAGGGCACAAATGCGAGACACTTTGAAGTCCTCAGGGACCCTCTCCTCCTCCCACATTCGAACGAAAAGTTTCCATACCGACGTGTGCAACTCCGTACCACCATATTTAAGTAGTTCACCCGGTATAAGGTCAATGCCAACCGCCCGGTTATTATGCTGCTGTCTGATGGCAGTAACAACCTCGTCGCATGACAGGGGCTCGTCCAGCTCCGTGGCTAACGGGAGTTGAGGCATTAAACTGATATGATGCAGATCAGCTGATCGATCTACGTTGAGCAAGTTGTGAAAATGCTCAGCCCAACGTTTAAGTACATCCTCCTTGCTGGTCAGGAGGTGCATACCGTCTAAAGACCTTAAAGGTACTTTTGCACGGTAGGAAGCACCAATCAGCTTACGCACTTCACAGTAAAACTCACCAAGCTGGTTTGTATCGGCGAGCCACTGCATTTGACAAGCCTTGTCCTGCCACCACTTGTCTTTTATTTGTCGAGACAGCCTGCGGAACTCTTGGTCACTTTCTTTGACCACCGCAACACTTCCACCTCTTCGATTATGCTGTCGCAGGAGCTGTCGATGTTTGTCGAATGCTGCTTTAAGAGCCTCGCTATTGTCATCGAACCAGTCTTCACTACGTCGGTCTTTCGTACCCAAAGTAGCAGAAGCGGCTTCTATGAGATGACATGACAAAGCTCCCCAAGCAGCACTGACATCACCGGTCTCAGTTATTGGCGACGGCTTTTCAGATAAGGCTTCAGCATATTTCACCCTAACCTCGCGATCTTTCAGCCTATCCACGTTTAAAAACGCAGGCTTCTTCACTGTGGATCTGCGAGGTCGACGGAGGCGGAGTCGTAGCTTAGTGACAATTAGTCGATGGTCAGTCCAACAGTGAGCACCACGCATGACGCGGGTGACTTGAACTTGACCGATGTCTCGTTGCCGAATAATAGCAAAGTCGATCAAATGCCAGTGTTTGGAACGCGGGTGCATCCACGTTGTCTTGTGCTTAGCGGCAAGTCTGAACATAGTGTTCGATATCGCTAGATCGTACTGAGCACAAAGACCGAGCAGCAACAGACCATTGCTGTTCATGTTGCCAACTCCATGTCGTCCCAGAACTCCAGGCCAAGCCTCGTAGTCCCGTCCAACCCTGGCATTGAAATCGCCTAGCAACAAGATCTGCTCTCTGGCGTTTATGCTATCAAGGCATTGATTTAGCTCCTCGTAAAACTTGTCCTTAATGTCATCAGTCTTGTCTAACGTTGGAGCATAGACACCGATGACATTAAGGTAATTGTCTGTATCCAGGTGAGTCCAAGATACTTGTATTGGGAATACCTCGCTCTCCCTAATTACTTATATAGGATCAGTACCTATTACAGAAGTTTCATAGGTACACATGTTTTTGCAAAGATATTACTATAAAGATGAGAATACAGTATGTTAAGATAACAACCAAAATCATTGCTAGCAAAGAACAGTAAGACAGACTTAATTTTATACTAAGTATGTATATTGAAGCATAAAACTGTTGCTTAGAGTGACCTAGTGAGGCAATAATCAGAGAACAAACACTTAGTTTGAAGACTCTTATGATAGATAGCGTAGACATCCAACAGTAATTAGTAGTATATTAGTTGGGTATGTTAGTTAATATAAAACAACTCTCGTCTAGTCGGTTACCATTACCAGGTATAAATAGTATAATTTTTAGAATAATCTATGTAAAAAGTGAATACGCCATAATCCTGCATTAGGCCATATATAGTAACGACATTCCATTAACATTTTCAAATAGTAACATCATCGTTTTATCGAAAAAACACATCGAGTAACACTTTCCAATTTTTAAAAGCCAATTAAAAGTATAGTCCTACGTGAATACAAGTATCTACAGTCAGGCTTTTATAAGCCTATTTTGACGGTATTTTTTATGTGCGTTGGCCCCTGGGCCACAGAAACTACGCCTGACGGCTGGGTGGAGAGCGAGGGCTCACCCGTATTTTGACGGGAGTCAAATCCATAGTAAGAGAGACGTCAACAAATAAAACAGGGCCTTATACCGTAGCATGAGCAACTGACACCTGTCAAAATAGGTGTTTAATAGTGATCAGACTGTACCAACTTATAATAGGATCATAATTTCTCGCCTTGTCGGGATGCCGGCTCGGTTCAGGCCCAAAATGTCGATACGAGCATTGATAAAGGACACGGAACTCTAACTGTAAATTTGAACTGATTAAATCTATATTAGGCCGTGGTTTAAGGGAAAAGATTAAAAAAAATAGGATTCGAATCAAATAAAATTTAAACCTACATTGAAATGTTTTCAACATACAATACAATGTTTCATATTTGATATGACTTGCTCTATCTCGAAAACAGTGCAAAACAAAAACACTATTACTTAGAACTTTTTTACGAAATGGTTCGAATGTTTTTGTGAAGTGACAATCAATAATTTTCTTTTTCATAAAAATACGGTTCGCGAATTTAGTTTTTAATTCCAGCCTGTTTTTTAATTATTTAATTTTAAGTTATCTTTACCTTTTTGGTACAAAAAAAGTTTTTTACTAAAGAGATTTCGCTTTTCAGTGATTCGGCGATGTCTTTCTGATTCTGTACCAAAATCCATAACCTAGAACCTTAGCCTGGGTAAGTGACAAGTAAACAAAGCTACTTTTTAAAACGACATTTTGTATGAAAATATTGGCGTCAAATTTTAAATTGTTTAAATTTCTCGTTTTCAAAATTATGAAACACGAAGAATGGTGTTAGAAGTATTTATAGATAATAGTTAAAATTTTTAGTTTTATTACTATTTTTTTTAAGTTTTGCTTATACCTTTTAATTACCCAGTCAAGTACCAAACTGTTATAATGCCATGTTGTCAAAAAGTTTGGAGTTTGGACCACTCGTAAGGCGCGGCGATCCCACGGGACGTCTCCTCATTTACCATCCGGGCAGCGAAGGAGTTATTATCAGCCGTGACTGGATAACACGTTCACTGCGCTTGCGGCTTTGTTTAGAGTAATTGCTTATTAAGAGGCGCTGAGAGCGACCAAAGGGACCGCCATTTTGATCGAAAGATGAAATGGATTGGAAGATTTAATAGATTTATCAGTGTGAAACTGGGCGTCACCAAGTTGTTAATAGTGACTTGTAAAATCTTGTACTGCGCTCGCCAATGCGCCTACCAAGCTTGTCAAGTAGAGTAGTTACTTCCAGGACCTTTTAGACTTGCCGTATACAGGGTGCCTGGAAAATTGACGCATTCCTTTCAAGGGATGAACCAGCTCATGAAACTGAACAACTTTCCCCATGGAACATAGGTCGAAAAATGAAAAAAAAAATTTGGCCCACCCATACAAAATTACCGACCGACTAAGTCAATTTGTATGGGAGGACCTAAATTTTTTTTCATATTTCGACCTATGTTCTATGGGGAAAGTTGTTCAGTTTCATGAGCTGGTTCATCCCTTGAAAGGAATGCATCAATTTTCCAGTCACCCTGTGTAACCAATCTCTTCTTCATCATTAGGTATGACTATTATGGCAAAGATTGGCCATAGATGCTCTGCCTTCCTTTTAAACCCAGGGTCTTCTGTCTAATTATAATACATAGTGCTGTGTGATGCCGGCTTAGAATAGCATCACCCCATTTCTTTCCCGTGGGTGTCGTAAGAGGCGACTGAGGGACTCGAGGGTTTTAAGTGTATTGCAATTTTAGGCGACAGGCTGACAACCTGTCACTATAGTGATATACGACTTATCTGCAACGACCCTCAAATGTTGTCAGACGTGGCGATAACGACCGTAATTTTGCGATCGTTATCGCTCTGCCTACCCCGCAAGGGATAAAGGTGTGATATGTGTGTGTGTATGCATCACATTATCATATGACACAACATTATCATACAACCTAATAAAGATAATAAATAACATTAGATTATAATTCAGAGGGACTAAAACCAGCGGATGTTATGGTGGCTGCATTTTAGTGACCACTTCGCACTTCGTCCTTACGAAATTCGCATTCATAATCATGCGCGTAGTGTGACTGTGAGTTTGGTGGATTTTAGGATCACCTGTTATTGTTAAAAGCCTGATCTGAAGTGCTTACAATAGCTGCAAGAGTAACCTACAACCTTCCTATATACATATTTAAATTTTTGGCTGACAACAAAGATCTTGTATATTTTTATACTGTATAGTGTAAGGCCCGAAAGGGGAAGACCCATGTCCAACAATGGAAGGTGACAGGTTGATAAAGTAGTGACAAAAATGAGGTAAATATTAATTTTGTACATAACTTAAAAATAAAAATATTTTATCATTTAGCGCCAGAGCATCTGCAATGCCGTTAAAAGTTCGTCGTGTACCGTAGACATCTCTTTTATTCAGAACATTTGCTTAAAGTATGGTTACCCTACATGCAGGATGACTACTGATTTGCAATGTTGCATGCCTAGTTTGGGATAGGTCTAAACTAGACTCCTTGGTACCTAAGTCAGAATAGGAATAGATTTTAGATGGTCTTCTAATGATTTTGGACAGCATATGAAATTATAATGGGCATGATGTCTGGCAGGTCATATATGAGCTACTTTTAAAAACAATATTTTGTACGAGAATACGAAGAGATGACGTCATGTCCCTGTAATTTGGATGGTGTCAAATGAAATACTTACCTTTATATTTTTTCTGTTTATGAATTCAAACTATGAATATTTCGAAAAACTATAAATGGAGTATGCAGTATTTTTGGACAATAGTTCTAAGCGTACACATTTTGTATTTTATTAATGTCCCAGTCATCTAGCGAATTGTAATATTATGGCTATTTTTTATTCATTTTTTTATGATGGTTGTTTTCATACATCGTAAGGGTAAAATCTTTGAAATAAACGCAATATTTATTTCAGTATTATACAATGAAAAGGCTGAAACATTCGATCGCTTCCTCTTTTTTCAAAGAGTCCTTTTGTGTTATTTTGGGTGAACCGAACCACATGTCCTGAACTCCTGACTGTTCGTAGGGTTGCCAGTGGACTAAATAAAGTAAGTACAACAGAACAGCTCATTCAAGTTTTTAATTATTAACATGGTAAGTCAATTCCATCACCCCATTTTTTCTCCGGGTGTCGGAAGAAACGACTTAGGGACTCGAGAGTTTCCTGAACTCTCTTAACTTTTTCCTTGTTTCCTGAACTTAAATCAAAACAAAAAACACATACCATAATATAAACAAAGGCGGCTTATTATAAGTAAGTATGAATGCTATTATTATTATTGTATTCGCTGCCTAGATACGGATTATGCCTGCCTTTTCCAGATTTTCCAGCAGTTTGTCTTCAAGTTGGGGCAACCCTGAGACCCTCTCTGCAATTGACTGACGCATTGACTGACGGTCGCTCTGGTGCGTTACACGCGGCATCGGATTTCCATCCTGCGGAACTTCTGCGGCCCTGGTAGCCGCTGTCAAGTTCAGCCAATTTGTAAACGCCGTCAATGAGTCATTAATGGCTTTTTTAATAAACTACTCGGTACAAATATTCTTTTTTTTCATGTGGGACACTGATGTGGGATGCCATGGGATGCAAAAATATCGCAGTGGTCTGTCAGGTAAATACTAGAAACGTCCCTCTCCATACTAAAACCGCTCAATCGCTGTCATCGCAGCGCTATCGCAGTGTCGTCCATCGAGTGCGGTTTTAGTATGGGAGTGGCGTTTCTAGTATGGATCTGACAGACCGCTGCGATATTTTTGCGCTCCGTCGTGCGTCAAGTGTGCGATCCGCCATCGCTGTACTTTGATAATATTGAGTACGGTAACTTTACAAAAGTCTTTCACAAGAAAGTTACGCACATATACATATCTATCTTAGTACGGGTACCATGGTTCTCATAAACCCTAACTAACATGACTAAACATAAGTTTTTCAGAAAGTTTCTATAAAATGCATAAACGCATCATAGAAAACGGTTTCGTCCGAAAGTTTCCAAGCTTTTGAGCACTAAGCGACTCTCACGACTCAATTAAAAAGACTATCAACAAAGAGCAATAAATTTCCATCAGTTGATGCAGCCGCATGCCATCAAACGACAGCGAAACATTAAAATTGTAATAAAACAATATCTACACACACACATACACAAATCACGCCTATATCCCTGACGGGGTAGGCAAACCGTTAACGACCATAAAATTGTGATCATTACCGCCACGTCTAACAAATTAATGTTTGAGGGTCATTTCAGATAAGTAGTGTATCACTATAGTGACAGGTTGTCAGCCTGTCGCCTAACATTGTAATACATACCCTCGAGTCCCTTAGTCAACTTCTACGACACCCTACAGGAAAGAAATGGGGTGATGCCATTCTAAGCCGGCATCACACGGCAATATCTACAGACTCGAGATAATCATCAGTTGTAATAAATAATACTAGATTTTTGTCCTTACAACCTTAAAAGTATTTATTCCCGTGATCTATCCTAAGTATCTGGTTGGCCGAGCATTGTTGGCTTTTTCTGCCGTTCACAGTGATTTTTAACCTACTTTTAAAAAAAGGAGGTTCTCCAGTTTGACCTGTATGTATGTATGTTTACCCGCGATTATCTCGCGCTTGGATAAACCGATTTTGATGCGGTTTCCAGAAAAGTATTTGTCAGACTTAGGAGAAGGTTTTTGACATATTAACCGACAAAAAAGGAGGTTCGCAGTTTTATACGTCCTTCGAAGCCGGTTCTCTTTTTAAAAAAGGTGTTGGAAATAATAGCCTAGCGAGATCGATTTATCGCACCCGACTTCTATATGCAAATTTTCATAAAAATCGTTGGAGCCAACAAACTCCAATAAAGGTATTACAGATATTAGATACCTATTATTCGACTGACAAGAAATATACCTAAGTAAGTACAAAATAAGGTAAAAAATACAAGACATATCAACTTTCCCTTTTATCTAACTACTTAGTGTGACAAGTGCAACTTGTCGAGTAGCTTAGCTGATTACTCAGTGACAGTTGTAATAAGCATAATGACTGACTGGCAAGTCAAATCAGCTACTTATTTATAAGACGATCTTTTTTATGAAAATACATAGATATGACGTCATATCTCAGTATCTTGGATGGCGTCAATACACTTCTGTCCATTAATTAAAACTTTGAATATTTCGAAAAACAATGGAGTCTGTTGTATTTTTGGACATAGTACAACTTTTGTACTTTATTTTTTTATTAATGACCCAGACATCTAGCGAATTACGTGAGTCTGCCTGAACGTCAGATAATGCGATTTGCTCTCTTTTTCCGTGTGGGACCAACGACCCGATGAACCCTAGTGTCAGAATTTTTCAACCGCCTTCTACAAGTAGTAGGCTTCTGACATGGTTGTGAAACGACCGCTGCCTAAGTAATCATGGACAGCAACCAAGACCTACGGCTAAACGCGCCATCCGAAATACGGAACCATCTTACGGACAATCGGGTGGATCAGCGCGCGATGTCCTAACCAGACTGGGAACAAATTCACAAAGTGATAAATATAAACTTCGTGATTTGCTGAAGCAGTAAAAGAGGGGGTTCTGGTTCAATGATGGGCATTTCAGGTCGTTACCCTTTGTGTTTTAAGAAATCTCGACATTTGGATGGATTTATTAGTTTAAAACCACATGCTTAATTCTTTTAAACCTACCTCGTAATTTCACGAGCAGAATTTCGAATTTTTTATTCTAATATCAAAGATTTTCCTCATAATATGCCGACAACTTTTGTTTGCAGGTGTGTATTGTTTTATCTACATTTAAAGCTTCGGTCTCGAATTTTGCGGGCAGTGGTAGCGGCACAACAGGATTTTTTGCATACATTTAAATGTACCGGTTCTCGTAAACAGCGGCGCGGAAGCGGGCAACGAGCGGTGCACTCCCTAGAAAAAGGCCGTCGCCCCGCTGCCCGCAAAACTCGAGACCGGGGCCTAAGACTATGCCTATCTATTAAGGCAAGGCTTCCTATCTATCAACACCAGCGCAAGTAAGTATTGCGTTGCAAATAGAAATGCAATCGCCACCCACTTTTTGTAATAATAATTAATCATATAATTGCGAGATCTAATACACGACGAGTGAATAAATTATAATTGGGCGGGAATCACGCTTGCTGCAGTCCGTCAGTCGCTGCGCATTTCAAGCGCATGCGTAACACATGCGTCTGTCAGTTAGTAAGAAAATTTTGAATTGCCCATTCAAAAAACACATTGACGCATGACCTTGCGTTGTGCGATGCGTCTAAACAACGTGAGCTTATGCGTTGCTCATGCGTCAACGTCCGTCCGTTAGTCGACGAATAAATTAAGGCCCACACCATTACCCTACCGCGATGACATCATTAAGTGTGACAAGTCATAATATTGTAAGCTAATAATAGTAAGTACCGTATCATAAATTTCATCGAACGATTATACGTGTGCTTTGAATACTAAGTACGCTTGCACTGTCGACATGTAAAAAGCAGATTATGGGATTATTGTGTTATTTATGCTTTACTTGTATTAAGCAACAAACTATTCTGAAAGTGATCAATAAATACATATATTCGGCATTGTGCAATAGCGACGAGCGCGCGGTCTCCACGTGGTGCAAAAATTTAACTATCGAGTTTTTTGTACACATAATTTTGCGCAACACAGCCCCTAGTCGTCAGACTAGGATGGATCACTGTGTTGTGGACTCTCCTTCGACGTTGTGCCACAAACTTTACATCACTTTGACCAACCTTACCGAGAATTGACTATTTTGACATTGGCAAAATAAGTCTCGACGCAAGAGATGTGACGCCACAATAAAAAAAAATCTAAGCATGAATCTACTAAGCATACTTTTGAAAATGATAGATCAAATAGGTATGACTCGACTAGAGTAGCTCTACTGGAAGGGCTGACCAGAGTTTAATGGAAAATTAAAACAACTCATCTCATCATTATCAATCTGCACAACCTGAAGCTTTTTCGCGCCATTTCTACTATTGGTCGTTGGAGGACTCGGTGTCCCACACGAACAAGAGAAATACAATTTATGTTTTATTAGGTATTTCTGTTGACAACATTACATGCACATTATGAAGACTAGGCTGTATGGTCTTAAGACCTTTGCCTGTCCAATGGGAAAAAATATATAGAAATGTCATTTTGTCTCTGTGATGACTACTGAACTGACCGGCGCCGAATTGTCTGCCAAAAGCTTGGACATCTTTTGGTTCAAAATCATTGGTTCAAAGTATTTGAAGACAGTACCGCTGTCTTTCAACTCTCTGTTGTTGAGAATTTTAATAAGCATGACTAAGATGTAAGTAAATATTAAATTCTATGAGAAAACGCTATGTTGACAGGCTAGTAGACCCATTTTCGAAAATTATTTGTTTGAAATCAACATAATTATAATTAGGTAGACGCGTGTTTGCTTAGGTACACAAATTAAGGTATTTGTGGGCTGACTTATATCGTAAGTAGAAGATTGACGACACTGTATTGAAAATTGCATACTATTTATACATTCACATACACACGCTGGTGTTATTTCTATTAAACTCCATTGTCATAATTGCCGTGTGATGCCGGCATTAAAATAGCATCACCCCACATCCTTCCCGCGGGTGTTGTAAGAGGCGACTTAGGGACTCGAGAGTATTGGTGTATTACATTTTTTAGGCGACAGGCTGACAACCTGTCACTATAGTAATACTCATGTTTTCTGAAACAACCTTGGAAAACAATCCTCAAAAATGTCAGACGTGGCGATAGTGGCTGTATTCTTACGACCACTATCGCTCTGCCTACCCCGCAAGGGATAAAGGCGTGATATATGTATGTATGTATGTCATAATTTTGGAGCACCATTAATACTTGTACCTATATACCTAACTACTTCTACAGCCGCAACAGTCCAACTGGACATAGGCCTCCCAGAGAGGGGGGTTAATACACACCTCGCCTTCCATGCGGATTGGCGAGCGCAGAGCAAGGCTGTGTCAACATTCACAGGGAACGCTGCTGCCCACCTATTGGATTCACCTATTAGTCGCCTTTTACGACACCCACGGCAATAAGGTGATGCTATTCTAGGCCGGCACCATACGGTTCGTATAATTATGTGCAAAATTAGTAAGCTCATGAACACAGGTAATTTCACGTGGGATCTTCAAAGAACTCTCGTAGTTAAAAATAACTGTCTAAAGTAAACACAAGGTTTGCGAACTCTAGTGAACATTGTGCAGAAATTATACAAATTTGCGTAGAGCGGGCTCAGGATTTTCTTCTTCAAGATTCAAACTCGCAAATGTCAAAGTCAAACTTCTCTACTCTCAAAACTTCTTCTAGAGTCAAAAGTCAAACTCTTGTCGGTAGAGTAACTTCCAATCTACCCTTTTCCTACTAATACTTTGACCTCTCAATACGACAAGACATTGACTTTTTCTTTATCTGGATAAATCATCTAGGTCTAACTTTGCCTCTCTTTCTCTGGACTTTGGTCTGAAATTAACTGAAATTCAGGTTTCAGGTTACTAATGTGACAGAGTCACACACAGTGCAGAAGAATGCACACCATGGATGCACACTCTTCCATAGATAATTTGAAAATAAATAGACACAACCACGGGACACAACTGTAGTACTCGTAGTAATCGTAAATAACTATAACACTTCTAAAGTATTAAATTTAAACCTGAACACGAGATTTTTACGCAGATAAAAATGCTTCTAATAACAAACAATTAAACTCACATAAATGTACAAAGGCACGAGTAAATTATGTGCGAAATAATAAAACGCATGAGAATCTCCTGGATAGTTTAAACAACGAAAAACATTACGTTTTTTAATAACTTTACCAAAGATATTGTCTAAATATTTAGAGAAGACGATGACCGCATAGTCAGTCGTCATTTGGGAGCGATGACCTAGGCTTCCTAGCATTGTAAGGCGTCTAGCGTAGGCGGGTACAGACAGGCAGACAGACGAATTTGGACATCGTTTGGAACACTATTGATAAAACTTAGGCAAACAAAAAAAAAAGTAGGAAAGTAGGATGAAGTTAACAATCAAGAAAAAAGACGCTCAATTCGTAGAATATCTAGATTTGTTTGAAAGTTTCCGAATTTATTACGTTTGGGTCGTTCTTTGTGTGTAGGACACCGTTTGGTGAATCGATTGCTTAATACATAGTTTTGCGTTAAACAGCGCTCTGCCTGCCCCACAAGGGATAAAGACGCAATATGTGACGCAATATGCTTGTAAACATTATAAAGGCTAATTACGAAAAGATGTTACTCTATTGTAAGTAGAGTCGTATTTGCTTTTTTATTTGGATCAAGTCGCAATTTGTGTAAGATTATTAACATTTGTCTTAGTTTAATTAAAGAAACTATGACAAAGTTGTTTATTAGCCTATGAAAAACTATACTTAACACATTGTATGAATATTAATTAGAATAATCAAACATTTATTGTTTCATTAATTTTTAGGTCGTGAACCAAATTAATCTGAACAATAGACTGCCAAACTTTTGACACTAATCACAAGACAATAATAATTAATTATATTATAAATTGTTTAATCGATACAAAACAATTGAAGACAGAAAATATTATAATATGTCAACCATATGTCGCTCGTAGACTCATAGATGTACTATATACGGGGTGTAAGGGACGGTGTAACGAAAACTTTGCAGGCGTAATCAGACCATGAAACTGAAAAACTTTTTCTATGGGGGCTATGTTGGGAAACAAAAATTTTTTTGGTGTTCCCATGCAAAGTCACTCAGCTGATCGGGAATAGTTTTGTATGGAAGGTCGAATTTTTTTTCTTGTTTACCAACATAGCCCCCATAAACAAAGTTATTCAATTTCATGTTCTGAACACGCCTACAAAGTTTTTGTTACACCGTCCCTTACACCCGGTATAACTCTTCTATACATTTCAAGTATCTATCAACCAACTTCTTCTCAATAAATAATGCTCTTTAATAAAAATACAGTTTTGCCTTAACAAGACGAATCTAGATTTACGGCTACCAAATGGAAGATGAGGTCATATTTTTAGTGCAGCAATGTTGAAAACTAGGTCTTAAAAGTTAAGAGAATGCTAAACTTTATAGGTTAACTAAATTACTTCGTTTAGATCGCTGACAGACGAAGTGGGTGGTCAAAAAGCGTGAAACAACAACAGCATTATGTTATTTGTATATATTATGGGGTAAAAATTCCTAGAGTTATTGAATATTGCATAAAAGGCTCAAGAGCTAAATTCCTGAAAATTTCGTTTTCGGTCGCGTGCACCAAAATGCAAAAGGACTGGTCTAACCACACGTAAGTAAAAAGTAAATTCTTTTACTTGATGCTTTTATGGTCAAAAATATGTGTGAATTGTTGAGGGTATATGGGAATCGACAAGTAGAACGCGAGATACAATCATAATAAATAAGAATGGTTATTTGATTTGATTTTGACGGTGTATTATTCAATTCAGAATCAATTGTAATATATTACTTAGTTTTAAGAATTTTATCATACTCAACGTTTGAGGACAACGACCTTATTAAGTTCAAATAAAGCTCAAATAAATTGATTTATGCCTTTCTTAGAAGAAGCTCGTAAACTGCTCTAATAAGCGGCTCCTAAGAACTTAATTGGTGGTCAGATGTTTCGGCAATGTTTGGATACTTACGCGTTTTTAGACTTTTTAGTCGCCGCCGTGGGATTTATTAGTAACGGTAGCGCAACATTTCAAATATTTTTCTTTGTTAGTAGTGCGTTTGAAAATGGAATAGTCCTAATTTTTAAAATTGATTTAGGTATCTTCTTTGTGTCGAAATCGAAATACACGAACGGATAGTCAGTATTATATATATAGAACGTATATTTTCGGGCAAAGAGGCATAGGATATCCCACGAGTTCAATCTAGTAATTATAACGACTGAACTACGAGTACATACACGAAGTGACTTGCAATGCAATATGAAAATCATGACAGTGTTGGCATGAAAGCTTTTATGAGATTGTTTACGAACGCGAGTTCCCGTAGCAGAGTTAACAGTAGATTTGAAGCCATATTTGTATCTCAAAATAGTGTCGTCAACATAGATACCTATTTTAGAATATCTATGGCCGTCAACGTTCAGTTTAGCTGTAGTTAGGAGCTCGGTCACGGGTGGACAAGTGTAGACAAAATAGCAGCACTAATTAATCTGAAATGGTCGCCATCTTGGGATGATCGGGCGACGAACCCACAACTATATCTACTACTATAAGGTATAATATGTATAATGGGAATCGACTTATGCCGTACCATCTAATGTTCAATTAGGTACTGTAGGAATCGAGTTTGCTTATTGAAAATGTAAAGTTATCAGAGTTTAGGGTACTTGAAGCGATAATTGAATACTAAAGCTAAAGTTGCAGGTTCAAATCCTGCCTGCGGAAGAAAATTTTGCAAGTTTTTACAAAAAATTGTGTACCTACTTACCTAAAGAACACGGAATTTTCAGAAATCTCTTCAATAATTTATGATTTACCAAGAAGTGCAGTGGTCACACATCACAATGGTACCAGGGAATCATGTTTATGAACATATTTACGAGCGATAAATCTGATTGTGGATTGAGAAATATCGCACAAGTTTTATCGTATGGGACCCAATGGGACAGACGTGACGGAGTTCTATTTACGACTACTTACTACACGATTAGGCTTTTATTGCTCTATTTCATACCAAGACAAAACTGTTTATGCTTCATTAGGGTCACATTAAATTCACCTCCATAAACTTCAGCTACGCAATTTCAGATATTTCAAATCAATTTTTCAATTTCAATTTAGTCGGTTTTGAAAGACTTCCTAGGTTTACACAATTTTACAAAATTGTAAAATATGTTTTTAGTATTTTCATTATGCTGTAATTACTCACTAAAATGCTAAAATAATTATCTTCCTTTTGTTTAACTAGCTTAGATTCAATTTAAAACTTGGAACTAATAAGAAAAAAATGTACACAGAAATTCTCTCCATCCTTTTTAATCCTAGCGTTCGCACGGGAAAGAGCGTCGTGTCCTGACGATCGCATAAAATGAAGCCTGGAGTCCTTACAATAAGGGTTAAAATTGTCTGCAGCTCCCCCTAAGGCACTCAATCTATCAGGTGAGGCAGGCATGCCAAGGTCACGGGTAGGGTCATCACTGGAGTCCACGTGAGAGCCCTGTCACCTGTTATTTGGGAGCGTACCTGTGGCAAACTGCCAGGCTAGTACCAGGGTAGCAGCGGTTTGTAGGAGGTGGCGACAGTTCAACACACCTGGCGCATGCGTCCCACCTGGGCTACCTGTCTCGTGCGTTCTTTAAACCAGTTTACAAAGAGCTAGAGTGACTCGCTGCAAAGCGGATTGTAAAGCTCTTCATAAACTGGCGAAAGGATACCTGCTCCAATTTATCTTGAGCTTCGGCATTCCAGTCTTGTCGTAACAATCGTTTGCAACAGGGGTGTAGTGAGGGTTCTCTTTAATCTAGTCAGGCTGTACCTGACGCATGCGTTCTCAGCTGTACCTGTTCGCTAGACGCGTGCCGTCTCATTTTGTAGCACGCGTCCGAGCTGCCCGGGGGTTTCAAAGGCTGTTTTTATGGGGCTCGTGTTGAATACGACTGCCTAATTTATGTTTCATTGGTAACCTGTTTTCGACTTACTGAGTTTTGAAAGTAGTGAAACAAATGATGCATTTTATAAAGCGATTATTAATGAAAATTTGAGGCATTTTCGCGCCCAGTTATTCGCATAAAATTATCATATTAAAGCACGTGAAATACTATATCTTCTGCCATTAAGGATAAATCTTCCGCCATCATAAACAAGCTGCGTTTATCAATTACCTGCACTTTTTCGGGGTCGGCAACCTGTAACCGGCGCCATATTTCAGACCTCGAGGTAATTACGGGTTACGCCTTGCGATTACACCTGACTCAGGGTTATGCGATCCTTGTACAAGGAAAGTTTACTCCAAGAGGTTTCGAAAGAGTAAATAACCCTTTGCGGAAGAAAACAAAACGAGTTGACGAAAGTTTTATAAAGTTTAGGTTCAATAAAGATAACATAATTAATTACATATTATTAAATTATGTATTCTAACAAAAAGAAGTATTATTTATAAAAATGTAAAAATGCCACAAAATTTCTATCATAATCACATCTATTTGGTTATTCCTAATTTCCTACCTATTTTATCAAATCAGCTGTCAAGTTCTGCCTTTAAACTTTGGATAAAGAACGAGTACAAAAGGACCTTGACGCGATAGATTAAGAACTCAATTCTAGAGATACCGCTTTATTATTTTTTGGGGTATGTAAGGTTCTTTTTACGGTTACATTTCAGACTGGATTTCCTCTATGGATAAGCCTAGCAAAGGATTAGGGCCTCAATTTACCACACCACTTTCAAGTAAGTTTAATGACTATGCTTACCAACTAAACGTCATCCTGCTGTATTTACAAAAAAGCTATGATAGCAAGGAGTTTAATTTTGCAAAATGATGCCTGTAATATGCGCCAGGCATTAAATTATAGGCAAAAGCTAGTCTTATTTTACTTTTAGATCTTAAACTAAAACGAAAAGAATTTTAAAAATATTGCAGACGACAGGCAGTTCAATTTTAATGAGAAATACCATAGTAAAATGTTGCATTAAATATACAATATGTACATGAGGCGTTCCGAAAAATTAAGAATAGTATCGAATCGACTATAAGATCGTGACTTATATTTGAATGAGGCAGTTTCGTATAGAGTTCAGGCTATCAGAAGCTTCTACCTACATAAACTAAACCTGTCATTTCAAATTGCGTTACAATTTGCACTGAATATGTAGACCGTAATAAAGTTCCTGTTATACAGCCTTGCCAGCAATTTATAGACCAAGAGATTATTTCTTGATTAAGGGTGTACGAAGAAAAATGTATGGTTTCATTTGCTTAATAATATGACGGAAGGATGAAAGTGACTATTAGCTCCGGAAAAATAAATAGTAAAGATCTTATACAAACACGATCACTCTTATTTAGAATCAGCACCTGCTAATCTTTTAAAGGTATATTGAAACATCCTAATTCAGATATCAAAATATGAACTGGTCTGAAATGTAACCTTTTTGCAATAGGCATCTTACCGATTGTCTTATTTTCATTGACATCGTAATCGGTTTCAAGCCCATCGTGACGCAATTTCTTCAGACAAAATCGATCGGCTTTTCTCCTCGGTATTGGCATAAAAGTTTGACAAAAACGCTCTGGTTAACTATTATTAGCCTATCATACAAAAAATAAAGGAAACTACACTAGGTTCAGTATTCAGTACTTAGGTATTCATTTTCGTAGGTACGTAATACCTAAACGTAAGATGCTTCTTAAAACTTTATATCTCGTAAATAACGATACTACATTTAGCCTTATTCAAGAACCTTAAAACCATTACACAAAACTCATTACATTTGTAACCGTGTAGATGTAGATAAAGCAAACTATTTTAAGAACCTAACTATTTTAGCATCAGGACGTGACAGGACGAAAGAGGATGCCCTTCTTAGGGCCGGATTAAAATAACCGGTCTGATCCTCCCTTTCTTACATCTGATTATAAAGCACTCGAAGGATCGAATTACACTTGTAAGTATTGTTCATGCGAATGAGGGATTAATTTTAATAAGCTTATGAGAGTGGATACAGAATGGTTGAAGATTCAACTTAGCAAAAAAGAAATACAAAATGTTAAATGTACTGTAGAGTTAAAGCTGAGATAGAGGCATATAGGTATATCAAAGCGACTGCTTTGATATTGCGAATGAGACTTCATTGGACAAAGGAAAGTAGCTATGATGAACAGTGAAGGACATAAAATTAAAGGGCTGCACAAGATAGGTAAGTACCAGATATTGATTAGATAGTATATTAAATTTGGCAAGCAATGAGCTCTTAAATATAAGAAGAACATTAAATTTGCAAAAATTAAATGGTGGTTTTGTACGAAAATATAAGTTTGAATTTACCGCAGTTAGATTTTCTTTTTTTAAATTAATGCTGGTTTATATAATCATGTAGATACAGATACCAATGGCATTCAACCCTTATCCTTACTTAGGGCGATGTTATCAATGACGTGTAGATGCGACAGATATAAATTCCTCGGCAACTAAAGGTGGACTATTACAAAGTTAAGTCTATGTTTAACTCTTAAAAAACATTCTTATTTATTTAGGCTCGGATTGTCTTTCTTTTGATATATTATAGTTCTCTTATTCTTTATTTTATTAGGTTTAGTAGGTTATGTTCTATTATTCTATTATAGTCTGTTTCTCTAGATTTGGCGCACATTGCACATCCCTTTAAAGATGTCAAAATTAATCGTGAAAAGTTTTATCTAAGAATAGGTACTAGATACAACTTTTTGTGTCAAAATTTATAAGTTAGGTTAAATTATGATGAAACGATGAAACATGTGATGGGTACCTCAATTGAGTGTAATACGGGATTTCGACTGATTTACTTTTACTTTTACCTATGGGTAATAATAATATTTCTGTCATAAAACTTTTTGAAATCATTTCTGTTTTTTTTGTAACTTATTACTTTAAAATATGTTCGCACTAAATTATGCAGCTTAAAAAAGCTTTGTTATCCACTTGCACAGATAATTCAGCTACGAACGGAAGCCATCCTGTTGTCAACCTGTCACCTGTTATTCGAGAGGACAAAAACCCTTCAGATCTTTTTATACCTCGCTCCTTGCAGGGGCTTCTGAGAAGGAAGTGCTACTACATAAAAAAATATAAATAAATATACATTGACTTATGCGGCTACTACACTGCCGACAGGGCCGGATTCGATGTGCTACGCTGCGGTTATTATTTGGGTGTAATTGTAGTAAACTCGAGGAACCAGCAATGTATGACGAGTTTAGTCCTGTGGGTAAGATACCGTAATACCGGTTTTATCCCAAGATGCAACCCCTTTACTTTCGCCTTGGTGACAAACGAGTTTCGTGAAGTGTGAATAAGTGTTAGACAAATATGGATTATGATTTGATTATCGTCTTTTATTGATGTGGAGGTCAGTATAAAATATAAATAATACGGACAGTCTTATGAGGGGTTACAAACTCAATTATAGTTCTTTCTCTTAGCAAAGCAAGATTATCAGTTGAAAGCGAGCACACGCTTGCCAAAGTCTAAAATAGTCAAATACGGGATTCGTCAAATTAAAGAGTTCTCCAGTAGAGAGTGTTCTAAAATCTAAACCGGTCAAATACGCACACAGGGCAAAACCATTTAGCTAACTTGTAGTTCTAAGGTTCCTCCTTCAGGACTAAAATAGACCGTACATTAGTTTAGTTCTGTCGGCGAAATTGCACGGTGATTATTCAGACAAACAGACAGACGGACAATTAGGTACGGTTCTTTAGCAAACATTACGACCGCGGCTCTGTTTGATATTTTTTTGCTGCTTATAGGAACTGAACTTAGATTTTTTGTTGGTATTTGCAGATATCATGGTAAGCAAATTTCGAGGAAGTAATTAACCATTAGGTACTTCACTTACTTTATAGTTTCATAAATATTAGTAGCACAATATCTTGCACATTTAGGTAAGCAATCATAATTTACCGGTTATTTTTAAGTACTTGTCAGACGTGGTGATAACGACCGTAATTTTACGATCGTCAACGCTCTACCTTGCGGGGTAGTAAGGTAAAAGGCGTGATTTATGTATGTATGTATTTTTAAGTTACACCCACGGTTATAAACCGGATGATGATTCTAATTCTAAGCCGTTATCATGTGACCTAATTCCCTTAAAACCTAACTTTTTTTGATAAGCCACAGTATTACGCAACCCGTCCCTGACCGGCGGGCCTGGCCGGCGGGCGACGCACGCGCAGGACACGCGTGGGCGGCGGAAGAGTTATCTCGTCCGCTCGTATCAACACTAGACTGTGGTGTACTTTTAAAGGGTGTTAAATGGTAGGTTCTATGCAGTGGCCAGCAGGTACTATCAAAGATCTCTCCCATCGCAGCCTAATAGGCTAAAACTAGTCAGCAGTGATGGGCTAGACAAAGGTTTCATCGAATACGAATTCTGAATATTTGGTCAAAAGACTACCGGACCGAATTTTCGGCCATATAAATTGGTAGGAATAAAACAGGTTCGATTCATTACCTACTTGTATAAACAATCTCTAAGTAACAAAATAAAGTTATCACGCAAGTACAGAAGTTGATAATGTTAATGGTAAAACGGGCTATTTTCCGAAACTTAACGTTTACTTGCGCCTATTTTGCGTGAGTTTCGTGAGAGCACAGAATTTGCTTGCTTATTGCCGTGTGACGCCAGCTTAGAATAGCATCATCCCAATTTCTTTCTCATAGGTGTCGTAAGAGGCGACTAAGAGACCCGAGGGTTTCATGTGTAGTGACAACATGTCACTATAGTAAAACACGAATTACTGAAACGGCCCTCAAACGTTTATCAGACGTGGCGATATTGCCGTATGCTCTACCTAGCCCGCAAGGGATAAAGGCGTGATATATGTATGAATGTATGTTGCTTGCTTAAGGATATTGGATAGGCCAATAAAAGTTCCATACAAAAGCGTAGATTTGAGCTCCTTCTAATAAAAATTCCCAGCTACCAAAATACCGGGGCACCATAGATTCAAAGATGGCCGCACACGAAGCAAGGATTACCATGATTTACAGACTTAATCCCGGGACACGTCCGAAGATAGCCCATGTCGGTTTACCTGAAAGAAGAGACGATTTGTTAGAATATTACGGTAATTTCATATTTATTTTTGATCGTTTTATGGTAACAAATTGTTATTGTTTGTGAATTTATGAATATTGTGGTATTCGATTGAATAGAATTATGAATATTATTTCGTAATTAATACTTAAATAATCTGAATATTGCCTACCAATAATTTTGATTCAGTCACAATGACTTGTATAATTTACGAAGAATCACAATCTACAACTTCAATTTAGTTTCTTATTTGTAAGAATATGCATTTAGCTTGAATCGATGGCCAAAAGCAAAGACCGAAAAAGTTGGTAGCACTTTAAAAATGTCACAACTAATGTGACAACTTTACGAGCAAACACATTTTCCAAAGCTTTCATTCAACAAGCAAATAATCAACCAACTGGAAAGAGTTTCCCAAAAACGGTAAAAGTTAAAAAGCGGACCGGTTTTACAGTCAACCACAAAGAAACTGGACCCCTTCCGCTAACTAAGCCAATAAGTGATAAAGGTCTAGTTTTTCTGGTTAGACCGTATGACCTTGGGCAAACACTGGCCATTGCGGCGGGTTGGCCAAACATGGGCCAAGCTGGCCAAACATCTGGTTGCAGTTCGCGACAAGTGCACGCAAACATCAACGGACCGCTAGAGCCCTTTGCACGACCTTCGAGCTTCAAAAGTAGGGAGACGGCTTGTGCATACAAGGTGTATTTTTCAACTAAGTAATTTATTTCTAACTAACTCTTGTTTATTAGATGTATTTCAATATTTTGTGTCTGTGGTGATACAAAAAATATATATACATACATATATATATATATAATATATATATATATATATATATATATATATATATATATATAACGCCTTTATCCCTTGCGGGCAGAGCGTTAATACTTACAAAAAATATGTAAGTAGTTTACTTAATGAATAATTTCTGTATAATTTTTTAGTCATGACTTTAATGTGTGAATTTAATTCATTTTTTACGTTGAATAAATAAAATACAGTTTCAATTTTTATTTTTATTTTACAATTACAATTTACAGTACAATTTTATGCATTGCGTGTAATTAATAGTGTTTGGTCTTATTATTATTATCCTAGCATGAAAGTTGGAGAGGTGTACCAAAGTTAACCGCCTGTATAGGAAGTTGACGAAAGTAAGACAGTGTAACTCTGACCTTGGTCTTGACCCGACAATGACAATACAAAAAGGTCACGAGGTGCTTGAGTATCTTGAGTACACACTTTGGTCAAGAACATAGTGCTGCCTTATAAGGAACTCTACATTTGCAATTATGTATTTCAAAAACAATACTTTCTTGTTGTGACTTTATTAAAGTAAACACAAAACCTAAAAATACGTAGCAAATTCTACGTCGTAGCAAGGACTACATAAAAATAATTTATGTTTACTCGAAAGAATAATAATAATCTCAAATAATATGGAAAGATGCAATTCCCTCTCCATACACGCTTAGCCCGCGCTGTTTCACGAAGCTCATGAAAAATCAATAAGAGGCTGCGACGAGACGCTTGACCGCACCAACGCACGCTGTTCGCTTAGATTCCGCATTATCATTGAATACATACATACAAACATCGGACATCTCCAGCGGCCCTGTTAACATTTCCCAAGCAAGATTCCACCGACACATTGTATGCAAGTCACTGGCTTATTCAATTATCTGATTATGATGGTGATGCAGCAATAACATACGGAAATATTCCCATTTGACTAGCTCAATGTCGCTTAGAGATGTCATTTAAACGATAATGTTCTACCTAAATAAAATCAGCTACAAAAATATCTCTATCATACACACTGAACTGGACTCTACACCGGCATACGAGTCCCAATGATCCCGCATGTTAGACAGAGAGGCAGAGACCTCCCTATTCCTATTCCCTTCCCTCCTAAGCGTGAGAAAATACATACGTTTCGAGTTAGAAATTCATATGTATAGCAACAATATTCAATAAAAGATGACATGAGTATTAGAAACCTACATTAGCTTCATACGTGCATGTGTGTTAGAAAAAAAACCAGCGTTTGCTTAGCAAATTCTAATCTCTACACATACTCATGTACCAGGCGGGCAGGAGTTTGCAGGAAGTCTGCTCACGTATGGCTCCGTGTGAGACATATAACACGCGCCATAGCCACACACGCATCGCATATCGAAGGGGTTGCTGCCCTGGGTCGCTACCTTGCCCCCTAAATTTCACACATCTACAGCCCGAATGCCACCCTCTCTAAGTAGGAGCGAAAGAGAAGCCGAACAGCGGCATACGGCTGGCGTTAGACAGAGTTAGATAGGAGACGCGGATTGCGGGCACATTAAGGCAAGTTCAGAGTCTGCGCATTCTTGAGGAGGCTTCAAGGGTGAGTGGACCACCACTGCCGAAGTCTGGAAGCCTGTTAGTTGTTTTCCATTTTAGGACAAAACTCGATAAAAAAGGGCGCTTGGAACTCGTTGCCCGGGGACTGAGGGATTAGCTAATCATGCGTAAGGGTTGAAGGGTGCGTAGACGGTTCACCCTGGACATAGGCCTGTGTGGGTTTTTATTGTGTGTGTGTGCGTGGTTCGGCTGAGTTTAGAAACGAGGCTGAACGTTGCTTTATTTCTTTGCTACGCATTTTCGGCGCTACGAGATTTTTACATGAAGACGAACGTATTTGTGGGAAAAGTTGCAATTGCTCTACGCAGCATTTGTTTATAGTTGCAATAATAATGAATGCGGCTCCTATAAATCCGTTAGTAACACCTCTTGAATTGGCATCAGCCTCAAATGAAGGTGCTACAGACGAACAAAGCAAATCGCATAGCATCGAGACATATGAAAGGCTTAGCTAACGGGAAACCACGTACATACAAGTATTCAATTAGTTCCCACGTAATGATTAAGTATGGTGGATCACTGAAAGCCTTTATAATAATGAACAAACATTTATAAACTAGAGACAACCAAATATAACACGATGAAAGAAAAATTTGAATAGCTTAAATTAGTAAATTTTGAGCCGTGTCATTCCACTCGCCTGATATTTTATTTGTATACGTTCCATATTCTCATTTATAGACAAGCATTAAAAATGCCCAATTTTTTTTGAGTTTATAAAAGAATTGATAAAATTTTTAATAGAACTATAAATAAATATATAGCTCATAATACTCCGGTTGTTGCCTAAAATATTAATGCAAGCAGAGTTACGTCACTGTTATAAAAAAAGATTTCCGAAAGTTTCAGCACAGGAAAACAAAAAAATTCAATATTACCTGAAAAAAAAAAACTCAAAATTATCAAACAACTAGTGAGCGCCCGCGGCTCCACGTGTGGATTTAAATCCCGCTCGTGTGAACTTCTGTTTTCTTCTTTTTTCATATTTCTACCAAACCTAGCTCTACCTATTGACCTAGTAAATCCTAATATACCTTTAATCGTAATCATTATGTCAGTATGTTAATCTGAAAGCGATCGAGAACGCACGGTCGCCTGCGCACGCGTCGTCATGCGCGGTCGAGCGAGAAATGCGCGCGCATTGTAGACCAGTCAACTAGGGTAATATCGATCCTGACAGGAGTCCTTAACTAGATCTGCGTGGGTGGAGTTGTATTACCCATTTTAGGTAACGATGATCACATAGATATTTTTTCTATAAAAAAATTATGAAAATATTTTAAGAACAAAGCAGTCAATGAAACTAATCAATTTTTGAACAAATTATGCCTTTTATTCGAAATTATTTGGTCGAGGTAGGTACTTACAGAATTTGTGTGGATGGTGGTTTGTATTTACTCATATTCTTAATCACCTTAAAAAAATTACTGTACATTTTATCTACATGTTTTAGATCTCTATTCTCGTGTGAGACACTGAGTCGTCCAACGACTCGAGGGACCCTGGTGTCAGAATATACCTATACCAAAAATGTGAACCACCCACAAAAATTCTGTACCTCGAGTAAATCATTGTGAAAAAAAGGCATACTTTGTTCAAAAATTGTTTAGGATCCTGAACTATTTTATTTTTAAAATATTTTCAGCGTTTTTTTTACAGATTAAAACACAAAAAAATCTCTATTGATTGGAGTATTATGCGCATGACATGGGCCATACAGCTATACATATCATAAGCGAAATGACTCTATTTTGATTTGAAATAATTTAAATGACTTAATATGAAGATGCTTACTTGGATGTGGAGTGAGTGAGAGTAATCACCCGATTAACCTTAGTTTATGACGTATTTTTACCACATGTTTCTAATAGTCCTCTATATTTATAATGAGCGCCGCCCAAGATAAACGTGTCCTCCGAAGCAGTCAACAATTTGGTAAAGTCTATTTTTTTTAGAGAGTCCATAAATGTAAACAAACAACTTGCCATAACCACGTCGATAGATTTCGCCATAATATATGAAAACTGCACGTTATAACTGTCATACAAATACATATTTCACTTGTTTCACATCCCACATAACTGAAAACACTTAATTTATGACTCAATTATGTATAATTATATTAGAAATTAATAAAATATTAAACAAACACGGCATTTTGACAGATCGTGAACATACAGCCATCTTTGAATAGTGCTGTGCCACATCATTGAATCCAAAGTTCTGATTCAGTTCAGTGAGTCGGTCAATGAGTCGATTGATTAATTACTTTAAGGTTTCTTTTTTTTCTGTTTTAGTCATTATTATTAGGTATGATGATAAAAGTTCAATCTTATTCTTTGAGATTACGTAAATAACGTCTACAAACATTTATTAAAATGCCTTTAATCAGAAAAAATCGCGACTTACTTTCTCTTATGTAAGGGGGTGAAAATTTGCCCAGTTAAAAATTGCGGTCACACGTAAATTTCTTCAAGTGGACAACACTTACAGATTTTAAGTATTATTCACACGAAAGAATGTTTAATTGACTATTTGGAAAGTAAAACTCCATCCACAAATTATGAAATATGTTTAACTAAAACTTAATCTGAAACCTGAAATCGGGGCCAAAACACGCGTTCTTCGCGTGTCACACTCAGCTATTGCGAAATTCAAACACGTATAGAGTTTTATCTAGCTGGACATCATATAACTTTTCACCCTTCATAATAATCCTTATATCATGTAGATTTATTCAAAATTATTAATTGGACAATATTTAACTGCGTATACCGATAAAAATGACAGTTTGTGTTGGTCACACGTTTTTGTGTTTTCTGGAAACGTGGTCTAAAACGACTGAATCGCTGAAACTAATAGAACTATGAGCTGGGTCTTGTTTCTGCCTTCTGCCAGGATTGCTTCTTCATCCCTGGAGAGGGAGCATATAGCTCCTTGGCACTTCTAGAATAAAATAGGAGTTGTTACATTTTTAGGTCCTATTTTTGCACCTGCGCCAGGTCCCTTTCCTGTGCATGTTTTCTTCGTGAAAGAATTATTACAGAGGATTTGTTCTGAACAAATAATGTCGCATAATAAAGCGAGATTTAAGATTCGTTTAAAAATTTTGATTACATTCAAGCGTTTACCAATAAATCACTAAAAACATAGAAAATTGTCCCTTGACTGGCTTCATTTGACTGGCATTTTTCCCAGTCAAGGGACATTTTATGCCAGTCAAGGCACTAATGTTATTTTAATGATTGTTTTTGCATTTTTTTGTGTAAAGGTGTGCCTGCAGAGTAGAATAGCACCACCCCATGTCTGTCCATGGGTACCGTAAGTTAGATTAAGGGTTTCTAGTTGGTGAACAGCATTGTTCGTGCAGATAACATAGTTTAAAAACACTTGCTTTATGTCTCAAGGTGCGGCTGCGTTAGGCCTCGGGGTAGCTTCGCGATATCTCAGGCTGATTGATACACGTCTCTTAAGCTACTGCGTTGTATCTCAGGGAGGCTGCGTTAAGTCTCAGGTTAATTTCGACGTATCTTAAGCTGACTGCGGTGTATTTCAGGGTGGTTGCGTTATGTCTCTTAAGCTGAGTGCGTTGTATCTCAGGTTGGCTGCAATACGTCTCACTCAGGCACATTGCGACGTATCTTAAGCTGACTGCGTTGTATCTCAGGATCTCTGCGTTAGGTTTTAGGTTAATTGCGACGATCTTCAGCTGACTGCGTAGTATCTCAGGGTGGTTGCGTAATGTCTCAGACTGATTGCGACGTCTCTTAAGCAACTGCGTTGTATATCAGGGCGGCTGCGTTATGTCTCGTTTATACTGATTTCGACGTCTTTTGAACTGACTGCGACGTCTCTGAAGTTGACTGCGATGTACGAGTATCTAAGGGTGGCTGCGTCATGTCTCACTCAGGCTCATTGTGACGTCTCTTAAGCTGACTGCTATATATCTAAGGGTGGCTGCATCATGTCTCACTCAGGCTCATTGCGACGTCTCTTAAGCTGACTGCGTTGTATCTCAGGGTGGCTGCGTCATGTCACAGAATGGTTACGACGTCTCTTCAGCTTACTGCGTTGCATCTCAGGTTGGCTGCGTTTTATCTCATTCAGAGTCATTAAGCGAAGTCTCTTAAGCAGTCTGCGTTGTATTTCAGGGCGGCTGCGTTATGTCTCACTAAGGGTGACTTCGGCATCTCTAAAGCTGACTGCGACGTCTCTTAGCCTACTGCGTTGTCTGAGATTAATGATTGCGACGTCTTTTCAGCTGTCTGCATTGAATCTCAGCATGGCTGTGTTATGTCTCAGGTTGGTTACGACGTCTCTTAAGCTGATTGCATTGTATGTCGGAGTCTTTTTAGCTGAGGACATCGTGTCTCAGGCTGATTACGTCGTCTCTAAGGTGACTGCGTCGTGTCTCAGGTTAGTTACGTTATTTTTCAGTCTGATGGCAATGTCTCTTTAGCTGTTTGCGTCGTGTCTCATGTATACAGCGGCGTGTGTTAGGTTGCTTGCCTAGTGGCGTCTAAGGCTATCTGAGTCATGCATGCCTCAGGCTGATTGCGTCATCTTTAAGGTTATCTTCGTCTGTTCAGTAGCAGAATGTACAACACAGTTAATTCTCAGGTCATAATGTTTTCGGTGGTTTCTTCTTGTCTCATGCTAGCTGTTTCATTATGGCCTAAGTTTAAACGACTTTCGTTACTATTGTTTTGGTGGAGAATTGGGTCTACGTTTCGGCTGTTTACGAACAGCCTTCTTCCGGAGGTCGACAGATCACATACGCCCGCCTGTCAACTGTGATTGTCGAACACTGTGACTGTTTCATTTCGTATGTCGGGCTGGCTGTGTCGTGTTTCAAGCACGAGCAAATTTTCTGTGACTAGGTGCGTCGTGTCTTAACCAGACTGAGGCTTCAGGGCGTCAGTCTGGTAGGCTGCGGCAACTTTTACTTCTATTCTACTTAGTTAAAAGCAAAAGATGAACAGCTTTTATTCATATATTTTGTTAAAATAATTACTTTGTCCCTTGACTGGCGCAAAATGTCCCGTTGACTGGCACCTCAAATTTCAAAATTTAATTTTAACGAAACCTGTGGTTCGATTTAAGTGTTTTTTCGTAAATAACCTTTTCAATAGGCCTTTATTATTATGCAATGATAAACTAACCATAGAACTAAAATTTTAAATTTGCCAGGAAAGGGACCTGAAGAATCGTTTTCAAATATCCACCCAAGGATGAAAGTACCGTTAAGGTTAGGATAGGTAAAATTAATAAAATCTAACTTGATACCCGTTACGTTTGTCAGATCCATACTGAATGAGAAGGAAAGAGGAAACAAAGAAAAGTTGACCTTGAGCATTTTCCCAAAGCTGACTGATGTCACAAGGTATCAAGGTAACACGGAAGAGCATTCGGAACATACGACATCGGAACGAAGCGAGGAAACGAATGACGGTCAATCGCAAGCCGTAAAACGCTATTACTTCAGAATGACTTTCTCTTTCTAACAGTAACAATAGCGAGCGAGAGGCAAGAGTTGTTTTATCATGCCGTCTCTATTATTTAGTGTTCCAAGTACAGTGCGACAAAAATAATTAGTAATGAAAAACATTATTTTCTTAAACTTAGATTCATATCAACGGGGCTTAGAAGGGACGACATTTTAATTACTACTCCTTTTTATAGCACTGTATTTACGCTACTATGAACGGCAAAATTATCCAATAAAGGTTGTTTTTTATATATAAAAAACAATGATAATGCGGGTAAAGCCACAGGGTATTTGTTTTTAATACTGTGTTCAAACAATCAACAAGTTACGATGATCTTACTCGACTCAGTTATAAAGATTTTGAACTGACTCACTCTTGCCCAGCCCTACCAAATCTAATATTAGAGATTTTTAGTCTGTGGAGATTTGTTTGTTTACCTTTTTGGACTCTCTAAGAAAAATAGACTTTACCTATTTCATTTTGCATTCTCCTGAGATCGTGAACTAATGTTACGAAATCATAAATTGGCAAATATTAACTTCGTGTCTCTTTCCAAGAGATCCTAAGACAAAAGATAGCTTTATCAAAATTTGTTATTTTGGCTACAAAGTAACGTAAAAGATGGCTGACTGCACCGTCAGAGTCAATGAAAAGTTTTAAGCAACAGAGAGAGCAGGTGAAAGAGAAAAATAACGATGTTCGGAGCAGATCGGTAACGAAATGGAAAACGTGACGGCGGCCGTTCGTACCAGAGTACCAGGCGAACAGAACTCCTAAGGAGATCGCCCGTCGTCGCCTCACCGCGGGATCCAAGGGAAAAGCAAACACAACTATCGAATCTTTATTACAACGTTCACAACACAGCCTCGTTAGAACCTTGTCTCTCTTAATTACATTAGTATGCAACCCCGGGACAGCCAATAAAAAATACTAGGATCATTAATCAAACTTAACCAGTTTTTTCTCCCTGCACCAGAAAGAGACAACGGTATAAAAAAAAGATAGTGGCACATTCCTACGGGATTCGGGACCGACGTTCCCGTCGAAAGGGAAATTATTTATTTCTTTTACAAAACCCTGATTAAACATTTCTCTGTGGGCTAACTTTTACTTTGGAACTTTTTTAGGTTACTATGATAAATGGGCTACAAAAACTTGGGAGGTGTGAGGAGTTTTTATAATTCTACCTTATTAATTGGTTCCTTTTTATGATAAAAAAGGACTCTATGGGTTTCTTGTAGCGTTTGAATAGACTCATTTATTAGAAGCATTATGCATTATTCGATTTTAACTTGTTTTGTTTATATAGTTGTTAATTTTTTTGTTGATTGAGCTTTTATACAATCGTCGTACAATCTACCAGGGCAACACAGCACACAAAACATCAATCACAGTCAAAACAGTGATTTATTCCGACATGACGTCTCCAAAATAGGGCTTAATCATGTTAAATTGGAACAAAAGTTAGGCAACTGTCTCTCTACCATCTAATTGGTAGATGCAACAATTCGTGTCAACCTGTCAATGCGTTTGACAGTTAACCAAACATGGCCGACCGCGCATGCGTACTACTCCCATGAACATTACGGTACGTATAAACACACAGTTGGTAATATCTATCATTGTGGAGTATTTTAAAGTGGTTTTAATGCAAACAACATTTCGTAGCCCTTTTGTAGATTCAACTTTACGTCTGACATACAAGCTAAACAAAGTATTTCCGGTAAATAAGGTTCAATTTTATGAGAGAGAAGATAATTTCTTTGATCTTGGATTAGGGTTTTGGTAAGTATGAATTGGGATAACGGTTCCATTCCAGTTGCATTTAGTTTAGAAGTTAGAGCCGTGTGGTGCCGGCGTAGAATAGCATCACCCCATTTCTGCCCGCGGGTGTCGTAAGAGGTTTAACATGTATACGTATTACAACTTTAGACAACAGGCTGATACACAAATCATCTGAAAAGCCGCTTAATATTTGTCAGACGTGGCGATAGCGCCAGTATCTTTACGGCCGTTAACGCTCTGCCTACCCCGCAAGGGATAAAGGCATGATATTACCTATGTATGTGTTTGTATGTTATTTAGAAGGCAGACAGTCATATTCCTAAGCCTGCAATGTAGTAATCAGTATAAGTTGATTAACCAAAAGCTGCGTATGTAGAGATGGTGCAATAATATCCATGTTGCTGTAAATCATTAACTGTATTTAACATGTTTACAGTTCTGCATACATGGGTACACGTATCACGCCTTTATACCATGCGGGGTAGGCAAAGCAACAACGTCCGTAAAGTCGCTATCGCCACGTCTGACAAATATTGAGGGCCTTTCAGGCTATCAAATTTCACAGTTTTTTTGCACTAAACGCAAATGTATACATAGTATAAAGCAAAGTCGCTTTTCGCGTCTGTCTGTATGTATGTTTGCTTAAATCTTTAAAAGTACACAAAAGTTTTTTTAATAGATAGAGTGATACAAGAGAAAGGTTTTTATGTATAATACTTGCCGGGACAAATCCTTATTTTCACGGGAAAATGAGTTGCAGCGGGTGCAGCTCCTGGACAGGCCGCTAGCTTGCAATAAAATAGAATGTAGGGATTATTGCATATTTCCGCATCCGACAATGTAAAATACTTTAGCACAGAATAGATAATACGTTGGCCTATAGCTAACCCCTGTGGACTTTATTGCAGAGCAATAACGCCTATTTTCGTAACACACATTGCGTACATTTACAAAACTGTACTGTTAGTAAACAGGACGGAAGCTAGAAGTGTTAATTTTGCATTTGGGCGTAGAATTCATGTGTAATTCGGATGGTATGTGTGTCTGTTTGTATGTGTGTTTGTGTACTTTATTGCAGCAGCCGTTGCAGTTAGCGTCGAAATTTACATAAGACAAGGTAGAAGTCTGGCGTGCGACTGTGTCCAAGTGGTTAGGATACTTCTTACAATCGTGAGACGAAGTTCGATTCCCGCCATGTACCAATGTGTTCTTACTCACGTACATTTACCGAAAAAAGATCGTGATGAAACCCGAATTCAAATAAAATTTGAACTCAGGTAATATTTGAATGTGACTTGACCTAGGTATCGGGTCAGGTTAGCCTTCCGATTGCAGATGGCAGTTGTAAAAACTTGGTTCCACGTCAAATCCCTAGATTATGTAGCCGACCCCGACAGAGAACGGGACAAGGCAAGGAGAATGAAGGTAGAAATCTGGCGAACATGTGATATGGCTAGTTGTAGGTATATTGTAGAGGCATTGTCTTTGTTAGTTGCTTAACAGTTGGGTCAGTAAAGGTAGAGTTGATATTTGAGAAATGACCTTTGACTGATACTAAAGTAGGCAGCTAGTACTTGTATAGCTAGGTAACTGGAAATATGAAATGGCTTGACAATGCGAAAATAATCTATGGGCCTTACCACAAAAAAGTTAGACGCGAGTTGATCGCGTATCTAGCGATTGTATGAAGATATGTTTTAAAGACACGTTCGATTTGCGTCTAACTTTTTTTACAAGGCCCCAAAGTATGGCCGTTCGAATCGGCTAAATTTGACAGCTGTCAAACGAATACTAAAGGACATGTCAACAAAGAAAAATAGGTCTTATGTCATAGCATTAACATGATTTTGCGTATTCGAGCGGCCATACTTTATGTAACAAATTATCCACAAAATGGTCGAATATACAGGGTGTAAAAATATTAGTTGCAAATATTTTAAGGGGTGAACCAGCCCATGAAACTGAACAACTTTCCCTAAGGATCATAGGTCGAAATACGAAAAAAAAAAATTTGGACTTCCAATACAAAATTACCAACCAACCAAGTCAATTTGTATGGGAGGTCCAAAAACTTTTCTCATAATTTGACCTATGTTCCTTCGGGAAAGTTGTTCAGTTTCATGGGCTGATTCACCCCTCAAAATATTTGCAGCTAATATTTTTACATCCTGTAAAGTGAACATGCAATTAGCCGTATTTAAGCCGTAATTAGAAACTAGCGGCCCGCCCAGCGGTTTCACCCGCTGCTAAACGTTCTCCCGTGGGAATAACCTTTTCCCAGAATGTTTTACACATATAAACATTTCTCTCGAATCACTGTCTATTTTAAAAAATCCATCAAATATCGTTGGAAGATTTGCGGCGTCCATGACAGACCCACAGAGAAACGCAAAAATCGACTTAATTTTATCTAGGACTAGGACTGAGTATTTGTTTATTCATAGTTAGCATCAGTTAGTGCTAGTTTCTGTTAGATCTCACATATGCACTTACAAGTATTCACAACTCAAACGAGCGGGTGAAAGTAAATTTTATGCACTTGTGCTTGTGCTCATATAGTTTCCCAGAGTCTGTGACCAGAGCAAATACCTTCAGTCTACAGTCGAAGAGATTAACTTTTGATTTAACAGATTGTGGAAAAGACGACATGAACAAAAAGGGCAAAAATGAGGATTTGACTGCTGATAGAGATGAATGGAAGAAGAAAACATGTTGCGACCCCAAATGAATTGGGATAAGGGCAGGCAGATGATGATGATGAGCATGGTTAACAGGTTTATCATAGCTGAACAGGCATGACCAGTGGCAGGTCAAGTGAGATACTTTTAAAACGGTATTTTGTATGAAAATAATGATAGAGGACGTAATTTTTTCCTAGTTTCGATGGCGTCAAAACACTTATTTTTATATTATTTTTTTTGTTTAAAAATAAATTTTCTATTTTTTCTGTTTAGGTACATAGGTCGTAAAATGCAAAAAAAATATTGGATTTCCCATACAAAAAAACCAACCGACCATGTCAATTTATATGGGAGGTCCAAAAATGTTATTCATATTTTGACCTATGTTCCTTGGGGAAAGTTGTTCAGTTTCATAAGCTGGTTCACCCCTTCAAATATTTGCACCAAATTTTTTTACCTCCTGTATAAACATAAAAAGAAATTAGACTACGACTAATTAGACTATTTTTTATTATTAACTTAGTGTTTATTACGACAACGAATTCCGGTTTCATCTCTCTCTCTTTTCGTGTGGGACACCGAGTCTCCAACGACCCGATGAACCCTAGTGTCAGAATTTTTCAACCGCCTTCTACAAGTAGTAGGCTTCCGACATGGTTGTGTAACGACCGCCGTCTAAGTGATCATAGGCAGCAACCGGGACCTACGGCTTAACGTGCCATCCGAAACACGGAACCATCTTACTTACGGACAATCGGGTGGTTCAGCCCGCAATGTCCTAACCAGACTGGGAACAAATTCACAAAGTGATAGATATCAACTTTGTGAGTGACCCACCGAGTATCGAACCCGGGACCTTCTGCGTGCAGGGGAATTACGGATTTAACTAAAATTTTTTTTGTGGAGCAATGAGCTTCATCTTATATGTTCCTTGAGTAATTCTAAGCATTTCTAGTCCGGGAGACAATAAAAAAGTTCGGTCTGGTCGGGGAGGGGGGGGGTACAAAGATGGCCGCCACCCGTCATCTTTAAAAAAAATATTTTTTCGTTCCGGTGGCTACTGTGGCAAGATTGGTATCATTTTCGTATAAACCAAAGACGTAGATTTCATTTCTGATATAAGGATTTTAAAATTCCATAGTCATATTACAAATAAAACGTAAAAAGGTGAAAATTTAGGTTGCAGATTTTTGCTTTGAGAGCTAATAACTTTTGTATTGTAACAAAAAAATCCTAATAAAAAATACTATAATAAAGCGTAATTCATGCAGATTTCATAAATATAAAGTTTATGCTACATCTTCATACAAAAAGATGCTAAAAAAAATTATGACCGCAGTGGTGTATGCGCGCGTACTCATGTCGCATTCGCGGAGGGAATTACGGATTTAACTATTTTTTTTTTGGCGCTATCAATTTCATCTTATATGTTCCTTGAGTAATTCTAAACATTTCTAGTCCAGGAGACAATAAAAAAGTTCAGTCTGCTCGGGTAGAGGGGGGTACCAAGATGGCCGACACCCGTCATCTTAAAAAAAAATATTTACTTGTCTTGTTGGCTACTAGGGCAAGATTGGTATCATTTTCGTATAATCCAAAGACGTAAAATTCATTTCTGATATTAGGTTTTTAAAATTCCATAGTAATATTATCAATAAAACGTAAAAAAGGTTCTTAATTATTTAGGTTGCAGATTTTAGCTTTGAGAGCTCATAACTTTTGTATAGTGACAAAAATGACCAAATAAAAAATACTGTAATAATGCGTAGTTTATGCAGATTTCGAGAATATTCACATGTAATAATGTTCTATTGTAAAAATATTGTGAAATAAATAAATTACTGCAACCCAGAAGGGTAACTTTACTTGCGTTAGGTGGAATTTATCTTGCAAAATGGTCGAGTAGGTTCATAATACTCGTGTATCTATGTTTAAGTATTACTTACTTAATAATTCATTTGATGATGGCAAGTAAAACACTTTCTATACATTATTATAATTTAATTCAATGAGCGCTGTTTCCGGCACACAGGCATAATTCTGTGCACTTTAATTTTCTTTAATTTTCATGACGACTGGCAGTGCTGCGTCTCCGTAGACGGTGAGCAGTCTGATTTCTTCCCCGTCACCTGTGGGGTGAAACAATGGTGTGTTCTAGCGCCCACACTGTTCGCCTTATACTTTGCAGTTGTAGTCAAAGAAGTCCTAAATACTGTTTCCCAAGGAGTCCGCATCCGTTTCATCAGATGGCAGTCTTTTTAACCTGGCCAGACTTAAGGCGCGCACTAAAGTCTCGTTTGCATTGATTACTGAGATCATCTATGCTGATGACTTGTGCTTTCTTGCAGAATCCCCAGACGGCCTGCAACAGCTTATGTCCGTTTTTCACCAAGCATGCTGTAAATTCGGCCTGAAGAACAGTGTCAAAAAGACGGAAGTGATGTCCTTAGGCTCGCATGGTCGCGAGACACTGGTGATTATGCTTAATGAGGATATGCTGAAACAGGTTGATAAGTTTCGTTATCTGGGGAACACTATAACATCTAAGTGTAACCTTGATGCTGAGATCAACAGCAGAATCAGTGCTGCAGCTGCAGCATTTGGGAAGTTGTGTTCCAAGGTTTTCTGCTCGCACGACCTAAAGCTAGCCACAAAAATCTCTGTATATATGGCGATTGTGCTGCCAAACCTTCTACACTCCTCCGAGACTTGGTGTATGTATCGTCGCCACATACGCACTCTGGATCGCTTCCACCTAAAATGCATTCGCACCATCGTGAAGATCAGATGGTCCGACCGAGTGCGCAATACCGAAGTTCTGAGACGAGCCAATGTTGGTGGCATTGAGGCCTATCTAATGCGTCGTCAGCTTCGGTGGTGCGGTCATGTATCCCAGATGTCGGAGGAGAGAGTGGCGAAGCGCATCTTTTACTCTGAGCTAGAGGAGGGCAAGCGAAAGCATGGCGGACAACTCCTCAGATATAAAGATGTTCAGAAACGACACATGAAAAGATGCAACATTGAGCTCACTCAATGGGAGGGTCTGGCAGTACAGCGCCCCGAATGGCGCGGGATGATTTAGAGGCAAGACCGCGAGTTTGAGGAACGGCGTAAAGCAGACCTCGACGCTAAGCGCGATGAGCTGAAGGCCCGTCCACCCATCGCCATTAACTATAATTATGTAAGTGGCAAACTCATGTGTCCACACTGTGCACGGGAGTTTACTGCCAAAATTGGCTACAATAGCCATCTCCGGGCGCAGCAGCGCCGATCTGATTAGGAGTCAAAGTGGTCGCCATGACAGGAATCGGTCGGAGAGATCATCAACATCATCATTATCACTTTAACATAAGATACACGAGTACTATGAACCTACTCGACCATTTTGCAAGATAAATTCCGCCTAACGCAAGTAAAGTTACCCTTCTGGGTTGCAGTAATTTATTTATTTCACAATATTTTTACAATAGAACAATATTACATGTGAATATTCTCGAAATCTGCATAAACTACGCATTATTACAGTATTTTTTATTTGGACATTTTTGTCACTATACAAAAGTCATGAGCTCTCAAAGCAAAAATCTGCAACCTAAATAATTAAGAACCTTTTTTACGTTTTATTGATAATATTACTATGGAATTTTAAAAACCTAATATCAGAAATGAATTTTACGTCTTTGGATTATACGAAAATGATACCAATCTTGCCCTAGTAGCCAACAAGACAAGTAAATATTTTTTTTTAAGATGACGGGTGTCGGCCATCTTGGTACCCCTCTCTACCTGACCAGACTGAACTTTTTTATTATTTCCCGGACTAGAAATGTTTAGAATTACTCAAGGAACATATAAGATGAAATTGATAGCGCCAAAAAAAAAAAAATTGTTAAATCCGTAATTCCCTCCGCGAATGCGACATGAGTACGCGCGCATACACCACTGCGGATATAATTTTTTTCAGCATCTTTTTGTATGAAGATGAAGCATAAACTATATATTTATAAAATCTGCATGAATTACGCTTTATTATAGTATTTTTTATTAGGATTTTTTTGTTACAATACAAAAGTTATTAGCTCTCAAAGCAAAAATCTGCAACCTAAATTTTCACCTTTTTACGTTTTATTTGTATATTACTATGGAATTTTAAAATCCTTATATCAGAAATGAATTCTACGTCTTTGGTTTATACGAAAATGATACCAATCTTGCCATAGTAGCCACCGGAACGAAAAAAGACTTTTTTTTAAGATGACGGGTGGCGGCCATCTTTGTACCCCCCCCTCCCCGACCAGACTAAACTTTTTTATTGTCTCCCGGACTAGAAATGCTTAGAATTACTCAAGGAACATATAAGATGAAGCTCATTGCTCCACAAAAAAAAAAATGGGTTTAGTATGGGAGCGATCCGTAATTCCCTCCACTATGCCACATCGGTTGTCATACAGTGCCGATATCGGAAACGACGATAGGTACGTAGAAGAGGGAAACGTTTGGGAGGAAACGGCATGGAAGTGAAGAGAGCGTGGCAAATACAGGGTGTAAAAAAATGTTGCAAATATTTTAAGGGATGAACTGGCCCATGAAACTTAACAACTTTCCACATACAACATAGGGCGAAATAAAAAAGAAAAAAATTTTGAACCTCCCATACAAATTGACTTGGTCGGTTGGTAGTTTTGTGTGGGAGGTCCAAAATTTTTTGTCATATTTCGACCTTCCTTGGGAAAAGTTGTTCAGTTTCATGGGCTGATTCATCCCTTAGGATATTTGCAGCTAATATTTTTACACCTTATACAGTCAAGCGATAGGAATATACTCGTAGGTAGAGATTTTATTCATTTCCCGAGTCATTTCAGGTCAATGTCTGTAGATACTCATCTCACAAAGTGATTAAGATATAAAATATCAAAACCAAAAGATTGGAAGAAAATGGAGCATGGATGGCGCTATCGCAGCGTCGTCCGTTTAGTGCGGTTTAGTATGGGGAGTGACGTTTCTAGTATGGATCTGACAGACCGCTGCGATATTGTAGCGGTCCGTCGTACATTAAGCGTGCGATGCGCCTAATTTTTCCTGAGAGATTCCCTCACGATCCTACGTGGGATTTATGAGTTTCTACAATACCAAACAGAGTGAATTTACTCTCCTTATAAAGGCAAATAAGCGCATTGTTACGACGGGATCTCTGTCACGCTTATACTTGTGTTCAAAATTTCTAATCTTGTATACAGGGTGTTAAACTTGTAGACCGACACAAGTTGTGAAACTCGCTCTATGTTTGTAATTTTTTATGACTTAATAATATAAATCACTAGCGGATCACTAGCGGCCCGCCCAACGGCTGCGCCCGCTGCAACTTATTTTCCCGAGGGAATTTTCCCGGCAAGTATCATCACTACATAGTATAAAGCAAAGTCGCTTTTCGCGTCTGTCTGTATGTATGTTTACTTAAATCTTTAAAACTACACAACCGATTTTGATGCACGTTTTTTTAATAGAAGAGTGATTCAAGAAGAAGGTTAGGTTCAAGTTTTCGTTACACCGTCCCTTACACCCTGTATACAGAAAGACCCGGTATAGACAGTTGTATTCTATGTTGTGCTGTGCATGTACGATGCGCCGGCGCACGTGGTGTTTCTCCCACAGAGTTGCGCAACAGTGCATAGGGCCCTTACTATTTTTATCTACGCGTAGGGCTGCCACAGTCATGCACTTCACTTAAATACCATTTTTCATAAAATTTAATTTTGTGCTGTGTTATGCCGGCTTAGAATAGCATCACCCCATTTCTTTCCCGTAAGAGGCGACTGAGAAACTCGAGGGTTTCATGTGTATTGCAACTTGAGGCGAGAGGCTGACAACCTGTTGTCACTGCAGTGACACACAAATCATCCGAAAGGGCCCTCAATATATGGTATACGTGGCGATAGCGGTCGTATTTTTACAGCCGTTAGAGCTCTGCCTACCCCACAAGGGATAAAGGCGTGATATGTGTATGTATGTAATTTTTAGAAAATTAGCATTTGCAAGATTTGAACCAGCGACTTCAGCCATTAGCACTGAAGCTGCCTCTTCCATCGGGTGCATACAAAAAAAATCGGTTTCATAGGTGGTTTCGTCAAAATAGATATAAGAAAAAAAAACCTATTCAAAGTAATTTGCCGGCTCATATATCATTTTGCTATAAGTATGACATTTAATTATGTATTTTCTAATCATTTTTTGTTTAGAAATATTTTATGTAAGTATAAAATGAAATCGCTTTTTGAGTTCCTCTGTCTATCTGCCTGTCTATCATTGACACCGCAAACTTCTCCTAAACCACCCAAGGGATTTGGATGCGGTTTTTTTGGTAGAGTGATTCACCGAGCGGGCTGTTAGTCTAGTACAATAAGGCGGATCGCACACTTGACGCACGACGGAGCGCAAAAATATCGCAGATCCATACCTACTAGAAATGTCAATCCCCATACTAAAACCGCTCAGCCGCTGTTGACGCAGCGCTATCGCAGTCTCGTACGTCGAGTGCGGTTTTGGTATGGGGAATGACGTTTCTAGTATGGATCAGACAGACCGCTGCGATATTTCTGCGCTCCGTCGTGCGTCAAGTGTGCGATCCACCTAAAAGAGAATAGAGCCTTTAAAATTCATGTCACAGCGCAGCCCTAGGCAGGCTCTTTCCCATTTTTATCATGCACTATTACCAGCTATTACCGAGCTGTACTCTAATTGGACTATTAGTGCTGGTTCGATACCCGGCCATCAAATTATATTACTTATTAAACGTCACGATTTACTTCAAAAGTGAAATTTTTACTTGCTTGTCCTGTTTCGACACTATAAAATTTCTACATACATATATCGCGCCTTTATCCCTTTAAATTTCTAACAGCAAGCAAATTTCATAAACTGAGAGCGTCGGTGGCCAAGTGGTTAGGATACCGGTCTTACAATCGCGAGACCCCAGTTCGATCCCCACCATGTTTTACTCACGTAAATTTATCGAATGCTCTTACGGTGAAGGCAAAACATTGTAATGAAACCCACATTCAAATAAAATTTGAATTTAGGTGATATTTGAATGTGAATTAACTCGGATTCGGGCCAGGTTATCCTTCGGGTTGCAGAGGTCAGATGGCAGTCGCTCTGTGCAAAAACTTGGCTTGATAGAGAACAGAATATGAAGCAAATTTCATAAACTTTTTGCCCTCTGATCTGATGTCGTAGAAGTTCACTCTCGAAAAATTAAATTATAATTAACTGAGTAATGAATTAAAATAACCTGTTTAAACAACTGCCTCTAATTAAACTAAAGAGCTATAACTTAGTATTTTTGGATTTTGATTGACATTAAAAAGAAAACTGTTCAGGTTTTCAGTGCACTGTTCAATTAATTTTGTCTTAAACCCCGTTTCATGTTTTTAATGAGAAGAGTCGCGCGCGACAATCTTGTGTATTGTTCAGTCGCGGAAATTTAGAAAGTGCGGAAACTTTTGGGTCTTATTATGCAAACAATTTGAAACTCTACCGCATAACGTTTTGCTGACGATTACCGGCCCTTCGGCAAAGATTATCACTATCAAAATGAATGTGCCTAATGAGTTTTTCTTAGAATATAATCCTCCATATACAGGGTGTTAGGACTAAACTGACTTCGTATCAAGGGATAAACCAGCTCATGAAGCCGAACAACTTTCCTTATGGAGCATAGGTCTAAATATGAAAAAAAAAATGGACTTTACTCTCATACAAACTGACTCAGTCGGTCGGTACATTTTGTATGGGAGGTCAAAAACTTTTTTTCATATTTCGACCTACGTTGCTTGGGGAGAGTTGTTTAGTTCTATGGGCTGGTGCATCCCGTTAAAGCAAGTTAGTACTTTTCCTAATAATGTAAGTTTAAACGACTTACGTTTTTGTTGATTTGGTAGAGGATTGGGCCTCTACGTGTTCGAGGGGCGACGAGCGGGCGTGTGTGGTCTGTCGACCTCCGGAAGACCTCCCGGATGATTGGGCTGGTTGTTTGATCAGTCCGATCCGTTCTTCCCAGATCAACTCCTAAGCCCAGCCTCGCCCCAAGGGCGTGATTGGGCTGGTTGGTTGAACAACTAATAAATTATCTCCGGGTGAGCTCGACCGCCCCACCAAGCCGACAGGTGTAGATTTGATGGTCCCGGGGCCAAAATTTGTAAACAGCCGAAAAGTAGAGGCCCAATCCTCTACCACATCAACAACAACGTACTCGTAAGTCGTTTAAACGTACATAATGAGTTATACTTGTTCGATTAAAGTTAAAACTTTTCCTAATACCGTTAGTATATTAGTTTTTCTCTGTGCTAATACTCTGTATAGGTATTTAAAAGAAACCTCAGTCTTAAAATTAATTCATTAATTCATTTCGGTAATCCAAAACTCATTTAAAATCATTTTCGTGGATATTAAAACCACATCAACCCTCACACGATATTGAATTACGTGCTATCATAATAAGGCAAGGCAATTTGAACCCTAAAATAAAAGAACAAAGTGCAAATTAGCAGTTTGTACTAATGGTGGGATTGGTAGGTTGTAAAAAATAGCGACTAATGATGAAAAAGTCACTATAGTCTGTAAAATATAGGATGATCCCTGTGACGTTTGTGACCTTGGAGCAAATGCCATGACATAAGGTACATTTTCTAGTTAACAAAGGTAAATGGACTTTATGTCTTAGCATTTGCTCCAAGGTCATAAGCGTCACAGGGATCATTCTATATTTTACAGACTATAGAGATGTGATTTTCAGGAATGATATAGAAAAGTTTCAAATGAATTGGTAAGCGTGCGATAAACCATACACACACCAAAGCGCCTTTATCCCTTTATCCCTTGCGGGATAGGTAGATAAACCAGACGGTAAAAAATCTTTAGTATTTCATCCTTTTCGTTCTAGTTACATGATGTGTAGTTAGCCTGGCCAGCTCCAAAGTGGAACACATTGGTACATCGCGGGGATCGAACTTGAGTCTCACGTTTGTAAGACCGGTGTCCTAAACACTTGGCCACCGACGCTCTCCGTACTAACTCACTTACTTTTATAAGTCTAAGACTGAACAAAAATATATAAGTATATAAATATATAAGTATATATATTTTTGTCCAGTCTTCCATGTTCCCTTTCCTAGCTTGTTTGTAAGCACGCGGAAGGAGGCGAAAGTGGATCTATTTTAGGACCGACCATTATTTCAGCTTTTATGATCCACTCGTAAAACGAGAGGCGATTATTGTGATCGATCTATTTGGCTATATTCGGACATTGATTTATTATTTTCTGTTTGTTCACAGGTAATAAATATGAGCCGCTTCTCTTCAGCACCTCGTTTCAAGGAATCTTGGATTGTGTCATCATCATCATCATCATTTCAGCCGAAAGACGTCCACTGCTGAACATAGGCCTTCCCCAAAGATTTCCAAAGTGAACGATCCTGCGCAACTTGCATCCACTGGCGTCAAGCGATCTTCACCAGATCATCTGTCCAACACTACTTCCGACCCTTTTTGTATTGTGTATTGCGTAAAAAATATTTTTCTTCTATCAACTGTAAGTAAATAAACTTGTTGGTGTTCATTCGACTTTTTAACGTAATATTCTATAGTCTGTAAGTTTAGGTACTTATCTTTTTGTAAACAAACTTTGTATTAAACTGACAGTTCTGAAGTGTCACTTTCATACAAAGTGTGTTTACAAAAAGATAAGTACCTAAACTTACAGACTACTATATCTTAAAGGAACTAACATATTGTTTAGTTGCTACACTCTTATTATGCCGTGTGATGCCGGCTTAGAATAGCATCACCCCAAATCCTTCCCGCGGGTGTCGTAAGAGGCGACTAAGGGACTCGAGAGTATTGGTGTATTACAATTTTTAGGCGACAGGCAGACAACCTGTCACTATAGTGATACACATGTTTTCTGAAACAACCTTGGAAAACTACCCTCAAAAATGTCAGAAGTGGCGATAGTGGCCGTGTTCTTACGGCCGTTGACGCTCTGCCTACCCCGCAAGGGATAAAGGCGTGATATATGTATGTATGTATGTATGTACAGTCTTATTTTATATTTTATTATTCATATACAGGCTGCTAAGAAAAGTACTAACTTCCTTTCAAGGGATGGCCAGGCCATGAAACTGTACAACTTTCCCCAGGTCCATACAAAATGTACCAACCGACTGAGTCAATTTGTCCAAAAAAAATATCATATCATATCGAGGTATGTTCCTTGGAAAGTTGTTCAGTTTCTTGGGCTGGTTCATTCCTTGAAAAGAAGTTGGTACTTTTCCTGACACCCTCTATAACATATTTCTTTTTTATTATTCAATAGCGGCCCGCCCAGCGGCTGCGCCCATTGCGACTCATTTTCCCGTGGGAATGAGATGTTTTTCCGGCAAGTATTATACAAAAAGCCTTCCTCTTGAATCACTCTACCTATTAAAAAAACATTAAAATCCGTTGTGTAATTTTAAAGATTTAAGCAAACATACCTATATACATTAATACAGACGCGAAAATCGACTTTGCTTTATCCTAAGCACTTCTCTCTCTCTTTTTTTCGTGTGGGACACCGAGTCGTCCAACCATGTAGCGATAAACACATTCAAACAATACTAAAATCTTCGTCGTATTCTACAAGTGTATTTTACATATCTCATGCTCTGAAAGTAGGTCATTACTGACAAAAAACACGACCTGTAAGTTCAACTTACAGGCGAGGTTTTAAAACTAAGCCTGTAAGTAATTTTAAATATAGAACTAGAAAAAGAACCAATAGAATCGCGACAATTAAAAAGTTAAAATCGTTTTCTTCTTAATTTTAATAGGAGTTGCATCTAATTAGTTGTATACGATTTTAAATTTGGAACTGGCCGCTACGAATTGTGTTGCTTGAACGCAGAAATTATATTTTTAATCTGTATTTTTATAACCTCAACAAATGAGTTTGTCGAATTATTACTCAATATTACAATAACAAAAGTAAAAATTACTAATATCCCTACGCTCAAAATAAATTCTACTTTATGTTAGGATAGTTTTCTTTCATATTATTACAATATTTTTCAATATTAGAAAAAAAAGTTTAGTGGTGCAATTTGAATACCAGACGATACAATCATCATTTATGGATCGTTTTCTTGTATTTATCGATTTATTTTACTCACTTTTCATTCGATATGTAAAGCAGTATACGCACCACGGATGTAACATCAATAACAACCTCGGAAAGGTACCGCCCTCGCTCCGCTCGGGCGTTAAAAAACCTCGGTTGTTATTGATAGCTTACATACCTCAGTACGTAATCTACTATTACTTTTCTGCTTTATCTACTACCACCCAGTATTTAGGATCCAGTATCTGACGTTCTAAGGAACTATACGCTAGGATTTATTAGTCATGGCGACGAGATTAATGAGTAGGCCGCGGGACTGACTTTCCCTCGCGATGTGCGCTGACCCTAAACATCTGTAGACCTTATACAAATTATAGGTAGGGTAGGTATGTAGTCTTTTTAATAAATAAAAAAGCCTTACCATAAAAAAGTTGGACGCGCGTAGAACTCAACGAAGAAGAAGAAGAAGTAAAAAGATATTTTTAAAACTGGCAAAACGCATCTAAAGTTTTTTTGGCAAGGCCCAGACTATTCATTAGCATCTATAAAGCAAAACTTAACTATAGGTCTAAGATTTGAACCACATCCAAGTTGAATTAGATAGAATGCGTAAGTAAATAAATCAGATAAGATTTTTACATCAGCCTGTATCTACAAACAGCCCAACCACGAACATATGGACACATATGCAAGCATCTCAACGAAATAGATTTGTGTTTATTTGTTTTTTTTTGTGTTACGAACCAGATTGTTAATGTTTTTTTATGAACTGGTTGGCGCCACTTGTATTTTAAAGGACTCCAACGAAAGGCGAGAAGATATTGGTAATAGAACACCAGATATTATAAGACGCACAGTCAGAGGTAGGATTTTAGGCCAATTCGCTAGATGACTGGGTCATTAATAAAAAACAAAAGTTGTACGCTTAAAACTATTGTCGAAAAACACTATATATACTCCATTTATAGTTTTTCGAAATTTTCTAAGTTTGAATTATTAAACGGAAAAATAATAAAAAGGTGTCTGAATTAGATTTTTTTTATTTGAATGTGGGTTTCATCACGATGTTTTTCCTTCACCGTAAGAACAGTTGGAAATGTATGTGAGTAAAAACACATTAGTACATGGCGGGGATCGTACTCGGGTCTCACGATTGTAAGACCGGTGTCCTAACCACTTAGCCACCGACGCTCTCTCAGCCGAAGTATAGGATATACAGGGTGTAAGGGGCGGTGTAACGAAAACTTTGCAGGGGTGATTAGACCATGAAACTAAACAACTTTTTATATTGGAGCTATGCTGAAAATGTTTTTCGTGATCCCATACAAAGTTACTCAGCGGATCGAGAATTTTGTATGAAAGGTCGAAAAAATTTTTTCGTTTCCCAACATAGCCTCCATAGAAAAAGTAGTTCGGTTTTATGATCTAATCACACCTGCAAAGTTTTCGTTACACCGTCCCTTACACCTTGTGTTTATCTATTTTTAGCACAACCGGGAAACGTAACGGGAGCGTACAATATAGCGACATATGGACGTAATATGGTGCAACATTGCAATTTCAGAAGATGGCACCAAATTGAATGTGAGAAGTTGTGGACCCAGTACATTCCCGTCCTAGTTCTTAGTGCAACATGTGATATGTCAAATACATTTGGCAGCTAGGAAGGGAGTTTCCTAGCGCGAATCACTACCTTATGCCGTTTAATGCCGGCTTAGAAAAGCATCACCCCACATCCTTCCCGCGGGTGTGGTAAGAGGCGACTAAGGGACTCGAGAGTATTGGTGTATTACAATTTTTAGGCGACAGGCTGACAACCTGTCACTATAGTGATACACATGTTTTCTGAAACAACCTTGGAAAACTACCCTCAAAAATGTCAGACGTGGCGATAGTGACCGTATTCTTACGGCCGTAAACGCTCTGCCTACCCCGCAAGGGGAGTGACGTTTCTAGTATGGATCTGACAGACCGATAGACAGAGCGATATTTTTGCGCTCCGTCGTGCGTCAAGTGACGATCCGCCTAAGTGTTAAAACATACAAATCATACAAAGCGATTTCAAGCGACCAAATTATGTAAGTACAATATTAACACATAATACACACATATCTTTATTTATTATCATTACATCATTAACACGTTTACACTAACTGCTAAACTGTTAACACATTGTCTTGTGAATAATTGGTCTAGACTCTAGACCACAACAGATCTGACACATTTGGGCTAAAGTAAACTTTGAACTGTTACTCACCAAAATTAGGTCATCCGCAAAATTACGTATAAAAATCTGGATATCACATTGTTTGCGAGCGAGAGCGTCGATGGCCAAGTGGTTAGGACACCGGTCTTACATTCGGAGCCCCTAGTTCGATCCCCGTCATGTACCAATATGTTTTTACTCAAGTAAATATTATTTACCGATTGGGACTGCTCTAACGGTAAAGGAAAAACATAGCAATGAAACCAACAATCAAATGAAATTTGAATTCAGATGATATTTGAATGTATTTAAGTTGACCTAGGATTCAGGCCAGGTTAGCCTTCGAGTTGCAGAGGTCAGATGGCAGTCGCTCTGTGTAAAGACTTAGTTCCACTTCAAATTCCGCACAGAATAATCAAATTTTCCGTGGTTGAGTTATAAGAAGGCAGAGTCCTATAAAAAAAATAGATAGAAAAAATAGTAAATCGTCAAACCTGTGAACACAACTAAATATAAGTACATATTCGAAAATCTAAAAGAAGAAGCAAGATGAATAAAGATTAAAGACCCTAATGTATGAAAGCGGTAGATAATGTTATAAAGCTTTCGAACTTATTCTAAGAACTTAAATTAATCGAGGTTATCTCAACGACCTTCCTTAAAACTCGTAAGTAGTCGTAGGAAAGAGTGGTTAAGTAAGTAACCTATAATAAGGATAAGCTACATTCGTAATGCCTTTATAGTTACCGATTTAGAATAGCATCATCCTATTTTATTACCGCGGTTGTCGTAAGAAGCCTGGGTGTATAGTTTGCCGTGTGATGCCGGCTTAGAATAGCATCACCCCACATCCTTCCCGTGGGTGTCGTAAGAGGCGACTAAGGGACTCGAGAGTATTGGTGTATTACAATTTTTAGGGCGACAAGCTGACAACCTGTCACTATAGTGATACACACGTTTTTTGAAACAACCTTGGAAAAAAATCCTCATAAATGTCAGACGTGGCGATAGCGAACGTATTCTTACGGCTGTTAATGCTCTGCCTACCCTGCAACGGATAAAGGCGTGATATATGTGTGTGTGTACTTTGGGGAGCGGCTACTGTCGCGAACCGGTTCTTGTATAATAAATGTACCTAAATTATGCTATTTAGTATCTAAAGAGAAAAAAAGAATATACCTCTCTATTTTAGAGTTATCGTAAATTAAGTGATAGTGTGAAACTTGTCACTTGATTTATACACAGTACTCAAATTCTTAGTGTAGGAAACTCACAAATCAAGACAATAGAATTTTTTTAAGCTTGCGATATTTTGTGACATTAACGTGAAATGTAGGTAATTTTTTATAAGCAATCGGCATCCATATGTAATTAAAAGTCTTCATACAATCGTGAGAATATCAGTAGGTGCAGATGACACGTCTACCTAATTTATAATACGAAATGAAAGATGAATGAATGCTCTGATTGGGTACTATTTATCAACGGGCGCATAACGCTCTCTTCAGATGCCAGTAGGTATATGGTTCTGATGGGAATAGTATGACGAAATCTATTGATCGATAGAGCTCAACACTACTACATATTTCTGAAATTAAAACAACAGTATATTAATAGTGCCTCCAAATAAAATATTTCTAAGGCGGCACACTGAGACAAGGTTCCCAAAAGACTGGCAGCATTGCCTCTTTGAATTGCCAGGCTAATTCTTTGGCCTAAATAGCTGCCAGCCTTTAGATCTCCCGTTGCCTCGATGAGACGCCCCGATAGATCTTTTATGAAGTCTTTAGCCAATGGGCCCAAAGGACCCATAGTCTCAAATGCTATAGGCCCTATAGCATTTGAGACTAATGGGTCCTATAGTATAGGGGAACAAACATGAATACCTCCCCCAGACTTGAGTACTTCCGCTAATTTTAATTTTCACGTTGCTTGTCTAACCTGAATTTTTTTCTTGATTTTCCATAATTTGTTCATATTAGGAAATAATGACAACTTGTCACTACTGACTCAATAGTTGTCAGACGTGGCGATAACGATCACAATTTTACGATCGTTAACGCTCTGCTCCCCCGCAAGGGATAACGGCGTGATTTGTGTATTTATGTGTAGGAAATAATTAGAAATGATTAGTTTTAAATATCTAAGTCATGATCTGTGGTATTGATCGTGTCGTTTTAGATCTTATTCATCAGTTTTTTTTATTTAAAATGGATTTTACGATTTCGGCCCCGGGGCCATCAAATCTTCAGTGACCACAAGTTATGTTATAGGCCTGATGGCTGGCAGGTCAATGACCTACTTTTTAAAACGATATTATGTATGAAAAACGACGAGATGAACATGACCTCTCTAGTTTTGATGGTGTCGTAACACTTACTTTTATATTATTTTTCTGTTTATTAATTCAAACTTTGAATATTTCTAATAACTAGAAATGGAGTATGTAGTATTTTAGGATAATAATTTATTTTGTATTTTAATAAAATCTAGAGAATTACGAGCTAAAATTATTGAATTTCAAAAACCAATGAAAAAAATAACAACATCTGGTAAACCTGCTGTATTGTGATTGATATTGTCTTTTGTATTGTTCTAATGGGTATCCCGAAGTGTTACAGGTAATAAAATGTTGGATTAAGTCCTAACAGTTTTCTCTCATTTTCTTCGTAGCCGTAATCCACAAATTATCTGCAGTTAAAAACTAATCAAGGCCTAACGGCGACTGCCCAGTCTGTTGAACAGTGCCTCGTTTTTCGAAACTACAGGCTACAATTCTACAGGTGAAATTCGATGTACATTGCGTAGCGGGTCCAAAATCCTGGTTTTACAATGTCCTACCAGCTACGCAATGTACATCGAATTTCACCTGTAGAATTGTAGCATGTAGTTTCGTTGCATGGGCCATAGTCGTTTAGCCCTTTATCACAGGTCCCATGTCCTATTTTGTAACCCGCTACTTGACTGACATGTAAAGTGAACTACTTTTTAAAACGACATTTTGTACTGAAATACAGAATAATGACGTCATAAATCGCGTTTGAATGGCGTCAGAACAATAGCTTTTATATTAACTAATTTTCTGTTTCAATATTCTAATTGTAAAAAAAATTAAAGTTTAAATATTAGAAGTATTTTTTTATGCAATAGTTTTCAAAATATAATTTTCTTATTTTGAACTTCTTCTTCTTCTTTGCGTATCGAGGCGAATCAAACCTTATCTGACCAAGGTCTTCTAGCGTGCATTTAGAACTACCTTATTAAGTACCGTATTATTGAGAGAATCCCGACCCACTTCGGGATTACACTACTCACTACTCACAAGAGCAGATTTTAATTAAATTTTAAAAAAGATTGAGTTAAAGCATGGATCGAGGTGAGTCAATGTACTTGTGCAGAATGAAATAAATGTAGAAATATTTCATTAAGCTGAATCATCAGCAATGAAAATAAACTAGGTAGCTATTGCTAGCTAAATTCCTCAAGAAACTTCTTAGAATGTATAAATAAAACACCTTAGTATAATGTGCTTTAGGTTATGGCAAGTATCTTTATCTGTTCTTAGAGTATGTTTCCGACTAAACATTAGCCATTCTGGAAGAGAACATACACATACATACATATATCACACCTTTATCCCTTGCGGGGTAGGCATAGCGTTAACGACCGTAAAAATACGGTCTCTATCGCCACATCTGACAAATATTGAGGGCCGTTTGAGATAATTTGTGTATCACTATAGTAACAGGTTGTAAGAGAAGGTAAAGTTTTTTTGTAGTGTCTTGGGAGTGTTAATGTATTAGTATTAACGTGCGTTTAAAAGTGCATCAGGCGGTGCGCGCGCGGCTTTAAGAGATCTATGGATCATTAACGCAAGACGACCGATGTGGCGCAGTGGTGGTGCGACTGCCTTTAACGCAGAAGGTCCCGGGTTCGATTCTCGGTGGGTCACTCACAAAGTTGATATTTATAGTCTGGTTAGGTCATTGCGGGCTGAACCACCCGATTGTCCGTAAGTAAGATGGTTCCGTGTTTCGGATAGCACGTTAAGCCGTAGGTCCCGGTTGCTGTCTATGATCACTTAGACGGCGGTCGTTACACAACCATGTCAGAAGCCTGCTACTTGTAGAAGGCAGTTTAAAAATTCTGACATTAAGGTACATCGGGTCGTTGAACAACTCGGTGTCCCACACGAGAAAAAAACGCAAGTCAGTTACGTATGGGACGAATGGGATTCTTATTTATTTCGTCCTGTTTTTTATTTTGAAGAAGTTTATTGCTCCTTCCTACTCATCAAAATTCGTTTATGAAATTGAAGAGGAACTCTCTGAAAAGTCGTAATTCTGTTCCACGTACGGCAGTCAGAAATGGCTGGTCTAACCAGGTTTTAATATATACAGGGTGTAAGAGACGGTGTAACGAAAACTTTGCAGGCGTGCTTACACCTTTAAACAGAACAACTTTTTATATGAGGGCTATGTTGGGAAACGAAACATTTTTTTCGACCTTCCATACAAATTTCCCGACCAGCTGAGTAACTTTGTATGGCAACTCTTCGTTGCTAAACATAGCCCCCATGGAAAAAGTTGTTCAGTTTCATGGTCGATCACGCCTGCAAAGTCTTCGTTACACCGTCCCTTACACACTGTATTACTCGATGCTTTTATGGACAATCTCTTAAGGTCGTGAGTTTAGTAGAACGCGGGATATAAAGCACATGCGAAAAGTCTAAAACAGAGCTTCTGTTCTGAACTTGTCAAACATTTTTTATAAAAACAAAAACCGAGCGAACTAGGACCATGGTAAACTTTACGATAGTAGTACAATGTAGCAGCCACGTAAGAGTTTACCTCACAATCTCTCTTTTCGTGTGGGACACCGAATCGTCCAACGACCCGATAAACCCTAGTGTCAGAATTTACCTCACAATACCTCAAATTTACCTCAGACTGTATTGGTCAAGTCAAGTTCAAAGCGCTAAGGTTACACCATAATATAGTGATGTGGTGAAATAAACTGCTCTAGTCAGGCTAGTCTTTCCTTAAGTTACCCATTTAAGAGATCAACTTACATTGGCCTTCGTACAAACAATTCGGATAACCACTACATGTTGAACCCTTTCGAATTTGTAGAATAAGGGGTATCGAATTCCTCCTACCGTTAGGCGGACCGCCGCGTAGTTTCCACGCCACTAGCTATCCAGGTGCAGCCATGCTTCCCTGGTATTGCCGATACATGATTTTAATACTAGGGCTGTATAAAATATAGACTGGATATTAAAATGTTTACGTCTACGGATTTTTCGGTAAATGCCCTATTCTTTAGGCACGAGACATGCGATTTCTGTAGTAGTATTCAGCCACAAAATATTCAATTTGTATGAAACACTAGCTGTTGCCCGCGGCTTTGCTCGCGTTAAGTCAGTAAATGTTTATGTGTTAAGAATATTTAAAGTGTGGTTTTCTAGTATACGTACTATCAAAAGTAATAATAAACAGTATTTTTGGCACGGTAATATTTTTGGTTCAATGCTTCGTGCTTATTTTCATTTAGGTAAAGCAAAAAAGACTGCAACAAACAACGAATTTGCATACAAAATATTAATTTCCCAGTTTTTATTATATTAATTTTAAAAAATGCTGAAATACTTGTTCATTTACCTACCTTTATTCCGTAGTCTAATCAAAAATTCTGAAACAGATAGCATCAAAGATCACTTTTTATTATTGACCCTGTCTACAACCGAACATAGGTAAACGCTAAAGTCCTTGTGTAAACTTTAAAATTCGAACTACAAAACTGAAATAGTTTTAAAAATACCAAGAGAACATAACTTGAAAGAAGTCGAATTGAAAGTAAGTCTAAACCTAGCCTAATCTCCCGCCGTCGGGGACTCAAAGGACTCAGCCAGATGTTTCTGAGAAAAAAGGCGGCAACCAAATTAGGTGACACTTTTATCTTTAGCGATAACGACGTTTCTCTCAATGGGAATGATGACTGGCAGGCTTCTGGCAGGTCAATTGAGCAACTTTTTAAAACGATATTTTGTATGAAAGACGAAGAGATAAACATGACCTCATGTCTCTCTAGTTTAGATGGCGCCAAAACACTTACTTTTATATTACTTTTCTGTTTATTAATTCAAACTTTGAACTCAGCCGGTGTTTTACAAAAAAAATCCTTTAAATGGGTTTCATTAGCTCACAGAAAGTGTTTTTTTTATTCATTAGCTATAGTCTGTAAATATAGGATGATCCCTGTGGCTTTGATGATCCTTGGAGCAAATGTTAGAGCGTGAAAGACTATAGGAAGTGGCTCACAAAATCGACGCATCGTTTGAGTCGTATTACCACCGCGCCGCTTAGAGCGGAAATAGTGTGACATTAGCTTTATCTATATAAGTAGGTACAATGCGAGTATTATGTGAACCTTAGGTTAACAGCGGGAACTATCATTCATCTTAGATGTCAACAATTTTTATAGCTTTTACAATTAACTGGGTTAACTGACCATGGATAACTCAGATCTTTTTTCTGTTTCAAAGCTTAGTTTTTTTTTTTTAGGGTTATTAGTTCCATTTCTAACAGCAGGCGCCTCAAAATGCCATTTTAAAGTATGGAAGGGTACAAAGAGGTCCATTGTTGTAGGTAGGTATTTGGATTTTCGCAAATAAATGATTAATTATTGATTAAGTATGAAATTCAAATGGTTTTCGTCCAAGTAAATTAAAAAAAATACTTTTAGAATTTCCAGTTACTGCAAACTCTCTAGGTTAGGTAGCCGACCCCGACAGAGTAACGGGATAAGGCAAGGAGAATGATGTTATTTAGTAACCCAAAATATGAAACGTACAGGTGTTCTTTGATGTACAAAATTACGGTGCGTAGACGAAAACGGTTCCCAAATAACAATTAGAGGCAAATTCCACTAACACTACTAATTCGGCCCCTTTTCCCGACTGTTTGTATAAAAATTACATCTATTAGCGTAAGTTTACAGAAAAGGCGGGAATTTGGAGCACCAGGCCCTGTGGGTCTCAATGGGTTCACAAACCAACGCAACGGACCGATTTGACGTTTGTACAATTTTGGACCTCCCATACTAATTGCCTTGCTCGCGCTCGGTCAGTAATTTTGTTTTTTTTAATTCATATTTCGACCTATGTTCCTTGGGGAAATTTATTCAGTTTAATGGGCTGGTTCACCCCTTAAAATATTTGCAGCTAATATTTTTACACATTATATAGTAGTGTTATTTACCAAACCGTTTATTGTATTTAAAGAACATAATATAAAACAATACACATAATATTCAATACATATTCATATTTCGGTACTGCTGTGCTATCACAATCGACAATTAGTCCGCTTGTTTATGGACCTTACTATATAGTTCCGGCCACGGTCCTGTAGGTCCATAGGATTCTGAGAAACAGCGTTGTCATCCTAAGAACAAGATACCTACTAGAATAGTTTTTAGTTCGAACGCAAAAAGCACAGATTTAGGATTTGTAGGTGGTCTATTTCAGTCCAAATATAAAAAGTTTTGCAACGGAGCAATAAACTGCATAACGCAGTGTTTGTTTCTCAAATATTAATTTGATTTCCAATAATAGTTTATTTTAATAACATGGTTTGATTTCTGTGAAGTGTGCTATGGCGAGCGCCATTATGGATTTTACGAGGCATCCGCGAATGGTCATAAACTAGACGTGTGTGTGCCCGGGTCCTCTGGCGGGTTGCGTAACCTATGAAGAACCTATGAGGTTGTTTTGACAGATGCACAGAATGCATTTATGTGCATACAATCTCACCATTCCTATTATAGGGCTGCCACTTGACAAGGCTGCCCATGACACAAGTGACAAGACAGCAACGATAATTACTATCTTGCTATCTCCCATCGATTGAACGAAAGTGTCGGAAAGCTGTCTATTGCTAAAAAGTAAATGCAGCAAATAAAATATTTTTTTTTTGTCTGGTACCTATGATTCTCTTTCTACTCAGCAATGTACCTAAACAATTTCGTCATGAGGCGATCTCCAATGAAATGAAATGAATAGTAAGTACGTAGGTATTAATATAGACTTTATTACAAGAAACTTAGTATTCAAATGTATGTCAGTTTCTGTCAACGGAAGCGCTCGTATAGAACAATGCGCTTTGTTTGTCTACAAAAGTATACTCCGCTGTCTATCTGTCTGCCTTTCAGGAAGTCACTCATGAGCATGAGTCAGTCAGTCCCTCACTATTTTATTCGTGCTACATAATATGACGAGCAAGCTTACAAGTAGTAAAATTGACAAAGTGCGTAAATGTGTGCGTGACTGAATAAAAACAAAAATGACGAAAAACCGTTAGGGGTGGTTTCCTCCCCTACACCAACGCTTTTATTTGCCTTTTAATTACTCTTTTGTTTTAATTGAAATTCCTACCAGTTTTCCCACCACCTAACGAAAACTGTCACCAACGCTACCAGGGGCGCATAGATCGCAAAGAGATCGAGCCAGTGACATTGTATAAAATGTCTCTCTGCCATGCGCCGTACGCTGTAGACTAGGTAGAGTCCGCGCTACGAAGAGTCTCGCAAAGAAGTAATAAACACAGTACCGCTCAATAATGTATCGTAAGTTTTGTGAAATATAGTGTAATTCCTGTTGGCAGATGTTCTTTGGCTGCGGGACCGTTTTCGTGGTGGAATAGGTGCACAGTGTGACTTGTTCCTTTCAGTTGATTAGGTAGTTTACAGTTTACAGAAGAGTATTTTTTTATTGTATTTTCCTAGCACCACTGAATTTTATTCCGTAAATGTCAGAAAATCCTGTGATTATATTTTTCCGCTGGTAAATTAGCTTTGCTTGACTCTTCTTTTAGTTTCCGTGTGGAAAGGATATTAAAACAGCAACTAAAACTATTCTATACTTACATACTTTTAAAAAAGCTGCAGAAATGAAAATGTTGTGAATTTATACGTGGTAATATTGTAAATAACTGGTTTAAGGCAAAGTTATGCACCTTAGTGGTACAAAAACCACAAAACGGTCCTCAGCTAACGGGAGCAGTTTTGTTCTAAACATATCAAGTGACATTCTGATTTTTCGATCTCATGCTCAAATGAGCTTTTGAATGATTTATGTGCAAGTCGATTTGTATTTTTTGTGAGCCTAAAGTGATTTGGTGAGTTAGTTTTAAATTTAGAAGAAGAAGAAGAGTTTTAAATTGAAATATTGTGTTGGCATGACTGAAAAGAATGATTTAGATTGTTGCTTACGTGCTTGTTTAATTTAGAACTTTTCTATCGGTACTGAACTAAGAAAACATCATCACATTTTTACCTGTGTATGTAAACTAAACCCAGGGAACATGCAGCAGCGCACGTTGTGAATGCAAAATCTTGCGGTGGGAAATATGAAAATATCCCCAATACGGCCCATTTGTAACTTGGCTGGTAGATGACGATAATGATGGCCTGATAATTTCACATTCCTGCTAGCATTCTCAGATAAAATGCAAGTGAAAATGACATGTGTGCAAGACAGGCACCTACGATTGGCGTATCTATGCGGCCCAGTGCGCATGTGTGCGCGGTGCGGGCGTGCGGTGCTCTAACGCCCGGCAACTACCAGGCGACCAGGAGGTGCAAGGAAGTGTGTTGTCGGGTCGGTGGAGGCTTGTAGTGTGTTTGTATGTGTGTGTGTACTGTGTGGGCGGAGGGGACAGAGGGGTGAAAAGTTTTGCGAACATTTTTGTAGAGGTGAATTTTGCGAGGTCTCTTCTGTACCCACATAAGACTTAAACCGTCGTCCTGTTTAGTTTTGGTCTGCGGCTTCGTCTACTTTTTACGAGCAGTCGAGTTACCAAACGCCATAAAACTGTAACCACAATCTTGTAGTTTTTGTTGAGAAAATGCGGGTTAAAATAGGTCTCTTTTGCAAAGTCAAATCGTCTATGTAAGTAACTTTTGAATAGCAAGACCCTGCTGTTTCCGCGGTAATTTTTTAATATCAAGTTTCTATGTTGATATTGGATATCACCTGACCTATTTAAGAATAAAAGAACTAAAAACCTGTTTTAAGATCAACCAGTTGACCTCCTAAATAAAAAAAACCCGTACAAAATGTGTCGACAAGAACAGGGTTACGTAGTCGTAAAGTGTATAAAAATGAGTAAAAATAAGATTATCTCATTGTAAATATTCAATGAATAACGGACAAATTAATGATGAAGCTATGATTCTCATTTAAAAAAGTATACCTAGGTAACAAAATGGCTATTTTTGTTTTGCTTTTATGCCAATGAAGACGTTTTTTCTAAAGCAACGGAGTTGGTGAAATGATTTCATTCAACAATGAAACTGTAAAAATATGTCAGTCACATTAAGTCATTGCTAGAGTTAACTGGTCGTCAGGGTCTTTCCAAATTTCCAAGATTCCACGAGAAATTTTGATACCTACGGACAGAAATATCAAAATGAAAAGGGTCCTTATAATGTTACATAAAAACCCCCTAAAGAGTAGGTCCTACATAGCGTAACAGCTCTCTACGACAATTTCTTATGGCTGTGGCAACTATCCCTCGGGACCTTGTAAATACCGTGTAAAAATTACCAGGATCGCATGAGCACGTAGGATGTGTGCAGATCCGCGGATAAGAAGTAATTGCTGTAGCGTAGTGGATAGGACTTCACATATTGTAAGAGTCGATCCTGACACGCGCATTCCAAAACAATCGAATTTCAAAAATATAAATGTAAAAAAAAAATGCTGTCGTGTGCGAGCGAAATGTATTGCACCTGTTGCGCCATGTAATAAAGTATTTTTACTCACGTGCGTTTACCGACTGCTCTTACGATGAAGGAAAAACATCGTGATGACACCCACGTTGGAATAAAAAAAAATAATTCAGATGATATTTGAATGTGACTCTAAGATTCGGGCCAGGTCAGCCTTCGGGTTGCAGAGGTCAGATGACAGCTCTGAGTTCCAAGCCAAATTCCCTAGATTAGGTAACCGACCCCAACAGAGAACGGGATAGGGCAAGGAGAATGATAATTTCTCTTTCTTTCTTGTTGTGCCTACAAGTATTTTTATTATAATCTAACATTATAATCAGGAGAATCGCACACAGTTCAATTAGTAGGGCGATAAAAACGAAGATTTATTGGCAAGGTGGTAAGTAAGACCTAATAAAAGTAGATTTTTACATCGTATTCGTCTGTTTGCGTGAGCAAAACTTATCCCTCCCACGGGACGACCATGAATATTGCACAGGATGTAAAAAAATGTCCTGAATAAGTATTTCTACTCGTACGAATGACCTAGATCATAAAAAAAAACAATTTTTGCTATAGAACATATAGGCGTAAATAAAAAAATGGTTCTCCCATTTAAAATTCACTATACACAGTCACTCAGCTGATCGGGAATTTTGTATGAAAGGTCGAAAAAAAATTCACGTTTACTAACATAGCCCCCATAGAAAAAGTTGTTCAGTTTCATGATCTGAGCCCGCCAGCAAAGTTTTCGTTACACCGTCGCTTACACCCTGTATATAACTTATTTTGAAAATAAAACCTTAAGTACTAGAGACTGATGAGGCACTTAATGTACCAAGACCGATATCGTAAGAGGTTTGATTGTGGCCAATTTCACGATGCTTTTTATTTCGCTGGCGAAGGTAATTTATTTACGTATATTGCAGATTACTGTAGTATAAAGATAAAATCCATAAAAGTAAAATAAAAGTAAAACATACCAATTAAATGTACATAAACATGTAATTATTATAGAAAAGGGAGTAAGTATGTACTTTATTGATACGATAGATACCTTTGGAGACTAAACACACACACACACACACACACACACACACACAAATCACGTCTTTACCTACTTACTCCCATTTCTATATAGTGTGTTTTACTTTTTAATTATTTCAAATGCCGTGTGATGCCGGCATAGAATAGCATCACCCCAATTCTTCCCGAGGATGTTGTAAGAGGCAACTAAGGGTTTTCAGGTGAATTACCACGTATTGACAACCTGTAGTGACAGGTGATACACGAATCATCTAAAGGGGCCCTCAATACTTGTCAGTCGTGGCTATAGCGACCGTATTTTTTACGGCCGTTATCGCTCTGCCTACCCCTTGAGGTAGACAGAGGTAGAGAAGACGACCAATGTGGCGCAGTGGTAGTGCGACTGCCTTAGACGCAAAAGGTTCCGGGTTCGATTCTCGGTGGGTCACTCACAAAGTTGATATTTATCACTTTGTGAATTTGTTCCCAGTCTGGTTAGGACATTGCGGGCTGAACCACCCGATTGTCCGTAAGTAAGAAGGTTCCGTGTTTCGGATGGCACGTTAAGCCGTAGGTCCCGGTTGCTGTCTATGATCACTTACACGGCGGTCGTTACACAACCATGTCAGAAGCCTGCTACATGTAGAAGGCGGTTGAAAAATTCTGACACTAGGGTTCATCGGGTCGTTGGACGACTCGGTGTCCCACTCGAAAAAAAAAAAACCCCTTGAGGGATAAAGGCGTGATATATGTGTGTTTGACTAGTACTTACACAAGTAGCAAATTTCCCGCAGAGATACTCGTAGTACCATAGTTTCCTACCTCTGAAATAGCTTTACAACAAAAGCAAACAAATCCCACGGCTGAGCTGAACAAGACGCGAGCATTTTCAGCTAAAATTAAGCTTTCAGCTAAATCGCCTAAAAATTGTAATACACCAATACTCTCGAGTCCCTTAGTCGCCTCTTACGACACCCGCGGGAAGGATGTGGAGTGATATTATTGCTATTCTAAGCCGGCATCACACGGCAATTATTAAGTTACCCATTTAAAAGACCGCCATAATATTCTGGTTTGTCATACTGTTAATATGAATGGCCAGTGAATATTGATCCTTTAAACAGGTACGTTAAAGTACTACTCATATGGCTATACTATGGGTATCCGGCAAATCCGTAAAATCGGACTAGATATGAATTGCTAGCAAATTCAACGTATTATTTAATTTCAGTGTATTACCTACCACGTATTACAACTTTAGGCAACAGGCTGACAACCTGTCACTACAGTGATACACGAATCATCTGAATCAATACTTGTCAGACGTGGCGATAACCACCATAACTTTTCGATTGTTAACGCTCTTCCTCGCAAGGGATAAAGGCGTGATTTGTGTGTGTATGTATGTTTATGTAGTTAAAAATTTTGAATTTCCGTCTTTTCGCGAACTTTCCGTGGCCTATTATTACGTATGGAGGGAAGAGAGCGAAGCGAGCGGGATGAAATATAGCTTTGGCGGGAAAATTTACGGGTAGCTGCGGATAGCAAAGGCATGTTGTTGTTTTTTTTGTCTATGCTTCATCTGATAAATGAGTCGTAAACTGGTAGTCAGATCGGCTATTTATAACCGATTTTCAAAGAATGCCGTGTGATGCCGGCTTCGAATAGCATCGCCACATTTCTTTCCCGTGGGTGTCGTAGAAGCCGACTGAGGGGGGGTTTCGAGGGTTTTATGTGTATTGCAATTTTAGGCGACAGGCTGACAACCTGTGACTATAGTGATACATGACTCATCTTAAAACGACCCTCAAATATTGTCAGACATGGCGATAAAGACCGTAATTTTATGACGTTTCCTGACATATGTTCCTAGGGGAAAGTTGTTCAGCTTCATGGTCTGCTTGCACTGCACATTCGGGACGCTGTCCCTTACACCCCGTCACAGAATAATAACTTTTTGACCCCTTATATTTATTTTTCGGTATCGATTACTCTCGCACTGCTTTATTTTCAATACTTACTCCTCCACCCAAAGTTTGTCTGGAAGAGATCGCTTTTAGCGATAAGGCAGCCTTTGCGCACATTAAATTTTGTTTTTGTTACACTTTTAATTTATGTGCAATAAAGTGTCTTTACTTACTTACGTACTTAGGTATTTTACGCTTCTTCCTCATCCTAATTTATGTACGAGTCGTAAGACAGGCAGTAAGACCGCCTGTTTCTCTTTCACAAAATGACCGTTTGTTTATAAATTTACGAACTTCGCTGTCTCGTAAGTAAATGCAAGAAATACGAAGAAACTATAAGTTTAGTACTTGCATTACGCAGGTATCGGCTTCGATTCTAGCGGGCGTTTCCTTAGCTTTATTGTCACTTAGGTGGATCACACACTTCATGCACGACGGAGCGCAAAAATATCGCAGCGGTCTGTCAGATCCATACTAGAAACGTCACTCCACATACTAAAACCGCACTCAACGGACGACACTGCGATAGCGCTACGTCGATAGCGGTTGAGCTGTTTTAGTATGGGGATTGACATTTCTAGAATGGATCTGACAGACCGCTGCGATATTTTTGCGCTCCGTCGTGCGTCAAGTGTGTGACCCGCCTTCCTTTTTCTTTTCGTGCGGGACACCGAGTCATCCAACGACTATCGTATAACCAACAACTAGTCTTTCGAGACTCTGATGAACATGTCACTTCGTAAAGTAGCGCTCTGAAATATGGTCTTGGCCTTATTTTAGGCATCAAAAGTCACTGTAGTTTAGATAAAATTATATATATACAGTCGATCATTTTTTGTGGTAAATATGGATCCAACTTTGTATTTTTTTTTGTTTCACCAGTTTTTTGGAACCCGCAATACCTCAGTACTTAAAACATTCGTACGGTATGCCAGAAGTTTCACGACTTGCCGAGTGAGATATTTGGGTTTATATATTTTCTTATAATATGAGCCAAGATGAGTTTAGGTTTTCGGATAAGTTATAGCTCAGCTCTAGATCCCCGCCAAATACTTAGGCCCTTTTACTCAGTTTTTACGTAATGCATTGTTCTTCAAAGCTTCTATGGCCCCGGACCAGAGCCAGAATTACTGTAGCCTCCTGCGTCCAGTAGTGTCCAGCATAAATAAACCAAAGAAAATGTCTTCAGAATCGACGCTATTACAAAGGTATTGGTTATGATGTAAATTATGGCCCATTCTTGTTGGAGGCATAGCGGGAAAGCATTCAGCTAGTGTTCTGCAAGCAGTTTCGCTTTTATTGTTTACCATCTGTTCAATAACAGCGTCTTTCTGTGTAATAGTGAAACGTAATACAGTATACATAGTTGCGAAATTTCGGATTGTTATGATACAAATTCAAAGAGTTTTCAGACCCTTGAAGTTTTTCGAAACGACGCCATATAGAAGACATCAACGCAAGTCATGCAATTGAACCAACGGAAAAAGCGAAAAAATACCTATTATAATTGACTCGACCTTCAGAAATCGTTTATTTCTATCTCAGAAGAACTATTATAGCTTGACCATAAAGAGGAGTTAAAAAAAGAGGGCGCCACTGTGGCAACAATTTTTCATACAAAAATTTTAGTTTTATTTTATTTAGTTTCTAGTTTTTCTGGCCAAGCTATACCTAGATAACAATTCCAATACCTAGGTAGCAATTCCAATTCCAACATTGTGACGAAGATTTATTAACTGTAAACATAAATAGGTACAAGCCTCGTCAGCATCGTCACTTCCATCAAGTGAGATAGTAGATAAATGCGGGCCTATCTTAAGTAAAAAAAAAGTTAAAAAATAGGAGGAGATCTTTGAAACAACAACGATTGTTTTTCCGCGAAGTGCCTCCAATTCTCTTGTCGGGCAATTCCATCCGCACAGAGCCCCTTTCTTTTCTCCTCAACCTCCTCTACTGCGCCACGCGGGTACCAGGCTCGCAGGAATACACAGAGTTGTCTTGCTTGCGGCCGCCGGGAGGCTAGGGGGTGCCAGGGGCGAGGAGGAGGAGCCAACAAAACCAGCTTTACGCATGCGTCGACGCTTTGCGGGTGATTTGGCGCGCTTTCCTGGTAGGGTTGCAACAACAGATTGTTTCTTTACAGTATAAGTTGTGGTCGTGTGAATATGAGAGATCGAGTGCGAGATCAAAAAAGATAATCATCATAACCAGATTCACTTAAACTGTAATTTATTATTACATAAGAATATTATATAAGAATATTTAGGTATGCTATTCAAAGACAGGCAACTTAAAACATTACTATTAAAATCTTCTCTTCTTTCGCTTTTCGTGCGAGACTCCGAGTCGTACAACGACCCGATGAACTCTGGTGTCAGAGTTTTTCAACCGTCTACTACCAGTTGCAGGCCTCGGACATGGTTGAGTAAATTAATTAAATACATAAAACAGCAATATGTAATAGTAAAATAACGGATTTGAAACTTGACAGAAAATAAAAACCTAAATACTGTTAGGTCGATCCATCAATAGGTTGTTTTTTGTCTGTTTGTGAACCCTAACAAGAATGCTAGTCCACCCCCGCGGTACAACATGTGCGCCCCGGCTGTGGCACGCATGCGCATAGCGGCAAATAGAACAAGTTCCCATGTCTAGCTGTCACTGACTAGTTGCAAGAAAGTTTTCAACTAGCGAACGCCTCACGCTCATAATCTCCTGGTAAAAGAGCGAAGGGGTTATAAGAACCTCCCTATTTAAAGGACTTAAGATTGAAATTAATCGGCTCCATACCGCTGAAAACCGCTGTCAGATTGTTCGTTCATATATTGACAACTCGCAACAACGTATCGTTTACATTAAGTTGACTTTGAAACGTGTTCAATGCCAACATGAGTCGCATGATGATGGAGACAATATGCGCGTTGCGTCAATATTTACGCGTAGATACGGATATGCGTCCAAACAGTCATTAACTGGGCGCCTGCATTCTACACGGGCACGCGTGCAAGACGACCCTAACATTCCTTGTTCTTGCCATTGAAGAACATAACCTGCCTCAACATTTGCTTGAACCTGTCTCAATAGTTCTGTGGGTTAGGCAGTAGTAATAGTAAGACGCGAATTTCCTAGGTAAGTTTTTTAGGTTAGGTTATGTCAGAGAGAAATTAATCAGAGTTGGTTGTAAACATCGTGGCTTACGTTACATCACTTTTAGTTCTGAATTTTGCAATATTGTCGGAAAACCTTTATAAAAGTTGCCTTACTTGGTCTTCAGCATCGAAAACGCAATCATATTTCTGTTCTATCTCAGAAGGTAGAGTCGTTTTCGTAATGTCTTATTCATCACTCGTTAATAGGAATTTAAGCATTAAAACGAACATGACGCTGCAGTAAAAAGATCCCACGCACCATCCTTTACGATCGTCGGTGGAGATAAAAATCTGGACCTTTCAGAAATAAATTATCTACTTGGTAGGTAGACGTCAAGCAAGAACAAAATTTTGCCTTTTAACAGTAAAACTAACTAAAATGAAATCCATTTATCTAGTCAGTCTATCCAATCTTCGATTAAATTTCTACCAACGATTTTGTCCAGTTTTTCCGTGAGAGTAAAATAAGACCTTTTCCCTCTTCGTATGCCCCTCAGGGATGCTTTCTATTCTTGGTTGATCGGAACAACATGGGAAAAATTTGTAAAAAGTTAAATTTCATAAAGAAAATTGTTACCTTCTTTAGCTCGGAATGCATCTGACAAGCCATAATCCCTTTCATGGTCTCCAGACATTTGACATTTCGAATAGAAGTGCGAGTATTTCCGTGCGCAAACCAAAATAGAGAAGTAAAGTAACGCTATGCATGCAACGCGCACGAAAACTCCTAAAGCAAGTGTTTTATGCGCATGCGACGCGCCGTTTACGCGTATGCGACGCGCCGTGAACGCGTAAAGGGGTGAGGCTCGTAAACGAATAGCTGCCACTTCCGTCTAAAGCAAGACGCTGTAAAGTTCATGGCTTATAGAAAAGACGACGGATAGACTTAAAAATAAAGAAAATGTACCTTTAAAACTAAGCACTCAAAAACTTATGCATAAACACAGAATATACAGGGTGTTAGGGACAGCGTCCCGAATACTGATAGGGTGCAAGCAGACCATGAAACTGAACAACTTTCCCCTAGGAACATATGTAAGGAAACGACAAAAAATGATTGACCTCCGATACAAAATAACGATCAGCTGACTGCATTACTATGGGAAACCAAAATCATTTTCCTGACATGTGTTCCTAGGGGAAAGTTGTCCAGTTTCATGGTCTGCTTGCACCCTATCAGTATTCGGGACGCTGTCCCTAAGACCTCGTATAATAGTACTAGCGTCATACACCCCGATTTAACATTTTGTTTCACGTGTACGTATTCGAAAGCATTTGCGATGTAGGATCATACAACATATACAAAATTGAAGAGCCTGCTAAAAAAATTGCTTACCTACTTACTTTTATTTTTGTATCAAGATACTTAAAAGGTTAGAGACCTATAATGCATATCTAAGTTGCTATTTTTCTTTCGATTTTATTAAGATAGGTTAGCAGAGAGGTTGATAAATACTCTACTACAAAATGATCCAGAAAAACACACGCATTTTCCATGTGTGATGCAGGTATCAATACACTTCGAAGAATCGCGCATTATCTTTCCAACTTTCCTATAAAACTGACCTGCCCCCCCCAGAGTTTCCGCGGCCCACCCGCAATGGGAATAAAACGACTGTACGCCATAAATGTCCAATCCCACTTTCCCCAATAGGGGCTCATAAGGTCCCTGCGGGTAACCTCAACCTTGGCCGACTTGACGAACTGGTTTCAGTGGACTAACTGATATGAATATATAAGGTGTAAAAATATTACCTGCAAATATTTTAAGGGATGAACCAGTCCATGAAATTAAACAAGTTTCCCCAAGAAACATAGGTCGAAATATGAAAGAAATTTTTGGACCTCCCATACAGTTTATTCGCTCGACTGCTTCATTTTGTATGGGAGGTCCAAAATTTTCTTTCATATTTCTATGTTTCTTGGGGAAAGTTGTTCAGTCTCATAGACTGGTTCAGCCCTTCAAATATTTGCAGCTAATATTTTTACACCTTATAGATAATATGATGCTAGTTTGGTATGATTCACCAATTATCGTTAATACCCATACCCTGTTTGCTGTGTTATTTTGAAAGTTGTCTAAAATTATACACACAACTTTCTTAGTTTGGCTACGGCGACGTCCCTATTCCGTGGTTTAAATGATGTACTCCTACAGCAATGCCCTTATATTTTTAATGAAATTCCATTTCATTACTTTCCAGAATATAACAGGAAAAATTGATCAAAAATTTAGTTACCAAGCCAACAGATGCGTTTAGCGTTACCGAGAATATGTTTACATTCGGTAAATAAACGAACTGCCGAAATCAAGCTAGAGTGAAGAGAATTGATTCCAGGAATTTATGAGAGCAAAGTTTTTAGAAGAATTGGATAGTTTCTTTGAAATACCTAATAAGTAATACATATTACTGAAATGGCAAAAAAGGCAATCAGCTCAGCGCTCGATAGAGCACCTCTATAAGAGAAGCCAAAATGTGCGTTGACTCAGCCACAAATTTCGGGAATGATTGTGTATGACGCTAAAATATGTATAAATGGAATGTACGATGAATTTAAACTCCTACTAATTTTTTAAGGGACAATACAGTCTGATAAAGTGTGGACAGACCTTTTATCGGAAATTGCCGTACTCTTTCCCGCCTTGCGCAAAACCGGTCGGCAACTCGCCCGATTCTCGCCAGACGGCCGCCGAACGAGACCCGTGCGAGTCTGTCTGGGCCGTCTGGGATCCAGACTCAGTCTAAACGGCGCTCCGCTTGTACCTACATGTACCAGGTTTGCAGACACCACCAGGAGGTTTAAGTACTAGACTTTTGCTCGGTACCTAACAATTGCGCGGGCTTGCCGGGCATGCGAGCTGAGCGCGGGAAAGGACAAGGCGTAACTAGGAGCCGACGTTGTAGAGTCGACGGTACGGTCGGTTGTTTGGAAACAAAGTTTAAGATATGAAGAATTCTTCGATGTTCATGAAATAAAACTGCATACAAATTATGAGCTTCTTTAGTTTTATCTAAATAAACAAAAGAACCTGGACCTAGGCGACCGAAAGGGAATAAGAAAATACCGGCTTTAGACGCAAGTGCTGCGTTGTGTCCGCGTGATATTACAAATTCTAAGGCTACGAAGAATTGTACTGAGCTGTTATTTACTAGTAAAGTCATTTTCTTCCTTGGATCTTTTTATAGCCTGCTCGACGTCCCGCTGCAGGGCAAAAGCCTTTATTTAAAAGTTATTTTATTGCTTAATTAAAATCTCTAATTATGTAAGCGTTTTGTTACCGCTTATCTTCTTTTCGATGAAGACCAATTAAGTTTAGATATAAGGTGTAAAAATATTAGCTGCAAATATATTAAGGGTTGAATCAGACAACAAAACTGAACAACTGACAACCTGTCACGATAGTGATACACGAATTATCTGAAACGGCCTTCATTTGTCCCGGCATCACACGGAAAATGGTAGTAGCATTGAAGACAATGTAGCCAAGTAATGGAATATGGATAGTAAATTGACTTTAAAAATGGTTATTGGATAGTTTAGCATCAAGATGATTGAATTATTTACATCAATGATTACCGTGGGATGTGAGTGTGGGAACGAATTATTATGGTGATGTGATTTCATTAGATTTATTACCATGTCTTATTTACTAGAGCATCTACTTCGCTTCTAAACAAGGGTCATCTGAGGCGCATCGCACACTCAACGCACGAGTCACGACGGACCGCTAAAATATCGCAGCGGTCTGTCAGATCCATAATAGAAACGTCACTCCCCACGCTAAAACCGCACTCGACGGATGACACTGCGAAAGCTAGCGCTGCGTCAACAGCGGTTGAGCGGTTTTAGTATGGGGATTGACATTTCTAGTATGGATCAGACCGCTGCGATGTTTTAGCGGCCCGTCGTGCGTTAAGTATGCGATCCACCAGGTGTAAAAATTATTAGCTGTAAATATTTCAAGGGTCGAATCAGTCCACGAAACTGAATAACTTTCCTCAAGGAACGTAGGTCGAAATATGGACAAAAAAAATATCGCCACGTGTGACAATATTTAGGGTCGTTTCAGATAAGTCATGTATCACTATAGTGACAGGTTGTCAGCCTGTCGCCTAAAATTGCAATATACATGAAACCTTCGAGTCCCTTAGTCGGCTTCTACGGCACCAACGGGAAAGAAATGGGGTGGAGCTATTCTAAGCCGGCATCACTCAGCACATGCTGAATAAGGAACACGCTATGAATAAAACAGCTGATAATGAAGTAAAAAAAAACAATTCATCGCACTTTACAATCAGCTTCTGTAAAAAAAAAAAGTCCCAACGGGATCGTACGACAAAGGAAAAACAAATGGCGGCTCAAAATGAAAACGAATACAAGCGCGTGCGCAACGTTGGGCGCGTCGTGCAAAAACCTTGAGCTCCATTTCTGAAATTTCGTTTTCGATTCCGTGCACGAAAGTCCAAAATGACTGGTCTAACCACACGTTTATTTTATACATACATACATATATCACGCCTTTATCCGGTTTATTTTATTTAATGTATTAATAGTCAAAAATATGTGTGAATTTTTGGGGGTATGAGAGAATCCATAAGTAAAGTAGAACGTGAGATACAAGCATAACAAGTGGCAGATTTTCACGTGAAACTAAAGCGTACTATTTGTGCTTATATCACACGTTCTACTGAAGTTATCGATTCCCACATACCCTTGACTTTAAAATCATCGAGTAGTAGAATTTAAAATACGTGTGGTTAGACCAGTTGTTAGCTCTCTGCAGACTTCCGTGCATAAAATCGAATCACGACGTATCGCATGCGGAAATCTAATAATGTTTGTGGTTGTCATCATCACTCGTTTTATTTTACTTATCGATTCACACATGTTTGACCATAAAAACATCGAGAAATAGAAATTCAAAAACGTGCGGTTAGACCAGACTTTGCGGACTTCCGTGCACGGAATTCAATTACGACGTTTCGGAAATTGACCTCCAGAGCTTTCAAAGAACACTTTGTTTGAGATTGCATTGGTAAATATTATGTATAAAGAAACCCCAAAAATATTTGGTGATTTTTTTTTTTTTAAAGATTACTTATAGAATTTTTTTAAAGATTATCTTTAGCAATTAAAACCCAAAAACTAAGCGGGCACTAAACTTTAAACAATACTTTAAAAATAAAAAGGACTACCGACGTCTTTTTGTATAAAAGTTTAAACCCACCCAAGTTCAAATAGAGCCGCATGTTCGCATAATTGGTTAAAAAACTATTCTGTGTTTAGTAATTAAAGTGCTATAAACTGCTTAATAAGTAGTAAGTAGTAGTAGTGAGTAAGTACCTAAGTAAAAATAATCAAAGCTTTCTACTTACTTCTACAGCCACAACAGTCCACTGCTGGACATGGGCCTGCCCGAAATTGGGGGGTATGCCATACTCAGCACGCTTGGCAGTCGGACTGGCGAGCGCAGTGCAAGATATTGTGTAGATATTCATAGGGAACGCTGCTGCCCGCTGCATGGATTCAGTCGCCTTTCACGACAACCACAGCTATAAATGTGGTGATGCTATTTTAAGCCGGCACCACAAAGCATATTATACATTTAATTATCCAATCCATACGCTAAATTGTTCAACAAAAAACGCAAGATTTGTAAAAATGGTTATAAACATTTACTAAGAACACCTCATTTCTAAGCAAGTAATTACAGTTGATTCAAAAACCCGTGTTGAATTTATGCATGAGCTGTCTCCGGGCATTTCTCCAAAGGATCCCGCTTCAAGATTTCCGAAGGAACAATAGTCTTAGTTTTAATCCCGCCTCTTTCAAAACTTTTTTCTTTTACTTTTTTCCGGCCAGTTCGAATCCTGTTCGTGTGCGGTTTGATGATGCCCCCTCTCCCTTTTTCGATTTAGGATAGGGCTGGCAGGATAATTCTGGATCAGCCGATCAGATCAAGATCAGCGTTACTATTACTGGTTATTCATACAGCTATTAAGAAAAACTAGGATAAGTTGATACCTTATAAGGAATAAGGATTACTTGAATTGATGCTGATCCACGTCAAATCGCCTAGGTTAGGTAGCCGAACCCCACAGAGAACGGGATAAGGCAAGGAGAATGATGACATTACAGGAATTTTAGTGGGCCTACCTTGACTGGTCCGAAACTAATAGGCATTTTTATTTTTTTTGGCTATGCTAATAAAGTTTTAGAGTTTGTTTAAATTTATAGGTCGGACCATGTATATACAATTATGGTGTTTTAGGGTGATTTATATATCGATATTATTTATTTATACTTCGATAAAATCCAAATCCCTAAACACAAACAAATATTCTCTTCTGTCATGTCGTGTGGAACACCAAATCATCGAAACATCCAGATAAGGACTCTAATACACGCGTTATCGTAATAATAGGGTACAAATAGGTAATCACAAAAACTTGCAAAGACCACCCCGTAGAAAAGGCACTTTTTAAAAGGCCAAAAAATGCATTAGACATTCGTGCCCTATAATTTATATGGAAATATTTAAGCCCTATAGTTTATGTGGTTATTCAATCCAAGCACCAATTAGTGGCCGCTCCACGAAAGAAATCCATCAATCTAAAAAATTATATCTGTTGTCACGTTCTTTCTTCTTTTTCGAGTGGGACACCGAGTCGTCCAACGACCCGATGACCCCTGGTGTCAGAGTTTTTCAACCGCCTACTACTAGTAGCAGGCCTCTGACGTGGTTGAGTAACGATGTTATCACGTAAAATCGCACTATTCGACGCTTATGTCATTTGACGTAAGTAAAGCATATTTTTACCGACTTCAAAAAAAGGAGGTTCTCAGTTTGACAAGTATGTAGGTATGTATGTTTGTCTGCGATTATCTCGCGTTTGGCGATTTTGATGCGGTTTTCAGCAAGTATTTGTCAGACTTAGGAGAAAGCTGTAGGTGGGATTTAACCGATAAAAAATAAAGGTTCGGACTTTTGCACGTTTCTTGTAAGTCGCGCACAGTGTAAGGGGCAGCCCTAAGCCCTGCGGCTGACGGGAGATGCGTATGCGCAGTTTCGGCGCCGGAGCGTAATTTTGCGAATTTTCTGACACCGTGAAGAACGAATGGTAGACTTTAATTATTATTTTTTAGTTTTCGGCAAAGTCATCAACCACAAACCTTCGAATGTCGTTAAGATTTAATGTACCCACGTATTGTTTGAGGAGCGTACCTAAGTTGAATAAAAAAATGGGCCCCCATCCAAAGTAGTTGTGCAGGCCCCATTTTTTTTTTCATTTTTCGGCTTATGAACCTTGGGGAGAGTGGTTCAGTATCACGAGTAGAACTCAATCTAAAATATTTGCACTGAATTTAAAATTACCTATGTCACTATCTTCCTTCAGCCGTAACAAAATATAATAACGCTTATTATATAAGAAAATGTAAGAAATTATTAAGTTTTTTTAATGCAGCGCCTAGTCAAATTAATAAAGCAATTTTACGAACGATCCGATACCGTAGACAACCGTAGACTTATAGTTTGAATTTTATTAGAAATGGATAGGATAGGCTAAATACGTAGTCGGTCCCAAAGTTCTGTCATATATGAAAATACTAATAAAATAAAAAGTACCGATCCGTTTTAAAAAATTTATATATCAATTAAAAATACAATTATCGAAGAATCAAAATAACATAAAACTATTCGAAATGATCTCCCTTGCTTTTAGTAACGGCCATCAACTGCGGCGGCCAGTCATCTATCGCAGCACGCACCATATCCATGTCGATTTCAGCGACTGCTTTAACTATGGCTGACTTCAGGCTCTCCAAATTTTTATGTGGCTTAGCACAGACCTTGCTCTCTAAGACCTGCCAAATTTTATAGTCCAGAGGATTAAGGTCCGGACTGGAGGAAGGCCAATCTTCGTGTCTTATAAAGTCAATGTTTTGACGTTAAAACCAGGCTTGAGTGGTCTTGGCTTTGTGAGCGGGCGCAGAATCCTGCTGGAACACAAAGTGATGTCCTGAAAATAGTGTGTTGGGCAGGTCTTTGACGTACCGATCCAAAACCGTCTCTTGGTACACTTTTGCACTGGTTTTGACCCCCTTTTCGCTAAAATGAACCTCAGTTGGCCCATAGTAGGAGACTCCTAACCAGACCATGACTGAAGAGGGATGATGCCCATGTTGCACCCGCGAAACTTTGTTTCCTGCTTCTTCAGAGCTGGTAGCGTACACTCTATCGTTTTGTTTATTATACTTTTCTTCTATATCAAAATTTTTTCGTCTGTAAAAAGTATATCGCGGTGCCGGTTTTTCGCGTACCGTTTTAACAACACCCGGGATCTTTTGAGTCTAATTTCTTTTAAATGGGCATTAAGTAAGTGCCCACTCTTTTTTTTGTATGCTCGCAGCTTAAGGTCTTCGTTTAGAACTTTTTTGACTGTTTTTCTACTAACCTTCATCTGCAAAGCCATAAGTTTCTGTTTTCGGACAGGATTTCTTCGTATGCGCTCCTTGATCGCTTTGATCACTGCTGATTTTCTTGCGGAGCGAGGCCGGCCAGTTCTTTTCTTGTCCTCAACACTAGAGACTTCATTGTACCTACTTATATAGGTTATACACAAACCTAAGCGTTATTTTCAATTTTTTGAGCAACTTAAAAATGGTACTCGGCGAGTGCCCACAGCGATGCAACGGCAAAACTGCTATTCGGTTTTCTTTCAAAGTCCACTCCATCGTGAAAAATCGCGCCAAATGATCATTTATTGTTTTAAAATAATTGTCAAACATTCAAAAAAGGAATGCAATAAAACTTTTCCAAATTCGTGTTCTAAATTCAAAAATAATGTGCCAGTGACAGAACTTTGGGACCGACTACGTAGATACCTTAAATAAAATAAATGTTTAAAGTAATCACAAAACTATACATACATAAAATAGAGAAGAAAAATCCTGAGATGAAACTGAAAGCTGAATAACAAATCAACCTACAATTCTATTGAGCTTTGAAAACTTCTAAACTCAAACACAAAACTCGTAAAAAATCCTACCTTATTCTAATTGGCCCCATGTTTACTGCAGCATGCTACACAAAAACACTTTGAATCAGAAAATTTAAAAAGGAAACACTGAACAACGAACGAGCACAGTCCACGAAAAAGTTCGAAATTCGAAAAGCGCGGCGTCGCGTCCGCGCAGTCGCGCCGGTAGAGTCGACTGCGGTGCGTGCGCTGGCGCTGCTTCCCGGGTACGGAATACGGGCGAGTCTTGGACGGGCCAGCGCGGCGTCCTGCCTGCCATCCCCCACCATGGGGCCATTCATGAAACTACCACACTACAGCCCATTCAGCAAGTTTCGGATGGTTAAAGATTTTGTAGCGCTCTTTGACAACTTTTTTCGAAGTTTTTGCGAACCAGCTCTTAATTTCACGCGTATAATAAACATGACATGAAATTACCACACTCCAACCTATATTCAGCCGCTCAAGTACCTAATGGTTAAATACTATGTAAAGCTCTTTTCGTGGTTGTACCAACTTGCTCATAGCATAGTCTAGGATAGCTTCATAACATTAAACTACCACACTACATTCATGCCGTGTGATGCCGGCTTAGACTAGCATCACCCCACATCCTTCCCGCGGGTGTCGTAAGAGACGACTAAAGGACTCGAGAGTATTGGTGTACTACAATTTTAGGCGACAGGCTGACAACCTGTCACTATAGTGATACACATGTTTTCTGAAACAACCTTGGAAAACAGTTCTCAAAAATGTCAAACGTGGCGATAGTGACCGTATTCTTCTGGCCGTTAACGCTCTGCCTACCCCGCAAGGAATAAAGGCGTGATATATTTATGTATGTACATTCAGCCAAAGCCATGGTGGAAGACTTTAGAGTTTCTTAACAACTTTTTTCGTGGTTGCAAGTTAGTAACTTGCTCTTACTTTCACGCGCAGTCTAGCTTTATGACATAAAACTACCACACTACATACAGCCCATTCAGCCACATATTATGGTCAGAGACTTTGTATAGAGCTCAGCTGATCGGGAATTTTGTATGGGAGGTCGAAAAAATTTATACGTTTCCCAACATAGCCCGCCATAGTAAAAGTTGTTCAGTTTCATGGTATGAGCACGTCTGCAGAGTTTTCGTTCACCGTCTCTTATACCCTGTCTGTTACCCTGTAGGTAATACCTACTAGGTATACCAAAGACATTTAATAGAGTTCTTTGTCCCATACTGAATGGTTCAGTTCGAAGGCCTACTATTCCAATTTAATGCATTTCTAATTTTCTACCAAACCACCTAGATCATAGATAGAGAGTAAAAAAAATGCTGCAATTATTTTAAGGGGTGAATCAGCGCATGAAACTGAACAACTTTCCCCAAGGAACATAGTTTGAAATATTTTTAAAAAAATAGTACCTCCGATACAAACAAAACTACTGACCGACCAAGTCATTTGTTTTGTATGGGAGGTCCAAATTAATTTTCTCATATTTCCACCTATGTTCCTTGGAGAAAGTTGTTCAGCTTCATAGTCTGATTCACCCCTTAAAATATTTGCAGCTAATATTTTTACATCTTATAGAGTCACAATATAATGTAGGTACTTATATGGCGATTTCTGATAGTAGTGGAATTTAGTCACATTCGGTACATATGTATAGATGACACGAGTAGAATGGGAAGTACCTAGTCACTGGGTGATATGAGGACAATATTTTTTTTGTGAAATTATGTACTCGTATAAAACACTGGAATATTAATCATATTCGTGTGAAATGTGTGATAAGTCAAATGATTCATAAAGTTCTATACATTAAGTCTAATCTAGTATGTAATTAATTGTTTATGTAATTGTTTGAGTAAAACAACTCTCTGTGTTTCTAAGGCATTTGAAAAAATAATTGAAAATTCAGTACGATCCGTTCTTCCCAGATCAACTCGTAAGCTTAGTCTCGCCCCAAGGTTTGAACATCCATACAATTAATGCCAGGTGAGCCCCCACCCGGTCAATTCCCCACCAAGTCGTCCTGATAGCCCAGGGCCGAAATCACAGCATACACAAAAAAAACCATGAATATGACTGTAGGTATTCCAGGATCCTTCTTGGATTTTGCGCAGGCATGTCAAGGAAGTGGTGAGTCTAATAGGAAGTGGTTATCATTGTCGTAATAATTCAACTACAGATGTGAATGAATGCGTAATTATTTTTGGCGAAATATCCAGATAAGACCGGACGAGGAACTACCGCATAGAGTTTCCTCTTATTCTAGTATAGTTGCCACGGTACTATCAACTTGTCTGATACCAAGTATTTAGCAAATTATCCAACAAGTATGCTTACAATGCGAGCCGCACATAGCTTTTCTCTACACCTTTGTGTCATCTCGTCATAATTCTTTAGAGCGTTGCAAGACCTATCATTCATCTAAGATCCGTCACTTGTTTTGACACTTCTGAAGTCTACTCGCGCGCGAGATAAGTCTCTCTACGAGACGCGTCATAATCCTAAAGGTATTCCGCATTTCCCGCTTATATTTTGTAGGTGTCATAAAAGGCAACTAAAGAATAAATCCACAACGTTTCTCCTTTTGCCAAGCTGCCTGCCAAGCATCGTCATAAGTATGGCGAATATCTCCCAATCAGGTAAGGGGAGGCCTTCAGGGAGGCCAGCAGTGGACGGTGACTGATACAGTCCCTACCAATCTTGCGTGGTTTTGTTCTCCTAACCCTGATTTGGCAACGCCACTCTAAGCCCTTGAACGATCAGCGTTTTTGGCGAATTTCGCAACCGTTATCTAGGCTAGGCGCGCGGAAGCTCTGCTTGCGACAACTCAGATAGTGTCCACGCGTGGGCGCGTATCACCACGCAGCGTCCGGGTGGACGGCTAGGGACCGCTCTTTTACGTACCTACTTGTAGCTGAATGTATACTTTGATAGTAGCTACACGAATACACTCACGGATCTCACAAGGATTTTCTTTACCAAGGTGCCTTGGATTTGTCAAAAAATTTCACAAAGGAAACCCAAGATATTCAACTTTATATTTATGTAAAAGTGTAAAGTCGATGGCTAAGTGCTTGGGACACCGGTTTTCAATAGTGACACCAGAGTTCGATCCCCGCCATGTACCAATGTGTTTATGGTTTTTACTCACGTACATCTACCGACTGCTCTTATGGTGAAGGAAAACGTGACGAAACGCACATTCAAATAAAATTTGAATTCAGACAGTAAAAACAGTACCTATATCTATTCGAACTTCCAAAGTTACGAATCACTTAGGCCATGATATTAAGTCTGTGTTATTATAAAATGTACAAAATTATGTAGGTAACTACATAATAAAGTAATTTCGCAGAATCTCAAAAATGTAAAGATAAATAGGTAATAGTGCAAGCCACTGTGATAATAATAGCTTATGAAAAATTAGTAAATTTAAAACTACAACATCATTTTTGATATCGATCAAGACAGAGAAAATGTCAAATAAAAAGCCGTGTTCTCAACAACGTCCACAGCTCGTCGGTGAGAAAACTATCCTCATTTCATACGAAGAATATTTGCGCCGTGTGATGCCGGCCTAGAATAGCATCACCCTATATCTTTCCCGCGGGTATTGTATGAGGCGGCTGAGGGACTCGAGGGTTCCATGTGTGTTAAAATTTTAGGCGACAGGTTGATAGTGATACACCATTTTTCTGAATCAGCCCTCGAAAGATTTGTCAGACGTGGCGATAGCGACCATATTTTTACGGTCGCGACCGTTCTGCCCGCAAGGGATAAAGGCGTGATATATGTATTTTCATATGAGAACCGCCTACTATTTGATGTTACCGCGGCGTATCTGGACCATCTGGCTGGATCTGGATGCATTTGATATGGTTTAAGGAAAATTTCTTAAAACAGTCTGCCTACATGAATGACTATGAACAACAAAGCAAGGGATGAAATAGGTATGAATGATAAAAATGCAACTTCCTGGCTTTCCAAAAAATGGAATAACTACTTTAATCATGAGTGACTTTAGTGGATGACTTCATCCCTTTTGAGCTTACCATCCTTGCAAAATAAAGTGATTGCGTAGCCGTAGCGCAAACCTACCTTATATATTCTTTTCCAGTCCATACTTCAGCACTTCTAGTTGTAAGGCATCTAAGTTTTCAGGATTTGACTTTTTTAAAACTTATTTTTCTCACTGACGCAACTCCTCTTTCGCTGATCTACTTGGGAGTACATTTTTTAGTTTAGACTAAAAAAAACTGTCTTACTCATAGTCTGATCAAAGTGCCCTGTGCCCTTTATACAAGCCTTTATATCTTTTACCTAACTTTAGACTTCTTGAGACTAAGTGGGCGCTAGGTAATGATAAAATGTCCAAAAAACTAATGCAAAATCCATCTTTTCCATTAAATTTCCTTTTATATTATATTCGTATTATGTTCCTCCTTGTTTTCTACACTTTTCTTAGATTTCTAATAAAGGTTGGCGTTAGCTGAGGGCGCTAGCGAGAACTTATTTTTTGCACCGATTCTTTGTTATTTTTATTTTTGTGTCTATTCTCTTCTGTCAATCGCGCTAATAAAAAACTACAAATCTCTAAGAAGACCAAGAAGACGGATTATTTTAACCGACTTCAAAAAAGTGGGTGGCAATCATTACGACCGTAATGGAAACTTTTCTGTCAGTATATGACAGATCTCGAGCTAATTTATGGTGTCATAGCAGATAGCGTTGTATTAGGTTGAAATTTTGACATTTGAGTTATATTGATACTCAACTATACAATAACTTTTTGGAAAATAACTTTTTCAGTTTACCTCAGCTCCACTTGAAGACTGGCTTAAAAGTATGCGGTTGGCTAACTAACTCTGAAGTCGCTGCTTTTCCTCAAAAATTCAGACCAATTAAATACTATTTATTTATTATTTAATTATATGGACTTCTATCTACCCTATCTAGGGTAATTCTGCCAGTGTCAGTGAGGAAAAGATTCCAGCACAGCAGTTGCGCCGGACGGTGACTCCTGTAGGATGATAGTGTTATCTACAGGATCTGAAGGGCTCCCTTTGATAACAATTAAAAAGTATTCTCACCGTGAAGTCGGTTTTCATTTCACCAAACTACGACGTATAGTTGCCAACTGTCATTCTGTCATCGTACTTCCGTCAAAGCATCTCAAAGATTGCGTAAATTTTCCGTCGTCTCGTCAGAGAATATAAACCAAATTTTCTGTACATGTTTTGCTGACCAATCCTCCATTTCAATCTACTAATTTGTGCGTTGTATTCGTGTTGTCAATCGAGGAAAATGTGTTCGACTTCGGATCGATGTCGCATATCGTGCGAACCCTGTCGTACCATCAACCTGGCCAGGACTAAGGAACGCAAACCGGATATGCAACTGTACGACAAGTGCAAGACGCACCAGCCCTGCATACCCGTCCCAGGTCACTTGAACATTATTTACCTATTTTATTTATTATTTAATAATATGGACTTCTACCCATTAAGGGCAATTCTGCCAGTGTCAATAGTAAGGGATTCCAGCGCAGCTGCGCCGGGTGGTGGTTCCTGCAGAGGATGGTAGAGTCATCTACAGGATCCGAGGGCGTTGACTCTCTTGATGCCATCCGGAAATGTGGAGAAAACTCTTCAACCTCAATTCTTGATTTAATATTTGCAATAAGGGCAATTCACTGCATTTTTATATATTTTTATTCAACTTTATGCACTAAATGTGTACAAGGGCGTACTTTAGGCTGCTTTTCCACTAGTGCGAGGTAGCTAAGCGGTGTGCGAGAAAAAAATCCACCAATAGAATCGCTTCATTTTCCTAGCCTCACTCAGCTCAGCTCGGGTGGAAAAGGGTCTAGCGCAGCGAGGTGATTAACATACAAAACAAGCAAAAATGTGTTGCGAAGGATGTGTTGCGAAGAATGCTAGAAATGTGTGCGAGGAATCCCCACTACACCGCATATCCCCCGCTCATACAGCACTCGCAACGCACATTAATGCGCATTTTGACAGCTCCGCTACGCATTATCGTACGAGACATTTACCTCGCACAGCTCTGGTGGAAACTCCCACACATTTCCACAGCACAGCTAAGTTACAAAGTTCCAGCTGAGTTACACCAGCAGTGGTCGCCAAAGGTGATTTCGTTACCTTGAAAAATAACTATCGCGAGTGACCCGGGTTACCATGAAAACGAGTGAATATAATCGCGAGAGCTTAAAAAGTTTATAATATGCAACTGTACGCCAAGTGAAAAATGCAGCCCTGCATGCCCATCGCAGGTTGAAAAATAACTGCCTACCCCGGTAGGGATAAAGGCGTGGTTTAAGTATGTATGTAGTTTACTCTATCCAACCAAAATGTTATCTCGTTCCACCACCCGCCCTACACGGGTAAGTAGGGCGGGCGGATTTCTAATACCTTTATGGGCGAGTAGGATGTATGCTCCTCGAGCTTTTGCGGTCCTGGTGATTAAGTTACAGATTATGTAACTCCTGGCTCGTAAAGTAACATTTTGTTACGAAACTTGCTTTCAGGCTATTTATCAGAACATAACAATGAACCGTAACAGTCGGATCGTTCGTAGATTCGTTGTCCCCCACCAAGTCTAGAAAGAAAGAATGCAAGAACTGCTTAAAACAGCCATTCGAAACTGAACAAGATTCGTTAGGTACTTACTCGAGTTTAAGTTCCTGAAAACTTTTTTCGCCATTTGATCAAAAATATTTAGAATCTGCTATTGACAAAATGCAGCGGAGTTTACAAATATTCTTCTTCTTTTTTTCTTGTCAAAAGCATTCATACAATAGATTTCTGCAATAGCCCGTTCGTTTTCCGCTTTAAGAGTAATATACCTAGGTTATAATTTGCAAACTAAAGTACTTATGTCTTTTTTTGCAGAATTGCCAGTTCACCCGATCTGCATAAAGGTGTGCGACAGAGAAGAGTACATCAAATGCACATGCCCCAAGCCTACAGTCACGACATACCCGCCTATAGGACATGGAAAATTCATGTATGCTGTTAAAGTTAGTAACTTTTCACCTGAAATATAAACAAATAATATGAAAAAAATACGCCTGAAGAAAAGGCTTTATCAATCAACGTTTTCATAGTGAGGATAGAACACATTCAAAGTATACGACCAGCAATATGACCTCACGCGCCATAACTGTGACATCCGTGGGAGAGGTCATATCACTCCGGTCGTCATACATTTCGAAGTCGACTAATCTAACCCTAACCAAGCTTGCAAGTAAGTTATAAAAACCATCGATTAAAATTGTTACGCGGAGAAAACCAAGGAACAAAACAAACGATCAACCTCCTATACACTTCGTGTTTATTAGTATCGCAGGTGAAATCGCAGCATGTCGTAACTCCGTCGCTCCTCAGAATGATGCTGCCCTGGTAAGTCCTGTTTACCGCACGTACGGGAGATTGGGGACAGGGCACATTGTAGTATGCCCTGTTTTTCTACACGTTAGGAAATATGCCGTGTGATGCCAGCTTAGAATAGCATCACCCCACATTCTTCCCGCGGGCGTCGTAATAGGCGACTAAGGGATTCGAGAGTATTGTATTTCAATTCTTAGGCGATAGGCTGACAACCTGTCACTATAGTGATACACGTGTTTTCTGCAACAACCTTGGAAAACAATCCTCAAAAATGTCAGACGTGGCGATAGCGACCGTATTCTTACGGCCGTTAAGGCTCTGCCTACCCCGCAGGAGATAAAGGCATGATATATGTATGTATGTAGGAAATATGTTTCCATTTCATGCATGGCTGACACTGTGCTTAAACAAAGCCTTTGCTCACTCAAACTCATAGGTAATTAATTAGAATCATTGATATAATTATGAAGGAAGGACGTTACGTCGTTTCATACTCAGTGCCCTGCCCAGGGTAGGTAGGGATCTGGGATGGCTAATGTAGAGACCGTAATGTAGACAGATGAAAAAGGTGTAAAAGTATTTTTACACGACTGCCCCAACCAAAAAAAGGAGTGTTATGTTTGTAGAGTTCATGTATTTATATGTTTTGTTTGATTGAAAGATATAGCTATGTATCTTCTTCATAAATTGGTATCCTGGCCAGATAAGGTAGTGAATTTTTCGAACACGTAGTTGATGATATGTGTTGTGACTCCCCGAACCTCATAATCTGAAGCTGTATATGCCCCTGGCTGGTATCCTTACAGAAACAGTAGAATTCTTGTTCAAGCCATCTGGGAAGATGCAGGAGCATGAAGAGTATAGCTCGTAGCTTCGATGGTATACTTAATTCACAGGTTGGTATCACGCCTGGCATTTACATCTGGGGAAACTAGCAGGATGTAGAGTAAAGCTTGTTGCTTAATGTACAGGGAGTTAGGGACAGCGTCCCGAATACGGAAAGGGTGCAAGCAGACCATGGAACTGAACAACTTTTCCCTAAGAACATATGTCAGGAACCGACAAAAAAAATTCGGCCTCACATACAAAAACGCGATCAACTAACTGCATTTACTATGGAAAGCCAACAACTTTTTGACGTTTCCTGACATATGTTCCTAGGGGAAAGTTGTTCAGTTTCATGGTCTGCTTGCACCCTATCAGTATTCGGGACGCTGTCCCTTACACCCCGTATATCTCCTACGCAGGCTGGTATCCTAGCAGAAGCAGTAGACATCACACTAAAGCCATCTGGGGAATCCAGCAGCCTCATCTGCACCGTCCTCGTGATTTTGATGGTATACCTCTTTCGCAGGCTGGTATCTTGGGAGAAGCAGTATGCACCACCTTTTGGGTACAGCAGAAACATCTACACCGTCCTCGTAGTATTGATGGTGAATGTAGGTTATAGCTCGTGGTTTTGGTGGTATGGTTCCTTCGCATGCTGATATCCTCAATCCTGTCAGGCGTCGTATACTTCACTTACGTGCAGGTCATCTGTGTAGACCAGCAGGATATTGTGTCAAACTCGTTGTTTGATGGAATATCTCCTTCGCAGGCTATTACTGTTACCAGAGCGAGTAGGCATCACGTACGCTTAAGCCGTCGGTTCCAGCAGAATGTAGGCGTCCTACGTCCGACGTCTACACCGTCCTCGTGGTTTTGATGGTATACTTCTTTCGCAGGCTGGTATCCTGGTAGGCGTCGTATACTTCACCTACTCGCAGGGCATCTGGGGTCACCAGCAGGACGTGGACGAGTGCCTGAAGCGCTGGCAGGAGTACATGCGGAGCCTCACCACCAGGCGCCCGCCGACCTTCGACAAGTGTGGGAAAGTTATTGTAAGTGATTTTCAGATATCATCCATCATCATCTGCCTGGTATGATTTATTTGCAGTCGCTGCCTAACTTATTTTTCTTATATATTTTATATTTAGAATTCGTATTTTACGTTTTTTTTTTAACTTTTATACCTACTTTACTGAAGTTTATTTGAAACAACCTAAGTAATTCATATATTTTAAATACCCACAATAAAAAAATAATGCAAGGGTGTCACAATCCTTAGCCTCGTCGCTAAGTCTTCTTTCTTTTCGTGTGGGAAACCGAGTCAAAAAGCAGGCTTCAGGCATGGCTGTGTAACGACCGCCATCTAAAGTAATCATAGACAGCAAACGGGACCTACGGCTTAACGTGCCATCCGAAACACCGAAATACGAACAATCGGGTGGTTCAGCTAGCAATTCAGCCAGACTGGTAACAGATTCACAACGTGATAAATACTTATCATATTTTCAAGTTACCCACCTCCAAGAATCAAACCCGGAACCTTCTGCGTCAAAGGCAATCGCACTACCACTGCGCCACATCGGTCGTCGCTATGTAATGTAACTACGATATTACAATCTATCTATACCTTTACAAGCTCTACATACTAAAAAGTATCTTGCTTGTTACTAGGCTACAATAACCATGCTACACACATTAACAATTTCCACAACGCGACTCTACATCGGCGCTTATAGGCTACGCACTCACACTTGTGAAAGGCCAACCCATGGATACCTAATTACCTACCTCCATTCGTGAACGTATTGCGTACCTCCTTGCGAGTCCTGTGATCCTGGTGGTTGTGGTTACGTCATCATTTGCCGGTTTCTAAGGTTACCGTAATTTACCGGTAATGACGTGAAAGTTCATATTGTACCTAGAATACCTAGACAGTAGAGGATTCTAGTTTCTACGATTCGATACGAAATCCCAATATCAACATACTAGTTCGGTACCTACCTACTTCCTGTAAAAGATAAAATAAAGATCTGCGAAATTATTACCAATTCGACGTGTTCGGTCGGTGTTACCAAATATCGATCGTATTATTTTGTTACTATTTAAATGTGCCGAAAACTAGGCGGAAATGTGGAACGGAAAATCTATGTTAGGGAAAATATTGATTGCCTCCTTGAATGTCTGCACCCCTAGTACAGAGAGGCTCTATCTCAAAGAGCCTTGGCTTGTTCGTATCGGAGATTGCTCGGTCTGGCAAACGTCTGCCCGTAGCAAGATCCCTGCGCGGATTGCCCTACCAATTTGCAACTACAACAGCTATTTCAGTCAGACATGATTTCCAGAAGTTTTTCAGGCTGAAACCTAGGTGTGAGAGACTGAAATGCATATAGAGCCTGATAGAACCTGTGATACAAACCTGTAACGTTTCCTGGCGCCTTAGTGCAGTGTGCCTCGATGAGCAGCCGATGAGACATCGGAAAAGCTCGGCCACTTTCAAGTTCAAGTTGCAAATAATGTAGCTACGCTTCTCAGTCATATGATCCTAGTACACGCACGTGGCCCGCATACAAGGGACGCCGTTCCTTGCACATCGTTCCATTCGTTCCGTGGTTGTACTTTTTGCACACATCAATGAACACTTCATTCACCTAGTCCATTCATGGTCCGTTCAAAGAGTCTGTACTGTAGATTAGAATCGCGCATTTGAATATTGTTTTAAATTGCTCTAAGGAGGTAGCAGTGGTAATAGTGTTAAAGCTAGTGGGTGGGTTTAAACTTGTTTGATAGGATAATATTTTAAAATATAATACTCTTCTCTGATTTAATATTCGAATAGTCTATGTTTTAAAAGAGAATGAACATTAACAACTATAAATGTCACCTAGGTACTATACAGAGCTACAAAATATGCAGAACCAATAAAAATCACTCTACCTTCTCCGATCACTGCCAATATGTGCCTTTTAGATAGGTACTTACTTTAATACCTATATGTATACAAGTATGTACTTAGGTACTTGTGTGCTTTACACGGAAATATTAGAAATCAGGGCGTTATGTACCAGATATATTCATGTGATGCCCGCCAAACAATACACATGATTATTATAGCTATATTTAGTTTACTCTGTTTAACTCATGTACGAGTTACGTGCGATTGTAAGTATATACGTATATCCCAGCCAAATCAAAACACTATAATCGAATTAGGTCTCTACAGAAGGCCAAAGTCAGACAATACGTAATTTAAACACTACGATTAATATGATAGATAGCACTGTTCAACCTTTATTCAACCATATTCATAGACCTCTGAAACTACCCTCCTCCCCTCTAAAACCTCTGCAATACTAAAGCTTCAGAGGGGGTTGGGAGGTCACACGGGTCAGCCAGTACTACGCCCACTGAAATTTCAACGGAAGTAACTTCCTTCGCGCTGATAACGCCCTGGTACAACTGGGTCATATCATTGACAGAGCTATTAACAAATAGCCTGAAGTTTCGAACGTTTTAAACGTTTGATGGTACTATATTGTGTACTTGTAGTGTGTATTGTATCATTATTTTTGTTTGTTCATAAATCGTTTCGACGAAAACTTTACTGATTTTGAATAATGTAGGTACCACGTGTTCTACCCATTGGTTCTACCTATTGCTGTCCTTTTTCTATGTTTTGCGCAAGTCAATTTGAGTCCTATTCCACCTGTTTCGGCAGAGAGTTTTTGTAGTTTAGTTATTTACCCTTTAAACAAAACTTGAAAATCTTAAATACCATAATAGTTATTTGTACAACAAGAGAGCAAAGTTGCTTTTTGCTGCGACTGCTAATTTTGAATCCCGAGTGAGGGATTCAAAACACGAGTTGTAAAATGTATTTTCTCTCGCGTCGTACACACAACTTTTTACCTCTACCATTGAGAAAATTATGTGGTTTTAAGTTACTAGTTGAGAAATGTGATTTGAATTGTGAACGACGGATAGAGACGACCTATGCCCACTGAATTTACGCAGAAAAATAGTTTAATTTTAAAGCTGGAAATGTAAAAAGACATTAAATCGTTACATTTTAATTAGGTACTGACTAATACATTTTATTTCTTATTTTCACAGCCTAAAGAAACGTCAGACACCCTATTGGGACCGGTATATGATATGTACAAAGCTGTAGTCACTACCGTGTTTTCAGGTAATTTTTTTTTCGTTTTTCAATGTCGTTTTTTTCTGTAGAGAGTTAGATGCTACCCATCTAGAACTAAAAACTTTCTATAAATGTATCGTCTGCTTAATTTTGTAAAAAAAAATTCGTGAGAGATCTAGATCTTTCCACAGATTACCCATTTATTGATAGCGGCCTTAATTTCCGAGTTAGGTAATCGATGAAAAAACCAAGTAAACTCTAAGTTTGGTAGACATTACCTGTGAATAAACAAATTAAGGCCTAATTTTTAAAATTTAGTATCATGAAAAAAGTATTACCTCTGGTTACCTACAAACCAAGGCATTTCTTTATGACTCTTACATGCGAATAATAAATAAGTAATTGCTTTTGCGTGGTTTTGGAATATTATTATATTCTTCAGGTGTAGTGAAATTCCCATCGATCCTCAAGTGTATGTACTTGGACTATCAAAAGGCGATGGCGCAAAAAGAAATGGACGACGCAAAAGAGAGGAAAATTAGAAAAAAGAGCATGTAATACCCTCACTTTGTATCAAACTCTACTCCGGCTATCCTAAACAATCCGATTTGACTGTGATGTCAGATCTGTAATATAAAAAGTATCAACAAGGAAAAATGGCCCTTGGAAGACTTTCGCATCATGAATCTGACAATGTCAAACCGAACCTTCTCTTATCAAATTCATTCAATATCCTAGGAAATAAATTGTCCAAGAACAACGTCTAGATTTGGGGATTTCGTGGGATTGTACAAGTTAACATGCCGCCGATTGTATCAATGATTACCGGGTGTAAGGGATAGCACTCCGAATACTGATAGGGTGCATGAAACTGAACAAATTTCCCCTAGGTATATGTCAGGAAACGACAAAAAAAATCGACCTCCAATACAAACTCGCGATTAGCTGTCTGCATTTACTATGGGAAACCAAAAATATTTTGACGTTTCCTGACATATGTTTCTAGGGGAAAGTTGTTCAGTTTCTTGGTCTGAATGCACCCCATCAGTATTCGGAGCGCTGTCCCTCCCTAACACCCTGTATACTCCTGTCAGTTTCAATTTTAGAAGAAACAGGGAATCTATACATATAATAAGACAGTAACAAGCCAGTGTTCAGTGACCCTATATAGTTTTGAGAAAACACAACGATAGCGCGTTTTAAAAGACGTGTGGCGACATCTATGAATGAGTTTTGTACGATGTTTGTGTTTGTTTGTGTATATGCGGAAGCATCACGCGAAAACGACCGAACGGATTTTGAATCAAATTGTACCAAAATGTCAAGTAATTCACCGACCAGGTTATAGGCTAAAAAAAAACATACCCCTAAAAGGGGGGTTGGCTGCTACACATAAAATAAGTTTGTAGGTCATGAGAATTTCATAGTGGCGCGTAGTAAAAGGATGTGTATGGGCTAATTGGACCTGAGATTATTTCAAATTTCGAACTGGCCAGCACGTATTGTGTCGCTTTGAATAAGCGCACAGGAAGAAAAAAAAACATGAGGCCGTATTTATATTTTTAATCTGTATTTTTATAACCTCAACAAATGAGTTTGTCGAATTATTGCTCATGATTACGACAAGGAAACTAAAATCTATGAATATGTCGACGACTACAAAAATATCTCTTTAATATTGGAATAATTTTCACTTTTAATAATTCAATAATTATTACCCTCGAAAACAAAAGTTCCGTGGTGCAAGACGTGCAAGTTGCGTGGCCAGACGATACAAACTTCATATAAGAATCGTTTTCTTTGTGCGTAATCTACGCGGGAAAATTGCAATATCTTTTTTGTTTTTAAATTTTCTCGCTAATTTGGATAAGGCTATTTAGCCAATGTTTGTCTGGTACATGCAGTATGTTATAGGTTTTGCCGACAATACAGCTACATTATTTTCAGGGAGCGACAACTTTTTTCTGAAATATTCTTTGGAAATACTAATAAAAATTGGCCTTCCCACACAAAGTGACTCAACCGGCTGGTACATTTTATATAGAAGATACATTTTTCCATATTTCTGTAAAATTTTCCTGACGAAAGTTATATTTTATACGTTTGTGCCAGACGATCAAATCAGTATCTGAGATAAGACTTTTCGTGGCTATAGGTATAAGCCGATTTTCCACAGACAACGTTTTTTGGAAAACGCAGGGTTGCTCAAGACCTGCGCCACTCTCTCGGGCTCCCTGACTGACACCACAGGAACTGCGAGTCGATACGTGCGGAGCCAAATTGACTGCAGGATAGACCTCTGTCACACGCGTCTAACAAAGACTCCGTTCCGGGTTTAAATGTAGATTCTGTTGTCCTTCTCCAGGGCCGCCGGTCTTGGTCAGGTTTCTCCCTCGGTTGATTCTTACGACTCCCACGGCAAGAGAGGTGCTATTCTACTTTGCCGGCAGCACACGACATTAATTAAATAGCCTTAGGTACTTAATTAAACGTAACCCTAGCCGCGGCTCCGCCCGTGTAGAAATCGGTCATGGCATCACACAGGAACATTTTTTCGCGAAGAAAACTTTCCTATGCGTTAATCCAACTTACCTCCTTTATGTCTGTGTTCAATTTCATGAATATCAGTTAAACAGTTTTTGCGTGAAGGAGTAACAAACAAACATATAAACTTTTTTATTTATATTATTAGTAGGAAGTAGGATAGGATAGGATTAGTAGTATGATTACTTGCTTTTGTTTTTATTTATTCACACTCATGAACTCGGTCTTCAGTCTTCCATCACAATGTCAAGAAATGTAGCATCAGTCTACTTCACGGAATTAATACTCTTGGAAGTAAATATTGCACGGTTTTAAAAAATCTGCTAAAAATGGTATAAGAGGCGGAAAGTTGAAGATATAGGGAAGAGAACTGGAAAGCTAAAAAATCGTAGCAGGGAAAGACGACTTCAAGAAACTGAACCTTTAGGGATTCTAAAAGACTAAACACTATAAACCAACCACCGTTTTCTTACTCTTTCTTGCATGTGGAAATTGAAATTTTACGATTTAACAGTTTTTTAAATTACTTAAATATAGTCTGAGAAACCAAGTTTTCTGGTACCTACCAACCAACAATTTAATATTGGCTAATATTATTTTATGGTTCTTAGAGGCCTATGTTTAGCAGTGGTCGTCCTATATATAGCTGATAAATGATGGAAGATATGTTATGGCGAAACGAAGTTCGCGGGCACCAGCTAGTAAATTAATATGCCTGCTAAGTTGACAAATCCTAAAATTAGGAAAAAGAGCTTTCTGATGTCTTTTTGGCTCTTTGAAACAGCTGATTTTGGGATTGGACTGTCAGTTTAGCAGTTTTTGATTTTAATTACCTAGTTTAGTGAAGTATGTACCTATTTCATTATCTATTAGAAATAATTTAGAGTCCTTTTCTCAATGTTCTTCATATTTGTAAGTGATATTTTTGTATTGTCTGTTCGTTTTTGTTATTTTTGTGTATAAATTATAATAACACCCTGATATACGCATATTATTCAAGTGGTTAGTCTGTCCTAAAACCAAAAAAACTTTTTGATTAGCAATGTCCGCAGCAACTGAACTTACCAATATTTTAAAGGTATCATATCAATGCATAAAAAAATTAACAGGCCAAACTATGAATCTGAACAACTTTCCCTGTGGAGGCAGTGCAGTGATAGGAAATAAGAAAAAAAACGATCTCTCATACAAAGTTCAGAATCAGTCTATATATTTTTCGTTTACCACCTGAGGTACCTGTTATGTTCGTTCTGTAAATGTTCTCTAAGGATATTTCATTGCATCGTTCACATCTTCAAGGAAGTTGAAGGAAAGAGAAGCAGCGGTAGAATACCATCCCACTAGACTGATGCTATTGTAGAGGCTACCTGTCTAAAGCTTCAAGGCTCTTAGATCGACCAACATTCCAACATCAATGCACAGACTACTCGGCTAGAGCCTTAGGAACGTCATACACATAGTCGCATTTTAGCACGTTTTTAAACAGTTCAGTTTTTAACCTTGGAGACCCCTTCAAAATACTGCGACTTACGGTGGTCACGGCTCTCAGTTATGTCATGAGGAAACAACGAGAAAGAACAAAGAAGGGATATTCTTCAGTTTCATGATCTGAACTGATCTCAATCTATGGCGCACCCTATTAGATGTCCTCTTTGGCCCGTCTCTTGCAGCAGGGAGGAGCTGATCCTAGCTACAGAGAACGCCATTACGGTCGCCAAATACTGGCAACCAAAAATATAATGATCCATTGACACGACGAAAAAGAAGATCTGATCATGAACGCGCCTGAAAAAAACTTTCCGTATACCGTCCTTTACACCCTGTAGGTATGTTGACCCCTTATCTAATTGGTAGAAATGCTGCTGGTGGTATCTACGTAGTCGGTCCCAAAGTTCTGTCATATATGAAAATACTGATAAAATAAAAAGTACCAATCCGTTATTAAAAATTTATATATCAATTAAAAATACAATTATCGAAGAATCAAAATAACATAAAACTATTCGAAATGACCTCCCTTGCTTTTAATAACGGCCATCAACCGCGGCGGCCAGTCGTCTATCGCAGCACGCACCATATCCATGTCGATTTCAGCGACTGCTTTAACTATGGCTGACTTCAGGCTCTCCAAATTTTTATGGGGCTTAGCACAGACCTTGCTTTCTAAGACCTGCCAAATTTTATAGTCCAGAGGATTAAGGTCCGGACTGGAGGAAGGCCAATCTTCGTGTCTTATAAACTCAATGTTTTGACGTTCAAACCAGGCTTGAGTGGTCTTGGCTTTGTGAGCGGGCGCAGAATCCTGCTGGAACACAAAGTGATGGCCTGAAAATAGTGTGTTGGGCAGGTCTTTAACGTACCGATCCAAAACCGTCTCTTGGTACACTTTTGCACTGGTTTTGACCCCCTTTTCGCAAAAATGAACCTCAGTTGGCCCATAGTAGGAGACTCCTAAACAGACCATGACTGAAGAGGGATGATGCCCATGTTGCACCCGCGGAACTTTGTTTCCTGCTTCTTCAGAGCTGGTAGCGTACACTCTATCGTTTTGTTTATTATACTTTTCTTCTATATCAAAAATTTTTTGTTCTGTAAAAAGTATATCGCGGTGCCGGTTTTTCGCGTACCGTTTTAACAACACCCGGGATCTTTTGAGTCTAATTTCTTTTAAACGGGCATTAAGTAAGTGCCCACTCTTTTTTTTGTATGCTCGCAGCTTAAGGTCTTCGTTTAAAACCTTTTTGACTGTTTATCTACTAACCTTCATCTGCAAAGCCATAAGTTTCTGTTTTCGGACAGGATTTCTTCGTAAGCGCGGCTCGATCGCTTTGATCACTGCTGGTGTTCTTGCGGAGCGAGGCCGGCCAGTTCTTTTCTTGTCCTCAACACTAGAGACTTCAGTGTACCTACTCATAGTACGATACACAAACCTAAGCGTTATTTTCAATTTTTTGAGCAACTTGAAAATGGTACTCGGCGAGTGCCCACAGCGATGCAACGTCAAAACTGCTATTCGGTTTTCTTTCAAAGTCCACTCCATCGTGAAAAATCGCGCCAAATGATCATTTATTGTTTTAAAATAATTGTCAAACATTCAAAAACGGAATGCAATAAAACTTTTCCAAATTCGTGTTCTAAATTCAAAAATAATATGCCAGTGACAGAACTTTGGGACCGACTACGTACATTACCTAAAATAGACCCACCACAAACACCTAAATATTTCACTCACATTTAAAACTAAAGTAGCATACAACGCGGCATACAACAAAATGACACACTTAATGTAAATATGAAAACAAACAGCCATACAAAGAATGTATGAGACAAAAGAGTTTTTCAAAATCGTACCGAAACACTTGTTCATACACAAGCCTTTGATCAGATCTACATCACAATAGACCCGAGGTGTGGGTGACACAGTCCTTTCTATACACGACTACTGAGTAGACGGTTTTAAGAACTATTTCTTATTTAACAAGGAAATTTTATCATGTGAAGTAAAAGTTTTTATAGTGAAAGTTCCTGGAATAATACTCGCAAAGATCTATAAACACAGTCTTATCAGTGGGTCCGGTGAAAAGCTTCATACTTTTCAATTTCTCGTCTATCTACTCCAAAATCCATCTGAAATGTACAACCAACCATACGGCGATGAAGCGCCAATACCGCTCCTAGTATCCTCCTACACGGTCGTCAAAGAACCCGACCAGCAAGAAAAGTCTGCAGACGACAGAGTGATATTAGAAATAGGTAGACCAGACGACAAACCCAAAGAAGAACTCACGTTCTCCCACAAGAAGTACGACAAGACCATATCCCATCATCGCTCGTATGTACTAGAGGACTATGAGCCGCGAAGAGTTACATACTTCAGACCACATGAACTGGATGTGCCTGCACACGAAGGTAAATTAACAACTTTTATTTGACTTTTACATGTTAGGAGAGACTAATAACTAACGCATACAAAAAGTATGTTAATCATTATTATAACCACTACTACTCTTAGTTTGCGGAGTCATAAGAAACATGCAGAACAAGTAAGTAAATGAAAACATTTCATTGTCATTTGTTGTGTTGGGGATTTGATTTCTAAAATCTCATTCAAAACAAAAACACATAAGAACCCCCCTTTAACTCAAAATACGCGAGAAAGACTACATTACATATATGTATGTCTAATTTTTCATACAAATATCTACCCTGGCCGGGAGTCGAACCCGCACGCTTCGCGTAGCAGACTGACGTAAAAAACAAGGGCATTTGCATCGTCTCCACCTCTACCCGTGGGTCTAGACTAAATCTATCCAGGGAGTGGGCAGAAGCTTGTTGCTATAAGGTTGGGGCACTAGACAAACATATATCACGCCTTTATCCCTTGCAGGGTAGGCAGAGCGTTAACGGCTGTAAGAATACGGTCACTATCGCCACGTCTGTCATTTTTGAGGATTGTTTTCCAAGGTAGTTACAGAAAACATGTGTATCACTATAGTGACACGTTGTCTGCCTGTCGCCTAAAAATTGTAATACACCAATACTCTCGAGTCCCTTAGTCGCCTGTTACGACACCCGCAGGAAGGACGTGGGGTGATGCTATTGTAAGTCGGCATCACACGGCACGGGGGCACTAGAACAGTTCGTAAATACCTCCACACAGTTTCCAGGTACTACGAGCACGAATACCGAGACACGTCAGCGCCGGCTCATGAGGCGGCTAACTCTGAATCCTCATTGGACTTCCCCCAGGAATCTCTGGACAATAAGAGCAATGGAGACGATGACACGCTCAGCTGGAAGGAAAGGGCACTACAGCTGGAGAAAGGTATATCAACACACAAATCACCATCACTATCACTACATAGTACAAAGCAAAGCCGTTTTTCGCGTCTGACTGTATGTATGTTTGCATCTTTATAACTACTCAACGGATTTTGATGCAGATAGATAGAGTGATTCAAGAGGAAGGTTTTTATATATAATACTTGCCGGGAAAACATCTTATTCCCACGGGAAAAAAGATACAGCGGGCGCAGCTGCTGGGCGGGCCGCTAGTGTTAAATATTATAGCTTACATAATGAACACAACACACAACAAACATAATATGTTTGTTCTACCCTATCCTGTTCTACCTCAATGATATTATATTTCTACCCTATCTGAAATCGTCTTTATTTTCCATCCCTTCGAAACTCATCCCGTCCCAATTTATTCTATCTGTTCCCTCGCCATTGTGTGCTCTACGGCCTAGACAGGTTTTCAAATTATTTCTCCTTGCACTGTGCAAGAAACCCCAATAGAAAAATTCTATGTTCTCTAAGGCCCCGGTCTCGGGTTTTGCGGGCAGCGGGGCGGCAGCGGCGGCGGCGGCGCGCTCGTCTTTTTTCTCTAGGGCGTGTGCCGTTCGTTGTCCGCTCCCGCGCCGCTGTTACCGAGATCCGGTTCATGTGAATGTATGCAAAAGATCCTGCCGCTGCCGCCCCGCAGCTCGCACAACCCGAGACCATGGCTTTGAACCTCGCCACTGTATCCCCTAATGCTGGGTTTCAAGTCTTATTTTTCTTGCAGAGTACAAGAAGACTGCGTGCGATCGCGAGCGCACGCGCATGCGTGATATGAACCGGGCTTTTGACCTGCTGCGCTCCAAGCTGCCAGTCACCAAGCCGTCCAAGAAGAAATACTCCAAGATCGAGTGTCTAAGGTAAGTACGTAGCAATACACATATCACACCTTTAGGCAGACTTTAGGCTTTGGGTAGGCAGAGCGCTAACAGCCGGAAGAATACGGTGGTTATCCCCACGTCTGACATTTTTGAGGATTGTTTTCCAAGGTTGTTTCAGAAAACATGTGTATCACTATAGTGACAGGTAGTCAGCGTGTCGCCTATCGACGACCGATGTGGCGCAGTGGTAGTGCGACTGCCTTTGACGCAGACGGTCCCGGGTTCGATTCTCGGTGGGTCACTCACAAAGTTGATATTTATCACTTTGTGAATTTGTTCCCAGTCTGGTTAGGACATTGCGGGCTGAACCACCCGATTGTCCGTAAGTAAGATGGTTCCGTGTTTCGGATAGCACGTTAAGCCGTAGGTCCCGGTTGCTGTCTATGATCACTTAGACGGCGGCCGTTACACAACCATGTCAGAAGCCTGCTACTTGTAGAAGGCGATTGAAGAATTCTGACACTAGGGTTCATCGGGTCGTTGAATGACTTGGTATCCCACACGAAAAGAAGAAGAAGCGTGTCGCCTAAAAATTGTACTTACGACACCCGCTGGAAGGATGTGGGGTGATACTATTCTAAGCCGGCATCATACAGCAGTAGCAGTAGTATGTTTCTCTAAGCCGGCAACACACAGCTAAATAACGATATAACGCCTGTGATTCCAGAATAGCAATCTGCTACATCCGGCACCTGGAGTTCATGCTGACTGGCGGCGCTCCGGACGACAACCCCCCCTTCTTCGAGGTGCAGTCGCTGGAGGGGCGTAGAAGGCAGAAGTACTAGAGTATACAGGGTGTAAAAAAAATTGCTGTAAATATTTAAAGGGGTGAACCAGCCCATGAAACTGAACAACTTTCCCTAAGGAACATAGGTCGAAATATTAGAAAAAATTTGGACCATACAAAACTTCCGACCAACCAAGTCAATTTGTATAGGAGGTCCAAAAAAAATTCTCATATTTCGACCTATCTTCCTTAGAGATAGTTGTTCGATTTCATTGGCTGGTTCACCCCTTAAAATATTTGCAGCTAACATATTTACAGCTTATATGTATATGTGCCAGTTGCATGCGATCCAGACGGTAGTATGGCCACGTGGACACAGTTACTACTTTATTAGTATTAGGTATATTATCTGTGACACAGTCGACTATTACTCGAAATAGGCTACATTCCCGACAGGTCAAATGAGCTACTTTTTAAAACGAAAAATATGACGTCACGCCGTTGTTAGTGTTTGGATGACGTCAAAACACTTACTTTTACATAATTTTTCTGTATAATCGAACTTTAATTATGTCGAAAAATGTTGAACGAAGTCCGTATTATTTTGGACAATAGTTTTAAGCGTACAACTTTTAAATTTTGGTATAGACCCCGGAAACTCCGTCCGTGGCTCTGTTTTGAAAATTTTGAAATGAACTAAATGAATGACATTGTAGTAGAAAGTAAGCCATAGTGTTGAGTCTCTAAGCTTAGTCATTATTTAGGACTTACGGTGTACTATAAAAACTCTACATATACATAAAATGACTGAAATAGGTAATTTTTTACTATTACTAAAATGTACCTGTTACAGTCAGAAAAATAAAACTCAAAAAATAATATTGCAACGCCAATTTATTTTCTGTATAGAAAATAAGAAAAGTAATAAATTATTTTATTAAATACTGTTATGCTTTAAGCACAGCCTTAATTTCTATAGGCTAACATTGAAATGCAAGAAGAGATTGATATAATTTGTACTTACATAGACAATAAATAATATGCTATTTTGTAATAATAATGTGTTTTAAAATTTCCCTTACGTCTATTTTCCCAATCTGTCAACAAAGTCGTAATTTATTTACTTGCTTACATACATATACCTAGTCGTAATATATGCATGGTTTGTTCTTCGACAGCCAATACTGTCCACTGCTGGACGTGGGCCTGTCCCAAGTGGGATATTTGCCACGCTTGGCAGACGGATTGGCGAGCGCAGTGCAAGGAGCTGTTTTCTGAGACGCTGTTGCCCATTTCCTAAATTCATCCCATAATTGCCTATCACGACATCCACGGGTAGACATCGGATGATGCTATTCTAATCCGGAACCACACGAAACAATCGTCAACCGAAAGTGATAATTTCAGTCTCAAAATGCCAAAATGCTAACCGCAAAGAACAAATTGTCGCAGTAGCAAAACGTCAAAGTCAATAAATGGCCAAACGGCGAATCTCAGTTGTAGACTAAATGGGAAGACAGGACAAATCGATAAAATGATGTATGGAAAAAGAAAAATTGGTAGGAAAGTAACATGTTCTTTCCACAGCTATATCAAATTGTGCTTTGAAATAACTTATAACTTTAAACCATTTAGGCAAATAGCCCTATAACTAGGTACAAATGTTTTCAGGGCTTGTGATTGTAAAAAAAATATATTACACGCATCCTAGAGCTCAATCTTGCTTGGTATAGCTCATTCGCTTAGATAGCGTCGCGACCAGCGTAACTTGACCCCAATGCTCCATACACGCACGTACGGGCGCGTACTGACAGTTACGCTGGGCGTGACACCGTGTAAGCGAATGAAGTATACTCCTGTATGATGGTTTCTATCGCTATCTTCTTCACTATACAGGGTGTTAGAAAAAAGTACGAACTTCCTTTCAAGGGGTGAACAAGCCCGTGAAACTGATCAACTTTCCCAAGGAACATAGGTCGAAATATATTTAAAAAATATGTTGACTTACCAACCAGGTCTATTATCGGAGGCCAAGACTCACTTAGCCGGCTAAGTAAGTAAGTAACCACGTCTAAATACCATTCAAATGTATGGGAGGTCCAAAAATTCTCTCTTATTTCGACTTATGTTTCTTAGGGAAAGTTTTTCAGTTTTATGGGCTGAATCACCTCTTAAAATATTTGTTTTTACCCCCTATTTTTACACCTTATTAACTAGGGCACTAGAGCTCAATCTTCCGTAGTGCGAAGTATTCCTTCATGACGTCATCAGTGACCAGCGCCCTGCGCGCCTGGTACTCTTGTATGATCGGCGTGATGGTGTCTATAGCTATCTTCTTCAGCTCGCCGGTCAGCAGCTGACCTGATGCGTAGTCTTTCCTTATCTGAAAGAGACAGCAACAATGTTGAATGGGATTTTCGCAAAAATAAACACAATAATAGGGACGGGAAACCTAAGGCTCTTATTTCCGTGGTATTTTTTTTTATTTTTGAAATAAAGCTAAGTTAGACAAAGTCCATGTCGCTAATGGGATTACGTCAGACTTATTATAATTTTATGTGTATCTATGAACATTTTAAGATGTAGCATTACCGAATTTAAACCAAATTTTCAAATCAAAGAAGAACAGATCTAACGTGCATAGTGGAAAAAATACAAGTGTGCAACGAACCAGCGAACCATCGTACAACAGTTACATAGGTAATAAGAAATCGTCATTCAATAGTTACATAGGTGTAATATATCGTCGGACAAAAGTTACATAGATGTATGGTGTTAGATAAAACAAGAATAGGTAAAATGATCATAGAACTGACGCAATTTTTGTTTGTTCAAACAACCAGCCCAATCCCGCCCTTGGGGCTTAGGAGTTGTTCTGGGAAGAACGGATCAGAACTGACGCAAGTATCCCGTCGCTAATACCTTCTGATAGCAAAATTCGCAGAATCAAAATCTTGTCTGCGGCTGCAACTTTACATTTTTGTAAGTTCTAAATACCATGTAAAATAAAATGTTCGAAATTACCTGTTCTAGCCGTTCGTCGTCCTCCAGGAAGAATGTGAGGTACTTGTATGAGATGTCAACATCAGTGTTGCCACCTTTCTCTCGATGCTCTTCTACTGTCGCTTGTCCGCCCGAGAACGCGTATTTGTTGATCTGAAACAATGCCGTTAAAGTCTATTTTTTTTAGAGAGTCCATAAATGTAAACAAACAACTTGCCATAACCGCGTCGATAGATTTCGCCATAATATATGAGAACTGCACGTTATAACTGTCATACAAATACATAAAGTCTATTTTTTTTAGAGAGTCCATAAATGTAAACAAACAACTTGCCATAACCGCGTCGATAGATTTCGCCATAATATATGAGAACTGCACGTTATAACTGTCATACAAATACATATTTCACTTGTTTCACATCCCACATAACTGAAAACACTTAATTTATGACTCAATTATGTATGTCGTCGGCTGATCGTTGGATTGGCCAGATCGAGATAAGCCCAGGCACATCGTGATACGCCGGCACTTCATGATCTGCCAATCTAAAACAGGCCATATCATTCGACGCTTGACGTTCGACGATCTGGCGAGCATTCTTCGGGCATATCGATTGTATAGGGTGTCCAAGGGTTTAGCAAATTGAAAATAAACAGTTTACAATAAAAATATTTTTATTAGTTTGATATATATTTCTATAGCTTTTTTCGGTACGTAAAAAGTATTTTTAAAATGTTCTATAACATTTTTATCCAACAGCGTTGTGTACTTCTGTCAAAATATCAAAATATTCATCTATTGCGACTATGCGTACTGTAGGGTCGTGAACTGTTTTTCTTTTGAAAATTAAATATTCTTTATCAGCAGTTTCCAGCAAATCATATTTTGAACACCAGTAGTAGTCCGACGAGTCTTTTGACATGGTCACCCTACTCCTCTTGATATGTTCCATTACCTAAAATAAAAAAAAATACGTTAGCGTACAAATACCTATTATTATAGTCGGTCATTTAATCTAATAAAGACATAAAGAAATAAGGGAAACACTTAACATTTTAATAAAAAACAATTTGTTGATCAACAAAATACTAACCTCCAAAATGCGTTGAATAGTCCATGGTTTTTTCACATTATGTGAAGAGTCGATGTGACTCTCATAAAATTCGTGCAGGTGACGGTTGTAGTTCTGTTTAAAATCACTTTTCACTTTAGTTTCACTATTAAATTCACTGCTTTCAATATAATTTTCATTTAAAAGTGACGCCGCCATCGTCCATTCGCGTAAACAAAGCTGAACGCGCGATGAGAGCGCCACCATCGGCGCGAAATGCAACTAATTTTTCGATCTGCCCAGTGATTAGCCGGGAATATCGAATACGTGGTTTTCGTCGATCTGCCGAACTTTTAACTTGGCACATCGCGATGTGCCCTGCCAGATCACGATGTGCCGGCGTTTCAAGAAATTCCCAGGCATATCTCGATCTGGCCAATCTAACGATCAGCCGACGACATGTGTCGTATAATTCTATTAGAAATTAATAAAATATTAAACAAACACGGACATTTTGACAGATCGTGAACATACAGCCATCTTTGAATAGTGCTGTGCCACATCATTGAATCCAAAGTTCTGATTCAGTTCAGAGAGTCGGTCAATGAGTCGATTGATTGATTACTTTAAGGTTTCTTTGTTTTTCTGTTTTAGTCATTATTATTAGGTATGATCATAAAAGTTCAATCTTATTCTTTGAGATTAAGTAAATAACATCTACAAACATTTATTAAAATGCCTTTAATCAGAAAAAATCGCGACTTACTTTCTCTTATGTAAGGATGAAAGTACCGTTAAGGTTAGGATAGGTAAAATTAATAAAATCTAACTTGATACCCGTTACGTTTGTCAGATCCATACTGAATGCGAAGGAAAGAGGAAACAAAGAAAAGTTGACCTTGAGCATTTTCCCAAAGCTGACTGATGTCACAAGGTATCGAGCTATATTTAATGTCCGACTCACACACTCCATGAGTTACAGGAGGCAGCACGAGGGACGAGTGTATGGTGCCGTCGAGTTCCTTTTTTTTCCCTCGCCTGGTCTACGTGTCACATATTGCATATCGTCGGTTCAGATAAAAACAACGTCCAAAACAAAAAGCAAACACAAAAACCGAATATCACAGCCAAGTCGTAAGGGATCAAACACGGAAGAGCATTCGGAACACGACATCGGAACGAAGCGAGGAAACGAATGACGGTCAATCGCAAGCCGTAAAACGCTATTGCTTCAGAATGACTTTCTCTTTCTAACAGTAACAATAGCGAGCGAGAGGCAAGAATTGTTTTATCATGCTCTATTATTTAGTGTTCCAGGTACAGTGCGACAAAAATAATTAGTAATGACAAACATTATTTTCTTAAACTTAGATTCATATCAACGGGGCTTAGAAGGGACGACATTTTAATTACTACTCCTTTTTATAGCACTGTATTTACGCTACTATGAACGGCAAAATTATCCAATAAAGGTTGTTTTTATATATATAAGAAACAATGATAATGCGGGTAAAGCCACAGGGTATTTGTTTTTAATACTGTATTCAAACAATCAACAAGTTACGATGATCTTACTCGACTCAGTTATAAAGATTTTGAACTGACTCACTCTTGCCCAGCCCTACCAAATCTAATATTAGAGATTTTTAGTCTGTGGAGATTTGTTTGTTTACCTTTCTGGACTCTCTAAGAAAAACAGACTTTATATTATTTCATCATCAATCTCCTTGCTTTATCCCGTTCTGTCGGGGTCGGCTACCTAACCTAGGGGATTTGACGTGAAACCAAGTTTTTACAAAGAGCGACTGCCATCTGACCTCTGCAACCCGAAGGCTACTTCTTTCTTTTCGTGTGGGACACCGGGTAGGGTCGTACGTACAGCGACGAACCCTAGTGTCAGAATTTTTCAAGCGCCTTCTACATGTAGCAGGTTTCTGACGTGGTTGTGTAACGACCGCCGTCTAAGTGATCATAGACAGTAACCGGGATCTAGGGCTTAACGTGCAATCCGAAACACGGAACCATCTTAGTTACGGAAAATCGGGTGGTTCAGCCCGCAATGTCCTTACCAGACTGGGAACATATTCACAAAGTGATAGATATCAACTGCCTCTGATGCAGAAGTGATAGATATAAACTTTGTGAGTGAGACACCGAGAATCGAACCCGGGAGCTTCTGCGCCGCGTCGGTCGTCGGTAGCAGTAGTAGTACCTTATTTTTAATCTGTTTAGGAGTATCGCTGAGGAAGATTGATGAGTTGGGATCGCTGCCGGACAACGTCTGCTGGGCTCCTTGCAGCGCCGGCAGGAAGGACGCGTGTATGAGCGAAGGTCTGGCCACTAAGGGTACGTCTCCACTGAAGCGGGGCTGCGCTAAGCTAAGCTGAGCGGGGCATGAATTGACCAGTCAGGGTGCGTCTCCACTGAAGCAGGGCGGGGATTCGGGGATTTTGAGGCTCATGATTGGTCAATAGTGGAGGGAATTACGGATCGCTCCCATACTAAACCCATTTTTTTTTTGTGGAGCAATGAGCTTCATCTAATATGTTCCTTGCGTAATTCTAAGCATTTCTAGTCCGGGAGACAATAAAAAAGTTTAGTCTGGTCGGGGAGGGGGGGGTACAAAGATGGCCGCCACCCGTCATCTTAAAAAAAAGTCTTTTTTCGTTCCGGTGACTACTATGGCAAGATTGGTATCATTTTCGTATAAACCAAAGACGTAGAATTCATTTCTGATATAAGGATTTTAAAATTCCATAGTAATATACAAATAAAACGTAAAAAGGTGAAAATTTAGGTTGCAGATTTTTGCTTTGAGAGCTAATAACTTTTGTATTGTAACAAAAAAAACCTAATAAAAAATACTATAATAAAGCGTAATTCATGCAGACTATATAAATATATAGTTTATGCTACATCTTCATACAAAAAGATGCTGAAAAAAATTATAACCGCAGTGGTGTATGCGCGCGTACTCATGTCGCATTCGCGGAGGGAATTACGGATTTAACAATTTTTTTTTTTTGGCGCTATGAATTTCATCTTATATGTTCCCTGAGTAATTCTAAACATTTCTAGTCCAGGAAATAAAAAAAAAGTTCAGTCTGGTCAGGTAGAGGGGGGTACCAAGATGGCCGACACCCGTCATCTTAAAAAAAAATCTTTACTTGTCTTGTTGGCTACTAGGGCAAGATTGGTATCATTTTCGTATAATCCAAAGACGTAAAATTCATTTCTGATACTAGGTTTTTAAAACTCCATAGTAATATTATCAATAAAACGTAAAAAAGTTCTTAATTATTTAGGTTGCAGATTTTTGCTTTGAGAGCTCATAACTTTTGTATAGTGACAAAAATATCCAAATAAAAAATACTGTAATAATGCGTAGTTTATGCAGATTTCGAGAATATTCACATATAATAATGTTCTATTGTAAAAATATTGTGAAATAAATAAATTACTGCAACCCAGAAGGGTAACTTTACTTGGGTTAGGCGGAATTTATCTTGCAAAATGGTCGAGTAGGTTCATAATACTCGTGTATCTATGTTTAAGTATTACTTACTTAATAATTCATTTGATGATGGCAAGTAAAACACTTTCTATACATTATTATAATTTAATTTAATGAGCGCAGTTTCCGGCACACAGGCATAATTCTGTGCACTTTAATTTTCTTTAATTTTCATGACGACTGGCAGTGCTGCGTCTCCGTAGACGGTGAACAGTCTGATTTCTTCCCCGTCACCTGTGGGGTGAAACAATGGTGTGTTCTAGCGCCCACACTGTTCGCCTTATACTTTGCAGTTGTAGTCAAAGAAGTCCTAAATACTGTTTCCCAAGGAGTCCGCTTCCGTTTCCGCACAGATGGCAGTCTTTTTAACCTGGCTAGACTTAAGGCGCGCACTACTCGTGTATCTTATGTTAAAGTGATGATGATGATGATGATGATCTCTCCGACCGATTCCGGTCATGGCGACCACTTTGACTCTTAATCAGATCGGCGCTGCTGCGCCCGGGGATGGCTATTGTAGCCAATTTTGGCAGTAAACTCCCGTGCACAGTGTGGACACATGAGTTTGCCACTTACATAATTATAGTTAATGGCGACGGGTGGACGGGCCTTCGGCTCATCGCGCTTAGCGTCGAGGTCTGCTTTACGCCGTTCCTTAAACTCGCGGTCTTGCCTCTTAACCATGCCGCGCCATCCGGGACGCTGTACTGCCAGACCCTCCCATTGAGTGGGCTCAATGTTGCATCTTTTCATGTGTCGTTTCTGAACATCTTTATATCTGAGGAGTTGTCCGCTATGCTTTCGCTTGCCCTCCTCTAGCTCAGAGTAAAAGATGCGCTTCGCCACTCTCTCCTCCGACATCCGGGATACATGACCGCACCACCGAAGCTGACGACGCATTAGATAGGCCTCAATGCCACCAACATTGGCTCGTCTCAGAACTTCGGTATTGCGCACTCGGTCGGACCATCTGATCTTCATGATGGTGCGAATGCATTTTAGGTGGAAGCGATCCAGAGTGCGTATGTGGTGACGATACATACACCAAGTCTCGGAGGAGTGTAGAAGGTTTGGCAGCACAATCGCCATATATACAGAGATTTTTGTGGCTAGCTTTAGGTCGTGCGAGCAGAAAACCTTGGAACACAACTTCCCAAATGCTGCAGCTGCAGCACTGATTCTGCTGTTGATCTCAGCATCAAGGTTACACTTAGATGTTATAGTGTTCCTCAGATAACGAAACTTATCAACCTGTTTCAGCATATCCTCATTAAGCATAATCACCAGTGTCTCGCGACCATGCGAGTCTAAGGACATCACTTCCGTCTTTTTGATACTGATCTTCAGGCCGAATTTACAGCATGCTTGGTGAAAAACGGACATAAGCTGTTGCAGGCCGTCTGGGGATTCTGCAAGAAAGCACAAGTCATCAGCATAGATGATCTCAGTAATCAATGCAAACGAGACTTTAGTGCGCGCCTTAAGTCTAGCCAGGTTAAAAAGACTGCCATCTGTGCGGAAACGGAAGCGGACTCCTTGGGAAACAGTATTTAGGACTTCTTTGACTACAACTGCAAAGTATAAGGCGAACAGTGTGGGCGCTAGAACACACCATTGTTTCACCCCACAGGTGACGGGGAAGAAATCAGACTGTTCACCGTCTACGGAGACGCAGCACTGCCAGTCGTCATGAAAATTAAAGAAAATTAAAGTGCACAGAATTATGCCTGTGTGCCGGAAACTGCGCTCATTAAATTAAATTATAATAATGTATAGAAAGTGTTTTACTTGCCATCATCAAATGAATTATTAAGTAAGTAATACTTGAACATAGATACACGAGTATTATGAACCTACTCGACCATTTTGCAAGATAAATTCCACATAACGCAAGTAAAGTTACCCTTCTGGGTTGCAGTAATTTATTTATTTCACAATATTTTTACAATAGAACATTATTACATGTGAATATTCTCGAACTCTGCATAAACTACGCATTATTACAGTATTTTTATTTGGGCATTTTTGTCACTATACAAAAGTTATGAGCTCTCAAAGCAAAAATCTGCAACCTAAATTTTTAGCTTTTTTACGTTTTATTAATAATATTACTAGGGAATTTTAAAAACCTAATATCAGAAATGAATTTTACGTCTTTAGATTATACGAAAATTATACCAATCTTGCCCTAGTAGCCAACAAGACGAGTAGAGATTTTTTTAAAAGATGACGGGTGTCGGCCATCTTGGTACCCCCCCTACCCGACCAGACTGAACTTTTTTATTGTCTCCCGGACTAGAAATGTTTAGAATTACTCAAGGAACATTATAAGATGAAATTCATAGCGCCAAAAAAAAATAGTTAAATCCGTAATTCCCTCCGCGAATGCGACATGAGTACGCGCGCATACACCACTGCGGTCATAATTTTTTTTTGCATCTTTTTGTATGAAGATGTAGCATAAACTATATATTTATATAGTCTGCATGAGTTACGCTTTATTCTAATATTTTTTATTAGGAGTTTTTTGTTACTATACAAAAGTTATTAGCTCTCAAAGCAAAAATCTGCAACCTAAATTTTCACGTTTTTACGTTTTATTTGTAATATTACTATGGAATTTTAAAATCCTTATATCAGAAATGAATTCTACGTCTTTGGTTTATACGAAAATGATACCAATCTTGCCACAGTAGCCACCGGAACGAAAAAAGATTTTTTTTAAAGATGACGGGTGGCGGCCATCTTTGTACCCCCCCCCTCCCCGACCAGACCGAACTTTTTTATTGTCTCCCGGACTAGAAATGCTTAGAATTACTTAAGGAACATATAAGATGAAGCTCATTGCTCCACAAAAATTTTTTTAGTTAAATCCGTAATTCCCTCCACTACAAGTCATGCCGCGCTTAGCTTAGCGCAGCCCCGCTTCAATGGAGACGCACCCTTATAGGGCTCTATAGTTTGCTAATATATAGTACCTTGTTTTTAATCTGTTTAGGAGTATCGCTAAGGAAGATTGATGAGTTGGGATCGCTGCCGGACATCTTTTGCTGGGCTCCCTGCAGGGCCGGCAGGAAGGACGCGTGTATGAGCGAGGGTTTGGCCACTAATAGGCTTCTAATAGGGCACTATAGCTTGCTTATAAAAGGTGTAACGATATTAGCTGCAAATATTTTAAAAGGTGAACCAGTCTATGAAACTGAACAACTTTCCCCAAGAAACATAGGTCGGAATATGAAAGAAATTTTTGGACCTCCCATGCAAAATGTAACAGCCGAGCGAGTCAACTGTAGGTACAATTTTTTTTTAATATTTCGACCTATGTTCCTTGGGGAAAGTGGTCCAGTTTCATGGGCTGATTCACCCACTAAAATATTTGCAGCATTTTTTTTTACACCTGGCATATAGTAGGTACCTTGTTTTTAATCTGTTTAGGGGTGTCACTAAGGAAGATTGAGGAGTTGGGATCGCTTCCAGACATCTTTTGCTGGGCTCCTTGCAGCGCCGGCAGGAAGGACGCGTGTATGAGCGAGGGTTTGGGCATCTTCAGTCTTGCGGCGACGTCGCGCGTCATGCGGAAGTAAGGGTCCTGGTCTATCGCGCACGGGATCAGGCACGGGTACTGGAAACGAGGGAGGAGTAAAAATAATTATAAATATCTTGCACCATAAGGTTATGGACTGGCAGGTCAAGTGAGCTATTTTTAAAACGATCCAAAACGGTATTTTGTATAAAAAAGTATGACGTCATACTGTGCTATTTAGGATGGCGTCAGAACACTTACTTTTATGTAATTTTTCTGTTTATTAATTCAAACTTTGAATATTTTCAAAAATTATGAATGAATTCCGTAGTATTTTTTTATAATAGTTTTAAGCGTACAACTTTTATATTTTATTAATGACCCAGTTCACAACCTAAATCACACAGCGCTATGTAACCCAACACTAAGTTGTAAGTTTTTTAAAGTAGAGCCAAAGCTTCAGATACACTTACAACTTTGTTATCAAATATGAAGGGAAAGCTGGTGGAGAAGGCTGGTGCTGCCTCTATCGAGGGGAAGGTGATCTTCCCGATGACGTCGGAGTCGCCGAAGCCGAAGATGCCCTTCACCTGGTTGAAGGTCACGCACTTCTGGATCCGCAGCATGTTCTGGTAGAACGCTGGACATTGGCTGGAAGCAAGTAAACGATAGGCTGACAACCTGTCACTATAGTGATACACATGTTTTCTGAAACTACCTTGGAAAACAATCCTCAAAAATTTCTGACGTATCCGTACGGCCATTAAAGCTCTGCCTACCCTGCAAGGGATAAAGGCGTGATATATGTATGTAAGATATTCTAAACGGGAATACAGGATTGCTCTTTCTTTTATAGCGAGAACACGGTTGGTGACCTTTGCACACGCGCCATTTTCAGTAAAAAAATAAAAGTTACTTCTTTCATATGTACATTGTCTTTGAAATGAATAAATTAAAACTGTAAAAGCATAACTGTGGAAAGACGTAAACAAGTTTTCAAGGTCAATCTTATCTACAAAAACTTTATTATTATCAACTTTTAATGAGTAGGTAATATTATGTATTGTTTTGTATTTATTATACCTGCCACAATGAATATGGGTTCCTTTTAATGTCAATAATTTTTATAAATAAGTTCTTTCGTCAATTCCGAATGGGATGGGCTATAGTTTATTTATTTATATATTTAACTATTTATTGTACACAAGAAATACAGGACAATAAATAAAGTGGACGCAACAGATACTGCTTATCTCTAAAAATTAATTTCTTACAGAGGCCTAACCAATCAAACCATAAGGGTCTGTCTCCATTGAAGCGGGGCTGCGCTAAGCTAAGCTAAGCGCGGCATGAATTGACCAGTCATGAGCCTCAAAATCCCCGTTGCGCTTCAGCAGAGACACTGGATTGGTCAATTCATGCCCCGCTCAGATCAGCTTAGTGCAGCCCTGCTTTAGTGGGGACGCAGCCTAAGAACCAATGGAACTCACCCAATAAAATCCAGATCATTGAATATGAATGTCTTATTCACATCAAACCCTACAGCTATGATGTCTTTAGCGTTGTTGTACGCCATTTGTCTGGCGTCTTCCAGCTTGATGTCCTTCCACAAGCATTTCTCGTCATCAGTCAGTTGTATGATTAGTGGGACATTGAACACTTCTTGTAGCCATCTGAAAAAGTTGTGGTCTAGTTAAACTTTCGGCTGGATTTGCTAGATTAGGCATGTAGCATAGTGTAGCTATTTTCAGATGTAACAGTTTTCATACTATTACTCCATATTATTGGAGAAAGACTGACTATCCACAACCTAGCTCAAGACGAAAAACATAATTATGTTTATTTCTTTGAAAACAGCATACTACATATCTAAGTATGTGATTATTTTTAGTTAAGTTAAGTTTGAATGCTCATAGCCAGAGCTTTAATTTGGTATTAGAATGGTAGACAAAATCGTTGACATGTTTTTAATTTTTTACTTATGATGGCCCTCTTTTGCCTATCTCACCAGTGGCCTATGCAACGAAACTACAGGCTACAATTTTACAGGTGGAATTCGATGTACATTGCGTAGCTGGTGGGACATTATAAAACCGGGATATTTGACCCTCTACGCAATGCACATCAAATTTCACCTGTAGAATTCTAGCCTGTAGTTTTGAAAAATGAGGCACTGACGATGGTAAGTTAAGTGACGTTGTAGTCGATGATGGATCTTGCTTGCCTAGATAATGCCTATTCACTCTTGCCTTGAAAAGGCCCAAGAAAAGAGATGTTTGAAAGATTTTTAGGGAGCCTATTTTATACTTACTTAGTAAACAAAAATGGGATCATATGCCCTACATGCATGCTATCTGAGGATGGCCCTCTGCCTGTGTAGAGGTAGAACTTCTTGCCCTGTTCAAACAGGTTCAATATACTGTGCAAGTCTCTATGTGAGAAGAATATGCCTCGCCGGAGCAATGGGTGTGCTGAAAACATAAAAGAGAGATGTAAAACGATATTACTATAGATTTCGAACATATTTAGTGAATTTATTGAAAATTTGATATACTATAATAAACAACATTATAACATTGCTAAGCAAAGACAGTCTTATCGCTTGCAACAATATCCTTCAGATAACCTACTTCATAATTATTATTGTTTGGAATGAAGAATCCTTACCTTTCTTTCCTGTGACTTTTTCAAATCTATCTATCAGTTCTTGATCTATTTTTGAACTACCAAATCTTTCTGGAAAAAAAAAACAATGTGATATAGTTAGTTCATGTTTTTAATTATATATTGTCAAATTATTTTTAAGTGATATACTTACTGATTAGTTTATCATAATCTATGCCGGATTCCGACTTCCCTGCAACATTCCATGGGTCCACCACATCATCATCATCCTTCACCGACAGGCTGTTGACCTGGTCCACTTGTTCTTCAGTCATTATTCACGCTGGATACAGAATAATCTAAAATTAGTGCAGTGAAAGGATACGAGTTAGAAAGTTGGGAAATAAATAACAATATCTGAGGGGATGTGATAAAATAAATTTGGAAAGGTTACGTAGAGCTAAAACATTGATTGGTAGTTAAATTCAGAAAGTTCTCAATAGGTTTCCATGTGCTTCAGATGAGGAAAACACGTACGAAAAGCTCTGAAACGTTTTCAGGTTATACTTCCATATGTTACGAACAATGGTAAAAGTAGCTAGTGCATTTGACAGAGAATATCATATACAGTTCAGTTCTCACCTGGACACAATTTATATTGTAAAAGCTGATGCAATTTTAGCCGAAATTCAGCATTGATCAGCCGCACTTTCACAACTCGACAACTGTCAAAAACGTTTTGATGCTGAACGTTCGTTGTGGCATTTTTTTTAGACAGATTTTTATAAAATTAAACACAAAATATATAAGCTTGGTAGTAAAGTTTATCTAAAACACTCTTCCGAACACGAGAAAAACTGGTATATATAAATATATTTAGACTTTTTCGACCTGCGCAGCTTATTTCTCTCATAGGAAAAACAAAACGCAGCACTCAGTGTTGCCCTTTCAAAACTAAAAACTACTAACTAGACTCATGTCTCGCCACTCGCCAGTCCTGCCATCACATCATCACATAAAATTATGTAGGTATATTATGTTACAGTTAGAGTAAAGTTTCAAATAAATGATTTTTTTCAAAAATTTCACTTTCGTTAAAAAGGGAGAGCGGTTCGACAATCACTCGATCGGTGACCAAATCGTCTTTACTCGCTCAAACTTGCATACTCAATTTAAAAAAAATGCTTTATATTTTTTTCCCTAGACAGACAGACTAGCGCAATCGTTAGAGACGGCACACTGCTTGCGTGACACACAGATCCATACAGTCAATACTAGAACTAGTACGGTTTGTCTTCAAGCTACTATGAAGATTTTTATTTGTAATTTCTGTAAATACCTACGATTGGTATCGTTGGATTCCTTGTCATGTCCACAATACGGAACTGTCGGTCGTAGAGTGCAAAAGTGGGGATAGAGGGTGGGGGGGGGAATCAAAGATGGCGGAAGAGCAGTTTGGTTTTTACGCTGTAACTCGACATATACTGTACCGATTAAAAAAATTATAATTGCGTTTTAAAGCTAATAAACTGTTGCATGTTTTGTCCATAGACATATAATACTTATTTATTATAGTTTATGAGTTATCTTCGAAATTTAAGTCTTGCAGTAAAAACTCTAGTTTTTAAGTACGGATTGTTCGAAAACCAGTAGCTTTTCGAAAAAAATAGTTCAGTAATAAATTATAGAGTGGACATTCAGCTATTCAAAAATGTAAGTATAATTGAACTGGACTTTGAAATCACTAAGATATACCTATTCGCGTGAACAGAGTGGTTTAGTCGCGTACAGATGCGCTTGCTATTGACGCTGCTGTCAATGTACTTCCTACGTATATGTTTATAAAATTTTTGTTTGTATGACAGGAACTTGCAAGGAACGTATGAATCCATATATCTTATGAATCCAAATCTCACCAAAAACATTCTGTAAAAAACATGCCAAGTCTCGCTGGAACTGTTTATTTATTTTTAAAAAGTCGTACCAAGTATAACGTTCCAACTGGCTTTAAAAAGGATCTAGTGAATTGAAACTAGACTGAAATTATAATTTAAGTTAAATTGGTTTATTATTTATATTAAAAAGTATTGAACTATGATTTTGATAATAAGTTTAATCACAATCTTGATTGAAAGACTCTTCAGAATTATATTGATTGAAACATGAAACAGAATCGATATGGCAGACGCCCATCATACAATTTGGCCGCTTCTTAACACAAATGCACTTCGTTGTTCGGCAACCGGTCGCGCATTGGCATGATATTAATTGTATGACTTTCATGGATAATGGAGGACGCAAATTAGTCACTGGCACTAATTTGTCGCTTTTTATTTGCCAACCACATGTTCATGGTGGGGGTAAATTGTGTATAGGCTTGTGTGCTGTCCTCCAAATAAATTTTTGGTAAGTAGCCCTACGAAGATGTTGCTCTAATGCTCCTTTGGTGGGAGGTAGTTTGTCCAGATTATTAACACTTTGGAACATAGCTGCTCTAAGATGATCTATATCATCATGTGTTCTTAATTGAGGTTTTTTTCGTAATAAATCTCAATGATCAATTATTCAAGGCAGCCTGTTTATGTTAAATAACAACATTTGGGCAAATTGATCACCTATACGATTAAGAAGAAGAAAGACTTTTCGACGTTATCACAAATTCCAGGATGCTGGAAGCGCGAGGCGCCGTGGATGCTTGAGCGCGCGAAAATAAAAGTTTTGTTGCACTTGAATCTTATCTCACGCGACACGACAGAGGAAAAATAAACCGAAGAGGAATTCCGTGGGTACCAGCGCTACCTAACCGCCGCGCTGGAGGGCGCCGGCCCCGGAATTTCCCGGTTCGCCTATGCATCCCCGAAAGAACGTCCGCCGAAGGTCGCTATCAGAGGCCTCCCGGTGAACACGGAACCGGAAGACATCGCGAAGGAGCTGACTGCGCAAACTGTGGCGGGGCACACCGCGCCAACCACACTGACTGCCTCGTACTGCGCCGTGAAGTACGGAACAAGAGAGTGGGTACAGCGCCTCTGACAACGAAGCCCGTCGAGCCGAAGAGGACGGAAGCGGCACCGCAAGGAGAAACCAACCGGCAGGTTCTCTCATGGCGGCCGCCAACGCCCCCAACAGAACATCGACGAAGAAACGGAAGCCGGGGAGGCGGAGGAGGCGACCATCGCCCTCGCCCCCTCAGGACGTGGAAGAACCGGGCCAGCCGCGTCAAGAGCCACCCACGGGTTCGCTGGGAGTGGTCGGCACCTCTTTGGCTGAACCTCAGAGGGAGAAGCCGAAGCCCCAACCGGCCCTAAGAGTAAAGACGAAAAGAGCAGCGATCAGGACCCTCACTGATGTTCTGGCCGAACTCCGTGAAGGCGAAGACGCGGCCAGAGGGCCGGGGGGAAGGAAGGATCATCAGCTATAGCCTCCAGCGCCTGATGTCGTCCTTCGGCGACGTCACGACCGCCATGGGCGGCCTGGAGGCTAAAGCGCTCAGATAATCTGCTCAGGGTGGTGCTGTCTAAGCATAGCCTGACGTGGCCGTCGCCTGCCCACATCCACTACTCCGTGTCGAGTAGTCAGGATCGTGGGCAAGCACAACGACCCCAGGAAAGTCCACCAGGGGACGAGCGGCCGCTGGCTGATGGGCACTAGCTGGACCTCCCCCAATGGGGAATCACCCGGCTGGTACGACCTCGCCGCGGCGTGAAGTCCTCCTGGCACCCGGACCACCACCGCACTTACCCTAGTGCCCCCATCGCCCCGCCTGTATTAGCAGGCGGCGTTTAGCACCCACGTCAGTGAGGCCGTAGCCTCGGAGGCGTCTCCCCGCCGGCTGCTGAGCAGCCGCCGAGAAGAAGACAACGGACAGTGACTAGTTTGCGTCCTCCATTATCCACGAAAGACATACAATTAATATCATGCCAATGCGCGACAGGTTGCCGAACAACGAAGTGCATTTGTGTTAAAAAGGCTAAATTGTATTAAGGGTGTCTGCCATATCTATTCTGTTTCATGTTTCAATCAATATAATTCTGAAGAGCCTTTCAATCAAGATAGTGATTAAACTTATTATCAAAATCATAGTTCAATACTTAATAAACCAATTTAACTTAAATTATAATTTCAGTCTAGTTTCAATTCACTAGATCCTTTTTAAAGCCAGTTGGAACGTTATACTTGGTACGACTTTTTAAAAATAAATAAGCAGTTCCAGCGAGACTTGGCATGTTTTTTACAAAATGTTTTTGGTGAGATTTGGATTCTTAAGATATATGGATTCATACGTTCCTTGCAAGTTCCTGTCATACAAATAAAAAAAATATAAATATATACGTAGAAAGTACATTGACAGCAGCGTCAATACGTATAGTAAGCGCATCTGTACGCGACTACACCACTCGGTTCACGCGAATAGGTATATCTTAGTGATTTCAGGGTCCAGTTCAATTAAACTTACATTTTTGAATAGCTGAATGTCCGCTCTATAATTTATTACTGAACTATTTTTTTCGAAAAGCTACTGGTTTTCGAACAATCCGTACTTAAAAACTAGAGTATTTACTGCAAGACTTTAATTTAGAAGATAACTCATAAACTATAATAAATAAGTATAATATGTCTATGGACGAAACATACACCAGTTTATTAGCTTTAAAATGCAATTATATTTTTTTAAATCGGTACAGTATATGTCGAGTTATAGCGTAAAAACCAAACTGCTCTTCCGCCATCTTTGGTTCGCCCCCCCACCCTCTATCCCCACTTTTGCACTCTACGACCGACAGTTCCGTATTGTGGACATCACAAGGAATCCAACGACACCAATCGTAGGTATTTAGAGAAATTACAAATAAAAACCTGTTTCTAGAGCACTTTTGCTCAAAACTGACCGTACTAAACAGATAACGCGCGCAATCTCGTGCACGCATATGAACTAGAATTCGCGTCGCGAAAGAAGTCCCGCAGAAAACGTTTCAATGGCCCTTATTCTTATGACTCTAAGGGCCATTTAAACTTTTTTCGCGGGACTTCTTTCGCGGCGCGGAGTCTACATACGGAGGAACGTACATCGACGTTGCCTTTAAATGAAGTGACACCGCAGTGCTGCTACCTACCGCCGCCGCCTCGTTCGTTGCGCTGCTGAGCTGCCTGTCTTTTTTTGTTTTTGTCTGATGTAAATATTAAACCTACCATATAGTAGTAATTCAATCAAATAAAATATGGCAACAATTTTACAAACGTCAAACAATAAATCTGTCAATACAATCACGATTTCTGTTGCTGTTTTTAGAATAAAATCGCGTGATTTTCTTTGTTTTCTGAGTGCATTGTATGAGTGTTTGGTGTTGAGTAACGCAAGGATAGCCTTGATGGTTTCGGGCGATGACTCCAACGGCAGATTATCGCGGAAAACAACGAGGTCGCCAAACAGAAGATCGAAGAAGTCCGATGCAGACCTAGCCAAGGGGTCTGCGTTGCGACATGAGCCGCAACCTTCTGTGCACAAAAGAAACCTTTACGTTGTCTCCTTCCCTATTATAATACTCTTCAATATATTACGTAGTATTCTTTACCAATTGTTTGTTGTGTTCAAATATATCTACTCGGCGTCGCATCGGTTGATGCATAAGGAGAAGAAAACCAGTGAATGTAACTTGGAGGTGGTGGTGAAAGACGGAGTGGTGTGCACGGAGGTGGCCGAGGAGATGGCGTACGTGCACAATGTGGGCCCCGGGGACCCGCTGCTGGCCAAACAGAAACATCATCATCGGAAAGCTTTTGAGTACATTTCAAAAGCTCTCAAGATTGATGAGGAGAATGAAGGTGAGTTCTATAAGTCAGTGCACAAATTGTGAAATAAACTTACATAGTTTTTGTAAAGACTTTACTACAATATAAAAAAAGTGCATTGTATTTGTAAGTGAATTTAATTAAATTTTTTTTATAATTTATGCTTAATAAATATAAATATTTGGCTCGCCGGTACAATCTTATCCCACGCTTTGGTACTTGGTGATTTTTTTGGGAAAAGTACGCGTTATTTGGAGTTCACTGTTAAAGTTTCAAGTTAAGGACGTATATAGTTTCCGAGTTATGATTTTTTAAAGAATTAATAAAAATATATTGAACAACCGATCTAAATGGTGTTTGACAGTTGTGCGACATTACGTGGACATTACACGTTCCGTTCCGACCAGTGTTCATTGAGTGTATTTCGTGAAATATTAATTTAATTCAGTTATTTTGTTAGAAATACATTAATGACATCGTATTCTTATACTTTACTTTTATTTTATTACAATATAAAATAGTTAACACAATTCAAATCAATAAAATTTAAAAATAAATACAAGTAACGAAATGGAACGTAGGTGGCGCGCGCGCGCTTTGCCCGACGCCATTTTGTTTGTCAGTCATCATCTGTCACTTCAGTCATCGTATGTGCGCCTTGCAGTGCAGTTGTGAGCGTTTATCGTGTACACCTCCTGTAAGCACTACGTTGACTACCATGGCGTCTCCGAAGCCCTCCGTTTCGTATTCCGCCCCTTCATCGCCTGAAGAATCGAGTGTAGTGCGAGTGTCGGACCCAAATGACCCAAACTCCCCCCCCCAAGCACCCCCCTTCCTGTCAGAGCGGTGACGTCGCCGAACAGCGAAGCTGTGAGGGACGACTCACCGCAACCGACCCGCCGAACCCTAGAGTGTTTTTGAATAAGTGCGAGCGTAGCGAGCCCACTTAGACCCCCCCCCAAGCACCCCCCTCCCTGTCCTTTTTTTTTGGCCACCCGGAGAGACTAGTAAATGAGAACCGACTTCAGGGCACCCCGACTCGGTTAGATTAGGTTCCGAAGGCTAAGGCGGGAACGAAGCGAGCGCAGCGAGCGGAGAGACCGGCTTAGCCTTCGGGGTGTTAGTTATTTTTTTTTTTTGCCACCCGGAGAGACTAGTAAATGAGAACCGACTTCAGGGCACCCCGACTCGGTTAGATTAGGTTCCGAAGGCTAAGGCGGGAACAAAGCGAGCGCAGCGAGCGGAGAGACCGGCTTAGCCTTCGGGGTGTTAGTTATTTTTTTTTTTGCCACCCGGAGAGACTAGTAAATGAGAACCGACTTCCTTTTGCCTTTGACCTTTTGTGACCTTTGACCTTTTATGACCTTTGACCTTTTGTGACATTTGACCTTTTGTGACCTTTGACCTTTTGTGACCTTTGACCTTTTGTGACCTTTGACCTTTTGTGGCATTTGACCTTTTGTGACCTTTAACCTTTTGTGACCTTTGACCTTTTGTGACATTTGACCTTTTGTGACCTTTGACCTTTTGTGACCTTTGACCTTTTGTGACCTTTGACCTTTTGTGACCTTTGACCTTTTGTGCCCTTTGGGTTTTCCCGCGTATATTTTTCCCACCCTAAAAACTCCCACATTCCCACCGGGGCCCGAATGTGTGAAGGGGGCTTCGATCAATAGCGCGCGAAACACGTGACGACGTTTTTTTTTAATAAGCGGTAGCGATTTTGTTGTATTGCCTATGCGGACGAGCTTTTTTTTTAATAAGCGGCAGCGATTTCCCTTGCATTTACTATGTTTCACAACTTCATCAATATCTCCCAAAGTAAGTGTCTCCTGATCACCAAATTTGGTGGGGGGGGTCCCCTCCCCCCCCCCCCTCCCCCCCCCCACCCCCAAAAACCCTACATTCGGGGGATAATATTGTACAGTCCTTCCAAATATTTTGTTCAGAGTATACTTTTTGGGGTGGTAATTTAATAATTAATTTTGATTCATTTATTTATTTGTACTTGCGATTGTCATGTCCTATCTCTCTCATATATAATCTCTTTTCTTGTGGGACACCGAGTTGTCCAACAACCCTATGAAGAGTGCATTGTAACGTATCAGAGTTTTTAACCACCTGATTGAAGTAGCAGGTTTCTGACATGGTTGTGTAATGACCGCCGTGTAAGCAATCATAGACGGCAACTGCGACCTACAGCTTAATGCCATCTGAAACACGGAACCATCTTATGTCTAATCAAAATCTAGATGTCCTGACCAGATAACCACTGGCCCTCAGCCCTCTATCTAGTTCTTGTATTTGAAAGCGGTTCAAACAATTATTTATTATTCAAATCAATCTTGCAGAAAAAGTAGTGGAAGCTTTAAATAAGTTACATACTGTAGAGTAAAAATTAAAACTTGAAATAAGAAAAAACTTTCAATTCTCGTAACAGGCCAAAAAGAATTAGCCATAGAACTGTACAAGAAAGGCATCTATGAACTGGAGAGGGGTATAGCCGTGGACTGCTGGGGCGGCCGTGGGGACGCCTGGCAACGGGCTCAGAGGCTTCACGACAAGATGAAGACCAATCTTGGGATGGCCAAAGATCGTCTGCACTTCCTTGGTACGTTGTATACTATTTGTTTATTTTAAGTAAGCCGTACTGGGAATACAATCCCAGGTTTTATGTTTGAGAAACATAGATGTATTTATTTAAGTAAGATTGTATTCCCTGGTATATTAAAAAGCAGTCCATCATTTTTATGGTACATAAAAAAAAAATAATGTCAATAATAATGTATGATTAGAAAATGGAACTAAATGTTGTCTTATTGGCTTTTTTGATTATTAAAAAATGTTTATTGTTCTGTGGCTACCACATTATTGAAAATTTTATTTATTTGCTGTTAGGATAGAGGTGGCAGAAGGTGCTTTATCAAATAAATCTTTTTTATATATTATCCCTTCTTATTCTTGTTGATTCAATGGCTACATTTTCAGTCATGTATTAATTTGTAACCATACATTTTATTATATTAAAAAAATATACCTATAGTATTTTTAGTCACCTCAGTTACAAAAAAGTATATAATTTTTAGATAGATGTTCTTTACCAAAGCTAGTGTTGTCTTATATGTGTACAATGTAGTACAATGATTGGCTGTATGTTGCATGAATAGCTTGTTTTTATTTCTTTTCCATACATTTCAATTTTAAAGTTTTTTAGGGTTCAGGTTTCTAACTATTTTACATTTTGCTTACACAAAGAAATACATTTCAGTATCACAAAATCTATCGTGTCCAGCTTTGATTCACTACTTTCGTCTAACTTTTAAATCTGGTGCTTTTTTTAATGCCCCTCTCAGAATTTCTGATGCAATAAGTTAAATGCAGTCATTGTTTGTTATAATAACCAAGAAATAAAGTGCTATTGGATTGTTGTGAGCTGCCATTGTAAAAAAGAAAGTTACAATTATAACTGCATTTAATCTACTAAAAATGTTTGTTATCAAAATAAAGATACTTATTTCAGTGCTGATTCTACAAAATGAAGGCACAAAAAATTTTTCGAAGTTAGATTTAAGACGCGCTGAAATTTATACCCTGCCCTAATATTCTTTATGTTTAAAAATATGCCCTGCAGACTGAACAGCAGTACATTATTTGTGTAAGCAAACTGTTTAACGTATTTATTTAATTTTCGTTTATTTTAAGTAATTTTTCCCGTTATCCCCCTATGTAGCGAACCTAGTGGCCCTAAGCAAACTGGGTATAGACGAAAACGAGCACAGCGAAAAAAAACCAACGGAGTCGCCTCTGAAAATGAGAAGAGGTCTGGAGAAGTCCAAGACTACGTTGATCGCTACGGAGAGTAACAGTGGTCAAACGAAGGCGACGTCTGAAGGTAGAAAGACGGTGTTTACACACACGCTGCGAGCGGTACGGCGCCCCGATGTGTTCCCGTTGTCCGCGTTGAAAGTGGGGCAAGGTTTCGCAGAGTAGGGCAAAGTGTGACAAGGCGGAGCAGGCAGGTGGAGAAAGTTGTGGCAGAGGGTTTGGCAATGTCTTACCATGCTACACCCTTTACACCCTGCCAAACCTAGCCCCATTTTTACCGCGGACAACGGCAATACACCGGCGGCTCGACGTCACCGCAGTGCTTGCAAGTGTCAGGTTTTTCAAAGGAGTAGCAACAGTTACACTTCCTGCGGTCTTTGGGTTGTCATGTTATTTTCTACACATTTTTGACAGTTGATGCCAATAATTAGACAAGTCGGTTCCTGCAAACAAAACCGATCGGCTTTTGTCATCGATATCAGCATGTTGCCGATGAGAATGCCAATTGCGATGCCAATGAAAATAAGACAATCAGTCCGCTGCTCTTTTGAAAAACTACATTAAAATATTGATTGTTCTGTGGGAGTTCGCGGTGTCTCACGCCGCCGCCGCAGCGGCCCTGCGGCGTGTGTGTAAAGCTCCTAAGAGTATCACATTGCTTCGCTTCGTTTGACATAACCTAATGCAAAGATGGAATCTTAACCACTTTTGATGATGGTACTATTAAAAACAGTTTTTTTTGTTGGGTTTTTGAAAGGAATTTTAGTTGGGATCGATTTTTTTTAACTATCAATGTTTGCATGGGTGCATTGTGCTTCTGCTTAACCACGCTTCATGATTTGTTTGCAAATAGTAACCACTCTTTTTATACTTACTCTTTCCATGCTTATTTACTATGGAACCCTTATCAAGCTTATTTTACAACGTCCTTTGCCACTGCTAAAGTTTTGCAACTATTTTGTTGCAATAATAGTAAGCCTACCTATCATAGAACTCTTTTCCGATTTTTTGAAATATCCAAGAACTAACGTATTTATACAGGGTGGTCCAGTGTACCAGTGATGAAAGATAAAATTCGAATGTCTTGTAGTGAGGTGAGGGGTATCCTAATCATCTCCATGCCATGTATGGTTTGCGATTTTTAAACTTTTAAAGTTCTATTTTCAAGGAGGCACTTCAGTCCCTTCCGGTTGAAAAATTCAGACACATTGAGTCGTTGGAAGACCCGGTGTTCCACACGAAAAGAGAGAGAGTCCCTTTGTGTTCGTTTCTAAACTCGTATTACTTGTTTATTGATGTACCTTTTACAATATTGTAATATTTTGCCAACTTTTATTGTATCTAATAACATAAAGCTATGTAAGTTTATGAATCTTTATTACCTAGTTTTACCTTACTTTCCCAACTTTTCCTCTCTTTTCCGCGTTGAGTTTCCCTACCTTTTATTAGCATAAAAACAACTTGACCCTTTTAAAGTTTAGCTACTGCTTAACATGCCTGCCATATGTCTAAGTAATATAACTTGTATACGATTACTAAACGCAAACAGTCCTACGCACTCCCACTCACAATAACGTAACGCTAGCCGATGACCTGAATGCAGTTGGACATGGTTCATTACACCATTTTGACTCGTAGACTCCGTACCATTATTATACTAAAGTGACAAATTGCCTTATGTGATGCAGCTGAAAAATAATTAAATATGTAAAAATACTTAAATAATTATGTATGCATTGATGTGTAAAATGCATACCTGTTTTTCAATTATTTACTGTGTTGAATTTATTTTTATAGTAGAGTCAAAGCCTGCATAGATAGATAGAGATAACAGCTTCTCGTCAATATTTCTCCAAACTATCTTATATCGTACCTACGTTCAATCAAATTGAAATTCGATAACATATCGTCTACTGTCGCGTACAGAAATAGGTACCATGTGTATTGGCATTCGATACATCTGAGATGACATGAGCAAAACGTAAACGTAAACGCAAACGTAGACTACGTAAAAGGGTACAATCAGACCGATACTCTTATTTTTAGCTACTGTTCTTTCCAGTGACACAACTCCTATACCATTCTGTTGCCACTGCGACTCAAACTTTTACAAAAAGAATACAAAACCTGCTAATAACTTATTGAAGGCTTTTTAAAGCCAGACTGTAAAAAGCGGGCTCTCCATTCAAGTCAATTAGTAAAATATTTGATACGTAAGTTACTTTCTGATTCAAAAATACGCCGCTTGAAACGCTTTTCATATGGCCGAATACAGACCCCGGTCCACTGACTACGTAATAGGTACCAGGGAGACATACAATGCAGAGGATATTGGGTCACGACACATACAAATGATGCCTATTTGTCGCTAAGCGGTCGAATCTAGGGTAGCATTCATTTCCAATAGGCAAGCCAGGCAAACATAGGTAAACGAATGTATCTATTCGCTGAAGTATAGGGGTCTCGATAACCTTTTTTTAGCCGCAGGCATTTTACTTAATTGGTCTTTTTTGGCTTCTTATCTGTAGTCCATGGTCATTCACTTCTTGATTCAATAAAATACATTATTCTAGCGCTTCACATTACTTTATTAGGTACATAGTTGAAATAGTTTTTTAAATTAATACTTGCAAACTTCATTTACTGTAAGCTGCAAGCTGAAAGAGTTGACTCATACTTAAACTTTCACGGCGGCGCGAGCTTTCGATTAATTCTTTTTTCCCCTGGCACTGGCAGACGCATGAGTAATCCGTGACTAATTCTACAATAGCACGCCTAAGTTTATGCCTAAGTTCACGTTTTCGCTCAGTGCAAGGGATTCTATTTTTCAAAACCTACAAAATAAACGAAATAAGCAAAATAAATGCACGAAAATCTCGTCGTAATCAGATTAAGCTTGCGTTAAAACGCAACTAAATGGACAAAAACCAAAACTATTCTCAACTTAGGTAAGATAAGTAATTGAAGACCGAATCGTTTATTCAAACAGAGTTTTTCGTGTTTATGTGTATTCAGTCAGGGCCCTAAGCCTGCTAAATGTTGCTAAATTGAGTTTCGATGGCTTACAATGACAAAAAAATAGCAGACTTGGGGCCCGGTTGTGTTTTGTTTTGTTACTTTGGTTTCCTCTAGGGTTCTCCCTGAAGCATTTCTTTACTCTGATTAAAACACAATTTGACTTCAATTATTGCGCCGTGGACTTTGTTTTACAACCGTGCGTTCACTAATTAATGTAATTTGATACGACAAGGAATAAAGTCGTTGCACCCTACTTCTGGACATTTTGTTTAAGGGCGAGGTTTTTTACAGGTTTCATATGAAACAGTTATGCTTTGCCTTTTAAATATGCTATGCTATGACTAATATACTTTGTAGTTGCGAGTTTAAAAACCTCATATGGCAGTCTAGTTGAGTAGTTGTTAGTAGGTATGAGTCATAGCTTTTTACCCTTTGTTTTATTGCAATAAAGGTTTTAACCCTGACCGATATTTTATACTAACAGATAGGTAGATATACCAATTATATCCACATAGCTAGTGTAGAGGGATACCTAATCATCACTACATAGTATAAAGCAAAGTCGCATTTCGCGTATGTCTGTATGTACGCTTAAATCTTAAAAACTACACAACAGATTTTGATGCAAGCTTTTTTAATAGATAGAGGAAGGTTTTAATGGATAATACTTGCCGGGAAAAATCCATATTCCCACGGGAAAATGAGTTGCACTGGGCGGCCACTAGTGAAAAATATAATTCACTTGTATATTTTTTGACGCGTACCTTCAGGATTGGATGACTGTGGCATTAGACCGCAAAGAGTGAAAAATTGCGCAGGAGGCCTTTGCTCAGCAGTGGGATCAAGTGGGCTAACTAATAAAATAATATTTTTATTAGAAAAAGACGATTTCATCTATCCCAGCGAAGTTTCATTGCATCTCCAATGGACGAAAAAAACTCATACCTTTACCACAAAACAAGCTGAAGCCCGTCACGTCCAAAGAATATAGTCACGTCTAACGTTATTTTTGTATCAAGATAGTTTTTTGGGGTTCGTTCAAAGCGCATCTAAAGGAAATGGACCTTATGTCATAGCATTTGCTCCAAGGTCACAAACTTCACAGTTATCAAGCAAAATTTTTCAAACTATAACATTTTTGTATGCCCTTATGCTTGGAGCTAACCATATCGCTAGCCTCAAACACCAGTTGAACCATTCATATCTTCAGTGGCAGGTCGCAAGCTGACGACAGCTGGCCGCCGGATCCCGAGCGGCGGGGGCGGAGGCCCGCTCATGAAGTCGCAGACGCTGCCGCGGTCAATGGGCAGGTCGTCTTCGCAGCCCAACAGCTCCACCAACGGGAACTACACCAGATACCCGGTGAAGCCCGCGTCGACGCCGCCGGCGGTCAAGAGGCAGCTCTCTGTGAGTATCGGTGAAATGAAGCCTGATATTTGTAGAAGGCGGTTGAAAAATTCAGACACTAGGGTACATTGGATCGTTGGACGACCCGGTGTTCCACACGAAAAGAAAGAGAGGTGAAATATGCGTAGGTCTATGATTGACCTTGTTATAGTCGCCGTTTGACGACGACCGATGTGGCGCAGTGGTAGAGCGACTGCCTTTGACGCAGAGATCCCGGGTTCGATTCTCGGTGGGTCACTCACAAAGTTGATATTTATCACTTTGTAAGATGGTTCCGTGTTTCGGATGACGTAGGTCCCGGTTGCTGTCTATGATTGCTTAGACGGCAGTCCATGTCAGAAGCCTTCTATTTGTAGAAGGCGGTTGAAAAATTCAGACCCTAGGGTACATTGAGTCGTTGGAGGACTCGGGTGTTCCACACGAAAAGAGAGACGGGAAAGTTATCCAAAATCGTGGTTTGCATGAAGCGTATCGGTATCCAGAAGACTGTCTCTTACATCCTGTATATCAGGCACTTGATACCTATTAAAGTGTATGACACAATGAAACTTTTACATAACTATATCTATTTGCCGTGTGATGCCGGCATAGAATAGCATCACCCCAATTCTTCCCGCGGGTGTTGTAAGAACCAACTAAGGGACTCGAGGGTTTCATGTGTATTAGCACGTATATAACTCTAGGCGACAGGCTGACAACTTGTCACTACAGTGATACACGAATCATCTGAAGGTGCCCTCAATACTTGTCAGACGTGGCGATAACGACCGTAACTTTGCGACTGTTAACGCTCTGCGTACCCCGCAAGGGATAAAGGCGTGATTTGTGTGTGTGTGTGTGTGTGTGTGTGTGTATATCTATTTGTCACATTCGTGCATTTTATTACCATAGCATGTCAGTCTAGCATAAAATCGATTTATACAGCTGTTTAAATATACATTCTTATTGCCTACTCCTTTACCATTGCATGACCTACATACTTTAGCTTTTCATACACGTCATGTGTACCTACATTCATACAGGGTGTAAGGGACGGTGTAACGAAAACTTTGCAGGCGTGCTCAGTCCATGAAACTAAACAACTTTTTATATAGGGGCTATGTTCGTTAAATTCTATTCCGTGTGATGCCGGCTTAGAATAGCATCACCCCATTTCTTCCCTGTGGGTGTCGTAAGAGGCGACTGAGGGACTCAAGGGTTTTAAGTGTATTGCAATTTTATAGTGATACACGACTTATCTGCAATGACCCTAAAATATTGTCAAACATGGCGATAACGATCGTAATTTTGCGATCGTTACCGCTCTGCCTACCCCGTAAGGGATAAAGGCGTAATATGTGTATGTGTATGTATGTTCGTTAAATTTTTTTTCGTTTCCCAACATAGCCCCCATAGAAAAAGTTGTTTAGTTTCATGGTCTGATCACGCTTGCAAAGTTTTCGTCAAACCGTCCCTTACACCCAGTATATTGATATTTTCTTAAGAATGCTTGTTATGTGGAAAAAACATAGAAAAGCGTTTCATAAGAGTATAGATATTCCTTTCTCTATACAAAAAAGTAGCAGCAACAGTACTATGTTGACAATACAACTAAACATATACTATACTATACTATTAGTAGACGTGTATGTTTGACCTAGGTATGTTCCTAGAAGGAAGTTGTTGAGATTTTTGTGCTAGGTACCCCTTATATTAAATAATTTTATTAAACTTTTTTGAAAACCTTTCTATCTGCTAACGAATAAAAAATAAAGGCACTGCCTCGGGACTAGCCAGGCTGACCACAAAGCATGTATCTTACGTCACCGCCATCAATTTATGAAATCAATTAAAATAAAGTCAAAATTTAAAAATAAAACTACCTAAAGCTGCTCTGCCTACTCCGCAAGGTGTTTAGTTTATACGTGTAGTTATACATGCAAGCATCCACGGACTAATCTATCGAGTCTGCTAATTAATACCGTTTGTAATTATTGCCGTGTGATGCCGGCATAGAATAGCATCACTCCAATTCTTCCCGCGGGCGAGATTTTCATGTGTATTACAACTTTAGGCGACAGGCGGACAACCTGTCACTACAGTGATGCACGAATCATCTGAAAGGGCCCTACATACTTGTCAGACGTGGCGATAACGAGCTCTGCCTAGCCCGCAAGGGATAAAGGCGTGATTTACTTATGTACGTATGTATGTGTTTTTATACATGCAAGCATCCACGGACGAATCTATCGAGTCTGCTAATACCAATACCTGCGGAGAGCTCGGAAACTCATCACTCCCCATTCTGTCGTATGTAGAGCAAGACGCAGCTGCTATTGTTCACTATCGATTGACAGATTCGCAGAATATAGAGTATGTGGGTATTATTTACTGCTAAGGTACTGTGCACATTGCCGTGTGATGCCGGCATAGAAAAGCATCACCCCAATTCTTCCCGCGGGCGTAGTATGAGGCAACTAAGGGACTCGAGGGTTTCATGTGTACCACGTATTACAACTTTAGGCGCCAGGCTGACAACATGTCACTACAGTGATACACGAATCATCTGGAGGGGCTTCAATACTTGTCAGACGTGGCGATAACGACCGTAACTTTACGATCGTTAACGCTCTGCCTACCCCGCAAGGGATAAAGGCGTGATTTGTGTATTTATGTATGTATGCATGTATGTGTACTGTGCATATCCCGCAAGCGTCTATAACTTGATTTTATGAAGATAGCGAATTGCCGTGTGACGCAAGATACGAGTACATACACATACACATATCACGCCTTTATCCCTTGCGGGGTAGGCAGAGCGCTAACGGCCACAAGAATACGGTCGCTATTGCCACGTCTGAGATTTTTGAGGATTGTTTTCCAAGGTTGTTTCAGAAAACATGTGTATCACTATAGTGACAGGTTTTTAGCCTGTCGCCTAAAAATTGTAATACACCAATATTCTCGAGTCCCTTAGTCGCCTCTTGCGACACCTGCGGGAAGGATGTGGGGTGATGCTATTCTAAGCTATTTTATAGAGTATGTGGGTATTACTTATAGCTAAGCTACTGTGCATACCCCGCAAGCGTCTGTAACTTGATTTTATGTAGATAACGAATTGCCGTGTGACTCAGACTAGGGTGTCGTAAAAGCGACTAAGGGATAATTATGCAGGGAATGGGCAGCAGCGTTTCCTGTGGATTGAACATCTTGCTCTGAGCTCGCCAATCCGCCTGCCAAGCCTGGCGAGTATGGCAAAACTCCCCCCCCCCCCCCCCATAAGGAAAGGCTCATGTCCAGCAGTGGACTGGTGCGGCTGTTAAAGGAAGATAGTGATCTTAGTGTATACAGGGTGTAAGATACGGTGTAACGAAAATATTGCAGGCGTGATCAGACCATGATCAACCAACTTTTTCTATGAGGGCTATGGTGGTAAATGAAAAAAAAGTTCAAGTTCCCATACAAAGTCAGTCAGCTGATCGGGAATTTTGTATGGAAGATCGAAAAAATTTTTTGGTTGTTCAGTTTCATGGTTTGATCACTCCTGCAAAGTTTTCGTGACACCGTCTCTTACACCCTGTATAGAATCGAACTCCGAGCCTCAAAATAGCAGTCTTCACAAACTAATCTATTAAGCCTGCTATAACTTCTGTCAAATTCATCACATGCCATTTTCTCGTATGTGGAGCAAGACGCAGGTGCTATTGTTTAATATCGATTGAATAGTTTCGCAGAACATGGAATATGTATTATTTATAGGCATTACGTATAGTCGCTGTACTATTTATTCTAACTGGGTTATTAGATCATATAAGTTAACGACGTTATTTTATATAGAAATTGGCTATTAGCATTACCTACCTTTCTGAACGACTCGTTGTGGTTGAAAAATTCTGACACTAGGGTTCATCGGGTCGTTGGACGACTTCGTGTCGCACACGTAAAGAAAGAGACTACCTACCACAAAATCTATACACAACCATGTCAGAAGCCTGCTACTTGTAGAAGGCGGTTGAAAATTTCTGACACTTAAGTATGGGCGTTAAAATAGGCCATATTTGACAGCTGCCAAAATTATGTTAATAATGCTGTGACATAAGGTCTATTTCTCTTTGTTGAGATGTTTTTTAGTATGGTTTTGACAGCTGTCAAATATGGCGTATTCGAACGGCCATACTTTAGGGTTCATCGGGTCGTTGGACAACTCGTTGTCCCACACTAAGAGAGAGAGTTTTAATCATATAGAAATTTAAACGATACCATTTTATTGCATACCATCTGTTCATTTACATTTACTTACCTATTAAATCCTGTCATAGGTACCTACACAAAAGCATTTCACAAATCGTTCATAGGTAGATATGTGCTTATTTATTATTTTTAGTATCAAACTAAAACCTGCATCAAGATAATTTCAAAACACGAATGTGTTTCATAATACCTTTAAAAAAAACATTAAAATTAATAGTATGTTTAAAGGTACAAGTAGTTTTTCTCAAACAATGTATCTTGAGGCAATTCGCTAGTTTCCTGGGTCATTAAAAAATATAACAGTTGTACGCTTAAAACTATTGTTCAAATATACTACTTACTTCATTCATCACTTATCGACATATTTAAAGTTAGATTTAATAAACAGAAAAATAATATAAAAGTAAGTGTTTTGACGCCGTCCAGATACTTACGGCGTGACGTCATACTTCTAGTTCTTCAAACAAAATACCGTTTTAGATCGTTTTAAAAAGTAGCTCATTAGACTTGTCAGGAAACAAGCCTATTCTGCCTTCACGTAGTTTCAACCTCGCACCCATCATCCACTAATCACCCCCCACCGCACTGATTATACAATCAGGGCGCTACTCAGGTGCCGTCGAACGGGTCACCAGCACGACGGGCCCCCCACAGCGCCCGGGGGACCCCCACGCGGTCTCGGACGCCGCAGCCGGCCCTGGCCGTCAGAGGAGTGGACCCCAAGTTGGTGCAGCTCATTCTGGATGAGATCGTGGAGGGAGGGCCTAAGGTGCACTGGGACGACATAGCTGGACAGGAGGTAAGAAGCTTTCTCCATGATTTGAAGCTTTTTGGAGACTTCTAGAAAGTTTAGGAGCTATCTTTTATCAAAAAATCGTAACTCGATTCCGTTTACGGAAGCCTGCCACTGCCTACCTACTAGTGGTCTAACCATATTGAAGGTGCTAGCAGAATAATCAGCGTCACAGCTTGCTATGACAACATGCTGAGTTAGGATCTTTTCACTGAGACTTGCAGTGCTTGGCACGACAAATTATCCCCTTGATCAGACTTATTGTCATTTACGTACGACACAACTGTTTTTTATATCATCCTAAAATATTATTATGTGAATTAAATCAATTTATATCTGCGATGTACCTGCTGTTTTAGTGAATAAACGATTTATCTTTCTATCTATACGAATTTCAATTTCTCCACATTATTTTTCAAATACAATGGTATGAGGGTTAATTAGAGTGAATTAATTTGTTTAGTAGAACGTGTGATACGAGTTCAATTAGAAGCAGACGCAAAAACCAAACTTAGAGGTCCTGAAAGAGACAGAAACTTCTCGCCATTCCGTCGATAATATCATTGAGTTTACTTCTTATTGTACAGGCAGCAAAACAAGCGTTGCAAGAGATGGTTGTGCTGCCATCTTTGCGGCCAGAGCTGTTCACAGGGCTGCGGTCTCCGGCCAAGGGTCTGCTTCTCTTTGGACCTCCAGGGAATGGTAAGATTTTCCTCCTGGTATTTTTTTTATCCCACTGGTTGGTTGGTTTATTGGTTAATCATTTGAGAATATAGGTTACTAAGTATCTCAAAAAACTACTTAGGTAAATTTTCTACGAATGTCCAAATTCAACATACACATACATACATAGACAAATCACGCCTTTATCCCTTGCGGGGTAGGAAGAGCGTTAACAATCCTAAAAATACGGTCATTGTTGCCACGTCTGACAAGTATTGAGGGCTTCAGATGATTTGTGTATCACTGGTAGTGACAGGTTGTCAGCCTGTCGCCCAAACTTGTAATACGTGGTAATACACATGAAACCCTCGATACCCTTAGTTGCCTCTTACAACACCCGCGGGAAGAATTGGGGTGATGCTATTCTATGTCGGCATCACGCGGAAAATTTCAACGACCATATAATCACTATTATTTACTCAGTTGTGTAAATTATTTACGACTCGTTTTATACATAATCATTGCATAATGCTAATTTGCTTGTGTCAAAAATTGCTGTTTTATACATACATACGTCCGGAAAGTTCTCGAGTGGCGGCCACGGACCGGTAGACGCAGCGTAGGTAGGCCTCCCACAAGGTGGACCGACGATCTGGTGAAGGTCGCGGGAAGCCGCTGGATGCGGGTGGCGCTGGACCGATCATCGTGGAGATCCTTGGGGGAGGCCTATGTCCTGCAGTGGACGTCTATCGGCTGAGACGACGACGACGACATACATACGTATATCACGCCTTTATCCCTTGCGGGGTAGGCAGAGCGTTAAAGGCCGCAAAAACACCGTCACAATCGCCACGTCTGACATTTCTGAGGATTGCTTTCCAAGGTTGTTTCAGAAAACATGTGTATCATTATAGTGACAGGTTGTAAGCCTGTCGCCGAAAAATTGTAATACACCAATCTCGAGTCTCTTAGTTGCCTCTTACGACACCCGCGGGAAGGATGTGGGGCGATGCTATTCTAAGCCGGCATCACACAGCATGTTGCTGTTTTATCATTTATGAATAATTAGATTACCCAAAACACATATTGAACTCCATTGATCTATTTTAATACTAAGTTAGTTTCTAAAGTGTGTGTGATGCCGGCTAAAAATAGCATCACCCTATTTCTTTCCCGTGGGTGTCGTAGAAGCCGACTCGTGGAGTTTCGTGGGTATTGCAATTTTAAGCGACAGGCTGACAACCTGTTGGAGCGTCGGTGGCCAAGTGGATAGGACACCGGTCTTACAATCGTGAGACCAGAGTTCGATCCCCGCCATGTGCCAATGTGTTTTTACTCACGTACATTTACCAACTGCTCTTACGGTGAAGGAAAAACATCGTGATGAAACCCACATTCAAATAAAATTTGAAATCAAATGATATTTGAATGTGACTTAACCTAGGATTCGGGCCAGGTTAGCCTTCGGGTTGCAGAGGTCAGATGGCAGTCGCTCTGTGTAAAAACTTGGTTCCACGTCAAATCCCCTAGGTTAGGTAGCCGACCCCGACAGAGAACGGGATAAGGCAAGGAGAATGATGAGGCTGACAACCTGTTACTATAGCAATACGCGACCCTCGAACATTTGTCAGACGTGGCAATAACGACCATAATTTTACGGTCGTAACACTCAGCCAACACCGCCAGGGATATTGGCGTGATTCGTGCATGCTTTTATGTATGTTAATTTTCAACAAGTTTCCAATTTTCTACCATCCAACAATCATATTATTTATTCAGTTGTGTGAATTAATCACTAATAAATTGTTTTATGATGATTATTTATTTGTTACCTAATCTATTTGCGTGCGTCGCATTTTTGTTGCTTACACAGTTGTCATAGGAAATGATAAGATTTAGTTTAGGTATGTGGTGTTAGATTTCGCGGTGTTAGTCAGACGGGGATGTAGCTCAGTGGTAGAGCGTTCGCTTTGCATGTGAAAGGCCCCGGGTTCGATCCCCGGCATCTCCAAATCTTTTTGCTATATTTTATTTTTGAAATACGTTTTATACGTATTTTGTTATTTTATACATACATATATCACGCCTTTATCCCTTGCGGGGTAACGGCGGACGAGGGTCTGACATTTTCGAGTATTGTTTTCCAAGGTTGTTTCAGAAAACATACGTATCACTATAGTGACAGGTTGTCAGCCTGTCGCCAAAAAATTGTAATACATCAATACTCTCGAGTCCTTTAGTCGCCTCTTACGACACCCGCGGGAAGGGTGTGGGGTGATGCTATTCTAAACCACCACCACACGGCTATTGTTATTACTATTTGTTATTTTATTTATTTAATACAAGAAAATACAAATATGGCACAGGAAACACTGGTACAACAGGCACTGCTTATTTGTAAGTTTTTGTTTTGTTACTGTCTTGTTTGGTGTATAAGAATTTTTTAATCTGTTCGTCTAGTTCCTAGTAGGTGGCGCTCGTGCGAATGATGTAAAAAGTCAGGAGTGAATTCGCATAGACACGGATAATGGTTTTTTAAATTATGCAATGAACTTGACAGTTAATCTTTCAATCTCAAAAAGCGCCATCTAGTTCGATCTAGTCTTGCTGTCATTCCAAATATCCTCAATAGTTTCTAATCGATTTGATTTATTGCGTCATAAATTTGGCGTGTGATGCCGGCTTAGAATAGCATTACCCAATTTCCTACCCGTGGGTGTCGTAAGAGACGACCGAGGGACTTAAGGGTTTCAGGTGTATTACAACTTGTAGGCGACAGACCGACAACCTGTCACTATATTGATACACAAATTATCTCAAGCGGCCCTCTATATTTGTCAGACGTGGCGATAGCGGCCTTATTTTTACGGCCGTTAATGCTCTGCCTACCCCGTAAGGCCGTGATATATGTATGTATGTCATAAATTTCATTTTTGTGTTGTCGCAAAAATGCAAAAAGTTTTGGAGATGCCGGGGATCGAACCCGGGGCCTTTCACATGCAAAGCGAACGCTCTACCACTGAGCTACATCCCCGTCTGACCGATGTCGCCAAAGAATGGATTTACTGTTATTTACATAAATGTAAATTCGTTCTGTGCAAACATTGTAGACTACAATAATCTCTTTACAATAGGGTTATGGACTGGCAGGTAGAAAGAGCAATTTTTAAAACGATCTTAAACGGTATTTTGTACGAAAATAGCAAACAATGACGTCATTCATTGCTATTTTAAATGGCATCAGTACAATATTATGTACTTTTTCTGTTTATTAATTCAAACTTTCAATATTTCGAAAAATTATAAATAAAGTCCCTTGTATTTTTGGATAGTAGTTTTAAACGTACAACTTTTATATTTAATCTTTCTTTCTTTCTTTTCGTGTGGGACACCGAGTCGTCCAACGACCCGATGAACCCTAGTGTCAGAATTTTTCAACCGCCTTCTACAAGTAGCAGGCTTCTGACATGGTTGTGTAACGACCGCCGTCTAAGTGATCATAGACAGCAACCGGGACCTACGGCTTAACGTGCCATCCGAAACACGGAACCATCTTACTTACGGACTATCGGGTGGTTCAGTCCGCAATGTCCTAACCAGACTGGGAACAAATTCACAAAGAGATAAATATCAACTTTGTGAGTGACCCACCGGGAATCGAACCCGGAACCTTCTGCGTCAAAGGCAGTCGCACTACCACTGCGCCACATCGGTCGTCATATTTAATAATGACCCAGGAAACTAGCGAATTAGCTACAACTGAACGATTTTTCCCCAGGTAAAACCCTGCTAGCGCGATGTGTAGCCGCCGAATGTTCAGCGACATTCTTCTCGATATCAGCCGCGACGCTCACCAGCAAGTACGTGGGCGACGGCGAGAAGATGGTGCGCGCGCTCTTCCAGGTCGCCAGGGAACTGCAGGTGAATATTCCCACGGGAAAACTCTCCTAGTGTGATACCAGCGGCCACACCAAGACTCAAAGCTTATTGCAGATGGCAGCAGGCGCGGCTGTGCCTAAACGCACCAATAAGAAGTAACTGAACTTTGACATTGACACTTTTTTGTCCAATCACAGCAAAAAGGCACAGTCGAGAGTGGCGCCATTCATTCCTCAGTTTCCTACCTCATTCTGTTTGCGACTTTCAGTGTGTACTTGTGACTTTTTGCGTGTCGTGACAATCCTTACGGTGTAGTCATTCAGCTTCCAAAAGTTGAAACTAAAGAGTACCGGAGCATCAAATTGTTTCGCTTTTTTCTGATAATCCAGCATGGAAGTACACAGGTTGCAAAAAAGTTAGCTGCAAATATTTTAAGGGGTGAACCAGCCCATGAAAATGAACAATTTTCCCCAAGAAACATAGGTCGAAATATGAAAAAATAATTTGAACCTCCCATACAAAATTACTGACCGTCCAAGTCAATTAATATGGGAGCCCCTAAAACTTTTTTCATATTTCGACCTATGTTTCTTGGGGAAAGTTGTTCAGTTTCATGGGCTGGTTCATCCCTTAAAATATTTGCAGCTAATATTTTTACACCTTATACATACGACGATATTTTGAATAATTTACTTGTGTAGAACGGTAGCAAGTAGCCACTTTAGTATCAGACGTATTGTTGAGACACTACTGCATTCGCAAGCAACAAAGTTCGACAGATTGCCTCTCCAGAAAACATTGTCAGTTTTATGCACCGACTTTTAGCTTACCTGGCTAAGAGACAATATTGTATGTTGGAAATTATTTTTGATACATAGTTTTCCAGCAATAAAATTATCAGAATCCTGATTCTCTTATTTTTTGCCATCGTAGTTTTAGAGACTCTTTATGGCGCTAGCAAAAAAGAGACCAATGTATGAAAGAGTAGTATTGGAAGGACGAGACGAAGTCGAGAATCTTTTGTGACGTGACAACGTCTTATAATCCGATGGAGCCGGCTGCTCGCATCTAAAAACATGACTCATGCGGCGTTACCTCGCATAGGAATTTTGATTAGACGTTGTCACTTTCAACTATCGTCAGTAAACCGATGTTACAGATAACCGATATTTTCATAATACGATGCTCTAAAAATGTATTCGCTCCGAAATACGGTACTATATACAAAGTGTAGGAGACGGTGTAACGAAAACTTTGCAGGCGTGATCAGACCATGAAACTGAACAACTTTTTCTATGGCGGCTATGTTGGGAAACGAAATTTTTTTTTGGGTTTCCTTACAAGGGATCGGGAATTTTGTATGGAAGGTCGAAATTTTTTTACGTTTCCCAACATAGCCCCCATAGAAAAAGTTGTTCAGTTTCATGGTTTAACCAAGCCTGCAAAGTTTCGTTACACTGTCTCTTATACCCTGTATATATAATAGTTTTTTATTTAACTTATCAAATCTCCTTTTCAGCCGTCAATAATATTCGTAGACGAGGTGGACTCCTTACTCTGTGAGCGCTCATCAGGGGAACATGAGGCTTCGAGACGGTTGAAGACTGAGTTCCTGGTGGAATTCGACGGTCTACCGGCCGCGGGGGCCGACAGACTCATTGTGATGGCAGCCACCAACAGACCCCAGGAGTTAGACGAGGCCGCGCTAAGGTAAGATCGTTCACAAACTAAATACAAAGAAGACTAGCTGTAAGCAATGTTGCCTTGATGCCGACAGTGTAGTCTTGACGTCACAGATTCTAGGTCAAGTTACTACTCGCTATTGGGCGGAGGTACTGCCGGTGGTGGCCAAGGGGAGATGATAATGATTTTTACTACGTTGAATAAATATTTTGATAGTTGATGATTATGTTAATTGCAGACGGTTCCCGAAGCGCGTGTACGTGTCGCTGCCCGACCTGCGCACGCGGCGCTCGCTGCTGCAGCGCGTGCTGGACCGCGGCGCCGCGGCCTCCTCGCTGGCGGACGACGAGCTGGCGCGCCTGGCCGCCGTCACCGACGGCTACAGCGGCAGCGACCTCACCGCGCTGTGCCGCGACGCCGCCCTCGGCCCGATCAGAGGTAAAATCCGATTGATAATACTATCATACCATGCTTGGGACGAAGAAGACTTGACAGCCATTTTGGATGCTACATTTTATCATGGCATAGGGCTGGACACAGTTTGATGGAATAGTCTGGTTCGCTTGCAATACTTTAGTGTGTTAGAATGATCGTCTTCTTCCTCTTCAATAGCACATCACTACATCAGTTAGAACGAGAAAAGTAGGGCTCGCTTTGCTCGCAATACATCATTTTGTGTTACCCCCCGAACCGATGGTTCAGACTGCTCCTGCTATGGCAAAACTTGTCAAAAAGGACTTGGATGACTGTCCAATGAAAGTCGACTAGGACTAACTACAATTCCTATGTGAAATACAAGTGGCGTCAAAACATGAACTTTTTCATAAATACGTAAAATAGGGTATTTATGAAAAAGTTCATGTTTTGACGCCACTTGTATTTATTAACAAGCCACTTATTTATTTCTAGAACTGGAGCCAGAAGAAGTGAAATGCCTGGACTTGTCCCTGGTGCGCAGCATCACGTACCAGGACTTCATGGACGCGCTGAAGCGGATCCGGCCGTCGGTGTCGCCGCACACGCTCGCGGCCTACGAGAAGTGGTCCTTGCAGTATGGCGACCTTGGACTTTGAAGCACGCAGGTATGTTGGCTATAAATTGTCATAGTGGCAAAAATGCATGGAATCACGCTGTTTTACAGGTCAACTTCCACTGGTTTTCCATACAATTATTAAGAGTGACCAGTGTAATTTGCGCCCTTATCTAAAGATCGTACTAAGAGGTAAAGAATGGAATCTTGTTCTTCTGGTGTCTTAAGAAGCGGCTAATAGATACGTAAGAATTTTTCGCCCGTTGATGCTCTACCTACCCCGCAAGGGATACAGGCGTGATGTAAGTATGTTGGTAACGTGTCGGCTGCGCTCTGCCTACCCCACAAGGGCACAAGGCGTTTTGGCGGTTCAGGCACCGGTATCAGGACTTCATGGACGCGCTGAAGCGGATCCGCCAGTCGGTGTCACACGCTCGCGGCCTACGAGAAGTGGTCCTTGCAGTATGGTGACCTTGGACTTTGAACCACGCAGGTATGTTGGCTATAAATTGTTATAGTGGCAAAAATATACGGAATCACGCTGTTTTACAGGTCAACTTCCACTGGTTTTCCATAGAATTATTAAGAGTGACCAGTGTATTTGAGCCCTTATCTAAAGATCGTACTAGGAGGTAAATTACAGGCCTTGTTTTTCTGGCGTCTTAAGAAGCGGCTAAGAGATACGGAAGATTTCACGTGTATTGTTATTTTAGGCGATAGGTTGACAACTGTCACTACAGTGCCACAAAACAATAGCTGAAATTGCTCTCAGTATTAGACGTGGCGATGGCTACCGTTATTTTCCGCCCGTTGTCGCTCTACCTACCCCGCAAGGGATATAGACGTGATGTAAGTATGTTGGTAACGTGTCGGCTGCGCTCTGCCTACCCCACAAGGGCACAAGGCGTGATGTTTTGGCGGTTCAAATGTCTCTGGTGCGCAGCATCAGGTACCAGGACTTCATGGACGCGCTGAAGCGGATCCGCCAGTCGGTGTCACACGCTCGCGGCCTACGAGAAGTGGTCCTTGCAGTATGGCGACCTTGGACTTTGAACCACGCAGGTATATTGGCTGTCTGACAGATCAACTCACATTGGTTTTCCAAAGAATTATTAAGAGTGACCAGTGTAACTTGAACCCTCATCTAAAAATGGTACTAAGAGGTAAATTACAGGCCTTGTTCTTCTGGTGTCTTAAGAAGCGGCTAAGAGATACGGAATATTTCACGTGTATTGTTATTTTAGGCGATAGGTTGACAACTGTCACTACAGTGCCACAAGGCAATAGCTGAAATGGCTCTCAAATATTAGACGTGGCGATAGCTACCATTATTTTCGGCCGTTGACGCTCTACCTACCCCGCAAGGGATACAGTCGGGATGTAAATATGTTGGTAAACATGTTGGCTGCGCTCTACCTACCCCACAAGGGCACAAGGCGTGATGTTTTGGCGGTTCAAATGTCTCTGGTGCGCAGGTACCAGGACTTCATGGACGCGCTGAAGCGATTACAGTCGTCTATGTTGTTTTATTGTCTTTGTAACGTCCGTCCCTTTTACACTTGTAATGACCCTATGTAAAGAGATAAATAAAATACTTATTAGAATATGTTCTAAGCAAATAAAATTCTGATTTCTGGTTTGGGATTTCTGAATCTAATAGGTTACCTAATAAATTACCTCTTTATGCATTGATTTTCTCATTTCGTAAAAAAAACATTTTGTCAGATAATGGGCATGATGACTGGCAGGTCAAATGAGCTACTTTTTAAAACGATATTTTGTATGGGTATACGAAAAGATGACGTCATGTCTCTCTTTCGAGGGCGTCAAAAACACTTACTTTTATATTATTTTTCTGTTTATTGATTTAAACTTTGAATATTTCTAAAAACAATAAATGGAGTATGACAATTTTCGGACAATAGTTTTAAGCGTACTACTTTTGTATTTTATTAATGACTCAGTCATCTAGCTAATTTTAGACTTCATTTATCTGTTTCAGGTATAATGTAAAGGATTTCAACTGACAGAAAGGTACGATGAGTCAAAGAAGAATAAGTCTAAAGATTCCAAACGAGGAAACAAGCAAATTTCTCATGTTGTGAGAACGTATCGCTCAAATATTTGAATCTCCAGCCGAACCCTATTTATTCCCTTAATTTTGAGTTGTGACTGACAAGGTGAATTTTTATAATTTTTAATTTAAGAATGGTCTGGTCTAGTCAAAAACTAGGGATCGTCGTAAAAGATAGTTTTTGTAGTTACATAAGTACGAAAAAACCTCATAATCTTGCCAAAACGGGTGTAGTTTGTATATGATGTGAGTCAATGGAAAAAAATTGCTTTTAGTGTCGCTCAGTGTTGAATGTTAGCTTGCCTTTATAATCTCTATTTTTGTGTGCCAGCTACTAAAATTATAGAACAAAAGTATCCGAAACTACCGCTACGAAAAAAAAAGAGACAGATGAAGAAAAGGATTGGCAAATATATTTTTTATTTAGCGGCTGCCACACAGAATTAGTACCTATACTATTGTCTATTGAGTCGCGTCATATCGCCCTAACCTAACCCGTCCGTAGATATCACGATCCAAACATTTTCCTACATTCAAGGAATCAATGAATTTAATTTAAAATTGGTACTATTTTTGTAAAACTGGTTAACCTTAGCTTCAGGTAGGTACGTAAATCAACAATATCAGTCGGTTAATTAATTTTGGCATTCGCATTTAAAAATTTATCTTTGAAAAGGTGCAGATATTGATTAGGACTCTTAGTTTTAAGGCTTACAAGTAACTACTCGAAGAAAAACTGTTAAAAAACCTATCTAATTACACCACCTTAATTTACCTAAAAGTAAAAAAGTATTCGTTTTTACTTTAACCGATTTTAAACACAATACAAAAAATGCAATACAAAATAGAACAAATTATAAACCTATTTGTACAAATTGATTTTAACGTAGTATCTCGTTTACTTAGGTACCTATTTAAGGTACGTTGCAATTATGTAGTTAGTGTTATTTGTCATTGAGTTCAGAATTTATAATTCAAGTTTAGTCATAGAATTAACTGCCCTGTGTTGTTGATTAGAAAATAATTTACTTTCACAAAATATTTTGAAATTAAAGATAATACCTTTTAATTGGAATTAATTTTAACTTGTTTTATATCATAATATACAAGAATGAAGTTATCTCATTTTAGTTAATTTCGAATTATAATTTTATACTTGTTTTTATATTGGCAACACTGTTCAAAAGAGCACATTTTGTATCTAATGAAACTATCTGTGTATCCAATCCAAGTACCCGCATTCGTTTCAGTGTTTAGTGTGGCCAATATATTTTTGTTAATTATTGAAACAAGCCCCATATTTTATCGTTTAAGTTAAGCAATGTACTTAATAATTCTAATTTTGTTGATTATTTGAATTTAGGAATATTTTAACCCCACTTGCTGTAACATAAGCTACAAAGCTGCGATTCTTATGAGTAGTTGATGTATTTATCTATTTATGTTAAATGTAACACGTAAATGACATTTAAAACGGGTAGCAACTTCCACTTTAGCCGAAAAAAATATTGATTGCTCAAAAATGGAACAAGCGTTTTTGAGCGATAATCAGATGAAATATATTTTCGTATTTTATGGTTGAATTGTGGGAAGTATCCTTGAAAAGTGTTTCATTGGTAAGTAAGTACTAAGATGTATCTACTTACAAGTTAACAGAACTTTGGAACGATTTCAAGGATATTCAACAAAATTCTACCTTTTATCTAGTTCGTTACAAAAATTGGTCTATTTCTTCGATTCAATGTTATTGTAATATCAATATATCGGACCATGCCGTCGTCGACATAGTGTGCCATTTAGTAGCTTAGCTAGAGAACTTGTACGATCTATGGAGTTTCATTAGTTTATAATAGGCGTATTTTAGAGAATGGCGTGGTACGCTGCCATAGACTCTGCAGGAATATCTGTCAAGTTTTGACAGTTATTCCAATTTCGTCTATGGCGGCGTACAACGCCATCTTGCGGTTTAGTTTCATAGAGAACACCTAATTATAAAACTTTAAAACCTAGTTAAAATGATTTTACTAAAATTGATTTTACTATACCGAATAATAGTTAATAGAATAGCTCTCTGAAGCACATTTATTTATGTAACAGAAAACGATGAAAATTACAGCCATTGTATTTGTCACGGTGTCATAACAAACTTTCTTCGTCGAATATAGGCAATTTGTCCAAATTAAAGCGTAAGATTATTTAATATGTTTTGGGGAACTTTTACCGTCTTGCCGTTCTTAGATCGTACAACTTCCATAGCTAACACGTAACTAGTAAGCCAATAAGGCAAATGTATACCTAATTTATCGTAGTTGTAACCTCAGATTTCCTATGAAAACAGCGACGTAGATAACTAGTGCATACGGAAGTAGTTATTATTATATTTTTATCGTAGTCTTATATTTATATCCTCTAGTTGTTTCTGAAGATGTGCGGTTATATTTTGTTGAGAATATAAAAGGTCTGGCTTCGTACTAAGATGAAAAAAAAAAACACTTATATCAAAGTTTTTGGTCATGATTATGAACAACTTTCCCCAGGAAAAGTAGGTCGAATTACATATATTTCACTAAAATATAACCGCTATCTTTTAAATATAACTGTAGATAGTCTTACCATTCCTAGAATAACTATAGTCTGACGTATAGCTGTTTATTTCCGTTCTTTAGATAGAACAATAATTCCACGAAACGTAACATTTTATAACCGGATATCATACGCTTAGGTTGGCAACATTGCTAAAGGAATTCTCTCGAGTATTGCCAATTGTACGCATTGCACGCAGGTTTACAATTTAACAGGGAATGAGCCTTAAATATAAAAGATATTGAATGGAGATACGAAAATGAAATAAAAGTAAAGAAAAATACTATTCGAGGGAGAAAATCTTAAAGTGTGAAATATTTTATAAATTATGAATATGGTTCGTGTTGATCGAATTTATAAATACATTGATATTATGCTCGAGATCTAAAAACAATTAAGGTCCGCATTTATAAACCGCACTTAACCCGGAGATCGATCTTGAGTGCGACTTTTAGATGCTGTATTGACTGACATTTGTCAAAATCGCTTTTGAGATCGATCTCAGATTTGAGTGTGATTTATAAATACGGACCTGTATCAGCAAACCGAGGCAACACTTGCATGATCGCTCTAGTTTGGTAGGAGCTGTATTTTGAACATAAGCTTGGTTGGCAAAGTTGCTATAGCTAATGTTGCTAGTTTGGTTGATGTTCGCTGCTATTTATTATGTTGGTGTATCAGCATCGATATCAATTTGACAAAAGCCTGCTGGTCTGTCAAACTTCCGGTGCTGTATGTAGTACAGAGCGTAAAAAAAATTGCTGCAAATATTTTAAGTGTTGAACCAACCCATGAAATTGAACAACTTTCCCCTTCAATCAATTTGTATGGGAGGTTCAAAAATTTTCTCATTTTTCGACCTGTTTCTTAGGGAAAATTGCTCAGATTCATGGGCTCATTCGCCACTTCAAATGCATCTAATATGTTTACACCTTATATACGTAGTCGGTCCCAAAGTTCTGTCACTGGCATATTATTTTTGAATTTAGAACACGGATTTGGAAAAGTTTTATTGCATTCCGTTTTTGAATGTTTAACAATTATTTTAAAACAATAAATAATCATTTGGCGCGATTTTTCACGATGGAGTGGACTTTGAAAGAAAACCGAATAGCAGTTTTGGCGTTGCATCGCTGTGGGCACTCGCCGAGTACCATTTTCAAGTTGCTCAAAAAATTGAAAATAACGCTTAGGTTTGGGTATCGTACTATAACTAGGTACACTGAAGTCTCTAGTGTTGAGGACAAGAAAAGAACTGGCCGGCCTCGCTCCGCCAGAACACCAGCAGTGATCAAAGCGATCAAGGAGCGCATACGAAGAAATCCTGTCCGAAAACAGAAACTTATGGCTTTGCAGATGAAGGTTAGAAGAAAAACAGTCAAAAAGGTTTTAAACGAAGACCTTAAGCTGCGAGCATACAAAAAAAAGAGTGGGCACTTACTTAATGCCCGTTTAAAAGAAATTAGACTCAAAAGATCTCGGGTGTTGTTAAAACGGTACGCGAAAAACCGGCACCGCGATATACTTTTTACAGACGAAAAAATTTTTGATATAGAAGAAAAGTATAAGGCTGGTTTCAGAGCGGCGCGTCTCAGCAGCGCTGCTCGGGCGCGCGTCTGGGCAGCGAGCGCGTTCGCTGTGAAACGACATTCAGACGCGCGCGCTTCGTTGTGGTGTACGGTCGAGTGCAGAGAATCATTATGCCAGCAAACGTAATCACTATATTAGCTATATACGTTACATGGAAAAGAGTGCAACAACGACGTCTTAAAAGATTGCGAGTCGACGCTACTGGCAATCGAAGGAGATCCGACCGCGGCGCGGCCGAGACGCAGCCCAAGACGCGTCACTATGAAACGCTACATACAATCTAGTGTAATGCGAGGCGCGCGCGGCTGGGCAGCGCTGCCGAGACGCGTCGCTCTGAAACCAGCCTAATAAACAAAACGATAGAGTGTACGCTACCAGCTCTGAAGAAGCAGGAAACAAAGTTCCGCGGGTGCGACATGGGCATCATCCCTCTTCAGTCATGGTCTGGTTAGGAGTCTCCTACTATGGGCCAACTGAGGTTCATTTTTGCGAAAAGGGGGTCAAAACCAGCGCAAAAGTGTACCAAGAGACGGTTTTGGATCGGTACGTCAAAGACCTGCCCAACACACTATTTTCAGGACATCACTTTGTATTCCAGCAGGATTCTGCGCCCGCTCACAAAGCCAGGACCACTCAAGCCTGGTTTGTACGTCAAAACATTGAGTTTATAAGACACGAAGATTGGCCTTCCTCCAGTCCGGACCTTAATCCTCTGGACTATAAAATTTGGCAGGTCTTAGAGAGCAAAGTCTGTGCTAAGCCCCATAAAAATTTGGAGAGTCTGAAGTCAGCCATAGTTAAAGCAGTCGCTGAAATCGACATGGATATGGTGCGTGCTGCGATAGACGACTGGCCGCCGCGGTTGAAGGCCGTTGTTAAAAGCAAGGGAGGTCATTTCGAATAGTTTTATGTTATTTTGATTCTTCGATGATTGTATTTTTAATTGATATATAAATTTTTAAAAACGGATTGGTACTTTTTATTTTATCAGTATTTTCATATATGACAGAACTTTGGGACCGACTACGTAGTGTACAATAAACGTTTGCCAAAAGTTTAGAGCAAATGTGCGAGAGAAAAATGTGTTTGAAATTTGAAAGAGTTGTAAGTATTGTTTTAAATTTAGGTTGTGTTTTTTTTAATAAATAGTAATTATTGTTGGCTAATAATGAAAATTGTTTGAACTATTAATATTGCGTTACAGCAATTTTTTTATTGTATAATATTTTGAAATATGTATCCATGATTTTAATTCAAGTAATGAACGAACATGATATATTCAGGTTGAACTTTTTGAATGGAAAGAGGCTGAATAATATTTAAAAAATGCGAATTTTGTAGACCGTATCAAATTATGAACTTTGTATTTATAACTTGGCCAGAAAGAGTACCAATGAAATAAAATGGAACTAAAAATTTTGTATGAAAAAATGTTGCCATAGTTAGCGTTATTTGTCAGATTTGACAGATCGCGAAGAAAGTGTAGCCCTCATTTTTATCTACTCTTTATGGTCAAGCTATACCTATGGTATTTACTACAACGGTCATAATTTAGTGCAGTTACAAAAAATATATTAAATCGTTATTTAAAAAGCTTTGCATCGCTGTGATATTGATAATAAAGCATCTGCCTTATTCCTTTTACATTTACATCACTTTTTAATAACTTTCTTACATACCTACACATAAGCATATCGTACGTAACTTTAAATAACGGAGAAGACAAACCCGATGGTACGTATACAAGATAATATCTTGTCTACAAAAATATAGCTATGGGCTACGCTGATAATACAGGATGTAAAAAAAATTACTGCAAATATTTTAAGGGTTGAATTAGTCTATGAAACTGATCCACAAGGAACATAGGTCGAAATGTGAGATTTTTTTTGGACCTCCCATACAAATGGACTTGGTTGGTCAGTTGTATGGGAGGTCCAAAACTCTTTTCATATTTCGACCTATGTTTCTTGGGGAAAGTTGTTTAGTTTCATGGACTGATTCTCCCCTTAAAATATTTGCAGCAATTTTTTTTACATCCTATCATCAGGGCCTTAGTCTGCTAAATGAAAATCGTTTTAGTTGGATGATTTCGGTCATTTAGTAGTCTGCTAACAGTATAGAAAATCACAGTGGTAATGGAATGACAGTTGAGTTTCGATGGCGTAACAATGACAAAAATAGCAGACTTGGGGCCCGGTATAGCTAATGCTTTACTCTTATACACATTATTGCAAATTTTGACATCTAAATCATCCAACTTGCTTTAATCTGACATTTCATGAATTCCATATGACTTTATTGTACAGTTTCTAAAGGCAGACGAATTCTTTTTTAAAATGCGAGCTTTTTATTATTGTAACGACATGTGACTGATATTAAATAAAACGTATGCTTTCACAATTCAAAAGTGTCAAATTAATGATATACGTTTGTGAAAGTCGATATTTTTGTTTTTGATCTTTGATATGCCGAATAATTGAGTGTAACTTGTTTTATTAACAAACTAATGTCTTGAAGTTACAAAAATTGTGTAAAACATACAAGTTTCATTCAATTGTTCTACGGTTCATTTGCATTTGAGCGGGATCACATAAATAATATTAGGTGTACGAATAACGAAATACGAATAAGGATATGTAAATGGCGGTGGTTACTTAAGTGGGAGGGAGAAAAAATGAACGCCTGGTATACAGGGTTATTTATTAGTCAGTGCACAAACTTAGTTGGGTTTTCTTTTTAAAAAAAAATGGGTGTTTCATACATTTTTCCGAGTATGTATGAACTTTTCTACGGAACACTCAATTTTTTTTTTTGGGATTTCGTAGGTGGCTCCATAGTTAAAGTTGTTCAGAATCATGAGTAGAAACACCCTAAAGTTTGTGTACTGACAAAAATAAACCCTGTCTGTATGTAAGAGCCTCAGTGGGAGCGAGAGAGCATGACAATCGGACGCCATTTGCAGATCCTTTCTTTAATCGCAACAACAACTTTGTCTCTCGGCAATTCGCGAATATCACGTGAGTGAAAGAGACTTTCGATAAGCTGCAGGCAACAATCTACTCAGTGCGTGCGCCCTCTTAGGCTGACGATAGATTCAGTACTTAGGCCACGCGCGCAGGCGTCTTTGTTACCGCGTAACAGTCGGTAGTCCCTTTCACTCTCCTCGTCGAAAAGGGAGAAGTCCGACTTTCGAGCGATCAGATCCAGCCCAAGTTCAAATTACTTTGTTTGGCCTTTTCGATGTCTACCCTGTTTTATGCAAACGCATTATTATACATATATTTTGCAATTAATTCTAAATCACGGTTGTATCTTTTTTATATTCGCCTCTATGCTCCTGAATAATTTTAGTAATAATATTTTTAAGCGCACGAATTTATGAACTACAACTAATGTTTTAATAAGTGAGCCTCGAATTTATTGAATGTCCTAGTAAAATTAAGATTATTCTAAACAAGTATTCTATGTTATATATTATTAACATTATTGGTTGATATTTCATCTTAAAGGGCATTCGATTAGTACGAGCAGACGGTTAAAAATAAAAATGTTACAATCAAAAAGTTATATGATGTATTTTTTCATAATTTTCGTAAACTAAGCACACTTTTGCCTAAAATCTTGAATGTACACTAACTACGCATATTATGTGATACACGGTTTATAAATAAACAATTAATTTGTGACTAGACGTTGTTTTTATTTATTCTTTGCCTGGTTCAGAACCGCAAAGTAGGAATACGAAGATCGCAGTATCTGCAAAGACATATGTATTTAGGTCAGGTACCTCATATGTAGCTCAGTAGCACCTCCAAGTACCCTGCAGTTGATAAGAATAAATACATTAAATACAGGTACAATATTTCCCCTCTAATAAGCGAATTGTGACAGCTGTTACTAGAAGACATTTCAACAAAGAAAAATAGCTCTTATATCAATGCGTGTACAATGCGCAATGTGCAATATTTTGATGGCAGCCAAATATGGATTAAGCGAACGGCGATACTGTTATTATGTAGAGTCCACGCCGCAAAAGAAGTCCCGCGAAAAAAATTTAAATGACTCATATGGACGTCAGATTAAGGGTCATTGAAACGTTTTTTGCGGGACTTAATCTGACGTCCATAAGGATCATTTAAACTTTTTCGCGGGACTTCTTTCGCAGCGCGAACTCTAGGCACATTTTTATTATTTGTATTCAGGAAAACGAAACAGCAGACATTCAAATCCATAAATTACGCCTTTCAAATTTCACCTTGCTCATCTGGGAATCAAAGTTGACCCATGCATGCAAGTAACTGCTGTATTTATAAAATACTTATTCAAAATACATGCCGTGTGACGGTGTGATGCCGGATTAGAATAGCATCACCCCGTTTCTTTCCCGTGGGTGTCGTAAGAGGCGATTAAGGGACTCGAGGGTTTCATGTGTATTACAATTTTTAGGCGACAGGCTGACAACCTGTCACTACAGTGATACAAAACTTATCTAAAACGACCCTCAAACATTTGTCAGAAGTGGCGATAGCGACCGTAATTTTACGGTCGTTAGCGCTCTGCCTACCCTACCAGTGATACAGGCGTGATCTGTGTATGTATGTGTATTCAAAATACAAGTTGTACCTACCTGAATAAAAGTAGGTCGGGACAGTGGAATGTAGTGTCCGGCTTTGAAGATGATGGGTTTGGACATCCTCGCCATGGCGATCCACAGCGAGCGACGGAACTTGGTGTCTTGTTCGTACCACGGACACTGGTACAGCCATTGTCGAAGTCTCTCACTCTGAAATACAATAAGGGACTGGAGATTGCCAAAGCGTTTTGTTCAGGTCCGGCATGGCAGTCAAATCGATTAAAGAACTACTTTTTCTTTCAGACCCCTCTTTCACATTCGTGGAAAAAAAAGGCGGAAGTCCCGGTTCCCGTCCTGAAGACTTCCTGAGTTTAAGGGTGCGTCTCCATTGAAGCGGGGCTGCGCTAAGCTAAGCAAAGTGCGGCATGAATTGACCAATCATGAGCCTCAAAATCCCCTCCCCGCTTCAGTGGAGACACTGGATTGGTCAATTCATGCCCCGCTCAGCTCAGCTTAGCGCAGCCCCGCTTCAGTGGAGACGCACCCTTAATCTATGCTCGCACAGGAGATTTTTTGTCACATGACAGTCGGAAGTCTCTTTAACTCTCATCGGCTAGAGGGAGAAGTCCGAAGATCCGACCTCAGAACTCATCTCGCGACAAAAAGTCGACTGTGCGCGCGAGGCCCTATTTACCCGTATTGTGAGCTCTTGTCCACACCAACAGTAGAGGAACAGCTGCGACAACATCGTCATCATGTAGTTGATCATTGATGAGAACTGCACGCTATGTGGATCCACCTACAAGAAAAACAGTCTCACACATAAGTACATACATACAGGATGTAAGGGACGGTGTAGCGAAAACTTTGCAGGCGTTATCAGAACAACTTTTACTATGGGGGCTATGTTGGTAACCAACAGGCCCCATAGAGAAGTTGTTCAGTTCCATGGTCAAAGTTGTTCAGTTCCATGGTCTGACCACGCCTGCAAAGTTTTCGTTACACCGTCTCTTACACCCTGTATGCCTAGCCTGTATTTTGGACGTCCCATAAAAAATATACAAAATGTATTAGTCGACCGATTAAATTTTTACCTAAAGGGAGACACAAAGGTGATTGATACACTAGTATTCTAGCATATCGATATTTTCCCGTGTAGCCTTTAAGATATTTATTTTTATCTAAATTAAATGATGATAATTTAGAAATGCCCAGGTACATACAACAGAGATCCGAAGACCGATGATGCAGATGATTCCCACAGTGCCACTCAGTTGGAAAAATATGTTCGCGTGGAACGTATCCTCGATCAGTTTAATAAATCTGAAACTCAATCGATTTCATTTTAAAAAGGCAAAAACCAAGGCTGTCTCTTTATTTTTAAAGCATGAAAATGACAGCAATAAGTAAAAAATTGGCTGATTGTGGTTTATGAACAAAACATCAGCTGTGGGACTGACGACCAATACCGATCTGTATAATACCGGAAAGGAATGGCATCGGTTGAAACCAGAGATATACAAACAGACTGTCTCTTATTCGTCTTTTACTATGCCACTTCTGATGTGATTGTTCATTGCTAAAATTTATATTGCAATTATTTGAAAATGAGAAGTATTTTAGGTACTTAATAACAGCTTGATGATGTTTGATACAGTCCTTTAGGAGCTCGATGTTTTCTTTGATCCGCTCAGCTTGTTCGTTTCTTTTGAGTTTTTTGGATGAAAGAGGCACGTTTTGTATCTAAAACAACACATATCCCGCCTTTATCTCTTGCCAGGTAAGCAGAGCTTTTGCGATTGTTAAAATGCGGATATCACAACGTCTGACAAATATTTGAGGGCCGTTTTAAACAAAGTGTTTGTGACCATAGTGACAGGTTGTCGCCTAAAATTGTAATGAAACACATGAAAAACTCGAGGTCTCGTTCTCGAATTTTGAGGGCAGCGGTGGCGGCAGGATCGTCAGCATACATTCAAAGGGGCCAGTTCACAAGTACAGCGGGAGCGGGCAACGAGCGGTGCACTCCCTGTCAAGCGCGCCGCCGCCGCTACCGCTCCACTGCCCGCAAATTTCGAGACTGAGGCCTTAGTCGCTACTTACGACACACACCGAAAAGAAATGGGATGATGCCGGCACATGTTAACACATTGTTATCGGAAACTGTTAGAAAGCATACGAATACCTACCAAAAGCAGTTTGTCCCCAATGATCTCAAGCTGCGCGCAGCCGAACATCATCGTGCAGAGGGCGACACTGTCTACGCCGCAGAACAAGCACGCACTAATGTAAATGGCGATCATCTGGTAGAAGTATCCCAGTTCGTAGTCCGGAGAATACTCGGGGTTCACAGGCATCCTGGGAGGAAAACAGGAAGACGGGAGTTTTAAACGTCTTTCTTTTAATCCAATTTTACCGATAGTTGTTTCCATATGGTTAAAGTAGCATGAATTAATCTCTTTTCGCATGGGACACCGAGTCGTCCAACGACCCAATGAATGAAGCAGCGACAATCCTTTCCGAATCTTGCTAAGCGTTTGCTAAACGCTTTATCGAATAAATTATATTTTCTGCCAACAGATGGCGCTATTAGTTTCTAAAACGCGGTATCGAAATTAAACAAGCGCACAATAGAAGACTCGAGCATCGAATGTTAAAGCTTTGCAAAAGTGTGTCCAAAACCTGCAAAACGGTCATAATACATTCGGTACCATATGTGACATACACAAATCACGTCTTTCACGTCTTGCGGGGTATCGTCGTATCCGATGCGGGGTCGTTATCGCCACGCCTGACAAATATTGAGGGCCCCTTTAGATGATTCATGTATCACTGTAGTGGCAGGTTGTCAGCCTGTCGCCTATAGTTGTAATACGTGGTAATACACATGAAACCCTCGAGTCCCTTAGTTGCCCATTACAACACCCGCGGGAAGAATTGGGGTGATGCTATTATATGCCGGCATCACACGGCTATACCATACCATATTTTAAAGGGGAATATCCTCGGTCCGCTGTTATCGAAGAGTGGTATGAGTGCCCAGAGCGAGCAGGTGGTGTTAGCGCAGATTATGAAGAACAGGCACAGACGTCTGATGATGTTAGCCTGCGATTCTAAGCGACTGCAATATAAACACAGACAAAAAAAACTAGTACAAAAATACAATAAATAAAACTACAAAAAAAATACAATAGAATAAATAAATCTATATGAAAATCTAAAGTTTTAACTTCTTCCTTAACGAACTTCCTTCCTACTTTAACAATAATAGCGAAATGAAAAAAGCAAGCAAGTTAGTAAAACAATGTAGGTACCTACCCACTTTCAATGTCTATTAAGAATTTGGTATTTCACTTAGGCGGATCGCATACTTCACTTCACGATCGCAGCGGTCTGTCAGATCCATACTAGAAATGTCAATCCCCAAACTAAAACCGCTCAACCACTGTCGCCGCAATGCTATCGCAGTGTCATCCGTCGAGTGCGGTGTTAGTATGGGGGGTGACGTTTCTAGTATGAATCTGATAGACCGCTGCGATATTTTTGCGCTCCGTCGTGCCGTCGTGCGTCAAGGGTGCGATCCGCCACAGCGTCACTATCTTCTCGCGGTTCTGCCAGCTCTGCTATTTTAGATAACTCACCCCACATGAACCTTATTCCTGGGCCTAAAAATATCTTCCTCCATCAAACCGATCAAGATCTTCAAATTCTTTTTATTTATCAAGAAAACCGTAGTTTTGTAACAGAGAGACGCCTGCGTGAACAGCAAGAAAGACGACTCTGAGAGCTCGTCCATGTCGCCCAGAACATTCGCTATGTACATGAATTCGAACAGTAGAAAGCTCCATTGCGTTGCCAGAATAAAAACTGTGTAAACCCAGTAGAGAACTAATTCGTGTGGCTGTAAGTCTTCACTCGCTGGCCACACGCCGAAGACTTTGAGGATTTTTATCGGGCGACCCAGAAAAAGTGCGACGTTTCTGTTTTCAAACATTTTGGTAAGTATACAGATTCGGGTGTGAGACGTTTTGCTTTTATAGAGGAACCTATTTTAATTAGAACTTCGATACATGGTGTCATTTCAGGGGCAACTATAGAACTTTAATTGGCCACTAAAGTAACTCGATTCTAAATAACTATGGCTGTGAAAAAAATATAACGTAACTAGTGTTTTCAGCCGGATTTTTTGTCGTGTGATGCCGGCATAGAATAGCGTCACCCCAATTTTTCCCGCGGGTGTTGTAAGTGGCAACTTAGGGGCTCGGGGGTTTCATGTGTATTACAACTTTAGGCGACAGGCTGACAAACTTTCACATATATGTATGTATGTAGTGTTTGTAGAGAGTGGCTGCAAGCTTTTGAGATGTTGTGCTGTGAGGCGGATGGAGAGGATCACCTGGACGGAGAGGAAAACAAATGAGGAAGTACTAGCCTTAATTGCGGAAGATCGTTGTCTTCTAAAGATAATCAAAAACCGCAGAGGGAAGATAGTTGGCCACTTGATACACTGGAAAGTTGGTCACTTGATACTATACGACGAATTTATAAACAACATCATTCAGGGGATAGTTGAAGGGATAAGAAGAAGAGGAAGACCAAGACGCACATTCTTCACTCAAATAAAAGAAAAGGCTCACGTTGTGTCTTATCAAGAGGTCAAAACATTGGCAGGAAACAGACATGAATGGGATTTGCTCCACTGACAAGAACTTAAGTTGATGATGATGAATGTTTTACTAAATTTCTTACCGTAATAGTTACTCCAGTAATAAAACCATAATCTAATCACCAGTCCAGTCCAGTCCCATTTCAGGACTAAGATATCCGCTCTTATTTGATAAGTTTCCTATCTATTTCTGGTTTGTCATTTTCATTTTCCGCAATCTCCAATACACACACACACCCTTTACACATTGAACAATTTCACAAAACTTAGGACAATTAAACACTAATGGGCTTTGTTGACAAACTTTTGTTCTTCAGGTGCGAATTAACCAACAAAATAATTGCTTCACTTTACACAAAACAACGGAATAATCTATTCATACAAATTCAGTGTAAACTGTTTTAAATTGTCGCAAACTACGGCAAAGTATGGGGTATTGAACGTTATTATATAATAGGAAGAAATGGTAGGTAGGTAGGGTTGTTGATCACAGCGAATGCTAAAGTAAGAAATAAAAAGTTAAGCATTCAACTACGTTTTTTATTTTTGTTTCTTCTACAATTGTAATCTACCAAATATCTAATCTATTATTGTAAAGAGCAACTTACTTATCTAATAAAATAAAGCAAGTGAAACAAGATGTTTACTTTTGAAGTTAACTTAGTTAAGTTAATTTTAGTGCTGTTTTGAGGTTTTTCTTTACTTCGTCTGATTCAAGACCGCGAAGTAGGAATAGGACATGCGCAGAATCTGAAAGACAAGTGGCAAAGTGTCATAAAAGCGGCAAACCACCTCCTCGCTTACCTATTATATACATAACTATTTAGTGTCCGGTCTAAAGGACCAAGAAGTGATTTGTACTTTTTGAAGAGCTGTTATGTCGTCTACATAATGATATTATATGTTTATACTGAATATTAACTGGTATAGCCATTCATTATATCTTGTACCCAGCTCACCGCGACAAACGTCTGCCTGGAGAGCGGTATGTAGTGTCCGGCGCGAAGGACCATCGGGCGGGTGAACGCTAATGCGTGCTTGAAACTCACGTCCTATTCGTACAAGCTGCATTTGTGAACCTTATATAATGTAGATTTAGGCAGTAAACTTAGCGCGACAAACATCTGCCGAGAGAGCGGTATGTAGTGTCCGGCGCGAAGGACCATCGGGCGGTTGACGCGCATTAGAACGAACGCTAATGCGCACTTGAACCTTACATCCTATTCATACTACCTGCATTTGTGAACCTTACATAATGTAGACGTAGGCAGTAAACTTACCGCGACAAAGGTCTGCCCGGACAGCGGTATGTAGTGTCCGGCGCGAAGGACCATCGGACGATTGACGCGAATCAGGACGAACGCCAGCGCGCGTTTGAACCTCATATCCTATTCGTACTAGCTGTATTTGTACACCTTATATAACGTAGATTTGGGAACCTTATATAATGTACATGAAGGCAGTAAACTTACCGCGACAAACGTCTGCCTAGAGAGCGGTATGTAGTGTCCGGCGCGAAGGACCATCGGGCGGTTGACGCGCATCAGAACGAACGCTAATGCGCGCTTGAACCGTACGTCCTGTTCGTACCAACTGCATTTGCATAGGACACGGTGGAAATCTTCACTCTGAAATGGAATTCAGACTCATTCGGACAAATTCGGACTCATATATCGAGCGTGTTGGCCAAGGACAGGCACAGGCAGCCGCAGGCCTCCAGCAGTCGAGTCATACTGATAGTAACTTTATTGCTGAAGGAAAATTCATAATGGGTATCTCATACGTATACATACATATATCACGCCTTTATCCCTTGCGGGGTAGGCAGAGCGTTAACGGCCGTAAGAATACGTTCACTATCGCCACGTCTGACATTTTTGAGTATTGTTTTCCAAGGTTGTTTCAGAAAACATGTGTATCACTATAGTGACAGATTGTCAGCCCATCGCCTAAAAATTGTAATGCAAAAATACTCTCGACTCCCTTAGTCGCCTCTTACGACACCCGAGGCAAGGATGTGGGGTGATGCTATTCTAAGCCGGCATCACACGGCACTCTAAGCCGGTATCACACGGCACTTTTAGTTATTTCAGAGTAGTATGGTTACGTCTCCACTGAAGCGGGGCTGCGCTAAGCTGAGAGGGCCATGAATTGACCAATCAGGGTGCGTCTCCACTGAAGCGGGACGGGGGACTCGGGGATTTTGAGGATCATGATTGGTCAATTCATACCGCGCTTACCTTAGCTTAGCGCAGCCCCGCTTCAGTGGAGACGCATACCCTTATAGTTTAAGCTTACCGTGGCCGTGAGTTCGTGTCCGCACCAGCAGCAGACGTAGAGTATGCTGATCATCACAGAAAGATAGGTCAGGATCGAGAAGAACTGCATGCTCTTCCAGTCAACCTAAGAAACAAACAGAGGCTCGGCTATTAGCTTTTGCACTGGCTACCTCATATGTAAGTAAGTAGTTAGATCTCACAGTAGTAGTTACATATATTGTCTACTATCAATTACAATCTATTAAGATTGGGATGGGGAGTAGGCGACTTTAAGTATAGGGGTTTATCGTGACACGAGAGAATGGTAGAAGAAAACAGTAAAGTCCAATAGATTTTAAATCTTCAAAACTACAGGATGTTAGGGACAGCGTCCCGAATACTGATATCGTTATTGTCGTTTCCTGACATTTGTTTCCAGGGGAAAGTTGTTCAGTTTCATGGTCTGCTTGCACCCTATCAGTATCGGGGCGCTGTCCCTCACACCCCGTATACCTTCTACGAGCTTACCACAAGGATTCTCAGAGCCGACATGCAGATGAGCCCCACGCTGCCAGTCAGCTGAAACACCAGGTACGTGTGGTACGCCTTCTCCACTAGCTTTGTAAACCTGTATAGAATAAAAGTAGGCTTTTTTAGTACTACTAACTTGCTCACTTACTTTTTGTGCTGTGTGGTTCCGGCTTAGAATCTCTTTTCTTTTCGTGTGGGACACCGAATTATCCAACGACCCGATGGACCCTACGTAGTGTCACAATTTTTCAACCGCCTTCTACAAGTAGCCGGCTTCTGACATGGTTGTGTAACGACCGCCGTCTCAGTGATCATAGACAGCAACCGGGACCTACAGCTTAACGTGCCATCCGAAACATGGAACCATCATTCTTATGGACAATGAGGTGGTTCAGCCCGCAGTCCTAACCAGAAAGTGATAAATATCAACTTTGTGAGTGACCCCCACCGAGAATCGAACCCGGAACCTTCTGCGTCACAGGCAGTCGCACTACCATTGCGCCACATCGGTCGTCAAATAGCACAGAATAGGCTTAGAATAGCATCACCCCATTTTTATTTGTGGGCGTCGTAAAAGGCGACTAAGGGATGAATCTAGCGAATGGGCAACAATGGTCCCTGTGAATATTTACAATATATTTCACAGTGCTTGCCTTCCGCCAGCCAACCATGGTGAGTATAGATATAATACAAATACGCACCAATTGAGGACCGTGTTCAGCGGTGGACCTTTGTAGCTGCTGAAGTTGAAGAAGCTGAAGCATGTACTACTAGCATCTTACTAGCATGGACCAATAATACTTTTTTTGAGGTAAACTTCCAAAAAAGAGCCACAGTTCATGAACATACGCAAGTTTTATTCATTGTGAAACAATTTTTTGGCGCCATCTAGGTTTAAGACAAAAATAGTAAGGTACTATGGGGCTGTCAGTCCTCTAGTATTATTGGTCCATGCTACTAGTAGGAGCAACCGCAAACGGAACTGATAAAAAAGGTAGACTGTGGAACTGATTAGGGCTTACCATGCCCTTTGACCGGCAGAACCATCTTTTTTGTCAAAAACCAGTTACGAAAGGGGTGAGGGCGTGGTTTTGTCATACACTTACGAAATCACTGCTTGATGTTGTACGATGCACTCGACTAGTTTTGAGTAGTTTTCGTCTTGGACTTTTTTGAGATCCCTTTGGTCTATTTCTTTCCTCAGAGGTGATTTTATCTAAAAGAATAAAACGTTGTAACGAAAAAGTTTAAAAATCACTTAAAAAATAATAAGCAGAAAGAGAAACTAGTTGGCAAACTGCCTCTAAGGCAAACCTTATTCTTGTAAGTAGGTATTTCATTGTATACTTTCGTAGGCTAAAAGCTTTTGAGAAAGCAACCGCCGTTATGTATACGGAAGAACATCCCTACAACAAGAGACAGACCTAGTAGACTTACCTTCAAAATCTTATCCTTGACGATATCAATCTGAGCGCAGCCGAAGATGACCATAGAAAGCGCGACGCTATCCACACCGAAGTACATGTATGCGCTCATGCAGATGGTCATTAACTGGAACGCGTACCCCACGTGGTAATGGGGAGACTGCTCCGGTCTTACTGGCATCCTGATACAGGAAATGGGGATTTTCAAATGACGACAAATGTGTACGGGGATACGCAAACGATGTCTCGCCTGCTTGTCTGCCCAAACCTCCCCGCTAACTGCACACAGGAGGACCTCAATGCGGCCAGCCCAGCAGCAGTAGCTGTAGCCAAGCACTGGCACTCACTAATTTAATGTTTTTGTACCCAATTATAGCGTTGGGAAACGTACATTGACACGAGAAGAAGAAGAAGAAGTTAAAACATATATATATACGGGTCAAAAAGTCCCAAAAGTTGAATTTTCAAAATGCTTTTAGGACTTGTATACTGCCCCTCGTTCCCTGCTAAGGGCAGAATCTTGGATATTCCTGTTGCGCTTAGAAAAAAGTTACATTTGCTAACCACATATCGAAGGGGAACTTGCGGCTGCCTGCGTCATCGAAGAGTGGCTTGAGTGCCCACAGCCCACAAGTGGTCTGGGAGCTTACCATGAACACCATAAGACTGTTAACCCGGGCAGCCTGAAGCTTCAGCGATTTGAACTTACCACATGTCGAAGGGAAACTTGCGGCTGCCTGCGTCATCGAAGAGTGGCTTGAGTGCCCACAGCCCACAAGTGGTCTGCGAGCTCACCATGAACGCTAGGAGAAGCCTCTTGATCCGGGCAGCCTGAAGCTTCAGCGATCTAAAGGTAATATTAACAGAACACGCTTAAATAGGTGGGGGTTGGCCGCCAAGAGGCAAGATGGCAAGATGGCGCGGCGCAGAGGTAGTAGGTATGGCTGCCTGACACGCAAAAGTTTCGGGTTCAAAGTTGATATTTATCATTTTGTGAAATTGTATCCAGTCTTATTAGAATATTGTAAGTTGAACCATTTGATTGTCGAAAAGGAAGATGGTTGTCGATTCCGGTTGCTGTCTGTAATATTTTAGGCCTACCTGTAGTAGTAGGTGGTTGAAAACCTCTGATACCAAGGTCCATCGGCCCGGGTAGGTTTTTGAAAACCTCTGATACCAAGGTCCATCGGGTAGGTGTTTGAAAATCTCTGATACCAAGATCCATCGGATCCTTTCAACTTGATAGAAAAAGAAGTTTTCTATCCATTCTTCTTCTTCTTTTCGTGTTCTTTTATCCATTAATATGGATAAAACCATAATTTAACTAAAACTACAAGGTCGTACTCCTCATGTTCCCGTGTCTGCGGCCGGAAGGTGTCTCCGTGGATGCTTGCGAGCAGGCTGCGCAGCATGCCCATGTTCAGCTGGAATACTGTCACCTTGAAGCACAGGCACGCTTGCGTGAACAACAGGTACGACGCTTGCGACACCGCCTCTAGATCTCCCCACACCTAACAGGTAAAAGTACATACATACATACATATATCACGCCTTTATCCCTTGCGGGGTAGGCAGAGCGTTATCGACCGAAAGAATGCGGTCGCTATCGCCACGGCTGGCATTTTTAGGATTGTTTTCCAAGGTTGTTTCAGAAAACATGTGTATCACTATAGTGACAGGTTGTCAGCCTGTCGCCTAAAAATACACCAATACCCTCGAGTCCCTTAGTCGCCTCTTACGACACCCGCGGGAAGGATGTGGGGTGATGCTGTTCTAAGCCGGCATCACACGGTAAAAGTACAGGTAAAAGTTAAGACGTTTCCTGAGAGCATAGTTGGAGGAGAAGGTAGTTTATCAAATCGAATTTGAAGTACAGTAAGGCGGATCGCACATTTGACGCACGACGGAGCGCTAAAACATCGCAGCGGTCTGTCAGATCTATACTAGAAATGTCAATTTCCATAATAAAACCGATCTGTCTGACCTAAAAGATCGTTGCGATGTTTTAGCGCTCTGTCGTGCGTCAAGTCAGCGATCCGCCTTTTGAAAGGGGTGCAAAAAAAAATTGCATCTGCAAATTCATTCAAATCATTAATAGGGTAACGATCGCGCTGTTGTTGAAATGGTCTTGTAAAGCGGAAAGATTCCTTTGAAACAAAACCAATTTTAGCCTTGATTTGTTCCAGCTGTAACTCTCAAATTATAAATAATAAAAATTATTAAAATATACCTGTATATTATACCTTTCCGTCTGTAGTTACCTTTCTATCTGTAGTTAGGACCCATGAAAATTAAACCGGTAATCACAGTTTTTGAAATATTATAAAAAAGCACTTTTCAAAACTGTACCAAAGCCGTCAAATATACAGACTTGTATTGTATGGCTTTGAAATAGTTTAAAAGACTGGGGGTGCTCGCCACGTTCTTAGGTGGTTTTTTTTTCTGGATGGATCTTATCAAAAGGAAAATCTTACCTGACCCTATAATTTATCGGACCCATATTACCTGAATGATGTAAATTATCTGAAACAGCAGGAACATGTATTGTAGAGACATCATGAAAATTCTGTACAACTTATGAAATATAGTTTCATCGTCAGCCGGCACCCAAACTCCTAAAAATTTCATCACAAATTTTGCTCTATTTAAATACAAATCTTCAACATTTAGATGCGCCATTTTCTTGGCTTTTCCTATTGGTAAATGGACCTTTGTAATAACTTCTTGTTGGCATACTAGGTATCTGATTATTTAGACCTTATTAGGTGATTTGGTGAAATGATGGGGTGATAGTAATAGACGTAATTTGTATCAAGGCGGGTGGGACACTTAGCAAATTAGCATGTAAATGTTATGGATCGTTTATTATAATGAAAGAAATTATAGCAAAATTGGTTTTATGTGGTTAATATATGAGGGGTATAAAAGCAAAGGCGAATTAGTCCACTCATTAACTTTTTCGAGTTAGGTATGAAAATGTACTCAGATTAGTCTAAGGAAACCATTTTCAATGAGTTTCAGAAGTTAAAACTTTTACTTTTCCTGAAAATCGTGATTCAAAATTGGGCTTGGAAGCAAAAGCGAACAGACCTTACAGAGAAACCGCTATGGTAAGAATAGATATCATTGGCATATCCCATCATCAAACACTGACTTTCTCGCAAATCATCCATATTAGGCTGGTTTCAGAACGGCGCGTCTCAGCAGCGCTGCCCAGGCGCGCGAGTTATGGATGCTGCCTCAGCATCCATCGTAGACGACGTCATCTTTAGTCGTTCTAGTTAAAATATGCAATTATGCTCTTCAAACAATATCACTAAATCAAAGTCCAACTTGAAGAAACACAACTTAGCAATTATGTACGTAGAATAATTAGTATATAAGATCTTTACATAGCTTGTAAGTTGTTCAATCATCTCCGAACCTTGGACAATAAACCAGTACTCCCGTAAGACTGCCTTTGATTTCTTCACTGGCGCAGCCGGTTGAGCCGTCTCAGTAGAACACAGCCACGCTGATTTCTGGACCCGGACCCTTGCCGACTGGAGAGAAGACTATCGAACCAGAACGACGACGGGACCTTGGAACACCAGCCACAGCTCGACTCTACGTGTGTTTCGACGCTTTGGAGACGGACAACGAACCTACAAATTTCGTGGACGAAACATAGGCTACGCATCTGAAGGGAGCGACAATTTCCAAGTGGAGCAGAAGAACCCGGATCGGAATGGGAATCAACATCAACACAAGCACGGTGGTTATGTGAGTAGTATCTGTTACTAATCCCTCATAGTTCCTTCCTTTCCGTTTAGCTATTTAGGAAATTTAATATTTATACGGAAAAATATTTTTTTTTAAGGATAATTTACCCTTATATAATTTGAAAACAAGCACATAGAGAATTATCGTCAAAGTTTGGTCATGAAAAATATATAAATCAAATTAAAACGTAGGTACGTAAGGAACCGTAACCGTGTTATAAGGTAGATAAGGACACTCCGCCTTTATACTTTATAACACATAAATTAGATCTATTTCCTTGCCGGAAGAGCTGGAACCTCCGCTTAACTGGTAATTTAATAGATATTCAAGTAACAAAACAAATAGGGACTCGTATTATACTGTAGATAAGGACACTCCGCCTTTATACCTTATAATACACACCTTAAATTTATTTCCTTGCCACAAGAGACACTCCGCTCGAATGGTAATTTAATAGATATTCGCTTAAAAGAAAATAAAATAAGAGATATTTTGAAACCATAAAACAATAAATAAAATATTATTATAGGGACTAGTATTATTCAGTTGAAAAGGACACTCCGCCTTTTGACTTTAGAATACACACAGTAACACTATTTCCTTACCACGATAGACACTCCGCTTGACTGGTAATTTAATAGTAATTCGCAAAAAAATATAATAATAAAAAAATAGGGATCCGTATTATACTGTAGATAAGGACACTCCGCCTTTATACCTTATAATACACACCTAACCTATTTCTTTACCACGATAAGACACTCCGCTTGACTGGTAACTTAATAGAATATTCTTTCGCGTGTTAAAATAATAATAAAAAAAATTAAAATGACGGAAGATATTAAAATAGTAGACCAAACTATAATAAATATAATACCAATCTTTGATGGCGATTATAAACAATTATCTACATTTATAAATAAAGTTCAGTATGTGTTAGATACTTTTAAAGGGGGAGTAAAGCAAAATGAATATCTCTATCATATTATAACAAGCAGATTATCTAAAAGTATAGCGATATTATTGGGGGAACAAAGTAATATTAAATCATGGTCTGAGTTAAAGCAATTTTTGGTAAGAAACTACGGGGACCCTCGCACTGAAGATAGTATTTTAATGGAACTAGATTCCCTAAAGATAAACAGAGGCGAAAGTTACGATCAATTTTCCCATAGAATTAAGAGTGTCCAGAGTTCTATGATTTTAAAAATTAACCAGATAACTGAAGACGATGGGGTGCGTAAAGCTAAACAAGAAATGTATGAAAAAATAGCACTGAAAGTTTTTATTTATAACTTGCCGAACCATCTGATGAAAGTCTTACGTTTAAGAAACATTATTACATTAGATGAAGCGGTAAATATTGTTAATGAAGAACAAAATTTCCTTGCAGTATATGATAAAAAGAACCCTATGAGGACCAATACATTCCAAAATCAAGCTTCTTTTTCGGGCAATAGGAATCGGTTTTATGATAACAATTCACCACAAGGCGCTTCCTATCAAAATAGATCGAATCAGAATTTAAATAATCAATTTGCCGGGTCTAGTACATTCTATAGCAATAATAATCGCCAACCTCAACGTATGCGACAGAATGCACACAACCAAGACCGTCAATTTGAGCATCATCAGCATAACACGAGTGGGCTAGGTACGAATAGCAGACAGTACGGAAACAGAGTCCACTATTTGAATCATGAAAATATACAGGGTGGTCCTTATTATCAAAACAACGAACACGAATCTCACGGAAATTTTCAGGCACGGGCCTCGGACCACTCGAACGGATAGAGCTGAATTTCAGTAACGGAAAGGCTGCCTTACCGCATATTTACATACCCGAGATAGATGCATACTTTATGATCGACACAGGGAGCACCAGATCTTTCATAAGCCCACAAAAATCATATCAATATTATGGGCAACTGATAGAGTACGAACCGTTTGAGGTAATTAGCACTCGGGCAATTTCAAAAAAAATTGTACACTTTCGAAAAAGTGGTCGACATAATTTATGTTGATATAATGACATTTTTTTTTTTTAAATAGAATCTGCAATTAATAATGTATCTAAATATAATATTTGTTTTGTAATTTATTCAGTATTTTAAGAGATATTCAGTAAAATAGGAATACAGGTCATTATGGTCAATCAGTTTTGTTACCACCTTTGAAGCATGTTATCTCACAAAATAAAATTAAACCTAGTTATTTTATATGTTTTTCGATTACTTTGTTAATTCAACTATCTTAAAAAATTGTAAAATGGTCCAAAAGTCTTTATTTTTTTTCAGTGAAGCAATAAATAGGTCCGTTTGGTTACCCTGGTCACCAAACCAGATCATATTTTCTTTTTTTTACAACAATGCGTTATAAAATTGTAACAAAAATTATTTGAACTGATAAATTTACATTACAGTTTTATAAAATAATACGGAAAACAGTTAAAATCGTACTAAAAATATCAAAAATACGCCAATACCTGTATCCAAAGTAACAAAATGGACAGTCACAAAATTGTAAGGGTAGGGTTACACGCCGCATACTTATTGGGAATAAACTAGTTTAACGTACCATTGTTCATTGAATTTATATTGAGTATTTGTTACTGGTTTTAGGTAGAGTTAACATCCACAAAAATTGTAATAATATAATTAATTTGAAAATTCTTTACGTTTTGATTTTATTTTATAAATGAATGAGATTTATCTTATTATTTCTCTTATGTTATAATTTATTTATGTTTGTAATACATGTTGTTATTTTAAAAACTAATGTTTGTCGAGTTAATCAATACATATCTTTATGAGCTTTTACCGAACTATTATTTTAATTTGGCACTGAAAGTCCGTATATATATTTAAAAAGATCACTTAAAATGAGAACTGGAACAAAGCTAAACAAAAAAAAACTACAATAAAACAGTAACAAGCCTTTATCTAAAATATCTTATTTTTATTATCGAGCACTTAAAATAAACAAAATAATATATATTATTTACAATTGGCACCATGTAAACTCAGCTTTACGCTGTCAGTTTTGTTACTTTGCCTGTCAGCGTATAGGTTACCAACAAAATGGGTAACAAAATGGAGGTAACATCGGGCTCCGAATTTGGATTAAAATATCAGTAAAAATCGACAAAAACACATTTAGTTTATCAAATTTTGAACACTTAATCTTTATAATTTATTGAAAATTTAAAACACGCGCTTAATAGCATGCCATAAAGTGATCAAGAACTACAGTGGTAACTAACCCGACAAATTTTCTGAATCTTCCGTACGCACCTCGACTTGCACGTCTCACGATCCCGTTGTAAATGGCAGAGCCACATTAAAGTGGCCTATGGCTAGACAATTAAATAATGTTACTATTTTTTAAGAAAACATACCAACATCTTTAATATTTTTATTGTAAATCAAGGTAACAAAACTGACGTTTCGTGACTGGACAAAATTGGGGACAATATTCAAAAATTATTATAAATTCTATTTCAACATATTTAAAGTTTAAAATCCCTTATTCCGGAAGCATAAAGCATTGCCATTCTAAAAAATATAAAATGTGTGGGGGTCTTCTTGGAAGAATATAATTAAATTCAACCGTCTTTTTCGCTTACTGTGGTGGGGACAGCCAAAAAACTGGTTCGTCCTGGGGTATATTATTTAATATAAATTAAACTATAAATGATAGCACGAAATGTTTAATGTTAAATAGCACACTTTAAACTATATTTTTGGGGAAAAATAAATAAAAAGTACAAACAATTTAGATAACACCTTTAAAAAAATACGCAATGTGGGGGACAGGTAAAAATCGGGAGGTACAATTTTTTTTGAAATTGCCCACTCACGCCTCTAGTATTCACAACGAAGTTGTTAATCTACACATCTTCCCTACGTTCAAAACAGTAGAACACCATAAATTGTACATTTACGAAGTAGACCGAAAATATGACGGACTAATAGGTAGCGATTTACTTAAACAACTTAACGCTAAAATAGATATGGGTAGTCAGATACTTATCACAGAAAAAGCTACAGTCGAGTTGATTTATAACCCTCCTGTAGATAACGTGATCAGAATATCACCGCGAAGCGAGGTAAAAATAGAATTGCCAGTAAATATATTACAAGGCAACGCTATTTTACCTTTTCATGAATTCAGCGAAAATGTACGCATGCCTGAGGCCATAGTAAGAGTCGAAAACGGTTATGCAACTACAATTGTGCAAAATTGCCAAGATAACGAGGTAGAAATATCACTTACGAGGCGTTTTGATGTCGAGCGATACATAAATGCTGACAATGAAACAATACATGTAAACAATCTAAAAGAGAACAGTGACGGACTCAGGGACAAAACAGTCGATGAATTACTATTCGAAAATTTAAATAAAATTCGACTGGAGCACATGAACGACGAAGAAAGAGATGAAATAGTTAAGCTTTGTACCGAATACAGGAATGTATTCCATTGTGAAGGAGTTCCTTTGTCCTTTACAAATGAGGTAAAGCATCAAATAAGAACAAAACACGAGGAACCTATCCATGTCAGGTCTTTCCGTTTACCACCTGCCCAATCAGAGGAGATTGAGAGCCAAGTGAGCAAAATGCTCAAAGAAAATATAATCAGAGAGTCAAATTCTCCTTGGTGTGCCCCTGTACACTTAGTAAAGAAAAAGCCAGATGCATCGGGAAAGGTAAAATGGAGACTAGTAGTAGATTTTAGGCGTTTGAATGAGATCACAATAGATGATAGGTACCCGTTACCAAATATTAACGATCTTTTTGACAAATTGGGAAAAAGTACATACTTTTCAACCCTCGATTTGGCCAGCGGATATCACCAAATACAGGTCGAAGAGCAAGATAAGTCAAAAACAGCATTCAAAACTCCATCTGGATTATATGAGTTTAATAGAATGCCCTTTGGTCTTAAAACTGCCCCGGCGACCTTTCAACGCGCGATGAATAACATACTTAGAGGTCTGCAAGGCTTACACTGTCTTGTATATCTCGATGACGTTATAATCTTTTCAGACAGCCTACAGGAGCACATAGCGAAACTCAGGAATATCTTTGAAAGGTTTCGTGCTAGTAACTTAAAAATCCAGCTGGATAAGTCCGAATTTTTGAGAAAAGAAGTAGTTTATTTAGGTCACACCTTAACTAGCGAAGGCCTTAAACCCAACACGGATAAGATAGATGCAATTCTAAATTATCCATTACCAAAAACAGTAACCGAAATTAAAAGTTTTCTCGGTCTAATTGGTTACTATCGAAGGTTTATCAAGGACTTCGCAAAGGTAACAAAACCCCTATCAATATTCTTGAAAAAATTTAAAAAAATAGAAATAACAGACGAATACATTAATGCTTTCGAAAACTGTAAAAAGATTTTGATAAATGCTCCAATTCTCCAATACCCCGACTTTAATAAACCATATATCTTGACAACTGACGCTAGCAACTTCGCTTTGGGTGCTATATTATCTCAAGGAAGTCTGGGGTCCGACAAGCCGGTGGCTTACGCTAGCCGAACCCTGAACGATACTGAAACAATGTACAGTACCATTGAAAAGGAACTGCTTGCAGTAGTATGGGCAGTCAGACATTTCCGCCCATATTTATATGGAAAGAAATTTACAATATATACTGACCATAAACCCCTACAATGGCTGTACTCGCTAGAAAAACCTAACAGCAAGCTGGTAAGATGGCGACTCGAATTAGGAGAATATGACTTCGAGGTAGTATATAAAAAGGGCAAACAGAACACAAACGCGGACGCGTTATCCAGAATTAAGATAAATACTATTACTAATTCTGACGATGACCCCAACGTCATTGAAATTTCCGATTCCGAAGTAGAATCAGAAGCTGAGGACGAGTTAAATCAAAATGAGTTAATACCTGATAACATTGGAAGGATACAGGAACCCATCGATACAAAGCCAAGACAGATTTTAGTTTACAGATGGTACAAGAGTTCTATATGCAAGAACGATAGATCCGAGGGAAAGATGCAAATAATGGAAGTATTTTTGCCACTAGGGAAAATAAAATTAATAAAATCGTTCCTGAAAGAATATGTGGACATAAGGAACAGATACTACATTTACTTTGAGGAAGACCAATTCAGAGAGGACTTCACTAAAGTAATTAAGAAGTTATACAAAGACGGCATTAAAAACTTTGTTGAATGTACTGAGAGAATAGTAACACTCGACGATGAGGACGACCAAAAAACTATGATCCAGAACTACCACAGAGGTAAAACATGCCACAGGGGTCTAAATGAAACGTATAATAAGATACGTCGACACTATTACTGGAATAACATGAGGGCAATGATAGCAGCAGAAATTAACGCTTGCGAAGAGTGCAAAAAAATGAAATATGAAAGGAAACCTATAAAACCATTCATTCAATTGACACAAACGCAGAACAGACCTTTCCAAGAAGTCTTTATGGACCTCTTATATATAGAAAATAATTACTATCTAACGATAGTAGACGCATTCAGCAAGCTCGGACAAGCTGTCCAAATCCCGAATAGGAGTACACCAGAAGTAGTGAATGCTCTCATTAAATATTTCAGTCTCTACGGGACACCCGCTAAAATCAACAGCGATCCCGGAGCTGAATTCAAGAACGAGCTAGTAACAGAACTTTTACAGCTTTATAAAATCGATCAGCATATAGGAACACCAAATAACCCAAGTTCCATGGGTATAGTCGAAAGATTTCATTCCACTATAATCGAAATTTACAGATTATCAAAGAATGAACACGGTAGCAACTTACCTGCAACCACAGTCATGACGTACGCTATCATGGCTTACAATAACGCCATTCATAGTGCTACGGATTACACACCCTTCGAAGTAGCGTTTGGCCACACTGACTTAGGTTCAGTCTTTGATGTAGATAGGGAACGGTTTTTCAAACAACAGCTAATACAAGATCACCGTAAAAGACTTAACTATCTTTATGAGCAGATAGCCGGAAAATTGGTTCAAAATAAAACAAAAGTACGCGAAAAGAAGGGCGGTGAAGAGGCTCCGAAAATAACTGTAGGCGACACTATTTTTGTAAAAGATACGCGGACTAGAAAGGCAAAGCATTTACCAAGATATGATAAGGTACAAGTCACGGGCGAAGTCCAAAGAAATGTTGTCCCCATTAAAACAAAAAATAGGGAGACAAAAGTGACACTAAAAAACCTTAAACGTCCTTCACAGATGGGTTATAATGATCCTGGAACTAGCGGCCAGGGGAAGAGGCTTAGAGTTGCAGCAAATGAAGACCAACCAAGGGTTAGTGGCAGTGAAGCTGGGAAAAGCGATGATGAAGATGGGTCATTGGGACATAATTAAAATAATAGATTTAGAGCCGGTTCAAAACCAGTTGAACAATTTAATTAATACGTATAAAAATGTTAGCGAGTTAGTTCATAAAAATAACGACTATAAGAAAGAAGCACTAGGGTTAGACAATCAGGTAGATTTTATATTAAAATTGGTGGAGGATAGGTTAAGTCAAATAATTATTACAAAAAGGGTGAAGAGAGGATTACTTAATCCATTAGGATCATTAATTAAGTTAGTTAGCGGTAATCTAGACTATGAAGATGCTCAAAAATATGACTCCTTAATAAACATCGTACAATCCCAAGAAAAAGCGATAGCTAATAAAGTTTCTATCCTAAACAAGGCTTTTAACAAATTGGTTAACGCAACCGATAACGTCAATTGGAATGTTCGACTTTTAGATCGTAAAACAAAAGTTTTGGAAACTCTTATTTCAGATGAAAAAAGAACAGAGAATATTATATCCATACTTAACGCTTATAATCAACTTATGAGTAACGTTCGCATCTTGTATATCATTATTTATGAAATAGAGACAGCTATTTCTTTTAGTAAATTACATACTTTACACCCATCAATAATTAACACTGCTGAACTTTTAGAAGAACTAAGATCAGTAAATGAACATTTTAGTTTAATGTTTAAAGCTACAGAAAACAATCTGCACAAAATCGAATCATCAATATCCTTAAAATCTTATATTTCCGATAAGAAAGTAGTTTTTGTATTAGAGGTTCCACTCGTAGAACCATATAACTATAATTATTATAAAATAATTCCTACCCCTATTTACCATCCAGAATCCTTAAAAACATATGCTATACTTCCTAAATACTAAATTAATACTAAATTAATTCCTAATTCCTAAATCCTAAATACCTAATAGTGACAGGTATGAAGTTCAGACCCATTGTACATAAGTGTCAAGATACAGAAAACCAGCTATTCCTATGTGACGATGACAACTTAGCTAAATACCCCATTGAAACCTGCATCGAACAACTCATGCTCCTGAAACCAGACCTAACCTAACACACTGTCTAACAAGAGAAATCAAGATCGAGAGTCTCCGGCTCCAGCACATCGCAGAAAGCCATTGGATGTTATACGCTGAAAAGGACACAATCATCACTGAAACCTGCAACAATGAAGTACACAAACACAAGGTACAAGGCACGTACCTACTCAGCACGGCAGAGCAATGCACTACAGAAGTCAACAACAGCGTGATAAAAGCCACGACTACTGCTTCACAAACGGTCTACAGCCTGCCACGGTTAGAGCTGCCAACAGTTCATCCATACCAAACAATGAACGTCCAGACTGACAAAGCTATCGATCTTCGGGGAGTTGACCTAAATGATATAAGAGATATCACAAGCCTGATGGATTATAACGACGGGTTCTTCAACATATCGTCTAGTTATAATATTGTGATATGCTAAGAAGCATACTAGCACGCCAATGATTAGATGATTAGATAGGCCTCTCTCTCCCAAATAAAGCACGTATTAGTAAGTATCTCTGAATAGTATATAAGGTGATGTATGTGAGTAATAAAGGGATTCAGTGTAACCAATGTACTCCTGTGTATCACTTCAGCAACCCCAGCGTAGTTATCGCATGGCGACCGTGGTCATCTACCCGAACCTGCGTGGAAGGCTGTGAGTTTTTTTTGTTTTGTTTTTTCCTAAGGGCATATGTAATGTTGAAGAACTGTTTTGAGCCCGGAAATTCAATGTATATGGCATATTGAGAGTCTATGCCTGCTGCAGATGTGTGTTCCGCGAAGAGGAAGCACAGTCATCAACTGATTTTACCCATATGCTATTGTGTTTGGTGGCATTTGATTTTATAATGGGGACGCAGCAGTCGAAAGATAATGTTATTGTCAGTCAGACACCAAACGTGGCGGCTACAGCAGCAACAGTTGGGATGGAGCTATCGGAGATATTGTTGCTGACGATAGTAGTGGCGATAGCTGTTTTTGTGTTGCTCAAAGCGTTGAGGTTTTTTAATGAGCACCTACTGGAGGAGTTAGACCGGCGAGCGGCACGGCGCGCTATTCGCTCTCAGTCAGAGAGTGTATAAGTTGAGTGGTTCCATTCCACGTCTATCCGATCAGATTGTGAATATATGTGTGCATGTAACTAATAATGAATTCGCGAGTGTTTTGCGGCAGTTCAGTGTAGTTTTAAGGTGTTACTTATAGTGTTTATTTACGAATGGCTAGTTTGCAAAGACTTCTAGAAGAGTTAAAGGAAGTTCGCGATAGCGTAGTGAAATTAGCAAAAGATAAACGGCTAACTGCGCAAGGGCAAACTAAGTTATTAAAAGCGAGATTGATTAAGGAAGATTTTGATAATTTGATTAAAACTTTAAATAAAATAGAGGTGGTAGCTGAGGATTTAAGATTAAGTGTTCAAATTTCGGAGCAATTTAATTCGCTGTTCCGGGAAATAGAGTCTTTAGTCAGCACAATGGCGTCTTTTGATTTAAAAACAGCGCTTACGCTGCTTCCGGTAGTTGATAATAATAGTGAAACCCAGTTGGGACAACTTATAGACGGACTAGAATTTTATAAAAGTACCTTGAAGCCAGAGGAACACAAAATGTTAGCTGATTTCGTGCTTAGGACTCGGCTATCGAGTAGGGCTAAAGTTAGACTAAGCAAAACATATATGAATGTTGATAGTCTGATTGGAGATATCAAAAAGTTTTTATTGCCAAAAAAATCGTATACTGCAATTTTATCGCAATTACAGCGGTGTAGGCAGGGCAGCAGGAGTATAGCGTCGTTTGGCGATGAGATCGAGAAGCTGATGACTGACCTTACGTTGGCCCAGGCTGATGGGGATGAAGGAGTCCAGAAGATCCTGAGTCCACTAAACGAGAAAACAGCTGTAAAGCGTTTTGCCGATGGGTTAAATAGCCAGCGGATTGGGACGATTGTCTCAGCGAGAGGCTTGAGTTCTCTTAGGGAGGCAATTTTGGTCGCATTGGAGGAAGACGACGTGGTCCCAAATACATCAGAGGGTTGTATGAGTTTTGTGGCTGGACCGAGGCGCTGGTCTCAAAATAGTTACCAACGTGGTAATAATCATATTTGGAATAATGGCAGAGGTGGAGGTGTGAAGCTATCTAATGCGCGCTATGTAGCGAGTCAGCAAGGTCGGGGCCGCGTGAATCATACGAACAGAGGTCGTAGTCACGGTAGTCAGCAAAATAATCATAGCCGATCTTATCGGCCATTCGCGCGAAATAGAGTAGTGAACTGTGTAGAGTCGCAAGACACGTGCCCGAATGAAGATGAGTCTCAGAGCACGTTTTTTCGAGACCACGAACAGTGACATAGAAATATTTAGTTATGGAAAGGGGAATCACGTAGTCTTCGATAGTTATGATAAGCGGTTATCTTTGTTAGTGGACACGGGTGCCAATATTTCGATTTTAAAGTTAGGATGGTTACAAGGGCTGTTAGATAAGTTTAAAGTAGTGCCAGATAGGCTTAGAATAAAAGGGGTATGTGGAGATCTAGTTTCTGTAGGTTATATTTATATTGATTTATGTTTGGATGGATATAGTTTTTCGCATAAGTTTTATGTTTTTGACGATTTGCAGTGTAAGAAAGATGGCATTTTGGGTGAAGAGTTTCTGTTGAAGTACAAAAGTTCTGTGGATTATGAGAAAAGGGTAGTTAGTTTTCAACATAATTCAGGTGTAAAATTATGTACGGAATTGTTTTTAGGTCAAGAGCAGACAGTGACTGTTCCGAGTAGGTGTGAAATTATTAAGTACGTGCCAACAGCGTTAAAGGGTGTTTATGTTATTCAGTCAGAGGAGGTGTCGCCAGGGGTGTTCGTAGCAGCTTCAGTTGTAGAATGTGACGGGGGTAGGGTTCCGGTGAGATTTTTAAATACGCGGGAGGAGGATGTGTCGTTAGGAAATTTTAGTCCAAAAGTGAAGAATTATACGGACTATGATGTTTGTTATTTTGAGTCGGGGAATAGTTTGTCTGTGGATAGAGTTAAAAAGTTATTTGAGTCGCTTAAGTTGGGAACTTATTTGAAGGAGGAGGAGCGAGAGTCCATTGAGGAAATATGTGCTAAGTATGCGGATGTGTTTCACATGCCGGGAGATAAATTGTCTGTGACGAATTTATTCGAATATGACATAAAGTTGCAAAATGATGCCACTCCTGTTTATGTCAAGCCGTATAGAATACCACGAGCACAAAAGGAGGAGTTATCGAAGCAGGTTGGCAAGCTGTTGGATGATGGCATAATTGAGGAATGTTCTAGTGAGTGGTCTTCTCCTTTGTTGCTTTTACCGAAGAAGTTGGATAGTAGTAATGAAAGGAAGTGGAGAATTGTGATTGATTATAGGCTTTTGAATAAGAAAATAGTTGACGAAAAATTTCCATTGCCAAATATACAGGAGATAATTGATTCTTTATCTGGGTGTTTGTATTATTCACATTTGGATTTAAGTTCAGGTTATTATCAGTTAGCGTTGTCTCCAGATTGTAGGAAGTACACAGCTTTTACAGCAAATAAACAGTACCAGCTGAAGAGACTACCAATGGGGTTGAAGACAAGTCCGAGTGTGTTTTCTAAGCTCATGTCCATGGCTTTGTCAGGGTTAAATTACGAAGTTTGTTTTTTGTATCTTGATGACGTAATAGTTTTTGGGAAAAGTTTACATCAGCATAATGTTAATCTGATAAAGGTGTTAGATAGGTTCAGGAAAGTCAATTTGAAGTTAAATCCATGTAAATGTGAGTTTTTGAAGAAAGAGATTAATTATTTGGGACACGTGATAACACCGAGCGGAGTATTGCCTGACAGTAGCAAGATTGAGGTGTTGCGTAATTATCCTGTTCCTAAAAACGTAGACGAAGTTCGGCGTTTTGTAGCTTTTGCTAATTTTTATAGGAAGTTTGTAAAGGATTTTGCGCGAGTAGTTTTTCCGTTGCATCGATTATGTAAGAAAAATGTCGAGTTCCAGTGGTCAGAGGAATGTGTAAAAGCGTTTGAAACCCTAAAGTTGGCGCTTTGTTCGCCACCAGTTCTGGAGTATCCAGATTTTTCGGAAGAGAATGTGTTCAGGTTGCAGACAGATGCGAGTGGTGTAAGCTTAGGCGCTGTTTTGTCAAATAGTAATAATAAGCCTGTAGCTTATGCTAGTAGACAGCTAAATAAATCAGAAATGAACTATCCAACAATACATAAGGAGTTATTAGCTGTAGTGTGGGCTGTTAAACATTTTCGTCCTTACTTGTTTGGTAGGAAGTTTAGAGTTTTGACAGACCATAGACCATTAGTGCACTTATTTAGTATGACGGACCCTAATAGTCGGTTGACAAAGTTCAGGCTTGCTTTAGAGGAGTTTGATTTTGAGATAGAGTATGTGAAGGGGTCGGAAAATGTAACGGCAGATGCTTTGTCACGTATTATTATGACGTCGGAGGAGTTGAAAGGTTTAAATACAAACTTTGTAGGAGTTTTAACGCGTTCTATGAAACGGCGTTTGGAAGACACCGGATATGACAGAGGAGTTTGTGAGGGGAATGATAGTTCGCTCTTAGGTTCCGGCCGGCCTAAAGTAGTGGATATTATCAAAAAAACTTCAAATGACGTGGAATTGGTAGTTTGTTCGAACAAATATTTAAAGACTATTCAAGGTATAGAAGGTAATCAACCCTTAAGGGATATTATTTTTAGTAACTCTACATTTTACATAAGTCAGGACTCTTTACTAACGGAGGTGCGCCGAGACGCAACGATGGGAGAGCTGATAAAATTATGTAAAAGTAATGGTATAGTAGAGTTAGTATTGGTTAAAAATGAGCTCAATAAGAATTGTATTAAAATATTGACACAAGAAGCTTCTAAAAATAATTTGTTTCCTCGTTTATGCATTGTAAGTGATGTAGAGAGGATAAGCGACAAGGAAATGATAAGAGTGATTTTGAACGATTATCACTTATTGCCGTCTAGTGGGCATGTTGGGATCACTAAAATGGTAAAGAATATAAGGAAGAAATACTACTGGAATAATATGTACAAAGACGTTGCGAATTATGTAAAACATTGTGCTGAATGTCAAAAACAGAAATTCATAAATAGGAATATTAAGGAGGAAATGTGTATAACTTCCACAGCTACCTCTTCTTTTGAGAAAATATTTTTAGATACTGTTGGACCGTTGGAGGTTGATCATAGTGGGAATAAATATATACTTACCTTACAGTGCGAACTGACGAAGTTTGTCGAAGCATATCCTATTCCAGACAAATCAGCGGATACGGTGGCCAGGACTTTGGTTGAAAATTTCATCATGAGATATGGTGTTCCGAATATAATTGCAACTGATTGTGGAACGGAATTTATGAATTCCATATTAGAAAATGTTTGTAAATTGCTATCTATTGAGAAAATTAATTCGACACCATATCACCATGAGAGTATAGGATCCTTAGAAAATTGGCATAAACATTTGGGTTGTTATTTAAGAATTCAAGCCAAGCAATCATCAAATTGGAGTTCTTGGATACCGTATTGGTGTTTCGCTTATAATACGTCAGTTCACACGAGTACGAAGTATTCCCCCTATGAGTTAGTTTTTGGGAAAAATTGTAATATACCAAATAATTTGTTACGTAGAGTAGAACCATTATATATACATGATAATTATCCATTGGAATTAAAATATAGGTTACAGAAGGCACAATTGGATGCGAGAAATAACTTATTGAAATCAAAAGAAATTAGAAAAGTTAGTTTCGATAACAAGTTAAATAAAATTAGTTATAAGGAAGGAGATTTAATTTTAATAAAAAATGAAAATTACAATAAGTTAAATGATTTGTATTTAGGTCCATATGTTGTAATAAGAGATTTAGGCGAAAATGTGAAGATAATTAAGAATAATAAAGATTATTTAGTGCATAAGAATAGAACTAAGAAATTTAATGAGTGAAAATATTTTATCTTTTAGTGTATTTATATTTTAAATTTATCATTTTTTTTTCCTATTTTAAGGAGGCTCGTTTCAGGGGAGGGACGCCTATCCTTTTCAGGGGAGGTGTGATATGCTAAGAAGCATACTAGCACGCCAATGATTAGATGATTAGATAGGCCTCTCTCTCCCAAATAAAGCACGTATTAGTAAGTATCTCTGAATAGTATATAAGGTGATGTATGTGAGTAATAAAGGGATTCAGTGTAACCAATGTACTCCTGTGTATCACTTCAGCAACCCCAGCGTAGTTATCGCAATATCGATATTTGGACTATAATTTTATATACTATCATTTCTCTCATTATCCTTTACCTTATATGGTCTTATTGTCATAATCATAAAAGATTTTCCCAGAAACAGAAATCTTCTTCTGGTAAAATCTCAAATAGGGATGGAGAAGTTATGGATGCTGCCTCAGCATCCATCGTAGACGACGTCATCTTTAGTCGTTCTAGTTAAAATATGCAATTATGCTCTTTAAACAATATCACTAAATCAAAGTCCAACTTGAAGAAACACAACTTAGCAATTATGTACGTAGAATAATTAGTATATAAGATCTTTACATAGCTTGTAAGTTGTTCAATCATCTCCGAACCTTGGACAATAAACCAGTACTCCCGTAAGACTGCCTTTGATTTCTTCACTCGCGCGGTTCGGGCGCGCGCCTGGGCAGCGCGTTCGCTGTGAAACGACATTCAGACGCGCGCGCTTCGTTGTGGTGTACGGTCGAGTGCAAAAAATCATTATGCCAACAAACGTAATCACTATATTAGCTATATACGTTATATGGAAAAGAGTGCAACAACGACGTCTTAAAAGATTGCAAGTCGACGCTACTGGCAATCGAAGGAGATCCGACCGCGGCGCGGCCGAGACGCGGCCCAAGACGCGTCACTATGAAACGCTACATACAATCTAGTGTAATGCGAGGCGCGCGCGGCTGGGCAGCGCTGCCGAGACGCGTCGCTCTGAAACCAGCCTTATGCAAAGGATCATAGCAAAAAAAACATATAGGTACTTAACTCGTATGTCAAGAAGTTGGTCTGGATTGAAAAAGTCTTTCGTTTTGGTTTGATTCCTTTAGTAATCATCATTGGCCCCAGACGTCTGTGACAGGCGATTTAATCAGTGTCTGAGGCAAGAGCACAGACACTGCGTTGCCTGGGACGCAATTATGAAAAATGCAGGGTTGTCCAGGACCTGCACCACCCTCTCGGCCTCCCTGGCTGACTCCATCGCTGGCTGAGTCGATACGTCCGGAGCCAGTTTGGCTGCAGGAGTCTGCCGCACGATAGACATAATTTCGTTCCGGGTTTAATGTAGAGTTGTCCTTCTCTAGGACCGATCTTGGGTCTCGGTAATTCCTCGGTCGCCTCTTAAGTACGACCCCCACGGATGGGGTGGTGTTATTTTACTCCACTAGGCTATTTATAGTAATGACATCAAATAAAAAGTACTAAATCAAATAACTGTTTTGATTTGTGTTTCAGTTGGCAATCCCGCTAGGTCCGCAGTGTTTGTACGACTGGGCGGCGGACTACGGCATCCTGTCTCTCCACATTTACTACACTAATGACCCGTGGACCATCGAGTGCAAGTACGTCCTTATTTGTTCTTCACCTGTCTTCACTTTTCGGTCTGATTCAAGCTAGGCCTTCAAACATGGATCCACTAAAACATTTTAGGTTTGAAATATTAATCGTTTAATTTTTGAGTTAGTCACGAAATTATTACCAATCATTGGGCATCAATATGCCAGTTAAAAGATATGTCTCTTTATCGTCCAACGATCCTATGAACCCTAGTGTCAGAATTTTTCAACCACCTTCTACAAGTAGCAGGCTTCTGACATGGTTTTGTAACAACTGCCGTGTAAGTAATTATCATAGACAGCAGGACCTACGGCTTAACTTGCTATCCAAAACACGAAACTAAATACAAAATATCATGCTTCAATCAATGCTTTTTATTTTTTCAGGCCTGACGAAGGAGCAAGACCAGTGCCTGGAATTGACTGGGATAAACTCATGCAAGTACTGGCGTAGAGTGACAACAAAACCCAAGAAAAAGAAAACTTTTGAAGTGTCATGTCATGACATGATTGTTTCACCCACGTGGGTGCAGCCGTTACGCGTCAAAAAAGTTTAACCGAAAAAGGTCAACAGAAAATGCAGCATCAAAACATCAATTGATATCAAAACAAATGATTGTGTTTGACCACGGAGGACAATAACCAGTGGAGAACGCGTCGGTACGATTTTGTTCAAAACCAAGCTCACTGGTTTTTGCGGGGGGAGAGGTAATTATCGCTAGACGCAATTGGCTTTGAGATTTTTTGAGAGAGTGACAATTGTAGAGATGGGAAAAATAAATATGTAAAATTATATCGATATTTTATATCACCGTTCAATAAGTTTACTCATATTATGTGATTGAAATTTATTGAAACATGTGCATGCTAATATTAATATAGCGATATATGTATATAAAAAATTAATAAGTACCTACTTACATTGTAATTTTAGGGTATGTATTGAAATAATTGTATCGAATTAAAAACGACCTGTTACGATCATTTCATCTGCCGAAACAAAGGTCGCCGCGTGCGCGTACACCTGCACTTGATTTCGATTTTCGTTCCGGGTGGCGCGGGGGAAATGCGTCCGCGCCACTCCATATACCCCGAATGCATTCATTCGTATAATATACATTGTAGGTAAGTTGTTAAGTACGTACATTAACATAATTCTTTTATGACGATCCCAAAATTATCGATAAAATCATTCTATACTTCTGAGAACAGTGGTATAGCACTAATACGAAGAAAGAGCCAGCCTACGTATGGACACACCCGTGCGTTAGAAAGGGATAGCAATGAAAGACATCAACGGGAGCGCATCAGAAATTATAAATATGGAATTATTTTTCATTAAAATGAAATTTTGAAAGAATCAAGCATAAAAATGTTTACCTATGAAATGTTATCCCGTCTTTTGCAAAACTACACTTTCCACACCATTTCACTGTACAGGAAGGCATTCTTGTTTACGTTTATACGCCAAAAAACGAAGAGCGGAACGTCCGTTCCTTCGCACAGTCTCAACCCGACTAATCAAAATTTTGATGCGTCAGCCTTATAAAGCATACATCAAGTGAGTGCGGTCGCCCCCGCATGCGTTCTCCACTGGTTATTGTCCTCCGTGTGTTTGACAATATATCTATCCTTGTTACACTTAGGAGAATTTCATATTTACATCCCGCTCTCTGACGACGTCAGAGCTCTTCACGTCAATTGACGCCAAATATTTGCTGCATTTTTCCTGTTGAACTTTTTCGGTCGTTTTTTTTTATGCATAATGCCTACTCACGTTTCACCGGATAATAACTTCGTGAAATTATCAATACACAGTAAAAAAAGAAATTTGCCTGTTGCGTTTCTCTGTCTGTGTCTCTCTTTGTCATGGACACAGCGTACACCTCCAAAATCAGGCAACGCATTGTGTTGCGTTTTTTAAAATATAAATTAACATTTATGCACACGCAACAATTTGCTTTTTTGAAGCAATTTCCAGTAACGTAAGTTTTGAAGCACTTTCCACGTAATAATCTGCATTTTTTTATGCAAGAGGAAGGTTTATTTTAGGTAAATAGTTATTATATGTAATAATTTATAAACGGGATTTCGGAAACAGATTCACCGTTTGTCATAAAATTTTGTATGTAGGAGGTTTTCGGAGGCGACAAAACAAGTGTCGTTGAACCAAGAACGTTTATTCACCACTTTTTGTGACGTAAATAAAAAAAACCCGCCAGCCAGGTGGGCACTTTACATGCTTGGAAAACGTCTAAGGAAAACGATAAACAGCTGAGCTGGCCGCTAGTGTATATTAAATACCTACACAATACTAATAATAAATAGACGAGATTTTCTACTAATCGTCTTGGTCCTTTTGACAGTTGATGTCCCAGGGGTTGCTTATGTACCACTGATGCATCGAAACCGTGTTGTCGTCAGCTAGCCGCAGGTGGCATTCCGGTGTGTCGGGGAAATTCATCTGTAAAAAGGAACACGTCTAAATAAGTGAGGATCTTATTTGCTTAGGGTAGCTCTTACCACAAAATAAATAGTTTGTGCTCTTACATTAAGTTTCCTGTAGGTATTATTCCGCTTCATCATCAATACTTACTTGCGTACGATAAAACAATGAAGTATCACTTTACTACATAGTAAAAAGCAAAGTCGCTTTTCGCGTCTGTATGTATGTTTGCTTAAATCTAAACTTATTTTGATACAATATTTTTACTAGATAGAGTGATTTAAGAGAAAGGTTTTTATGTATAATACTAGCCGGGAAAACCATTGTTCCCACGGGAAAATGAGTTGCAGCGGGCACAGCCGCTGGGGCAGGACGCTAGTAATGTAACTACTAACGCGATGTTTAGCTTAACTTACCCGTATTATTTGTGAAGGAGGTCTTTCAAACCGGTCTACTTCGTCATCGGTATTGGCATAGGTCCCGAAATAGGACCATAGAGTCGACACAAGCTCGCCCTGGTAATACAAAGGAAACCAGGGCAGGAGTAGATCTGATCTACATACGGTGTTGGTTATATTGTAGTAGTAGTGTCGGCCTGAAAACCACGAAAAGACTTTATTTTTGGAAACTAATCCAACATTAGTAAAATTCTCGAGTGGAGACCACGCCTCGACAAGCGTACCGTTTGACGCCCCCCGGCCAGAAAGACCGATGACTTAAAGAGAGAGGTTGGTAGCGACTGGATGGCTAAAACGGGAGATAGTTCATTGTGGCGTAGCCTGGAGGAGGTCTATTTAAAATAGTGGATTGGATTGCTGTAGGCTGATGTGATGATGTGATGTGATACCAACATTCATTGCGTGCTCCATTAATGTGTTTTATCAAAGCTTGACTGTGTGTGTGATCTGATAGTCTAAAATGATCTCTGTTTCGTTCCTTGGCGAGAAATGTCATTTTCAAGGGTAGTTGACACGTTATAGACGATTCAAACCTTCGTGATAAAAAGTGCATCAAGTTACTCGTCGAATCGATGTCCCACTCGATATGAATTACTTTGATGATAAATGTTGCAGTTTTATTTATTTATTCGTGTGCGACACCAAGTCGTCCAACGATTCGACGAACCCTAGTTGCAGTTAGTTAGTATAAACGAAAAAAATGCATTAGGTATGATGTAAAGTTCAGCTTCAGAATATTTACTGATTGAAATCCTTACCCATCCCAGAATAACACTTCTGCTTGGTCCAAATGCTGTCCAGCTTATCCTCAGCCGTTGGAATTTCAAGGAGTTCCCCGTAGAAACCAGTCAGCCAAATAGAGTCCATTTGAAGAGTTCTGGATCTATCCCTGGAGGAAATGCGACAACATCTGCTCGTACTGAGGAATTCTGAAAATATTGTAGACGTGCAATTGTGCCGTGAGATGCCGGCTTAGAATAGCATCACCCCATTTCTTTCCCGTGGGTGTCGTAGAAACCGACTAAGGGAGTAGAGGGTTTTATAGTCACTATAGTAATGTACGGCATATAATTTGCCTACGGCGCCAGGGATATAGGCGTGATATGTGTACATACACATACATACATGTATGTATGCATGTATGCAATTGAATCTTAATCTGAACCTGAGTGATCTATGGAAATTTCTATGCTCAGAATTTCGTTCTAAAAGCAGGGACATAACATAACACAGTAAACAAAAAATTGGCAAACTAAATTAGCTAGAATAGCGTAGAACTTTAGAGCATACAACCTATGGAGGTAGTATACATTATTTTTTTTATATTTTTTTATCTATGATGGGCTTACTCTTGACCCCAATCTTACCCTAGAGCAGAGATGGGATCTACGGTGGAGCGAGCTTGCCCAGAAGATGCCTATTCACTCATTAACAGATGCATATTCATTCAATAACCAATCAAATTACATTGTGGAACTTGTGAAAAAGTGTTTTATTAATAAATTAACACTGAGTTTTGTTTGTTGAAGTTGAATGGCGGATGAATTCTGTTCATACATTTACTAACATGAAGACAAACGTGCATGTTTGGAAAAGTACTAACTTCCTTTCAAGGGATGAACCAGCCCATGAAACTGAACAACTGAAAAACAAAGGTCTAAATATGAAAAAAAAGTTCGTTCCTCCCATACAAAATGTACCAACCGACTGAGTCAGTTTGCCCTTCACATAGGTCCAAAAATTTTTTCATATTTGGATCTGTGATTTGTTCCTGGGGGAAAGTTGTTCAGTGTCATTTTACGGTTCATCCCTTGAAAGGAAGTGAGTTTGACTTTTCCTAACTGCCTCTGTATAAAATACCTACTCTTATTGACAAAGTATTGTTGTATGGCCCAGTACTCCACGCCGTTGACTACCCAGGTTGTGTGACCCTGCACCGTCCAGTCCAGGGTAGTATTCGTGAACTGGCTTTTTACAACCTGTTAATCAAAGTTATTAGAAGGTACAGTCTTTTTTATTTCACGAGCGCGGGTTAGCCATACTTGTGTGTGTTATCTCTCTCTCTTTTCGTTTTGGACACCGAGTCGTGCTACGAAAAAAGAGAGAGATAACACACACAAGTATGGCTAACCCGCGCTCGTGAAAAGATTGTACTGTTCAGATTTTTTTAGGTGACCAAAGGAGAAAACACTAAATTTGGAACTATGAATCGCGGTTTTTAATGAAGATAAAAGATACTCAGAATCAGTTTTCCAATTAAATCAGACGTGTACCTACCTACTTATAGGTAAACAAACAAGCAAATACCTAGGTAGATTGTTTTTATGTTCACAGAAATCATAATTAAGATGCTGTAGTTTTTAGGTTATTTGCATTATTTTACCAAATAATGTTAAACGGACTTATAAATAATAAAAAAAATTAGGATTGTCTCCCGAACTTGGCACCCAGTTACATTCATTCTTTGTCGACGGACATATTGAACTTGGCTATTAACTTTCACATTTATGTTTTTGGTGGGATATTACTTAAATGAATAAAAAAATTTGGTCTGATAGCATTAGGTGGCGCTGTTGGCGCTTTTTCAGATTGAGGGATCGTCTGTCAAGTGCAGAACTCAATAAAAAGTACTATTACCCTATCTATGGGTCACTTCACTGCTGGTCTTTTTCGTCATTCGCACGAGCGTCATCTACTAGGAACTAAACGAATCAACAACAACAACAACACAAATCACGCCTTTATCCCTTGCGGGGTAGGCAGAGCGTCAACGATCGTAAAATAACGGTCGTTATCGCCACTTCTGACATTTTTGAGGATTGTTTTCCAAGGTTGTTTCAGAAAATATGTGTATCACTATAGTGGCAGGTTGTCAGCCTGTCGCCTAAAAATTGTAATACACCAATACCCTCAAGTCCCTTAGTCGCCTCTTACGACACCCGCGGGAAGGATGTGGGGTGATGCTATTCTAAGCCGGCATCACATCAAAACGAATCACTACATAGTATAAAGCAAAGTCGCTTTTCGCGTCTGTCTGTATGTATATTTGCTTAGATCTTTAAAACTACAGAACTGATTTTGATGTAGGTTTTTTTAAATAGATAGAGTATTTCAAGAGGAAGATTTTTATGTATAATACTTGACGGGGAAAATCTTTGTTCCCACGGTAAAATGAGTTGCAGCGAGCGCAGCCGCTGGGGCAGGCCGCTAGTAAATTTATAAAATCTAATCACTTACAGCAATTTGCGTGCCTGCAATATATCCAGTGTCGTCAAAGAAAACACAAAGTGAGTATTCAGGGGGGCAGTACATGTCAAGCTCAGGCAGGGGCCCCTCTGGCCGGGAAGTCCTAGTCCAGCCCTGGGCTTTAGCCTGCGAGACGTACAGGGGGACGGGAATGTAGTACTTGGTGCCACTGCCGGGGCCCTTACCAAACGTAGCTGTAAAACAGGATATTTGATAAATGAAAGGTTCCGGGTTCTATTCTCGATGGGTTATTCACAAAGTTGAAAGTCAATTTGTGGTCAGGACATTGCAGGAATTCATTGTACATGGCACGTTACGTCTATCATTACTTGACGGCAGTCGTTACGTTACACAACCATGTCAGGAGCCTACTAGTTATTAGGCGGTTGAAAAACTCTGACAATAGGATCCTAAAAAAGAAGAATAAATGGAACGTGACTGTGGCCGGGCCTTGAACTTAGGAAAGTATTGTAGGTACCTTCCACTGCTCTGCCAGCCGCTATCGGAGTCAAATCAATGGGAACCTACACCCCATATAAAGACGTAGGTGCTTTGTGATGGGGACTGGAACCTGACTTGACCGGCCGGCTGAGCGGGCCCGATTCACTCGGGTCAAGCTCGCCGGCCTCATCCGGATGTTTCGTTCTTCGCCGCCGGCTAGAAGGCGCTCGCTGGGCTTCCCTGGGATAGTCCAGGTTTCACCCGGTGTGCGCCTCGCCGGCGGCACGCTCGGACCGAGTCGGTGGCTGGTTCTGCCCAGCCACACTCGGTCCTAACTTGACGTTTTCGGGCCGTGGTCTGGTGTTTCCTACACCAGCCACGGCCAACAAATCCCATGACCCGCCCGTCTTAACGGGCGGCGGTAGAGCTTACGCCCAAGAGGTTCCACCTCGATGGCGTCTCCCCGACGGCCTCACGGCCGTCGAGAAGAAAATCTGACTGAATGGGGACTGGACTTTTGGGACTATTCCTATCTGCCTGTATCTGACAGATCTCGAGCTAGTTTATGGTGTCATAAGATGGCGTTGCGCTAGGTTGAAATATTGACATTTGACATTGATACTCAACTAGAAAAATATATTTCCTTGGAAATAAACTTTTTCAGTTTGCATCCAGTCTGTTCATAGATGGCGCTGAGCTAAACTGAAAAAGAGTAGGTATCGGGTTAAAATGACACCTACGACAACATTAAAATAATAGCAAAAATACAAAGTATAGTACCTAATAGTATATTAGTTTTTCTCTGTGCTAATAGTATACAAATGACGAAAACAACTTACTTCGCATTCCTCGCCTCAGTTCCACGGCTGCTGCATCGAAACATAAAATAATACATGAATTTAGTTCAGGGTTAAAATTAGCTACACTTCGGGGTGTAAGGGACAGCCCCCCGAATACTGATTGGGTGCAATCAGATGATGAAACTTCTTCTTTTCCCCAGCAAAAAACCTTGAAAAATTTGCATCAAGGTAGAATTTAACCATCAGTAGGTACTAGAGACGCCTCTGCATATAATGTAAATTTAGGTAGGTACACATGAAATACAGGGTGTAAAAAAATTGCTGCAAATCTTTTAAAGGGTGAACCAGCCTATGAAACTGAACAACTTTCTACAAGCAACATAGGTCGAAATATGAAAATTATTTGGACCTCCCATACAAAATTACTAACCGACCAAGTATGGAAGGTCTAAAAAATTTTCTCATATTTCGACCTATGCTTCTTAGGGAAGTAATTCAATTTCACGGGCTGATTCACCACTTAATTAAAATATTTGCAGCTGATATTTTTACATCGTTTATATTTTAATTATGTAGTTTTAATTTAATTCAAAATCATACCAAGGGCCACACCGATGATCCCCAGCACCAAGAAAAGTATTTGCCTCATGTTGCAGATATTGAGAATAAAAATAATTCCACAATGATATTTATACGGATCAATATGTACTTTTATATGTACTTATTCAAATGAAACACAAGTGTACGTATAAATAATTCTAAGTAAACATATAGGCAAATAAAAAACAGTAACAATAATAACAAATAGGTACATAAATAAAAAAGTGTATTATATGGTTAAATAAATAAAAGTAATTATGATATACCTACTTGTTTATAATATTTTTGCCCGACTAACCCAAAAAAGAGAACAATATTTTTCGACATACTTACGTACCTACGTTGTAGTTATGTATTTGAACAAGGAAATTCTTTTGCTACATGTCGATAGATTCGCTCCATATCATCATCAGACGATGAAAAATCAAAGTCCGAGGCAAGACTTTCCGTGGCTATAGATATCCGCACACACGGGTGCAGAGTTGCAGACATTACGCGTCAAAAAAAAAACAACTAAAAAAGTTCAACAGGGAAAATGCAGCAAATATTTAGATAGATAGATAAATGCTTTATTCATATTCCTGCATCACACACATTTAACATTTGTAAGGAAATATAAAATTATAAAATTAAAATACATTTTAGTTCATCCCACACAAACATGTGTGCTGCAGTGATGTGAAAGGGCTAAAGCTCAGTGTATTTAGCCAGGAGGCAACACTGGTTTTCAGCCGTCGCCCGCGAGTTAAAGCGGGAAACAAAACCGAGCAGAAAATAAATGTTTGTAATCGGGTAGTGTAAAAATAAACTCCCGATACATAGAAAAAAAAAAAAAGAATTAATAAAAAAGAAATAATACCCAGAACAGTGTGTGCATTTTACAGTAAGTGTTGTGTGCCTACTCAAGTATCTTTTAGCTTTTTAAACTGTGACGGTTATTGTAGTGCAGTGTATTTTCGCCATTCCAGACAACCATCCGGAATCTGCAGTTTGGTAACATTTAACAAATGTTTTTTATAGTGATTTTTAAATGAACCCTTGTAGCAAATACTTCTTATTGGCGGTGGAATGTCGTTCCAGCACTTGGTTGCCTGAAACCGAAAACTACCCTCGAAAGCGACAGTCCGATGCAAATGACCAGCAAGGGGAGCACGTATTTGACATCAATTGACGTGTAGACCTCTGACGTCGTCAGAGAGCGGGATGTAAATATGAAATTCTCCTAAGTGTGACAAGGATAGATATATTGTCAAGCACAATCATTTGTTTTGACACCAAATATTTGCTGCATATTTTCTGTTGAACGTTTTCGGTTGAACTTTTTTTGGCGCTTAATGCCTGCACTCGCACACACTACGAAGGTGGTATTGGATACTGTATGTGGACTGGAACATGCATGTTTGTTTAGGTGTTGTTTTTGCCTTTTGAGACCAGAGAACCAGGCATCGTCGTGAGTCACGCCCATCATAATAAAGAAATAAAGAGCGTCGTCGGCCAAGTGGTTAGGACACCGGTCTTATAATCGTGAGACCCGAGTTCGATCCCCCGCTATGTACCGATGTGTAACTTGTAACCATCAAACTCACTCGTGTAACACAGCAAAGGAATATAAGGGGTTCTCCAAATGAATTGAAATATTATTGTTCCAAATGAAATATTCACAGGAAACGCTGCTGCCCATACTCTGAATTCTTCCTTTAGTCGCCTTTTAGGACACCCACGGGTACAACTAGAGTGATGCTATTCTAAACCGGCATCACATGGTATCAGCCTTAGTTACCAATCTAGAATACGCTATTAATTAGATTATATTTAAATAGAGGCTCTGTGTGATGCCGGCATAGAATAGCAACACCCCAACCCTTCCCGCGGGTGTTGTAAGAGGCAACTATGGGACTCTAGGGTTCCATGTGTTTTACCACGTTTTACAACTTTAGGTGACAGGCTGACAACCTGTCACTACAGTGATAGAAGAGGCCTTCAATTACTTGTTCGACGTGGCGATAACGAGCGTAATTTAACGATCGTCTGCCTCTGCCTACCCCGAAAGGGATAAAGGCGTGATTTGTTTATGTGTATGTAATAATAAATAAATATTCTGGACAACTCACACAGCGCCATCTAGCCCTAAACTGAGCAAAGCCTGTACTTTGGAATCCAAGTAGATAGCTGATACTAATATGTACTTACTTATATACTTTTTTTTTGTAAATAAATGCATATTATACATAGAAAACACTCAGACTCGACACAAAAATTTACTTAACAAATATTTGTGTCCGATGGGGATCGAACCCATGACCTTCGGCGTAAAAGGCAGGGGTACTATCCGCTACGCAATTCGGACAGTCAATAAGGAATAGGTATAAACTTTGTGAATGCCCCATGAATTTTACCTAGTGAACCAGTGACTAGTTATTAGACCTATCTTCTTCTTAGCGAGTCGTTGGCAGACACTATACAGCGTGTAACGGAAAGGGGGTATCAAGCCGAAGTGCACCAACTCTGGTATTGACTAAGAACAAAATAGCAAAATCTTAAACTTCTAAGTTGACGTTCTAATGAACAAAACCTTATTGAAATCCAGGTCCAGATGTTACAAAATTTGACTTTTCACAACACTAGTGAGCTATCAGCTGTTTTGGGGTCAACCACCTCAGACCACCTCTTTCGAAATAGTTCCCACCTCCTTTTCTTCGACCTGTGCTCCTGGTAATCTAATAAATCACATTTGGTTCCGGATACGGGTATATGGTCGCGGCCAGAACTTAGCTACGTTGACAGCGCTGGCAGTCGCTGACATTAGGGCTCCCACACATATCTGCGAATTCGCATCCCATCGCAAATATCTACGAGCGAGCTCGCACGAATGCAACGCAAGAACATCCGATCTAATTCGCATCGCGCATTCTGACGATATTACGTCACACTTGGAGACGCCATTTTAGTTCGCTCTGAGACAGCGTGGGAGAAAGACGCCGGCGCAGAATGGCGGATTACGACGTGGATTTTTTAATATCTTTAATTGAGGAGCGCCCCGTCCTTTGGGACACGAGTGATGAACATTATAATAATTATAATCGTGATAAATGGATTTACCCGAAATCTTCTTTTTCTTTTATATCTTTTTAAGAATAATAGCAGCGCAACAATTTTTTTGCGATCCATCGAGTCACTATTTCTAAAAACACGTCCAATACGACTGACTACCGTTGAAGTTATGGTCACCTCAACTAACGCTTTCTAACGCTAACGGCGTCGCATCGCAACGTATCGCAATTATGTGTGGGAGCCCTTAGATCGTTCTGCGTGCAGGTGCTAGGGCACGCAGGACACGACGACGTTAGGTGGTTCATCGTTTGAACTGCACCACACAGACAGTTCACGTCAGAACCCTGCGTGAAGCCCCACCTGGTCATGTTTTCCTGGCTCCGGCCGGTCTGGGTCCGGAGTCTATTTAAAGATTTCCAGACCTCCATGGTAATTTATGGCCAGGCGGCACGCTTTCACGGAAGGGGTTGGTAGGGTTGGGTTAAGACCTATGACAAACTTACGTGAAGCCTAGTAAGTACAAGCACAGTCTCTCCACGGATTTTTAAATCAAAAAAGACATTCAGACAGACAGACACAAACACTTTATTGCTCACATTGAAACATAACATTATACTGGGACAAAAACAAATAGGCACCATATATAAGCAAACGCGGCCTTATCGCTTAAGCGATCTCTTCCAGCCAACCCAGCACACTAAAAGGAGAAGTGCAAAAGACAAGTAACGGCGACAACACATATCAATTTAGGATTCCTTAAAATTACCTTACGAAATATTTTTAATTCAAAATATTTTAGAAGGCTAAAATTAACAATAATATCGCTTTGTGGAGTGTTGTGTTGCCACACCAAAAAATTTTTAAAGAAATGATTTTAATAATCTCGACACAAAAAACGTTCCAAAAATCTAAGAAAATACTGTTTTTGAACTACTTGGCCCTGGAAAGTCCGTAAATAGACCCGTTAGGTCTAATTAGCAGTGAATCTAATTATAGATTTTTTTATGACTTTGCACGAGTATGTCCTAGACATATAGGTACTTATACTATACCTGCTTGTATATACTACCAGTATATACAGTATGTGTCCCACAACAGCAGCAAATAATTTGCCTTGCCCAAGAAATATTGATGGCCCCGGGGCCAAAAACCCAGAGAACATCATAATACAAAATACAAGTCGTGTGAAAATTCAAAACACAGTAGGTACTGAAATTATTCGTAGAAAAAAAGTATTTATTTTTAGTTTTTTTTTGTGTTACGACCGCCGTCTAAGAGATCATAGACAGAAACCGGGACCTACTGCTTAACGTGCCAGCCGAAACACGGAACCATCTTACTTACAATCGGGTGGTTCAGCCCGCAATGTTCTAACCAGACTGGGAAAAAATTCACAAAGTGATAAATATCAACTTTTTGGTAGTAACTACTACAACTACAGGATTCGTTACCACTACAGTGTGGCCAAACTTTAACACCGATCGTAACTGCCAAAACTCATTTGTACGGCCATTCTGGGTACTTACTAGATTTCAAAAATCAATGTATGCGACCCCGGCTTCCCGAGCAAGTAGTTCCCTCCTGCTTAACAAATAAAAAGTCTGTTTCGGCGAGAATGGCAACCCAATGCAGATATGCACAAGGGCTTGGCGGACTCGGCGACTCAGCAAGGCAATGTGGATGGCCTAGGGCGACGGTAGAGGGTGCGGGTAGTTACTGTCGGCCAGACACTGCGTCTGACCTCTCTTCCAGTCGTAGCGGTTTTCCGTTGCACTGAATTAAGGAGGGCGAGGACTAAGTGCGTGCGCCTGCGTTTGCGCGAACGTCTGCGCACCGAAATATATCCTGCGCAATTGACCACGTCCGTAACCCGTAACATAGTATTAGGCCGAAAATCGACAAAAGCTATGGTCTTCCACGACTGTTTAAAAGCAAAACCAAATTAGTCCATATTAGCCAATCACAGCCCTGCGTTGTGGTGAATCAATATGGCGATTTCGTTAAATTCGAAGCAAATCGTGATCGCGTTTACCAGTGATTTTCAAACACTTACTTGAAGATAATGGAAGAAAACATCCAACTAACCACTTCAAAAGATTCTAGGAAGCGCGGGAGACACCCGGAAAACCGGCAAAGAGCCAAAAAAACGCAGGAAGATGAGTCAAAGTAAGTATTGGGGTAAAATCATCAATACTGGCCAACAAGAAAAAGCACTGTTAAATTAATATTATATTACAATGAATAGCTTTTGTATCAAAAAAATATAAGTGCGGTCATTTTATTTTACTGAAGTATAATAAAACTTCATATTAAAAAAGTTAATTAAACAATTAATACCGTATAACAATGTTTATATTTGTACCTACTTCAGTAGATATCATTAGTTGTGTTTATTAGGCACTAATACCTAGTGTCATTTATGTCTAATGGCCGAATTGTAAGTTCCAAAAGTGAACAAGTCCAGGTAATTTGGTAGCAAAAGCGAATTAGTCCATCGGTTAGAAGCAAACTCACCCAAGTCCATATTACAAAATTAAAAATTAAATGAAATACACATTGAAACTTTCTTTTGCTTGATTGATTAGATATAAATTGGCTATTATAGACAAACTGGCTAGTAGTTTTTCTGGAATAAACACAGCTCCGAGAGTATGCTATAAACTTTTGCCGTTTCCCAACATTTCAACTTCATGGACTTATTCGCCTTTGCTTTTATACCCCTCATATATTATGTCCACTTATGTTCAGCGTTTGGTTGGTCACAAATAGTCAGAATCCTGAACCACATTTTTTTTTAGATTGCGAACGCATCGGTAAAAACTCAACTCTGAGACCGATCTTAAAAGCGATTTTGACAAATATAACAGCAGCTTAAAGTCGCACGTTCAACATCCATTTGAAATAATTAAAAAATTTGGGGGCCCGCCACGTTCTAGGGTAGTTTTTTTGCTGGATGGATCTCATCAAAAGGAAAATCTTACCTGACCCTATAATTTATCGGGCTCATATTACAATAGAAAAAAAACCAACCATTTCGAGATTTGAGTGCGGTTTGTACTAGGAGACCTAATCCTATTCAGGCCCATTAGCGCAGAAGTTTTAAGGGGTTAATGTGGGCCGATCCCGGCGGCACTGCAATGCCGGGCCGACCCGCGACGGGAGTGGAGCGAGCCCCGAACATCCCGTCTAGGTACAAAAATCAGTTTAATATACTGGTCCCTCAGTGAGGGAACTTTCAGATATTAAGCTGAAAAGAACAGATACTACACTTTGATCTTAGCCAAAAGGCCGAGAAGCGATGCCGCATACGGCGACACTCGAGATACCAATACAAAACAGGAAGACATCTCAACACCGCGATGTAGAATTTACAAAGTTGTATTTGCGTTCGGCAAAAATATACATCAATATTGCTCATCGTTCAATATCTTTGTTTACCAATATAGAGTTCACTGTTAATCATATTATTTAAAATACTATACCATGTACTAAAGGAATATTCAAAATAAGTTAATATATTCAATACAAAAAGTATTAACTAATCACCGTCCTTGCTAACCTACTTAATTTACGAACAGCAAATGTAAGCTTGTAATCGCTTCTACCTAACAGCGACATCTGTTGGATTATTTTGGAACCATGAGTCAGTCATCATTATCATTAGGCTGGTTTGAGAGCGACGCGTCTCGGCAGCGCTGCCCAGCCGCGCGCGCCTCGCATTACACTAGATTGTATGTAGCGTTTCATAGTGACGCGTCTTGGGCCGCGTCTCGGCCGCGCCGCGGTCGGATCTCCTTCGATTGCCAGTAGCGTCGACTTGCAATCTTTTAAGACGTCGTTGTTGCACTCTTTTCCATATAACGTATATAACTAATATAGTGATTACGTTTGCTGGCATAATGATTCTCTGCACTCGACCGTACACCACAACGAAGCGCGCGCGTCTGAATGTCGTTTCACAGCGAACGCGCTGCCCAGGCGCGCGCCCGAGCCGCACGCGCCTGGGCAGCGCTGCTGAGACGCGCCGCTCTGAAACCAGCCTTAGGCTTATTATTTTATTTGAAATGTTTATTTAACAGGTACACTCACTACACCTAAAGGCGAAAGGTTGTGATTAGGTAATGTTTCATGATGGAAATGCTTGGTACTTACTGGCGTTAAGTTGTTTTTAGGTAGCCATGTAAATATTTTTTTTGTAGGTAGGTACATAAAATTTAAATATAGTAAAACATTTTTTTTTTATTTTTAAGTATTTTATTTTTGACACCGATCTTTGGCACGTAATGACATTAAAAATGTATTAAAATGTATAAATTAAAACTAATTTGTGTAAACTAAACTAAACCCTAGGTATTCCTATTTCTATTACATCACATTTAGTTTATTTTGTGTTTTTAACGGAATGAGATCAAATAATATCACAGAAGTATACAAAACGTCTTGTCGTCAAATACAGACATTATTTTAAAACTATCATAGATAATAATTTCAAACTCGTTAACTACAAATTATAAATAATTAACAATTATAATGATAAAACATTTAGTTTGGCTATACCATTTACAGGGAAGAAGTTAATTTTGTTTGGCAACAATTTTTTATCTTAAAATTACAATTTTAAAAAAAGGGGTAAAAAATACCACGTGACCACAACTAACATTTAAGTGTTCTCTTATCACTAACACATACTTACGATTAAATATCAGCCCTAACGGACAAATTTACATACACATATGGTGCCTCTATCCCTTGCGGGGTAGACAGAGCGTTAACTACGGTCGCTATCGCCACGTCTGACAAATATTGCGGGCCGTTTGAGATCATTCGTGTATCACTATAGTGACAGGTTGTCAGCCTGTCGCCTAAAAGTTGTAATACACCTGAAACCGTCAAGTCCCTCAGTCACCTCATATGACACCCACGGGTAAAAAATGGAGTGATGCTATTCTAAGGCGGCATCACACGGCAAAACACTGGTTAAACCCGATAAAAGTTGAAAAAAAAAACTATTTTAAGGAGTTGCTCAGTGCCTCAAACTGCACAACTTTCCACGAGGAAAAGTCATAATATGAAAAAATGTTGGACCTCCGATACAAAATGTACCAGTCGAATAGGAATGAACTTTTTGCTCATAATATGTTTCGACTTTTGTTTCTTGGGCAAAATTATTCAGTTTTATAGGTTGATACACCATTTAAAATAATAGCAGAAATAATTTTTTGATCTTATATTGTTGATTACAAGTTACAACCTGTCACTATAGTGATGCACGGTTTATCTGAAACGACCCTCAAACATTTGTCAGACGTGGCGATAACGACCGTAATTTTACGGTCGTTGACGTTCTGTCTACCCCGCCAGGGACATAGGCGTGATGTGTGTAGGTGTATAATGTTGCTTCTTAAACTCAAATTTGCTGCTGATTCACATCTAAATGCTGTTTTTGTTCTGTGCGATTGTTTACATTTGTAATTTTTAGAATCATTTAATGATTTTCCACTTTAATGGCTTTCATTTTACCATCTTGGGAATAATTTAATACTTTATTTCATAATAAGTTTTTTTTTTTTAACAAGTGCAACCAAATTTTTCTAGCACACAGCATAAATATATATTTCACACAACCATTTGCTTTAAGTTGATAGTGTGGAGGTTTATTTATTTATAAAACCCTGCAGAGAATGGGTTTTCTTTTTAATAGTTTTTATTTCCTTTTTTGTAATTTGAATACGTATTGTAACTATTTAATACCAATTTCCCAAAAAAAAGACATACCCACAGACACAAAAGTTTTGACTTGGGTTGAACGCGTGTCTAGTTTTTTTAGTATGGAGTTTTATTTTAAAGACGCGTTTGACTCGAGTCTAACTTTTCTTGTGGTAAGGCCCATACGGTTTATACGTTGGATTTCATACCAAAGAAATGGTGTTTTTTAAACATAACAGTGACAAAAAATACAATAGATTCATAATGATTTACATTATGGGATTTCATACTAGAGTAATTAAATTTCTAATAAAAAAACCATATAGCTTGGCCAGAAAGAGTAGGTAGAAATTAAATAAAATGGAACAAAAATATATTTTTTTAAGGTTTATAGCCTGGATACTAGTCCTTTTGGCTGTACACTTCTCTTTCTTGCGTCACTAAAGTTCATTCACCGTTGCGCATATGAAATTGAACTCTAAATTTTGTATGAAAAATTGTTGCCATAGTTAAGCGTTATATGTCAGATTTCACAGATCGTGAAGAAAGTGGCGCCCTCATTTCTTATCTACTCTTTATGGTCAAGCTTTTTTTTAAAGAAAAAGATAAAATAAACAAAGAAGGAGCGTACAGCGTAGTTTAGACGCTAGCGCGCTCGAGCCGGTCGGCGGCCAGGGAGAGGCGGCTGAGGGCGAGCGCGGGAGGGGGGGAGCCCAGCAGCGCGCCCCCCTCGCACTGCTTGTTGCCCAGGCAGTTGCACGAGCACACCTGCAACATAACATAACAAACATAACATAACATTTGACTGTCCCGATGGCGTAGCAGATAGTATGCCTGCCTTCTACGCCGAGGGTCGTGGGTTCGATCCCCACCGGACACAAATATTTGTTAAGTCAATTTTCAAATATTTGTGTTGAGTCTGGGTGTTTTCTAGGTATAATATGTATTTATTTACAACAAAAAAAAATATGTATTAGTATCAGTTATCTAGTTCCAATAGTACAAGCTTTGCTTAGTTTGGGGCTAGATGGCGCTGTGTGAATTGTCCAGGATATTTATTTTATTTATATTTATAAAAAAATTCTTTGGGTGACCTTTAAGGGCGGGCTGGCAGTTACTTTGCCCAGAGAATCAGTTTGGCCATCGAGAGAGGGAATGTTGCCAGCATTTTGGGTACTCTATCTCGGTGCGCCGCTCTGGAGGAAGTTTTTTATTTACAATAATGTTTTTTTGTAATGTTTTAATGTATTAAATAAATTTTCCACAAAATTGTTATTGCACAAAATTGGAACAACATAGATAGATACATGCTTTATTCATATTTCTGCATCACACACATTTACATTTGTTAGAAAATATAAAATTAAAACACATTTTAATTCATCCCACAAAAATGCACATGTGTGCCGCAGTGATGTGAAAGGGCTATAGCTCAGTCATTTAGCCAGGAGGCAACACTGGTTTTGAACATGTAGAAAACACAAACACAGGAAACAGTACATCAAGCTAAGCTAAGGCCTTAATGCTAGGTAGCATTCTCTACCAGGCAACCTTAGGGTGAAAGAGAGAGTGCGATTATGGAAGCGGGATAACAAGTAGGTGCTCTTCTCTTTTCGTGTGGAACACCGAGTCGTCCAACGACCCAATGTACCCTAGTGTCAGAATTTTTCAACCGCCTTCTACAAGTAGCAGGCGTCTGACATGGTTGTGTAACGACCGCCGTCTAAGTGATCATTGACAGCAACCGGGACCTACGGCTTAACGTGCCATCCACAACACGGAACCATCTTTCTTACGTACAATCGTGTGGTTCAGCCCGCAATGCCCTAACCAGACTGGGAACAAATTCACAAAGTGATAAATATCAACTTTACGAATGATCCACCGAGAATCGAACCCAGAACCTTCTGCGTCAAAGGCAGTCGCACTACCCCTGCTCCAATCGGCCGTCTAAAGAAATTTCTTCCAGCAGACCCAAGGAAGTGAGATTTCATAGAGGATATATCGATAAACGTGGACAATGAGGTCAATAATACCATATTTTTGAAGGTATCGTAACTCACCTCTCTTTTTTTCGTGTGGGACACCGAGTCGTCCAACGACCCGATGAACCCTAGTGTCAGAATTTTTCAACCGCCTACTACAAGTAGCAGGCTTCTGAGATGGTTGTGAACCGAAACCGTAACTCACCGAAGCCTGGTCATCATGAGACCTCTCCCTGCTAAGCATGGTGTGCGTGTCGATGGGAATCAGCACTCGGGCCTCCTTTTCCTCGTCTCGAGCATTCTCCTCTGCTTGCCTGAAATTTAAAAAAGAACATAAAAATGTCTCGAAATATTTCAAGGGTTCTAATAGGTGCCTCTTTCCGAGCAACTTTCCCCTGGACGCCACCTTAAACTGTTCAGAAAAAAAATAAACTGGCGTGGTCGCCATCTTATGTCCCTACAGGACTTGTTAAGTAAAACCACACTGTTTTCACTTGTAAATAATAATGATTTATTAGGGAAATTGGCGAGGCTTATATAGTAGATTTTCCACTTAAGGAATGTCGATATTACATGGGTATGACATAGGTTGTTTTTGATATCAATAGAAGTTATTCCTAGTAATATGATACCTTCAAGGCTTAGGTCATTTAACTACTTGAAGTACATACAAAAAATACTGACAGAACAGAATAGCTTATTTCTACTCCCTATTTCTTCCAGCTGCCCTACGGTAAGAACATGACAGCTTATTTTTACTTAGAAATTTCTCCAGCTGCCGCAAGAAATCCACTTACATGGTCATGAAGCGCAGCACCAACAAGTTGATGCTAGCGGCGACGACGGCCAGCCCGAACAAGATGAACACCAGGCTCAGCGCCACGTAGCCCGGCTTGCTCGTCAGGGCCTGGTCGTTCTGTTCCCAACAAAATAACACCAGTCATATGTAAAAAACCGCGCTTACAGTCCAGCAAAAAGAGTAGACAAAAAATGAGGGCGCCACTTTCTTCGCAATCTGTCAGATCTGACAGATAACGCTTAAATATGGCAACAATTTTTCATACAAAATTTTTAGTTTTATTTTATTTCATTTCTTCTCTTTTTTGCTGCACGGTACACTAGGTTCATAAAATTGTTAAATAAAAAAATGAAAAAGAAATAGAAAAAGTTAGTAGTATCCTACATGTTTCTCTTTTTTACAGTGTTTACTACTTTGAATAAATAATTTGACTTTGAATTTGAAAAATAATGAATAAAAACTTGCAAAACAGTAGTATATGGTATAATACTTAAATTATTAGTATTAACGTGATTATCATCACGATTATGTTTGTTTTACCTCGATATTTGGAAGCGGGGCAAACATATCTGTCTACCCTTATATGTTTGCTCTTAGCAAGATGACAACAATCGCCAAAACAGTCGTGACATGGTGCGTGCAACCGCTTCGAAATATCGAGGTAAAAACAAACATAATCGTGGTGATAATCCCGTTAATACTAATAATTTAAGTGTTGTGAACAACCGCAAAAATCTCAAAACATAGTAGTACAAAATTAGTAGCGTATAAATGGAATCAACTTTTTTTTTTTGCCTGTGGGTAGTTGCCTAAGCAACAGTGTTTATATTTAGCTCCCCAGATTTTTTTGAATTTTAAAATACTAAATAAGTATAATAGCTATTAAATTTATGCTTATTTTACATGCATAGATAGTAGTACTCACCTGCAGTGTTAATTCTCCTACAAACAGTCCATATACTTGAATACAACACATCAGAGCACTACAACATACTAAGGACAATGGACCACGCTAAGGTACTTGCTAGCATGGAGACTATGATCAGCACATTCAACTCGAAGATGGCTGAGTTTGAAGCTGAATTAAAAGTAAATGCTGCCCGCAAACCTCCAAACACTATTGCAGCATTGAACACAGAGTATCAGGGGTTCAAGGCCTTTGTTCATAATGCTCTCACTATATTACGTGCTGAGGTGGATGCACTTGCAAGAGGTCAAGACAGGATGGAAATGCACCAGCGTCGCAAAATACTGCTTGTCCACGGGGTACCGGAGGCCGACAAAGAGGACACTTCAGCCGGAGTTATAGAAGTTGTTGCCGCTAAGTGTAAGATGACGGATTTAGCTATAAATTCCATACAGTATAGCCATCGACTGGGAAAGAAAGAGGCCAAGTCTAAACCCAGGCCAATTGTAGTCAAGTTCGCCGATAAATCTGTGCGAGACCGCATATGGAACTCGAAGACGGCGCTGAAGGGATCGAAAGTTACACTTTCCGAGTTTCTGACTAAACCTCGCCACACCGTGTTCATGGCGGCCAGGGACTATTACGGCGTGTCATCATGCTGGACCCGAGATGGCTGGATCCATATCAAGACTCCAGATGGTAAAAAGTGCAAGATTGAATCCATGGCAGACTTCAAAGCATTGTGTATCAAAACCCCAATGTCTGCATAGTATGCCGGACTGCCGGTGTTGAACTTTGCACACACTCGTCGTTGGCTTTTTCGAAATCGAATCACGTGCACTGTTTCGTATTTCTTCGTAAATCTCCGCTGTGTAAACTAAGTTTAACCACATTTTTGACACTTTTTTGTGCTTATTACTGTAAGTTGTAGGTTATCTAAATACTCTTTGTTTTAAATGTCACTCGAGCTGACTGACGGACGGGACTGACGTTAGACGCGTTTAGTTGTTGCACGCTGGTATTTTCTACGTCTATGAGTTATTGTGTTTGCGTTTTGGCTAATGACTTCTGGCCATACAGCCTGGTCGTTTTATTTTTAATATGCGACTGAAAAATGTACAAAGTTATTTTTCTTTTTTTTTTTTCATTTAAAATTTTTCAGTTTGTTGCTCTTGCTTTATATTTATTTATTAATCCATTGTCATGAACACTGCTGGTGAGTAGTGAATATTTTAAGCCAATTTTTTTTTATCATTTTTTATTTAAATATCTTATTTTTTATTTTATTTTTTATTGTTATCTATCATTTATATATATAAACTTATTATTATATTATAATGCAAACAACTGCCAATCTTGACAATAGCTTTAGAAGTGACGATTCAGATAACTTTTTATCTCTTACATCTGACTCACAGTCATCGGAGGACAGTTTCCATAGCACCTCGCAGAGCCTCGGCACCTCGCTTGAATTAGCTTTTGCAGCGTCTCCTAAGAATTTCAACGCTGTTCATATAAATGCTCAAAGCATACCGGCACATTATCCCGACCTTTTGTCTACCTTTTCAAACAATCCTAATATCCATGCCATCCTTGTATCAGAATCCTTTCTCAAGCCATGTCTACCTTCCATTTCTTATTCTCTTCCTGGTTTCCACTTAATCCGCAATGATAGATCTGGTAAGGGTGGGGGTGGTGTAGCCATTTACCTTAGAAGTCATCTCCCTTTTAGTATTCTCGACAAATCTCCTACTGATTATTCTCACTCTTCCGAACATATCTTCATTGAAGTTATTTTCGCACATTCTAAGTTACTTCTTGGTGTATTTTATAACCCTCACCTTAGCATTGATTACTTTGCCAAGTTTAACGCTCTGTTGGAAAAATTTGTTCCTACTGTTGATCATACCATCATAATGGGCGATTTCAACACCTGCCTCATTAATAATGACCCTCAATATATTAGTCGTTCCACTAAACTTCGATCTATTATAGACTCCGTTGACCTTAATATCCTCCCTCTTAATTCTACTCATCACTTCCCACACTGTGCCCCATCTTTGCTAGATCTTATTATTGTCTCCTCTACTGATCATGTTAGCTCTCATGGCCAATTCAACGCTGAAGCCTTCTCGTACCATGATCTTGTCTTCCTATCGTACAAAATCCGCTGCCCTAAGCCTAAACCTCGTGTCGTGATGCAACGGAGCTTTGCTTCGATGAATGCTGCTAAGTTTATGGCTGATCTTAGTGACATTGATTGGGACTCTGTTTTCCAAGCACAGAGTATTGATGACAAGCTTGAAATTTTTAATTCACTATTGATTCAGGTGTTTGATGTCCACGCTCCTCTTAGACCCGTCAAGCTGAAACACTTGCCTGCACCATGGCTCACCGATGAAATAAAAAGTGTAATGGCTAAGAGAAATGCTGCAAAGGTTAAATACAGAAATGACCCTACCGATGCGAATCACGAGCGCTACAAGGTACTGCGTAATCGTTGTAGTCGGTTATGCAGAGACGCTCAGCGAAAACATATTCACGCTTCTGTTGAAAACGGTGATCCTGCAAAGGTATGGTCTTTTCTCAACTCCTTGGGTATAGGTAAAACCAGCAGTTCTAATTTTCCTAACTTTGACCTAAACTCCCTAAATCTTCACTTCACATCTTGCTGTCCTATCCCCTCTTCCATCAAACAGGCTTCATTAAATTCACTTTCTTCCTTTTCACGTCCTTCTTACTCCCCGTTTTCGTTTAAACATGTAACTGAGCGTGAAGTTGAAAAAAATGTCTTTGCCATTAAATCCAACGCTGAGGGCCTGGACGGTATTAGTCGAAGAATGGTATTGCTCAGTCTCAGTGTTGTATTACCTATTCTTGCACATATTTTCAACTTCTCGCTTAGCACTGGCACATTCCCTAACTGTTGGCGTCGTGCAGCAGTTATTCCTATTCCCAAAGTAGGCAATCCTTCTAGCATGTCACATTACCGTCCTATTTCTATCTTGCCCTTCCTCTCAAAAGTTCTTGAGCGCCTTGTTCACCATCAGCTTAATTTCTTTATCAATTCAAACAATCTCCTCAGCCCTTTCCAATCCGGTTTCCGCCCTGGGCACGGAACAGTGACTGCTCTAACTAAGGTTTCTGATGACGTGCGGCTGGGTATGTCAAATCAACAGGTAACGGTTTTGGCTTTACTTGACTTTAGTAATGCCTTTAACACGGTCGATTTTGACATTCTCCTAGCTATGTTACGCTCGCTGCATATGTCGGATGGGGTCGTTGGTTGGTTTAGCGGTTATCTGGTTGGACGGCAGCAATGTATCCGTGTAGACAGTAAAATTTCTGATCTCACTAATATAACTGCGGGTGTGCCTCAGGGTGGAGTACTTTCTCCTCTCCTCTTCTCTATTTTTATCAATTTCCTAACACCGCTTCTCTCTTGTTCTTTTCATCTATATGCTGATGACCTACAAATTTATACCCAAGCTCCTCCTGACGAATTTGACTCAGCCATTGATGCTCTCAACATTGATCTTGCGACCGTCCTTCAATGGAGTCATAAGCACGGCCTTACGGTCAATCCAAACAAGTCGCAGGTCATTGTTATTGGTGGTTCGAAACAAGTACATCGAGTGGACTATGTCATGGCCCCTCCCTTGACCTTTGATGGTGTTGCTCTGCCTTTCAGCAGCGTTGTGAAAAATTTGGGTGTATTTTTTGACACAACCTTATCTTGGTCTCAGCAGGTATCGCAAGTCAGCCGTAAGATTTTCGCTTCCTTGGGATCGCTCAAAAGATGGAAAAATATGCTTCCTATAAGGACCAAGATTGAACTTGCTCAATCTCTCCTCGTTCCAATTCTAGACTATGCAGATGTCTGTTATCTTGACCTCAATGAGGATCTCCTCGATAAGCTTCAGAGGTTACAGAACATCTGCATTAGATTCATTTATGGATTGCGCAAGTTCGATCATGTGTCAGAATTTAGGAAACGGCTGAAGTGGCTCCCTATCAGGTTGCGCCGGAATGAGCATATCCTTCTACTCCTTTACAAAGTCCTATATGATCCTTGTTCCCCTCCCTACTTGAAGGATTGCTTTTATTATCTGGGTGATGACCACAGCCGCAATGTCCGCTCCAAGAGCGATAATATCCTCCGCGTTCCACGAGCACTCTCTCAGTCGGGGTACTCTAGAGAATCTTTCGTCTCAAAGGCGTCACATCTATGGAATGAACTACCGTATGACATTCGTCACTCTAAATCTCTGTCAATTTTTAAATCAAAATTGCATAATTATCTCCTTTCGCAATCAGTTGTTATTTAATTTTCCTATAACTTGTGTATTTATATATATTTATTTAAGTATTTACCTTATTTATTGTACATATATATGTATGTATGTATGCTTGTATGTATGTATGTATGCTTATAGATATATTGATATATTAATTAGGTATTAATTGTAATTTTTGTAAAATTTAACTTTCTTTTGCTTCTGCAGCTACTTGCAAATTGTTAAGTTGTCTCTATAAAGGTAGAGGTTGCCTGGAAGAGATCGCTACAAGCGATAAGGCCGCCTTTGCTTACTCTTAGTTTTAGTTTATTGTACCGTTTTGTATTTTAATATTGTGTTTGTTGTAAGCAATAAAGAGTTTATCTATCTATCTATCTATCAACTGCAAATATAAATAAATTAATTAAAAATATTATTTTAAGCGTGAACCACTCTTTGAAATTGAACAACTTTTTCCAAAGAATATAGATCAAAATATAACAACAACAAAAATTCGACCTCCGATACAAATTGACTTGGGTATATTTTGTACCTGTATTTTTTTCATATATTGACTTATGTTCATTGGGGAAAGTTGTTCAATTTCATGGGCCAGTCTTTACCTGCAAAGCTACGTAATCTCCGAATCCAATAGTTGTTAAAGTAACGAAACAATAGTAGAAACTATCGAAATAGCTCCATCCTTCGTAACGCGAAAATACTGCGGCGCCTGCAAGAATAAGCAATGCTAATTATAAATTACTTACTACGTAGTTTTAAGACGCCGGCCGCGTGATGCCGGCTTAGAATAGCATCACCCCATTTCTTCCCGCGGGTGTTGTAAAAGGCAACTAAGGGACTCGAGGGTTTCATGTGTATCACGATTTTAGGCGACAGGCTGACAGCCTGTCACTACAGTGATTGACAGTGATGGTTCCGTGTTTCGGATGGCACGTTAAGCGGTAGGTCCCGGTTGCTGTCTATGATCACTTAGACGGCGGTCGTTACACAACCACGTCAGAAGCCTGCTACTTGTAGTAGGCGGTTGATCAATTCTGACACTAGGGTTCATCGGGGCGTTGGACGACTCGGTGTCCCACACGAAAAAAAAAACTACAGTGATACGTGAATCATCTGAAAGGGCCCTCAATACTTGTCAGACGTGGCGATAACGACCGTAATTTTGCGGCCGTTAACGCTCTGCCTATCCCTCAAGGGATAAAGGCGTGATATATGTGTGTATGTAATTTTAAGACGGGGCTCGGAAGTACAGCGGAGCGGGGGTGGCATCTGATACGTAATATTATTTCAAACTCATGTTTCGAACATGAAACGAGCGGCGCGGTGGAGGGCAATCCTGCGGTCGCTCACGCAACACATACAATGCGCACTTTTTTCTATAAAGCGCGGCGCTATCTGCCAGTCGATTTTGGGAATACCCTCAGTCTACTGTCATCATTTATTTATTTCAAAGCTTACATTTACAGTCTAGCCACACATGTAGTAAGTCTTAACCTAGATAACATATTTTATACCTTACTAGAAAGATCTATATCTATTTAAACTACTTTTTGTGAGAGTAACCTCTAAGAAATTTCCTGCTGATGCTAGGAATCTGTTTTCTGTACAAGCAAAGATGTCCACATTAGCCAGTATTTATTTTGTGACATTAGTGTGAATCACTGTATCTCGGAACCCCGATCTTAATAATAGAAGGGAGATGGCGTACGACAGTAATCATTGAAAAACTTTGTAAAGTCGTCAAGTGGATCTTTTGGGTCGTATTCAATCAAGGTGTATTGAAGCACAGAATCTCTTCTATCCAAACAAACGCGGCTCAATCGTGGCCTGCGAAGAGACTTCGTCAGATGGTCAGGTCACTGGTCGCTGGTTCAGATCTTGCATGGGGCTGCTATTGCAAGTTTTCTAAAATATTGTTACCTGTAGTGATGATAATCGACGAGAGCATCCCGGTGGCGAACATGAGGTTCATCTCGGTTGCCTCCGTTGTTTCACAGCGGAGATAACATTTCGCGCGTCTTATCACCACCGACGCGAACTTGTTCAGACGCTCACCAATACTCTGGAACATCACTAGACCTAGGGGAATGCCCACCTGAAACATACAAGGGTAAGAAATATATGTAAAAGAAAATAAATTAGCATGGGGTAATCTTAGGATTGGATAAGATTTTTATATAACAGTCTTTGCAGCATAGCCAAAAACAACAACTAAAGTCTATCCTAAAGTTATGAAAAAGAGAAAATTAATACTCAGACTATTCCATTATTCTTATTTTTGTTTGGTCGAAAATATTACATAGTTTTGAAATAATTGTGTAAGTATAATTTGTTACTCATCTTTTTTTACCTATAGCCTTAACTTCTAAAAACCCCAATTCTCCAGTACCTACTAATGAAATTCCCATTTATTTATGGAGATAATCAGAATACATAAAAAATACATTACTACTAAAACAATAAACTAATTTTATAAGTTTTACCATTGCATAGGCCATACAAAATGCCTTTCCACCAACAGTGACGGGCGTAGAATGTCCGTAGCCAATCATGGCCAAGACTACGGTTGCGAAATAGAATGCTCCGGCAAACTTCCATTGTGGACCGGCCTTGTGCGGTTTGTTTTCTATTATAACTATTTCTATCATGTGGTAATCTTCAGGTGTAATGTTGTACTTGCGGACTAAACCATTTTTCATATCTAGAAAGAAAAAGAACTTGTTAAATATATGGGCGGAAATGGACAGTGTAACTAAAACTTTGCAGGTATGATCAGATAATGAAACTGAACAACTTTTTCTGTGGGGTCTATGTTGGTAAAGGAAAAAGTTTTTGATTTCTCATAGAAAGTCAGTCAGCTGAATTGGGAATTGTGTAGGTATGGAAGGTTAAAAAAAATTTGGCATTTACCAACATAGCACCATGGAAAATGTTGTTCAGTTTCATGATCTGATCACGCCAGCAAAGTTCTCGTTACTAATACGTCCATTACAACCTTGTATGTTAAGAATATAAAAGACTAATAATTTTATTTCTTGTTTTATTGTATTAAAACACAGCATAAATGAATAAGACAGAAAGAACAGTTTTCGACATTATAATATATAGCTCAGTGTCTATATGTGTCCCACGCGAAAAAAGAAAAAGAAAATAAACTTACCGGATAAAACCTCCCATCTTTTGCTTTCAGTGTCAGACTCGAGTGCATCGAACACAGCAGCGCCAATCAGTAAATACGTGAACGTACACACTACCAGGGAGAGCGTACGCACATTCTGTCGCTTCATATTTACTTAGGGCTCTTTATTATAGTTCATTTAATAATATAATATATTCTAAGGTAATCTATGTTTGTGCTGTTTTCATAGCCTGTAAAATGATAGGTAATTGGCAAAGTTAATAGGTGAATAGTGATTGAATATTCAGCGATTGAATAGTGATTAATTTACAATTTGATCGAGAAATGTATTGCAAAATAAAGAGATGAAAATAGTAAGTACCTAGAAAAATCTTCACGGGGATTCACTAAGTATTTTCTTCCCTGCACACTTCTGTAATCTTATGTAATAATTTATATCCTTACGATAGTAATAGTACCAAATATATATAATAATTATACACAAACATTGTAAGAAAATAAAAATACCGCAAAACTGCAGCAAAGTATTTTTGTAAAAAAACGTCAATAAAGATGGGTGTTTTACAGTTCACAATTCAAGGTAAACAAAATATATGGATAAATTATTAAAATCTATTTCAAAGTATGTAACAAGAGATATTTTAGTTAATTTGAGCTTCAATTTGGGATTGTTTCACGTTAAATCTAAAACACAACTGTAATCATAAAATAATCATATTTGTGATAAGTATAAAATTGTTCTCAGACAAAATTAATTGGAATAATAAAACACCTACAGCAGTCACTGTGCGTTCAAAAACTAATATAAAATTTTGTATATTTGCCTTTGAAAATGTAAGTAAATACAAAATACGATGAATGAAATGTAAGGAAACTACGACTATCAATATTTTATCAACTGATAATGATCAAAGCACTATATAGGTAAACAAACCATTGTTACGAAAATAAATTACCATGGGAATTTACTTTTAGTAAAAAAACGGATTGGTGCGCGTATATTCGGATCGAACTTTACTTTCACCCATCCACGGTGGTACCATAGTAATTCATCGCTCAATCCGAAGTAGCATTAAACCTTCGGTGAAACCCCAGTGTGATGACATGACTGCACTGACTGCAGCACCGAAGGTGCGCGCTTATTTAACTCCAATGCAAATGCACTTGAAAAGCTACGAACGCTGCATCGCTGCAGCGAAGTCTCATCGCTCGCAGGGCAGCTATATTGCAGTTTAATTCGCAGCGCAGCGTAGTTTAATTGCAGTGCAGCTATCTAAAGTTTAGTTAGATCATACAAACCTCCATGCTCCGCTGCGTATTAAAGTACAGTTATTGTGCGGTTTCACCTTCATTGTGTACGACAAGACAAGCAGCATTGATGGCGGTGGTAAGAAAATAAATTAGTTCGGTGGTGGTTCTTTTGATGGTGGAACTAGTATCCCTTTGCTGCGAGTATGGAACAAAAAAACTGTGTTTGTAAAATGTTATTCGACCAAACAAGATTCAGATCACACGCTCTTGTCGCACTCATGGTAGCACCGTGATTGTCAATGTCAAACTGACAGTTCCTTTTGTCGTGTGTGCTCGTTGCTGAGGGCGAGATTTCGCGATTAATAGCCTAAAACTGCAAAAAACATACACTATTTGATACAAAATGAAGATCTTGTGCAACAAATCCAACCCGCCGCTAGGTAAAACCTATACTTCCATTCATATTTCGTCGTATTGCATCATATTCAGAACTCGTACTAAAATAGCAAATTCCTTCCTTTCGCAGGTGGTTTGTTGGCTGTGCAGCTGTATAAGGCTCAGGGAAAGAGTATAGAGGTGTCCTGGGGCAATGAGTCCACTGTGACGCTGCCTAATGCTGCTAAACCGGTGCCATATGGAACTAGCAACGACTTGATAAGGATTATCGAGAATGCCTTTAATAAGGCCGCCGGGCCGCTGCAGAAGGTTACCATGAACCACTGGCTGTCCTTCAGCTTGATCTTGGACGATGAGATACCGAAATCTGTGGACTATTTGGACAAAACTCTTGGTCCGCTAACTTATTTGGTTGGTGAAAGTTTGTCTGTGTCTGATCTGGCTGTGTTCAGTGTCTTGTATGGTAAGTAATGAAAAAACTACATAGAAAAATTTCTTTTTTCCAAACAGATTAAATTTAAGACTGGCAAAATTTGTTTAAAAATATATAATTAATTTATGACTATTATTATTTAAGAACACTAATATCATCCATAAAGTGTTATCAGATTTTGATTAGAATATTGAGCTAGGAGGTGATTGGCCAACAATAAACATAGAGTATTATTTATAATTTATTTACTTCATTTAAATCAATTGTATTACTTAGTTCCATTTTTAGAGTAGAATATTATGCAAAAAAAAGGTCAAAAATTTGTGAGACGCACCCATAAACAGGATTTCCTGGTCATTGGAACCTTGTTGGCATAAAAATGAAATATTAGGATTTTCAGCATCACAAAGTTAATAACACTAAAAATTTAAAAATTGCAAACAAACCTTCCTGTAGTTTTACAAGACTTATTTAGAGATACCCTACTCAATTGATAGTTGAAATTAAACAAATAATTTGTTTCCAGTGTCTTCCAAATTCAAAGAGGTGTCAAAGTCCAACCCGCCTCAAAACATCCTTCGCTGGATGAAGCTGATTGAAGCTCAGCCAGCGGTCGCCAGTGGACTGAAGAGTCTTCCAGATGAAGCTTTGCAGAACCTCACTAAAGCATCCAGCAGGTTGGTTTTCACAATTCATTGTTTGAGAGGGAACCATCTTTCTTGGTATGGGCATGTTATGAGGAGGAGCATTTGCTAAAGAAAGTAATGAACATGAATGTGGATAGATGCAGGAGGAGAGGAAGGCCGAAAAAGGTTTGGATGGATTGTGTAAAAGACGACATGAACAAAAAGGGCATAAATGAGGATTTGACTGCTGATAGAGATGAATGAAAGAAGAAAACATGTTGTGCCGACCCCAAATCAATTGGGATAAGGGCAGGCAGATGATGATGATGTTTGAATCAAAATCTGTGTCATATGCATTTTTAAATAAAGATGTACTTACATCCAAACAAAGTGAGACCTTTTGGTCCGTCACAATTTCCATTGGTTAGTTTCTTCTTGCTAGATTATTCATCCTCATCTACCTTAGAACTGGACTGTTACTGTGTTGATGTTAATGTTAATTTTTTAAAACAATTTTCCTTCTTTTTTGATGGAAGGTATAATATTTTGAACAAGACAAAAGTACAAAAAATTAAAATAATTCTTACCTCTGACTGAATATAAGTAGTGAAGGTAGATTTTCTTTTCATTATACAGGGTGTAAAAAAATTTGCTGCAAATATTTTAAGGGGTTAACCAGCCCACGAAACTGAACAACTTTCCCTAAGGAACATAGGTCGAAATATTTTTTTTTTTTTTTTTTTTTTTTTTTCTCCTGTTTATCTGTCCTCGACTTATTAGCCTTTATCAGATGTGTTGGTGGCTATTCGGTAAAATTTTCATAGGTGATAATCCATTGATTATCATGCCCATCCATTTTAATCTAGAGTTTATTCTCTTTGGTCAAGTTGTAGGACATTCCATCTCTTCAATCTCGTCCCATTCTCTGCCAAGAGCAGGTTACTTGCTAGTGGGTTGGTGTGGATTTCCAGTCTAGTTTTATATTTTGTGCACTGGTTGTTTACTTCTTCCTTTACTGTGTTCATTTCTGTATATTCATGTATTTCTTTGTTTCTTGTGAACCATGGTGCATTGGTGATAGCCCGTAGTACATTATTTTGGAACCGCTGGAGTATTTCCAGGTTTGAGTTACTAGCAGTACCCCATAGTTCTAGTCCATAGCTCCATATTGGTTTTATTATAGATTTATATACCAGAAGTTTGTTCTCTAGAGATAGGGTTGATTTCCGCCCAATGAGCCAGTAGAAGCTTTGGTAAGTGCGGTTTGCTTCGTCTCTCTTAGTTTTAATATGTTTGGCCCAAGTAAGTCTTCTGTCCAAGTGAAGTCCCAAGTACCTGACACTGGTACCTGTAGGTAAAGGTTCACCACCCATATTGACAGGCGGACAGTCACCTTTACGCAGTGTGAAAGTAATGTGTACCGATTTTGTTGCACTGGATTTGATCCTCCATTTCATAAGCCATTCGTCTATTTTGTTTAAATGCATTTGTAGTTTTTCTGTTGCTTGTTTGGGGTCCTTATCGCTGGATAAACATGCAGTGTCATCCGCATAGGTAGCAGTTTCTACTTCTTCTGTATTGGGCAAGTCAGCAGTGTAGATTGAATACAATACTGGACCCAACACTGATCCCTGAGGTACAGATGCTTGGATGTCATAGAGGTTTGAGTATTCTTCTTGAAACTTTACTTGAAACTTACGTCCTAGTAAATATGACTTTAATACCATGAAGAAAGGGTTTGGTAATTGTGTTTTCAGTTTAAAAAGAAGTCCTTTGTGCCACACCCTATCAAAAGCCTGCTGTACATCGAGGAATGCCGCAGAACAATACTCCTTACTTTCAAAGGTTTGACGGATCTTGTGCACGATCCTGTGAACCTGCTCGATAGTTGAGTGTTGGGGTCTGAACCCAAATTGATGATCAGGAATTATGCTGTTTTCTTCCAGAAAGGGTCTTAGTCTGTTTAAGAACACTTTCTCGAACAACTTTGCCAGTATCGGTAGAAGACTTATTGGCCTGTATGAGGCTGGCTCAGTTGCTGGTTTTCCAGGTTTCGGAATCATACGTATTTGTGATACCTTCCACAGTTTGGGATAGTGCTGTACTCTTAGGATTGCGTTATAAAGGATAGTAATAAATACTATGCACTTTCTCGGAAGGCGTTTGAGCACTTCTCCAGTTATTAGGTCAAAACCAGGAGCTTTCTTATTTTCAAGTTTTCTTATTTCTCTGAATATTTCTCTGGGATTAACTGGTTTTATCGGAGGTGACATTTGTTGATCACTATTTATTACTCTTTCAATTTCTGCGTCAAAGTCAGCCATATGAGATTCGTTTGGAGTGAAAGTTTTGCTAAGGTGTTGTGCAAAGAGTTCGGCTTTATCGCAGGGAGATCGCGCCCAGTTTCCTAATGGTGTTCTAATTGGCGGGACATGTTGTTGGGGTTTCTTGAAATGTTTCGTAATTTTCCACAGTGAGTAGTTGTCCTTTTTTGTTGCACCCAGTGATGTAAGTTTTTGGTGGAATGTTTCATCATTTTTTTCTTTTATGATGCTGTCCAGTTGTCTAGCTGCGGCGTTAAAAGCTCTTTTGTCTGCCTTTAATCTGGTTTGTTGCCACTGCCTTCGTAGTCGGCGTTTCTCTTCAAGTTGGTGACGTATCATAAGGGGGATGTTGTAGTTTTCTTTTTTTGGCTGTAGCTCTGGGGTTGAACGCCAGGCAGCTTCCTGGATTTTATTTGTTAAGTAGAATGTAGCCTCATCAATGTCAGTGCTGGTTTTAAGTGGGATTTTTAAATCTATTTCTGCTTCCAGATATTCGCAGAAAGCGTTCCAGTCTGTTTTGTAGTTGTAGAGAGTTACCTGTTGCTCATTTTGGATAACTGTTAGACTAAAGCTTCCAATAATAGGGCTATGATCTGATGAGGTATCATAACATGATACTGCATCTAAGTACATGTGTGATAATCCTTTTAAGATAAAAAAATCTAAGCAGTCTGGTATTTTGTTTCTGTCTGTTGGCCAATATGTAGGTTCTCCCGTTGACAGTGTTTGAAGTCTGAGACTTTCAATACACTTTTTGAGTTCACGTCCTCTAGTTGTGGTTAGTCGTGAGCCCCATGACGTGTGTTTACTGTTCCAATCTCCTCCCGTAATATATCTGCTACCAAGAGTACTGAAATAGTCATTAAACATTTCTTCCTTAATGCTTCGTCCCGGAGGGCAGTAAATTGCACTCACATTTATGTATCCCCTAGTATCTTTTACTGCCACTGTGGTTGCCTGTATGTTAACTTTCTTGTACTCACTGTGTAGGTGGTGACGTAAAGAATTTTTAATAATTACTGCTGCTCCACCCTGGGATGAGCCACTTGGATGATCCGTGTTGTACACAGAGTATCCATTAATTTTACAAGTTTTCTTATTATTAAGGTGGGTTTCGGATGCCAGCAGGATATCTAATTTGTGTTGTTTGAGGAATAACTCTACCTCATCTGTCTTGGTAGTTATACCATTGAGGTCGAAATATAAAAAAATTTTTTGACCTCCCATACAAAATTACCAACCGACCAAGTCAGCTTGTGTGGAGGGTAAAAAAAAATGCTCATATTTCGACCTTAGTTTCTTAGTAAAAGTTGTTCAGTTTCATGGGCCGATTCACCCCTTAAAATATATGCGGCAAATTTTTTTAGACCCTGATTTATTAATAATAACTAAATATATTCTTGTAGGAGGTCCCCAGCCACTCCTGAGAATACCACTGGCCGCCAGCAAGAGGGCAAGTTTGTTGAGTTACCTCACGCTGAGATGGGCAAAGTTATCGTGAGATTCCCGCCTGAAGCTTCTGGGTAAGTTTTGACCTGGTATTTATCTAGTCAGTGTACTGTAAAATCATACAATTATGGTCCTGTATTTCAACTATGGTCCATAAAAACTAGTAAGATTTTTATGTATTAAAACGATAAACACTTTGTCAAGTATAAGTTTGCTAGGTAGCCCATTTCACTAGCACCTTGTAACTCCACCTTCCATTCCAGCACTATTATCAACACAATAAACTAAAAAAAATCAGGATTGTTTGGACCATAGTTGCGAGACTTGGACCATAGTTGTATGGTTTTACGGTATTCTGTTCTGTTTACTTGTTTCTTTATTGAGGTAGTCATATGATTGCTTATTTAACCAAAAAATGTAAACAATGTTGAAAATTAGTTTAGTTAGCTTAGCTTTATATGATGACACAACATAAATGTTAAAACTGATGATTCTGGTATGTCTTCTAGTAAAGTTTACAATTCATAGCTGGTAAAAATAATAATCATTTTCATTAGTGTATATTGCCTAATATTTTTTGGAAAAAAGCAATAGAGGCATGGCTTAAAAATTATAACTCTAGAGGCATTACTCGGGAAGTATGGAATTCGTTTGTATAGAAACCCGACTGTAGGGAACGCTCTTAACACTCTGGATAACACTCTTTAGAATGACAAAAAAAAAACAAAATACACACATACATACGTATATACATACACATATCACGCCTTTATCCCTCGCGGGGTAGGCAGAGCAGTAACGGCTCCCTTAGTCGCCTCTTACGATACCTGCGGGAAGGAGGTCGGGTGATGCTATTCTAAGCCGGCATCACACGATTATACAAAATAAATGAATAATGTATATTTCTCAGCTACCTCCACATCGGTCACGCGAAAGCCGCCCTGCTGAACCAGTACTACCAGCAAGCCTTCCAGGGAAAGCTCATCATGAGGTTTGACGACACCAACCCGGCCAAGGAGAACGCAGAGTTCGAAAAGGTAACGGCCACGACAGTCCACTGCTGGACATGTGTCTGCTTTTTTTGAGAGTTATTGCAGTAATGTGGCAGAGTAGAATAGCATCACCCTCTCTCGTCCCGTCGGGGTCGTAAGAGGCGACCGAGGTATTAACCAGACTGAAGACCGGTCCTGGAGAAAGACAACTTACATACATACATATATCACGCCTTTATCCCTTGCAGGGTTGGCAGAGCGTTAACGGTCGTAAGAATACGGTCGCTATCGCCACGTCTGACACTTTCGAGGATTGTTTTCATAGGTTGTTTCAGAAAATATGTGTATCACTATAGTGACAGGTTGTCAGCCTGTCGCCTAACAATTGTAATACATCAATACTCTCGAGTCCCTTAGTCGCCTCTTACGATACCCGCAGGAAGAATGTGGGGTGATGCTATTCTAAGCCGGCATCACACGGCATAACAGAAACAACAAAGACAACTCCACACTAAACCCGGCACGGGGACTCCTTCAGGCGCGAGTGACAGAGGTCTATCGTGCGGCAGACTCCTGCAGCCGACCTGGCTCCGCACGTATCGACTCGTTCCTGTGGAGTCAGCCAGGGAGGCCGAGAGGCTGGCGCAGGTTCTGGGCAGCCCCACGTTTTCCATAATTGCATCCCAGGCAACGCAGTGTCTGTGGTCTTGCCTCAGACACTGATTAAATCGTCTATTACAGACGTATTAGGCCAATGATGATGATGATTGCAGTAATAACCAAGCTTGGTTGGGTTGGCGAACGCAGTAGTGCAAGATGTTGTATTTCATAGATAATATTGCAGCCCATTCCCAATTTTTTTTCTTTAATTTATGCTCTGAAAACGCTCACAGGTAAAAATGTGGTGATGCTATTCCAACCCCGCACCACACGGTAATTGAAAAGGTCATCCTCATTTATTTATATTGGTTGTGTCGTGCCCACCAAATGGGTGTAATTAAATATGGTTCGTTATGTAAAACGTAAATTTATGGTGTAATATTCGCGCGTGTTATCAAACCTTGCTTCGTTTATAATTAGAGTATGGAAAGCGGAATCCCGTAATTACGTTCTCCAATTTTTCAATTCCGTGTGATGTCGGCTTAGAATAACATCGCCCCATTTCTTCCCAACTAAGGGACTCGAGGGTTTCGTGTGTATTACAACTTTAGGCGACAGGCTGACATCCTGTCACTACGGTGATACACGAATCATCTAAAATGGCCCTGCGTGATTTATATGTGTATATATTTTTCAATTTCGGACTTCGGAGCTTCAGAATAGTTACAACCGGGTTTAAAAACACAGGATGTATTTGTTGTTTGTCAATATATTTTATCATTTCTGAGGTGTAACCATTGAAGATAATAACCTATTACCAGCATCATTCTCCTTACATCATCTAAATACCTGAGTAACCAATCACGACCCCTCCAAGAATTTCCAAGAATCTGAAGAAGATTGATGTAAAAGACATTTTTAATGTTTATTAGTACTTTACCAAAACCAAGATTAGACCCGGAATACCAGAATTTAGCTCAATTGGAAACTGACTGGAAACTTCAATCCGATCCGTTCTTCCCAGAACAACTCCTAAGCTCAGCCTCGCCCCAAGAGCGTGATTGGGCTGGTTGTTTGAACAACCAATCAATTATTTCTCGAGTGAGCTCGTGCTCCCCACCAAGCCGATAAGTAGATTTGATGGCCTCGGGGCCGCAATTGTACAGTCCAACACAAAAAAAAAAAATTGAAACTTGAACCCTGTTTCGTGTAGGTACCTTACAAAATCAAACCATTTTACGGAACTATGAACCAATATTAAATTTCCACAGACTATAAAAAGTTGTTTGACGAAACAATTTCCAGGTGATCCTGGAGGACGTGGAGATGCTGGAAATCAAGCCGGACATGTTCACGCACACGTCGCAGTACTTCGACCTGATGCTGCAGCTCTGCGAGAAGCTCATCAAGGAGGGGAGGGCGTTCGTCGACGACACGCCCCCCGAGCAGATGAAGACCGAGCGAGAGCAGAAGCAGGACAGCAAGAATAGGAATAATTGTAAGTACATACATACATACATAGATACATACATACATACATACATCGATACATACATATATACATACATACATACATACATACATACATACATCGATACATACATACATACATCACGACTTTATCCCTTGCGGACTAGGCAGAGCGTAAACGGAAGTAAGATTACGGCCACTTATCGCCACGTCTGACATTTTTGAGTATTGTTTTCTAAGGTTGTTTAATTCATCAGTAAACATGTGTATCACTATAGTGACAGGTGGTCAGCCTGTCGCCTAAAAATTGTAATACACCAATACTCTCGAGTCCTTTAGTCGGCTCTTACGACACCCGCGGGAAAGATATGGGGTGATGCTATTCTAAGCCGGCATCACACGGCTTAATATTTCTTAAACTATATTTTTTATAGTTTTCATAAATGATTTCCTGATGTTTTCTTCCCGCGGGTGTCGTAAGAGGCGACTAAGGGACTCGAGGGTATTGGTGTATTACAATTTTTAGGCGACAGGCTGACAACCTGTCACTATAGTGATATACATGTTTTCTGAAACAACCTTGGAAAACAATCCTCAAAAATGTCGGACGTGGCGATAGCGACCGTATTTTTACGGGCGTTAACGCTCTGCCTACCCTGCAAGGGATAAAAGCGTGATATATGTATGTATGTTCATAAATGATAAACTTTTTTTTTTGCCAGCTGTAGAAAAGAACCTGCAACTCTGGGAGGAGATGAAGAAGGGCTCCGAGCGAGGTACACAGTGCTGCGTGAGGGCCAAGATCGACATGCAGTCGCCCAACGGATGCATGAGGGACCCTACCATATACCGCTGCAAGCCTGAGGAGCATCCGCGCACTGGCACGCAATACAAGTCAGTATTACCACAGATAATATACGGTTTTTATTTTTTTGCAAAAGCGCCATCTATTGTTAGGCATGTGAATTATTTATAAAAGCTAGTACAGAATGTATATTTTTTCCTTTCAACAATATTGTATTTATTGTACGCAACAAAATACACATATCATTAAGAAAAATATTACAAATACTACTGTTTATCTGTAAAGTTTCTTTCCGAACTAGCGGACTTTTAATTTTCCCGTGGGAATAAGGATTTTTCCCGGCAAGTATTATACATAAAAACCTTCCTCTTGAATCACTCTTATCTATTAAAAAAACTGTATCAACATTCTGTAGTTTTAAAGATTTAAGCATACATACATACAGACACAAAAAGCGACTTTGCTTTATACTGTGTAGTGATGAATAGAATAATCTTTGTTTCCAGGGTGTACCCAACATACGACTTCGCGTGTCCAATAGTGGACTCAATCGAAGGCGTGACCCACGTGCTGCGAACCATGGAGTACCACGACCGCGACCCGCAATTCTACTGGTTCATAGACGCGTTGGGGCTAAGGAAACCGTATATTTGGGAATACAGCAGGTTCGTAGCAAAAACCAGTCAAAAGTAGGATAAAAAATACCACTCATAGTTACCTACCTAAGCCAGTTAATAAGTTAACCCAGTTAGTAAGTTTTTGTTTTATTTACTACCGTTGATTCAGAAAGAAAGACGTCATACTTACGTTATATTATAATATAAGAGAATGTATATGATGAAGTTAAAAGCATCACAAGCTTAAAAGATGAGTAATTGCTTAAACAATCTTGCGTGAGACTATCCCGATGGCGTAGCGGATAGTATGCCTGCCTTCTACGCCGAGGGTCGTGGGATCGATCCCCACCGAACACAAATATTTGTTAAGTCAATTTTCAAATATTTGTGTTGAGTCTGGGTGTTTTCTATGTATAATATATGTATTTATTTACAAAAAAATATATATGTATTAGTATCAGCTATCTAGTTCCCATAGCACAAGCTTTGCTTAGTTTGGGGCTAGATGGCGCTGTGTGAATTGTCCAGGATATTTATTTATTTATTATTTAATTAGGCTTTAAGTCAAATATTTTATTCCAAGTAGATTCACAACAAACACTTTTTTAGACCTCACTCACACATAAACTGACCTAGTCGGTTGGTACATTTTCTATGGGAATGCCAAAATATTTTCTCATACTTCGACCTACGTTACTTGGGGAAATTTGTTCAGTTTCATGGGTTGGTCCAGCCCTTGAAACGAAGTTAACACTCTGTATTAAAAATGAGCATGATGTTAAAAAAACGCGTTCGAATACAAGTCAAATTGTATGTTGATATTGTATGTTGACAGGTTTGTAAAATTGTAATAGGAGGTTTCTTTTTGAGAATTAAAAAAAAAGTATTCCAAAAACTCGATAGATGGCGTTGAACTGACTATGTTACTAGATTCCAAAGCCTAAAGAAAAAAAAACATTACAACACTGACTGACAGTCTGGCATGCACTGACACTTTCGCTGTAATTGAGTCCGAGTCCAAGTTTCAAAGAAAATTAAAATAAATACGTAACATACCGTTCCGTTCCGTTCTTTGCGGTAATATACCAAGCAAAGCGCCATCTATCAAGCGACTAGAGTAATAATTAAATCCCTATTGTTTTATTTTCAGATTGAGTATGACCAACACAGTCCTCTCAAAGAGAAAGCTGACGTGGTTTGTCGAACAGGGCCTAGTCGATGGATGGTAAGTCTTAAATCTTCTTCTTCTTTTCGTGTGGGACACCAAGTCGTCCAACGACCTGATGAACCCTAGTGTCCGAATTTTTCAACCGCCTTTTACAAGTAGCAGGCTAGTAGTAGCAGCCAGTAGCAGTCTTGAAGACAAACAATTTTTCTATTAGCCCGTAGATGGCGTCGTTATAAAAAAAAAAAGAATACGTAAATGGACTCATTCAAGGCGTCAGGCTGGCAGAAGCACGCAGACACGACCAAAGTGAAATCACATACATTTCGGTCCTTGAGCAAAAAAAACGATCATAAACATCACATTTCTTCCCTTTTCTTTATTCACGTTTTGCCCCATTTTTTTTCATGGGTGTCGTAGAAGCCGACTAAGGGACTCGAGGTTTTCATGTGTAATGCAATTTTAGGCGACAGGCTGACAACCTGTCACTATGGTGATACATGACTTATCTGAAACGACACTCAAATATAGTCAGACGTGGCGACCGAAATTTTACGGTCGTTAACGCTCTGCCTACCCTGCAAGGGATATAGGCGTGATTTGTGTGTATAAGCATAACACTTTGTGAATAGGTGTTTTATAGAACACAATTCAAATTGAAATTTAAAGGCTGAATGTGCGCCTCAGCTGCGCTTCAGGCCTCAAACTACACCCTCGTTGGCAATCGGTTCCTTTCGCACTAGATTAAATACAATTTGAGCTGAGCACCATCTATGTACATTTGAAAAATGACTAGAAAGTTTCCTATTATTTATTTTATATAACTATGCGATTATTATATGTATGTGACAATGTGTTTTTAGTATTTAGTATTTGACGGAAAATTTATATTTAAATGTTTGATAGATAGATATTGTTCTTTATTGTAAAAAATATTTGCATGCTAAATTAAATTGGATGAATAGTACGGACTGTGTATGATACAATTAACACCTGGATTTTAAACTCTATTCAATGCAATAAACGTATTTCATTTCATTTCGCGCCACGTGATCAATGTATACCGTGTGATGCCGGCTTAGAATAGCATCACCCCAGATCCTTCCCGCGGGTGTCGTAAGAGGCGACTAAGGGACTCAGAGAGTATTGGTGTATTACAATTTTTAGGCGACAGGCTGACAACTTCTCACTATAGTGATACACATGTTGTCTGAAACAACCTTTAGTCCATTGAATGAGTGCCTCCAAAGGGGGTCTAGAGTGCGAGAGTTGGTAATGTAAGATGTTTCTTCGGAAACATGACAAGAGTCCCTAGGTAAAAAACATACTAAAACCCCCGGACACTAGGAGGAGCCCCCGAGTGGGGGGAGGGGGGGAAAGGGTCCATTTTTTCATTTTTCGATTAAATCTCAAAAACGGTACATGTTAGAGAAAAACGTTCAAGGAAAAGTTGAAAGGCCATAAAATTATCTACAAGTTATACCTAAATCACTTTTTCCTATATCCTACCGTTTCTGAGTTACACGCATTAAAAAATGATTTTGGCTCAAACAATTTTCCCATACTACATACCCATGTTTATCACATCAATCGATCAAAAAATATTTATTTCTTCCATAAAACTCAAATGTGCAACTTGTGACCGGTACTGATAGATTGCTCTTGATTAGGTCTATCATTGGTAAAATAAACACATTCCTCCATGGAAGCCTTTAGGAGGAATCGATTGTCAAAAAATTATATTAGGGTAGTTTTAGTTACTGAACTTGAACTATTTATTTTTTTTCTTCCAAAAAAACATAAAAGTGCAACTTGTGACCAGTACCGATAGATTGCTCATAATTAGGTCTATCATTGATAAAAATACTAGATTCCCCCATGGAGGCGTTTAGGGGAAATTGAACTTTATAAGGGTAATTACGATACCTGAACATTTTATTCTTTTTCTTCCAAAAAGCTCAAAAGTGCAACTTGTGACCGGTACTGATAGATTGCTCTTAATTATGTCTATCATTGGTAAAAAAATCACATTCCTCCATGGAAGCCTTTAGGAGGAATTGATTGTCAAAATGTTATGTTTTCGAGCTACATCCCATGAAAGGTGAAAAATTCTAAATCTTTTTATTTTACCAACTTAGGGTGCCCGCAGAAGACCTTTTTTTTACCAATGTGTTTTTTTACCAATGTGTTTTTTTTACCAATGATAGACATAATTAAGAGCAATCTATCAGTACCAGTCACAAGTTGCACTTTTGAGCTTTTTGGAAGAAAAAAAATAAAATGTTCAGGTATCGTAATTACCCTTATAAAGTTCAGTTTCCCCTAAACGCCTCCATGGTGGAATCTAGTATTTTTATCAATGATAGTCCTAATTATGAGCAATCTATCGGTACCGGTCACAAGTTGCACTTTTGAGTTTTTTGGAAGAAAAAAATAAATAGTTCAAGTTCAGTAACTCAAACTACCTTAATATAATATTTTGACAATCGATTCCTCGTAAAGGCTTCCATGGAGGAATGTGTTTTTTTACCAATTATAGACCTAATTAAGAGTAATCTATCAGTACCGGTCACAAGTTGCACTTTTGAGCTTTTTGGAAGAAAAAAAATAAAAAGGTCAAGTTGCGTAACTACCCTAATATAATATTTTGACAATCAATTCCTCCTAAAGGCTTCCATGGAGGAATGTGTTTTTTTTACCAATGATAGACATAATTAAGAGCAATCTATCAGTACCGGTCACAAGTTGCACTTTTGAGCTTTTTGGAAGAAAAAAAATAAAATGTTCAGGTATCGTAATTACCCTTATAAAGTTCAATTTCCCATAAACGCCTCCATGGTGGAATCTAGTATTTTTATCAATGATAGACCTAATTATGAGCAATCTATCGGTACTGGTCACAAGTTGCACTTTTATGTTTTTTTGGAAGAAAAAAATAAATAGTTCAAGTTCAGTAACTAAAACTACCCTAATATAATTTTTTGACAATCGATTCCTCGTAAAGGCTTCCATGGAGGAATGTGTTTATTTTACCAATGATAGACCTAATCAAGAGCAATCTATCAGTACCGGTCACAAGTTGCACATTTGAGTTTTATGGAAGAAAGAAATATTTTTTGATCGATTGATGTGATAAACATGGGTATGTAGTATGAGAAAATTGTTTGAGCCAAAATCATTTTTTAATGCGTGTAACTCAGAAACGGTAGGATATAGGAAAAAGTGATTTAGGTATAACTTGTAGATAATTTTATGGCCTTTCAACTTTTCCTTGAACGTGTTTCTCTAACATGTACCGTTTTTGAGATTTAAGCGAAAAATGAAAAAATGGACCCTTTCCCCCCCTCCCCCGACTCCGGGGCTCCTCCTAGTGTCCGGGGGTTTTAGTATGTTTATTACCTAGGGACTCTTGACATGTTTCCGAAGAAACATCTTACGTTACCAACTCTCGCACTCTAGAACTTTTTATTCAATGGACTACTTGGAAAACAATCCTCAAATGTCAGATGTGGCGATAGTGGCCGTATTCTTACAGCCGTTACCGCTCTGCCTACCCGTCAAGGGATAAAGGCGTGATATATGTATGTGTATGTATGTATGTTCAATGCAATAAACGTATTTCATTTAATTTCGCGCCACGTGACCAATGTACTATTTTCAGGGATGACCCCCGCATGCCTACCGTGCGAGGAGTGCTGCGTCGAGGGATGACCGTGGAGGGGCTGAGGCAGTTCATCCAGGCGCAGGGCTCCAGCCGCTCCGTGGTCTTCATGGAGTGGGACAAGATCTGGGCCATCAACAAGAAGGTCTGTTCAGCTTTTATGTGCCAGTAGCAAACAAAGAGTTTTAAGAGGAGTGACAGGTGATTGCCGTGTGATGTCGGCTTAGAATAGCATCATCCCATTTCCTACCCGTGGGTGTCGTAAGAGGCGACTGAGGGACTTCAGGGTTTCATGTGTCCACTTCTAGGCGACAGGCTGACAACCTATCACTATAGTGATACACAAATCATCTCAAATGGCCCTCTATATTTGTCAGACGTGGCGATAGCGACCGTATTTTGACGGCCGTTAACACTCTGCCTACCCCGTATGGGATAAAGGATGGATAAAGGCGTGATATATGTATGTATGTATAGGTAATGAGGCCAGTAGGCCGAGTGACGACGGAGGAGGGAGGCGGGTAGCTACCTGCCTGGTTGGGTGTTGTGATCAGGGGACCGACTGCTCCAACCGGACATGTTTAGAGATCGTATCTAAAAAAAATTGCTGCAAATCTTTTAAGGGGTGTACCAGCCCATGAACCTGAACAACTTTCCCCAAGGAAGATAGATGGAAATATAAAAAAAAAATTTGACCTATACAAATTTACCAACCGACCAAGTCAATTAGTATGAGAGGTAAAAAAATACTCTCATTTCGACCTATGTTTTTACGAGAAAGATGTTCAGTTTCATGGGCTGATTCATTCCTGAAAATATATACCCAAATGTTATGGCAATAGGCTCAGTATTCCTTAAAATATATACCCAAATGTTATCGCAATAGGCTCAGTTTTAATATGTGTAAAATTATAGTGAGGCTACACACAGCATACTTCACTTTACATGATATTAATTTTTTATTTCTTCCAGGTCATCGACCCTATAGCACCTCGCTACACAGCCCTAGAAACTTCCCCCGTCCCGGTCAACCTCAAGGGTGTTTCGGAGAGCACGTTAAACGTCGCGTTGCACCCGAAGAACCCTGACGTGGGGTCCAAGACTGTCGTGGTGTCAAACAGGCTGCTGATCGACCAAGTGGACGCTCAGACCTTGAAGGAGGGAGAGAATGCTACCTTTATAAACTATGGAAATATCTTGATTGATAAGATCCATAAGTAAGTGCTGTTTAGATTTGTAATACCGTTGATAATAGGAGATTTTCTTTTTGAGAATTAAAAAAACTAGTATTCCAAATAATCGATAGATGGCGTTGAACTGACTATGTTACTAGATTCCAGTGTAGATTCCAATGCTAATAGACTAAAAAAAATAGACTGACAATCTGGCATGCACTGACACTTTGTTCCAAATGAGTCCCAGTCCAAGTTTAAAAAAAAAAACAAAAAGAATAGTACGCTCCGTTCTTTGTGGTCTCTATCTATCCAAAGACTAGAATAATTATAAAACGTAAATAAAAGAAAATGGCCTATTTACTTTATTATTTTTAATATTATGCTGGCTTAGAAAACCATCGCCCCTTTCTTTCCCGCGGGTGTCGTAAGAGACGAACAGGCTGACAACCTGTCACTATAGCGATAGATACACAATTTTACACTTGTTTGTAAGGCTGGTTTCAGAGCGACGCGTCTCGGCAGCGCTGCCCAGCCGCGCGCGCCTCGCATTACACTAGATTGTATGTAGCGTTTCATAGTGACGCGTCTTGGGCCGCGGTCGGATCTCCTTCGATTGCCAGTAGCGTCGACTTGCAATCTTTTAAGACGTCGTTGTTGCACTCTTTTCCATATAACGTATATAACTAATATAGTGATTACGTTTGCTGGCATAATGATTCTCTGCACTCGACCGTACACCACAACGAAGCGCGCGCGTCTGAATGTCGTTTCACAGCGAACGCGCTGCCCAGGCGCGCGCCCGAACCGCGCGCGCCTGGGCAGCGCTGCTGAAACGCGCCGCTCTGAAACCAGCCTAATAAGGACAACAACCAATTGCCATTAACGCTCTGCCTACTCAAGATATAAAGGCGTGATATGTGTCATCTAAAAATGACTTTATTTCAGGTCAGCAGATGGCAAAGTGACCAGTATAGACGCGACCCCCAACCTAGACAACAAGGACTACAAAAAGACGGTCAAGTTAACCTGGCTATCGGATTCTCCCAGCTCGCCAATGGTTGAGGTCTACTGCGTCTACTTTGACCATATAATTTCCAAACCACTCCTGGGGAAAGATGAAGACTTTAAGCAGTATATTGGCCATAAAACTAGGGTAAGCTAGTTAGCAATGTAACCAGCAAAGACTGACCTCTAACTTAGATATAAGGACTATAAAAAGACGGGTCAAGTTAACTTGGCTAGCAGACTCTCCTAGCTCGCCAATGGTTGAGGTCTACTGCGTCTATTTCGATCATATAATTTCGAAGCCACTGCTGGGGAAAGATGAAGACTTCAAGCAGTATATTGGCCACAAAACTAGGGTAAGTTAGCAAAGTGACCAGCATAGACTGACCTATAACTTAGATATAAGGACTACAAAAAGACGGTCAAGTTAACCTGGCTAGCCGACTCTCCTAGCTCCCCAATGGTTGAGGTCTACTGCGTCTACTTCGATCATATAATTTCCAAACCACTGCTGGGGAAAGATGAAGACTTCAAGCAGTATATTGGCCATAAAACTAGGGTAAGTTATTTAGCAATGTAACCAGCAAAGACTGACCTCTAACTTAGATATAAGGACTATAAAAAGACGGGTCAAGTTAACCTGGCTAGCAGACTCTCCCAGCTCCCCAATGGTTGAGGTCTACTGCGTCTACTTCGATCATATAATTTCCAAACCACTGCTGGGGAAAGATGAAGACTTTAAGCAGTATATTGGCCACAAAACTAGGGTAAGTTAGTTGGTAAGACCAGCATAGACTGACCTCTAACTTAGATATAAGGACTACAAAAAGACGGTCAAGTTAACCTGGCTAGCAGACTCTCCCAGCTCCCCAATGGTTGAGGTCTACTGCGTCTACTTCGACCATATAATTTCCAAACCACTGCTGGGGAAAGATGAAGACTTCAAGCAGTATATTGGCCATAAAACTAGGGTAAGTTAGTTAGCAAAGTGTCCAGCATAGACTGACCTCTAACTTAGTTAATAAGGACTAAAAAGACGGTCAAGTTAACTTGGCTAGCAGACTCTCCCAGCTCGCCAATGGTTGAGGTCTACTGCGTCTACTTCGACCATATAATTTCGAAGCCGCTTTTGGGGAAAGATGAAGACTTTAAGCAGTATATTGGCCATAAAACTAGGATGAGTTAGTTGGCAATTTGACCAGCATATACTGACCTGTAACTTAGATAAGTAATTAGATGGTCCCGTGTTTCGGATGGCACGTTAAGCCGTAGGTCTCGGTTGCTGTCTATGATTACTCAGACGGCGGTCGTTACACAACCATGTCAGAAACCTGCTACTTGTAGAAGGCGGTTGAAAAATCCTGACACTAGGGTTCTCTGGGTCGTTGGACAACTCGGTGTCCCACAAAGAGAAGAGAGAGAGAGACACTTACATAATAATGACTCTCTCTCAAGCGACTACCCAATTCGACAATAAAAGCCTTAGTCTCATTGCACCAGCAACCGGCCGTTTCCACAGCGAACGCGACAAAATTATAATTCGCGCTCAATAGCGAATATTTGTCTCGTTTTATAGCAAATATTTTTTAATATTTTACTAAAATGATCATCCTTTTTCAACCACTTCTTCATACGCATCCTCTTCTTCGTAAATAAATCCACAAACAATTTGTACCATGTCCGCCGCGCTGCCCGTGACTTAACATTTGAGTTTTGCCTTAAACCGGTTTATCTAGGTTTTTGGCTCTTGAGCGATTTTTAGCAAAACCCGATAAAAGCCCTGAAATATGGGAAAAATACAGACTTGAAAAACTTGATATTGCATTTTGAAATTAAATTTTCCAGTGGGAGATCCCGATGCTGGGCGAGCCGGCTCTATCCAAGCTGCAGGTGGGGGACATCATCCAGCTGCAGCGGCGCGGCTTCTTCCGCGTTGACGTGGCCCCCGCGCCCCCCTCCCCGCACACCGCGCGCGCGCCCCCCCTCGTCCTCCTGCACGTGCCCGACGGACACACCAAGGAGATGCCCGGACAGGTACCAATAGTTTTAAATGCCCCTGGAGCTCAATAGCTGGGTCTCCATTGAACGAGCACGCTCAGATGCTCATGCTGAACAGCGCATGTTAAAATTCTCATGCTCGGGCGAAAAACCGTCCACACCGACCGCGCATTGCGCCGCATGCTGCATCTGAGGCTGCTCGTTCAATGGAGACCCACCCAATGAGGTAGGAAACTGAGGAAGTGATGGCGCCACTCTCGACTGTTCCTTTTTACTGTGATTCGTCAAAAATGTGTGAATGCCAAAGTTTAGCTACTGCTTATTGGTGCGTTTAGGCACAGTCGCGCCTGCTGCCATCTGCAATAAGCTATGAGTTTTCCTACCCATTTCATCAACGCACGTTAGGGTCAATTCACACCGAGACGCGACGCGACGCGACGATACTCAAAGAGGCCAATGATTTCGCGCTACGCCGCGCGTCGTCGCGAGACGCATCGCAACGCCGCGAGGCGCATCTTAAAATCGTAGCAGGACGACGCCTCGCTGTACCGGCGATGCGCCGCTGCGTCACGACACGTCGCGCTACGCCGCGAGGCACCTCGAGGCGCAGCGCTGCGCGGCGCAACGTAATCTGAATTCTCACAATGTAATGTGTATCTTTTGGTGTAGTGAATAAAGTATATTCTGAGTCGCTCTATGAAAAATGTGAACTGACCCTTATCGTTTATTGCGAAAATCTGCTACTTATTATGCTAAATCCTAAATGTTTTTTTATCGGTTAATATGCGTAAAATTTTTCTTAAGTCTGACAAACACATTGCTGAAAACCGCAACAAAACCCTAATCGGTTCAGCCAACCACGATATAATCGCGGAAAAATATACATACATACAGATCAAGCTGAGAACCTCCTCTTTTTGAAGTTGGTTAAAGATATTTAAAAACGTTTGGTTAGACCAGTCGTTTTGGTCCTTCGTGCACGAAACCCAAAACGAACGTTTCAGAAATCCTGTTCTCAGCAAAGCCCCGATTAGCCCGATTGTCTGTACCGTAGTCTTCGAGGTGACGATTGTTCCCTTCTTCCTGCTTCCCCCTTCTTCCTGCTTCCACTACCTCGTTATTATATCTTCAGCAGCAAAATGTCAAAGCAACCAAAACATTTACAATATTGACATTTCAATCTCAAACTTTTCTCTCGGAAACAAAATCAGAGTGTTAAACTCTGAAAGTAATGCCAGTGACTTGCTAGCAAACTATTTGGGGCAATGTAAAGATTGTCTTTCAGAGAACACTAAAACTACTTATTCATAATTCGCCGCTGAAGAAGTTACAACTAGTAGCATCCCCCTTTATTTCCTTATTTTACAAAGTGCATTGAACTAAAAAACAACATAAAAATCAAACTTATATTAACAAAAATTTCCGAGTTCTACATTTTTTGTTAACTATTTCAAAAACAATCTAGATTATAGAACAACAAAAACACTTAGTACTAAATTAAGTACGTTCCACTTCTTCTATTGCGTACACTCTACACCCACGTAGACTAATGCTAGGTACTTTGGTGAAATTTCACCTTCAGACGCATAATGTACGTTACGCAAAATGTCTCTTTAGCACAATGTCGCTTTCGCAAAATGTCTTCATACAAGTATGATCAAGTGTTAATACCGGCTTTTAAATAAATCTAGACATACTACATTGAACCTGCCAAACTAACAAAAATCACGTCGGCGTTTGCAAACTAAACAAAGTGTAATGTACAAGCTAGGATAACAAAAACTAGTAAAAGCAATAAATGTAAAAAAATACCTACTGCAAATATTTTAAGGGGTGAACCAGTCCGTGGAACTGAACAACTTTCCCCCCAAGGATGGGTTCGCCCCTTAAGCTGTTTGCAGTATTTTTTTACACCAGTATACCTAAGTAGGAACAATTTTAAGTAAATACTTAAAAATAAATAAAAAGGATTTCTTCTTCATTGATCTTAGACAATGTTAGGGGTGTCAAATTACAATTTAAATTCGGGTTAGAAGTAACTAGCACGCCAGCGATACACAAGTTACATTAAACAACCTCACATACCCCTACTTAAAAGTAAAGGTCCTTAAATCAAAAAAACTTATTTCAATCACTAGGTATTCAATCACTATAATCAAATAGAAAAGGATGTGCATATGCGTGTTCGATCGGCAACCTGTAGTTGGGGTGGATGATCAGCATTTGTTCTAGAAGATCATGGAAACTAGCCACCATGAGCGTTTCTTCTCGTTTCCGTTGTTTCCCGACAAGCATACCCCCACCTCCATATCCCCACTGTTTAAAGTAGGAACTCTTGATGTTAGATTCTAGAAGGTTGTTGCGGTAGATTTGGTGCTCATGCATGTACACGATGTTCTGTGAATAAAAAGGTTTATTTTTTAATATGACTTTTACTTTTTTTTAACTTTTTTTAACGCCGTGTGATGCCGGCTTAGAATAGCATCACCCCACATCCTTCCCGCGGGTGTCGTAAGAGGCGACTAGGGGACTCGAGAGTGTTAGTGTATTACAATTTTTAGGCGACAGGCTGACAACCTGTCACTATAGTGATACACGTTTTCTGAAACAACCTTAGAAAATAATCCTCTAAAATGTCAGACGTGGCGATAGTGGCCGTATTCTTACGGCCGTTAACGCTCTGCCTACCCCGCCAGGGATAAAGGCGTGTTATATGTATGTATGTTTACTTTTTTTTATTACCCTCATGTTTCGTGGTTTCATTTTTGATAATACTATCTTACATTTTTTACACTGCATCAAGATCACAAAGTACTTTAATATATATAGATCAAGATGCCATGGTCGCTCATAAAAATAACAACAGAATTACAAAAACACATTTACTCAAGAATAAAAAGTCATGGTGGCGAAATGTCACTATCATTTGTGTGCTTACAAAATATTTTAAAAAAGGAATTAAATTCCGCTTTTCCCTCCTAGGGGGTATACGCCAGAAGGGAATTTTGACTACACACAAACAACTCGTTATTGTTCCACACGACAACAAGATGAAGAAATGGAATTTTGCAAACGTCATGTTTGTTCTTTGTTCATTATAATTGTTGCACTGCACACATTTGTTCTATAAAGCCTATTTTAATTTACAATATTTATACTACACCTACATAGAAAATGTTATAGCTTTATAAATCGTAGAGGAACTTAAGTCTTGTTCATGTTTTAAATTAGCGGGAGGTAATAATCCATACAAATCACTTGCCTCCCCAGGAGAGAAAAGATGCAACTGTCAAAGGTACGTAAAACGAAACGTAAATCTATTTATTTTTGAAGGCGAAATGGAAGACTTGGCTGAATGGACTTTAATGGAATATTATTTTAAAAAAACCGCGCGAATTCGTTTAGGAATTTTCATTTTAGGTTTATTGAACTGTTCTTCTATTAGTACTACTCTTTTTTTATTCTTGCAGGTGTAGTATAAAGCACTATGTCTCACTCGGAAGAAAATCCGATTGCAAACCCGTTTGAGTTGATGCTCTCAGCTGCGCTTCGGGCCTCAAACTACACCCTCGTTATACAATCGGTTTTTTCTTCGGCGTGTCCAATGTACGTTCTTATTATCGTATCCGGGCCCTCTTAAGGCAAAGACAAAAACATGAACACAAACCTGTCCCATGTCCCCGACCCGTCGCATAAACACATTTCCCAGGAAATGCTTGTAGGAGAGGCGGGAATTCCTGATCATGTCCTCCGGGATGTACCCTCGAGTGCATATCTGCTTGAACAGTATATCATTGTCGTATTGTCCCGGAAAGAGCTTGCGGCGCGTCGCCATCTCATACATGACTAGCGCTGTCGACCACACGTCTATACTGTAGCCTGTTGAAAAATAAATTTTATAAGTTTCATTGAAACTGAGACAAAGCGTTGTCATTTAAGCACAGAATTATTTGACGAAATAATTTGAGTGAACTGCATTGCCTTAATCTAATATCGAATTTTCAAGTCAAAATACTTTGCGTCAAGGGAGCTTTGGGTCATACTGTGTTTTGTGGTACATAGTAGCGAAATGCTAGTGATTTTTTGGCTTTCTTGATGAACTCGCTTGATCGTCGAATTTGTATGTTTATCAGACCTGGCACACACCAGATTCGAAAGCAAATCCAATATTACGAAGAAATGAGAAGAGATAATTTACAATAATGTTTTCTGACCCGAAGAATAGCGGAGTATAGTCTCTGGCGCACGATAATTCACGGTGGAGCCATTTGACGGTATAATGTAAGGTTTTTCGTTGTAGTACGCAGCGTCAAAGCCACACAACTTTAGCCTGCCTTCCGTATAGTTCAGCAAAATATGCTCGGGTTTTATATCTGAAAAAAAAAATGAATTAGGTATACATTTGCAAGTATCAGAAACTAAAATAAGGGCAGATACTGGTGCTGTGATTCCTTACCAGAGTGGACGATATTGTGGTGCCTCAAAATGGTTACAGCTGCCACCAGCTGCTTCGATAACAGTTGCACAGTTCTTATATGCAAAGTTTTGTTATTTTCCTTAAGAACTTGGGTCAGATTTTTAGGGTAATATTCCATCAGGTAACACCATTGTCCAGAAACTTGTAGTGCATTGATGAAACGAACGAAGTTTAGATTTTCCTCGGGTATGTCTTCTTGTATTGACTTCAACATTTTCTCCATAGCTATGCCTTTAATATGGCTGTTCTGTCCAAATATTTTTGTTGCTTTAGCAATATAATTACGCCCCTTTGTATCGTAGCATTTAAATATTTTAGAAAACGTTCCTCTGTGAATAATGTCTTCCACAGTATATTGCTCACCTATATACTGAAGTAATCTATCTTGAAGTTTTTCAATAAAATTCTTCTCTATAAGGCTTAATGCTGGCAATGATGTGTTTGCATTTGATTTATTTGCTGCTGAGTTAGATTGCATTTGCTTAGCGCGAATGTTAGGGCTTTTATTAGATGATGTGATAGCACTATCTTTGTTGGCTAAATTGTTCTTTTTAATAGCATTAGGGTTTGGCTTAGGCTGTGGATGCAACAGTTTTGTACCAGTATCAAGCAGAGTCTTCTTGTTAAGTGAATTGGTATAATTCTCATTTTCTGGATCTTTATTATTTACGCTCTGTGAATTTTGGACTGCTTTTACGTCAGCTACTTTTTTATTGAGCGAATTATCGCTCTCAGTAAGTGTAGAAACTACAGTTATGGATTCTGTGTGTTTATTCATTTCTGGTCCCGTTCCAGGATTTGGTTTAGGTTGGTTTGAATGGAGTATTTTTGTACTACCATCATTATCAGGTGTAACCTTCTTATTTAGCAAATTAGCATTATTCATGTTTTCTGGAACATTATTATTTCCGCTTTGTGATTTTTTGACTTCTTTAACGCCGGTATCTTTTTGTCCTAATGAATTATTGATTTGCTTAATTTTAGACACTTCAGTTTTGGATTCTGTGTGTTTATTCATTTCTGGGCCCGGTCCTGGATTTGGTTCAGTTTGGTTTGGATGGAGTATTTTTGTACAACCATCAGGTGTAACCTTCTTATTTAGTAAATTAGCATTATTTATGTTTTCTGGAACTGGATTATTTCCGCTTTGTGAGTTTTGGACTTCTTTAACGCCGGTATATTTTTGTTGTAATGAATTATCGATTTTCTTTATTTTAGACACTTCAGTTTTGGATTCCGTGTGTTTATTCATTTCTGGTCCCGGTCCTGGATTTGGTTCAGTTTGGTTTGGATGGAGTATTTTTGTACAACCATCAGGTGTAACCTTCTTATTTAGTAAATTAGCATTATTTGTGTTTTCTGGAACTTGATTATTTCCGCTTTGTGATTTTTTGACTTCTTTAGCGCCAGCGTCTTGTTCTAATGAATTATCGATTTGTTTTATTTTAGATGCTTCAGTTTTGGATTTACTTTGTTTATTCATTTCTAGTCCCGTTCCTGGATTTTGCTTAGGTTGGGGATGGAGTATTTTTGTTCCAGTATCAGGCATTATCGTCTTGTTTAGTGAAGTAACATTATTTTTATTTTCTGAATCTTTATTATGTTCGTTTTGTGAATTTTGAACTTTTTTAATGTCAGCTACTTTTTTATGGAGTGAATTATCGCTCTGAGTAAGGGTAGACACTACAGCTTTAGATTCTGTGTGTTTATTCATTTCTGGTCCTTTTCCTTGATTTGACTTTGGTTGTGGATGAAGTATTTTTGTACCAGTATCAGGCATTATCTTCTTGTTTCGTGAATCAGTATTATTCTTATTTTCTGAAACTCTACTAATTGAGCTTTGTAAATTTTGGACTTCTTTAACGCCAGCCAATTTTTGATTGACTGAATTATCGCTCTTCGTAACTGTAGGCTCCACAGTTTTGGATTCCGTGTGTTTATTTATTTCTGGTCCTGTTCTTGGTGCATATTTGAATGTTGTTACATTTTCCGTAGTTTTGATCGGTAAAGAAGAATCATTGGCATTCTTTATTTGTTTCGTGTTCTGTCCTGTTATAATATCTGGACACTTTTCAATCTTTTTAGAAGAGTTGGAGATTCTGGTTTTGAAATCTGTATTTTTTAAAACTTTATCATCTTTAGTTTCATTATTATTGGATAGATTTTGTATTACGGAATTTGCAGGCAATGGTGTTTCAGCCACATTGATAAGCTTTATTTGTTTCATGTATTGTAGTTTTACATTCTCTGTTTTCTTATTCATCTTACTACAACTATCAGCGGGTTTTTTGTCTTTGTATTCATTGTTATTTGTTAGCATTTGTCCAATATCTGGAAATTCTTTGTCTTTTAAATCCTTTTTGAAAGTAGCAGGAACTGGCGCGTTTGAATTACTAATTTGATTCGTATGAGGCCGTCCTTGACAATCTACATTTTTTTTTATTTGTTTTGAACTATTAAGGTCATTGTCCTTTAGATCTGATATTTTTTCATTGCTTGATTCAATTTGTTCAGTAACTTGTTTTTTTTGAGAATTAACTTTCTTAGAAATCTCAGAAAGTGGTTTGGCAGAACCTTTTTGGTTTGTTTTTGTGGAGTTTATATGTGCATTATCCAACACTTCTATAACGCCTGCTTTTTTATTATTGCTCATTTGTGTCTGTTCAGTGTCTCGGGTTTTAGAAGTTTTAAGATTTGGTTTTGTGTTTTGTATTTCCGTGACATTTTGGATCGGTTTAAATGTTTTAGTAGCTTTATTCTTTAAATGTTTATTATTCAACACTTCTTCGTGAGATTTGTTGAAAACTTGCTTAGAACTTCTAATAAGTGGTTTGTCAATATTGTTAGCTTCCTGAAATTGTCCTGCATTTTGTTGTGTAATTTTGCTATCTAAATTAAAATCAGTAACACCAGGCAATAAGTTAGCGGTATAAATCTGTTCAACATTTTGCAATTCTTTTTTTATTTCTATTGAAGGTGTAAATTTAGTATTTGAGGTAGTCTTAGAATGTACTGTTGGACTAGCTTTAGCGTTGTTTTGAAAAACATCTATGGTTTTGTTCAGTATAATGATTTCATTTTCAACATTATTTGGCATCTCATTCTTTATTTCATTAACAGAGTTAAGGCATGGCTCAAAGCAACCATTTGGTGATATACAGCTGGTATCATCAGACTCTTTTTTTACTTCAGTAACAAATATATCGTTTGTTTGAAAATCTACATATTGTTTGGTATATTGTGTTGATACAATATTGCGTTCGTTTTCTTGGTCATTGTTGGAAATTGGGTTTAGTCTGTTATTCTGATTATCTCTTGATTTTTCTTTAGTGTCTTTGGTAGACAATAGCTTTCTGACATTATGCTCCCCGACATAACCCTTTTCAACTGGTTCTTCTTTCACTTTGATCATCGGGATATAGCTATATTTAGTGCTAATATTAACTTGTTCGTCTTCTTTTTTTGATTCATGGAAACCATTAACTTGCCTACGTTTTACCTCTAAAATCGTGGAACTATTTTTAAAAAAATTATCTACAGGTTCTTCTTTAACTTTATAATTTTTTGCTTCGTTAGTTACTACTGACTCATCCACACTATCTTTTCTTGAACCGATTCGCTTATCGTTACTTTTATCAATGTTTTCCTCGTACTGTGTCCCTTGTTTTATTTCCCTTTCATGCACAGCATCCTCTTTTTCTGATTTTATACCTTTGTTTTTGCTTCCAACATTTGATTTATTTTCAACACCTGGAGGTCTGCAAAATAACACGAATATTAAATTTTTTCTACATTACTTAGGTAGGAAGTACTAAGATACTTAATATTAAATATGCGAAAGTAGCTCTGTCTTTACGCGCTCAAGTCCAAACCATTGAACCGCTCTTCATTAAATTTGACACAGATATTAGTAAGATAAGTTTTGAAAATAAAATTATTAGCTATCGTATACGTTCCGCGTTTTCTAAGTGACATGCTGTTAACTAAAATAATAACATAACTTAATTAATTTTTAAAAGTTAATAATATTCAATCGTACCTTTGACCATCATCAATTTGAAAATTGTTGTGCATCTCACGTAATTCTTCGAGGTGTACTGTAGAAGCATCAGATACTTCACTATCGCTAACAAGATATGTATCAATTTCTGGACTACTGCTGCTTAATACGATCGCTGTGTCAGTAGCATTATTCAAAGGGCTAGATTCGTTTTTATCACATGTTAAACTTTTGACAATTTCGTCGATATTTAAATCGTCGAGAAAGCTCAAATCGTTAGAAATATGTTCTGTGATGACCTTTTCCGTTACTGAGCCTTCCTCTTTATACTCACTATCTGAATTTTTGGCAGTTATCTCTCCATCGCCATCTGAATCACTGGATTGTGAGCTATTGCAGATGACGTTAATGACTAGTTTAAACTTTTTAATTTTTTTGTTTTTCACGTTATCGAATTTAATTTGACTTAATTTTATAAGTTTATCTGCTGCAGTGTTCAAAATTTGTTCTTTAGCCTCATCTTTATCAGAGACATTAATCTTTTTTTCATCCTCGTTAGAAACGGTTATTACCAAATTTTCACGCATATCTGATAACTTACTTTCTGTCTTACATATTTTACTAAAATGATGATCAAGTCCCTTACGTGACAATTTTGACCTCAGGTCAAAGGGTATGCCATCCGTGAGATAACGTTTGTCTGTATCTTTAACGTGCACGACGCTTTTCATAGCAGTCGATTCTTTTGTGTTTACTTCGGAATTGTCCTTACGACGGTGCATGGTAGTAGCACATAGTGATTTGTTTTGCTTTGTATCAGTTACCGATTCAAGTTTCCCGTGTTTGTCTTCTTTGCATGGTTCTTTGCAAGTAGGAATAGTTTTCTTATTTTTGTCTTTAGAATCTGTTTTTTTCATGATTTTCCTCGTCTTATTGCTATCGGTACATTCATGATAACTTTTGGAGCTGGTTTTTATACGCTTCTGTGGCGTTTCTTTGCTTTTACGGGCTGGAGATCTACTCATATCCGAATCACTGACGCTACAAGATCTTTTTCGTTTTTTATCCTGAGTTTTTCGAACGCTGCTAGGCATGTTAGGTGAACATATTCTTGATTTGCTGCTACTAATTGACTGTTTACGTTCTGATTCCTGCTTCGCATTTTTAGTTTGGCAAGTCGCCGACTTTCTGCTGTTTGATCTCTCTCTTCGCGATTTATGTTGCACAATCTTGGATGTTTTAAGTGGTGATTTATCTCGATATCTTTCTTTAGCTAATTTATATTTTTGTGCCTGTTGAGATGATCTATGACTGCGTGCTTCAGAATCGCTACTACTTTTAGACATGTCTCGTTTTAATTTATGCTCCTTAATCTTCGGTGGTAAGGCTGTTTCTTTTTGTGGTGAACCACGAGTCTCTGAGTGGCTACTGTTTCCGGGTCTTTCAGTTTTCTTAATATTACGCTTGCAGCAAGGCATCGAACAATCGCTGCTGTCAGAAGAGTCTCTTTTCGTTGTATGTTTTTCATTTCGTTTGTGATGAGATGGCCTCTCACGATCAGTTTCAGACCAAGTGGTACTGTTTGACTTCTCTCGTATATTTGGCATATCATTGGAATGCTTTCTATACATCTCTGAACTTTCTCTCCTATTAAACAGAGGCATGTGCATTAAGGAAGGATTTGGGTTATATTCAAAATGCTCCCCGGGATAATATTCACGGCGACTGGGAACCGTGCTACGAACATTTAAATGGTCTTGCCTTTCTCTTTCTTTGAATTTTATGATTTCTTCGTGTCTGGTTGTATACAAATCATTTATACGTTCCGAGTGCTGCCTCGGACCGTGGTGTTCAGCGTGGTGTGTTTTGTTTATGTTTTCCAGGCGATGCTCCGTGTCATGGCGATATTGCTTGAGAATAATTTTATCATCAATATTTGTACTAGTTTTAATTCTGTGTGGGATTTCAGTACACGGTATTTTACGTTTTTTTACCAAAAGGTGCTTTGTTTCTTCTTCTTGTGTTCTGATTTCAAGCTTTGATTTGGATTGACTGTTGTTTGAGATTTTTGATAAAAACTGGTCTACTTTGTCTAAATAAGATTTATCTTCTACATGTCTATGAAACATAGGCTCCTTTCTCCATTCTTCATGTCCTATGAATGGGTTAGGCGCGTACATAGAAGGCTGGTTTTGAAAGTTCGTGCAGCAGTTAGAATAAAGTGTATTTCGATGTAACATCTCTGGATTAATAATTCCAAAACAATGCGGTGGATGTATAACAGAAGTATTTATAAAGTGGCTACTAGGTGGATAATTCATAGATAGCAGTGTTTCATTTACAAGCGGTCGGCTTGAATATATTGAGTCATTTTTAAATGGATTCGTCTTCGAGACGCTTGGTTCATTAGCACGAGACTCAGTCGGAAAAGTAATATCATTTGTATCAGTTTCTTTTGTCGCGTATAAGGAATTTGGCGATTTGACTTTAATATTTGGATGCGAATTTTTAACTATTTCATTAGTGACCGCTCTGTTACATGGATCTATGTTTGAGATCATTGTTGCGTTGGCTGGCGGTTGATTTGGAAAAGTAATATCATTTCCATAAGACATATTTGGATCACCAATTTTAATAACTGTATGTGAATTTATAACCGTATCATTAGTGGCCAAATTGTCACGAGGAGTCTTTGGAACAAGTGTTACATTAGTTGGAAAAATAATATCATTTGCATTTGTATCTGTTGCAGCGTATAACGTATCTGGGTTGATTGGGATATTACATTGTGAGTTTTTAACAGTATCCTTCGTGATCTCATCATTAGGTGAATTAGTTTTTGAAATGAGTGTTTCGGAAGATTCTGCTGGTAATGTAATATTTGTTTCTTTTAGTATAGTCTTCAAAGAATCATCTTCGGTGCACTTGGACTGGTTTGGTTCTTCCAATTTAGATTTCTTTTTGTGTGACGTTATGTTGACCTGAGAAAAATAAATCTTATTTTATGTTGTTTATATCAATCATATTCTCCCTTATCTTCAAAGCTATCCCCGATGCTTTATCAAAACATAAAAAACTAGTGTTCCTACACAAAAAATATTAGCAATAGTAAGTATTAAGGTGATGCCGGTTTAGAATAGCAACGTCCCATATCTATGACCGCCCGTGCGACTAAGGGATAAATCTAGGGAATGGGCAGTAGCGTTCCCTGTGAATATCTACAACACTCTGCACTGCGCTCGCCAATCCGCCAGCCAAGCGTGATGAGTATGGCATTTACCCGTAATAGGGGATGGCCCATATCCAGCATTCGACCGTAATGGCTATTGTAGTTTAATTTCGTGAATAATGTTGTTTTCAGTTATGCAGGATTAGAACTATCATTGGTTTATTTTTGCCGTTTGATGCCGGTTTAGAATACTGCCCTGCTTAGAAGAAAAGCCCCAAGTCACTACTTTACGAAAATCGAGTTCAATACAGTTTCGGAATCAGTAAAATAACCTTTTTTTCTGTCTGGGAACGGTTGATATTAAAAAGAAACTGCCGATTTTAGAAACTCATAAGTCCATACTTTCAAGCACTTCAGCTCTAAAACTTAAGTTCGTACTAGCAAAAAAACCATATGTATTGTTTTAGAAGCAGAAAAGACACAAGTACTGGACTTACGGTTTTATCATCGCATAAATACTAAGCTGAAAAACCATAAGTCAGCATGCCTAGAAAAATCTTGGACATATGATAGTCGGGTATTCGAGTTGAACAGTGATAAAAAACCGTAAGTCCAGCATATTGCTTGCTATTTCATATACTCTGCCCTGCTCAGAAGAAAAACCTTAAGTCCATGGTAACTCATTTCGAGAAAAACGCAAAACACTTTGAACGTTAATTATTTAAGATTCAATAAAGGTACAACGTTACATATTATTGTAATGTATGGCGACTTGTCATATATTTTTTTACAGTAAAGTGATTTTGCTCTATTACTAATAGTTTTTTATTTAAGCGAAAATATGAAACTTAAGTATTTTTCGAAAACAAAGTACCATATTGCTAGGCAAAGAACCATAAGTCGGACATAATGTTTTTTTGTACAAAGACTTACTTGCTAATAAAACCTAAGTATCAATGTACTCTTTTTATGCAAAGGCTGTTGTTTATAGAATCATATTCATTTGATAATGGAGCTTTGAAATTATTAGAAAATTTGTTTTTTTTTTTAAGTTCTAAGACTGCATTGCTGTCATACACGCTGCCGAAATGGCGTGCATGCATTTTGGTAATTTATGATATTATATGAACCTCGTCGCTTTTGTATGACATCGGCATGCCACATTAAAAATTGTTGGCAGCATGCAGCCCGGTGGCGGCATGTATGAAATAGTCTTAAGAGCTTAGTTAGGCCTTTTCTCAACATTGGTCAGAAATTGTTAAAAAGGAGCAATTTAAGTAGGAGTTAGGTTCTAACCTAAAATCAAACACAATTATTTTAAAATTAAAATAATATAATAGTTTGAGATAAATTATTACTTTGAGGTAGGTACTTTAAACATTTTGATATACTTAACTTTAATAGCATTTATCACTTTATAATACTTTTACTTGATTGACGATTAATATGGTATTACGATGCACTTTTCTAATTTTTAAATATTTTGTAAGACTTTATTCAAGTGTTTGGTTACAACCATGATTTGTTAAAAGTATTGCCTTGTTGAAGACCTATATTATTAACTATGATTTTATCGTTGAAAAATAATTTGATATTGCCTAAAAATGGTTATTTTAGTTTTAGTTATTTGCCGTACCTATGTTATGAAGAATTATTATGTTGTACAAAGGAGTGTCAGTATTCGTAATTTGAGGAACCTAATTATTGTTCCGTTCCAAAATTCCTAGTCGCAAATAGGCTATACTTAATTATAAATATTTTTTTAGGTAGTTCATTTTACTAAAGAATGGTTATGTTTAAAGTACCTACCTCAAAGTAATATTTGATCTCAAACTATTATATTATTTAATTTTAAAATAATTGTGTTTGATTCTTGGTTAGAACCTAACTCCTACTTAAATTGCTCCTTTTTAACAATTTTTGACCTATGTTGAGAAAAACCTAACTAAGCTCTTAAGGCTATTTCATACATTCCGCCGCCGGGCTGCATGCTGCCAACGGTTATTTTAAATGTGGCATGCCGATGCCATGGCATAAGCGATGAGGTTCATATAATATCATAAAGTACAAAAATGGTGCCACGCCATTCCGGCAGCGTGTATGACAGCACTGCAGTCTTAGAACATTAAAAAAACATATTTTCAAAGAATTTCAAAGCTCCTTTATCAAATGAATATGATTCTATAAACAACAACCTTTACATAAGAAGAGTAGGTACATTGATACTTAGGTTTTATTAACAAGTAAGTCTTTTGACAAAAAAACATATGTCCGACTTATGGTTTTTTTGCCTAGCAATATTTATTTTCGAAAAATACTTGAGTTTCATATTTTTGCTTAAATAAAAAAAACTATTAGCAATAGAGCAAAATCACTTTACTGTAAAAAAAATATGACAATTCGCCATACATAAAAATAATTTGTAACATTGTATCTTTATTGAATCTTAAATAATTAACGTTCAAAGTGTTTTGTGTTTTTCTCGAAATGAGTTACCATGGACTTAGGGTTTTTCTTCTTAACAGGGCAGAATAGCATCACCCCATTCTTTCCCGTGGGTGTCGTAGAAGCCGACTTAGGGACTCGAGGATTTCATGTGTATTGCAATTTTAGGCGACAGGCTGACAACCTGTCACTATAAGTGATACATGACTGATCTGCAACGACCCTCAAATATTGTCAGACGTGGTGATCAGGGATACCCCGCACGGGATAAAGGCCTGATTTGTGTGTGTGTGTGTGTGTGTGAAATCCCTGTGGCCTATGCAACGAAACTACAGGCTACAATTCTGCAGGTGAAATTCGAAGTACATTGCGTAGCCGGTGGGACATTATAAAACCAGGATTTTTTACCCGCTACGCAATGTACTTCGAATTTCACCTGTACGATTGTAGCCTGTAGTTTCGAAAAACGAGGCACTGGAGTCCCTTATTTGCCTCTTACGATGTCCGCGGGAAATAAATAGTGTGATGCTATTCTAAGACACATAGGTATCACACTGTGAATATTTAATATGGTAGCAAGTAAAAAACAAACATTTCAAAATTGTTTTACCCCTTTCTTAGAAATCTAAATATCAATGGCCTTGATTCTGGGTTTTTTTTTAAGCTAGCTACTTCTTTTTTATGTAACTTAAAAAAAAACAAATGAACAAACGGAATTACTGTTTAGGTGCAGAATGTCCCTTTCGCAAAATGTCCCCTGGTTCCAAAATGTCCCTTTCTCAGAATGCTCCTTTCCCAGATTGTCCCCTTCCCAAAAAGTCCCTTTCCCAAAATGCCCTTTCGCAAAATGTCCCTTTCCCAAAATGTCCCATTTCCATAATGTCCCATTCCGAATATAGTATACAAAACACAGTCATACCTTAATCTATGCTTTAGGAACGAGTGGTATGAGTATTGGTCTAAAGATTCAGAAGTATCAGGTTCTATGCTTGGCGAACACACAGATATTAAGTATTTCTCAATTTATACTTTTACATAATAATTTTTGGTCTAAAACATGTCAATATAAATCTAATACAATTATAAAATCTTAAAATTAAAAGATTTCAGTGAAAGATCCCACCCCGTGTCACTCCCGGCGCAAAGGTTCCCATCACACTCGCCGCGTTACCGCGTTGAATGGCAATGGAAAGCCTTTGCACCAAAAATGACCCGGAGCGGGGGTCACAACCTCTCTCCCTCAGTCGGCAGCCGATATCTTTAATGAAGGCTTTAGCTTCACTGCCCCAGCACCCAGCTGTCTCCACAGCGAAAGGAATAAACAGATACCTCTGCTCTAGAGCAGAGTATTTTTCCCTCTTCCTCAAAGCTGCCAGTTCAGCAGCTGCACCAGCCGATCTGGTGGTGCGACCAAGATGCAACGCCGCAAACGTGCTGACACATGTCGCGTCCCACAACAGGCACTTTCCCTTTTTCCACGGCACCATGGTCAAACCATCTGGTCTCTTGCCATCCAAACGACTTAACCCTGGAGGCTCAAGTATGCTCGGTATATTCATACTTTTTGATATTTTTTCGGATTGATTAAAACAGGCTGAATCACCTGGTTCAATTTAGTGCTATTTGTAAGTTAGATCGGTAAAAAAAGGGAAAGGGACATTTTGGGAAGGGGACAATCTGGGAAAGGAGCATTCTGAGAAAGGGACATTTTGGAACCAGGGGACATTTTGCGAAAGGGACATTCTGCACCTAAACGATAATTACCACTGTTACTTGCTAAACTGATTGATTCCTATCAAAATTACAGATCATGGACAATTTAACCTAATAATTTACCCTTTTCCTCTTCAGAAATACATATATGAAATCAAACATCACTCTTTTGCAGGCAAATGTTGTACTTTATTTTTGTAAATAAAAAAGGCAAATGCTGTAACTTCCTCTCTTTTCTTAACTTGTAAGGAAGTAACTGACAGAAATAGGTGAAGAAATGAATAATGAGATGTTTCATCAGAATCAAGGCCAATATCATTACATAGTTCTTGATGACACATCATATATCGTCACATTATCAAAACCACACTATGATAAGTAACAGAAGTATCACAAGATTTAATCTAAAATAAATAATTACTGAATACATCATTTATTTAATTAATATTTAATTTTAGCTACAATTTATTATTTAACAATGGCTTACCAAAAAGTTTACAAAAATACATAATATACCAGCTGCTAATCGTTTTTCAAAAGGAAAAGTTGTTTGGCAATATTGTATGTATCACATACATACATAAATCACGGCTTGTGCGGGGTAGGCAGAGCGTTAACAATCGTAAAGTTACGGTCGTTATCGCAACGTCTGACAAGTATTGATGGCCGTTTAGATGTTTTGTGTATCAGTGTAGTAACAGGTAACATAAACTTTAAAATGAATGAAAAACTCACTCTCACTCTTCTTCATGAATTACCTACTGCCTGTCTATTTAAAAAAACGCATCAAACTCTGTTACGTTGCTTACGAATAGTAGTATCCATAGCAGAGAAACGCAAAAAGCAACTTCATTGTGATTAAGTAAGTATATGCTTCAATCTTGTACTACAAGTCTTTCATTCGATACACGATTATTTTATTAAAAATAATTTTATTTATAGACAAGCTCATTTGTGCTGAGACAGTACTAATAAATAGTTAATGGTTTTTGTCCCCAAAAATTTTCCTATGGGATGTCATGTGATGAAAACAGACTACCACATGGGCGTAACGGCGGTTACCCGCAAGTTTTACACATGCACTTCATCTTAAATCACTCTATGTATAAAAAAAACTGCATCAAAATCCGCTGTGTAGTTATAAAAATTGAAGCTGTACATACTTAAGGTATGTATACATATGAGAGTACAGTATACATATGACAGTACATAGTGATACCATTCATAAGCTAGACAGAATCTGTACTTAGTAAACAGAAATTCATAACTTTAAATAACAAACTACATAGAGGGTGTAAAAAAATTAGCTGCAAATATTTTAAGAGGTGAACCAGCCCACAAAGCTGAATAACTTTCCCCAAGTAATGTAGGTCGAAATATGAAAAATATATTGGACCTCCCATACAAAATTACCAACCGACCAAGCTAATTTGTATAGGAGGTCCAAAAAATTTTCTCATATTTCGACCTATGTTCCTTGGGAAAAGTTGTTCAGTGTCATGGGCTGAATCACCCCTTAAAATATTTGAAGCTAATATTTTTACACCTTATATATTAACAAAACTTTCCCCGCACAGGGTATTTGTGAAAGTGGCTATATAATTTACTTACTTTTATAGATTTGTTTATAGGATTTATAGGTCCAATACTCCTCAGGTAGTTGGAAGCCCAGCTCATTTGTTTGGCAGTACTTTTTACTTCTTTTGCTTGCGTATCTGAAGATTTCCTAGAGACACTTGGCACATGCTTTGAAACGTCTGTTTCTTTAACAGTATTTTCACTAAACACTAGTATTTTTGGAGGATTCACATTTTCAATTTGAGGCACAAATTCACAGGAAGGCACTTTTGGTATTGGTGGAGTAGCACTAGCACTGTCCAGTACCGCTATTCCTTGAATTATCGGCTGATTTGAAGCTTTAGCCAGTTTGGGCTTCTTCATAGAACTCTGTTCATCATCATCATCACTGATGATAACCGTGTTGGGGCAAATCACTATATTTGGACTGGGAATGTGCCCATCAACTGGTCTTTTCGCCATTTTTATTCTGAAACAAAAGAGATTTTTGTTAATCAACTATTAATTCTCCATTTTATGGCTGGCAGAACTTGCTGATTTGATTACATATATTTAGCGTAGGTATTTCCTTAGAAAACGATAGATTTGTTAAGTTAAAGTTTGATTGTGCACCACAAATACTTTTTAGGCCTGCGTCAAGAATTACCATGCATGTTGGTTTCAATATTCATAACCAGGCTTCCGGCGCTTGAACCCACATGTGAATGAAGCCACGCACACGCCATGCGCCACAATATAGCTTTTGCTTGCATCAGCAACTTATTGCAAATTTGCAACAAGCAAAAATATTCATCACAACATATCTACGTACATATGTACCGCGGAAAACATTTTGAACTCAATAGAAACTCTACTTAGAACCACTTGAGATAAAAACCTATTGAATATACATATTGCGAAGTGCGAAAACCTAAAGTATCACAAAGATTTTCATGACAAGGTCAAACAAAGTTACCTACCGGTATTCCTTGTGGGTTTTGTAACCGAAAGCACGACGAAAACGAGGAACGAGGAAGTAATAAAGTTGCGATTCCTCCTCTATTCAATTTTCATTATTATTTCGCCGGTATTTTTCGCGTTTTCTATACTGATTCTCATGAAGACCATTCACCGCCACTCACAGAAAAACACTATGGAAAAATAAAACAAAATGCGCGGTTTTTTGAAAATGATTCGTTCGGAAATTCGTTTGTTTTTTAGCAGTTCTGTCGGGCGTATTTATGGCGGTAATATTGAAAAAGATTTTATTATTTTGAATGTGTCTAGGTCATAGCCAAGAGAGCTAGCTACATAGAGATCATTATGATTTGTCCACAAAAGAAACCATCCAGAAAATATGTAATGTTATATGCACCCAGAGCCCAGACCGACATATCACGTATTTATTGCCGTGTGATGCCGGCTTAGAATGGCATCACCCCACGTCCTTCCCGCGGGTGTCGTAAGAGGCGACTAAGGGACTCGAGAGTATTGGTGTATTGCATTTTTTAGGCGACAGGCTGACAACCTGTCACTATAGTGATACACATGTTTTCTGAAACAACCTTAGAAAACAATCCTCAAAAATGTCAGACGTGGCGATAGTGGCCGTATTCTTGCGGCCGTTGACGCTCTGCCTACCCCGCAAGGGATAAAGGCGTGATTATATGTATGTATGTATGTTATTCCTAACGGGGCAGGCAGCGCGTCAACGGCCATAATTTTTATGCAACGCTATTGCCACGATTGACAAATAAGTATTTCGTATCAGGAATATTGTGTATTGTGTACCTGAGCCTAACATAAGATTAGTGATGTAGATAATGTGTAGGCGTAAATAATGTGTTGATACAATTTAAAACCTATAAAAAAATAAAAATCTAAAAATATCCTATTCAATCAATCATCAATCCAATTAGTTTTGTGAGCTGATCGTCGTGCTTTCGGTTACAATACCCACAAGAAATACCGATAGATAACTTTGTTTGACTTTGTCATGAAAATCTTTGTGATACGTTTTCACACTTCGAAATATGTATATTCAATGGGTTTTAAGGACGTTTTCTCGTTTTACTGACTTTTTTGCGAAACTAAATTGACTAGAAATGGCGAAGAACAAATTTTATTTTGAAAAATGACGTGACTTGGATATCACCTATCCTAAACTTTTATTTGTGCTTTATTGTGAAGTGGTGATTTTCTCGTAACGAAAGCTCAACTATTTGATACTAGGTAATGCTATTTTAAGTTAGATTATGTGAATTGTTAAACTGAATCGCGGTCATTGTCATGATTGTGACGACTTACCTTTTTTTCTGCAGCACAATTAAAAAAAACTGACAAACATTTTGATCCTTTCCTGATTATAAACCGTTAAAAATGCTTATAACATACGAATTTCCATTGTAAGGCTCATGCAATTTCACGGCTTTTGATGTAGCAAGCTCTCTTGCTTTAATTTAATACTCTCCTCGCGATCAAGTTGCATCGTTTTGTGTGTAGTGTAGTGGTTTTGTTTACTTTTGTATCAAAGTGACAGAACAGAATAGATACTAAAATAAATCACGCTCTTTCACTTATAGGGGTAGATTGTTGGACTTGGACAGGATGGTAGCCAAGCAAGCAGCAACGAACGAACCATAGTACGTTTGTTTTGACAAAATTTTGAGGGCCTAAGACATTTTTGTAGGTATTATATTTGTTGTTACCTCATGTGTGTGTAGGTAGTATAGTTACCTACTTAATAATAACTTTACTAAAAAGAGAACCGACTTCAACGGACGTATAAAAATGCGAATCTACATCTTTTTGTCGGTTAATTTGCCTAAAAGGCCTCCTCCTAAGTCTGACAAATATTTTTCTGAACACCGCATCAAAGTTGGTTCATCCATACGCGAGATAATCGCGGACCAACACACATACAAGAGTAATTCTCGCATTTGGTCCAGATTTCGTGTGCAGGCATCAAATTGGTATGAAAACAAATAAATCGAAAGTTATTTATATCCGAAAAGGTCACTAATAGAAATAAAAAAATGTGGCAGGATCGATATTTGGTACAAGTGTTTTCAAAAATTAGTTATCGAACTTTAGATAGGTAAAATCTCATTTCCATCCGTGTGATTTTCAGTTCATCTTACACTAAAATAATCATACAAGTCATTTATACGATAAACTTCACAATGTTTTCCTGTTTTCCGATCATCAGTGAAGATAGCTTATGCACAGTAAATAGTTCAAGCAATAATACTGAATGAAACCTAGAGAGAATCAACATTATATTTTTGTCACACGAAATCCTTCATTTCCGTCCGCGAGAATTGACATCAAGTTTTATCCTTAAATAAGCCTGCTAAAGACGTTGCTTTCTCCACAAGCCCCTTCCTTGCAAGTCAGCCAAACTATCTGACTGGAGGTGGCTCCGTGAAAACGTTAGTTGAAAGCTAAATTTTGATTCTCGCACTTAAATTTTGGTTTTGTCACAGGTGAGAGGTCATTACCATCCAGTGATTATTATATTAACTGTCCTCTTTTAATGTTTTCTTTCTATATATAACAATATCATTTCGTTATACTTTTATCCATTTCGTATCATAACTTTGAAACATCTAGGTTATCCTGAGAATTTGAAAAAAAACTGTCGATACCTCATTTCCATCCTACTCATTTCCGTCCATTTCGGCCCAATTTTGACGGATGGTAATGAGCAAATATGAAGAAAAATGCTTTTTTAAGTATCATTTTTATATTTCTACCCATATTTCTTACGAAAAATGATTTAGTTTCAACTTTTGGATAACCAAGCAGACATTGTTATGAATAACCAAGCAGATATAGTCCAGAGGCGCAGGGATGATGTCCAGGGGCTGCAGTGGAGGCGTAAGACATGATAGGAAGCATTAGCCTGACCGTAGGAACTGGACATCTCCTCAGTAGTGCAGTCAGTGAGGTCATATTCCGTTATCATCCATGTACTTTTCATTTCCATCCTTGGCTTCATTACCATCCTTCACATAACTTTATTGATAATTATCCCACATGAGTGCCTTTCGAAAAATATTATTAAAAAGGCAAGTACGTATCACATTTATAAAAATTGTAGCCCTAATAGCGAAAAAAATTTTTTTTTTTAAATATGGCCAAATCCGGACCAAATGCGAGAATCACTCACAAACTACCTACATAGGTAGGTACTAGGTATATATAGCTTAAGAATTAAGTGGCTTTTTGCGTTGTACTTGTACACCGCTAAGATCCAATGCTGCGTTGCGCAGTGGGATGGCCGAGATGACGCAGCGTTGGCCCTTATTCTTCTTAAACCACGAAACGGATTTTGATGCGGTTTTTTTATAGAGTGATGGTAGACGAAGTTTATAGTTTAATAATACATGTATGAGCTGGGTAAAGCAACGGGTTAGCCACTGGTCTGGGACGCTATAGTATAAAATGAGAATCAAAATACTGGGGATAAAATATTAAAATACTGCACCACAGTATTGACAGATATTTTATTCATAAACTAGGAATAAATGAACGTTAAAAACTTAAAATAAAATGACAAACTTAATAAAAATTAACTCTAGGTATAAATGGTCTAGGCAATTTTAAGAAGATAGGTACCAAGGTGTCTTGTCTATAATAATGTAGTTATAGGTACATATCATATTCTATTTATACTTATTTATAAATAACATAAATGACATACCCAGACAATAAAACATTTCAAAAACCCTATTGGGGAAACACCTATCAACATTATTTTATACCTAACTTTTTAAACAATCTTAATCATGCTAATAAGGTGTAAAAATATTAGTTGCAAATATTTTAAGGGGTAATCAACCCATGAAACTGAACAGGAAAGTTGTTTCATGGGTTTGTTCACCCCTTAAAATATTTGCAGATAAGTAACTTTTTTACGACCTAAATGTACTTGTACCTACCTCCCTACTAATTAATTTGTTTCAAGATATTCAGATTTAATAATAACATTATTATTTTCAGTATAAACATCACTGTTTTTACTCATGTCCAACTGTGTACTTACTACTTGAGTCACAATGCCTTTACTGCTTGAGACGGGTTTAAAAAAATCATCTGAGATCCTTAGTTTCCCTTTTGTAGTAGTATTTTTACCAGCTTCAAAACTATGAGTAACCTGTTCAATCTCAGATTTAATAGGAACTTCATAGGGATATTCTTGTGGCTCAAAATTGCATACTGGACTCTTAGATGGAGAGTAAGGCTCATTTTTGATATAACAACTTGTTTCCAAGGAAGAAGTGGTAGAGTTTAAGTCAAAACCTGCCGAGTATTTTGTATGTTTTGTATTGGAAAGACTACTTTGTTCTAATATAGTTTCTTTTGACTTGTGGTCTTTTTTGTTTAGGCTTGTATGGTAACTTGGCGAATACAATCCTAATTTAGGTTGTAGAAGCAATATGTTTTCAGCAATCTTTTCAAAACCTGCTTGTTTTGTGTCGGAAGGACTGCTTTGTTCTACTTTAATTTCTTTCAGCTTACAGTCTTTCTTGTTTGGGCTTGTAGGCGTATTAAATCCTAGTTTAGGTTGTAGAGCCAATCTGGTTTCAGTATCTGATATGATTTCAAAACCTGCAGAGTATTTTGCTTGCTGTGTATTGGAAAGACTGCTTTGTTCTACTCTAAAGTCACTTGGATTACAGTCTTTCTCGTTCAGGCTTGAAGGGTAACTTGGCGAGTACAATCCTAGTTTAGGTTGTAGAACCAAAGTGGTTGTAGAATGCAATGATGTGTCCAATCCACTGTTTCTGCTAATTATGGTTTCTGCATCTGATATGTTATCGTAGTAAGGTGTGCTGGCTTCTAATAGAGGCTGGCTTTCAAATGACAAGCTCAACTTTCTTTCCCTCTGAAAATGGAATATTACATTATTGTATCATCACATCAGAAGTTTTGATTACCTATTTATTGATCTCTTAGTTGTATTTCTAGTTGCTGCTGGTAGTATGTAGTATGCCAATTGCAGGTACTACCAAGTCACAGGAGTAGTGTTTTTAAATAGCCTATATTTTCATTAAATTCTTTTACTAAATTATTTCAATTGGATACTAAGAACATTAATTTAATGAAAGTCATTGCTGATCTGAGGTTGTTTTTTTTAACTACATGTTACGGACAGCGAGCCCCGCCCACCAAGGACAAGGGAGACAGGGATAGCAATAGTATCTTGTAGGAGATTAACGATTCCGAATTAGCATAGTTTTAATCGAGAATGACTAGATTTATATTCCTATTGGTTTCTATTGTTATTTTTTATAAGTCTCTATTGTATTCAAATGAAAGTTTCTGATTGGTGATAATACAAGATAGTTAATTGGTAGCAAAATAATGTAAGCCTTGTGAATGGGTAGGTGTTTAAGCTGATTTTATATAAATTACCGTAGTAGTCCAGTACAAACCAGTTCAGTTCCCACCGTACTAGCGAATAGTAAGAAAAAGTGTAAATAAGTAGTGCAACCAGTGTAAAATAAAAAATACAGTCCATTGAATGAGGTTTTATTCCTGGCCCTCAACAAGTTTTGGTCCTTCGAGCGCCGGATTGCTGCCTACGCTGAGCATCGCAACAAGTTTTGGTCCTTCGAGCGCCGGATTGCTGCCTACGCTGAGCATCGCAACAAGTTTTGGTCCTTCGAGCGCCGGATTGCTGCCTACGCTGAGCATCGCAACAAGTTTTGGTCCATCGAGCGCCGGATTGCTGCCTACGCTGAGCATCGCCGCTGGTGCCCATCGGGATCGCCCAGACGTCGCCGACCCGGATTCCTGCCGCTGCGCCGACCTTTTGGCAAGTCACCGTCGCCGCCGCCGCCGCCGCCGCCGCCGTCCAGTGCCAGCCTAGTGCCGACGCCGCTTCACCTAGCCGTCGGGACGGAAACCTGGGCTGCCGACACTACGGAGAGGCCTGCCGCTGCCGCTTGCGGGACGCCCTTGACTGCCAGCACAGCCGCAGCAAGCCGTCGGGACGCCGCCTGAGTCCGCCGCCGCCACGAAGATCGTGAAAACGCTGTCGACACGACGCCCTTCACCGTCGTCGCCCAGCCCGGCCTGCCAACCTGCAGCGAGGTCCCGGCGGCCCATTGCCGCAGCCCACACCCAGCGGACGCCCGGCTGCCTCACGCCGCAGCCCGCACCCCGCTGTCGCCCGGCTGCTGCCTCACGCCGCAGCCCGCACCCCGCTGTCGCCCGGCTGCCCCCCGCCGCAGCCCGCACCCCGCTGTCGCCCGGCTGCCCCCTGCCGCAGCCCGCACCCCGCTGTCGCCCGGCTGCCCCCCGCCGCAGCCCGCACCCCGCTGTCGCCCGGCTGCCCCCCGCCGCAGCCCGCACCCCGCTGTCGCCCGGCTGCCCCCTGCCGCAGCCCGCACCCCGCTGTCGCCCGGCTGCCCCCCGCCGCAGCCCGCACCCCGCTGTCGCCCGGCTGCCCCCTGCCGCAGCCCGCACCCCGTGGACGCCCGGCTGCCCCCCGCCGCAGCCCGCACCGCACCATCGCCCTGCGCCACCGCATCGCAGCTTGACCCGCAACGCAGCCGCTTATCCAGCCGACGCCAACGCGCCGTTGGAGCCTTTGCGAGCCTGCCCACCGATCGCCGCCGCTGTCCGGAGCCAGCCTAGTACCGACGACGCCGCTTCACCTAGCCGTCGGGACGGAAGCCTAGGACTGCCGACGCTACGGACAACGCCGCACTACCGGGCCACCTGCGATCCGCCGCCGCGACGCCGCTGCAACCGCGCCACGTATACCGCCGCACTGCACCTGCAAGCACTAGGCAGTGATCCCGCGGTCACTACTTACAAGGGGCCGCTGCTACAAGAAAGCAGCCGCCAGGGAACTGACTCACCGTTTCAAGCTCTTCGACAGGAACCGCCACAGTCAACAAGGATGGTGCTGACGCGCCAAGGCAAGGCGATCGCCGACACGCCGGCCTCACCGTCAACCATCGTGGCCAGAACCCCTGCGACAGGACGAGCCAACGAAACGGGCTACGCTACCCAAAGCGAAGCTGGAACCGCATTGCCGCGACCCACTGGCCGACTGACACCGCCGGTACGACCTGCAACGGCGCCTGCGGACACAAGCGTTCGTCGCCCTCCTCGCTCCAGCTCACCTAACGGATCGCTGCGCTCTACGCTTACAACAGAGAGCGCTAGGCAACGACGCCAGCAGATAGCAGCGCAAATCCGTCTCAACGAACTTGAAGCGGACAACATTAGGAAGCTTCAAGAACTGCAAGCGATTGATGAAGAAATCGCCAGTCAACACTCAAGCCAACGTTCGAGTCAACGGTCAAGACCCGAGCTAGCTGAAGAAGAGTTCCAAGCTTGGCTTACGGAGAGGCGAAGAAAGCTGCTTGGCCCGCCCAAGGAACTCACCACCCCGGGACACAAGGGAGGTGTGCAAGCGGACCCACCAGCCATATCCAAGCGATTGGACTTCAGCCCCTTCTTTGACTCAAGACCGACACGTGGCGCCGAGTTAGAGCATCGACAAGTCCACAACGAAGACGTCGAACGTTACGTGACCACCCACTTCGGGGACAATGAGCGCCGTGACGCCGATCATCGCAACCGGGAGCGTGTCGAGGAAGGAGGCCGTCGAGACACATTGCCACCTCACGACGCCGAGCGCCGTGACGCCGATCGTCGCAACCGGGAGCGTGTCGAGGAAGGAGGCCGTCGAGAAATATCGCCATCTCACGACGCCGAGCGCCGCAACGCTGAGCGTCGCTACCCGAGCCGCGCCGATGAAGGGGACCGCCACAACGTGCCACTACCTCACGGCGCCGAGCGACGCTACAGTGGCGCAATCCCGAAGGACAGTGGCAGTGAAGGACGCCGGCGTAGAAGCCCTGACAAGCCCTACCGAGACGGCGACAGATACGACGACGACCGCGACTACCGACGACGCTCGCGCTCGCCAACGCCGTATCGCTCGAGGGAAAGAGGGATGGAGAGATTGGCCGAAGCAATGGTTATGCTGACTACGCATCGCCCGCCGCCACGTCAAGCACAAGAGCTACCTATATTCACCGGAGCGCCGGAGGAGTGGCTGCCGTTCAAAGCCGCCTACAGGGACTCTACTATCCTATACAAATATTCCCGGCCGGAGAATTTAGCACGACTGCGCTACAGCCTGCGAGGAGAGGCCCGCCAGGCTGTCTACTGCCTCATCTCAACAGCCAACGACCCGGAGGTGATTATGCGGACGCTGGAACAACGATTCGGACGACCCGAATACATCATCGATCGAGCCCTGGAGGACCTAGCCAGCCTGCCACGCCTAGGCAACTCATCGCACGACCTAAACCTGTTTGCGATCAAACTTCAAAACATCGTGTGCGTGCTAACAACGATCGATGACCAGGGATATCTGCGCAACCCGAAGCTAGCCCGCGAAGTCACCGCTAAGCTCACCCCGCACCTGCAGAGCCGATGGTGCGACTACGCTGAAGAGAAAGCAGATCGCAACCGCTCGCAGATCGAAGTCCTGTCGGAATTCCTCATGCGTGAAGCCGATCGCGCAGTCCGACACACCTACGACGGCGTAAGAAACTTCGCTACCGCACCCAGGAGAGCCGAGCCAGCACCACCACGCATGCAGCCACCGCGCACTCAGCTACCGCGCGCCCAGCCGCCGCGGTACGAGCGTCGCCCGCGCAATTCTGTCTTCGTGGCAACAGAGAAGAAGGAAGCACCAAAGAGCAAAAAAGAAGACGCTACGTGCCTGTGCTGCGGGGGCCCTCACGACGTGCCTTCATGCGAAAAATATCGGCGCATGGATATCAACGCCAAATGGCAGTGGGTCCGGGACGAGCGCATCTGCTTTAACTGCGTCAACAAGAAACACAGGCGTTTCCTATGCAAAAAAGGGAAATGCGGAAAGGATGGCTGTGTCCGACACCACCACCCATCGCTGCATGTGGACCGACCGACTGCACCGCCACAACCACGAAATGACGACACGCCTCAGGAAGACGCCGACGCAACTGTCATGACAGCTACAAGGGCCAATGAGAGAATCCTCCTGAAAATCTGCAAAGTCATCGTCAAGGGACCCACGGGGAAGGAGGTGCAGACACACGCGCTCTTGGACGAAGGCGCGACCCTCACCCTGATCAACAAGGACCTGGCAAGGAGAGTGGAAGCCGACGGACCCAAGCGAGGACTTCGAATCCACGGGATCGGCTCCATGCAGTACCAAGCAGCAAGCAAGAATGTCACCGTATCTGTGAGAGGACTACAGATGATCGACGAGCACCAGATACGCGCGCGCACTATCGATGAACTATCAACGGGACGGCAGACCGTGTCAAAGGAGTGCCTGCTGTTCAATCATCTAAAGGTGCTACGCGAGGACGAGGTCTGTTTCGAAGACGCCGTGCCAGAGCTTCTCATCGGTTTGGACAACTGGCACTTAGTAGTCAGTCAACGACTACTAGAGGGAAAGCCATCCGAACCAATCGCCGGACTTACTCGCCTGGGCTGGGTCATCCACGGCAGAATACCCTCCCTCACCGCCAGCAACGACGACACGGTCCTGCATCTACGGACCCACAACGACTCGACGAGCATCGGGACTGCAAGGGACGTCGTGCTCCACGACAAGGTGAAGGCCCACTTCCAAATAGAGGCAATGGGAGTGACCACCAAGGAGCGGGTTCCGAAAGACGACGCGCGTGCAGTCAAAATATTCGAGTCAACCATCAAGCCCATCGGAAACCAGTACGAAGTCGGACTACCATGGAAGACGGACGACATCGAGATGCCCCCGAGTTTCGAGATGGCGCTAAGGCGATTGAAGTCAATCGAAAGAAAAATCACCAAGTGTCCTGAGTTTGGAGAGAGATACGCTGCCCAGATAGCTGCCTTGAAGAAGAAGGGCTACGCAGAGGAGTGCCAGGACAACGAATGGGAAAGCAAACGAGCTTGGTGGCTGCCACACTTTGCAGTCACAAACCCAAACAAACCCGGAAAGGAGCGCCTGGTGTTCGACGCGGCCGCTACAAGCCAAGGAATGAGCTTGAACGACGCTCTTCTGGACGGCCCCGACCTGCTGCAGTCCCTACCCGGCATCTTATACCGCTTCAGGGAGAAGAAAGTGGCCATAGCAGCGGACATACGAGAGATGTTCCTCCAAGTCAAGATAAGGAAAGAGGACCAGCCAGCCCAACTGTTCCTGTGGAGGGACACGCCGAGCGACCCACCAAAACGTTACAAGATGACATCAATGATCTTCGGCGCAAGGAGCTCACCATTTCTCGCCCATAGTGTGCGAAACCACAATGCCGAGCTCCATAAGGCAGAGTTTCCGCGAGCCCACTACGCCATCACGAAGAGCCATTACATGGATGACCTAGTGGACAGCTACGCGACACCTGAAGAGGCCCAAGCAGTCGTCGAGGAGGTGCGCAAGGTGCACAAGAGCGCCAACTTCACAATAGCTAGCTGGACGTCAAACTACGAAAAAGTACTGCAAGACGTACCGATGGAGCTGCGCGCTGATGCAAGCCGTCGTGACCTGGGAGCCAGCGCACACGAGTTTGAAAAAACACTGGGCCTACGGTGGCACTCAGCCACGGACGAGCTGAGCTTCAACACCAGTTTGCCGAGAGTAAAGGAGGAGGTGAAGAAGAGAGAACGACCACCTACCAAGAGAGAAGCCCTGAGCATGGTCATGTCGATATTCGACCCGCTCGGGCTATTAAGCTTCTTCACCATACGCGCTAAGATCCAGCTTCAACGGGTCTGGCGCCTGAAGGTGGACTGGGACGAGCCGCTACCAAACGAGATAGCCAAGGATTTCGGCGACTGGACGGAAGCCCTGGAGGACATCACCAGCCTGCGCCTCCAGAGGTGTTACAATACGGGGGGAGCCTTCAGAGACCGGCAGCTCCACGTATTTTGCGACGCCAGCACCGAGGCCTTCGCAGCAGTAGCTTACTGGCGCCTTGAGGAAGAAGACGGCACCGTGAGAGTCGTCCTAGTGGCAGCCAAAGCACGGGTGGCGCCTCTCCGCGCGCAGAGCGTCCCACGGATGGAGCTGCAAGCAGCGCTATTGGGAGCGCGCTTGGCCACCGCCATCACCACTGAACATCGCGAGAAGCCCAGCAAAACTATATACTGGAGCGACTCCAAGACCGCACTACAATGGATACGCAACGATAATGCGAAACACACCCCCTTCGTCGCCCACCGCGTCACCGAGATCGCCGAGCTGACTAATACACGCGACTGGCGATGGATCGCCGAGTATCTGCCAACCCTGACACCGAGAGGCGCCAGCCACGACGACTCCCGCATCATGAAGCCCGGAGACCTGGTCGTCATGGTCGACGCCAACCTGCCTCGCAACGTGTGGCCACGCGGAGAAGTCATCCACACCTACCCTGGACCTGACGGCAAGGTGCGCTGCGTGGACGTCCGTACCAAAGGAGGAGTCTTCCAGCGACCAGTACGCAAGCTCGCCGTCCTGCCTGTCCAAGATGGCTCCGGAGACTTCGCCGGGGGGAGGATGTTACGGACAGCGAGCCCCGCCCACCAAGGACAAGGGAGACAGGGATAGCAATAGTATCTTGTAGGAGATTAACGATTCCGAATTAGCATAGTTTTAATCGAGAATGACTAGATTTATATTCCTATTGGTTTCTATTGTTATTTTTTATAAGTCTCTATTGTATTCAAATGAAAGTTTCTGATTGGTGATAATACAAGATAGTTAATTGGTAGCAAAATAATGTAAGCCTTGTGAATGGGTAGGTGTTTAAGCTGATTTTATATAAATTACCGTAGTAGTCCAGTACAAACCAGTTCAGTTCCCACCGTACTAGCGAATAGTAAGAAAAAGTGTAAATAAGTAGTGCAACCAGTGTAAAATAAAAAATACAGTCCATTGAATGAGGTTTTATTCCTGGCCCTCAACACTACATGAAATTTTAATTACTTAAACATAATCTATAGAGCCGACTATGGGACTCGAGGGTTTCAATAATTTAAAGGTGATAGGCTGACAACCTGTCATTATAGTGATACAAGAATTTCCTGTAAATACCCTCAAATATTTGTCTGACATAGCAATAATGACCATATTTTTGCGCCCGTTAACGCTCTGCCCACCCCTCAAGGGATGAAGGCGTGATATGTGTGTGTGTGTGTGTGTTTGCCTTTACTCACATCTTTAGTCCTCTTTATAAGACAATCTATTTCCTCATCTGAATAAAAACTGTCAGAGCTGATATCTTCATAATATAATGATTTAGAGGAACTATTTACACTGATTGGTGATGAAGAACCCCAGTCACATTTTGTTGGACTTCTTTTGTATTCTTCATGCTTGAATCGTTCCTGTAAAATAGGTTCCTTTATATTTTTATTGATTTTTATGCCTAAAATGGTTGTTTTGTCCCAGGCCTTAATCCAAATAATTAAGTTTTCATAAAAAAATATCTAGGTACATGCAGCGTTTTTAATTTTTAGGACAAACAAAATAATTGATTAATACTTACAACTGGTTTGATTCTTAAGCTTTTTGTACATTGATATCGATCACATTTTGGTACTGTTCTGTCTTTATTGCAAAAAAAGCCTTCATCGTTTATAATTCTTCTGTTTTTATTTTTTGCAGACATTTTGGATTTATTTTTAGGCTTATCATTTTCATTTTTAAAAGTATTTTTCTTGTCCTTTTCTTTAGGTTTTGTTGCCTTAATTTTTCTCAAATTTTTCTCCTTGTTTTTTGAATGTTTTGGCTTGTGTTCACAAATATTTGTTAAGTTTATTATGCATTTATATTTTTGTTTTTTAACTTCAACTTTTTGGGTGATGACCAGCGTCTCCCAATTTTCTATTTTATCCACTTTCACTTTACGTTTGTTGGTATGCTTTTTTCTGTGTTTTTTAGATGGTTGGAATGTTTCTAGGTCAATTGTGTCTACTATTTGTGGTTTTATTCTGTCCGACTGCATTTTGCAGTGCAACTTATTACTTACTATTGCTTTGGTATGTATGTAGGTACTGTACCTGCTACCTCAAGTAGGTACTTGCTTGAATAACTACAGTTCAAAAGAAAACTATGATTATCATAAATATGGCTCAGAGTATAATGGGAAAGAAGACTGAAATCAACTCTGACCTAAGCCCTTATGTCTTTTTGAGGTCAATAGAAAGTTAAACTTGATGGGGTTTTTTCGTTCCTATTAGATGGCGCTCGGAATGAATTATATGTTGCAAATTTCTAGGGAGGGTTAAATTAAGTTATGGAATTGTATAAAATTTTATTTATGAGAATAATAAAGCACTGAACACATTAACCTTTTGCACGCCAGAGTTTTTTTACGTCGGCACACCCCCGACGCCAAGCATAGAAAAATGTGAAGATGGTAAAAACTTATCGGCAAGCAGCCCGGTGTCTTAAACAAGACAGAATGTAAGTTATAAAAATAGGTAAATTTGGACTACTTTAGTCGTCAGTGGCGTCGTATGTACGCGAGCGTTTAGCAACTATAGTGGTCATTGGCGTTCAAAAGGTTAAAACCCCATTAAATAGGGGTAATAGTTTGTATTGCGCCCTGAACCGAAGTTGACGAATTCCTCAATCTGAAATAGCGCCACCTAGTTCGGACAAATGTTGCTATCAGCCCAAAAAATCCACATTGAATGATAACTGACAATGTGCACATACCGAAAATTGTATGTACATCAAGTTCAGGATGGAATTAGATTTCAAATTAGCTCTGCTTGTACTGAACACGACTCTCGGGCCATTTATCCATCTTAATGGAAACTTACACCATACGACACAAGTCACGATAATGAGTGAACTTATTTTTGATTACTTACGGTATTTATTGTAGGTATTTGTATACCTACCACGTTAGGTTTCATATATCACATGCAAAATTACGTAAAATAAGGCTTCAACATCGCCTCTTTATGAATTTGCTTTGATTTCATGCTTTTATTACAAACAAATAAACATTTTTTTCCGCGCCTACCGTTATTTTTTTTTTGACAGTCAATCAAGATGACATTTTGTATTTCCGTTCAAAAATATATTGGGATTTTTTACGTGAAAAAAGATTTACCTAAAGAAAAGAAGCGCGGGAATTTCAAAATTATGAGAAGTTTGCGAGTCAGTGGTGCGCTTGGACGAAGTGGTGCGGTACGGGACGTGTAACAAGCGAGCGACGAATATTGTTTAAATTAAACCAACCGATTTTCAAACCATGGTTCGAACGTGGTTTATACAAAACCAATGAATTACAGAATCACCATCATTCTCCTTGCCTTATTATATCCCGTTGTTCTCTGTCGAAACCATGATCTATGAATCAGAATGTGCAATGCGAAAACAGCCAACAACGATATACGGGACCGCTTATCGTGCCCTCTGAAGCACGGAAACATCTTTTTTGCGATGTAATGTTATAAGTATAATTCGAAATGTCTTGCTGCTAGCTAGACAGTAGAAAAGGCGTACTAACTATCTAGGTACTTCCTTAAGCCACTATAACAACACGTGGTGCATTGATCAACCCACCACACCACAATCTACTAACTTCGTTCATCATTATCTTCTTTTGCGACTGCAATATTACATTAAACATTTGAATTCTGTAATACACTTCTCATCAGAAAATCCGGGACACCTTGCATGTTTATTTTTTGTGCGAATCAGATTATAGTGTTTTAATTTTTGGAATAAATCTCTTATATTAGAAGAAGAAGATCGTGCAATAGTGATTATAGTGAGGTTTATAAATCTTAATAAAAATGTCACAAATTTGAAATAGTTTACTATAGGTTTCGTGTTTTATCAAATCATAAAACCAAAGGGTCCCGATTTATCTGATGAGAAGTATATTTTGTTACTTATTTTTTGCAATAAAGTAATCAATATACTGGGTGTAAGAGATGGTGTAACGGAAACTTTGCAGGCGTGATCAGACCATGAAACTGAACAACTTTTTCAATGGGGACTATGTTGGGAAACGAAAAATTTTTTTCGACCTTCCATACAAAATTCCCGATCAGCTGACAGACTTTGTATGGGAACTCGAATAAATTTTTACGTTTCCCAACATAGCTTCCATAGAAAACGTTGTTCAGTTTCATGGTCCGATGACGCCTGCAAAGTTTTCGTTACACCGTCTCTTACACCCTGTAGGTATTTGTATTGTATTGAAATTACAATAAACCGTTCACACACGTCCTACATAAGTTGCAATGTAGGTACAGTGTTTATGCCACAACAATAATCACCCTTAGGCACTTATTCATATAAATACCTACATAACATTCTTTAGAAAGCAAAATTACTTACCTTTTAGAAGCACTTTTGTGACGTGGGTCTCTTAGTAAAAATCCATCTGCACTGTCTTAGGTGTGTATTTTTCTGCTAAAAAACCTACCGGCTCTAACCGCGGTTCTACAAGGACTGGGTTGTTTTGTTTTGGATCCACTTTGGAACACTTTATTTGTGCCGTCTGTCCCTTTGCCATTGTAAGAGGGTCATTTAGATAAATTTCTTAACATATGGAAGTCGTAAATCTGTCTGTTTATTGTTTTTGTTACGATTGAGTTACAAGAAATTATGAATAGCATTGTTGGGTTACGTTTTACTTTTCTACGTGCATACATAATATCACGCCTTTATCCCTTGCGGGGTAGGCAGAGCGTCAACGGCCGTGAGAATACGGTTGCTATCGCCACGTCGGACATTTTTGAGGATTGTTTTCCAAGGTTGTTTCAGAAAACATGTGTATCTATATTGTGACAGGTTGTCAGCCTGTCTCGCCTAAAAATTCAATACTCTCGAGTCCCTAAGTCGCCTCTTACGACACTTTTCTACTAGTTTGTTAATTTTATATTATGTTGTTGTGAGCTGCACCACGAATAAGATATCTACCTACTTTTTAACCGACTTAATAAAAAGGAGGTTCTCAGTGTTACCCGTATTTATGTACGACGGAAGTATGAATGTATGTTTGCCCGGAATTATCTCGCGTTTGGATGAATTGATTTTGATGCGGTTTTCAGAAAAGTATTTGTCAGAACTAGGCCGTAGTAACCGACAAAAAATGGAAGTTCGCACTTTTATAAGTTGGTTCTCTTTAAAAAATAATAATTCAGGAATTAACGTAAACTGGACTGGATGTAATGCGACACCAATGTAATTTTTTCTCTGTGGCATTGCGATTGCGAGGTGCTACCATACCAATGATAGTAAAGTAACTGAGTGTACCTTAATACAGGGTGTTTTGTAAACTGATAGATAAAACTTTATTTTAATAATATTTAGTTACATGCCGTGTGATGCCGGCTTAGAAGGACGCGATTAAGATAAACTATACTGTAATACAGGATGTGAGAGACGGTGTAACTAGGTACCTACCTACGGAAATCGTTGCAAACATAATCAGACCAACTTTTACTACGGAACCTACATTGGAAAACGAATTCTTTGTACCAGTTTTCAAAGAAATCAGTCACCTTAATGTTTGGGTTCGGGAGTTTTGTGTGGGAAGTTGAATATTTTTCTCGTTGGCCAACATAGCCTGTAAAGGTTGTGTAATGTTCCACATATCCACATAGAATAATCTAGAATTTCTCATACTGATAAGTTGTTTGTAAGTAATTATATGTTTGAATATAATAAGCTAATGTATTTAAAAAACATCGATAACTAATTACGGAAGCAACGCTGAGAACAACAAATTCATTAAGTAATATTGTAAACAGTTCAAACTCTCAAGTGATATCATTAAGTATTTGGTATAAAAGCTCATGATCCTGTCTCAATCGTCAGTTCCTCGAGTCACAGTTCCTCGAGTCACAGTTCCTCGAGTAGACAGTTCCACACAAGATAGTTCAAAGACATCAGTTCAGCAACGTTACATTTCTTCAGTACCTCAAAGTTGTGTTAATAAGAAATAAGTGCTAAATAGTGTGTGTACCAAGAGACTATAGTGGTAAGAACTGTTAATAGTAATCAATAATAAAACTGTCAATAAAAGTCGTTCGCTTTTGATTTTGGCCCCCTCTGCACACGCAATTACAAAATTGGTGTCAGAAGTGGGATGACTTTGATGGACGGATAACAAATTCGAAAGACGCGACAAACCGTAAAACGTGAGTGCGTACCTATCCGGTAGTTTGAAAGTTGACCTGACGTCAACTCTATCCGACCAGTCCGAAAGAACTCTAGTTGCGTGACAGTGATCTGGTGTAGTGGTGAGAAAGCGTGGTACTAGCTTCAGCAAGTTTCTACGTACCAGGACTACCAGGAAGGCCAAGCAGCGACGACTTAATCGAGGGACTCCGCAACAACTTCGGGACTTCAAGTGAGTGACGTTGTGTTGTGTTAATTTAAGATTATTTTATAGTTATTGTCTGCTTATAATATACTATGAAAATGGAAAATCAGAATAAGAGAGAAGAGGTAGTTAATTCTGGAGGTTTTATCGATATATCTCTAGCGGAGCGAATGATGACGAGGTATGATGGCGATAAATCGAATTTACATGTTTTTATTGACAATTGCAACAATGCACATTCACTTTTAAATCCTATTTACAAAATAGCGTTTGTATCGGTAGTATTGTCAAAAATAGAGGGAAATATTAGGTCAACCTTGTTAAATAGAACTTTTGAATCCTGGGAGGATCTTAAGGCACACCTATTAGAAAATTACTCCGAAAAAAGGACTTTTGCTCAATGGCAATTAGAGCTGAATTCATGCAAGCAAGGGCACAATGAACCCGTATTAAAATATTCTTCTAGAGTCGAAACCTGCTATATTAAATTAATAAAATCACTTGATCCTAAACTAAAACCTGAAGCTCGCAGCGCTAATATTGAACTTTTGAAAAGCCAAGCACTAAATATATTTATTAGCGGACTTATTCCACAACTTCACATCCTTTTAAAATCACAAAAACCGTCAACCTTTGAAGAAGCTGTGTCTATCGCTATTTCTGAAGAGCAGGAAATAAAATCAAGACAAGAGATGGGCCAACGTCATGGTATAGCTGCACCAAAGCGATGCTCTAACTGCAATAAGTTAGGTCACCTAGCTTATCAGTGTCGCTTACAACCAGCGATACGGTCATTCCAGCCGCAACGTAATAATGGCTCTATTCAACCCGTGTCTTGTTTTAACTGCAACAAAAAAGGACACATAGCTCGAGACTGTTGGTTTAATAAAAACACAGAATTCACTAAGCCCGGTCCAAGTTTCTCACGACCTGGTCCAAGTAATAACTACAGCGGACCATCACATAGTCGTTTTGGACCGAATAACCGCTATGCTGCCCAGAAAAATAATCATACCAATCAAACAGTAGAACAGCCAAATTTAAACTCAAAGGGTCCAAGGACAACGGCCAATCCAAGGACCATACGCGCGTTTCGGGCCGAATAATGTATATTAACACAGGAGTTTCAATATATGTTCAACTAGAAGCAGATCAACAATTAATACCGTATAGAAATAAATTTTTAATAGATACTGGAGCAGAAGTAAGTCTTATAAAAATGGAAGCGTTACAAGACGATGTACTAGTATACGATGACATGATATTAAATTTAAAAGGAATAGATAATGATTCGAAGCCGACCAAAACTATTGGCTATACCCAAATGACTTTTATGATTGGAGGAAAAACAGTGAGTCACACATTTCATGTGGTACCTGACCACTTTCCAATCGACAGTCATGGTGTAGTTGGAGGAGATTTTCTCTTATGTGTAAAAGCTGTTATAAGTTATGAGGAAAACGTCATACATTTGTTAGGAGAAACTTTGAAAATCGAATGTGATACCAAGGAAAACGATGAAACGTATTCTTTTATAGACGAAGACTGCAAATTATCTCCCCATGTGCTAAACGAAGAAGTTTTATGTGAAATAACGAAAAATGTCAAAGCTCCAAAATCAAAAGAAAAAGAAGAATTATATGACGATAGTAGAATGATAGAAAGTAATCGTAAAATGAGAAAATACCAAGAAGTATCGAAAACTAATAGAGAAGTTAACGAAAGAATGAAGAATATTAAGAAGATCAATGACAATGAAGAATATTTGATAATAGAACCTCGTTGTGAAAAAATAGTTTCAATAAAAGTAGAAGACACAGATATGAAAGAAGGTATTATTCCAGACGTTGTTGAAATAGAAGAAGGAATTTATGTTTGCCCAAGTATAGTAGCAGTAAAGAATTCAAAAATCACCACAGCGGTACTAAATACAACAGGAAAAAATGTGAAATTGAACAAGATAAACTTGAAGTTGGAACCTCTACCGGAGGAGGGTAAGGAAGAGTTTCATCTGAAGATAAATAAAATAACTAAAAATGACACTTCAAGCAACAAAAATCGATTGAAATTGTTGGAGCAGGGATTACGAACGGATCATTTAAATAAAGAAGAAAAAGGAAGCTTGGTGGAGTTGTGCAAGGAGTATAATCACATTTTTCATTTGGAAGGGGATGTGCTTACGTCGACAAGTACAGTCATGCACAGGATACCTACAGCTTCACCACAGCCAATTAATACTAAATCATATAGATACCCTGAAGCACTAAAAGGAGAAGTTGATAACCAAAATAATAAATTATTAAAGGAAGGAATAATAAAACCGTCAAATAGCCCTTGGAATTCACCGGTATGGATCGTACCTAAGAAAATGGACGCATCCGGAAAACGTAAATGGAGACTAGTCATCGATTATCGGAAACTTAACGAAATAAGCATCGGAGATATATATCCGTTACCACAAATTAATGATATATTAGATCAATTGGGTCATAGCAAATATTTTACTACTTTAGATTTAGCCTCGGGATTTCACCAAATTAAAATGGATCCGGAAGATCAACCAAAGACAGCTTTCAGCGTTCCGTTAGGTCACTACGAATACACCAGAATGCCATTTGGACTCAAAAACGCACCATCAACGTTTCAAAGATTAATGAATTCAGTACTTACCGGAATACAAGGAATAAAATGTTTTGTCTATTTAGACGACATCGTTATCTATGGCAGCTCACTGGAGAATCACAATATGAAGCTGAAAGAAGTATTTGATCGCCTGTCTGAACACAATCTTAAACTACAGCCTGACAAATGTGAATTTTTAAAGAGAGAAGTTATATATCTAGGACATTTAATTACACAAGATGGTGTAAAACCTGATCCAAAGAAAATAGACGCCGTCATGAAATTTCCTGTACCGAAAACACCAAAAGATATTAAGAGTTTTCTCGGTCTAGCTGGATATTACAGAAGATTCATAGAAAATTTCAGCTCACTAACAAAACCCTTAACTAAACTACTGAAGAAAGATGAACCTTTTAATTGGACTAGTTTACAACAGGAATCATTCGAAACTTTGAAAGAAAAGCTTTGCAAACAACCTATTTTACAGTATCCAGATTTTTCAGAGCCATTTAATCTAACGACAGATGCCAGTAACTACGCAATAGGAAGTGTATTATCACAAGGAACTCCACCTAATGATCTACCTATAGCATATGCCAGCAGAACCTTAAATAAAGCTGAAACCAACTATTCAACTACAGAAAAAGAACTTCTCGCAATCGTCTGGTCAGTAAAACATTTTCGTCCATATCTGTATGGAAGAAAATTTAATATATACACAGATCACAAACCACTAACATGGTTATTTAACGTAAAAGACCCTGGTTCAAGACTCTTAAGATGGCGCCTGAAACTCGAAGAATATGAATACGACATATTTTACAAAGAAGGAAAAACGAATTATAATGCAGATGCATTAAGTAGAATGAAAGTCGAAGAAAATGAAACTCGAGAGAAGGAAGAAGAAATTTCCAACCAAGAGCCTGAAACAAGAATTCAATTAACTACAAGAAGCGCTGAAACGTATTCAACATTTCTGAAAGAACTAGAACGTAGACCTATTTTGCATAATAAGTTAGAAGAATTTAATGAGAAGCCACCGAGTAACGCAAACAAAATTATTTTGTCTTCATGTGATTTAGAAACAATACCTGAGTCGTACGAAAAATACGCCGAAGAATTGAAAACTAAACAACCTAAACTTTTTGATGTCATAAAACTAAAGGATAATCTAGACAACAATTTGTTTTTCAGTTTTTTCAAAACTAACAACTGGGAAAATGACTCTTACGAACATTTATTCGAATGCATAAAGAATATACGACACAAACTTACGCAGGAAAACATCACTCAAATTATATTTGAAAATCTGTCAAACCTTCATCTGAAATGGCATAAAATCCGTACAATCATACGTTATCTGTTCAAAGATTCAAACATAATAATTCATGTATATCATTCGAAAATCTTGACCCCAAAAAAGGAAGACATTCCTCTGATTTTAGAAGAAAATCATAAAAATCCAATTTCAGGACATACAGGATTTCATAAAACCTACAAGAAAATAAAATCTAAATTTAAATGGGAATCAATGAAACAAGACATCAAGGAATACATCAAAAATTGTAAATCATGTCAAGAAAATAAATTAACTCGGAAGAAAAATCGAAAACCTATGGAGATAACTTCTACCGCAATAGAAGCATTTGAAAAAGTGTCTCTGGATATTGTCGGTCCTTTGCCTTTATCTGAAAGGGATAATAAGTACATACTTACTTTACAGGACGATTTGACTAAGTTCTCACAAGCTTACGCACTGCCGCAACATGATGCTGAAACCATAGCTGACCGTTTTGTACGTTACTTCATTTGTATATTCGGTATACCTGAATCAATACTCACAGATCAAGGTGCAGATTTTAATTCTACACTAATGAAGGAAATTGCTAAGCTGTTAAAAATGAAAAAAATAACTACAACTGCTTATCACCCACAATCTAATGGAGCATTAGAACGAAGTCATTCCACGTTAGCAGACTACCTGAAACACTACGTCAATGAAAATCAAACTGATTGGGACCATTGGCTAGATTTTGCTATGTTTTCGTATAATACTAGCGTTCACACTTCTACAAACTTCACTCCATTTGAGCTTTTGTTTGGATTCAAGGCTAGATTACCTAGTTCGATTCTTAAAACACCCGAATTTAAATATTACTATAATAACTATTTAGATGAACTTGTATTAAAACTTAGGAAATCAAGGCAATTAGCTAGAGAAAAATTAATAGACTCGAAAAAGGTTAATAAACAAATTTACGATAAAAAGAGTAGAGATGTTAACTTTAGCATAGGTGACTTAGTATATTTAAGTAATGAACAGATTAAGTTAGGTAAATCTAAGAAATTATCACCATATTGGTTAGGACCTTACAAAATTATTGAAGTGAATTCCCCGGTCAATGTCACAATTCAAACAAAGAAAAATAAGATACGTGTACATACAAATAGACTGAAACATGCATTTGTTTCAGGATGATAATTCGTGTTTTCCTGGGACTTCTGCTTATACAAACGAGCCAAGCTCTACAACCGAATATTGAGAAATCTTATAACATAACTAGACTGGATAAAGCCGGAATCTATTTCGAACATATAGGTAAAGTTAATCATTTTGATAGTGCATGGACACTGGTTACTTATTTAGATATTTCGGATATTCATAAGAAAATAGATTTAGTAGATAACACATACGTTAAGACCAAGGAAATCTGTAACCATGAAAAGTTTAGTAACTTTTCTCTATGTGAAACATCATTCATAGTTTTAGATCAAGTTGTTCCTCAGTTATACGAACAAGAAAATATTTTGAGAGAACTTACGGGTAGAACTATTTCTCATAGATCTAAAAGGTCTTATGTAGACGGGGTTGGTAAATTATTAAAGGTTTTATTTGGTACATTAGACACTGAAGACGCGCATCGTTATGATCAAGCAATCGAAAATTTGGACAGTAATGAACACGAAATCTTTAATTTATTAAAAGCACAAACGAACGTTATTAAAACTACCATCGCCAATTTCAACAATACAATTACTAATTTGGACTCTAACGAAAAAGTCTTTAATAAAAATTTAGCTATACTCTCAAATTATACAAAGCACGTAGATACAGTATTATTTAATTTGGATTTAAAACAAGATATTGACGAACATTTATCTTTTCTTACATTAGTAACTTCGGAAGTGAATAGGGAAATTTCAATGATAATTAACGCGATTCTGTTCTCTAGAAATAATGCCGTCCACCCTGTCATCATCACTCCAGAACAATACATTTTTGAATTACGTAAAACGATTTCCCATCTACCTTCTCAAACAAAATATCCGTTATCTCTCACTATTAATGATGCTCCAGAATTACTCTCTTTAATAGATTTAGTGTCCTATGTGATGAATGATAAACTTGTATTTGTAATTAGAACTCCGTTAATTACGCAAACTGATTATGAATTATATCATGTTGTACCCGTTCCGATTAGAAATAAAGATGATACTTATGTTTTTATTATGCCAAAAGAAAAATATTTTATGATTTCTAGCAACAAGATCCACTATACTTATATTGATAATTTAAACGTTTGTAAAAAGCTATCTAGGAAACTTAATTTCATTTGTAAATTAGATACTCCACTATATTCTCTACATGGAAATCCAACATGTGAAACCGAATTAATGTTTGGAAAAACCAAGATACCAGGTGAATGTGATACTAGATTAGCATATATTAATCACGAACAGTGGTATAAATTACACAATAAAAATAATTGGTTATATGTTATGCCTAGAAAGACTATTGCTACTATTACATGTCAAAATGAAGATCCAATGGATTTCGATATGTTTGATACAGGTATCTTGTCATTATCAAGCAATTGTAAGCTATATACTGTAAATGTAATTTTACAAACCGAGATCAGCGGTCTAGAGAGTGAGTATCATTCATTTTTGCCATCAATAAATATCATTGAGGACGATTGTTGTAAAAAGATGAAAATTAAAAATGTAACCCAAATTAATTTTGTACCACTTCAGATTCATGAAAGATTAGATATAGAGAGTTTAAATGTAGCATCCCATAAAGTGAAGCAAGTCGAAGAAATGTTGAATAATATTGAACAAAACTCAAGTGTGTATAATAAAGTTGTCAACAATGTTTATTTTGTATACATTTTTATGTCGATTTTAAAAATCCTCGCATGTTATTTACTGTATAGATTCGCAAAATATCTGATTAAAAGAAAATTCTTTTGTTCACCTCAGAGTCGATTACTAGCCATAGAGGACTCAAAGACTTGTTGTGCAAGAATTACAAACTGTATAACTTTAAGAGTTAACGATGATAATAGACGAAATAATAGTGATATTGAATTAGAAGATGTAGGAAGTCAAGATGAAACTATTGTAACTGCACCTATCAGAAGAAACAGAGTAGCTTTATTAAAAGATAATTAAGATAATTATTAATGTTAAAGGATAATAAATAATAAGTAAATAAGAGTCAAGAAATATAATCAAATAGTTAAGTATCAATATTGTATTAATTTTAAGTAAGTAAATACTATTTTAGTTAATGAGTAATTATGTATCTAAGTTAATGTAAAGACAAAGAATTGTCTTTAGTCTAAGGGGGGAGGAAATGTAATGTTCCACATATCCACATAGAATAATCTAGAATTTCTCATACTGATAAGTTGTTTGTAAGTAATTATATGTTTGAATATAATAAGCTAATGTATTTAAAAAACATCGATAACTAATTACGGAAGCAACGCTGAGAACAACAAATTCATTAAGTAATATTGTAAACAGTTCAAACTCTCAAGTGATATCATTAAGTATTTGGTATAAAAGCTCATGATCCTGTCTCAATCGTCAGTTCCTCGAGTCACAGTTCCTCGAGTCACAGTTCCTCGAGTAGACAGTTCCACACAAGATAGTTCAAAGACATCAGTTCAGCAACGTTACATTTCTTCAGTACCTCAAAGTTGTGTTAATAAGAAATAAGTGCTAAATAGTGTGTGTACCAAGAGACTATAGTGGTAAGAACTGTTAATAGTAATCAATAATAAAACTGTCAATAAAAGTCGTTCGTTTTTGATTTTGGCCCCCTCTGCACACGCAATTACAGTTGTTCAGTTTCATGGTCTGGTCATGTCTGCAATATCTTCTATATACCGACCCGTATTTACATCTTGTATAATGGACGCAAATAGGTACGTATTTATTCTGTGATATTATGGCCAACGTTTTAACGTGTTTTCAAAGTACGGAAATCATTCTATTTGGTGACCTATTTACTTATTTATTCAAACAATGGTCTAATTTATGAGTGCTGGCCACACACACACACACACGCCAAACATTCATGCTCCGAACGTTTTATGTGAAGTCAGCATAAATACTTACTTAACACATCACTACATAGTACAATACAAAGGCGCTTTTCGTGTCTGTCTGTATGTATGTTTGCTTAAATATTGAAAACTACATAACTGATTTTGATGCAGGTTTTTTTAAATAGATAGAGTGATTCAAGAGGAAGGGAATACTTGCCGGGAAAATCCTTATTCCCACGGGAAAATGAGTTGCAGCGGGCGCAGCCGCTGGGTCAGGCCGCTAGTAATTAATAGTAGCATTGTAGACAAAATACGTTGAACGCAGTCTCGATCATGGACCAATAAGTCTCGACCAACACGGCGCACTCTTTCAAAGAATGTAACAATTAGACACGGGCCGAATGATAAGTTTATGTTCGATATTTGGCATGTTCGGCAGATTGAACGAATATTCGGTTTCGGCCGAATATTCGGTGAATTTTGGCAAATATTTCACCGAATAAAAAAGTATTGTTTTTATATAGAATTCGTTAAAAATAGTTATGTGAAGCAGTTTTTTTAAATATGATGACAATGTTTCTAATGTGAAAAGTTAAGAGGGTTGGCACACGGAGAGCTCCTGTGTGAGCCCGCCTACTTGTGGTAAATAAGTACCTAAGGCTTTTAATAGTCCTTATATGAACATCAATTCTTGCCGAATTATTCGGCCTAGGGTTGCCCGGTCCTCTCACCTGAAGGCCGGACACACCTTTGAGTTCGGCCGAGGAGTTCGGCCGAGCACTTCAATCTTTTTCTTTCACAAAATGTACAAAATGTTAGTACCCATGCAATCTTATATCTTTTCGTATGGGACACTAAGTCGTTCAACGACCCAATAAACCCTAGTGTCAGAGTTTTTCAACCGCCTATTAATTAGTGGCAGGCCTCTGACATGGTTGAGTAGCGACCGACATCTAAGTTATTTAATACTAGAGGGCGCCCGCAGCTTCGCCCGCGTGGAAGTCACTAGGAATCCTGTAAGGATAACAACTGTCATTAATCCAAATTATTTATCAATCAGTGTGCCAAATTTCATAAAAATTGGTTCAGCAGTATTTGCGTGAAGGAGTAACAAACAATTAAATTAAAAACAAACATACAAACTTTCGCATTTATAATATTAGTAGTATAGGATAGGATTAGTAGGATAGACAGCAATCGGGAATTCGGGACCTACCGGCTTAACGTGCCCTTCGAAGCACGAAACTACGAACTTTCTTTCTTACGAACAATCAGGTGGTTCAGCCTGCAATGTCCTTACCATATTGGGAACGCATTCACAAAGGGATAAATATGTATCAACTATGCGTTGTGAGTGACCCACCGAGAACCGAACCCGGAACATATGCGTGCGTGGCAGGCAGCCACACTGCCACGGCGCCGCATCGGTCATCAATATGCAATTGACAACGGGAAGCCCTGGCCCGTGACACATGGTCTTTCTCTTATTACTTTTTCTTGGAAGTTGTTTATGATTTTATTCATTTGTAACAATACCATAGTCCCATGTTCGTTACGGCCAGCCCGGTTTTGGGTTAGTGAGCGCAATGTGGAACGTAGGTATTGTTTGTTTTATTTTGTACTAGCAGCCTGCCCCAGCGGCTGCGCCTGCTGCAACTCATTTTCCCATGGGATTAAGGATTTTTCCCGGAAAGTATTGTACATAAAAACCTTCCTCGAGAATCACTCTATCTATTAAAAAAACCTGCATCAAAATCCGTTGTGTAGTTCTAAAGATTTAAGTAAACATACAGACAGACGCGAAAAGCGACTTTGCTTTATACTATAGTGAAAAGGCAAATGCTGTAACTTCCTGTCTCTTTTTTTTATGTAGTGATAGGGTCTTAGGTCGACTAAACAACATTGTGTCGTGTGCAATGTCTTGTGGAGGAACTTTTGAAAATTGTGATAATAATTCATTTGATTTAACCAGCTTTTGAAACGAACGTGTCGTTGGTAACAAGGACTTGATCGTTTAGCGACTCGATGTCCCAAGAATAATATCTACTCCTTTTGGTTAAACATTTTTGTTTTTATTACAGCCGAAGCCAGTACAGACTTCAGCGGCAAAGAAAGAAGCGCCTTCGTCCGGTGGCGACGCGACGAAGCTTGACCAACAGATTACGAAGCAAGGAGACCTCGTACGGTCACTAAAGTCTTCTAAAGCTGAAAAGGCCAAAGTCGACGAAGCTGTCAAGACTCTGCTTGATCTCAAAGCGAAGTACAAAGCAGCCACTGGACAAGTAAGTGGAGCTATGTGACTAGCAGATTACGAAGCATGAAGATCTCGTGCGTCACTGAGGCCATTTAAAGCCAAAGTCCATGTTTCGCAGCCGTATAATGATACTGCCTGCATATTTTATAATATACATAAACCTTCTTCTTAAATCACTCTATCTAATTTGAAACTGCATCAAAATCCGTATGGTTCAGGATGCAATAGCGGTGACCATAGATGATATAGGAATAAACGCAAATGGGGACTTCATTCCATAGAACGCACTGTAAAGAAGGAGCTGAAAATGTACCTACCTACCAAACCCCATCGCAGGATTAAAATTAAAATTATCGTTTATCTATTGCGCGCTGGGGCACAGTGACCTTAAGGGTCTAGAATATTTTATTTTCGCTTAACTGCAATCAGGAACGTCATATAGTATCTCATTTATTCAGGACTGGAAACCGGGTGTAACCCCAGCCCCACCGGCTGCAGCAAAAGCAGCAGGCGGTGACGCAGCGAAGCTGAACGAAGAGATCACGAAGCAGGGAGATCTTGTACGCTCGCTGAAGTCTGCGAAGGCTGAGAAAGCTAAAGTAGATGAAGCTGTCAAGGTTTTACTGGACTTGAAGGGCAAATACAAGTCTGCTACGGGACAAGTAAGTTCTCTTAAACTAACTGCCTTGGCTCAGTAACCCAAAATGGATCTTGGCCTCCGAAACGAGCGTCGAGCACTCGCCACTGATCCCTGTCCTACACGAACTCCTTTCAGTTGTTGCCTTAGAAAACTTTGCTCGAACTCAAAGCGAAGTACAAAGCAGCAACCGGACAAGTTAGTTTCTCTTCCAACATAGAGTCGTAAACGATTAAAATAACTTGTTGAACGTCTATAAAGCTGCACTCAGACAGTTGACTTACAATACTACGTATAGTAATTATGATTTCAGTTTTTGTTACTAAATATCAATGATTATATTTATAACCCGCACAGGTGATGAAAGGACCACAACATGGCAATATTATTGTTGTCATCACGTATACATGTCATTTAATATGATAGTGATACAAACAAGCTCAACGGTTTAGAATAGCATCACCCCATTTCTTTGCCGTGGGTGTCGTAGAAGCCGACTAAGGGACTCGAGGGTTTCATGTGTATTGCAATTTTAGGCGACAAGCTTGCAACCTGTCACTATAGTGATACACGACTTACCTGAAACGACCTTCAAACATTTGTCAGACGTGGCAATAACGACCGTAATATTACTATTGCTAACGCTCTGCCTACCCCACCAGGTATATAGGCGTGATTTATGTATGTATGAATGTATGTGATACAAACACTAATGTTGCCATCTCATGATTTTTTGTAAAGAAAGAAGAAGATTCATATATCACGCCTTTATTCCTAGGCAGAGCGTTAACGGCCGTAAGAATACGGTCTCTATCGCCACGTCTGACATTTTCGAGGATTGTTATCTACATATAGTGACAGGTTGTAAGACTTTCGCCTAAAAATTGTAATACACCAATACTCTCGAGTCCCTTGGTCGCCTCTTACGACACCCGCGGGAAGGATGTAGGGTGACGCTAGTCTAAGCCGGCATCACACGGCAATATAAATCTGCGCAAGATAAACATCATTCTAACCGCCTAACCTTCACTCAGGAGTGGAAACCCGGTGCGTCACCAGCGCCCACACAAGCCGCAGCGCCATCCGGTGACGCAGCGAAGTTGAACGAAGAAATCACGAAGCAGGGAGACCTGGTGCGCTCTCTGAAGTCTGCTAAAGCTGAAAAGGCTAAAGTCGACGAAGCCGTCAAGACTCTGCTTGATCTCAAAGCGAAGTACAAAGCAGCCACTGGACAAGTAAGTGGAACTATGTGACTAGCAGATTACGAAGCAGGGAGATCTCGTGCGTCACTGAGGCCTTTTAAAGCTGAAAAAGCCAAAGTCAACGAAGCTGTCAAGACTTGCGTAGTGTGCTAAAGCTGATAAGGTAAAAGTTGATGAAGCTCTGAAGGCATTATTACTGGGTTTGAAGGTTATAAGGCTGCTACAGGACAAGTAAGTTCCAGTTCCATTCATAATCTCTTTCTAGGTGTTTCTGGTCTAATTGGTTTTAAGCATACGTCTTTGTTACATTCCTTGATGAGAGAAACAAAGTTGATATCTGTTAATTTTATCACTGATGTGACTGTATGGTTACTAAATTATTAGATCTACCTATCTGTCTTCAGATTGATCCCGGAGCCAGTTTTATGTAGTTGTACCATAAAAATATAATAAATGTGACTTTTGCGACTCTATTGCCTTCTTAATATTATCATCTTTAACTTACTCAGGATTGGAAACCAGGCGCAAACCCTGCACCAGCCTCGGCACCAGCGCCGTCTGCTGGCGGAGACGCCGGTAGACTCAACGAAGAAATCACGAAGCAAGGAGACCTGGTCCGCTCTCTGAAGTCTGCGAAGGCTGAGAAAGCTAAAGTGGACGAAGCCGTCAAGGTCTTACTGGACTTGAAGGGCAAATACAAGGCTGCTACGGGACAAGTAAGTTCACTTTGTGGTTAACTAACGGCCCACCTTGTGGCTGCGCCCGCCCAGCGGCTGCGCCCGCTGCAACTCATTTCCCCGTGGGAATAAGATGTTTTCCCGGCAAGTATTATACATAAAAACCTTCCTCTTGAATCATTCTATCTATTAAAAAAACCTGCATCAAAACCCTTTGTGTAGGTTTAAAGATTTAAGCAAACATACGTACAGACAGACGCGAAAAGCGACTTTGCTTTATACTATGTAGTGATGTATAATATCATTCTCATCATACAAAGAAAGAACTTAAAACAACAAGCATGAGATCTAGCCAAATATTTGTCTGAACTTAAACCCGAGACCGTTCCTCTGTACTTACCAACTGATCTACGGGAATCCTAACTGCATTATCAAAAGTTTTGATCTGTTATGCTCATTCTATAAATCAGATTATGAATATTTGTTTTCAAGCTAACGTCATATATAATGTTAGGTAACTTTTAAGCAGCTGTTCAAATACTAGTCTGAACATTACTCCAGATACGAGTACTTTCAGTCAGTTGCTCGTCATGTTATAGTTCTCTTGATAATACGATTATAAATGGTAGGTCCACGTGGTTTTTATGGTGCATTTGTAATTTATAATCGCAGATTGATAGATGAAGTGAAGTGGTCGCCTTCTGTGTCAATTAGCAACCTTACTCGGTGTGTGGCCTACAACAAGGGCAAATATTTTACAGAACGAAATTTAGGACGAAATATTGAAAAAAAAGACCGTCTATATTGTTTCAGTCTACTGGTATTTAGTATTATAAGACCCTTTTTGTACATGTCCAGCCTATATTCCTTTTTATTATAGTTATTCAGTTTTATGAGTTATGCCGTGTAAAATATGTGTCCCTGCGTAATAGGTAGGTACATAGTGATTTAATAGCCAGTCTATTTGTCTACCTGTGTTCCACCAATGTGAGATTTACGGTAAAAGTTCGATGAGATTGTAAATTATTTGCCATTCGTGCATTGTAACAAAAATGTGTATAACTAGGTAAGTTTTACCAGAGGTAGGTAGATACATACATAATACATACATACATAAATCACGCCTTTGTCCCTTGCGGGGTAGGCAGAGCGTTACGTTGCAAAATTACGAACTTTATCGCCACGTCTGACAAGTATTGAGGGCCCTTTCAGATGATTCATATATAGTGATACTGACAGGTTGTCAGCCTGTCGCCTAAAATTGTAATACACATAAAACCGTCGTGTCGTGTCCCGTAGTTGCCTTTTACAATACCCGCGGGAAGAAATGGGGTGATGCTATTCTAAGCCGGCATCACACGGCATATAAGGCAGGTAGGTAGATGCATAGGTAAATAAATACATAACTAATATAGGCTAATTTTAATTCTTTGCTTTCTACATAGAACAGAGCTGGATTAGAAGTATGAAAAAAATATGAAGCACAATAAGTACCTATGAAATTAATTGAATATGATAAGAATACCTGCGCTGTCAGTAGTTATCGCTGAGCGCAACAAATGTCTTGAATTCTCTCATTCGTCATAATAATATCAAATTACACCTACCTACTTACAATACAATGACACTAATCCATAGGTATCTTACACGGTTACATTTGTTCGTTACACGAGCGCAGCATATAAGTATAAATAATTGATACCCTACGGTTTATGGGGTAGGCAAACGCGTCAACGGTCCATCCGAAACCGTTTTCATTCATCAGTAGACATAATTATCTATGCCTACAAAATGTTCGTAATCTAAAACCGACACCTTCATCTGACTTTCTTCTAACATTCCAAGAAACTGGAACACATAAAAGAATAGGTTGTCTGGCTGGAAGAGGTCGCTTTCAGCGTTAAGGCCACCGTTGTGCACGCTAGCTGTAGGTAAGAGTTCTTTTTCTCCGTTTGTGTTAGTACTGTGCAATAAAGCGCCACGTCCGACAAATATCTGAAGAGCGGGACACACACACGCACGAATCACGCCTTTATCCCTTGCGGGGTAGGCAGAGCGTTGACTTTCGTACAATTACGGTCGTTATCGCCACATCCGACAAGTATTGAGGGCCCCTTCAGATGATAAGTGTATTACCGTAGTGACAGGTTGTCAGCCTATCGTGGTAATACACATGAAACCTTTAGTTGCCTCTTACAAAACCCGCGGGAAGAATTGGGGTGATCCTGTTCTATGCCGGCATCACACGGCAAAAGGACCGGGAAGTATCATAATAATCGTGTATCACTGAACTCTGAAGATAGTTGTCAGCCTTTTACCTATAATAGTATACATATACATAATTTCACGCTTTTATCCCTTTCGGATTGGGCAGAGCGTTCAAGACCGTGATGATACGGTAGCTATCGACATAGTTTAATTATAATGTTATCTGTCCAGGACTGGAAGCCCGATGCGTCACCTGCCACGCCCGCTCAGCCCGCCAACCAACCTGCCAACTCCGACGCTGGCAAGTTGTCTGCCCAGATCGCCGCTCAGGGAGACAAGGTGCGCAAGCTGAAGAGTGAGAAAGCTGACAAGAATACTGTCGATGTTGAGGTAAGAATTAGAATTTGCTTCCATCGCCTGCAAATTAGCAGTAACTAGCGGCCTGCCCCAGAGGCTGCGCCCGCTGCAACTCATTTTCCCTTGGGAATGGGGATTTTCCCCGGCAAGTATTATATATAAAAACCTTCCTCTTGAATCACTCTATCTATTAATCTGCATCAAAATCAGTTGTGTAGTTTAAAAGATTTAAGCAAACGTACATACAGATAGACGCGAAAAGCGACTTTGCTTTATACCATGTAGTGATTTAGTAGTAGTAAATTATGCCATTTCTCTCCGTTATGTCTGCAGTAAGAAATAGCATATTTAGTATCTTTATATTTTGTCCAACACTTCTTGTGTACAACGAATGGTTAAAAAAATTTGAAACCTAACCGACTTTAGGTAAGTACTTATGTTTAGATATTTGTCCTCGTTTTTTTTAATTATTATTCTAGTCGCTAGATAGATGGCGCTGTGCTTGGTATGTTACCGCTAAGAACGGAACGTAATATTTATTTTTTTGTTTTTTGAAACTTGGACTCGGACTCATTTGGAACGAGAGTGTCAGTGTATGCCAGACTGTCAGTCAGTATTGCTTTTTTTTTTTAATTTTTGGCTTTGGAATCTACACCGGAATCTAGTTCAAAGCCATCTATCAATTTCATGGAATACTATTTTTTTTTAATTCTCGATAAGAAAACTTCGTATTGAGAAAATAATATGTACTATTTTATCTAATCTGATGTATTTGTTACAGGTGAAAAATCTTCTCAATCTGAAGGCTCAGTACAAATCGGTGACAGGATCCGACTGGACGCCCAGCGCCGCGCCAGCAGCTGCTAAGAAAACCGAACAGGTAGGTAATCAAAAGGAATTAGTTGTGTAAAGGAATAAGTAATTACGACATTTCAAAAATAGAGCTCCCGAACCAGAAAACACTAAAAGGAAAATGGGCCTTGTGTTGGTCCAAGGTCACAAACGTCACAGGGATCATCCTATATTTTACAGACTATAAAGCTAAGTAGGCTGGAATGAGACTGGTTTATACAAGGTGTAAAACTATTAACTGCAAATATTTTAAGGTGTGAATCAGCCCATGAAACTGAACAACTTATCCCAAGGAGCATACGTCGAAATATGAAAAAAAAATTTGGACCTCCCATACAAAATGTAGCAGCCGGACGAGTCAACTCTATGGGAGGTCCAAAATTTTTTTTCAAGTTTCGACCTATGTTCCAAGGGCAAAGTTGTTCAGTTTCATGGGCTGGTTCACCCCTTAAAATATTTGCAGCAATTTTTTTTTACACCCTGTAGTGTCCATCGGTAACATCTAACATGGCAGGAAAAGGCTGTAGTTTTAAAATCATATTTGTATTTCAGCCAGCAGCGAACTCGAGTATGAACGGGTCAGACGCGGCGGCCGCGCTCGCCGCTGAAGTGGCCAAGCAAGGAGAAGTAGTTAGAGACTTGAAGGCCAAGAAAGCTGACAAGGTAAGAGTCTAATGTATCTATTTCTAATTCGCTATATGAATGGGTCATTAATAAAATACAAAAGTGGTATGCTTAAAAGTATAATATTGTCCGAAGATATTTCGTACTCCATTTATAGTTTTTCGAAATATTCAAAGTTTGAATTAATATACAGAAAAATAACATATTAGTAAGTGTTTTGACACCAGCCAAATGCCTGAATTGATCCTTCAGTCGTATTTTACGACACCCTCGTGTGGTGATGCTATTCTAAGCCGGCGTCATACGGCCCACTCAACGTAACAAAAAATTTTTATAAATGTTAAGTGTTCTCAATTCTTTATTCCCCAGGCTACAATCGACGCGGAAGTGAAGAAACTTCTAGAACTAAAAGCGAAATACCAATCTGAGACTGGTACGGCTTACCAGGCGCCCTCACAGCCCAGGGAGAGTAAGCCCAAAGAGAAGAAGGAGGCCAAACCCAAGGAGGCTAAGAAGGACAAGCCCAAACAAGAGGTTAGAATAGTATTCCAAGAACTGGATAGATGGCGTTGAACTGACTATGTTCCAGTGTACGTTCCAAAGCCAAAAGATTTAAAGAAGACATTGCAACACTGACTGCCGTTCTGGCATGCACTGACACTTTCATTCCAAACGAGTACGAGTCCAAGTTTCAAAAAAAAACAAAAAATAAATATTACGTTCCGTCTTTTGCGGTAGCATACCAAGCACAGCGCCATCTTTCCAGCGACGCGAATACTAATTAAAATATATATTACTACCTATTTCCTTAAACAGTTCCCGAATCACGACAGCAAAGTTTATAAACTGCTTTATTGACATTGTCATTCCAGGCCAGACCGTCTCCGGCGAAGGAAGATGGCGCCGGGCCGAAGAAGGTCACCAGGCTCGGCATGGAGGCCAGGAAAGACGAGGACCTGCCCGAGTGGTACTCGCAAGTCATCACCAAATGTAAGCACACACACACATATCACGCCTTTATCCCTTGCGGGGTAGGCAGAGCGTTAACGGGCGTAAGAATACGCTGTCGCAAATTGAAATTAATTAAATCAGTGCTTGCTACGCTCGCATTACATAAGCGTATTATGAAAGTATTAACTTGTGTCTTAGCGAAGATGATTACAATTCAATCAATACATGCCTGTCTCATAAAAAACGCGTTTCGATAGACATACCAGGTGGTGGACCGAGCTCGCTCAGTTTATTTTACACTTCAATAGAATGAGAGAATTATCATGCTAGGAGATTTTAATGGATGGGTAGGTTTGAAGCGAGATGGGTATGATAAAATTCTTGGTACGTTTGGCGACGAAAGAGTCAATGAGAATGGAAATAATTTGTTAGGGATTTGTTTACAGTGGGATCTTTTTGTGTCGAATACAATGTTTCAACACAAAAAGATCCACACTTATACAAGAGCGGAAGGTACATCAAAAACTATGATTGATTTTGTGATTGTGGATGAAAGGTTGAAGAAGAAAGTTGTAGATACTAGAGCGTATCGTGGTGCCGGCATTGACACAGATCATTTCCTGGTGATATCCCGAATAAATGATCTCTTCAATCGGTGGCGGCATAGAACTACTGCGTGTACTAGTGCTTTGCAAAGAGTGAAAGTGGAAAGATTGCAAGAAAAAGAGGTAAAAAAGGAATATATTAGTAGACTGAAAGAGGAATTTGGCGACCTAGATGAGATGACTGACATTGAAGAAGGATGGAAAGGATTTAAGAAAGGTATTGTGAATATTGCGATGAAAGTATGTGGTGTTTCAAAAAGGATGAAAGGAAAACCACAACAGAGTGCATGGATGACTAAAGAGGTGCAAGAAGTTGTGCAAAAGAAGAAAAAAGCATGGTTGGACTGGTTAGCTACTAAAGCTAACCAAAGAATGCTAAAAGCGACGGATGAAGATGTAGCGAAAGCGCGAGCAGAGTATAAAAGTGTGAAGGATGTAGTTAAAAAGACAGTGGAAAGAAAGAGAGATGAGCATAAGGATGAATTTGACAGGAGGTTATCGGAAAACTTTCGCTCGAACTTGAAAGTTTTCTGGAAATCCATAAGCACAGCTCGAGGAAAAACCCAATCGTCCGAGTTGTGCAGGATTCGAAGCCAAGATGGTAGTGTAATAAAAGGTGAAGAATGTGTGTTCAAAAGATGGAAGGAGTATTTTGAGAGTTTATTTGAGAAAGAAGACGTAGCGCAAGAAATAATTGTAGAAGAAATAAATGAAGTTAAAATTGAAAGCGAGATTGGAATGGATGAGATCGTAAAAGCATTGAAGAGTATGAAATCAGGTAAAGCTGCGGGGTATGATAGAGTGTCAGTCGAAATGCTGAAGGCTGGCGAGGGCGTCGTGGCTAGTCAGCTGTACCTCCTTTTTAACCTTTGTTGGAGAAGCGGTCGTGTGCCAAGTGATTGGTGCAAGGCTGTTATCGTGCCATTGTACAAAGGAAAAGGGTCACAGCTAGACTGCAAAAATTACCGCGGTATAAGCCTCCTCAGTGTTGTCGGCAAACTATATGCAAAGGTGTTGATTGAAAGAGTGATTAAAGAAACGGATGAGAAAGTATGGGATGCTCAGGCAGGATTTCGCAAGGGGATGGGATGCACGGATCAGGTCTTTTCTTTGCGGTGCATAGCTGAAAAATTTCTGGCTAAAAGCCAGAAAGTCTATTGCGCGTTCGTGGATCTGGAAAAGGCCTATGACAGAGTGGTGAGGAATGAATTATGGTCGGCACTATCCATGCATGGGGTGAACGGTGTCTTGATACGAGCACTGAAATCCTTATACAAGGATTCCAGTGCTTGTGTCAGGATAAACGGGGCGTACACTGAACTGTTTAACATCGAGAAAGGTGTTAGACAAGGATGTGTAGCGTCACCATGGCTGTTTAATCTGTTCATGGATAGTTGTCTGTCAGATTTGAAAGTAAGTACACGTGGATTAAAAATGGAAGGTTTACTCGTCAAATGCCTTCTCTATGCAGACGACCAAGTCATACTTGCGTCGTCAGCTGAGGAGTTGCAGGAGATGGTAAATATTATGAATGAAGCTTTGAAAAAGAAAGGAATGAAAGTGAACGTAAGTAAGACGAAAGCTATGGTATTTGAGAAAGATGATATTATGACAGAGTGTAATATTATGATAGAAGGAGAAAAAGTGGAACAAGTGAAAGAGTTTGTATATCTTGGATCAATGTTTACGGCAGATGGGAAGTGTGACAGTGATATTGAAAGAAGAGTGAATGCCGGCAATATGGTGAATGGTGCGTTGCACACCTTTATGAACAGTCAGAAGGTGTCTAACAAGGCTCGTCTGGCTGTGCATAGAGGAGTGTTAGTACCAACACTTATGTACGGCAGTGAAAGTTGGGTATGGCAAAAGAAGAATGAAAGTAGAATAAATGCAGTAGAGATGAGATCATTAAGGAGCATGATTGGCGTGAAATTGAATGATAGAATACGAAATAGTGTAATTAGAGAACGTTGTGGCGTAAAAGAAGATATAGTGACAAGGATTGAAAAGGGAATGCTAAAGTGGTTTGGTCATGTTGAGAGAATGAATGAAAGGAGATTGACGAAAGAGATATATAAGGCGAGTGTTAGAGGAAATGTTGGAAGGGGAAGGCCGCGAAGAACCTACCTGAATCAAATCGGGGACGTTTTAAAGAAAGGTCAGGTCAGAAGTACCCTAAACCGACGAGCGTGCATGAAAAGACTGATGAATGTAGAAGAAGCGAAAGAAGTATGCCAGGATCGTAGCAAGTGGAAGGAAATAGTCTCTGCCTACCCCAACGGGAAAGAGGCGTGATTTATGTATGTATGTATGTATTCAATAGATGGCGTTGTTATTTAAAAACTCATCAAAATCTGGTAAAGAAATGATTAAAAAAAGATAAACCTATCTAAATCAAACGATAAGGGTGCGTCTCCATTGAAGCGGGGCTGCGCTAAGCTAAGCGCGGCATTAATTGACCAATCATGAGCCTCAAAATCCCCGCCCCGCTTCAGTGGAGACACTGGATCGGTCAATTCATGCCCCGCTCAGCTCAGCTTAGCGCAGCCCCCCCTATAGGACCCTTACTCTATCGTTCCTAAAAAATTCGTTAGAGTCATTTCAGAGATCCGGAATTTTGTACGCTTATTTTGATGTTATAGCGGAGATGATCGACTACTACGACATCAGCGGGTGCTACATCCTGCGGCCGTGGTCGTACAGCATCTGGGACCGCATCCGCGACTTCCTCTCGCCGCAGTTCAAGCAGCTCGGCGTCAAGGACGGATACTTCCCCATCTTCGTCTCTAAGGTAATTGTTTGTCTTTATTCCCACGGGAAAAATTGTAACAGTGGGTACAATAAAATAATAACATGTAGCAGAGTAAAACCTCTGCGTCCGCATCCTTCACAAACCACCTGCCCTTTCACGAATCATTTCAAATTGGAAATCGGAATGTCGTCACACGTATTTTCTGACTTTTGACTCAGTCTATACCATGCCCTCTAGCAGTCAGTTGTAGTACCTTTCTATAATTCAGCATATAGTGTTATAATCCTCTTTAAATAAGACTGTGCCACAGTGGAGTAAAAATACTTTAAAGAAACTTTGGTGAACACTTATATTAAGGAAACCCTCACGGAGGTACCTACTTTACACAATCTTTGTCTTAGCTCATCTATCATCCCCTACTTATGCTAACCTAGCTATTATTGTTCTAGGGTTTCTTTTCCTTGATAAAATAACTTTCAAGTCTCAAGAACCCCTTAATTGTTTGCGGTGCAGAAGTGCCACAAACATAACACTTTTTTCTTCCACAGGGAGCCTTAGAGCGCGAAAAGAAGCACATCGAAGACTTCGCCCCCGAGGTGGCGTGGGTGACGCACTCCGGGAGCTCCGAGCTTGCGGAACACATCGCCATCAGACCCACCTCCGAGACAGCCATGTACCCGGCCTTCGCGCGCTGGATACAGAGCCACCGGGACCTGCCGTACAAACTCAACCAGTGGAACAACGTGGTGGTACGTATCTGATGATCTCTTCGACAGATTTCGGCCATGGCGACCACTTCGACTCCTAGTAAGTTCCGTCGTTGACAGACACGGGTCAAGCGCGCTTGCGTGCGTACTCCGTCGTTCAAAGACACCCGTCAAGCTTGCAATTGCGCGTTCTCCGTCGTGCACAGACACACGTCAAGCGAGTTTGCTCGCATTTTTCGTCATTCACAGACACGTCAAACGTGCTTTACGTGCGTGCGACACAGGTCAAGCGCGCGTTCACCGTCGTCCATGATGAAATCTCACCTAGTTTCTGTTTGTTTGCAGAGATGGGAGTTCAAGCAGCCGCAGCCGTTCCTGCGAACTCGTGAGTTCCTGTGGCAGGAGGGACACACCGCCTTCAGGACGCCCGACGAGGCCGGCGTCGAAGTCTTGGCTATTTTGGGTAAGTAGATAGATAAGATAGTTAAAATAGTAGATTACGTACTGAGGTATGTAAGCTATCAATAACAACCGAGGTTTTTTAACGCCCGAGCGGAGCGAGGGCGGTACCTTTCCGAGGTTGTTATTGATGTTACATCCGTGGTACGTATACTGCTTTACATATCGAATGAAAAAAGAGTAAAATAAAGCGATAAATACAAGAAAACGATCCATAAATGATGATTGTATCGTCTGGTATTCAAATTGCACGACTAAACTTTTTTTTCTGTGATTGAAAAATATTGAATATTTTTCTGATCGTAGGGATATTAGTAATTCTTACTTTTGTCATTGTAATATTGAGTAATAATTCGACAAACTCATTTATTGAGGTTATAAAAATACAGATTAAAAATATAATTCCTGCGTTCAAGCAACACAATTCGTAGCGGCCTGTTCGAAATTTAAAATCTTGGATGCAACTTCTATTAAAAATAAGAAGAAATTGATTTTAACTTTTTAATTGCCGCGATTCTATTGGTTCTTTTTCTAGTTCCATATTTAAAATTACTTACAGGCTTAGTTTTAAAACCTCGCCTGTAAGTTGAACTTACAGGTCGTGTTTTTTGTCAGTAATGACCTACTTTCAGAGCATGAGATATGTAAAGTTTATTTCTTGCCACAGTCACACATAAATAAACACTTAAATCAAGACCAAAATAACAATTTACAAAACAATAATTAAAGCAATTCACACAAACTACCATGTACGACAATTTAGGAGAAGGGCCCTGACCTGGGCACGTATGTGTGCCGCAGCAGTGCAAAAGGCCATAGCTCAGCGTCAATAAGTAACAAAAGATACCACTAACCGTGTGGCGCCGGCTTAGAATAGCATCACTCCATTTCTGGCCGTGGGTGTCGTAAAAGGCGACTAAGGGATGAATCCGCGAAACGGGCAGCAGCGTTTCCGTAAATATCTACAAAATCTTGCACTGCGCTCGCCAATCCTTTTTTATGAAGTATTTAGCGTGGCCTGTCCTGTTTTATTCGCTATGTGTTTCTGTTCTGTCAGTAGTAGCATTTTTCCCCCACTTATCATAATAATGTCCCGATCGCGTATCGGCTAGTATCCCTGCCTTCTACGCTGAGGGTCATCGGTTCGATCCCCACCGAAAACAAATAATTGTTAAGTCAATTTTCATATATTTGTGTCTAGTCTGGGTGTTTTCTATGTATGTTATGTATTTTTTATCAGCTATCTAGTTCCCATAGCACAAGCTTTGCTTAGTTTGGGGCTAGATGGCGCTGTGTGAATTGTCCAGGATATTTATTTTTTCTATCTTCTACATACATTCATACACATATCACGCCTTTATCCATTGTGGGGTAGGCCGAGCGTTAGTAGCTATAAAAATACAGCCACAATCGCCACGTCTGACAAATATTGAGAGACTCTTCAGAAGATTCGTGTTTCACCGTAGTGACAGCTTGTCAGCCTGTAGCCTAAAGTTATAATACGCATGAAGCTTTCGAGTCCTTAGTCGCCTCTTACGACACCCGTGGGTAAAATGGGGTGATGCTATTCGAAGCCGGCAACACAGGGCGGATTTCTATCTACTAAATTAATCATCATAAATCTTTATTAGCGTTCATGTGGTGAAATACAGATGTTACTTATAAATAGAACACACATGAAACCCTGTTAGTTAGGGCACTGCTAAGTAGTAGGTAGATAATAAAATATGCTAACAGCATTTTCATATTTTGCCTATAAATTTACATTAATGTGTTATTGTTTCCCAGATCTGTACCGGCGCGTGTACGAAGAGCTGTTGGCGGTGCCGGTGATCCCCGGGCGCAAGTCCGAGAAGGAGAAATTCGCCGGGTCGGATTACACCTGCACGGTCGAGGGGTACGTGCCGGCGTCGGGACGCGGCATACAGGTGAGTCTCCGTCTGCCCTATGGGATATCTAGACAAAAAGATCCGATGAGTACAGTGTAAAAAAACTAGCTGCAAATATTTTAAGAAGTGAATCAGCCCATGAAAATGAACAACTTTCCCCAAGAAACATAGGTTGAAATATGAAAAAAAATTTTGGACCTTCCATACAAAATGTAACAGCCGAGCGAGTCAACTGTATGGGAGGTCCAAATTTTTTTTTTCCAAAAAGGCACTGTGAGCGCACTAAAATCCCAATAAACAGGTGTAATAGTTTTTTAAAATTCTGCATTGAACTTGATTGTTGTTGCTATCAGCCAAAAAAATCCTCATTTCACAAATCCATTGTTTTTATTCCAGGGTGCAACGAGCCACCACTTGGGGCAGAACTTCTCGAAGATGTTCGAGGTGGTGTACGACGACCCGGAGACCCACGAGAAGGCTTACGTCTACCAGAACTCGTGGGGAATCACCACTAGAACTATTGGTGGGTTTCATAATTGGCTAGTTTCCTGGGCCATTAAAAAAATATAACAGTTCTACGCTAAAAACTATTGTCCAAAAATACTACGGGCTTCATTCATCATTTTTCGAAATATTCAAAGTTTGAATTAATAAGCAGAAAAATAATATAAAAGTCAGTGTTTTGACGCCATCCAAATACTTAGGGCGTCCGTGACATCATACTTCTTATTCTTCATACAAAATACCGTTCTGGATCGCTTTAAAAAGTTGCTCATTTGACCTGTCAGCAAAAAAGCCTACTACTACTATGCCGGCTTAGAATAGCTCCACCCCACATCCTTCCTGCGGGTGTCGTAAGAGGCGACTAAGGGACTAGAGAGTATTGGTGTATTACAATTTTTAGGTGACAGGCTGACAACCTGTCACTATAATGATACACATGTTTTCTGAAAGAACCTTGGATAACAATCCTCAAATATGTCAGACGTGGCGATAGCGACCGTATTTTTACGGCAGTTAACGCTCTGCCTCCCCGCAAGGGATAAAGGCTTGATGTATGTATGTACTTACTTACGTATGCTATATCTGCTTATAATAACATCACCCAATTTTTCTCCCGTGGAAGTCGTAAGAGGCTAACAGTCTGTGACAATAGTGATACAAAATTCTTCTGAAACTGTTCTCATACATTTGTCGGACGTGGCGAACTTTTTTTCGAGTATCCTTTCAAATTCAGTCAGCTGATCGGGAATTGTACCCTGTATATAAAATATGCCACATTATTCCAGGTGTAATGGTGCTAGTCCACGGCGATGACAAAGGTCTCGTATTGCCCCCCCGCGTGGCAGACGTCCAGGTCATCGTAGTGCCCTGCGGCATCACCGCCTCCAGCACTCCAGAAGAAAGGAAGACCCTCATCGATTCTGCCAAACAGCTGGTCGAGGAGTTCGTCAAAGATGGCATCAGGGCGGAGGGAGACTACAGGGATAACTACTCGCCAGGGTGGAAGTTCAACCATTGGGAGGTCAAGGTTAGTCAAGGCATAGGTCAAGTTCAAGGTCATTTTAAAGGTCAATGCTAGTGTCTACTCTAGTTTGTCGACTAATTATGAGATACTATTGCTATTTGCGTGCTCGATAAAGTTAGGTCAAGGTCAATTCAAAGGTCATTGTTAATGTCTACTTTGTCGTACGGTTTTTTGGCTAGCTATGGGATACTTTTGTCATTTGCGTGTTTTTGCCAAACGGCTGGTTGAGCAGTTCGTCAAAGCTGACATCAGGGCGGAGGGAGACTACGGGGATTTGAAAACCAGTTCCAGTTTATGCTACATTTTTCTACTTTTTTAGCTAGTTTTTTCCACTTCAGCTCTTTAAAAGGTGGAATTTCCGAAGTACGCTTTTTAGGTTAGGATTCTTCAGGAGTACATTTCTGTCATTCAGGGTATTCCAATCTTAAATTACAAATTTAAAATTTCAGGGTGTACCAATCCGCGTGGAGCTGGGCCCTAAGGACCTGGCGAAGGGCGAGATCGTGGCCGTGCGCCGCGTCAACGGGGAGAAGCTGACCATGAAGCGCGCTGGTGCTGGCCAGCAGATCATCGCCCTGCTGGAGAAGACGCAGCTCGACATGCTTGACAAGTAAGATACATGATTGGCCGTGGTTCCAGAAAACAATTCTCATGTCTAACTTATCATCATATCTCTCTCTCTCTTTTTTCGTGTGGGATACCCAGATGAACCCTAGTGTCAGAATTTTCCAACCGCCTTCTACAAATAGCAGGCTTCTGACATGGTTGTGTAACGACTGCCGTCTTAGTGATCATAGACAGCAACCGGGACCTACGGCTTAACGTATCATCCGAATCCTTACTTACGGACAATCGGGTGGTTCATCCCGTAATGTCCTAACCAGACTGGGAAAAAATTCACAAGGTGATAAATATCAACTCTGTGAGTGACCCACCGAGAATCGATGTCTAACTTATCATCATCCGTGTGATACCGGCTTAGAATAGCATCACCCCATTTCCTACCCGTAGCAGTCGTAAGAGGCGACTGAGGGACTTAAGGGTTCCAGGTGTATTACAAGTCTTAGGCGACAGGCTGACCACCCGTCACTATACTAGTGATTCTCAAAATTATACCCGTATCAAACGACCCTTTATATTTGTCAGACGTGGCGACATAGACCGTATTTTTGCGGCCGTTAGCGCTCTGCCTGCCCCGTAAGGGATTAAGGCGTGATATATGTATGTTTGTATTATTGTAGGGCAACTAAAGAGCGCGACTCGCGGCTGTCGCGCGTCTCCAAGTGGGAGGACTTCACGGCAGCACTGGAACGGAAACACATCCTGCTGGCGCCGTTCTGCGGGGAGATCGCTTGCGAAGACAACATCAAGAAGGACAGCAGGTATGCACATATAAATATATTTACAATTATAACAATAGGTATGACTTGCTAAATAAAAAAGATTCCGAAAAGGCAAAATTGTGGTTGACATCTTGCTCATACCATGGACCAAAGTATTATTGGTCCATGCTCATACTCATACGTCATAAACTGGGTGACCATTGAACGAGCAGCCTCAGATGCTCACGGTCGCGCGCAGCATGCGGCGCATTGCGCGGTCGGTGTGGACAGTTTTTCGCCTGAGCATGAGAATTTTAACAATTTTAACATTAGACTCGCGTTGAACGTTTTTTGTATGGAGCTTTATTTTAAACGCGCGTTCGACTCGCGTCTAACTTTTTGTGGTAAGGTATGTTTGTATGTTACTAAGCTAGGTACTTTTTTACAGAATCGAGGAAGAGACGGATGCTAAAGCACCGGCAATGGGAGCCAAGTCGCTGTGCATCCCGTTCAACCCTCCGTGCGAGCCCCTCCAGCCCTCCGAGGCTTGCATCCATCCAGAGTGTAAAAACAAACCCAAGTTCATCACTTTGTTCGGCAGAAGTTACTAAACCTAGATTCTTAAAAATACCTGTTGAGCATTAAGTAAAAAGTGCATTTTACACAGAATAAAATATTTATTATTTGTATTCTGATGTTTTATTTTCCTCCGTTGTCAACTCGTCCGGAGCAATTTGGTACCTATTAGACAAGATGATTCTTTTTCTTTTTCGTGTGGGACACCGAGTCGTCCAACGACCCGAATTTTTCAACCGCCTTCTACATGTAGCAGGCTTCTGACATAGTAACGACCGCCGTCTAAGTGATCATAGACAGCAACCGGGACCTACGGCTTAACGTGCCACCCGAAACACGAAACCATCTTTTTTTTTTTTTTTTATTCTTGTATTTTAAAGAGGGTTTTTTCTCTGAAGAATATGCTACCCTCATAGTTCTCGCAAACAATTTACATCACCTACGTTTTACAACAGCATTAAACAATTTAAATAGAGAATTTGCTTCTTTAGAGGTGGGTGAAGCTAACACACTGTTACATATACCTACTTCAAAAGTAAAATTAATAACTAGTAAAAAGTTGAGTCTTTCAGCTTCGCCCCGGACACACTCCATGAGAACATGATAGACATCTTCAACCACTCCACACTCTTTACAATTAGGCGAAGAGGTTTTCTTCATGAGATAGCCAAAGCTGTTCAATGGTATGTGTCCAGATCGAAGTCTGAAAGCATTTACAATGTCGGACCTGCTCATATTAGCAACCGGGACCTACTCCGATACACGGAACCATCTTACTTACGGACAATCGGGTTGTTCAGCCCGCAATGTCCTAACCAGACTGGGAACAAAAACACAAAGTTGATATTTATCATTTTGTACACGCATACATAAATATCAACTTTGTGTGTGACCCACCGAGAATCGAACCCGGAATCTTCTGCGTCAAAGGCAGTCGCACTACCACTGCGCCACATCGGTCGTCAAGACAAGATGATGAATTAAATTATTTTCTTATGCTGGTAGTTACTTTGCCCAGAGGATCAGTTTGGCCATCCAAAGAGGGAATGTTGCCAGCATTTTGGGTACTCTACCTCGGTGCGCCACTCTGGAGGAAGTGGCCTTTTATTTACATTAATGTTTTTTTTGTAATGTTTTAATGTATTAAATAATAAAAGATTATATTTTAATTTATATTAAATTCAAACATTTATGAAAATTTAAGATATTCCTTTAGAATACCTCTAGTGGTAAGAAATAAATCCTACTAATATTTATGTGCTTCATAATTTATTAATACTAATACAATTTATTCTTTATATCAAAATACATAACTGGTCATACATTCCGTACTAAATGATAGGGTGGACAGAAAGGTTGGGACCAGTTCTTAAGCTCTTTTGAAAACAATGAAATTCTCAACAGGTATATTATTCCTTGCTAAACATTCTAGATGAAATGGAAATCGGCACAAGAAATATTGTCTGCACGTCGAATATAGTCTGCAGCACTGTTACAAGTTCCTGACAATGCAATCACAATGTGCAATCATAAAAAAAGTCATAGTGATTTAGGTTTTGACGGAAGCTGTCCTTATTGTCATCATTAAAAAGACACTCACTGAAACTTGTAAGGTGCCTTATAATTTATAATTCTCTTTACATGATGTAATGCTTTCAATCATCATTTGTTTTTAATTCACGCAGATATTAGGTTTCAAACTCATTAACACAAAGAAGCTTTAAATGTGTAACTTCATTTAAGTGCCTAACTTCATTTATTTGTGGATATGGGCATAGATTCTTTGTTTGAGTTTTGACGAAAAAAGAAAAACAGGTCTGTCTAAAAACCAGATATATGGAAGCTTGAATTCTTAAATGTTATTGATACAGTATATTCATCATACATTTAAATCCATTTTCAAATAATTTTTAGTTTTTTTTGTAGCTCTTGTTTTGATTTTAAAATAACAGTCTAAATAACTAGCATTGATGTTCTAACAATAAGGCCAGCTGCAAAATTCATGCAATTTATCACTAAATAAACCCTTTTCAAATAAAATTCCTTACAATTGTAAGCATCAAAATACAAAATTTGTTTTGTTAAACAATTATTAGATATGATATTCATATTTGCGCCATGTGATACCGGCTTAGAATAGCATCACTCCATTTCTTTCCCACAGGTGTCGTAAGAGACTGGGGGTGACTAAGGGACTCCAAGGTTTCATGTGTATTACAATTTTAGTCGACAGGCTGGCAACCTGTCTGTACTGTATGGTGATACACAAATCATCTGCCCTCAATACTTGTCAGATGGGGCGATAACGAACATATTTTATGGTCGTTAACGCTCTGCCTACCCCACAAGGTATAAAGGCGTGATTTGTGTATGTATGTATGTGTATATTCACAATCAGAAGAGTACCCCACCTTTATGTCCACCCTGTTTAATGTCCACAAGTGTTGAATATTACACAGGAAAGTTCTCAGTCCACTTCACTTTGCATTTGGTTATTGCTTGCTCCCAACATAATCAGATTATCCTCAAGCAGTTGTATTCTTCTCTTCTTGCCATTGAATAGATTGATAAATTTATCATACACAGAATTTTCAAGAGAGCTCTTAAGGTTTATGAATTTCTGTAGTTCTGACTTACTTTGGTCTAGCTCCCCAGAGAGCTCATGGATGTTTGTTTCATACTTATCAACGAGGCCCTTCAGACTGTGGTTCTCTTCTATCAGGAAATCTATTATGTTGTTTGTGTCATCTTTTGCGTTTTTTTTGTGCACTGGGACTGAACCATGTAACATAGTTATTGGTTCACTTTCTTCGAAGTGCGTAGTCTTCCAGTTAAATTGCGCTGCAGCGGTATCACCGTCGATCGCCTGTACAAACTCAAACACACAGTTATTTTGATTCATAAAACTGGCCTTCACATTATTGCGATACTCTTCAGTTTCCTGTTGATTTCTCTCTCTGAATCTCTCAGCAAATTGTTGGGAAAATCTACCAGTCCACAGGTCTTGTTGATCATAGATTTCAATGTGGAATAAATCTGTTGCATTTTCAATCCAATTTACTTTCGCGTACAATTTGTACCCATTGGCGAGTTGAAGTGATGAAACGAAAGTTGAACTGTCCATGGTCGAGTAGGTAGGCAGGTAGGTCTACGTGTAAAGAATAGCCACTGAATTGCAGGACAAATCCAGATCATAAATTAACAATACGCCTTGATTTAATTTTTGGAATTTTTAAAACATTTTTAATAAGAAGTTTTTTGGAATAATGCGAAAACAAAACAGCTGTGAGAATGACAGATCTGATGATGACAGTTGGGGTGCGTTCTTGTGCTGTTTCTCCAAGAGGAACTTCCTAAAACGATGACAGTTCATAAAACTGCCTTTAAATCAAGACGCCAATACGGTAGGAGAGGAAAAAAGATATTGGTATATTTTATTAGAGTCCGCGAAAGAAGTCCCGCGAAAAATGTTTAAATGACCCTTATTTACGTCAAATTAAGGGTCATTGTATCGTTTTTCAAGGGACTTCTTTCGCGGCGCGAACTCTGCTTTGTCCCTGTGCTTTGCCCCAGCGTTGTCCAGGCTATAGTTGTCACTCGAAAACATGGTTTTTTAACTTTTTAAAGAAAAGATCCCGAAAGGGCAACATTATTATTGACATCCCGCTCATGTAGAGTCCGCGCCGCAAAAGAAGTCCGGCGAAAAAGTTAGAAAGAAAAACAGGGCCCTAAGTCTGTATGAAAACCGTTTCAGTTGGATGTCAATTGGATCTCAGTTGTATCATTTTGGTCATTTCGTATTCTGCTAACAGTTTATAGTATAGAAAAATCACAATGGCAGTTAAATAAATAAATAAATATCCTGGACACTTCACACAGCGCCATCTAGCCCCAAACTAAGCAAAGCTTGTACTATGGGAACTAGATAGCTGGTACTAATACTTATATACCTTTTTTTAAATAAATACATATTATACACAGAAAACACCTAGACTCGACACAAACATTTGAAAATTGACTTAACAAATGTTTGTGTCCGGTGGGGATCGAACCCACGACCCTCGGCGTAGAAGGCAGTTCAATGACAGTTGAGTTTCGATGGCGTTACAATGACAAAAAATAGCAGACTTGGGGCCCAGTAATGTTGCCAATTCCGGATTCTTTCTTTAAAAATCAAGTTAAACGAACTATCATGGTTCAAAAAGCTACGAAAGTTGTCCGCACGAACGCACCCTTGCAATGAAACAAAGATGAAACGCCTTGTACTACGTCCAACCCACAGGTCTATCGACAGAGGTCCAAAACGCAGCTTCGCTTCGAGCACAGGTTGGTCCGTTCTGTTCCTTGGTTCTGTTCCAAATGTTGGTCGATTAGGGTCAACTTAAGCACTTACAATAGTTTTCGATATCTAAGAAGCCTTATCACTAATGACTCCAGATGTACGGCAGACATAATATCACGAATTACGATGGCTAAACAAACTTTCAACAATAAGAACTAATTCACCTACTAGAAGCCAAAATATCTAAAAAAGTAAGGAAGAGACTGATAAAAGTGTACATCGGAGCATAGCCACTTTACGGCAGCGGTACCTGGACGATGACTCAGAGAGATAGGGAGCGTCTGGAAGCGTTTGAAATGTGGTGTTGGCGGAGAATGGAGGGGATCACCTGGACAGAAATGAAAACAAATGAAGATGTGCTACAACTGGTCAAGGAAAAAAGAACATTGTTGAGAACCATAGAAAACAGAAGGGGAAAGATGATAAAAGGGGAAAAGGACGATCTAGGAGAAACTACTTTCAACAGCTAAAAGAGAAAGTGAATACTCTGTCGTATCGGGAGGTGAAGTCACTGGCGGAGAAAAGAAATGAATGGCGGTTGCTCCACTTAAATAAAGAACAGGGTCAGCTAGGGTCCAGCTTGTGGGTCCAGCCTATCCAAGGGCCAGTTAGGGCAAGCATTCCACCCTCAGTCCAGCATGTAAAAAATAACTGCAAATATTATAAGAGGTGAACAAGCCCATGAAACTGAACACAGACCAGACTGATCCTACTGACTGACCTAGATAGTCTGACTATGGACGTCAGTGCACTGATCCCACAAAAGTGTTTACTTGTTACGGCAGGTATTTTTTTAAAGTTATATTTTTAAATTTCATCAGATATAACTGCGCCAAAGTCATTCCAACCACTAACCACTGAAGATACCATTTTTATTGGTAGTGAGTATGGCAAGGGGGCCCCCATCTGGAGAATGCCTATGTCCAGCAGTGGGCAGTTGCAGCTGTAGACGTACCATTTTTCTACTTCGTAGCCCTATTTGTATTTGAAATAAAATAGAAATACTATTAAGTAGGTATATAAATATTTTATTCCAGAACAATAGTACAGGTTATTTGATTGCGACTAAAATACTTTACATTATACCTACTTCTGTGCATTACACACAATACACAATAGAAATACCATACTATGGAATACCGTGACTATGGAAAAATACTCAGGGGTGTTATGCTGCACTCAGAGTAGATTTTTGTTTACCGTCTGTAAGCGTAAGTAACCGATCTTTTTTTTCTTAAAACGAGTTTGTAAGTGTTCGTTCATATCATTTCGGCAATTTCCGGGATTAAATGCGATTGCACAGTAACAAACAACAACGGGCGGCTCGCGCGGCCTATCAGAGACCACATTTTAGCCACAGATATATGGCGCTAAATTTAAAAACTGAACATTTGTATTCGCATTTGCATTCGCGAATATGGGTCCCAGATATTAGCATTCGCAATGCTTAGAATTGAACATTCGGTACATAACTAGATTGCTGTTAAAAAAACTTTTCATATACTTGTGGATTTAATGAGGCTCAGCAGTTTTGGAGGGCGCCCGATATTTAAAAGTGCACATCGAATCCACATTGCGATTCCGGATATACACGATTAAAAAGTTGCGAGTCTTAGCAAGACTAACTTTGCCTTTGTGTAGGGTAACGATGTTAGCATCACGCATATCCTGTGGTATTTTATCCCGCTTCTCAACATTTACTCAACAGTTAACCTTGTTGTCAACTAGTTAATATCCACTCTACTAGTTCCCTACTCTGGTTACTACACCACATCTACATGTGCATAACTTGTGAAATTAAGGCATACTTGATAGACAGCTATCGGTAAACAAATAGGCTAAGATGATATCACCCATATGTTCAAAGATATATTTCCCTGCTAAATGTTAGCTTGCAAACATTACTCGTGGTTCAGTGGCGCCCTTTTCTGTTTTTTTCTTAATTCAAACCACACTTATACCCGCAATTCAACATACTCTTTGTTACAATATCAATAAGGACGAAATTACCTAAGGATCTACCAATTTGTAAGAGAGGGTCAGGGAACTCCTATTACCGTCTGTACTGCAGTTTCGTTTGGACTTTATTTTATTTATCTATCTCATTAAATTACAGTTGAATACACAAGAAAATTTTGACTGATGCAATATGAACTTTACCAGTTTTACTGGATTACATATCAGAAAATCTAAACTTAACATATCAAATTTTAAAAGAATTTTAAAAGAAATTCGAGATATCAAATTTTATTATAACAATGGTCTCAAAATACCAAAACTGAAACATCACGGTTTAACTTCTCTAATATACTATTGGCGAAATCGGTCAAATGCCGAAATCTTTTAATTAAAATTTATGAATTAGTAATTGGTGAACTATAAACCAAATAATTTTTGGTTTTATAATAATTTGGTTTTATAATAAACGGTATTTCGATTTTACAATTTTTTTGCCTACTAACGGCCCAGTCACGTCACGTAGATAGGGTGTAAGGAGGGCTGCTCCAAGTACTGATTGGGTGTATGTAAAATAGACCATAAAACATAACAACTTTTCTCTAGTTACATACGTCAAAAACCACAAAAAAAATTCGACTTCCCATATAAAATCGCGATCAACTTACTGCATTTACTATGGAAAACCAAAAAACTTTTGACGTTTCCTGATTTTTTTTGGCAAGTTGTACAGTTTTATGGGCTAAATGCACCCCATCGGTATTCGGAAAGCTGTCCCCAACAACCACCCTGTATACAAACCCGAATACAGCACAGGCTGCCAAAACTTGTTGCTGTAGTCAGGTTGGCATAGCGTTCTTTCCGACTACAACACGGAGCATTCGAATACCAGCCTCCTCGCAATTACATTAGTTCCAAGTTGCACTGCCTGTGTCGCTTCTGGCACATCGCTGGCCGCTGCCGCGGCACGCTCGCTCCGCTCGCTCGGCTCGTGCGTTGTGGACGCAGTTCTAACCTAACGTGCGTCTAGTGCCTAACAAGCTTGGGTGGCTTTTGTATTACCTAATCATTAAAATTTGATGTTATAAAATTAGATGCGGGATAATTTGTTACTTTGAATTTATATATAGCAACTTTTGGTCAGTCGTCTTATGATAGTTTTTTAAATAAACATTTGATTTTATGGGCCTTGTTATTTCATTCATAGTCATTTTAAAATTTGGTCGATGTATTTTAGATTTTCTGATATGTAACCTTTTACCTTATCTAGATAGAATAGTAAATTTTAATTACATAACTTCTACATTTTAGTTGAGACGATATATTTCACATCATATCTGCCATCCGCTATTTTGAAGATTCTCCAAATCTTCTAATTTTGTTTTTTTCATAGTCATCAAACTTAAAAACTTGTCGCAAAGAGATCTTTCCATGTCTATTTTTAAATTAAGAAATTCTTCTGTATCTTTGATGCAACGCTGGTAATCAGATTTAATTGAATTATACAGTGTTCTCAAACCAATTACTTTGTTCTTCAGCCTCGTATTCATTGCAACTACAATTTCAATAAAATCAGTAATGGCAGTTGAGTTTCTAGTTTCTTCCACTGGTAAAAAGCCCTCAAGCAAAATGCTACAATCGGTTTTCTTTTTCCAGAGGAAAAATCCATCTTTTAATTCGTAGATATAATTCTCATTGGCTTTAGACAGCGCCTCATATACTGTCTTAAAATATTCAATTGGAGACACGTTTGAATTTTTACTAAAACCATTTAGCCGCCTTGAGGAAAAACGTCCATGCCAGTGGGTACCTTGAACAGTCAATAGGGAGATTTCAAAAGAGCTTGTTAACCATTTGATCATTAGGTAATTGGTTTCGTCAGCCACTTTTATTCTTGTTACTGTGATGTGGTGGTCCGAACGCTTTTCCTCCATTTTTCTGAATTTTGATTCCCTGTCTTGAACTTTTGCAACAAGTTAAAGTTTCCTCTATCTACATTGTGCCAGAAAATTATGACAATAATGCAACTTATTTTATTTTCCAAAATAGGAAATTCATTACTTTAATGTGCTATAAAAAGAAGTACTTTTTGAGTAAATTAGCTATTTAAACGATTTTTACTTTGTTTTATTTTGGTCATCATGGGTGACAGACAGTTACAGACACTTTACCTCAGCATGTTACTGACGACGAGGGTGGCAGTGACAATCACAAATGTTTGTGGTCTCTGGTCTGTGAAGTATGGTGAACTGAAGATAAGTTACGAATGTTACGATCGACCATGGTCGTACTATAGACTTATAAGTATTAGGCATGAGGACTGGCAGGTCAAACAAGCTGCTTTTTAAAACGATATTTTGTATCAAAATACGAAGAGATGACGTCATGTCTTTCCAGTGGGGTCAAAATACTTCCTTATTTTCCTGTTTCTAAATTTAAACTTTAAATATTTCGAAAAACTTAAGAAGTATGTAGTATTTTTAGTCAATTATTTTAAACGCACTACTTTTGTATTTTTGATCCAGTCATCGAGCGAATTCTTTGGGTCGGACGTAGTAAAAACTGTTTTTTACTGAGCGAGTCAGCGTTTTAAAGGTCCGATTTACGCAGCACATTGTGGGATGTACAATCATGGTACAGTACCCGGCAAACTTCTTGAACATCGCGCGAGGTGGTGGGGGCAAATGCCGTCCCGCTTTTGCCGACCAAACTTTGGTAGTGCGGAGCGTGACGGCACTTGCCCCCACCACCTCGCGCGATGTTCAAGAAGTTTGCCGCGTACTATACAATCGTACAAAGTCGGACAGATGTCACGCCAGTATATAATCGATGGCTGAAATGGAACGTGTGCGTGTGGAATATCGGAAATTTATTTATAACCTCACTCTCACCTCCCACCCTGATTCTTTTTACTCACTGAAGACGAGGCTGTATGGTCTTAAGACCTTTGCCTGTCCAGAATGGACGAATAAATAAAAAAAAAATTATAACCTCAAAACTTATGAAACAAACACGATTATTTTGTAATTTTGTGTTGTTGTTTTTTTCTGGTTCTAAAAAATGAGCAGCAGCGATAACGATTCCACTCAATCAGAGATAGAAGAAGAGCTGGGCGATGGAGAGAGGGTAATTGGTTTTCTAATATTTGTAGGAAGCAACTCGTCCTTTATTTGTAATTTTTAACTAATAGGTGGACCTTATAACATTTATATTTCAGATGTTTAAATTATTATTGTATGACTTTTTATATGTAGAACCCTAACGTATGCCTGGGTCAGAGTAGGTTTACTTTTACGTGCCTGTGTAGTAAAATCGTAAAGCCTCACATTAAAGAATTAGGTAGGTACATTTCCAAATGGGATTTCTTTCTAACTTTTTATCCTTTTAACAGGTGCCGTAGAGACGGCCCGTTAATAGTTAAATGTATGTGGTAGAAGGCTGCACTACCAAGAAATGATACGCGTGAGACTAGTTAGAATTGCATAAAATAATGGTCAAATTTTTACAACTCAAATTATATGGAAAATATAGACCAAAACGTAGCTATCTCAGCGAGGCTTCAAAATCGAATCTTCACGAACAAAACACGATCACACGGCAGGCCCATGTCAGTGGGTGCATCCAGCCTGATGGCTCACCAAGGAGGATGCACGCCACGTCCTTAAACATAGTAAGATAGACACAATAGGTACACTTTACATGCATTAACTGAAAAGTTATTTTTCCTTTCAGACACAAATAAGAGCGGAACTATCCACTTTGTCATTCGAGGAGCTGCAAAAATTGAAAGAGCGAATTGGTGCTAAGGTGTACAACGAGGCTTTATTTGGTAAAGATGAGAAAAAGAAGCAAGAAGTACCGAGAGTGTTCAAACGCGAAAACAAGAACAGGCCACGTGAAATGAGCTCGAAAAAGCCAGTTCCCATGATATTAGATACCCCCAAGTTAAAAAAGAAGGAAGCCCGAGACCCTAGGTATGCAGATTTTTTATTCACCCAACTTATATATCTACACTAGCGGCTTGCCCAGCAGTTGCACCCAATGCTAAATGTTTTGCTGTACTGAACAAGACATTTTCCTTCCACACACACGGTGTAAAAAAAAATTTCTGTAAATATTTTAAGGGGGTGAACCAGCCCTGGAAACTGAATAAGTTTCCTCAAGGAATATAGGATGAAATATGGAAAAATTTTGGGAATCCATACAATATTTTACGTTGTGTGATGCCGGCTTAGAATAGCATCACCCCACATCCTTCCCGTGGGTGTCGTAAGAGGCGACTAAGGGACTCGAGAGTATTGGTGTATTACAATTTTTAGGCGACAGGCTGACAACCTGTCACTATAGTGGTACACATGTTTTCTGAAACAACCTTGGAAAACAATCCTCAAAAATGTCAGACGTGGCGATAGCAACCGTATTCTTACGGCTGTTAACGCTCTGCCTACCCCGCAAGGGATAAAGGCGTGATATATGTATGTATGTATGTACAAAAATTTACATAATACATATTTACCAACTAAATCAATTTGTTTTTTATGGGATGTCCAAAAATTTTTCTCATATTTCGACCTATGTTTTTTGGGAAAAATTGTTCAGTTTTGTGGGCTCGCAGCTAATATTTTCACACCTTAAATAAACTTTCCTCTTGACTTGAATCACTCTATTTAAAAAAAACTGCATTAGTACTAACTTTATTATTAGAGCAATAATGTAGCGGTAAAGACTAAAGACAAAATTTTACTAATTGTGTACTGTTTATTGAACTTCACATTTATTTCCAGATTTGATCCTCTATGCGGAGAATTTGATAAAAAACAATTTTCTGAAAACTACAATTTCCTGTCCGACATAAGAATGAAAGATATCAAAGCACTCAGGGCAGAATTGAAAGAGACAACTGACCCTGAACGTGAGGAGCAGCTTCGTAGACTTTTGCAACGTCTGAATGACCAGCATAAATCCACTACGAAGAATAGAGCGGAGAGAGAACTGTTTGTGAAAGAAAAAGAGCAAGTTGTTAATAAATTCAGGGAAGGACAGCATCCACACTTCAAAAATAAATGTAAGGATTTATGGCTTGTTGAACTTATTGTAGTCAGCTAGATTTGCCAAACTCAATCAATGAACAAATGGCATAAAGCACGACTGGCAGATTTGTATCTTACTAATATTATAAATGCGAAAGTTTGTATTTTAAGTCCCTCATACTAAAATTACTGACCCGATTTTCATGAAATGTGGTACACAGATAGAGGGTTATTTGGATTAACACATACAACAGTTTTTTCCCGAAAAATGTCCCTGTGGGATGCTATGGGATTAAAATCGACTTCGCGGCTGGGGCCGCAAGCGCTCACTAGTGACTAATATTTTCTATAGAAGTAATAATGTAGTGTATAAAATCAGAATGGCCTACAAAGTCTTACGATTTTTTAAATCATCATCATCTGCTTGCCCTTATCCCATTTCATTTGGGGTCAGCGCAACATGTTTTCTTCTTCCATTCATCTCTATCAGCAGTCAAATCCTCATTTATGCCCTTTTTGTTCATGTTGTCTTTCACAATCCATTCAAACCTTTTTGGGCCGTCCTCTCCTCCTGTATCCATCCACATTCATGCACATTCATGACGATTCATACGATTTTTTAAATATTATCTTGTATTTATTTACAGCGGAGAGTAGAGTAGAAGCGCTGGTGACACAGTATGAAGAGCTGAAGAAGGAAGGAGCGGGCCGCATCCAGCGCCATCTGAAGCGACGCCAGCAGAAGATCAAGAAACGCTCCCATAGGGCTCCCACTGGGGTCAGCTAGTTTAATAAACCATGGTAGTTCAAGTATGTTGTTTCATTTTCAAAGTCGAAGTATTTTATTTGTTTGGATACATGGTATATAAAAGTAAATTAAATGGTACATAGCATCTCATGATCCACTGTATACAGCGTGCAAATTTTAAAAACTACTAGTTTAACGAATTGATTCAATTTTAAATATTCTAAGTCATAAATACTGATTAATTATCACAATTTTTATAATGTAGTCTACACTATCTACATATAATGTTATTTTATGAGTATTAGGTGTATTTGAGGTCCTTGGTGTTGAGTGTAGCTAGCTAGATTAGATGTCTCAATTAGTATAGCTAGATGCCTAAAAAAGTGTAGTTATACGAGGGACCCTATATCAGTGACGTTCGTCGGTCGTTCGTCGTCGGTCGATCAATGTAAAAGCTCATTATTGATTTTTGATAGGTTCTATCATACAATTTTGGACCGCCCATAGAAAAATACTAACCGACCAAGTCAATTTGTATGCAAGGTCCAAAAATTTTTTTCATATTTCGACCTATGTTCCTTGGGGAAAGTTGTTCAGTTTCATGGGCTGATTCACCCCTTAAAATATTTGCAGCTAATATTTTTACACCTTATATGTAAGTACCTATTAGGTACCTACCTACTATATTTCAGTATGAGTCGACTAGAAACCCGATGTTATCAAGGCCAAGGAGGAAAACAACAGGTATCAAAACAGACGGATATACGGATGCAGGAAAACCCCTGACTGAGGAAATAACAAAGCAAAGTCAGTATTTTGTACTAAATATGTAGTTTTATTACTCACTCTAGCTAGTCAACCAACTTATTTTAATTCAAACTCTTCTTAGGTGTCCAAATCCGAAGTTTTTTGATTTCATTACATTGCCTAGTAAATGCACTTAGATAAATTATACCTACAGCAGAATGATAAAATTGTAGACGAAAAATTCCAGCACGTTTTCGAGTTTCAGTAGATAACTAACTACACTGAAGTACAGCCGTTCGAATAGGCCATATTTGACAGCTGTAAAACTCATGGTACAGGACATGTCAACAAAGAAAAATAGACCTTATGTCATAGCATTAACATGATTTTGACAGCTGTCAAATATGGCCCATTCGACTGGTCATACTTTAGTACGGTTCAATATTCATGGTGTACAGTCACACTTCCTTATCCAGCCAGTTCTGGAAGTACCTTTTGAATTTAACGAGTTCGTTTCCTTCGATGACTTTGACGATGTGCGTCCATTCTGGCAGTTTCATGTCGCTCATGTCTGGCTTTTTCGTGTAAGCATCTGTTGCTGGTTCAACTTCCAAGGCCGTGTTAATACATTCATTTCTCTGGTCGCATCTTCGCAGCTCCAGACGTAAACACTCCGTCAGTTCTTGGTTGCAGACCGCATCGCTGGAATTGCCTACCCATAAGAATATGCCCTGACCTTTCGTTCCCTGCAGTATGTAACACTTCCTCGAGTTCAAACTTTCCTGTTTCAGTGGTTTTGGAACGAGCTGCTTGATAAACTTCTCCTCCAAAGTTGGGATTTCGTATTCTATTTCGTCTTTGACATTACGTCCCAAAATTCTAAGGAAACATGTTGAGACCCTGTCCTTTGTACGGACGAAAATGCCTTTCTTCTCTTCTTTAGTTGAAGTCTTTCTTGGTCGTGGAGCGTATTTGAACCTGGGAGGGTAGCAAGTGTCGACGTCATCGCTGCCAATGAGGGTAATCATGTTTAAGAGCACATTGGGGCTGGCAGGGTCTTCGTCTGGAAGATCGTAGTCGATTTCAGGTGGAGGTGCCTCTTGTTCTTCTAGTTGTTTCGCTGCTTTGGCGTAGGCTTGGCGATCAGCTTCGTTGGAGAAGGTGGTGAGGTCGACGACTTCGACGTCACCGCTGCTTTCATGGTCCTGTTCTCTGATGCGGTTGGCGACTATGATGCTTTTGTTCCGCTCGTTCTCGTTCGTCCTGTCGCTGAGGTATGTACGCGTGTTGTAATCTGTGTCGAGGATGAAGCATTCCTCCTTGGTCATGAGCGCTATGTCGAATGGTATCTCTGTGACCCTGTAGTGTGCCTTGTCGAGGCGTTCTAATTTGTAGAAACGCGTGTCTCCGCGAACTTTTTCTGCGTAAGGGTCAGGATGACTCCCTCTTTTGTACCGTATCGCAGGTTGAATGTTGTTGAAGTAGCTCTCGAAGAGTTCACACTCGTAACCTTGGAACTCAAAGTGCTGCTGCGCTTTCCAACCCAGCTCGAGGGTTTCAAACTTGTCTATCCACGGAGGTGGCGATTCGGTGTATCCTTTCCCAAACCAAAAGTGTATATTTTTCTGTGTAGTATCTGTATCCGTTTTTAAAACGATGTAAATGTCGTCCGCGTAGAAGATACCTTGTTTAGCAGGTGCCACGGAGAATACTTCGTAATCTGGTTCCGGTTTTGGTTGTTGTGCAGCAAAAATTGAGTGTCTGTTTGACGATTGCACTGTTTTTATCACCCATATTTCTAGTCCGGGCTGTTTGCCACTGTTTTTTAAAGCATCAATTGGTTTTTGATGCATTTTCCTGTTGCTCACACACGTTAACACAAAGACAACATCACAGTATTCTTGTTGGCAATAAACTGAGTGTTTATCCTTGTGCGGAGAATAATATTGTGGTATAACTGGTTAATTTAAAGATTGAGTTGTGTCTCGCCCGACTCGCATCGTAGCGACGACCTTTTGGGTACGTACTTGCGTAGGGTCACCACAAATTATATCATAGGTAACATTCCAAGATGCGTTGCATCGGTGGCATGTAATTTTTTTTACTATTTCTAAAATTATATCCTAGTAACTGATACACATTTATGTAAGTACCGCTAATACTGACTCACCTAAAAATTATAATTATTACTTAATTACTTATCCTCTACTTATCTACATTATTTATGAGGTGCAGAACTATAAACATGAAACGATCTTTCTTATCTTATCAAACTAGGAAGGGCAAACTCTAAATAAAACAGGAAAATGCGGGAAAATTAATTAAGCAGGTACCTAACCTACTTTACTTTAAGTACTTAACTTTTAGTTATAGTTTTTGTGCCGTTTTTTGTTTTAATACTGTGTTTCTCGTAAGCAATAAAGAGTTTATCTATTTATCTACTATAAGAGCATCAACATGCTGTCTCGATGACTCACCAGTCTGGATTTTCTGCATTCAAAGTGGTATACATACTATATACGGGAGTAAGGGACAGCCCTCCGAATACTGATAGGGCGCATGCAGACCATGACACTGAACCACTTCTGTTTATGTATGGTCTGCATATAGCCCCCTAGCTGATAGCTGACGCTGACTGCCTCATGAACTGCCTTCAATGTGTCGTCAATTGTTCAATTGCTATTGTGGAGTGCGTTTTCTGTACTTTAGCACTATTATACGGGTCGTAAGGGACGGTGTAACGAAAACTTTGCAGGTGTGGTAAGACCATGAAACTGAACAACTTTTTATATGGGGGGCTATGTTGGAAAATAATATTTTTTTTCGACCTTCCTTACAAAATTCCCGATCAGCTGAGTGACTTTGTATGGGAGCTCCAAAATTTTTTTTGTTTCCAAACATAGCCCTCAAAAAAAAAGTTGTTCAGTTTCATGGTCTAAACACGCCTGCAAAGTTTTCGGTACACCGTCACTTACACCCGGTATATTCTGAGGAATAATAACTTATTATTAATAAGCACTGTGAGTGCATTCGAATCCCAATCAATTGATAAAAGCAGGTTTATCATTATAACATTAGAACGCTAAGATATAATTCGTTTCATCATCAACATCATCATTCTCCTTGCCTTATCCCGTTATCTGTCGGGGTCGGCTACATAAGAGATTTGACGTGGAACCAAGTTTTTACACAGAGCGACTGCCATCTGACCTCTGCAACCCGAAGGCTAACCTGGCACGAATCCTAGGTTAAGTCACATTCAAATATCATCTGAATTCAAATTTTATTTCAATGTGTGTTTCATCACGATGTTTTTCTTTCACTGTAAGAGCAGTCGGTAAATGTGCGTGAGTAAAAACTCATTGATACATGGCGGGGATCGAACTCGGGTCTCACGATTGTAAGACCGGTATCCACTTGGCCACCGACGCTCTTTGGATCGTTTGGACGTAGCACATAAATTAAAAACGCAACAAGGGTTTTTTTATATCAATTATTATTTTACAATTTATTAACCAATTATTTTACCAATTTTAGTAATTGGCAAATCGATACAAATGGTGTCCCAGGGGTTTTCAATGAACCAGATGTGCGTAGCGACTGTGTGTTCAGTCAACTTCTTGAAGCATTCAGGAGTATCCGGGAAATTGAACTGAAAATAAAATTTATAGGTTATATCATCATGATAGATTTCAAATTAATTAAATAAAATATTACATACATACATATATCACGCCTTTATCCCTTGCGGGGTAGGCAGAGCGTTAACAGCCGTAAGAATACGGTCGCTATCGCCACGTCTGACATTTTTGAGTATTGTTTTCTAAGGTTGTTTCGGAAAACATGTGTATCACTATAGTGACAGGTTGTCAGCCTGTCGCCTAAAAATTGTAATACACCAATACTCTCGAGTCCCTTAGTCGCCTCTTACGACACCCACGGGAAGGATGTGGGGTGATGCTATTCTAAGACGGCATCACACGGCAAATAAAATATTGTTAGGATATAAAAGAAAGATTCGCGAAATTCATAAGTTTGGAAAATAGTATGCTTTTTATAACTAGTTTTAAGTGTAACCAAATCATTTAAAAAAAACGCTGTTTGGAAATCCCGCGAAAAAATTAGCCGCTACCATAATATACGACTACATCGCTAGTACATAAAATAACTCTACCTACTCCGATCATTGCTTATTGTGCCTATGGTACAGTATTAAAATGTCAGAAATGTCAGAATGTCAACCATGCTAGAAGTCTGCTGCTTGTAGAGTCTGCTTGTAACTAGGGCCCATTGGGTCGTTGGACGACTCAGTGTCACACACGAAGAGAGAGAGAGTATTAAAATTTTACCGCAATCTGCTGTCTGGAGGGCCGCTCGAACCAGTCCCTCTTGCCATCCTCGATCGGGTAGATTCCGTAGGTAGACCACAGGTTGGCCACCAGCTCTCCCTGGTAGTACAGGATGAACCAGGGCAGGATCTGGTTCGATTCGCAGGTAGTTTTGTTCAAATCGTAGTAGTAGTGCTGGCCTGTAACAACGAAGAAGGCTGTAATGATGGTTTGACAACCTGTCACTATAGTTATAGGTACACAAAATTATCTCAAACGGCCCTGTATATTTGTCAGACTTGGCGACATCGACCGCATTTTTGCAGCCGTTAGCGCTCTGCCTATGCCTACCCCGTAAGGGATAAAGGCATAATATATGTAATAAAACTGAATTTCCATGTGTTGCCGGCTTAGAATAGCATCACCCCATTTCTTACCTGCGGGTGTCGTAAGAGGCGACTAAGGGACGGTTCCATGTGTATTAGAACTTTAGGCGACAGGCTGACAACCTGTCAATACAGTGGTACACTATCTGAAAGAGCCCTCAATATTTGTTAGATGTGGCGGTGGTGGCTGTATCTTTGCGGCCATTGAAGCTCTGCCTACCCCGCAACGGATAAAGGCATGCGTGATATGTGTATGTACGTATAAATAAAACTGAATAAATTGACTTATTCATCTCGCTGTATATTCACTAAAACATGTTACTAATGTGTAACTAAACAATAAAATATTATTCTATTGTTTAGGTTAGTTTTAAGTGTGACACAATATACTTTTATCACTCACAAGCCAACAATATTATAGAAAACGCTCGATTTCTCTAAGATACAATTTCAAGATTCTTACCTAACTACGATGGGATTAACTTTGAACAACTAGTTACTTATGTTTTCAGTTCGCTCAAATGATCAAGGTATCCCACCGGCTGCTATTCAGGTCTTGAAGAGGGCGGCCAACGAATAGATGGCGAAAACGGGAGATCTTGCCTTGTATTTATGAGTTATATATGAACATATGACATACCTACATACACCGGGGGAGGCCTACGTCCTGCAGTAGATTGGTATAATCAGATGCGCTGTGATCGCTGTGATGATGATATAGATATTCAGACACTTACCCATTCCAGGGAAACATGTCTGCTTCGCCCATATGGGGTCAACCTTTTTCTCATCCTTTGGAATCTCAAGAAGTTTTCCGTTGTAGATGGTGACCCACATTGAGTCCATCTGGAGAGTAGTGCTGTTGTCTCTGGAGGCTAGACGCTCCTCTGGGCTTTTCTTCAGGAATTCTGAAAAAACGTTGACATAATTATATGTGAGCAGATGATCTTTTGATATGTTTGTAGTTCGTATCAGGGCCCCGAGTCTTCTATTTTTGTCATTGTACGCCTTCGAATGAACTGTGATTCCATTGCCACTGTGATTTTCTATACTTCAAACTGTTAGGAGACTACGAAATGACCGAAATCATCCAACTGAGATCCAATCGACATCCAACTGAAACGATTTTCATTTAGCTGACTTAGGATCCAGGCTTTTAGAATTATAATTCTTACTTTTTAGTCAGAATATTACTCATGCTATAGTCTAGGTGGGGGCACCAAGATCAAGTCAATCATTCTTTACTTACCTAAGGAACCTACTCTTTGACCTTACTCTTTTTCTAGTGTGAAGAAAAAATATTCAAGCACAAATACCAAAACTCCAGTACACAGTAGGTAGCTATGATAAATATTCTAAGTATACTTTGGTTGTGCCTAAATAGGATAAAAGTACTCATAACATACCTTCATTGACATAGTACTGTTGTATGGCCCAGAGCTCCACATTGTTGACTGTCCATGTTGTGTACCCCTGAATGGTCCAGTCCAGTGACGCATTTGTAAATTTGTTCTTTTGAACCTGTTGATAAAATTAGGTATAAAAATACCTTCTTGGATACACACAGAAATCACGCCTACATCCCTGGCGGAGTAGGCAGAGCGTTAACGGCCGTAAAATTACGGTCGTGATCGCCACGACTGACAAATGTTTGAGGGTCGTTTCAGATACGACGTGTATCACTATAGTGACAGGTTGTCAGCCGGATCACTATAGTGACAGGTTGTCAGCCGGTCGCCTAAAATTGCAATATACATGGTACTCTCGAGTCCCTTACTCGGCTTCTACGACACCCACGGGAAAGAAATGTGGTGATGCTATTCTAAGCCGGCATCACACGGCACCTTCTTGAATACAATTTTAAAAAGTAATATCCTAACTACTAGGCCTAACTGGACTGTTTAGCAGTAAGTAATACTTTTACACGTGGGTTACGAAGTATTTTTAGTTCACAGAGAACGCTGTTGCTTACTTTTTCGATTTTTCTTGGCGCTCAAGCTTTTTTAATCTGTAAAGAATGTACTTACGGCAACTTGCATGCCAGCTATGTATCCTGTGTCGTCATAAAGGCCACAGACATTAAGTTCAGGGGGGCAATACAGCTCTAGAGATGGCAGGGGCCCCTCTGGACGAGCGATCTTAGTCCAGCCCTGGGATGTAGCCTCTGAGGTGTATATGGGGATGTCATAGTAATAATTTTTGCCTCTGCCTAAACCTATGCCGAACTTGCCTGAAAACAGGAGATTTATTAGGTAAAGAACTACGCCCGTAGGCCGGATATTTGGATATTGGATTAAGGAACACTATTTAGACATATTCTAATCTTCTTAAATCTTTTTAAATTAATGATAAATGATGAAATTAAAAACACAAATTTAGAAGTAGCTCAGGCTTTTGAAAACTTTTTCACTGATATTCCAGTTTCGACTACTAAATCGTTAAACTCTTGCCCTATTCTTGCTGAATCAATTCTAAGAGGAAATGTAAAACGTAGTGATAATGTTTTTAAATTTAGGCACGTTAGTGATATTGAAATCATAAAAGTATTTAAAACTTTACAATTGAAAAAGACTTCAGACATACATGGCCTCTCAGTTAAAATAATAAGTTCCATAATCGATTGTATTGCTCCATGTCTAGCATGTATTTTTAATGAATGTGTTGATCTTGGCGTGTTTCCTGACTTGATGAAGCATAGTAAAGTTATTCCACTGTTCAAAACCGGTAATACTACTGACCCCACTAATTTTAGACCTATATCAATACTGCCCACACTTAGTAAAATCTTTGAAAAAGCTATTTTAAATCAATTGTAAGGACATTTTTATCGTATTAACTTAATGCACTCACAGCAATTTGGTTTCACAAGGGGTCGTTCTACTACCCATGCAGGCGTTGACCTAATTAATCATATAATCGATGCCTGGGAACAATCTCATGATGCAATAGGTGTATTTTGTGATTTGTCCAAAGCGTTTGATTGTGTTCATCACGAAACTCTTGTCAGGAAGCTAAGTCATTACGGCGTAAAAGACCAGGCTCTTAGCCTCTTGGAATCTTATCTGAACAACAGAATCCAAAAGGTTGATGTCAATGGTGAAAGATCATCTGGATCTAAAATAAACATGGGCGTTCCGCAGGGCTCGATTCTTGGTCCTTTCCTATTTCTTGTTTATATTAATGATTTACCATATCTAGTGAAAGAAAAACATGATATAGTTTTGTTCGCCGACGATACCTCATTACTTTTCAAAGTAAAGAGACAACAACTCGATTATGACGACGTGAACAACGCTATATCTGAAATAGTAAAATGGTTTACTGTAAATAACCTCTTATTGAATGAAAAGAAAACTAAATGTGTAAAATTTGTTTTACCAAATGTTAAACCGAGTACCACAATTGTTAAGGTAAAGGATGAAAAGTTGAGCCTAGCTGACTCAACTACATTTTTAGGCATAACTTTGGACGCCACGCTCCAATGGGGGCCACATATTGAAAAATTGTCGAAGAGACTGAGTTCAGCAGCATACGCAGTTAAAAAGATAAGATACCTCACTGATGTGGACACTGCTAGACTAGTTTACTTTAGTTACTTTCATAGCCTAATGAGTTATGGCTATTGGCTATGGCTTGTTATTATGGGGCCATGCTGCGGATGTGAATAACATTTTTGTTTTGCAGAAACGGGCTGTTCGATCAATTTATAAATTAGGGCCAATGGTCTCCTTAAGGCAAAAATTTAAAGAGATTAACATATTAACATTTGTGTCTCAATATATATATGAAAACATTATGTACGTTAAGACAAATATAGATTCTTTTAAGAAAAATTGTGATAAACACAATTTTAACACTAGAAATAAGGATAAACTTGCTGCTCATATAAGCAGGCTTAGTAAAGTAAACAAATATTTTAAAGGCAATTGTATACGCTTTTATAACAAGATTCCTAAAGATATCCAAGATTTACCACACAATAAATTTAAGCGAGTGATAAAAGAAAAATTGTATAAGAAAGGCTATTATGAAATATCAGATTATATGTAAGATAAATCTCCATGGGAGTAGTTACAAATGTACAAAGTAGACTTTATATGACGACACAGGTAGAATTATCTACTGTATATGATATATATTTTATCTTTTTAACGTAGCCGCTTTTGGCTATTAATATATTTTTGTTTCATATTTAGAAATTTAGCTAGGGTAGCCTAGGGCCTGACAAATTGTATTTTTAGAATAGGAGCACTTCTGGGCAGGTTTCTGGGTGGTTTACTGTCCAGGGGGTCCGGCTAACCATACGCATGTAACACAACATTTTCTCTTGGCATGAACTCGATGTTATTTTATTTACCACCTAACGTTACATGTTGTTTGGTTAGCTTGGCCAGCCCCGAGGCAGTGCTTTAGGGGCTAGTTTTAAGTTTTTAGTCCACCTGAGCCGCGTTTACACTAGGTTCATAAAATTGTTATTGTTAAAATTGTTAATATTTGACCATCAAAAAGCGAAATGTAAAATTTACTACTTTGAATAAATAATTTGATTTGATTTGATTTGAATCATGTCATGTGGTAAAAAGTGGATCAATTTCCTTCTATTCAGTCAATTCTTCTAACAAGCAAACATACTTATTCTTATTAGATTTACTTTCCGTTTTACACAATTTTGACAATTGCATATTTTATCCCCTAGGGAGGAAAGTGATTTGTATGAATATTTGCCTCCCGCTAGTTTGAAACGTGTACAATGATTCACGTTCCTCTATGTTTCTTAGGCCCGTATTAATAAACCGCTCTTAAGATCTCTCTCAAGAGCGATCTCAGCTGAGACGGGACTTAAGATGTGATCACGCTCTTAAGATCTTCCTTAATTAATAACCCATACTTGAGTACGTATCACCTGATACTGATCTTGAGTACACGAACTTAAGATGCTGTTTTTTTTTAATGTATATTTTTTGGTTTGGATACAAGACCATAGACAAAATAACTGTTATATACCGTTCTCAGCAGGTTTCAAACTTGCGTTTCGTGTATGCTTTCTTACTCTATTTATAAAACATTTGCGAACATCTATCAAATCGTAATAATAAAAATAAAATACACACATTTGGACAAAATATGGGAAAGAAATTTAATAAGTATATTATAATATGATTTTTGATATTATTTATAATGAATATTAGAACTGAAAACTTCTTTGCGAGCTGTTGCGATGGAAACAAAACGCAACTTCATTTGTCTATCGGGCAGATTTCGGGCATGTCATGTCTGTCAGTGCCACCATGTCTGTCAGCCAGCGATTGTTTTGTTCCTTTGTCCAAGGATTTGTTGCTATGAAGAGTAAATCAAATTATGGTCTATGAAATTTGTCATGTGATGCCGTGGGAGTACCCAGTAAAAAGTGGCTTTCTGTAGATGCAAGACCTTGCACTTTGCTCGCCAATCCGCCTGCAGAGCGTGGTAAGCATGGTGATCATACTTAATATTATTCTGTAATAGTAGTTGTTATTTATCACTTTATTCTTGGTTTGGTTTGGACATTACATACTGAACCATCTGATTGTTTGTAAGAAAGATGAACTATGCTTTGGAGTGCAGACCAAGCCGTCGATTGTGGCTGCTGTCTACGACAGAAGAAGAAGTACCTAACACCTAATTCACTTGCGTTTACTGTATTTAAACATCTAAAATTTTAAAATAATAGCAATATTATTCAAATGTAGGTTTTTGGACTATGTCTTCTACTCGTAATACCTACAATCACAAAATTAATTTTGCAGTCGGGAAAAGATGACTTCGAGGCTGAAATGACCAGAAGAGTGCGGCTGGGCTGCGCAGCGATTGGCAAGTTGCGTCATATTCTGAGAGTCACCCTTGCCATGCCTCAAGACCAAGGTGTTAGATCAGTGCGTCCTACCAGTAAAGACATATGGAGCCAAAATGTGGAACCTGACAGTTAAACTGGCCCACCAGCTACATGTTAGTTTGAGAGCTATAGAAAGGTCTGTGCGGGGAATCTTGCTGATGGTAGGGCCCGTAATGAAACTATCCGCATAAAGACCTAAGTAACAGGATATAATTAAACAGTGGAGTAAACCGAAGTGGCAGTGGTCTGCTCACATCTGTCCCAGAACCTATGGCCGGTGGAGTAAGCGGAATCTCGAGTGGAGACCACGCCTAGGCTAGCGTACCATTGGACTTCTTGTTTTTTTTTTTTTTATAAAAAATATCAGTATAATGGCATAGTAAGATAATAAAAGTTTTATATTTAATACTGATTATAATCTTTTATTTCCCATCATCTACAAACACCAATAATTACAATTAATAAATTTATTGTAGCTTCTTGTCCTCTGGGAAGAGTATAAAATTTTGAAAGGTTTTCAGATGTCTTGTATAAGTTATTGGTCTGCGATAGATATATGACCAAAATAAATTCGCTGCAAATATTTTAAAGGGTGAACCAGACCATTAAACTGAACAACTTTCCCCAAGAAGCATAGATAGGCAAGACGCTTACATATGAAAAAAAACTAGACCTCCCCATACAAAGTTGTCAACCGACCACAACCAACCAAGTCAATTTGTCTGGGAGGTCCAAAAACATCTCATATTTCGACCTATGTTTCTTTGGGAAAGTTTTTCAGTTTCATAGGCTGGTTCATCCCTTGAAAGGAACTCAGTAATTTTTCTAACACCCTGAATGGATATAGGTTAATTTATATCACAAAATCTTCAAAATCCATTTTAATTTCCAAAAACAACACAGTACTCAACAAGAATCTGTATCTCAAGTGCAGGTCTGACAGCACTCAGAAAATGAGCTCTTGAGCTTCATCTTGAGAGCACTCTTGAGTGCCGAGTTACGTTTATTAATACGCGCGTTACTCACTTGAGATGACGTACTCAAGTTTGTACTCAAGTTTGGTCTATTAATCAAAGCAGCATCTCAAGAGCGCTCTTGAGATCGCTCTCAGAGTTGAGATCGGTTTATTAATACGGGCCTTAGAGCTATAAGCATTTTCTATCTAGTTGTAGTATAAATTGTATTACTTACTCCGCACTCCTTGTTTCAGATCGAACAGATCCAAAGCTGAAACGAAAAACAATAGTTATAACTTTTTTAAAAAGAGAACCGACTTCAATGGACGTAATAAGTGCGAACCTCCACTTTTTTGTCGGTTGCTATGACTAAAACCTTCTCCTTTGTCTGACAAATACTTTTTCGAAAACCGCATTGAAGTCGGTTCATCCAAACGCGAGAAAATCGCGGACAAACATAAATACATACATGCATACATAAACAAACTGTGAGTGAACCTCTTTTTTTTGAAGTCGGTTAAAAATAAGATTCATCGGGTCGTTCGTTGACTTTCCGGTCACTACGAGCCAAGTGCAAAATGGAGTAGATATAAATGATTACAGTCAAATGGGGAAAAATGAGACGGTAACTTGGGACATGGTCGACACCAGCCACTAATAACCAGCTACAAGCCCATAACGTTATAACTGGTTGATAAATGTAGAGTCCAAAGTTTTCAATCAGTTACAACGTTATAGCTGGTTCATAGATACTGGTGTCGACCATCCCCTAAGTTACCCGCTAGTCTCATTTTCCCCATTTGACGGTATTTTGCGAATGATATTTACACTATAAAAATTGTAGTTGAATTTACACTCGAGCGGGTGCCAGGAGCTCTATTTCTGAAACGTTCTTACGTTTCATGTAAAAATCTGCTACTTATTAAGCTTGTATCTAACATTCCACTTTACTTAAGTTGTTATTGTATTTAAATACAACATCCTTTTCACCATAGAACTCTAACTGACTTAGAAGGCCTGGTGATCTTAGATGGTGATGAGATGATACAGGTTTTTTGTGAGAAAATAAATGATTTTATTATTATTATTTATTATACTTATCGATTACCACATTACCCTCAAAAATTCACTCGTATTATTTTAACTATATAAACATCAAGCAAAATAAATTTAAAAACGTGTGCTTAGAACAGTTGTTTTGGACTTTCGTGCACGGAACCAAAAACGAACGTTTCAGAAATTGAGCTCATGGTCTAACCACACGTTTTTAAATTTCTTTCTCTTTATTTTTTTATTATCAAAAATATGAACATGTGATACAACCATAATAAGTAGCAGATTTTCGCATGATACGAAAACGAACGTATCAGAAATTGAGCTCCTACACTCTCGATTTACGTTGTTCGGTTTGACGTTTCATACCTAGTCGAATCGGTTCAAAATATAATTTCCTAAACTATAGGTACCTTAGAGAATTGTTTTAGGCACCTATAATTCATTTTTTTAATCTGTTAAATATGTGGGAAGGAAACTAATCTTACCAAAGGTCACAGCGAACGTCGACAGCACCAAAAATAGTATTTGCTTCATGTTTCCAGCTCACAATGATTTAGAAAGGCAAATTTGAGCTATTTATGTTAAAATAAATCCTACCTAGTCTGTATTAGGTATGAAAAAAAAACTACCTACAGGGTGTCCCACAACCCAAGAATAAAGCACACCGCGGAGATTGTATGGAAGTTATGATTTTTAGATACCTTTTGAAAGACACTAAATGAAACAGTGTCTCTTTTTTAAATATATGTCTCAGTAAGATAAATATAGTCGTTATATATTGCCGTGTGATGCCGGCTTAGATTAGCATCACCCCCCATCCTTCCCGCGGGTGTCGTAAGAGGCGACTAAGGGACTCGAGGGTGTTGGTGTATTACAATTTTTAGGCGACAGGCTGACAACCTGCCACCCATGTTTTCTGAAACAACCTTAGAAAACAATCCTCAAAAATGTCAGACGTGGCGATAGCGACCGTATCCTTACGGCTGTTTACGCTCTGCCTACCCCGCAAGGGATAATAAAGGCGTGATATATGTGTATGTATATTTATGTCCCTAGGGATATAATTATAATCCGTAATATACATAGTTATACGAAAGCAATTAATTACTATCTCAATAGTAATAAACCGCCCAAGTTTAGGGATATAATTATATCATATATAGTCAAATAGCTTTTGGAGTGTGCGGCGCTTCCGTTCTCACTCTCGCTCCCTCTCATTCCTTCCTCTTCATCTTCTACTCTCGTTTTATATTCTTCAACCTGTTCCCGTACCCATTCTTACTACCGTTGCCGTTCTTCTTCCCATTCCTTTGAAATGAAATGAAATACGTTTATTGCATTGAATAGGGCTTAAAATCCGGGTGTTAATTATAGTATACACAGTCCACACTATTCAGCCAATTTAAATTAGCATGCAAATATTTTATACAATAAAGAATAATATCTGTCTATGAAACATTTTATATATTTTAATGAACTAAATAAGTTTGGAACGCTTATAACGTAAACAATCGTCCGCGCGCGGTTACCCGTAGCGTCCAAGAGAGAGTTCCCTCAGACCCACTTAGTTGTCGAGATAAGCACTGATCATAGCTCAGTCCGATCAGTTCTCCCCAGAACAACTCCTAAGCCCAGTCTCGCCCCAAGGGCGTGATTGGGCTGGTTGTTTGAACAACCAACCAAATATTTCCGGGTGAGCACGTGCTCCCCACTAAGCCGACAGGCGTAGTTTTGATGGCCCCGGGCCGAAAACGTAGAGTCCAATTAATTTAAAAAAAAACTGATCATAGCTATCATTGTCGATTATCGGCCTAATACTTGTCACGGACGTATTGATTTTTGAAATCAGGTAAGTACCCAGAACGGCCATATAAATGAATTTTGGCAGTTAGTTTAAAAAGTTTGGCCGCACTGTAATGGTAATGCTGTAGCGATCGTGTAGTTGTGCTACAAAAAAATCTTTTTTCTACGAATAATCTAAGTACCTACTTTATTTTGAATTTTCACACAACTTGTATTTTGTATGTCAGTTTTTTATGATGTTCACTGTGTTTTTGGTCCCGGGGCCATCAATATGTTCCTTGGGCAAGGAACATATTTGCTGCTGTTGTGGGACACATACTGTATATACTGGTAGTATATACAAGCAGGTATAGTATAAGTACCTATATGTCTAGGACATACTCGTGCAAAGTTATTAAAAATCGCTATAATAAGATTCACTGCTAATTAGACCTAACGGGTCTATTTACGGACAGCAGGAAAACAGTATTTTCTTAGATTTTTGGAACGTTTTTTATTTTAAGTTTATTTAAATCATTTCTATAAGATTTTTTTGGTGTGGCAACACTACACTCCACAAAGCAATATTGTTTATTTTAGCCCCCAATTATTTTGATTTAAAAATATTTTGTTAGGTAATCTTCCCCTTCCTCTTCTTCCTTCAATCTTGCCTTCAACTATACTAGGCTTGTACTAGGCTTCGCTTAAGTTTGTCATAGGTCTAATAACTAGTCACTGGTTCAGTAGGTAAAGTTCATACCTATTCTTTATTGACTGTCCCAATGGCGTAGCGGATAGTCCCCTGCCTTCTACGTCGAGGGTCGTGGGTTCGATCCCCATCGGACACAAATATTTGTTAGTCAATTTTCAAATATTTATGTCGAGTCTGGGTGTTTTCAAAGTATAATATGTACCTCTATATACATATTTACAAAAAAATAAAAAAGTAAGTACATACTAGTATCAGCTATCTAGTTTCCATAGTACAAGCTTTGCTTAGTTTAGGGCCAGATGGCGCTGTGTGAATTGTCCAGAATATTTATTTATTATTATTGCTTATTTATTCACCACTAGTACAAAAGTCCAAACTCAAGGTTTGCCAACGCGCCATTGTTGGAGCGCAGCATTTTGGGTGCCAAAAGGATAGATCGTATCAGAAACGCAACCTGGCGCTCCAAAACTGGCATTATAGACATCGGAAAAAAGTCCGCACGGCTGAAGTGGGACTGGGCAGGACATGTGTGTCGCATGCATTCCGACAGATGGGCCCTGATTACCACAAAATGGATAACACAAGATGGTCGTCGTCGCCGTGGTCGGCCTAGGAGAAGATGGCGAGACGATATGGCCTGAGATGAGGCCTTACTCCAGAACTGGCTTATAGAGGCCCGAGACCGAGACGGGTGGCGTGAAAGAGGGGAGGCCTTTGCCCTGCAGTGGGACATCGAACAGACTACGTAAAAAAACACCACTAGTTGCTATCAATCGACTAGGGGTCTAGTCGGTGGTAGGTCTAAGAAGTGAACTACTCAACAACTAAGGTAAGTTAAGTACCATTAGTACACGCTTTACCCATAGCTAATTGATTTTCGTAATATATAAAAGGAAATCAACATATTCCATAAATTCATGTAAATTAGGAGATCTTTTCAGTAACAAAGTACCTACCTACCTACACCTTACTAATATACATAATATTGAAATATATCTTTCAATTTGTTATGTATTTGATGCTCAGTAATGATGAAATTGTTATTTGTGTAATAGCAAATAGTTATAACTATTAAGCAACTGTCGTAATAATGTATGACATCAGAGTCTCTCATCATCATTCTTCTTGCCTTATCCCGTTCTCTGTCGGGGTCGGCCTAACCTAGAGGATTTGATGTGGAACCAAGTTTTTACACGACTGCCATCTGACCTCTGCAAACCTAAGGCTAACCTGGCCCGAACCCTAGGTTAAGTCACATTCGAATATCATCTGAATTAAAATTTTAGTTTAATGTGGGTTTCATCACGATGTTTTTACATGGCGGGCATCGAATTCAATTGTCTTTCACGATTGTAAGACTTATCAGAGCCTCTACTTAAATAATTATAATCTAATTAATAGCGTATTCTAGATTGGTAACTAAGGCTGATACCATGTGATGCCGGTTTAGAATAGCATCACTCTAGTTGTACCCGTGGGTGTCCTAAAAGGCGACTAAAGGAAGAATTCAGAGAATGGGCGGCAGCGTTCCCTGTGAATATTTGATTTGGAACAACAATATTTCAATTCATTTGGAGAACCCCTTATATTCCTTTGCTGTGTTACACGAGTGAGTTTGAACACATCGGTACATAGCGGGGATCGAACTCGGGTCTCACGATTATAAGACCGGTGTCCTAACCACTTGGCCACCGACGCTCTTTATTTCTTTATTATGATGGGCGTGACTCACGACGATGCCTGGTTCTCTGGTCTCAAAAGGCAAAAAACGACACCTAAACAAACATGTATGTTCCAGTCTCTAATATCGACTTCACCTGTGCCTCGTTTTACAGGCTACAATTCTACAGGTGAAATTCGATGTACATTGCGTAGCGGGTCAAAAATCCTGGTTTTGTAATGTCTCACCGGCTACGCATACATGTAGAAGGCGGTTGAAAAAAACCAGGGTTCATCGGGTCGTTGGATGACTCGGTGTCCCACACGAACAGAGACCGGCTACGCAATGTACATCGAATTTCACCTGTAGAATTGTAGCCTGTAGTTTTGTTGCATAGGCCACTGTAGTGTAAGCGGAAAATCATGCCGCTCCCGCATCGACTTATCTTGTCTTGAAAGTCTTGCCTCAGACATTGATTAAATCGTCTGATGATGATATGGAGCGAATCTATCGACATGTAGCAAAGAATTTCCTTGTTCAAATACATAATTGCAACGTAGGTACGTAGGTATGTCGAAAAATATTGCCCTCCTTTCTTTGAGGTAGTCGGGCAAAAATATTATAAACAAGTAAGTATATCATAATTACTTTTATTTATTTAACAATATAATACACTTTTTTATTTATGTACTTATTTGTTATTATTGTTACTGTTTTTTATTTACCTATATGTTTACTTAGAATTATTTATACGTACACTTGTGTTTCATTTGAATAAGTACCTATAAAAGTACATATAGATCCGTATAAATATCACTGTGAATTATTTTTGTTCTCAATATCTGCAACATGAGGCAAATACTTTTCTTGGTGCTGGCGATCATCGGTGTGGCCCTTGGTATGATTTTGAATTAAATTAAAACTGAACAAGTGCATAATTAAAATATAAAAGATGTAAAAATATCAGCTGCAAATATTTTAATTAAGTGGCGAATCAGCCCGTGAAATTGAATTACTTCCCTAAGAAGTACAGGTCGAAATATGAGAACATTTTTTAGACCTTCCATACTTAACTTGGTCGGTTGGTAATTTTGTATGGGAGGTCCAAATAATTTATATATTTCGACCTATGTTGCTTGGGGAAAGTTGTTCAGTTTCATAGGCTGGTTCACTCCTTAAAATAATTGTAGCAATTTTTTTAAAATAAATAATACAGGGGTATTATTTGTATGTGTATATACATTAACATATAGGCAGAGGTACTGATGTGCCGTTCCCGGTAAGTTTCCCTAGCGTGGGAATATTCCCAGTAGCGTTCCCGGGCACATTCCCAAAAGTGGAAATATTTGGGAAAGTTGCTCAAAAATGTTGTTGAAAGAAATAATATTTTGTTAAATTTATTGCTTTTGCCTTTAAAACAAGTCTACCATATAAACACAGTTAATAATAAACGCGATTTATAAATTCCCAAAGTTACTGGAAACTTACCGGGAATATTCCCATTTATTTTCCCAGGAATATTACGGGTAATGTTAAAATGTTTTTTTAATTCTTTGATTTCAATATTTCTAATGGGTAACTACCTAGTATTTAATAAAAAATTAAAAGAAAAATAAAAATCAATGTAAATGGAATTATTTTTGTTTAATAATCTAAACATATAATAAAATTATAACAACATAATGTCTGTAAATTAAAGATATTAGAGAAAAACTAAGATGGGGGATCTTCATACAACCAATAGAAGCCAAAAAATTGTTTCAAAAAGATTTTGTCTGTCTGTCTGTCTGTTTGTTGTCCGCTTTTCACGCAAAAAGTACTGGACGGGTTTTGATGGATTTTTTTTGGTATATAGATAGCAGTGTTGGGCACAATCAATTACTTTTGTAATTTGATTAATAATTTAACTACTTTTAATTCAATTTAATTCAATCCAAATTACATGTAATTGAAATTACCAGTAATCGCGATTATTTTTCCAATTATGTAATTATGTAATTATAATACGTAATTCAATTACTCAATTACATTTTGTACTATGATAGAATGGATCTTTGCTATAGTAATACGGAATGCATGGAACAGCCTTCCACATATTCATAGGGGACAACTTTTCCCTTGGAACATATTATTATGTCAGGCAACAACACAAAATATTCAATCTCCCATACAAAATGAAATATAAATAAATAAATAAATAGTAGTTTTTTTATGACAAAGGCCTTAACTAAGTGATATAATTACGCTATTTTGAATCATATTGTTTTGTTTGGCTCATTATTTAGTAATAAACACATAGTTGAAATATCCTGATAGTTGTTATTTATATGGCCCTTGTTCATATGTAATTAAGTAATTTAGTAATTTTAATTACAATTACATCAAAGTAATTGTTAATCTAAATTACTTTCAAGATTTATAATCAGTAATTCGTAATTTTAATTACATACAATAATTGTAATTTTGTAATTAGTAGTTAATTACAATTTGCCCAACACTGATAGATAGGTATTATAGTCTGTAAGTTTAGGTACTTATCTTTTTGTAAATAAACATTGTATGAAAGTGACACTTCTGAACTGTCAGTTTCATACAGAATTAGTTTACAAGAAGATAAGTACCTAAACTTACAGACTATAGTCCTCGCCAACATATAGGCTATTTTTTTTATTTGCTTTCTAACGGGGTAAAAGTGGGCGGGCGATAAGTTTGTATGAAACTCAGTCAGTTTTAAAGCTAATTCGATTAAAATTTATATATGGCTATTTGGTTAGAATTTAAAAATGACGCATTAAGGATCTGCCTTAAAGGAGGTGAAAAAGGGGGGGTAAGTTCCTATGAAACTCCATCCGTTGAAGCTAAATCGATTAAAATTGAAGCTGTTTACGTGAATACTAAGCTTTTCTGCCCTTCGTTTTGTGACGGTTATCTGTTTAAAGAACCATAATAGTCCTAATCCTAATAATATTATAAAGGCGGATGTTTGTGTGTGTGTGTTTGTTAGGACTTGGCGCTGAAACAGCTGAATCGATTCAAATGATACTTTGTACATACAAAGATGAGAAAATGCCCAGATAAGGACATACATAGACTACTCTTTACCGCGGTACAATGTCTCATTCCCACGGGAACACGCATTTTCCAATATTTTTGAAAAGACGGCGCCAATGAGCCAATCGCGTTTTAGGTAACAATTTTTTTTAACAGTGATATCTGTTGCTTGAGACATTTGACTTACTCAATTGTGTGTGTAGCTGCACCAAGATTTAAGTTTCCAATCCATATAAAATATGTTTGACAAACAAGATGTTGAATTAAAACCTTTTACATATAAATATGACATCCCAGTTAAGATGTTTTAACAAGATTATCAAAAATTTATACACGTTATATTTTGACAACCAGCCTCACGATACATACTTTATATAAAATGTGTTTGAACAAAATGTTGAGTTAATTCATTTTTCAAAGATATTAAAACATTTTGCATATAAATATGACATGCAAGTTAATATGTTTTAACACGATCTATCCAAAATTGAGACACGTAATATTTTGAAAACCAGCGAGCCATTTCCGGTCACAAATAAATATAAATAAAATACTGGACGAAAATGTATTATGAACAGGAATGAGGTTATTCTATGGTTTATGGGCGGATTTTTCTAACGTTGTCCGCTGAAAATTTGCGTGTCCCACGTGTTCAGATTTATTTAGCTGCGACCGGCGACACGGGGGTTTAAAGAAGCTTACCCAGCGTCGACATGGGGGGTTGAGGGAAAAAAGAGAGAAAAAGAGAAAGCAAACAGAGAAAAAGAGAAAGAGAGAAAGCAAACATTTGATTGCAAAACGACACCATCTGCAACCCGCGACACAGGGATTTACGGAAGCTTACCCGGTGCCGACACGAGGGTTAAGTGTGGCTTGGCCCCCTCAGAGAAAAAGTGAAACCAGCAGCTAGCATCGACGGAATATAAAAATAATAGGAATCCTAGGAAAGGTACAATAAATTTCACCTGTTGTGGAAGTGTTATAATTTTTGACCTGTTTTATTTTCCAAGCCATCGTCAAAATGTAACAAACGCCACAATGACAAGGATTTTTTTCGTACCGACGTTTCTATTTAAATCATTTTATTTATTTTATTCGTTTGGTGAATCTCATTTTTTACCAATAGAGTATTACTTTATTTATTAGAAGTTTCACTAAGTCGCGGGTGAAACCGCGGGGCGGGCACCTAGTGATATAAATAGAGTGTTGAATGTGTACTTAAAGACATAGAAATGGTGTCTTATTTCAAAGTTAAAACAAAATAATCATACATACTGAATGTTCCCGCTAAGGGAATATTCCCGGGCACATTGGAAAAATACTGGGAATATTCCCGGTAGTAAAATACTGGAAATAGGAATATTCCCCACGGCACATCACTAGGCAGAGGCGTCTCTAGTACCTACTGATGGTTATATTCTACCTTGACGCTAATGTTTCAAGATTTTTTTGCTGGGAAACAGTTGTTCAGTTTCACCATCTGATGATACCCTATCACCCCGAACTGTAGCTAATTTTAACCCTTAACTAAGTTTACGTATTTTTTTATGTTTCGTTGCAGCAGCCGTGGAACTAAGGCGAGGAATGCGAAGTAAGTTGTTTTCGTCATTTGTATAGGTATTTTTGTAGGTACTATACTTTGTATTTTTGCAATATATTTTTTTTCATTTTATTTCCAATAAGGTAGGTACAAATATTTTAATGTTGTCCTAGGTGTGGTTTTATGCTTCAACCGATACTTACTCGATACGATAGGTACAGTCTGTTCATAGATGGCGCTGAGCTAAACTGAAAAAGTTTATATCCAAGGAAATGTATTTTTCTAGTTGAGTATCAATACATACCTAACTCGTTTTTTTAAACACACGATCCCGACAGGGCAACATTATTGTTGACATCCCGCTCATACGTCATATATTTTGATAGAGAGACAAACAATGTAGTGTCAATTCGGGATAGTTTCTTTGTAACTCAATGGTCAAAATTTCAACCTAGCGCGACGCCATTTCGTATTACACCATAAACTAGCTCGAGATCTGTCCGATATAGGCAGATGGAAAAGTCCAGTCCCCATTGATTTGTCTCCGATAGCTGATATGTAATTGTTTGACAGAGCAGTGGGTGGGAGGTACCTACTCCAGGTAGGGACCTTTCCAGGGTTCATGGCCCCGGCTACAGTCACGTTCCATTTATATTTTTTTTTTCGAGTGGGCCACCGAGTCACCGAACAACCCGATGCACCCTAGTGTCAGAGTTTTTCAACCGCCTACCAACTAGCAGTTCTCTGACATGGTTGTGTAACGACAGCCGTCGATTTAACATACAGGTGGTTCAGCCCTATTGTTCAGTCTGCAATGTCCTCACCAGTCTTGAGAACTTAAAAAAAAATGTATCATCTTTGTGAATAACACACCGAGAATCAAACCCGGAACCTTTAATTTCTTTTTAAATATTTGTGTTTAGTCTAGGTATCTTCTATGTATAATATGTAGTTATTTACAAAAAAAAGAAAGTAGGTAACTATATAAAGTGTAAAAATATTAGCTGCAAATACTTGAGAAACGAATCAGCCCATGAAACTTTCCCCAAGAAACATATGTCGAAATATGAAAAAAAATTTTGGACCTTCCATCAATACAAATTGACTTGGTCATTTTTGTATGGAAGATCCAAATTTTATTCATAATTCGACCTATGTTCCTTGGGGAAAGTTGTTCAGTTTCATGGGCTGATTCACCCCTTAGAATATTAGCAGCTAACTTTCTTTACACCCTGTATAAGTAAGTATTTATTAGTATCAGCTATCTAGTCCCCATAGTACAAGCTATGCTAAGTTTGGGCCTAGATGGTGCTGTGTGAATTGTCCAGGATATTTATTTATGTTGTGTTTTACAGCTACGTTTGGCAAGGGCCCCGGCAGTGGCACCAAGTATTACATTCCCGTCCCCCTGTACGTCTCGCAGGCCAAAGCCCAGGGCTGGACGTGGACTTCCCGGCCAGAGGGGCCCCTGCCTGAGCTTGACATGTACTGCCCCCCTGAATACTCATTTTGTGTTTTCTTTGACGACACTGGATATATTGCTGGCACGCAAATTGCTGTAAGTGATTACATTTTATAAAACTAGCGGCCTGCCCCAGCGGCTGCGCTCGCTGCAACTCATTTTCCCGTGGGAACAAAGATTTTACCCGGCAAGTATTATACATAAAAATGTTGCTCTTGAATCACTCTATCTATTTAAAAAAACCTGCATCACAATCAGTTCTGTAGTTTTAAAGATTTAACCAAACATACATACAGACAGACAGACAGACGCGAAAAGCGACTTTGCTTTATACTCATCAGCGCCGATCTGATTAGGAGTCAAAGTGGTCGCCATGGCCGAAATCGGTCGGAGAGATCATTCATGTAGTGATTCGTTTAGTTCCTAGTAGATGACGCTCGTGCGAATGACAAAAAAGCTCAACAGTGAAGTGACCCATAGATAGGGTAAATAGAAGTTTTTATTGTGCTCTGAACTTGACAGACGATCCCTCAATCTGGAAAAGCGCCAACAGCGCCACCTAGTGATATCAGACCGATTTTTTTATTAGTTTAGTAATATTCCACCAAAAACATAAATGTAAAAGTTAATAGCCAAGTTCAATATATCCGTCGACAAAGAATTAATATGTAACCGGGTGCCAAGTTCGGGAGACAATCCTAAATTTTATTTATTTATAAGACAATTTAACATTATTTGGTAAAATAATGCAAACAACCTGAAAACTACAGCATCTTAATTATGATCTCTTTGAACATAAAACCAACCTACCTATTTGCTTGTTTGGTTACCTATAAGTAGGTAGGTACACGTCTGATTTAATTGGAAAACTGATTCTGAGTATCTTTTCTTCATTAACAACCGTGATACCTAGTTTCAAATTTAGTGTTTTCTCCTTAGGTCATCTAAAAAAATCTAAACAGTACAGTCTTTTTATTACACGAGAGCGGGTTAGCCATACTTGTCTGTGTTATTTCTCTCTTTTTTCGTAGGACGACTCGGTGTCCAAAACGAAAAGAGAGAGATAACACACAAGTATGGCTAACGCGCGCCCGTAAAATAAAAGACTGTACCTACTAATAACTTTGATTAACAAGTTGTAAAAAGCCAGTTCACGAATACTACCCTGGACTGGACGGTGCAGGGTCACACAACCTGGGTAGTCGACGGCGTGGAGTACTGGGCCATACAACAATACTTTGTCAATAAGGGTAGGTATTTCATATAGAGGCAGTTAGGAAAAGTACTAACTACAGGGGATGAACCACCACATGACACTGAACAAATTTCCCCAAGGAAAATAGATCCAAATTTATAAAATTTTTGGACCTACATAGGTCTACATACATGTGGTTGTAATCATTGTGTTCTGTACGTGTTTACCTTTTCCCCCGCAAAAAGTATGCTCTGAGCTAAGGTTTTACGACACTCTGTCTAATATAGTTTGTCTGTTTTGTTTACTATGTTATATTGTGTCCCTGCTTCCTGAACGAGTTTCTGAGCATAGAAATTTCCATAGCTCACTCAGGTTCAGGTTGAGATTCAATTGGATACATGAACACATGCATACATACATGTATGTAAGTGTATGTACACATATCACGCCTATATCCCTGGCGCGGTAGGCAAAGCGTCAACAACCGTAACATTACAGTCGTTATCGCCACGTCTGACAAATATTTGAGGGTCATTTCAGATAGGCCGTGCATTACTTTAGTGACAGGTTGTCAGCCTGTCGCCTAAAATAGCAATACACATAAAACCCTCTAGTCCCTTAGTCGGTTTCTACGACACCCACGGGAACGAAATGGGGTGATGCTATTCTAAGCCGGCATCACACTGCACAATTGCATGTCTACAATATTTCCAGAATTCCTCAGTACGAGCAGATGTTGCCGCATTTACTCCAGGGATAGATCCAGAACTCTTCAAATGGACTCTATTTGGCTGACTGGTTTCTACGGGGAACTCCTTGAAATTCCAACGGCTGAGGATAAGCTGGACAGCATTTGGACCAAGCAGAAGTGTTATTCTGGGAAGGGTAAGGATTTCAATCAGTAAACATTCTGAAGCTGAACTTTTACATCATGAAATAATGCATTTTTTTAGTTTATGCTGTCTTACTGCAACATTTATCATCATTCATATTGAGTGGGACATCGATTCGACGAGCAACTCGATGTACCTTTTGTTACGAGGTATTAAATCGTCTATTAAGGGTGAAACTGAAAATGACATTTTTCGCCAAGGAACGAAACAGAGATCATTTTAGACTATCAGATCACACACACAGTCAAGCTTTGAACACATTAATGGAGGACGGAATGAATGTTTGTATCACATCACATCATCACATCAGCCTACAGCAATCCAATCCACTGTTTTAAATAGACCTCATCCAGGGTACGCCAAAGTGAACGATCTCCCGCTTTTGCCATCCAGTCGCTAACAACAGCTTTCTTTAAGTCATCGGTCCATCTGGCCGGAGGGCATCCAACGGTACGCTTGTCGAGGCGTGGTCTCCATTCGAGAACCCGCTTACTAATTGATTTCGTTTCCAGAAATAAAGCCTTTTCGTGGTTTTTCAGGCCCACACCACTACTACAATATAACCAACACCGTATGTAGATCAGACCTACTCCTGCCCTGGTTTCCCTCGTACTACCAGGGCAAGCTTGTGTCCACTGTATGGGCCTATTTAGGGACCTATGCCAATACCGATGACGAAGTAGACCGGTTTGAAAGACCCTCTTCACAGATAATACGGGTAAGTTAACCTAAACATTGCGTACATTACTAGCGGCCTATCCCAGCGGCTGCGCCCGCTGCAACTCGTTTTCCCGTGAGAATAAGGAGATTTTCCGGCAAGCATTATACAAGATTTAAGCTAACATACATACAAACAGACGCGAAAAGCGACTTTGCCTTATACTATGTAGTGAAGTGATACTTCATTGTTTTATCCTACGCAAGTAAGTATTGATTATGAAACGGAATAATACATACAGGAAACTTGATGTAAGAGCTATCCTAAGCAAATAAGGCCCTTTATTGAGACGTGTTCCTTTTTACAGATGGATTTCCCCGACGCACCGGAATGCCACCTGCGGCTGGCTGACGACAACACGGTTGCGATGCATCAGTGGTACATAAGCAACCCCTGGGACATCAACTGTCAAAAGGACCAAGACGATTAGTAGAATTTCTTATCTACAGGGTGTGAAAAAATTTAACCAGCCCATGAAACTGAACAACTTTCCCCAAGGAACATAGGTCGAAATATGAAAAAAATTTTGGACATCCCATACAAAAGGTACCAGCCTACCATGCCAATTTGCATGGGAGGTCAAAGTTTTTTTAATATTTCGACCCATGTTCCTTTGGGAAAGTTGTTCAGTTTCATGAGCTGATTCATCCCTTAAAATATTTGCAGCTAATATTTTTACACCTTATATTTATTATTAGTAGGTATTGTGTAGGTATTTAATATACACTAGCGGCATATCGTTTATGTTTATCGTTTTCCTAAGACGTTTTCCCTGCATGTAAAGTGCCCACCTAGCTGGCGGGTTTTTTTATTCAGGTACGTCACAAAAACTGGTAAATAAACATTCTTGGTTCAACGACACTTGTTTTGTCGCCTCCAAAAACCTCCTACATACAAAATTTCATGAAAACGCTGTTTCCGAAATCCCGTTTAAAATTTAACTATTTACCTAAAATAAATCTTCCTCTTGCATCACTTTATATTTAAAAAAGTGCAGACTACTTATTACGTGGAAAGAGCTTTAAATCTTAGTTACTGGAAATTGCATTAAAAAAACAAATTGTTACGTGTGCATATATTAATTTATATTTTAAAAAACGCAACAATGTGTTGCGTGATTTTAGAGGTGTACGCTGTGTCCATGACAAATAGAGACACAGACAGAGAAACGCAACAGGCAAATTTCTTTTTTTACTGTGTATTGATAATTTCACGAAGTTATTATCCGGTGAAACGTGAGTAGGTATTATGCATAAAAAAAAACGACCGAAAAAGTTCAACAGGAAAAATGCAGCAAATATTTGGCGTCAATTGACGTGAAGAGCTCTGACGTCGTCAGAGAGCGGGATGTAAATATGAAATTATCTTAAGTGTGACAAGGATAGATATATTGCCAAGCACAATTATTTGTTTTGATACCAAATATTTGCTGCACTTTTTCTGTTGAACTTTTTTGACGCGTAATGGCTGTTGAACTTTTTTGACCCACGTGGGTGAAACAATCATGTCATGACATTTCAAAAGTCTTCTTTTTCTTGGGTTTTGTTGTCACTCTACGCCAGTACTTTCATGAGTTTATCCCAGTCAATTCCAGGCACTGGTCTTGCTCCTTCGTCAGGCCTGAAAAAATAAAAAGCATTGAATGAAGCATGATATTTTGTATTTTGTTTTTAGTTTCGTGTTTCGGATAGCAAGTTAAGCCGTAGGTCCTGCTGTGTATGATAATTACTTACACGGCGGTTGTTTTGTTACACAACCATGTCAGAAGCCTGCTACTTGTAGAAGGCGTTTGAAAAATTCTGACACTAGGGTTCATGGGATCGTTGGACGATAAAGCGACATATCTTTATCTGACATATTGATGCCCAATGATCTATACATATAATAAAGCTCAAGAGGACCGAAAGTCTGTACATACAAGATATCCAAAAAAAAATTGTTTCGTGATACTTAATATTGATAACAAAACACGTTTCTGCAATTTTTTAAATTTTTGTCTGTTTGGATGTTTAGATGTTTAGATGTTTAGATGTTTGTGTGTTTGTTTGTGGATATGCGGAAGCATCACGCGAAAACGACCGAGCGGATTTTGATGCAATTTGTACCAAAATGTCAAGTAAATCACCGACCAGGATATAGGCTAAAAAAAAACATACCCCTAAAAGGGGGGTTGGCTGCTACGCATAAAATAAGTTTGTAGATCACGTAAATTTCATAGTGCCGCGTAGTAAAAAGATGTGTATGGGCTTATTGGACCCGAGATTGATTTCAAATTTCGAACTGGCCAGCACGAACTGTGTCACTTTGAATAAGCGCGCAGAAAGAAAAATAACAAGAGGCCGTATTTATTATTTTTAATCTATATCAGGGCGCTCAATCATAGTACTGTGATTTGGGGAACACTTTCGGAATACGATGCGAAATTACGAAGCGTTGTTCTTACTATATCTCACAGATGGCGTGGCAGTTTACAAATTCTATGTTGCCAATTTATCAATCGACCCATTTTCCATGGGGAAAGTTGTTTAGTTTCATGAGTACTTTTAGATATAGGCTCGGTATAAGTACCTATATAGCTGCATACATGTTATATATAGCTATAGATGTATTTATATATATTATGTAGTTAGTTCCTACTAAGTGCTTGAGAGGGCGCTACTTACGCATTGCCAGTTTTGGCAGCTGAGATAGGTCTCTATACCCCTATATATATTAAAGTACTTTGTGATCTATATTTTTATAACCTCAATAAATGAGAAAAGTAAAATCTACGAATATGTCTACGACTACAAAAATATCTCTTTAATATTGGAATAATTTTAACTTTTAATAATTCAATATTTTTTACACTCGAAAACAAAAGTTCCGTGGTACAAGACGTGTAAGTTGCGTACCAGACGATACAATCTTTATTTATGGATCGTTTTCTTGGTGCGTAATCTACTATTTACCGCGGGAAAATTGCAATAGCTACAAAGCAAAAGTTTGTGTGAAGGGATACCTATCCTTATTTTTGCCGCTCCAACCATGGTTAAAATGACTCAGCGGAAATGGATCTGCTTATGATGTAAGTCGGCCAGCGAAGTACCACAATTTTTTGTTTTTAATTTTTCTTGCTCATTTTGTTAAGGCTATTCTTTATATCTACGTTACTAGCCAATGTTGTTCTGTTACATACTGTTATTATATGTTTAGCCGACAAATTGTAATACACCAATACCGTCGAGTCCCTTAGTCGCCTCTTACGACACCCGCGGGAAGGATGTGGGGTGATGCTATTCTAAGCCGGCATCACACATCATCTGTGCCCAATTTCATGAAAATCAGTTCAGCAATTTTTGCGTGAAGGAGTAACAAACAAACAAATCTTTTGTATTAATATATTAGTAGGAAGTAGGATAGGATAGGATTTGTAGTGGGATTACTTGGTTTTTAATAAGCTTATGTTTTATTTATTCACACTCATGAACTCGGTCTTTATTCATCCATCACAATGTTAAGAAATGTGGCATCAGTCTACTTCACGGAATTGATACCTTTGGATGTAAACGCACGATTTTAAAAAAATTGCTAAAATGAACTGGAAAGCGAGGATTTGGAACAGGGAGTGACTAATCTGTAACCTGATTCAGCAAATTCAACCTACAGGAATCAAAAAGACCAAACATATATAAAAGAATCACCGTTTTCTTACTCTTTTTTGCATGTGGAAATTGTAAATTTAGGATTTAACAGTTTTTTTAAATTACATATAAAGTGTAAAAAAATTAGCTGCAAATATTTTAAGGGGTGAATCAGCCCATGAATCTGAACAACTTTCCCCAAGGAATACATAGGTCGAAATATGAAAAAAACATTTGGGCCTCCCATACAGTTGACTTGCTCGGCTGCTACATTTTGTATGGGAGGTCCAAAAATTTTTTCCATATTTCGACCTATGTTACTTGGGGAAAGTTGTACAGTTTCATGGACTGATTCACCCATTTAAATATTTGCAGCTAATATTTTTACACACTGTATAGTCGGCGAAACCAAGTTTTTGGGTACCTATCTACCAACAATTTAATATAAGCTTATAATACTATATTATTTTATGGTTCTTAGAGTCTACGGGGGAGGCCCATGTTTATCAGTGAGCTTCCTTTATATAGCTTATATGATGGATGATATATGGCGAAACGAAGTTCGCGGGCACCAGCTAGTTGGTAATAATTTCGTGACTAACTCAAAATTTAAACGATTAATATTTCAAACCTAAAAGGTTTTAGTCGATCCATGTTTGAAGGCCTAGCGAATCAGACCGAAAAGTGAAGACAGGTGAAGTAAATATAAGGACGTACTTGCACTTGATGGTCCACGGGTCATTAGTGTAGTAAATGTGGAGAGACAGAATGCCGTAGTCCGCCGCCCAGTCGTACAAACACTGCGGACCTAGCGGGATTGCCAACTGAAACACAAATCAACATAATTATTTCATTTAGTAGATTTTATTTGATGCCATTACTAAAGGTAGCCTAGTGGAGTAAAATAACACCACCCCATCCGTGGGGGTCCTACGTAAGAGGCGACCGAGGAATTACCCAGACCCAAGATCGGTCCTAGAGAAGGACTACTCCACTTATAACCCGGAACTACAGATGTCTATCGTGAGGCAGACTCCTGCAGCCAAACTGGCTCCGGACGTATCGACTCGTCGTTCCTGTGGAGTCAGTCAGGGAGGCCGAGAGGGTGGCGCAGGTCCTGGACAACCCTGCATTTTCCATAATTGCGTCCCAGGCAACGCTTTGTGTGTGCTCTTTCCTCAGACACTAATTAAATCGTCTGTCACAGACGTCTGAGACCAATGATGATTACTAAAGGAATTAAACCAAAACCACCAAACCAGACTTTTTCAATCCAGGCCAACTTCTCGACATACGAGTTGTGTACCTATTCGAATTTTTTGCATTATATGGATGATTTGCGAGAAAGTCAGTGTTTGATGATGGGATATCCCAATGATATCTATTCTTACCATAGCGGTTTCTCTGTAAGGTCTCGGGTCTTCAAACCACTGCCTGCCGGGTTGTTGTTTGGTCAGTTTTCCGAAGAACTGGAACCCGGAGCCGACCAGCTCGCCGTCATGCACCGTCGCGAACCACGGCAAGAAGTTCTCGCATAGCATCTCAGTGGTCATGTTGTGGTAGTAGTGAACACCTGGAAATGCAAGTTTATACGGTCAGCCTAGTGGAAAGAAGGCATTAACCTTTTTCTATATTCATTGGATAAGTAAAGTATTGGGAATAAAAATAAATTAGTTCTTTTGTAGTACTCCTGGTACCTTGTGCTACAACCGGCCGTACACGGCAGCTATCAGATATTGAGGTCTGATTAGACCCAATGAACTACTCGAACCCCGTAGTCCCATTATAATGTTATTATATGCTTGATAAGGGGTTAATCCTGAGAAATCCCAAAGCCACTGCAACCTGTCTGGATCTGTCCCTTAATATAACCCTGACCGTTATAAAAATATGGTTCTACAGTTATTTTATTCAAACACATACCCATGTTAGGGATGCAGTTCTGTTTCTTGAAGACGCTCTTTTCAAGCTCAGCTTCGGTGGCGGGGATCTTAAGAAGCTCATCGTTCAGCCCATGAATCCACAAACCTCCATCTTGCAATGTCTGACCATTTTCTACCGTGGGAACAGCACCAGACTTTAATGACTCTGTAAACAGAATAAGCTTTTTGATTGTATATTTTCAAAAGTTTATATACTTAATATCTAGGAACGTAATTACGTTTTCCCAAAATACAAGTATATCAGCAGCGAGTGTGACTTGAATATTGTTTGATGTAGACCGGTTAAAGATGTTTCTAATCCGTTATGACTGTGGAGGGGAATGACTACGTGTCCGTGTCCTGGCTCTAAAGCCAACTCTGTGTAAATCTTGTAAGGGCTTTAGCTGATGAGTCATCAATGGTTTAAACTTTGCTTCTAACGGTTACCCTTAGCAAACTCCTATTCTGCGTTGGTGCACTTGTACTTACCGGGAGACACGAACAGCTTGGGCAGGGTCCAGTAAACCTTTGAAGGTTGACCGAACGCTGCTGGGGCTTGCCATTGCTTGAACCTCAAAGTTGCAGTATTACCGACCGCCTGGAATTCATCTACCGGCACCTGGAATTATAATTTCAAAATTTCAAAAAAAATTGAGAAGCGAAAGTGGTTCTTCAGCCAGAAGCAGTTCGCTTGGGTACGATGGTAGGGTACACCATCGACATTTTAGTCCAGGCCCAGGTGTTGCGGTGCCTGTGGGCTACAGCTATAGGTCTATAATTGGAAAGCCTTTGTTTTTATATTCACCATCGTTACTCATTCCTCAGGGCGTAAAGACTAACAAACACTACCAAAAATTCTCAATCTTGTTTATAGCTAATCGTACGTACAATAAGGAAAAAAAAACTTAAGTAAATATGATATAGAGCTAAGTATGTAATAATTATACTCACAGAAATCTGTAGTCCAGCTACGAATCCTTGTTGGTTGTACAAGGGGCAAACGTTGAGGTTGTCATAGCAGTACATGTACAGCCCGTTGACTTTGCTGTCATATGGTTTGATGAACTGGGTCCATCCATTCTGCTCTGCCTCGAGAGCCGTACGCGGAATGTCGTAGAAATATTCGACATTAGCACGAGCACCGGTCTGCCCGAATTTCACTGTGAAACGAACGGTTTTAGTTTAAAAACATGCCTATTTCAGCATTTGATTTGATTTATTAGGTACGAGCGTAAGACTGACGACGATGCTTGGTTGTCTGATCTCGCTAACAAAAGGCAGAAACGACACCGAAACTTGCACGTGCCGGTCTCAATTCCACCTTCACATGTAGAGCGTGCGGAAAGTTGTGCCGCTCCCGCATCGAAATATACAGCCATGAAAAGTCCTGCCTCAGACATTGATTAAATCATCTGTCACAAACGTATGAGGCCGATGATGATGACATCTACTTTTAATTTACTGTAAGTAGAAGGTTTTGTTCAAGTACTTAATCTACATTTGCTTACCACTTAGGCCATTGTAGTTCACACCTGAAAAATGTAAAGATTTCATAAGTCTCACAGGATTTTTGTCTACCTCAAATACCTAAATTTAAAACAAGTCAAGTCCATTTGCGTATGAATGTTAGAGGATTTTGACCTCTACATAAGGAGGAAATGCCAAATTATCTTACCAAGAGCCACAGCAAGTGTGCAGAGCACCAAGAATAGCGTTTGCGTCATGTTGATCGCTTCGGCTGGACTGCAATATGTACAGGAACATTATCTTTTTATACAGATGCCTTTATATTCGATGTAGGTAGATATGGCGTGAAGTGCGTCAAACCGGCCATTAACTATGGTAGTTTGAAACATACAGGGTGTAAGGGACAGCCCACCAAATATAATTTATACTAGAAATATTAATGCATTTTATGAAAAGTTTTTTTAAACTACTTTGCTGTTTGCATGGTAGCGACACTCATCATGATTTTGTATGGAAGGTCGCATTTTACTCTGGTTTCCTGAAATGTGTTCCTGGAGGAAAGTTTCCAGTTTCGTGGTCTGCATACATCCCATAAGGATTGGTATTCGTAGGGCAGTTCCTAACACCCGATATAATAAATATATATTTTTTAACATATTAGAATAAAGAAACAAGAGGTATGTTTCTAAGATATTATTACAAATATTTACCTACAATAAGTGTGACCAACAACATATTGTTTTGGTATATTTGTTCGCATTACTTTCGAAATATAGTCAGCAGATGGGATTTTTATGCTAATCATTAATCTTTTGAATCCAGTTTCACGTGTCCAAGTGTTTTTCACGTTTTGATGCCCACGCTGTGTGTGTAGGTATTGTATTGTGCCTCATTTCAAGATTATTGCCAAAAACCTGTGCGTAAATAATAAACTTTCATCTCTTACCTCTTTTGGATTTGAATTTTGGAAAACGTTGAATTACGTCACTAATTATTTTTGAAGTTCTATCTTATTACGGAGTTTGAAGCTATCAAAATAATAAAAAGTCTCATACAAAATTTCATCCCCAGTTTTACTCCCTTAGGGCAAATTTCGAAAAATATGTTCTTAGCGGATAAATGATACGTATGCCGAATTCCAATCTTCTAGCCTCAAGGGATTGGCGTTAGCGACGACACGTAACTTTTTTCCCTTAATTTAGTCAGGAATCAGAATTCTTCAATACCATATTATATTATTATGAGCCTGAAGTGTCCCACTGCAGGGCAAAGGCCTCCCTCCCCTTCTTCTATTCATCCCATCCCAATACTATATTGATATATTTAGTATAGTTTTTGCCGTGTGATGCCGGCATGGAATAGCATCACCCCTTTTTTTCGCGCGTGTTTTAAGAGGCAACTAAGGGACTCGAGGGTTTTATGTGTATTATTACCACGTGTTACAACTTTAGGCAACAGGCTAACAACCTGTCGCTGTTAACACACTGACTACCGTGCAAGAGATAAAGGCGTGATTTGTGTATGTAAGTATATGTATGTATGTAGTAAAATATAAGTTTGCCTAATTTCAAGGTTATTTATCGCTAGAAGTGTGCGGCCTGCGCGTAAATACTAAACTTTCATCTCCTTTCTTCCAAATTCCTGTGGGTGTCGTAGAGGCGACTAAGGGATTTGAAGATTTTGAAGCTTGATGTCTATTGCTTTAGGCGACAGGCTGACATTATCTCACTATGGTCATGCAGTCTTCTTATATTACCCTCAAGTTTGTGTCGGACGCGGCGTATACTACCGTTTTTATGGCCGTTTACGCTTTGCCCACCCCGCAAGGGATATATGCGTGATATATGTATGCTCTATCACTCAATGCGGGGTTGCACTTGGTCCAATGTGTTCTCGAAATAAAAAGTCAGTTTATGTTTTTACATTTTTATTTTATATACACTTATGCTAGAGACTTGAACACCATGGCATTGGTACCTATTACCTAGGCTTTGCTGCCGCTGGGTACTGCTATAACCACGTCTTCTGGCCTGAAAAAGAAGATAAAAGGAATGTGAATTATCGTGACTGTTTTTAGGCCTTCTCTCATGAGATCGAAAAGATCATGGGCAAATATTAGAACATTCATAAATTAGGCATTAAAGAGCGATCAATAAAGTATTGTGGTTTTGTGAGAAGACATTTCTGGGATTACTTACTTATTAATGAAAATTTCTACAATGCGTGGTTTCTCATTTAGATGGGGGATCATCATCATTACTGGCCTCCAGACCATTGAATCAGTGTCTGATGCAAGAGCACAAACACTGCGTTGCCTGGGACGCAATTATAGAAAACGCGGGGTTGCCCAGGATCTGCGCCACCCTCTCGGCCTCCCTGGTTGATTCCATAGGAACGACGAGTCGATACGTGCGGAGCCAGGTCGGCTGCAGGAGTCTGCTGTATGATAGACCTCTATCACACGCGCCTGACGGAGACCCCGTTCCGGGTTTAATCTGGAGCTGTGGCACATTTCTCCAGGACCGATCTTGGGTCTGGTTAACCCTAAGTCGCCAGCTCTGGATGGATTGGGTTCATCGGGTAATATATTGATTCTATAACCTACTTGCACTTGATATTCCATGGTTCATCGATGTAGTAGATGTGCAGAGACATGAATCCGAAGTCTTCAGCCCAGTCATACAAACATGGAGGACCGAAAGGAGTTGCCAACTGTAAAAAGAAAACAATGATTACCTGACTCCGCTAAGAGTACAGCGAAGCAGAAAACTCTGTTAGGTACAGGCAAAAACAGTAGCTATGTATAAAATGAAGTAACTTTTTATATTTCTCTGTTCGTCTGGCTGTGACACCTCGAAACCTCCTAAACCACGACACCGAATTTAAAGAGGTTTTTTGTCAGATAGATGTATTCAATTTAAGGGATACATTTACACGTTCACATGCTGGAAAAATGTGTGTTTACTACGGAAAATTATTAACAGGTTGCAACCGCTGGGTGGGCCGCTATGAGCTTAGAAAAAACTCATAAGAACTTCATCACAATCTACAATTTATCTACCGCCGAACTTCCTAAACACCAATGCTTTCTTCTTGCAGTGCTTAAGAATCCATGGTAGCATTACCTAAGGTAAATGTCATAAAGCCGCTGAATAGTTAGGTGTTTCTACGCGGTACAAAAGTATTTCTTTCGTTTGAAGACTCATGTTTCTTGGGATAAGTGGTTTCTCTCCTCATCACCACTCTATCCCCATGCTTACCACTGTGGAGATCCTGTAAGGTTGAGGGTCTTCTAGCCACTGCCTGTTGACCTGAGGTCCGGTGAGCTTTCCGAAGAACTGGAAGCCGGAGCCGATCAGCTCGCCGTTTTCCACCAAGGCGAACCACGGCAGGAAGTTCTCACACACCATTTCAGTGGTCATGTTGTACTGGTAGTGTTTACCTGAAAATGTGCACATATCATCATTCTCCTTGCCTTATCCCGTTCTCTACCGGGGTCGGCTACCTAACTAACCTAAAAACACATTGTTACAGAGCGGGGATCGAACTCGGGTCTCACGATTGTAAGACCGGTGTCCTAACCACTTTGCCACCCGACTCTAAAAGTGCGCACAGAAATGGTTACAAAATAAAACCGATGGAGAGTAAGAGATGGTGGGTTATTCCAATCTGCCACCCCAAACTGAGGCGAAGGGATGAATCCAAAGAATGGGCAGTACCGTTTGTTGTGAATATCAGTGGCACCTTGAACTAGTATGTTTGCCAATTTGTCTGACAAGCAGCGTGGTGATTATAGCAATACCTACCCCAATACCGATTTTTCTTTTTTTTATCATTATTCTAGTCACTGGATAGATGGCGCTGTGCTTGGTATGTTACCGCAAAGAACGGAACGTAATATTTAGTTTTTGTTTTTTTGAAATTTGGACTCGGACTCATTTGGAACGAAAGTGTCAGTGCATGCCAGACTGTCAGTCAGTGTTGCAATGTTTTTTTTAGTCTTTTAGCTTTGGAATCTACACTAAAATCTAGTAACAGAGTCGGTTCAATGCCATCTATCGAGTTCTTGGAGTACTATACTATTTGTGGAGTCGCGTACTGCTATGGCTAGACTACTACAGCATCATAGTAGTAGTATCATTTCAGAATCATTATCTGATACCAACCCTGGTTAGGAATGCAGTTCTGTCTCTTGAAGCCGGCTTCTTGGATCCCAGCCTCAGTGAGCGGGATATTCATCAGGTTGTTGTCGGGGCCGTACACCCACACGCCTGAATCCTGCAGGGTCGGTCCGCTCGATATCGCTTGACCAGCGCCAGATTTTAATGACTCTGTAGAACAGAATGGAAAAAGATATCAAAAAATAAACGACTGCAGCTTTTAAACTACTAGCGGCCCCCCCAGCGGCTGCATCCGCTGCAACTCTTTTTCCCGTGGAAATTTGATGTGTTCCCGGCAAGTATTATACATAAAAACCTTTCTCTTGAATCACTCATCTACTAAAAAACCTGCATCAAAATCCGTTAAGTAGTTGTAAGGATTTAAGCAAGCAAACATACGTATACATACAGACAGACGCGAAAAGCGACTTTGTTTTATACTATGTAATGATTCTACAGCTTCTTGGTATCAAAGGCATGCATCAACAACTCAATTGAAGAATATGCATATTTTCTTAACATATATAACCTATCTTCTACCACAGCACGCGTGCAAGCTCATAGCTATCCTAAAACATCATGAAATATACGTACATCTCCTTGTCGCACACGCCTGTACCACGGTAAGCTTTACAAGGAAGTCCGAGGATGCTCATAAATCTGCGTTCAAATTAAGGCTCTATTTTGGACCGTGCCGTGTGATGCCGGCTTAGAATAGCATCACCTCACATCCTTCCCGCGGGTGTCGTAAGAGGCGACTAAGAGACTCGAGAGTATTGGTGTATTACAATTTTTAGGCGACAGGCTGACAACCTGTCACTATAGTAATATACACATGTTTTCTGGAACAACTTTGGAAAACAATCCTCAAAAATGTCAGACGTGGCGATAGCGACCGTATTTTTACGGCCGTTAAAGTTCTGCCTACTCCGCAAGGGATAAAGGCGTGATATATGTATGTCTATTTTAGACTTTCGCATGCTAAAGTCTGCCACTGATTTAACTTGTATCACCCTAATAATTCCCATATACCCTTGAAATGTAAAAAAAACAGTAGAAGTTGTATTACGAGTGGTTAGACCAGTCGTTCCGTACTCGATTTCAGAAATCATATTTTCAGAAATAGAGATCATGTACATTAGAGCAGCGTAACGTACCTTCAGATACGAAGATCTGTGGCAAGGTCCACATTATTCTGGAAGGTTCTCCGAAGGCTGCGGGGGCTTGCCATATTTTGAACTTCATCGCTGCCGTGTTACCGGAAGCCACAAAGCCGTCGTACGGAAGCTGGAATTCAAATATAAAAACATTTAACAAATATAACAAGTGAAAAAAAATCACGCGGCCGATGAGATTCGAACCCACGTCTTTTGACTTGCCGAGTCAAACGTGTTAACCGCTACAACACGATTGGCTCTGACCCCAGCGACGAAATTGTTATCCACTTGCTTCGTTCAAATATCAATATGTAGCGGTTGATTGAAACACCAAGAGTTAAAAAAATTCAATTTCGCGAAAAATTTCTACAAAATATTAAACATTCGAATAAATATTAGTACCTATAGACATTGATGTTGCGACATTTTGGCGTCAAATCATAACATATACCCGTACCCGTCAGCTATTACCCGTTGTACAGCGCAATACTTATGTACTACCTTCGCATAAGGCGAGCCAGTATTTGTTTTGTGGCATAAGTTCAATAAAAAGTTCTTTTCGCCTTACCGTAGCAATGCGCAATGGCTACGATACGGCTACAGCCAAAGCTACGGCGATTAGATAGAGAGTTATTACGATGGCTACAAAAAAAACTTTTGCTCCTGTTAAGGCCATAGTTTAGCTCTGTCCGAGTTATAATAAACTCACGAACCCAATAGGTCGTGGGAATGGTACTCACGGAAATTTGTAATCCCACGACGAATCCCTTTTGGTTGTACAGGGGGCATACGGCGAAGTTGTTCAAGCAGTACATGTAGAGTCCGTGGATGTTGGTGTCGTACGGTTTGATGAATTGGGTCCATCCTGCGCTCTCCGCCTCAACGGCCGTCCGCGGGATGCTATAGAAGTATTCTTTGTCAGCACCAGCCCTGGAGTCCCCGTATTTCACTGTGGAGTGAACGTCATTTCACGAAATGCCGTGTGATGCTGGCTTAGAATAGCATCACCCTGTGGCGTGAATCATCCTTGGTGAGCCATCAGGCTGGATGCACCCACTGACACGGACCTGTTGACAGGCGTCGTGTGATCGTGTTTTATTCACTTGATTCGACTTTGACGCCTCGCTGAGAGAGCTACGTTTTGTTCTACATTTTCCGTATAATTTGAATTTGAATTTAACCAAAATTATATATAGGTAATTTTAACTAGTCTCACGTATCATTTCTTTCTACTACGTGCATTCTACTATTAGCGGGCCGTCCAACACCTACGGCACCCGTTAAAACCCCATATCCTTCCCGTGGGTGTCGTATGAGGCGAATAAGGGACATAAGGGTATTACTATGTGTATTACAATTTTGTCAGGCTAACAACCTGTCACTATAGTGATATAACATTTTTATGTATCAGCCTTTAAAGATTTGTCAGACGTGGCGACAGCGACCGTATTTTTACTAAACCCGCAGGGGATAAAGGCGTGATATACGTATTTATGTATGTATTTAAGGAAACTAATACGTTAAAAAATAAGAAATTGAATAAAACGGCCGGGGCTTGAACTCGAGACACGTGAGGTACCGGCCCATTGCTCTACCAACTAAACTACCGCCTCGAGCCAAATCTTCAATCTCTTGATTTATAAATGAAAATAAGAAATTCAAAAAATTTTCAAGCGTCGACCGGGAATCGAACCCACGCCGCGTAGGGTACCGGCAAACGGATCTGCCACTGAGCAATCGACACACCGGTCAACTTTCGTCAATTTCTCAATCTCTTGATGCTCGTCTCGAAGCGACGATCTTAGCGACATCTAGTAGTAGTACTTTAGTAATCTTGATGCGTTGGCAAATTTTGCTTTTAAATGGCATTAAAATCCATGTAAGAACCATCTGACTTAAGTGAAGATAAAAGAAATGACTATGATGATTACTTAGACGGCGGTCGTTACACGTTGCAGGCGGTGAAAAATTCTGACACTAGGGTTAATTGGGTCGTTGCACGACTCGGTGTCCCATACGAAAAGAGAGAGAGAGAGAGAGAGAGGGAGAGCGAGAGAGAGAGCGAGAGAGAGAGCGAGAGAGAGAGCGAGAGAGAGAGAGAGAGAGAGAGAGAGAGAGAGAGAGAGCGAGCGAGAGAGAGAGCGAGAGAGAGAGAGAGCGAGAGAGAGAGAGAGAGAGAGAGAGAGAGAGAGAGAGAGAGAGAGAGAGAGAGAGCAAGAGAGAGAGCGAGAGAGAGAGCGAGAGAGAGAGAGAGAGAGAGAGAGAGAGAGAGAGAGAGGGAGAGAGAGAGAGCGAGAGAGAGAGCGAGAGAGAGAGCGAGAGAGAGAGCGAGAGAGAGAGAGAGAGAGAGAGAGAGAGCGAGAGAGAGCGAGAGAGAGAGAGAGAGAGAGAGAGAGAGAGAGAGAGAGAGAGAGAGAGAGAGAGCGAGAGAG